>OX422211.1:251904102-253240352 GCA_949130495.1 Sambucus nigra
CTTCCTCAAGACTCATCTTGATTCCATCTAGGATTGTCATGTTTATAACTTCTGTTTGCCCATTGGCCTGAGGTCGGCCCGGGGTAGAGAAGAATTGTTTGATACTCACCCTTTCACAGTACTTTTGTAGAGAGGTATTCTTGAACTGAGTCCCGTTATCCGAGATGAGGGTGTTGGGGAGACCATATCTGCATATAACATTTTTACAGATGAACTGAAAGGTCTTCTGCTCTGTAATCATGACCATCGGTTCAGCCTCCATCCATTTTGAGAAATAGTCAATCGCTACGATAAGAAACCGATAGTTATTGACTGCCCTTGGTAAGGGTCCTACTAGGCCAATCCCCCATACTGCAAATGGCCATGGGGATGTAATGGAGGTAAGAGGATGATGGGGTTGGTGAGGGATGGTGGCAAATCTCTGGCATTTATCACACTTTTTTACATATGCCGCGGCATCTTTCCACAAGGTCAGCCACCAGTACCCTTGGGTGATCACCCTCTTCGCTAAGGATCTGCCCCCAATGTGGCTTGAGCACGATCCTTCGTGCAGATCTTGCAAAATGGAAGGGACTTCTGAGGGGTTCACACACCTAAGTAAGGGGAGTAAAAATCCCTTTTTGTACAAGGTGTCCCCAATGACAGTGAACTTTGCATCCCTGTATCTCAACTTCTTCCTTTCTTGCCTTGCTTCTGGCATCTCCCCCTATTTAATGTATCTGATCAGAGGGTCCATCCATGAAGCTTCCTTAGAAATACTCAGGCAAGTGCCAAGTGTTCCCTCAGCCTCTTCAATAGTTGATCGAAGCAAAATTTCCACTAGGACTGTCCTCCTGATGTCTGTCCTAGTCGTTGAGGCCAACCTAGCAAAGGCATCAGCACGGCCATTGTCGAGCCTAGGTATCCTCTTTAATTTCACTTCTCTGAAGCTCTTTAGCAATTATCTCACCTTCTCGAGGTACTTGGCCATCCGCTTATCCTTAGCCTCGTAGGCTCCTAGTATCTGATTCACTACTAGCCTTGAATCACTATGGACCAAAATCTGGCCGACACTAAGGGACTTGGCTAAGGAGATTCCTGCTATCAGGGACTTATATTCGGATTCATTATTGGAGGCTTTGAAGTTGAACCTCAGGGAGAACTCAATGTCTGTGCCATCGGGTGCTGATACTATCAGTTCAGCCCCACTTCCGCTATCGCAGGAGGACCCGTCAACGAAGAGGCTCCACACAGTCTGCTCTTCTGAGAAACTTCCCTTGGTGAGGGTCCCCTGTCTAAAGAGATATCTTCCCTCTTCATTTTCGGCCACTTTTCTTCTAGCGGTGCTGGTCTCAGCCTTATCTGCGGGTGTGTCGGCGAGCCTTCCCTGTAGGGTATCTTTCTTCTCGAGTCTCTCGTATTCGTATTCAGCTTCATCGTCTTCCCAAGTAAATTCAGCCATGAAATCTGCCAATGCTTGCCCCTTGATGGACTTCCTAGGCTGATACACTATGTCAAACTCCCCCAGCTCTATAGCCCAAGCCATTAGCCTCCCTAATTTTTCAGGCTTGTACAAAACCTGCCTAAGGGGAGAGTCAGCGAGGATTACCATTGTATGGGACTGGAAGTATGGCTTCATCTTTCTCAATGCATGGATCAAGGTATAGGCCAACTTCTCCATCCTTGGATATCTTTGCTCTGCCCCCTGGAGTGCCTTGCTATTAAAATACACGGGCTTCTGTACCCTGTCTTCGTCTCTCACAATGGCTGCACTGATGGCTGACTATGAGACGGCGAGGTAAACATAAAGTTGTTCACCCTGCACGGGACGTGACAATAGCAAGGGAGACCCTAGGTATGATTTTAACTCCTTGAAAGCCTCATCACACTCTTCACTCCATTCGAAGGCTTTTCTGAGAATTTTGAAGAATGGTAGACACCTGTTTGTGGCCCTAGACACGAACCTGTTTAAGGCAGCAACTCTCCCTGTGAGTCTCTGAACGTCTTTAATGGACTTGGGGGTCTTCATCTCAACAAGGGCCTTTATCTTTTTAGGATTGGCCTCGATGCCTCTTTGGTTTACAATGAATCCCAAGAACTTACCTGCTCCGACCCCGAAGACACACTTGGCCGGGTTGAGCTTCATCTGGTATTTGTCCATCGTATTAAAGGTCCTCTCCAGGTCTGCCACATGATCATCTACCTTCAAACTCTTAGTCAGCCTGTCATCTACATATACCTCCATAAAATTTCCAATTTGGTCTTCAAATATTTTATTTACAAGGCGTTGGTACGTCCCCCCCGTATTTTTTAGGCCAAAGGGCATGACCCTATAACTGTATGTCCCCTTGTCGGTAATGAAGGTTGTCTTCTCCGAGTCTTCAGGGTTCATGAAGATCTGGTTGTACCCTGAATAGGCATCCATAAAGCTCATGAGCTCATGGCCTGCGGTAGCGTCTACCATCTGGTCAATGCGGGGGAGAGGGAAGCTATCTTTGGGACAGTGTTTGTTGAGGTCGGTGAAGTCCACACACATTCTCCACTTCCCGTTGGCCTTTGGGATAATGACTGTATTGGACAGCCATTCAGGGTAGATGACCTCTCTGATAAATTCAGCGTCTTCTAATTTTTTGACCTCATCCCTTATGACCTCATACTTTTCTCTAGAGTAAATTCTCCTCTTCTGCTTTACCGGCTTTACTCCCTCTACCACATTGAGCTTGTGGGATATGATTTCAGGGTCAATCCCCGGCATATCTACATGACTCCATGCAAAGACGCTTCGTCTTCTCCTCAACAGTTTAATGAGGTCTTCCTTGATATTGGGCTTCAGAGACTTGCCGACTTGGACGATTTTTTTCGAGTCATCCTCATCAAGGATGATGGATTCTACCTCTTCTGCGGCCTCTCCTTTCTTTAGCATCGTCTCATCCCTGGGGTCTAGGGTATAAATATTGTAAGTGGTTGTATCCCTCTTGTGTGCCTCTCTTTCTTCAGCGGAGTTGTAGTAACATTCTCGCGTTGTCGTCTGGTCTCCCTGAACTTCCCCCACCCCGTAAGGGGTAGGAAATTTAATCATCTGATGGATCGTAGACGGCACAGCTTCAAACCCCTTGAGGTCCACACGCCCCAGTATGATGTTGTAGGCCGAAAACACATGTTCATCCATCACAAAGAAACTGACCTTCTTGGTAAGCCATCTCGGCCACTCTACCCCCATCCTGACATCGGCCTCATACACTCCAAGGGGATGAACCTTTTCCCCACTGAACCCAATCAATGGATGATGGTATGGGACGAGTCTAACACGGCTGAGGCCTAAGGCTTTGAAGTACGGCCAAAGCATTACATCTGCAGAACTGCCCCCGTCGACCAATATCCTCGGCACCTCACACCTGTGCACCCTAGTTGTGATGACGAGTGGGTCGTAATGTGGGGCTAGGAGGCCTTTAAAGTCCATTTTTGAGAACCCCACTATCAGAGCGTCCATATCGACCTTATTTCTTTTTTCTGAGCTGACCTCCAGAGAGGTTAAGTGTACCGTCTTCGTCACTGCCTTGGCCTCAACCATATGGGCCTTCCTGTCAGCGACCTCAGACCCTCCTCCTGCTAGACCCCCGAAGAGCATTCCCACTCCAAGCGAGATTATATTAAGCCTCTTGACAGGGCCTTGATAGTCTCTCAGCGGGAGTTCAGGGTCGTCCTCATCATCAGAAGGTTCGTCCCCTCTTTTTTGAAGACCTTCTTTACATGTATCACCTCGCTTTTTTCTGGGGTCGTCCCCTTGGCCCCTCTTGAAGGCACCTCTGTCGACGTATTTTCTGAGCTTCCCTTCTTTTAGCATCTTCTCAATCTCATCTTTCAAAGCGAAACATTTATCTGTTATGTGGCCATGGTCTTGGTGGAATTCTCACCATAGGTTTTTATTCCTCTTGTTGGGGGATACCCTCAACTTCTCAGGCCACTTCAGAGATCGGCCACTCTTTATCTCATTGAGAATATGTTCACAGCTGACCGTTAGAGGGGTGTAACCAGTGAACTTGTCGTCCGTAGACCTTTTCTTCCCCTCTTTGTTCTTCTTAGGGTATTTACCCCCACTAGCGCCTCCTTTTTCATCTTCGTATTTTGCGGCCATCGCCTCTTTGGCGTTCATCACCTTTCCTACTGTTGACAGCAATTCAACCATCGTCCTCGGAGGGTCTTCAGCAAGCTTCCATAACAGCTTCCCCTTTTGGAGTCCTCCGATCAGGGATGTCATAGCTATGCTCTCCTCATAGTCTTCCACCTCCAACTTTTTTTTGTTTAATCTGGCTATGTAGTCTCTTAGACTCTCACTCTTCCCCTGCTTAATATAGAGCAGGTGGGTGGTCTTCTTCTGTGGCCTCATCCCAAAGCAAAAGTTGTGGATGAACCGGTCTGTCAACTGCTTAAAGTTTTCAATGGAGTTTTTAGGGAGAGACGTGTACCAGACATGTGCAGCCCCAGTCAGGGTACCAGAGAAGGCACAACACCTCATCTCATCTGAGATAGAGTATATGTCTACTGCTGATTGATACATCTTAACATGGTGGACAGGGTTGGTGCTCCCGTCATATCTTGGTGTGACTACAGGTGACTTGAACTTTGATGGCGTAGGGAAGTTGACTATCTTCACCACAAAGGGTGAGCCCATGGTGTATTTCTTCTGAAGAGGGTCCCGTCTTTTCAGTAGATCGCCAATCTTATCCTCTAATAGATATATTGATTCGTTCCATGGCCTCGTAGGGTCGGCCTGGCCGATGTTATCCCCTGCCGCCTCTTTGAGATGGCCGGAGGATCCTGCCGAGGCTGGCCTGTGTCGGCTGTTTACTTCCCCCTGGTCATCGTCCCGTTCTATGGGCTGAGCCCCATGGGGTCGGTTATCTGCTGCCTCCCTTCTGGACCTCACGAAACTCCTTGACCTGGATAATTTTTCCCGCAGGTCATTTACTGTGCCCAGCCTCTCAAAGGTCGACCCCCTACTCAGGCGATCGAAAGCAGAGCCTCTCGGGCGATCGTCAGAGTTTTGCCTTCCACACTTCCCTCTGCTCTCCTGGAGAGGTCGTACAGTATTATTGGAGACCTCATACGGTTCCCAGCATTCTATGGGGGCCTCTTCCCCCTCCAGATCATCATACCTATCCTCAAGGCAAGGGTTTCCTTGCCTCCCCAGGCATAGATATTGGGGGTCAGCTACATCCCTACGTCGGTGAGGGGGTGGCAGGTATTTGCGTGGTGCCTGGGGTGGTCCCCAGGCCTCATGTTGTCCTGGAGCTGCTGCCGGAGTAATCATCTCAGGTGAGACCCCTGGTGATCTTAGTATGCTCTGGCTTAGAGCTGTGAACTGCTCCTGCATGATCCGCTGGCTTGCTGCCAGAAATTTCAAGGCTGCCGCCACATCGTCCATCTCAGACTGAGGTGGCGGCTGACTGGAGTTGGGTCCTACTCCACTATCCGGTGGAGGGAGTGCCGGTGGTGGCATCTCAGGTGCCATGTGTTTGAGCTGTGAATAGCTGAACTTGGAAAAAATACTGGTGAGCTTGAGAACCTTAGTGGGTCTCTTTCAATGGTGAAACATCTCCTCTCAGGGGGAGAACTGGCTCACCACCAGAGTGCCCAGTGAGGTCAAGTTGTATTCAAGGAAGAGACGTCTTCTCGTTCCCACAAACGGTGCCAAACTGATGATTCTGAAACCTAGCACCACCAGATAAGTGATGATGAGCTCAAACAATAGTAACCATGGCAGCCATAGAGATGTAAGTGTATAAGTATGTAGAAGGAGATGAGTATAAGAGGAATAAGACAATGATGTATAGTGGTTCAGCCAATTTGGCCTACATCCACTGTGAGTGTGTTCCACTAAGTATGGGCACTAATGGCCTTGGATACAATGCACATAAGCTCAATTTCTCTCTCTACTGTGTGTGCAAGCAGAGTTTTAGTTAGAGTTACAATTATCGATGGATCATCCCCCCCTTTGTAGGGTTGTAGGTGACAAGTATATATAGGTCTTGGGGGGTGTAGTGTACCCCCCAAGTATGCATGGTGCATGTGAATGATGATCTATCCAATCTCCTGTTGACACCTGTAGATGCCACTTGTGAATAATGATGACATAATATTTCCTCACATGAGGGGGTGATATTGTTATAACGGTCTTCCACGTGCCATGTGAGCCTCACGTGCATTGTTCCACGCATCTCCCAAACCACGCGCTGTGATGATGTCACCCTCGGTCTATGATATGAGGCCGAGGGCAAAGTTCCCTCTGGCAGCGAGTCTGGCCCAATTTAGGCCTCGTACTGTCGTACCCTCGGAGGGTCGTCTGGGCCTGATGAGGGGTCGGCCCCCGGAGGGTCGTCTGGGCCCGATGGAGGGTTGGCCCCCTAGAGGGTCGTCTGGGCCTTATGAGGGGTCGGCCCCCTGGAGGGTCGTCTGGGCCCGATGGAGGGTCGGCCCCCTGGAGGGTCGTCTGGGCCTGATGTGGGGTCGGCTCCCTGAGGGGTCGTCTGGAGCCTGATGAAGGGTCGGCCCCCTGAGGGGTCGTCTGGAGTCGGATGGCGGGACAATCTTGGACTCGTCTTTTGATCAGCAGGATGATCAAAAGCTATCGAGATTGGGCCGACCGAATCCCATACACCCTTTGGGGCTACCGAACCTTAATTTGAACCTCTACTGGGGATACTAGTCTATGGCATGGAAGCAGTCCTCCCCGTGCAGATAGAAATACCCTCGTTACGCTTCATGCTTGAAAGTAAGGTCAGTGGGGAGGACTGGCATCAAAGCCGCCTCGATGAGCTATCACTCTTGGATGAAAGGAGATTAAAGTGTTGAATCACATACAAGGGTACCATCGCCGAACAGCGTGATCATTTAATAAGAGAGTCAAGGACCATGGTGATCGAGAAGGGGATTTAGCACTCAAAGAAATAGTAGAGCCCATCTGGGACCCCAAAGGGAAATTCAAGTCAATTGGAGCGGCCCATACATTATCAAAAAGATCTTGTCCGACGGTGCCGCCATGGTCACCGACTTAGATGGAGAATAGCTCATCCAATCAACCTGGACCATCTCAATAAATATTACCCCTAGTCCGAAATCTCAGCGCGATACGACTCTTCTCATCCCCCTTCTATTCTACTATAAAAAAAATCTCTTCATTTCCCTCTACCCAGAACTACGTGCGCCTGATCCTCTGCAAAAATTATTCTCAAAAAAATTGAAAATTTTCAAAAATCCCCAGAGGTACGTAGGTCGCTCATACATCTTACACGAGCACGACCCTTTCTTTTTCACAAAAAATAATTATTTTCTTATCTCCGAGAACGATAGTCCAATTTAATATATACTTGAACAAAAGGATTATGCATACCTTAGCGATCGGTATAGATAATTCAAAATACAAAATTCATCAAAAGGCACAGTTGGATGATCAAAAACTTTTTTATTTCACTAATAAGAAACTACAGTGCAATTACATAAGAAAAGGAACGGATGACTCCCTTCCCCCCTAACTTCCTAAAAAGCCAAATAAATTCTCAAACTTATTTCCTGGTAAAAAATAAACTCCTCCCGAGAGTCCTACCTACAGCTACCAGAGGAGCCCATTCCATAATCATCATCTACATCCTGGGGTCCCCAAGCTTCCCCTGCCTGAATGGAGTGCCGCAGATGCTCCATGGATCGATAAGCTCTAACCAGCCTTAGAAAAACTACCACATCTCCCTCCATGGTATCAGATAATCTTTGTCCTGTCTCCACTGCCAACATCTTGCTAACTACGCTTCTCCACAACCACTTCATATAATCCCCAAGGATGTGTTAAACTCTCCCAGCAGACTGAGAGGGACAGGTCAACGGACACAGACTCTCCCATAAAGAGCCAAGCCGCATGCATAGACGCTATGTCAAATATTCTACTGGAAAGAAGTTTAGTGTCCGAGGTGGCACGATATGCTCCAAACCATATTGGCGCAGAAGCTGCCTAGGGAAATAAAAAGAGGATTATCTGAGACCAACCAGCCGGACATATGGGTATTCTCCCAGTTCTAGAATAGGAAGCAGTTATCCCCACCAAGGTACTGACCAATAAAGATTTAAAGCCCCATGGTCTATGAACCAGTTCTCCCATCTCTCAATATCCAGGTAACACTGATGAAATGGCGTGAAAAAAAGTTGGGTACAACCGACAAAGGGTATTGCAGAGGAGTCACCAGGCAGAATCTTTCAGACAACCATATGAACAGCATCAACGACCTTCTCGCCAGGCGTCTAAGCCATTAAAATTCTCTGCCAGTATCACCGTCGCAGGATTGCGACAGTAGGACATCCATGAAGTAATAAATGTAAGTTGTGAGTCCACTAGCAGCTCCCCGATCACCAGTAATAATTTTAAAACCAAGCCAAGAACGATAGCTCCGGTATATCCAGCATCACCAACCTCCTACAAATGTACGAACCGCAACACCGTCAAAAGAGAAATCATACCTCCAGCCACCAGTGATCTGGACGCCGAGGACGAAACACAAAGAAGCCCGGCCAACAACTCCCGGGGAGAACGGGAAAATTCAGGCAGAACCGCAGTAATGCCGGGATTTATCCCCAACATGGCAGAAAATTCCTCGTAGGTCGGACAGAGTTCTTCCAAGCCAAAGCGGAATACATGGTCTTCAGGGTATCAGAATTGTGCTGCCACCATCATCATGTTCCACTCTATGGGATGATTACACCATAAAGAAACTCGATGCATGTTGTAAGCATCATAGTCGACATTATAGGAGCACATCGCCTCCAAAGTCTAGAGGTAGTTGGAAAACTCAACACTACCAGGGAGAGCCATCTCACAGAACAAGAAAGTAGGAATGTGAAGGTGTGAGGAAAACACTCCACCTTTACCCCCTCTTTTATACTTGAAAACCCCCAAAAAAGACATAACTGTAATACCCCGTATTTTTGTGATATTTATTTATGGGATTAATTGAATTAAATGTGTATTAATTGGTAATTAATCCGGATAAAAATACTAGCGAGATGCGAGTTGGTATTTGATTTTAATGAGTATATATGGCTATATATGAATGTTGAATTATTAAATTTGTTGTGAGATTGATATACGGCAATTTGGGAAATTTTGTTGAGACGCGTGTGACAGTCGCGTCAGGAATATTATTATTTAATTAAAAAGTGAATTTTATTTCTATTAACCGTATGGTCGTTTTGAGTGCGCCAACGCGTCCGAAAGGGTCGAGATAGTCAGAAAACACTAGCCGGAGGTTTAGTTTGGGTCTCGGGGCATTTTTAGGCCATGCCGGCAACGTATAAGGGTAGTTTGGTAATTTTGAATTTTTGGGAATTAAAACCAACGAAAATTAGGAATTAAATCTGACTTGGTAATTACCCACTAAACCGACTAACTTCACCTTATGACCTTATGGGCTACGGGGGTTATTATAATTAGTTCCAAGAGTTCCTAAGGAAAACCCTAGCCACCATTGTCACCTTGGAGAAGAAGAGCTTGTAGAGAGAGGAGAATTCTGCAGAGAGAAAGAGAAACTCATCAATTCGTCATCAAATTCAGAGATACACATAAGGCAAGTAGTTTAATTTTGTTTAGTACAAAGAATGTTTCTTCCATGCGTAGAAAATTGACAAAATTTGTATTATTCTCAGGAGTTGATAAAAACCCATTAATTCAAATTATAACTTTATATTTTGATGAAAGGATTGCATGTAGAATTGTGTTAGGAGGATTATTCTAATGGAAATACACCTTGTTCATAACAAAAAAAACGGATTTAATTATGCCCATTGGTGACTTTAAAATTTTAGGGTTCATGTTCATATGATTTGGGGACAAATGAAAGGATTTGATGATTCAATGATGTTTAGGAAGAATTGTCCCTATATAATTGTTTAATTATGACCTATGATTGTTTGGTATGGATTAGAAACCTTAAAATAATGTTGGGATGAATTGTATATGAGATTAGAGATGAAGAAAGTTGGAAAAACGAGAAAAGGAGGTTCTGGGCTTGAAACTGGCCTCTCGTTAGAAGACCTACCCAGGTCGTTCGAACGAGCTCGTTCGAATGAGCTTCTAACGAGTTGACAGTTTGCCTTATAATGAGAGTGATGTTCATTCGATGCCTTTCGTTCGAATGAGACCTCGTTAGATACCCAGTTCGTTCGAACGAACTCTCGTTCGAACAGCCTCGTTCGAACGAGACTTCTAACGAGCTGACAGTTTAGGCTTTTTGGCCTGTTTTGGATTTCGCGTGTCCCGTAACCTTGTTTAATTGTAGAGATACCATTCCCTTGATTATAAATTGGTATAGTTGAGATTTTTGCGATATAATGAGGAGTAAAACATATAAGGGTGACTTGAACCAATGGAAATTATGGATTAAGACGTGAGTGTCTATTACGACGTGAGGACAATTAACGGCTTAAATAATTATATTAACCGGGAATATGTAATTGTGTGACATTATAAGTCGGTACGAGAATGAGAAGTGTACCACAAATAAATTATGGTGACTACAAAGATGTGTGCATACTTAGTATATGTATATGATTCTGTGTGTATGACATACCTACCATACTTGCTATCACGGGAGGTTTATGTTCGCTTAGGGCCATCTCATCCTTGTGTAGCCCGGATTTAGATTGGTACCTAGAGGACATAGGTCAGAGAAGGATTTATTGGGATGTTAATAAGTCTGCTGATCGTGGGAGCGTAGGTATGTGCGTGACCCATGTGATGTGACTGTGTTCGCCTCCATTGTTTATGATTTGCTATTATCTGAGAACGATTCATGAGAGATTCGAAATGCGTGATCCTTATGTACATGATGTATCGGGATGGATAGCAGAGTATGTGTGCACCGCAGGTTAGTCTCAGGTGCTTGTATCGTATATTTATGACGTGAATAATATACACTTAAATAATGGAAACTTTCATGTTGGTATTGTGAATATAATTATGGTAATGTTTTGAGAAAACATAACGGGTTAACCGATAGTGAATTGTATTGCTAATAATTGAGAATCTGAGTTAAGTATAGCCCGCTATTATATTGATAACACTAGAAAGTATAATGGGAAATGAGTAGTAAGGGGTAGAACTTATTACGGTTTGGATAGTTATGTATGTCACTTAGATGGGTACGGTACGTTAGGGGTGCACAATTAGTCGAGAGGTGAGTACTTCATGTGAGTGTACATCCTAACATGTATTTTGCATTCATTGTTTTAATGTTATTAAAACACTTGCTGTTTTTAAAATAATTTCCACTTTCGGTCTCTGACCCATTTGCTTTCAAACCTATTTTGTAAAAACCATTTTAGGTGCCCATCCACAAGGACACCATGCTTAGGATCCTCATTCAGGTGACGAGCTGTAGCGGTTTGTGGAAGTTACAGGGCCTTGCTAGTAGACGCTTCATCTATCTTGACTCTATATTCAGATTTCATCAGTTGTAGGGCATGTCGCCCATTCCTTTCTGAGATATTTCATTTATTTCAGTTATTCAAACTTCTGGCATGTAATTAATTCAGGATTTAGACTTATGTTATTATTTCATTCGTGGGATTGTTGTGAGGAGTTTTCCTCCGGACTTATTATTATGTTGTTGGTTATTCTATTGTTTCGTTATGGTGAATGTTGTTATTCTATCATTATTCTTTTATTGCATGTTAATCAGAGTTAACTTAAAATTTGGCAACTCACTTTTTAAATACTAGGTGGTTAGTAATCATTAAAATGTTTTCGACAGTGATGCTATTAACTGGACCAACTTGGCATTTTGTATTAATTTAATAAAGGAGTAGCTACCCGGTATTTAATTAGTCGGGGTGTCACAGGTGGTATCAGAGCATCAGGTTATAGTGTCCTTTAGGATCTATACGGCTTATTATGTTTCCGCTGAGCTTTCTTTGACGTAGAGCCCTATATTTTAGGAATGTTACATTCTTTTGTATATGCTACGTTCTTCAGCTATTTCAAGTTTATAACTGCGAACTTATAAACTTTATTCTTATTTCAGATGCCTCCACGACGTGCACAACGGGTTCCCAGGGATGCTACGCCAGAACCACAACCCGCACCAGTTCAGGGCACGATGAATGCCGCCGAGGTTGCAGCCATTGTGGCCCAGGCGGTAAATGCCGCACTGCCGTAGTTCAGCAGGAACCACCCCAGGCGCCAGTAGCCACGCCAGTTCAGGCACATGCATTCCCGTCTGCTTGGGAACGTGTACGTGATGCTTTTTAGAAAGCACACCCACCGGAGTTCGCAGGTAGCTCCGATGGTGTAGTTTCGAGTCAGTGGAGGAAGGACATTCAGCGGCACCTGAGGATGTATGAGTGCACCGATGTCCAGAAGCAGATACTAGCTACCTTTAAGCTAGTGGGGTCTGCACTGCAGTGGTGGGAGTCTATTACCACCGTGGAGGAGAGAGATACTCTCACTATACAGGAGTTTTGGGTGCGGTTTGATCGCAAGTACTTTTCGTCATCTGTTCACACGGAAATGAGGAGGAAGTTGATGAATCTCAGATAGGAGGGTAAGACTATGGCCGAGTATGAGGCAGAATTCAAAAATCTATTGAATATTGTTCCGGATGAGATACCGACAGAAGAAAAGAAGATACATAAATTTACAGACGGGTTGACTTGGAGGATCCATCAGCATTTGTTGGGGAATTTATCGTTGGCCACTTACTCTGATGTGGTTAACGCTGCACTGTTACACTGCCAGGATCACCTCTTTCACATGGCTGAAGGCAAGAGGTCAGGAGAGTCCAGCCATCAGGGCAGGACTGGGGGAAATGGTGCCAGTGGGGCACATTCTATTCAGGGGCAGAGACAGGGTGACCAGGGTTTCCAGCAGGGGGATCACAAGAGATTCAGATCGGGGAATTTCAGGCACGGACAGGGAGGTTTCCGGCAGGGCCATCAGGGTCCGAACGGCCATCAGAACCAGCAGGGTCAGAATGGTCAACAGCAGTTTTAGCAGGGCCAGGGGAGGAACGGTAACGGCCACCAGGGCCAGGGGCAGCAGGGACAGAGAGGGGGGAACTTCCCGAGGAATTGTTACGTTTGTGGAAAGACTGGCCATAAACGCTAGGACTATCCTTATAGGGGCAGGGCCCCGCAGCAGCAGTAGGGTGCTCGACAGGAGCCGCAGAGACCCGTGTTTCTCGCCGCCCTCCCGGTGCCACCACAGATGGCAGCATTACCACCCATTCCAGCGGTCCCAGTTTAGCAGGGGCAGCTGCAGTATGGGAGAGTATACCAGCTTTAGCAGGAAGCAGCTCCACAGGCCCCACCCGTGATTGAGGGTATGTTTCCTATCCATGGCACTATGGGTCGGGTTTTGTTTGATACGGGGGAAACGCATTGTTTTATAGCCACACATTTTGTGAAAGCCTTAGGGTTATTAGCCACAGCAGAGAGCACGGTGACGTGTGTAGACTCACCATTAGGGAGTGGGTCACTTATTTTCTTTATATGCCGGGGAGTGGGGGTAGAGATTGGTAGTTTGGTATTACCTGCAAACATGTTGGTATTAGATATGCATGAGCATAATGTGATTATTGGTATGGATTGGCTCGCAGCTTATAGAGCCATGATTGATTGCTTTGGTGGGAGCATTGTTTTTGCCATTCCGGGGCAAGAGATGTTTGTAGTGGCGATGCCTCGCCCAGAGGGAGGCTCGACCGCTCATTTGTATTACATAGAGGAGGATACTTCTAAGGAGGTTGTGATTCCTTTAGATTCGATCCCAGTTGTCAGGGAGTATTCCGATGTGTTTCAGGAGATACCAGGCCTACCCCCCAGTCGAGAGATAGACTTTGTCATAGACTTATTACCAGATACGAGACCTATAGCACGTGCACCATACCGTATGGATCCGGCAGAGATGTGAGAGATACGGGATCAAATTGAGCAGTTGTTGGGTCAGGGGTTTATATGGAGGAGTACTTCGTCGTGGGTTTCCCATGTGTTATTCGTAAAGAAGAGGGATGGATCGTTGAGGTTGTGTGTGGATTACCGAGAGTTGAATAAGGTCACGATACGGAATAAATATCCGTTACCCCGAATCGATGACCTATTCGACCAGTTGAGAGGAGCTTCTTTCTTCTCGAAGATTGATTTGCGATCGGGATACCATCAGTTGCGTATCAGGGAGGAGGACGTCTCGAAGACTGCGTTTTTAATGAGATATGGTTCCTACGAGTTTCGGGTTTTGCCTTTTGGCTTGACCAACGCTCCAGCAGTGTTTATGGACTTGATGAACAGGGTGTTCAGAGAGTTCCTCGATCAGTTCGTCATTGTCTTCATTGATGATATTCTGGTTTACTCCCAGACAGAGGAGGAGCACGCCGAGCATTTGAGGCAGGTTTTGCAGACGCTACGTCAGAACGAGTTGTATGCGAAATATGAGAAGTACGGGTTTTGGCTGAAGGAGGTTCAGTTTTTGGGGCATATTATTTCCGACCGGGGGTTATCTGTTGATCCGGGGAAGGTATCCGCGGTGAGGGAGTGGGGACAGCCCACGACACCGATTGAGATCCGTAGTTTCTTGGGCCTAGAAGGATACTACAGGAGGTTCATTCGGGGATTTTTGAAGATAGCGGGTCCTTTGACACATCTGACTCGTAAGGGTGTGCCATTCATCTGGAGTGATGCCTGTCAGTTGGCATTTGATGAGTTGAAGGATAAGTTGACCTCAGCACCTGTGTTAGCATTGCCGAGACCGGGATTTGAGTATCTAGTCTACACCGATGCGTCCTTGCAAGGACTCGGAGGTGTATTGCAGCAGGAGAGTCAGGCCATAGCTTATGCTTCCTGTAAGCTAAAGCCTCACGAGAAGAATCACCCCACTCATGATTTGGAGTTAGCGGCAATGGTATTTGCGCTACGGATTTGGAGACATTATCTTTTGGGGGAGAAGTTTCGATTGTTCATGGACCACAAGTCCCTACAGTACCTATTCATGCAGAAGGAGTTGAATATGCGGCAACGGAGGTGGCTTGAGTTTGTGAAGGATTATCAGTTCGATGTCCAATGCCACCCGGGGAAGGCTAACGTGGTAGCAGACGCGTTGAGCCGTAGGCCAGTAGATGAAGTGGCAGGGGTGTGGAAGGCAAAATGGAAGGAGTTGGGACACCAGGATGCAGTGGCCTGATCATTCATGTCGGTGATGACTGTTACACCGCAGATTGTCACGAGAGTGGTAAAGGCACAAGTAGATGACTCGTTCTGTCAGGAGCAGATAGTCCGATTATTAATAGAGGGAGCCGAGTCTTATACCGTTAGCTCAGACGGGGGATTACGCTTCAATGGGAGATTGGTAGTTCCGGAAGGGGAGGAATTGCGGCACGAGGTGATGGCAGAGTCGCACGGCTCACGGTTCGCGGTACATCCCGGAGGGGATAAAATGTACCAAGACATGAGACGACAGTATTAGTGGAGCGGGATAAAGAGAGATATTGCCGTGTTTGTTTCTAAATGCGCCACTTGTCAGCTAGTAAAAGTGGATCATCAGAGACCGACAGGACTTCTACAGCCATTGGAGGTCCCGATGTGGATGTGGGAGAGCATATCCATGGATTTTATCACGGGGTTACCTACGTCACAGAGAGGTCATGACTCCGTTTGGGTGATTTTGGACAGGTTGACCAAAGTCGCTCATTTTCTACCCGTAAGGACAGACTACACTATGGGACAGTATGCCCAGCTCTTTATTGCAGAGATAGTGAGACTTCACGGTGTGCCCCTAAATATCGTGTCTGACAGAGACAAGATATTTTTTTCACGGTTTTGGGAGAGTTTTCAGGAGGCCATGGGCACGGAATTGCGGTTGAGTATGGCATATCACCCGCAGACCGATGGGCAAACCGAGCATACAAACCTGATGTTGGAGGACATGCTACGTATGTGCATCATTGATTTTGGGGGTGGATGGGAGCAGTATCTTCCACTGGTGGAGTTTGCCTACAACAACTCTTACCAGTTAACCATTGGCATGGCTCCATTTGAGGCATTGTATGGTAGACCTTGTCGTTCCCAAGCATGTTGGTTGGAGGTGGGGGACAACAAACTACTTGGGCCAGAAGTGATTCAGGATACTTCGGCGAGGATAGAATTGATTCGGAGTCGCATCCGGGTAGCTCAGGATCGGCAGAAGAGCTATGCTAATGCGAAGAGATCCTTCAGGGAATTTGAAGTGGGGGACCAGGTTTTCCTCAGAGTATCTCCTATGAAGGGGATTACGTTTTTTGGGAAGAAGGGGAAGTTGGCACCGAGATACGTGGGGCCATTCCCTATCATCGAGCGAATTGGACCGGTTGCGTATAGACTTAGGTTACCGGAACATTTGCATCGGATTCACGATGTGTTTCATATTTCCTCGCTAAGGAAATATCTTAGAGATGATTTGGCTCATTCTCACATTGCTTTGGAGGACATCGATCTCCAGCCTGATAGCTCCTACGAGGAGGGGCCGATTGCTAATTTGGACCGAAGTGAGCGGAAACTGCGGTCAAAGATAGTTCCGTTAGTGCGTGTTCAGTGGCGACATCATAATGTCGAGGAGTCATCATGGGAGCGCGAGGATGAGATGCACGAACATTATCCAGAGTTGTTCTTACAAGGTACTTTCTAGTTCCGAATTTCGGGACGAAATTCTATTATTAGGAGGGAAGTATGTAATACCCCGTATTTTTGTGATATTTATTTATGGGATTAATTGAATTAAATGTGTATTAATTGGGAATTAATCCGGATAAAAATACTAGCGAGATGCGAGTTGGTATTTGATTTTAATGAGTATATATGGCTATATATGAATGTTGAATTATTAATTTTGTTGTGAGATTGATATACGGCAATTTGGGAAATTTTGTTGAGACGCGTGTGACAGTCGCGTCAGGAATATTATTATTTAATTAAAAAGTGAATTTTATTTCTATTAACCGTATGGTCGTTTTGAGTGCGCCAACGTGTCCGGAAGGGTCGAGATAGTCAGAAAACACTAGCCGGGGGTTTAGTTTGGGTCCCAGGGCATTTTTAGGCCATGCCGGCAACGTATAAGGGTAGTTTGGTAATTTTGAATTTTTGGGAATTAAAGCCAACGAAAATTAGGAATTAAATCTGACTTGGGAATTACCCACTAAACCCACTAACTTCACCTTATGACCTTATGGGCTACGGGGGTTATTAGAATTAGTTCCAAGAGTTCCTAAGGAAAACCTTGCCACCATTGTCACCTTGGAGAAGAAGAGCTTGTAGAGAGAGGAGAAATCTGTAGAGAGAGAGAGAGAAACTCATCAATTCGTCATCAAATTCCGAGATACACATAAGGCAAGTGGTTTAATTTCGTTTAGTACAAAGAATGTTTCTTCCATGCGTAGGAAATTGACAAAATTTGTATTGTTCTCGGGAATTGATAAAAACCCATTAATTGGAATTAGAACTTTATATTTTGATGAAAGGATTGCATGTAGAATTGTGTTAGGAGGATTATTCTAATGGAAATACACCTTGTTCATAACAAAAAAAATGGATTTAATTATGCCCATTGGTGACTTTAAAATTTTAGGGTTCATGTTCATATGATTTGGAGACAAATGAAGGGATTTAATGATTCAATGATGTTTAGGAAGAATTGTCCCTATATAATTGTTTAATTATGACCTATGATTGTTTGGTATGAATTAGAAACCTTAAAATAATGTTGGGACGAATTGTATATGAGATTAGAGATGAAGAAAGTTGGAAAAACGAGAAAAGGAAGTTCTGGGCTCGAAACTGGCCTCTCGTTAAAAGACCTACCCAGGTCGTTCGAACGAGCTCGTTCGAACGAGCTTGTAACGAGTTGACAGTTTGCCTTCTAACGAGAGTGATGTTCGTTCGAACGAGACCTCGTTAGATACCCAGTTCGTTCGAACGAACTCTCGTTCGAACAGCCTCGTTCGAACGAGACTTCTAACGAGCTGACAGTTTAGGCTTTTTGGCCTGTTTTGGATTTCGCGTGTCCCGTAACCTTGTTAAATTGTAGAGATACCATTCCCTTCATGATAAATTGGTATAGTTGATATTTTTGGGATATAATGAGGAGTAAAACATAGAAGGGTGACTTGAACCAATGGAAATTATGGATTAAGACGTGAGTGTCTATTACGACGTGAGGACAATTGACGGCTTAAATAATTATATTAACCGGGAATATGTAATTGTGTGACATTATAAGTCGGTACGAGAATGAGAAGTGTACCACAAATAAATTATGGTGACTACAAAGATGTGTGCATACTTAGTATATGTATATGATTCTGTGTGTATGACATACCTACCATACTTGCTATCACGGGAGGTTTATGTTCGCTTAGGGCCATCTCATCCTTGTGTAGCCCGGATTTAGATTGGTACCTAGAGGACATAGGTCAGAGAAGGATTTATTGGGATGTTAATAAGTCTGCTGATCGTGGGAGCGTAGGTATGTGCGTGACCCATGTGATGTGACTGTGTTCGCCTCCATTGTTTATGATTTGCTATTATCTGAGAACGATTCATGAGAGATTCGAAATGCGTGATCCTTATGTACATGATGTATCGGGATGGATAGCAGAGTATGTGTGCACCGCAGGTTAGTCTCAGGTGCTTGTATCGTATATTTATGACGTGAATAATATACACTTAAATAATGGAAACTTTCATGTTGGTATTGTGAATATAATTATGGTAATGTTTTGAGAAAACATAACGGGTTAACCGATAGTGAATTGTATTGCTAATAATTGAGAATCTGAGTTAAGTATAGCCCGCTATTATATTGATAACACTAGAAAGTATAATGGGAAATGAGTAGTAAGGGGTAGAACTTATTACGGTTTGGATAGTTATGTATGTCACTTAGATGGGTACGGTACGTTAGGGGTGCACAATTAGTCGAGAGGTGAGTACTTCATGTGAGTGTACATCCTAACATGTATTTTGCATTCATTGTTTTAATGTTATTAAAACACTTGCTGTTTTTAAAATAATTTCCACTTTCGGTCTCTGACCCATTTGCTTTCAAACCTATTTTGTAAAAACCATTTTAGGTGCCCATCCACAAGGACACCATGCTTAGGATCCTCATTCAGGTGACGAGCTGTAGCGGTTTGTGGAAGTTACATGGCCTTGCTAGTAGATGTTTCATCTATCTTGACTCTATATTCAGATTTCATCAGTTGTAGGGCATGTCGCCCATTCCTTTTTGAGACATTTCATTTATTTCAGTTATTCAAACTTCTGGCATGTAATTAATTCAGGATTCAGACTTATGTTAGTATTTCATTCGTGGGATTGTTGTGAGGAGTTTTCCTCCGGACTTATTATTATGTTGTTGGTTATTCTACTGTTTCGTTATGGTGAATGTTGTTATTCTATCATTATTCTTTTATTGCATGTTAATCAGAGTTAACTTAAAATTTGGAAAATCACTTTTTAAATACTAGGTGGTTAGTAATCATTAAAATGTTTTCGACAGTGAAGATATTAACTGGACCAACTTGGCATTTTGTATTAATTTAATAAAGGAGTAGCTACCCGGTATTTAATTAGACGGGGTGTCACAATAACCCCTGCAGAAATCAAAGGAAATCCTTCCCCATAAGGTACCAAAGGCTGAAGAGGGTACCAATCAAAGCTTTGAATTGATGGGATTGGACTAACTTGCCGATAGGCAGGACAAGGTGCTTTCCGATCGGCAACCCCCTACTTTTCAAAATTTTCCTTTTTCCTCTTTTATCAAAATTCAGAAAACTCAAAATAAATTGATATTCTTTCCATCTTTATATAAATCCTCATTATGAATAAAACTTTCTTTCAAAATCCCAAAAATATTTCTTTTTACGGTCTCAGCAGCAAAGTAAAAAGCGCATGTGCATGCATTCCTTCATCATTAACAGAAGATAATCAAAAAACTTCATTGCATAGGTATGTTTCTGTGTTACATCATTTTGCAGGAAAATAAAGAAAAGCAAAAAACAACTGGACTCAGCCCGAACCCACATTCTCCCTCTCTCTCTCTCTCACCTAATATTCACCTCTCTCTCCTAAGAGCTTCCACCCCTGTGACGCGCTCTCTTTCCCCCAAGGCGAGATGACGCACCACCGCTACCCGAACCAGACTCTTGCCCGGATGAGGCAAACGGCACCAAGCAAGAAGGAACAGGAACCGCATCCCGAATATGGGCAGTCGCTAAAGATATCCATACCCTAATATCCCTCAGCCAAGTGGTGGACACTCGGATGTGCTGCAAGTGAAAAAGCTATTACTTAGGCCGTTTAATACAAGATTAAACTATTGAAGTAACTCCAAACTATTTTTTGAAGATACTCTTTGTTTTAAATCAAAACAGATTAATCACAAGATGTGTTTAATAAAACATGCACGAGATTTGTTCAAGATTTTATAACAGGTTTCGAAAATCAGTTTAAATCAATTAAACTCAGCACAATTACAAGAATGATATGAGGAGATGTAGAAAGATTAAGGACAAGGCATTTTTAACGTGGTAAAACCTCACCCAATTAAGGAAACATCCATGGTGACTTCTAAGTCACAAACCAAAAATACACTAAAACAAAATATACAAGTTACAAACTATTTAACACACATGCAATATAATCAGACCTATACAAATTTAGAAATGTACCCACTGGTTTGATTCTAACTTTTCTGCAGTTCTGAAGTTGATGTGGCTTTCCCAGTTTGCTAACTTCTCCACTTTGTTTCAGTCTTTATGTCGACTCTTGTTAATTCAAGATCTTATAGCCAACACTTATGTGTTGTAGTGTGTCAAGTGTTTGTGATGGTGATCTAATAAATGCATGCACACACGCACACTTATTTTATACAAACAGTCCTATCAAATTACAGAACAAATCTATATGATGTTGTTTTCAGTTTCTCTCTTCTTTAGAAACAAATAAACTTTATTTGACGTTTCAAATAATCCCAAAATCCAAGGTTACCTTGCTCGAAAGACTGCCAAGGTCATATCCAATTTCAGAGGGTTTTGAAAATGATTTTGAAATTGAAAACCACCAATTGCGATTCCAACTAGGTCAAAAGTCTTGTTTCATACGAACTAGAAATAGAAAAAATATTTGTTGATTCAAACATTTTGAAAAACATTTATAGAATAGTAATCAACAAATGCGATTTCTCAAGATGAGAAACTAAACAATGTAGATCTAAGAGTAATATAACATAAAATGGCCAGATCTATAATTTCTATAAAAAAGAAATATAGATCTAACTAAAATGCTTAAGTTGGACACAAGATCTCAAACTCAGAGGATTCAAACCACGACCTGCCTTCAAACCTCTACCAAAGTAACTTAAACACTCAGGTATGGTGTTTGGTGTAAATGATTTAAGAAAAATAAATTAGGGTTTGAAACAGGTTAGGGTTTCTCTCTGGATTCTCTCTTTTCTCTCTCTCTCTCTTCTCTCTCTTCTTTCTCCTCTCTCTATTTAGACAAACTGCCAAAATTCCCCAAATGCTGAGGGTAAGCCTCCTTATATAGTAGGCTAGGAAGGATCGAGAAGGTTAGAGCAAATCTAAAGGCTGAGATTTGGTCTAAGGCAATTGACTTTGATCCAACGGTTAATCATCAGTGATGATTAAGCATCCTCTAATTGGTCTAGATAGGTTACACATGGATTGGGATAAAAACACATGCAAAGCGTTGATTACAGAAATCCAAGGGTTGATATAACACAAGGGTTATGTGTCTTGCAACAAACACAAATCTGGCCGGTATAACATGGAAAGGTGTAGGGTTGAGATGATCTCTCACACGCGTGTTTTAAAAACAATTACACACGCACCCTCAAGTCTCAAGTGCATTCGGATCCTACCCAATCCAACTTTCAGGTATAAAAAGGTATAACAGTAATTACAAAATGACCCCAAAAGTTTTATAAACCAAATTTTATTATGAAAAAAATTATTTAAAAAATGTTTAAGAAATCCCAAAAATTATTAAAAGCCAATTTAAAAGGGATTTAACTCACACACAATCAAATACTGCAATATGTGATATGTATGCAATCCTAGTGTGGGGGGGGTGATATTATACCTTTAAACAACAATCAGGAGGAATTAAGAGTAGAGGCCCTTTGGTATTAAGGGAATGGGACTCTAATTTTATCAAATATTTCCAAACTAGATGAGTACTTATACAATTTAGACTCAAGAGTATAAGGTGCTTTAGCAAGAAAAGGCAAAATCAGTATCAAGCAGAACAGATCAAAAGAAACCAAAGGAGAATAACAGAAAAGATATACCTCAGGACGAAGAACCTCCTCTATCAAGGCTAACTCCTCCGGGTCCATCACATGAGGGCGATGCAGCATAGGCACCATCCCTCCATCAGCCCAACGGATATTGTATGAAGGAGTATGCATCCGCACAAAGGGGACCTCCGAAGTCGCTGTCACCGTAGATGTCGACGGACCGCCACTTCTGTGGGAGGACCCCAACTCGTAGGAGGAAAGGGCAGTCCATCATATATTCTAGGAACCATCATCCAACTCGTCATAAAGTCCATATAATCATATGGCACAGCCGTATCGGTGTACAGCGGGTAGGACTCGCCAATCATCGCTGCGATTGTCATATCCTCTGGCAGCAGTCGCTCCCGCCTCATAGACATAGGGGGCCTCGCAGGTGGCACCACCACCTCCTCCTCAGCAATCTATCGGACCACCCTCTCCCCGAGATACCAAGAATGGTCAAACTCGTGCGCCAGCAAACGCCTCATTTGTGCATTCACTCCAGTCAATCCCGTGTCTTGAACGGTCATCCCCTAAGGGTAAAAAGTCACCTGAAAAATCCCCAACAAAATATAAGGAAATATGGAATCAGAGCACCCAAGGGTCTCAGACATAAGAAGAAAGAAGTCTTACCCTATCACTGGTCAGGCCATTCAAGACCTGTCACACCGCCTCCAAAGAGAGAGACCTCCTCGACTGTCGATTGACCTTGCCCCATCGATACAATCGTAAAAATCCCCAATGGTCTCGTCCTTTAAAGCAATCAGCTGGGTATTACACCCAATCACCTCATAAAACCACGTCTGCCAAAGATAAAAAAAATCCACAATCAAGAGAGATGCATAAGCAAAATGGAATGCATGAAAGGAAAATGCGCAAAATAAAAGAATACCTCAAGAAGATACATAGCTCTAGTCAAAGTCTACCGACAGCACCGGCTGAATGCATCCAAGGAAAAATAAAGGTTCGCCAAAGTCAGGCTCCCCCAATCATAGAGAAGGATGTACGAAAACATCCTCAAATATGGTAAAAACCATAAGTGGACGATGTCGCCGCTCGACGCAACCAGAAATCCCCCCAACACCAGCAAAATAAATAATTGGGCCATCTGCCTTACCTGCAGCCCGTCCTCCACATCAATCACCCGGCCGAATAAAATATCCTTCAGCAGCGACAGACGAATGGAGTCCCCAGATACTATCCTCCCCACATCACCAAGCGCCGCGCCCACCGCCTCCGGCCTCACCCACAAGGAGCGATCCATCTCTATCTGCTCCCCATCGCAATCCAGCCCCAACAGTTGTTGCACATCTATGGGAGTCACATTCATCTCCTAGAAACCAAAATGAAAGGTGTGGGTAGTGTCCCATCACCTCTCCACAGGGCACATAAGACCGTCATCGAACGAGGCGTCTCATCTTGCACAGACGCCAACCTCCCAAAACCTGCGGAGGATACCACCCAACGCATCATCGGTAGAAGATTCTCCTAGACATCCTTAAGCCTCGTCGTCCTGCGGGAACGCATGTTCGATAAAGAAATATAGAACTGTCAAAAAGAAAAAATCCTTGTCAAAATCCAAGAAAAATAAGGAAAATCACCAAGAGGAATGCCAAAAGTAATTTTACTTACATAAACGTCGGGGTTCACCACCCACGAAGAGTGATGACGCGACGGCTCCCATAGTAAGGTCCGCACATCCGCAACCGACTCGAATGCATCAAAAGAGTTCTCACTCCCCAAAGCAAGAGGCACCCTGGTCCTCCACTCCACGTTCGCCCAGTTGTCAACAGCCAACCACTCCCCGTGTGCTGCAGTGCTCACAAAAGCGGTCATTTTTTAGAGATCAAAATGCTAGAATGATTCGTAGAAGAAAATCGCAGAAAGAGAGAAGGTAAGAAGCTATGAAAAATGAGGGAAATTGGCCCCCTTTATATAGGATGCCAAGGGTCATGCCGATCAGCACTGCACCCCCACCTACCGATCGGCACTGACCCTTTACCTTCTCAAGGCAGCTCAAAAGTCCGTGCCACTGCTGAATGGCACCCTCCACACCATGCCGACCGGCACCTCCTTTAAATTTTCGTACTGAAATTCCCAAAAAATTCCAGAAACCCCTGAAAAATCCTCACAAAATTCCTAAAAATCTCGAAAAGGATTTAGAACATTTTCACCAAGAAAGTTTTGCACTCCCCCAAGCAAAATCTCTATTTCCCCAGCGAAACTCTCAAAAGACAAGTGAATCTCCTGTCGACAACGTTCCCGGAGGACCTCTAAGGTATCCCAAAATTCCTCGAAGGTCTCAAAATTTCCTCAAGAAATACGTCCAAACCCTGAACCACCTAATCACTCCCCCAGAATCAAATTGGTTGTTCCCCCGGTAAAGTCTCCAAAAGACACAAGGATTTCCTAAACAATCATCTCCCCAGCTCGAATCAAAATCACAAGGTAATTTTCCCGACAGAGTTCCCCGAGAACATCATAACTTAAGCCCGCAGAATTGGTCATCTCAACTTAAGCCCACAGAATTGGCTTCGACCCACAGAATTGGTCATCTCAACTTAATCCCGTAAAATTGGCTTCGACCTGAAGAATTGGTCATCTCATCCTTAAGCTCGCAGAATCGGTCGCCCTCATCTTCAAGCCCGCAGAATTGGTCATCTCAACTTAAGCCCGCAGAATTAGCTTCGACCCACAGAATTGGTCACCCTCATCCTCAAGCCCTCAGAATTGGCTTCGACCCATAGAATTGGTCATCTTATCCTTAAGCCTGCAGAATTGTCTTCGACCCACAGAACCGGTTACCCTCATCTTCAAGTCTGTAGAATTGGCTTCGACCCACAGAATTTGTCATCTCAACTTAAGCCTGCAGAATTGGTCATCTCAACTTAAGCTCGCGGAATTGGCTTTGACCCGTAGAATTGGTCATCTCAACTTAAGCTCGCAGAATTGGCGTTGACCTGCAAAATTGGTCATCACAACTTAAGCCCACAGAATTGGCTTCAACCCACAGAATCGGTTACCCTCATCCTCAAGCCCTCGGAATTGTCTTCGACCCGCAGAATCAGTCACCCTCATATTCAAGCCCTTGGAATTGGCTTCGACCTGTAGAATCGAACATCCTCATACTCAAGCACTCAGAATTGGCTTTAACCCATAGAATCGGTCATCCTCATCCTTATGTCCTCAGAATCAACCTCGACCCTTTAGTCATCCTCGGCATCATGAGGTGTTTATTGTTTATTCCAAACTCACCAGTTGAGGGACTCTATAGACACCCCATTCTAATACCCCCTAACCTCTCCTTAGGTCCCTAGCACCTCTCTTCATCATTTCAAACCTAACTCACACCCCGGGTACTGACCTAAAGGCCATCGAGCACTCACATGCTCCGTTTGACCAAAAAGTCAAACTCTTCAGCTCGATCAAAACTGAATGAATATTCAAAGGGCACTAAAACCCCTTTCCAATGGTCCATCTCATGTGCAATTCTGACTTACCATGCAGACGAACGACCAGTTTTCCCCTGAAACTTGATCAGGAGGTCACCGGATGCTCCCAGGCTCCGTTTGACCAAACTTAACTCTTCAGCTCGACTGAGACTGAATGAATCTTCGAAGTTTATTGAAACCCCTTTTCAATGGTCCACCTCATGCGCGATTTTGACTTACGGTACGGAAGAATGATCCGTTTTACTCTGGAAGGTCAGCGAGAGTTTCCAAGCCCTGGTTGACAAAAGGAAACTCCCCAAAATGAGTCAAGATCTTTGGAATGTCAAAGTAAATCTCCTAACCTTTCCAACGGTCCATCCCATGCACTTTTCTAATTTACCATACGAACGAACGATCTATTTGCGTCCGACGATCCTCCGTCTAAAGGACCGACAAACGCGTTCGAGCCACATTTGACCTAAAGTCAACTCCCGGACCCAGGAGAAGTCCAAAAGACTTTTGAAGGTATTTGAAGTACCTTTCTAATGGTTCACCCCATGCGTGATTCAGATCAACAATTTGCGCTCTACGACCAATTTTTCGAAAGAACCTAAAAGAGAATGCCAAACGGCAGGTTCCAAACCCTGCCTATCGGCAGTGTGCCTAAACACACCTATCGATTGGTAGGACTAGGGTTATGCCGATCGACAATGACAAGTGCCTATAAAAATGAGGGCCTAACCTCGTTTCAAAGGAGAGGAATATCAGAGGTCCATCACTCTCAGCAAGCTCCAAAAACCCCTCTCGAAGTCAGCGTGATTTTCACATCCGAATCCCTTTCCAACCTTCACCTTTCACCACCTTTTTCATCAAACTTGGTGAATTAAGTATCCTCCATCATCACTCAAGTGCAAGGGCTTCTCTCCAACATCCAAGATTAAGCTCAAGATCTTCAAGAAGGTCCAATTTTCTCCATTCTCTCCTTAAATTCTCCTAAATTCGCATTAGTTTGTTTAGTTACTTAATATTTTTATACTCTCATCTCACATATCCTAATATACTTTTTATCTAGTATTATTGCACATCTCTTATTTTCATATAAATAAAACCCAAAAAAATAAGAAAAAGAGGATTTGCTCATAAATTCCAAACAGGAATTCTCACACTTTTCTCATAACTAAAACACCTTTTTACACACACATATAAGAGAAGTCCTCGATTGTATTTATGGGATAAATTCCACCCCTCATTTTTCATACGAAATACATGGACTTTGATGCCTCTATAGGCTACGTAGGCATCTCGGGGTAAAAGCTGAGACTCGAGCCCTTTTCCTACTTTTTTCCTATTTTTTCTATGTTCTTTAAACTTAACTCTCTTAGATTCTATATATTCACATATACGTATATTTATGCTTAGTGGCGTATTATTTTATATGTGTTATCATTCCGTTATAACGATCAACATTAGGATAATCACGTACATCCTATTTTTCTAATATTACTTTTAAGAATATTCTTATGGGTGACTTGTTTTGTCTCTTCCATGATACAAGTTGATGATTCCTATCTTCGCTACATATACACATGCACACATATCATGGGGAAATAAAGGAAAATAACAATAACCCATGAGAGACCGTAAGGGCAGAATGGATGCCTAACACCTTCCTATTTCGTAACTTAGCCTTCGGACCCTTTCGAATCATTTTGGTTTCGTATGTATCAGTATGTCTTTGGATGATATCCTTCAGTATAGCTACCATTTTTCTTTTGTCTGTTTTGAGCAAAATAGACTGGTGACTCCATCTATCTACATTTTTTTACCGCATCACCGACGTCGACCAAAGCGCCCCCAAGAAGGATGCACGGGACCAAGATCCTCTCGAGACGAAGGGGATACCACCCCTCTTTTTCACCTCTCCCGTCGTGATGATTGAAAAGGGGATGACCACAGACTACGTTTAGTTGATTTTCCACAGACGATGCCAAACTGTTGATGCTACAAAATAAAGATCAACTTAATTAAATAAGAATAATTATACACTCGATGAATGATTATGAATATTATCATCTAGGTATTTATGTGAATAGAAATTATAGAGAGAGAAGAAGAGAAAAGATATTTACACACTCATATTTAAGTGGTTCATCCACTTATGCCCACATTCATTGAGATAAGTCTTATTTTTCACTAAAAATCATAGTGAATTGCCCTTTAGTATTGATCTCTTTAGAGTAAAATCTATAAAGTTTTAGTAGGTTTTTTGTTTATGACTTTAAGTTATAGTGCAAGTGACTGAATAACAGGTATATATACGGGGCTTAGAGTGTAATATACACCCCAAGTCACATGGTGCATGATGCTTGTTGAGACCCTCTAAAGAGTTTCCATTTATCCTTATAAAAGGTGCCAGGGAATGTTTGATCCTTCCTTCGCGTGAAATGTTGATCTTTTATTATGTTGATGTAAGTGGAAAATGTTAAATATTCCATTTCTGGTGAAATCTACACTTTTCTATCGAGGAAATGACCAACCCTCTTATGATCGATCCTAAGAGGCAAAGGGTCTAGGGTTTAGGGTTAAATGTCGAGGTCCATTTCAACTCTATTTCCATATGAGTTTATTTCATGGATTGTCAACGATGTTGGTCTGATGAATGCTTACTCTCCTTTTTTCCTTTATTAAGGACCAACTGTGATATTATTTTAGAATCCTTCATGCCTTAGTTTACCATAAAAGTCCTCAAGTTTACCATGCAAGTCTTAATTTGGATTATTATCTTCAAAAGGTATCACTACTTACATCACATAAGCAAGTGCGATGGACATTTTGTGTCAACCTCCTTAGGGTTATCTGATAGACCCAAAGGACGTATGGGAGCTCATCCACCCAAGCGCCTTTAGCCTTTTCTAGATTTTTGTGTATTTCATATATCATTATTTTATTGGAGGACTTAACCTTTTTATTTTTTATTGGTAGTATACTAAGTTATAGTAATGTAATATCCCATTGTCACCACGAAATTCCTAGAATGGTAGACTCTCGAATTGAGCTTCGTTGCTCGTTATGATGTTCCTTAAATATTATACCATGTAAGCATGATTTTCTAAATGAACCTTGTCATCTTAGAGTCTCTAATGTTCATCTTCCATCCACTTAATTAAAATGTTTGTGTCGACCAAAAATTTTAATTTCCAAATAAAATGGATAATGGTCTGATGATGTCTAGCAGCCATTGGATAATTTTTACCTTTTCTCATAGTTCTACATAATTGATGGAATTTTATGCATATAAGGCAATCGGTAGACATCCTTGATTGCTCAGAATGTTAATAACCTTCGTTTGGCATGACTCCCACAGTTTCCTTCATAAATTTCTCATAATGCATCTCACAATTTTCTAGGATGCAGTCAATAGAGATAAGGGCCTATAAAATATCGTTATGAAATACCGTTAATATAACTCTTCTTCTGGATATAAGTAAAGGAGTGGCTTTGACTCTGATCTTATACGTTTCTCTTATATTATGTATTCCTTCAAGTACTTGGCAAAGGGTCCATTCAATTTTAGACCTCATCTATTGTCAGTATCCAAAATACTTATTTATATCTTAATAAGGTTGGTCAATCAAAGGACTCGATCTGGATAGTTTGTTGGAGGTTTAATTTGACAAGTGAGGCTATGATTTCCTAAGCATATACTTTATTATTATTTACTCTAAGGTAATTACTAAATATGCATGTTTTAAAACTAGGCAACCAACTCCTGTACCTTTTCTAAACATGCCAAAATATGACCCATTCTGATATATTCACATGATATCTAGTTTATGACTATCCTGGAGTCATGGAACACTTTAAGATGAGTATCTTCTAATAGTTGAGAGTTCTTAAGCCCTCCTAGCAACGCCTCATACCCAATATCATTGTTGAATGCGTAAAAACCAATTCGTATGCTTTATTTCATTATCATGTCATTGAGAGTAATTGGTACGATACCCACTACTAAACTTTTGGAGTTGGACGCTCCATTGACGAATAACTTTCATTTGTTTAGTTCTCTGGCCATTGCTTGCGCACTTTCTTTTACTAATTACTTATTATTTGTCGTATTTATCTTATCCTCAGTTCCTTTAGCACAAAAACAGATCGGCTAATACTTATCCTTTGGCCATTTTCCTACGAAGATATTGGACATTAAACCTTACCAATTCCACTAACCCTTATACATAGCCACTGATTCGTCTCAAATATTGCATTTATTTACCCTTTATACTTATGCATTTTAACCCCATTGGGTACTTTAATTCCTATATTTATACTCATTAACCAGACAACCTCTTTTATCTATGTTTATATGATTTGCGAGGTGTAATTGAGCTTTTGTAGGTATTAAAGTGTTAAATGTGAAGTTTGATTGCATTCCGGTAAAGTTTCGTCATAAAGCGCACGTTTAGGGGTATTTTTGTCATTTTCATAATTGGGTTTCTATCCCAAAGTCTTTATGGAATCCCTTTGAGATAGCTTCATATATCCTCCAATCGCACCTTATAGCGATTTATAACGAAGAAGTTACCGTATTTTTCATGGGATGTATCATGTTTGAGACAGAGCATTGATCAATCGATGAAATAGAGCTTGCCTTTAGCTAAAGACAATATCAAATTATAATATCTATATATCAATCAACAAATTTCATCGATTGATCTATCACTCTTTTTAGCTTTCATGGATCAATCAACAAATTTCATTGATCGATCGATCGATCAACCCAGATTTCAGATATTTTTTAGAGTCTAATTTATTTTCTTTATTTTTCCAACTTATTGTGTATATGAGGTTTAATTTAATTAGTTATTATCTAGTTTTTGGTAGTTTAGTTGAGTTTTTTTTCGATATGGGAGCCATATATAGAAGCTCTATTTTGTTAATTAATTTATTGTGCTAATTAACACCCATCTATAGAAGATTTATTTTGTAATTTTAAGCTTTGTTAATTAATTTTTTGCTTTGTTTAATTGTTTTTGTTGGTTGGTGAGTTATTTTCCTTGTTGAGTTAATTCTATTTATTGTTCTTACCAAGTGTAGGACTTACTTTAAAGGTTGGGATCATATTTTCGCCATTAATAGGCATTGTTAATGAAAAAAACTAGATGAGACTAATTAATTGATAACAGATAAATAGAAATAAGAGACAAGAGATTTTTACAGTTGTTCGGCTTAAGGAAAGAGCCTACGTCCACTATTATGTATTATCTTAGGATTATTCAATTGCCTCTCTTTTTGTCCGTCCCTATATGTAGGGTTTACAATGTATTTATAGTCTTCAGGAGGTGTACAAGAAATGGAATATCAAAATATGGAATGTCTTTGTAACGTAGACATTTACATCTGTACAATCATTAATATATACAACTGTTGGTGTTTGCCTGCCACATTGGTCGGCATCCCTGGAATTGGTCGATATTCCTGGAATTGGTCGGTATTCCATCCTTAATGAATATGATTAATCTCCTAATGTATAAAACTTGTCAATATCTTAATGGTCTATATAGATGAATATTTTTTTGTATCAACAGAAGCCCCAAATGTTTCATGCTTGAAGTTTTTACAATAGTATGGAGCATTTGGCTCTTAAAGTTGCTCGGGAAATAATTTTAGGCCTAATCGATTGACGACTTCCCCTACTTGTAAAAATTTATGGTTTTATTATGGGAATATAATGCGCGTTGCATTTTTGAAATTATCCATAAATTTAATGAATCATTTTTAGGCAAATCCGTTTTTTATGTCTTTTAGCGGCCATCAGTTCAATCGACGCTGCTTTTTAATCATTATTTTTCTAATTTTCGAGGCAACCTATAAAGAGAGGTAAAAGCCAAGAACCTTTGCTATCGCAAATCTTCTGAGTGTTTCTGGGCTATAGTGTCTTCAAGCTTTCTTTTTCTTTCTAAAACGATCATTTTTTGTTCTTCAGTTCTTACTGGATCCTTAATTCCTATAAGAATTCTTTTCTTTTCCTTTTATTGTTCATCATGGTTTACTCTGTTGATTCTCTTGATGAATTTAAAATTCCCTCTTGGGTTATTTTGGAACATGCTATTTTACCTGCTGATTTTTTCTCACTTGCTGAGGGTAACTGGTTGCCATCTATTTTTATAGTTGAGTGTGGGTTTTCCTTTCCTCCCAACCCACTGTGCCTTGAGTTTTGTCAATATTTTGATGTTGTCCCTGCTAGGGTATCCCTTAATACTTAGAGGACTATAAATGAATTATATAGGTTGATTCAAATTCATGGAACCCATCTCGGGAATCCAGAAATAATGTTTTGTTATAAGTGGGTGACTAGTGACACCACTTTTTACTTAAAGACTAGGGTTACAAATAAAACGTTAGTAGTTAATCTTTCAGACTCCAATAAAGATTAGTGTTGAGAATGGGGTCGTTGTGAAAAATTGGCAATACACCCCTTTGATTGGAAATTCTGAGTATTAGGGGCCTAGGTGCCCTCCTTTTGGTGATGGGATAGGTTATTTCTCATTTAACTACTTTGCCTTGTACATATCTGTTTAAATGTTACACTAATTGTTGCTCTATAAATTCTTATTGTAGTTGATCAGACGAGAAGTTGCCCCAAGGAAAGTGAAGTGAACCTGAGGGAGTTGAAGTTTATTTGGGGACCTCATCAAAGGATTGGCAAGGAGCATGTCAGGTCTGCATATTATTTGTTACAGTATAAGAACACAATCTTTTCCTTTGTTGCTCATCCTACTCCTTCCACTACAATTGACCTTGAGCAATCCTTCCACTTCCTCAGCCACTGCATCTGGCAGTGGTGACCTTGCTTCCCTTTCCCCTTCCTCCTTAGATTCAAATTTTCCCCTTGTCGTATCCTTGGGGAATAGGAAGATTTCCAACATTTTGGGAGGCATAGCTGCCAATCCCCCTCTAAAAAAGTTGATGCAGGGGTGAAAAATAAAAAAGAGACTGGGAAGAAGTCCCCAGCCAAGAAAATTGAAGAGAGCCCCCTGAAAAGAATAAAGAAAGGGCTACCTTCTAAGTTAGCAGAAGGTTCTTTTGATCATCCTGACCAACGTGAGTTGGCCAAAATATCTTCCTTTGCCTCTCTAGTGGTCCTTGGCCCTATATTGGCCAAACAAATAATAAAGTCTGGGACTTTTCCAGACCACAGGAGTACTGCTGCTGAATTACCTCACTCTAAGAGTTCTGATAGGGCTGCTCAAAGCCTTGCTCTAGTATATTCTTTTTTCCTTCTTTAATTTTCTGTCTTTGGATTTGTTCTTCATAATACTGAATTTCCTTGTTGTTCTTGTGCAGTTTCTCATTGACTTCAATAATATGTTAGAGAAATATGAGGCTTTGATCTAGTGAAGTTGAAGAAGATTTTAATGAGCTGAAAAAGTCTTTTCTTGACTCCCAATAAGCATTGACTTCTAAACAAAAGAAATAGGAGAAGAGGATGAAAATTGCTGAAAAAGCTATTGCGACTGCTCGGGTCTGGCTGACAAGTTATAGAAATACTTAGATGTTGATAAAGTTATGTTTACCCAGCTGCAGAAGGACTTTGATGCTGAGAGAGTTAAGTCTGCTCAGCTATACAAGGACTTAGGTACTGAGGAGGTAAATAGGGCTACGGCCAGAGAGGCTGGATTCAATAAAGGCTGGGACAAGGCCTTTGGAACATCTTCTTCATAAATTGAGTTTGTGAAGAAAAATTGCTTGAAGGATAGTTGGTCTGCTGCTCTGGTGGAGGTTGTCACTCCGAAGGATTCCTGGCTATTCTCACAACATGATCTTGGGACTCCTCCAAACCTGAATGAGGAAGTTGATAATGGGGGGTCCACTGAATCCTTGATAATGGTGGAGTCTGCCGATCAACACCAGGACGTTAATTTTACTGTGCCCTCCAAATTTAATCTTCCTGCTCCCTCAGCTCCTGCTTCCCAGCTAATCTTGAGGCAGATAAGAAGAAGGTATAAAATCAAGCACCTTTTGTTTCCTTTTTTTCAATAGTTGTACTTTTTTTCTTTCTTAAAAATGTATTTGTACTTAGCTTTTTATTAATGAAAAGAGAGATTTATATTCTTCTGCTTGTGGTTTTCAATACTTTGCACCTTGTTGATTGATGACTTTCTTCTTCTTAATAGTTTATGGACAAATTGAAATATTCCTCATCTACTGAATTCGAGCGACTCCAGAGGTGTAATGAGCTTTTCAAATTTGGTCACTTATCTCTGACTGATGCCAAACTACTACAGTTTTTCGGGGAAGGGGTATCCGAGCAAGACAAAGAGTCTTATGTTCATCTGAAGTGTCTTCTTGATCGTGTAGTGGCTAACAATGTTGCATACTATGAAATTATTGAAGAGCTACAGGAGGGGCATAATGAAGCTAAGGCACTTTTGCATGGGGATTATGAGAAGAAATTCCAAGCCCTTAGTGAAGGTTGGGTCTTTGAACAAAAGTTGGATAAATTTGCTTCTCATTTCTGAAGACAAGAATTCCTACTGAAACGTGAAGTAGATGAACCAAGGGATATTACCAAGCTTCTAAAGGAAGAAAATAACAACTTGAGAGATGAACTTGATGCCCTGAAGTCATCTACTGCTGTTGTAGCTACTACAAAGGAGGGTCATTCCTTCTTAGAAGCTGAAAATGCAAGGTTAAGTGAGGAGTTATAGGCTTTAAATAAAATAAAACTCGCGTCTTCATCTTCTCGAGCTAGAGTCAAGCCTGGAAGAGGTACTAGACGAGGTACTATAGAGGAAATCAGGACCCAACAAGCCCTTGTCAATCAAGCTGCGTAATTAAAAGCTAAAGATCAAGCCATTGCTCAGATGTCCCAAAAGCTATAGACCTTATCTGAACAACTATCCACTCAATCTTCTCAATTACAAGCTAAGGATGGAGTGTTGAAGAAACTACATTCCAAGGTTGACAGATTAAACTTTTAATTACATAAACAACCAAGGGAAGTCTGTATGGATGGGTATAATAAAGCTCTACAGAATCTTGATGATAATCTTCAACATGCTAATAATGAGAGCTATAAATGGGGTTGGATAAATGCTTTGACAGTGATTAAAATGGATCAAAATAACTCATTATGGGACTGGTATGATCCAGGCTTGCTTGATCTTGACAATCCTCCTTTTAAGTTAGATGTCAAATGGATTCATGTTCATCATACTCCCCAATGCTTGATTTCAAAATACTTGGCAGATTATGAGCTTCATAATGAATTAGAGATCATCCGACCTCCTCACCTTCTTGATCGTCCTAGTAGCAGCAATACCAGAATGCTTCAAGATTTTAACTTCATTAACTCTCCTTATACTTTAGATGATCCTCCTACTGGAATGGACCCTATTTCTAAAGCTGAAGGGTAACGTCCAGCAGGATGAAACTTTATACTTTATTTTGTTAACACAGTCATGTAATTGATTTAATTTAATGAAATGGAAATTTGATCAACATATCTTGTATTGAATGTTAATCCTTTATTTATCTTTAGTTCTATTGATACACTTTGATTAATTTAAGTATCAATTACCAATGAGTGAAGATGTTATATTAGCATACTTAGATTAAAATATAAATTTAGAGCTAATAAGTTCTACTAGCATACTTAGATTAAAATATATTTAGAGATAGTTAAATGAATACATTGGTTTTACTGGCATACTTAGATTAAAATATAAATTAGAGCAAGTTACCCGTGTGTCTCAAAAGGTTTTACTAATGCACCCAAGTATTGGAGTTTTGCATTAAATACCAGTGGTGTGACCAGGCATTTGTGGAATATGTGCTTATGTTACTCTTGAGGAACCTTTGCAATGTTCTTTTTGTCCTTTGCCTAGTAGGATAAAGATCTTGTTCTATCCTTATGTTTGTGGACCAAGTTTCTTGAGGATTTATCATCTTGTTGACTTACAATTCGTATATCAACGATCAAGTTTGTGGTTGCTCCAAGCAACTTATTTCTTTTGTCGAGCAACTTTTAGGGTAATGTTTACTGAGCCGAGCAACAATTGTCTAAACCGAGCAACAAAGTTACTGATCGAGAAACAATTTATTATTGTTTATCAAGCTAATGTAGTGCATAGCACTAATACTAAAAAAAATGAACAACAAAATGGAAAGAAATTGAAGATTTTATTAATATTGCAAGTTGAAAACTGATTACAACATCATGGATATTACTTTCAGAGATGCTCTGCATGCCATGGGTTTTTGAATTATTCACCTTCCAAGGTTTCAATTCGATATGTTCAAGGTCGGATTACTACTGAAATATGGTAGGGCCCATGCTAATTGGGTTCAAGCTTGTTATTTTTCTGCAGCACTTTCTTCAACACATAATCTCCTTCCTTCAAGTTGGTCGGTTTCATCCTTTTATTGTAAAAACATATTGTTCTTTACTGATAAGCCATATTGTGTAGGGCAGCTTTTTCCCTTACTTCTTCCAGCATGTCTAGATCCAACCTTCTCATTAGGTCACTTATAGGAGAGTTAAAATTTTAAACTCTATGGGATGGCAGGCCTAGCTCGGCAGGAATGACATCTTCAGTTCCAAATGCTTTTATATATGGGAACTCTCCAGTGGCTATTCGTGATGTTGTTCGGTATGTCCACAAGACAGATTGTAGCTCATTTATCCAATTTCCCTTGGAATCATCCAACCATTTCTTTAACCCATTAAGCAAGGTTCTATTTGTAACTTCAGTTTGTCCATTACCTTGAGGATGTCCTGGAGAAGAATGCAATTTTTGAACATTGGATTGAGCGCAGTAATTTGCGAACTCGTCATTATCAAACCGTGTTTCGTGGTCGATAATGAGAGTGTAGGGTAACCCATACCTACAAATAATGCTTTTCCATATGAATTGATAGACCTTTTCATAAGGCTTATCTATCAAAGGCTCTGCCTCCACCCATTCTGTAAAATAATCCACAACGACCACCAAGTATTTGAATCTTCCTCGGGTGGTTAGCAGTGGCCCAACCAGGTCTATACCCCACATGGAATATGGACATGGAGAAGTTATTGGAGTGAGAGCATCCTGTGGAGTTTTGCAAATTGTAGAAAATCCCTGACACTTATCACACTTCTTGGCAAAAGTTGCACAGTTTGTTCGTATTGTTGGCCAGTAATACCCTTGAGTATTGATTCTTTACAAAAGTGTTCTCCCTGTTATAAGAGCTCCATATGATCCTTTATGCACCTCCTGAATTAGATTTTGTACCTCTGATGGATGCACACAACACTGCAAATTGACTGTAAAATCCTCTCCTGTATAGAATAACTTTATCTAATACATACTGAGCTGCTTTGTATTTCTATCTCTTTGCTTCCACCATATCTGCTGGTAGAGCTCCTTCTTCAATGTATGCTCTGATGGGATCCATCCAGGATGGGCCCATATCTATAGAAATGAAATTAATAATCAAATCTTCATCTATGATCCTATTAGTCAAAATCTCAATAGGGATAGTTCGTCGAAGTTCAATTCTGGTAGCATCGGCTAGCCGAGCAAGGGCATCAGCTCGGGCATTTTCCAACCTTAGAATTCTGTTTATCTTAATAGCTAACAATTTTACAATGACTTCCATTGCTTTGGATAAATACCTGTCTATCAATTCTCCTTTGGATCCATATAAACCGAGTGTTTGGTTTACTACCAACTGAGAGTCACTGTGTGCCACAACTTGCTCAGCACTCAATCAGTGGGCTAAACTTAAGCCTACAATAATAGCTTTATAATCTGCTTCATTGTTTAAAGCCTAAAATTAAAGACGTAATGCATACTCAATATCAATACCATCAGGAGTATTAAGTATTATACCTACTCCACTTCCGGTTGAACAAGATGATCCATCAACATATAAGTTCTATATGGGGACGTTGTTGTCGAACGCTTGATCTGTCAAACTCCCATAGTGGAATATTTTTCTCTTTACTTTTTCATACTTCCTGTTCATCTCCTGCATTTGGAAAGAGGAGCCTGGAAGGTCTACCCTCGCTTCTTCTGAAGAAAGTTCTTCAGGATCTTTCTCGGTAACATTACTTTCTCCTGATTCTTGTTTTATCTTCTCACGTTGTTTCTCTGGGACCTCAGAGTAAGTGAACTCTTCTATGAAATTTGCTACTGCTTGGCCTTTCAAAGAATACCTTGTCTCATATATGATATCATATTCCCCTAATTCCACGGCCCAATACATTAACCTACCAGATTTCTCTAGTTTATGTAAAGCCTACCTTAGAGGCATATGAGTGTAAACTATGATTGTATGGGCTTAGAAATATGGTTTCATGCATCTGTACGCTTCAATCAATGCCAATGTCAATTTCTCCAAGCGAGGGTACTTGATTTTTAATCCTCGAAACGTCTTACTAGTATAGTAGATGGGTTTTTAAATTTCATACTCTTCTCGAATCAATGCAGAACTTACTACTGATTTAGAAACAGTTAAGTACAGGTACAGATTTTCACCTTTGAATGGTCGGGAGAGTAATGAAGGTGAACCCAAATACTTTTTTAACTCCATAAAATATTTTTTCCAGTCTTCATTCCATTCAAAAAAAAAATTGAGCACCTTGAAGAACGGTAAGCATCTATTTATAGCTCGAAATACAAATTTGTTCAAGGCTACTAATCGTCCAGTCCGTCTTTGCACCTCCTTCTTGCAAGTTGGATATTACATTTCAATTAATGTCTTGATCTTGTCTGGATTTGCTTCAATTACCCTTTGATTCACTATGTACCCGAGAAACATTCCTTGTTGTACTCCAAAAACACATTTGGTTGGGTTCAGCTTCATCTAGTGCTTCTCAAGTTGATTAAAAGTCTGGCAGAGGTCTGCAATGTGATCAAATGCCTTTTTGCTCTTTGTGAGCATATCATCTTCCAAATTCTTTCCTATTTGTTCCTCGAACACCTTATTGACCAGCCTTTGATATGTGGCACCTACATTTTTCAAACTAAAAGGCATAATATTATAACAGTATGTTCCTCGGGGAGTGATGAAAGAAGTGCTTTCCCTGTCTTCAAGTTTTATTTTTATCTAGTTATAACCAGAATAAGCATCCATAAAGCTGAGAAGCTCATGTCATGATATAGCATCCACGAGCTGATATATTCGGTGCAAAGGAAAATGATCCTTTGGGCTTGCTTTATTTAAATCCGTCAAGTCTACACACATTCTCCACTTATTTTTTTTTCTTTTTACCATAACTACATTGTCCAACCAGTCTGGGTATTTCACTTTATTAATAAAAGTTTATTTCTGAAGCTTTTCAACTTCTTTCTGAATGGCTTGGTTTTTCTCGGTCCTGAACACTCTTCGCCTCTGTTTGACTGGTTTAACTTCTTTGTTTACATTGAGCTCATGATAAAGGAAATTGGGATTTATCCCAGGTATGTCTCCATGACTCCAGGAAAATGAATGCCTTCTCTATTTAAGGAAGCTCACTAGTTCCTGTTTAAGAACATGATCCAATGTCGTCCCTATTGAGTGGTGCGCTCCGGTTTATCATCATCTAACACAATGCTTTTAGTTGTTTCCACAATCTGTCCCTTTACCATCTTTATTTCCTCTATTGGATCTAAGTTTTCAACCTCAGATTCTTCATCAATCTCAAGAGTATCCGCTTGGTAGATAGTGATTTTCTTCTTTATTTCTTCCCAGTCTTCTTGCTCGGCAGAAGAATAGTAACACTCCCGAGCTACTTTCTGATCACCTTTCACAATTCCTACACCAAAATTAGTAGGAAATTTTAGACACTGATGAATAGTGGATGGTACTACTTATAACTTCTTTAGCCCTACTCTTCCCATGATTATATTGTAAGCTAAATGCACATTTTTATCCATTATAAAAAATGAATCTTCTTTGTTCTGCCAGCTGACCAAGTGCCTATCATCACCTCCATTTTAATGGTTCCCAATGGGCATACTTTCTCACCTGCAAAACCTATTAGTGGTCGATGATAAGGTTCTAATTGGCTGAGTTTAAAATCTAAGTTGTTGAAATAAGGATAGAACATGATATCTGTCGAGCTACCATTATCTACTAATACTATAGAGACAATGATTTCTTCTTTTCTGACTTTGATTACCAGTGGGTCGTTATGGGAATACAGTAATCCTGAAAGGTCATTTTTAGAGAAACCAATTACTAGTTTATCTTTGTTAACCTTCCTTGGTCGATCTTCCTCTGCAAGGTTAATCCTTTGTATGAACGAGTAAGCTTGTGACTCATGCAGGTAAGCTTTTCGCTCTGATGTATGATCTCCATTCTTGCGTCTCCACCTGGAGTCATTTGGCAATTAAAAGGACCAAAATTGATACAAAACACCTCATGTTCTAGTGGTTTTTTAGGGAGATCAGCATCATTATCCTGATCATCTATATAAGTTCTTTTCTTCTCCTCTCTAGGCTTGCAAGGATATTTTGATCTATACCAACCTCCTGTATTGTTCTACCGATCAACGTACTGATTCAGTTTTCCTCTTCGGATGAGAGTTTCAATCTCATTTTAAAGATTTATGCAATGTTCCGTTGTGTGATCATGATCCCTGTGAAATTCACAGTACTTAGTTTTGTCTCTCTTGATCGGGGAACTTCTCAACTTTTCAGGCCAATGCACATCTTTATTATGCTTTATTTCCTCCGAAACATGACGAATTCCCATGGTTAGCAGAGTATAGTCGTTATACTTCTTAAGTTGATCCAAAACTCCTTTTTGTCTCGATTTCCTGTGTTCTCTGGATTCTTTATGATCTTTCTTATCATTTTTTCCATCAAATTTTTTACCCAAGCTATGCTTGGATGCCATTGCATCCTCGGCATTCATGATCTTTACTGCTTTAGCCATCAATTTTTCCATTGTCTTTGAAGGATCCTTAACAAGAGTGTAATACAGTTTTTCGGGAGCAATCCACTTATGAGGGAAGTTATTGCAGTTTTCTGCTCATAATCTACGACTTATAGCTTCTCGTTATTAAAACAAATGATGTAATCCCTGGTGCTCTCTCCTTCTTTCTATCTCACACTAAGTAAGTGTTCCACCCTTTTCACATGTTTTGCTCCAAAGAAAAAGTTTTTAATGAATAGCTCGGCCAGTTGGTTGAAGCTATAAATTTATCCCCAAGAAAAACCATTGTACTAGATTTGTGTAGATCCGGTAATGGTTTTAGAAAGTTCTATACACCTCATTTCGTCGGGGATGGCATAAATATCAGTAGTTCTCTGGTATTGTTCTATATGGAGGACTGGATCAGTTTTTCCATCATATTTGGGCATTACTACTGGAGCCTTGAACTTTTCTGGAGTAAGGAAATCCATAATTGCTTGCACAAATGGAGACCCTTTGCTAAAACTTCTTTGTAGTGGGTTTCTGATCTTTGCCATTTCTCCCAGTCTATCTTCTAATCTCTATATAGAGCCTTTCCATGCATCATTGGCAGCACCGAATTTATGCATTATAACTTTATTAATTGTTGAGCTTTCTTCCTGAAACCATTACTCGGTCCGAGTAACAGTTCATCAGGCATTTGATCTAGATTGAGTCGTGCCTTCCTTTTGATCAGGTGGTCACCTAGTATTACCATATCTTGCCCTAGGAACATTTATGTTCCCCCTGGGTCATAAATGATCAAAGGTAGATGCACGACTCAATCTTTCTAAGGCGTTTGGCCTTTCTGGTGAATAAGACTGCGAATAGAAAGATTCTGATGTCTTGAGTAATAAAGCTAACCTTGGATGGTAGGAGACATCACTTACTGAGATCAAGTGGCTACGCCGACCACCTCTTGGTGGGGGTTATGGCATATTTCCTTTAGCAGATAAATAAGGTTTTATGGCTTGGAGGGTTTGTACAAGTTGCTTGATAGTATCTTACATGGCTTATTGGCCTCTTACAAGGCTGGCCAGAATCCCAGTTAAATCATTTGTTGATGGAGGAGCAGGAGGAATTCCTTCATTCTTGAGACTTGATTCAGTAATTTCAGCCATTTAGATATTTGATTGAGTGAGATCGATTAGAAATATTTCTCCCACATATGGTGCCAATTTGTTGATGAAAAAAATAAGACGAGGCTAATTAATTGATAACAGATAAATAGAAATAAGAGATACGAGATTTTTTACATCCATTGTTGTGCATTGCCTTGGGATTATTCAATTGCCTCTTTTTTTGTACGTCCTTGTATGTAGGGTTTACAATGTATTTATAGTCTTCAGGGGGTATACAAGAGATGGAATATCAAAAGATGGAATATATTTCTATCGTAGACATTTACATCTATACAATCATTAATATATACAACTGTTGGTGTTTGTCTGCCACATTGGTCGATATCCTTGGTGTTGGTCAGTATTCCTGAAGTTGGTCGGTATTCCTTCCTTAATGACTAGGATTAATCTCTCACTATATAACATGTGTCAGTATCTGAATGGTCTATGTAGATGAATATTTTTTGGTATCAACATGTATCGAACATTGAAATCTAGGTTTTAGTTCGAAATTCTTTTAATTAAAACCTCATGTATTAAAGTCGAAATATTAGGCGTTTAACTTTATTTGTCACGCAATGATAGTACTTATAGCAACATTCATACATTAATCCATTTGTGATAATTTTTATCGAAAGTTTAATCTCGCATTTTTTGGTTAGGTACCTTCATATGTGATGTTTATAATCAATTGAGTATGCTCGGTTAAATGTGTTCGAACCAAATTCCTCAATACGTGTTGTTAGCCTATGGTGGGGATGTGATCATAATCTCATTTTGTTTATCTTTGTTTAGTTATAATTACGTAGTTAACTTTTTCTTTTTCCCCTTTTAAACCATCATTTTATTTTACACTTTTATTTGAGAAGTAATAAATCAATTAATGTCTATCAAACATTTCCTGTGGATTTTTGATACCCAGACTAGCCTCTATACACCACAAGAGTGTAGTTAAAGTTTAGGGTTTTTGCATTGTGATCGAAAATTGATAATAATGATTAGAGTATCTATATGGACGCTCAGTTTCATTTCTAGGGACTAGCAATGCCTATTATAGTAGGCCAATAATATTCATTCCCCACTAGAAAAATAGCCGATGACTTGTCAATGGGTTCAAGTCTTATGTTGGTTGCCTAATTATTGGGTCAATCTCCTGGCACTTTGGGCACTTTTACAAAAAAAATGATTGATTCCTTCTACATAAAGGTCCACAAATACCCTTTCTAGATTTCCTAGTATACCACTAATCATTAATGTACACGAGCTTCACAAATTGCCTTTATGCATCTAAATGCATTTCTTTCGTATTTTTAGATGAAACTCTTAAGAAGAGTAATGAAGGAACACTAGTAGATATGGCTTTATGAATCTAGGAAAAACCTAGTTGGCTTCACTTTTTTGCTTATTAGCTTCCTTCTAATCTGTTGGGAGCTCATTTCTCCCGAGGTATGTGTTAATTGGATCCATACAATTGGATCTCTAAAAAATCTCTATGGACATTATTTTTGGCTCTGGCTCTTCCAAGTTGACTTTTAATATCTCCAAGATTGGCATTGGTTGAATGGCTTCCTCTTATGAGCGGTAAAAAAATCCATAATAATTCAGCTAAGAGTTTCCCTTTTAAGGAAGTCCTAGGCTTATATCTAATGTAAAACTGGGATAATTCAGTGTACCACTTGGTTATTAGGTTTTCCATCCTTAAGATCTCCTTAAATGGGAATGAGGTTCGGATAAATTTGAAATGATCATCAAAGTAGGGCCTTAAATTTTTTTGGATAACATCACCAAAGCTAAGGTTGTCTTCTCTATGGACAAGTACTTGTCTCAGCATCAAGGGGGTATCTGATGTAATAACCCAAATTTTTATCCCCTTCCTCTGATCAGACCAGTGCCTCTCTAGTTGGATGTTGAGAAATAACTAAGTACAAGGAAATATTCTCACCACGAATTACAAAAGGTAGGGAACCTAAGTACCTATTAATCATCTCCATTGTTTTAAATAGTCGTGTTGACCTTCTTTATAACCTAAAATAATTATCGTCACTTGTCTAATGAGGTGGATACGAAACGTTTAAGCACTATAAACATTTTGATGTGGATTTTCACCTGATTTCCATAATTTCTGCTTGACAGGTCAGCTAGTAAAATCGACTAGTCACTCACAAGAAAACTCTATATTTATGCCTAGAAAATTATAAGGTTGCTAATTATAAAAATCAATATATTGATTAAGTAACTCCACAATATAAATATATTATTCATTGGAAAACTTTAAGCCAATGAGAAAGAACTTATCCAACTGCACTGGATCAATATGAGTCATTCATTCCTCAATTTCTCGATTAATAGGGACCTCTTTGGTTTTTTCAACCCCAAATCATGCACCTTCTCATTGATATTTATATGATTGCCTCTTAATCATCATTTTCTTATTTTTTTTAGATTAATTTCATTCAATGTAGGTGACTAATAAACTCGTGGTTGTTGTCTGGGTTATCATTTATCTCCATTTTGCACTCATCGGTTATGATTTTATGTTTCTATTGTAGAAATAAGGTCACAACTCTCATGGAATAAAACCACACTCCCTTCTAAGGATGGCCTTGTAGTGAGATTTCGATCTTATAATGTGGAACTCAATTTATTGATTGATTGGTCCAACTTTGAAAGGCGGATTGATATTCCCCACTCGAGTTTCTATGTTGCCATTTAAGCCAATCAAATATTCTATTTATTAAAGCCCTAAGTGTTGTACCTAATATTGTAGAGAAAATCAATATATATAATTTCTAAATAACTTTCTTGATCCACTAAGATTCATTTTACAACGAAGTTAGTAACCCTCAAAGTGATAAATTTGGCAACTTTGTGAGGGAGATTTACTTTGTCCCAATCATCGTTAGAGAACATGATTAATCGATCAAAATTGTTGCCTTTATGATATCTTTTATTGAGAACTATTTTAGAGACATACCTAGAAGGCGTCTTTAACACTAGTTGCATTCCTAATCATTTGTTAAAGATTCTTCCTTATGCACTAAGATGGGAAGTGTATCCAAGAATGATGATTACCATTTTGGTCATCTTCATCCCTTTTAAGTATTATTGACTCGACCTACTCATTTGGTCTCTGATGATGACTGGGACATACCTACTTAATATTATAACCTCTTTATGATCCGTCTTTATTAGAGTCCAACCTCATTCTGTAGTTGATTTTGTATATGAGTTTAATGTTATGGAAGATATACATCACGATTTAATTAATTTTTTGGGTTTAGAGTGATATGATTCTAATTGGTCATGTTGAGTTAGTGGTTGATTAGCCTTAGATGTATTATAGGGAAGTTATTCCATATGTTCATCCATTTGGGCCAGTCCGATTATATCCTCCTTTAGAATTTATTGAGAGAGATAAGAAATTATGTGATTTTTGGAACTTCTCTGAGGTACTCAAAGACTGAATTATTCACAAGGCTTCAATCTGGTCGAGATTAGCCTAAATTCCTCTCCAACTCATCAGATATACAAGGAATTTGTAGGATCATACCTTGAAATAACATGTTATTGTGTTGAGCTTCATACGATAATGACACGGGATCTCAAATTGTTTTAATGGTTAAATAGGTGATCGTCCTTTCCCTTGTTTTTACTAATATGTCGTCTATATACAACTCCATGGTATTAACCAATTGCTCCTTCAACATCTCAATTACCGGACAGTGGTAGGTCTCTTTTGCATTTTTAAAACAAAAGGAATTACTATATAACAATATAAACAAAGCACGGTGATGAAAACTCTCCTTAGGATAACATTGTATATGGATTAATGTCTACTACTAAAAACTCAATAAGTTTGGAAATTCCTTTTGTTCAGTCGGTTTGGAACACCTTACCTAGAGGCATGCTCATCTCACCTCTTTAAGGGCTTCCATACTCAATGAAGCTTGTTGAACAAAATAAGGTACATGACTTCAGATTAACTCCTATAGTTGACAAGGTGCTTGTTAATGTCCAAATTTTCTATTCAAATCATGATAATTACGGAGTCATAATGTAAGTTCCTTACTCCTACTAAATCTTCCTCGGTGAATATGGTGTGCTTTAGGTGGTCCACTTCATAGTTAACAGCACTTACCCATTATGTGGGTTAATCTGGAAAGCATTCACCACCGTTGTTAGCGATTTTACTGCACGGTACAACCTAACTTAAACTAAAACCAACCCGTGCGATTTGTAGTAAAATCATTTTTTTAGTAAATTTTGAAATAACAACAAAATCAATTTTTTCATTAAGGTGAAAACAAAATAATTACCAAAATAAGATTGGACATCAAAATTTGAAATTCCCACATCAGACATACTCATTACATCTTTCCCAACTCAAGTATAAAGTATGAAAAAATTCAATAAAAAATTAAAAAAAAAAACTATGGTTACATCATTTTTTATCAGTCAATTTTGCTTAACCAAAATAATGATGTTCACCAAAACTTGAAATTCAAGATAGCTGGCCCGCTTATTACAGTTGGCTAACTTAAATGTAGATAATGCAGTGGTGGTATATTTATAAAAAATTATAGAAACCATATATGTTATCCTTCCCGGTGTAGGTTTTTACGGTCTAGTCCCTTGACTAGACATTTTGGACTTTTTCACCGGGTCAAATAAATTTTAAACGATTAGGTCCATATAAATACCTTTTCTGACATTTCATTCATTTTGTTATCATTGACCTAATCAACGGTTGACAACATTTCCAATAAGATAGGATCTTTTGTTTCTTCCTTTCGCTTCCGTCAAACAGGTTCGTTATCTCTAATAACTTAGGATCTTATGGTTTCTTTTCACTTTTGTTCAACCAACGTTGTTTTCTCAAAGAAATAAGTTATTAATTTGTTCGAAGAAATCAATTATTTCCGCTTTATTTAACCTAGATTTTCCTTTGCATTAATTCGATCATATGTAAGTTCATACCTTTTATGAAGAAATGTTTTGCATGTCGATCAATTAAAATAGGTTGATGTATTTCCTTTGCATTAATTCGATTATTTGTAAGTATACACATGTTATGAAGAAATATTTTGCATGTCAATTAATTAAAATAGGTTGATGTATTTTTTATTAATCAAATCATTGTAATTGTGTAAATCATGTGCTGAATTAACTCGAATACTGAATGAATGATTTGATTGTGTGTTTTTATAATTTTATACGAATATATTTTGGTTTTGTGTTTTAAATTCGTAACAGGTTGTGTATGTATATGTTTTTATTATGTATTTATGTGCATGTGTACTTTATGTACATATATATGTTGTTCATGTATATACCTTAAATGATCATTGCAATAAAGTACACGCAATTTGATCTAAAGTACACGTGAATTTTGGCCTGATTAATTCTGATTTTTTCTTTTGACTTTAATTTTACATAATGTTAATGTGCGTTTACTTTGTTACTTTTGACTCATTACTTAATAGATGTGTCATGTATTAGATGGGCATGTGTTTGTGGGCCCGCACAAGCGTCATTGACCAATTTTGATGTTTTACAATATTAAAGTACTTTGTATATACATGAGCAAAAAATTGCAATAAAGTACATGAAATTTGATCTAAAGTACACGTGGCTTTCTAATGATTAATTATCATTTGTTTTTTGACATTAATTCTTCATAATGTTAATATGCATTTACTTTGTTACTGTTGACTCATGCGTAATAGAGTAGTAATGTCTTTATTGGCCATGTATTTGTGGGTTCGAGCAAGCGGCATTAATTAAACTTGAGCTTTAATAAATCCGTTTTCTATTTTAATTTAATGCGGGTGATAATGGAAAGTTTTTAGACTGCCCGATGTTGTTATTTGGATAATATGGCTTGTATTGAAATTTTTTAAGACAGCTCGGTAGATTTCATATGCAATGAGTTATGTAGCAGGTTTATGGATTTGAAAGCTGGATCTTTTTCATTAAAGTACGACTTTGATAATGAAAGTCAATTCATGTTATTTTGTGATAAAGATGTTCATTGTATGTTGCGATCTCAAGTGATTCTCAAAGATTATTTTATTTTGACATATGTCTTGATTCAACAGCTTTGGTGACTAGTATAATTCACGAACGGGTTGAATGCATCTATAGAATTCATGAAACGGTTGGTTGCGGTTATACAAGTTGCTAGAGGGTTGAATGCAGTGGTACAAGTAGAGAAAGGGTAGACTATATATCATCATCCACTGTGATTGATATTAGTAGTGGAGTTGAAAATATTGTTTATATTGGAGTGTGGAGCCAAGTACGTCAAAAGTTTATATCTCTGACAATTGGAAGACATATATTAGTCATGAAGAGCAGTGTTTCGAAGGAGGTGTGGTTGATTTTCGTGATAAGTTACGATAGTATGGTGTTAAGGTTGGTTTCAAGTATATATATTTGAAGAATGATAAAACTCGGGTAACAGCAGAGTGTTCTAAAAGGAGTACTGAGAATTGCATGTGGTGAGTTCATGCTACATTATCAACAGTAAATGGTTACTTTTATATAAGAAGTCTGAATAATGAGAATACTTGTAGGGGTGTATATCGTAGTCCATCAAGAAGAATGATGGACTCCAAATTGGTTTCGACATTGCTTGTTGATGAGCTAAGGGATAAACCATTGCTGAGACTAATTGATGTAGTTAGAGATATGAAGAAGAACTACGATCTTGATATATGTTATCATCTTGCATGGCGTGGCAAAGAGATGGTTGTTGATGATTTACATGGTGATGAGAAAGTTTCTTATGCATTAGTCAATGATTATAAGGAACTTCTATTGCATTATAATCCAGGATCGCATTGTATTCTTGACGTTGAACTAGAGAGAAAATTATTCAAAAGAATTTTTGTAATGTCTACAGGATCCATTGATAGATGTCAGTACTGCAGGCCTATTTTGTTTCTTGAATATGCCTTTTTTAAGAGCGGATACTGTGGAACGATTTTGTCAGCAACTACGAGAAATGGGAACAATGGTAAATATGAAGCATTGAAGTCTACTTTACAATATTATGCCTTTATTTTGGAATCCTTTGTATGTTCTTTCAACATAATATAACATACACGCATGACATTCATAAAGTACACGTGAATATATGCGTGTACTTTATGTATTATGTGTGTACTTTGAGGTCTATTTCTGCTATTTGCAGAGAATTCCAAAGTACACACATTAGATAAAACAGTACACGTGAATTTGTATTCTATATCTTGTGTACTTTGTCATGTCATGCGTGTACTTTAGGATTACTTATTTGTTTTGGGCCTACAGTTCAAAGTACAAGCATATCATTAGAATGTACACATAAATTTCTATTATATGTTACGTGTACTTTGTAATGATATGTTTATATTTAAGGAAACCATATTTGGGGGGGGGGGGGGGGGGGGGCAACAGTGAAAGTACATGCATAGCATTACAAAGTACACGTGAAATCATGTTTACACTTTATGTGTACTTTGTAATGTTTTACGTGTACTTTGTGATTCTTTATTTGTTTTGATCAAATGAAATAATAAATTACACCCATATATATTAAAGTATAAGCATAATATATTTATACTTTATATTTGTGTAGCCTATCACTACAAATATATTTATTCACTTGTATAGCCTACGTATTTATTGGTCTATGTCAGCGGCACCATTTTTAGAGTTCATCATAAAATCTACATGTACTGATATATTCCATTATAATTTCATGTTTTTACCCTCTTAATTGAATTTTGTTTCTCATTAATTGCATGATGCACTAGCTCATTAATAGTGAAACATCACATTCATATCCGATCGGAACAATGGTCTTATTAAAGGTGTTTCTAAAGTATTTCCAATATTTGCACATTCATACTATATACATCATTTACAGGGAAATATAAACAAGAAAATACGGGGGAGTGGGAAATTTCGAAAGAAGCTCGTTCAAGATTTCATGCGTTGTGCATATGCTGTAATACTTAATGAATTTCAAAAGAACATTGATGCCCTGAGGAAATAAAGTGAAGTGGTGTCGCTAATTTTCTTAGTAATTTGCCTCCGGAGACTTGGTCTTGTGCATATTTCACCGGAAAAATATTATGGTGACATGACATCAGGCGATGCTGAATCATTCAACTCTTGGATCCTAAAGGAAAGGCATTTACTAATAATTAATATAATGGACAAAATGAGGATCAAGATTATAAATTTCAATGCAAACAAAATTGTTGATTCTGAAACATGGTCAAAGAAATTGTGTCCTCATTTTGATAAATTACTGACTGAAAATTAGAATAAAAGTAGACATTATAATATTATCCGCTCAAGTAAACATGTATTCGAAGTTCATTAAGATGTGCGGGCCCCAGTTAACTTAGAACAGGGAATTTGCTCTTATAAGGGTTGGCAACGATGATGCTTTCCATGATCTCAAATAGTTTTTGTCGTATGGAAGATAGGTGGAAGTATTTATGATCATATTGAGGATTATTATAAGATTCTTTCTACAAAAAATCATAATCATCACCTATAGTTGCTCTTCCTGATTTGATGCCCTAAACATTCCATTACCTGAAAATCCAGCAATCCTTCCTCCATTAACAAAGAAACCGATAGAGAGGACAAGAATTAAGAGGATAAAATTTGTTGAAGAGGTCATAATAAGAGAAGTTACTTGCTCTAGGTGTAGTAAAACGGGTCATTACAGGTCCACGTGTAAAGAACCAAATTGATTCCTCTTAATATTGTGCAATTCATTCATTGTAATAGTAGTTATAAATAAAATCAATGAACATTCACATTTGAATAAATTATTATAATTTTATTGTTGAATGCTCATTTCTGTATTATTTGTTTAGGAATGGGATCAACAAAAAGTACACGATGTTTTTATAAAGTACACGCACATTGTAATGACCAAAATCTATTTCAATATGAGTGTATTTTATGTATTATACGTGTACTTTTATAAAGTACATATATAATCTATAAAGTACATGCATTTAGAAAATAGTTTTAGTCGGTACAATGTGCGTGTACTTTGTTAAAATATGTGTGTACTTTAACTTATAATTTCTATTTCGCTTTTACTTTATGTATTATTGCATTTACTTTAGATTTATTTTAGGGTTTATAAAGTACATGTGTAATATATAAAGTGCATGCATTTAGAAAATGATTTTGGTTAGCACAATGTGCGAGTACTTTATGTATTGTATAACTTATAATTTATATTTTCACTTTTATTTTATGTATTATTGCATGTACTTTAGATTTATTTTAGGAAAAAGTACTCTTAGGTCCCTTGCAAATAAATTTAAACTCTAAAGAAATTTTGACAAATTTTAAACACTTAGATCCACTAATTTTTTTCTTGTATAAGTCTACACTAGTGGCATACATAACAAGTGGATCAAATAGTAAATTCTCCTTAAATGTTTGAAAATTATCAACAAAGGACCTCATGCCCTATATTTATTCATTTTTGACATTATAATTTCTATTATTATTTTTTTTTTAAATCTTTGCTTCTATAATATTATTTTTCAATATTTAATGAATAAGTCACTCATATTCTCACATTCCTACGTGTGTTATGGTCCATGCTAACGATATAATTATTGTAACAGTAGTTTTAAATAAAATCAATGAACATTCACATTTGAATAAATTATTGTAGTTTTATTGTTGAGTGTTCATTTCCGTATTATTTGTTTGGGAATGGAACAAGACAAAGTACACGCATGATTTTTTAAAGTATACACACATTGAAATGACCAAAATGTGTTTCAATATGCGTGTACTTTATGTATTATATGTGTACTTTTATAAAGTACACGTATAATATATAAAGTATACCATTTTAGAAAATATTTTTGGTTAGTACAATGTACATGTAATTTATAAAAACATGCGTGTACTTTATGTATTGTATAACTTATAATTTCTATTTTCACTTTTACTTTATATATTATTGCATTTACTTTATATTTATGTTCTTCATTTTTTACATTATAATAATTCTATTATTAATTTTTGTAAAGGTTTTGCTTCTATTATATTATTTTTCAATATTTAATGAACAAGTCACACGTATTCTCACATTCCTACGTGTATTATAGTCCGCGCCAGCGGTATTATTATTGGAGTATTGTCAAAATATTCTTAATTTAGAAAATATACATGATCTATATATTTAATACATGTATTTCAGTACAAAAATGTATTTAATGTACATTATAAAAATGTTCTCTCCGTATTTAATGTATTTCGGTATGAAAATGTACTTTATAAAAAATGTATTTTATGCATGTATTTTATAAAAAAATATATTTAAATAATTATCAATGTGCGTGTATTTTAATAAATAATGCGTGTACTTAGTTAAAGTACATGCATAAAACAGAAAGTACATGCACATTGAAAATTTTTAAGGAATCTTAAGTGTTTAGTTTCATTTTTTAAGATTTATTTGTATCCACTCTCATATCTTTATTTTTTTAGTATTGGTCCTATTATAACCACTATTGGACATGTGTCCTTCTCTGCAAAAAGAAAGATGAGCGGCAGAGTAATTATAGGTAATTTTGGGTTGTTAGGGGACTTATTACAAATGTTTAATCCTAATTGATTTTTGAGTTGTGTTTTTTGTCTTTTTTATATAATTCAGTATTATTATCATCAATATAAAAAGACATAAATTAAAAGAAAGGATGTTTTCATTCATTAATAAAAAAAATACAACTGAAAAAAATTACAACTCATAAAGAAAAAAGTAAGACCCATCAAATATCAAATATACCATCTAGAAAATGAAGAAAACTGTCGACGGGGTTCGGAAGAGCGTCGATAAAATTCTAGATCACGCGAATTCTATTCTTGAGCGACAAAAGGACCTCCGTGGTAAAATCCCTGTTCTTCATACAGTTTTTCAGAAGTATTTTTGCCTCATATGTACAGAAATTGACGAGGGCTTCATGGGTTTTCGGTGGTGGTACATCCTATTTAAATAAGTCGTACGGAATGTATGGGAGTTTGAGGGAGCCTTCTTTAACATATTCGTTAAAGAAATAGATTGCTCGATTGATTGACAAAATTTCTTCCTCAATAATTGTAATTTATCTTTATAGTTGTTTGCATTTTCAATAGCATCTCTCAAAGACTTTGCTAGAACAACCATTTGGATGTTTTTTTGAATGAAATTTAGAATGGTAAACATTACAACAAGGTTATGTTTTTTATCGGATTTTTTAACCCTAATAATTATGGTAGGTGGTGGTTGTATTGATAAATGAAGTAAATAACGTATAAAGTTCCAAGGTTTGAATGCATTTGGCAGATGTTGACTTAAAAAATAATGTACTATATGGTGTACACGTGTAAATAATGTAGTATATGGTATACACGTCTAATTCTTTCAAAAGAATCTCGTATAGGTTTAATTCTTTTTTTTTTCGAGTACTTTTTAATATGGTGCATGTACTTTAAGAATATTGGTTTAGACAAGTAAATTGTAATTTGTAATGTTATGCGTGTACTTTAGGATTCCTTGTTTGTTTGTGGGATTTTTGAGGTTTAGACCCAGTTGTCAAGAATTGTTTGGTCTAACATTGAAAAGTACGTGCATATAATACATGTGCTTTGTAATGTTTCACGTGTATGTTTGTATTCTTCCTTCGTTATGGGAAAATAAAACAAACTACACGCATAATACTACAAAGTACACGTATTATATGCTTGTACTTTACATGTTAGAATATATTTATTCCTACGTGTTGAATGGTCCGCACCAGTGGCACCATTTTTTTACTACAAATTATATGGAACTACATTAAATAAAAAATAAAAAATATATACAAAAAAATTACAATCATTTGTCTTAATAAAAAATTTCAAAAAAAAATTTACAATTATTTTTCCTCATATCAACAACCAGGGAATAAAAACTCATTAGCTATATATGCTCTTTGTTGGATCATTTTGTCATCTTCAAATGATGTTTTGAGCGCATTTCTTTTGGCAATTTATTCCACGAAGCATATACTCACTACACCAAAATGGTCAAATTGGCACCCTTCTTTTGGGGCTATTAGCGAGATCCCTCGAGCTGGTAAATACGATCATCGGCTTGGGGTACACTAGTTGGAGGGAGGTGCCAAATGATCTCAAGTTAGCTATTTGGGTGGCACTACTAGTAATGTATTTATATTTATATTTATATTTATATTTATATTTATATTTATATTTATATTTATATTTATATATATATTTATATTTATATTTATATGAATATTTCAATTTCAATTTCCATTTCAATTTCAATTTCATTTATATTTATTCGCAACTAACATTGTATTTGTTGGACAGGAACAATTCAGCCTGGATTCAAAGCTACGCGATTCTGTCTTGGAGCAGTTAAGGGAGGGAGCAACACAAGACGTGGAAGAAAAATATGAGTACCTGATACTTTGGGAAGACCCGAGAGTCCGTAATCCGAATGCGTGAATTCGTCCCGCCGAAGGAGCCCATCTCATTGGCACAATGGCAAAAATTCATTGACAATGAGATCGGGGAGAGATAATTGGCATCTCTCCAATCGGGGAGGGAAAATAGGGCAAAAAAGACGAACGTGCACTACTCCGGCCAGACGTCTTACGCCGAGGTGGAGCATAGGATGATGGTAAGATTTAATTTTTCTATAACGACAGAAATATATTATTTTTCATTATTTTACTTTGTGTGGCCGATACTAAGTTCGCTTTATTTTATTTCAGGGGACAGGGAGTGGCCCTGGGGGTAGGCCACATAGGCTCGATACTTATGTGGCTATTCGGACGAAGAAGAGGAAGGATAAGGAGGTGTTCCCGAGCGTCGCTTCCACGATTGTAAGTAATCCGACAGTTTACTTTTTGTTAATTACGTTATAATTTTTTTATTTACTTATTTTACTAATCATGTGTTTTTTGTCGTTTCAGGCAAAGCTTAAGGAAGTGCATGAGTCGCAGTCTGATGCGGGCCACAGACGCACTCAGCCAAGTGCGTGGCGCTGATCGCAAGGGGAGGACAATGGGGGTGAGTTCGCAGGTGGCCAAATCTAGGATCATCGGATTGGAGACGAGCAACACCGGGTTGGCTCGAACGGTGGACTCGCATGACGCGAAGCTATCCCGTTTGGAGGCGACGGTCCAAGATATGTTCTCATTCATAAAGCATTTGTTGGGCGAAAACCGTAAGGGGAACGGAAAAGAGAAGTTGGTGGAGGAGGTGCAAGAGGACAAGGTGCAGGATGACGAGGATGTGGACCTCGTTGCTTCATCACCGAGACGTGCGAACTTTGATGATACACTCCCCTATTTGGCTCCCTTCGACCGACCGATGTCGACACTTAGTTGACCGAGCGTGTTTCTAATGGACATATTTGATGGCTAGCGGATAGGCTGGGGGTTAAGGGACCCAAATACCGTCCAGGGTATGCCAGTTCATGGACGTTCGCTTCAAGACATCGAGTCCAAGGTACTCATCACGCATGGGATACCCAGGAAGGAGAACTCTCCCTTGTGCTTGCGCGAACAATGTGGCACGATGTATATTGTTGGGTGTGTCAATTCGTATATCGTGTGGCCTACTCACCTCCTCAGAGCTAACCTTACCCCAGACATGTAGTGACATTATTTGAATTGAATTGTTTTATGTTGTTACATTTGAATTATATTTAGATTATATCGTGATACATATTGTTTTGAATGTATATTTTCATTATCTCTATTTTATTTGGATATACGATATTTGAACAAGTACAACGTTGCTATAACAGGTACAAGTATACTGCTGAGCAGTGGCAGTGGCCATACAGCCTAGCAGATTTTTTTTCAATTTTGCCCAGAATTGTCACGGTCATTGACCGTGATAATTTTTTATTCAAAGTCACGGGTTTGTCACGATTTATGACAGTGACAAAACTTATCACGATCATAGACCGTGACATGACCATGACAATTCTAATGAACTTGTCACGGTCAATGGCCGTGACACGTCTGTGACAATAAAAGTTGTCACCCCCATAATTATCACGGTCATTGACCTTGACAAGTTGACTTGTCAAGGTCAATGACCGTGACAATTCAACAAATTTAGTGTAGTGATAGTACACCCCACAGTCAACAATAAAATTAAAATAAAATAAATATATCGGTTAGCATAATGTGAATGAAATTTGTTGAAATGTGTCGTGATGAATTATGCGTGATTTTAACAAAACTATTTAATCTTACTCATTATTTTGTCTCGCGCATTCATTATCTTTGAGTAGTTTAAAATTGACATGATGACTCAAGAGCCAGTCAATTGTTATTTTTTTCTCGTTGGATAGTGCATCTTCAAATTCCGCACCTTCAAAGTATCTTGTTATTGTACCTCTTTGACTTATTTGTATAATTTTTCTTTGAAAACAGAAAACTGTTAAGAGGAAAAACCATGAGTATATATAAAATACAATAGTGCATGTAATGTAAATAAGTTTAGGGTGTAACCATTTTATCGACCTCGTTGTAGCATAATGAGAATTGATTGATTTCCAATGGTCGGGGAGATTCCGTATGGACAACTTTATTTTCTTCTTTGTAAATAACTTACAATTTAAAATATTCTACATTATCTCCGATTAAATGTCTCATGGGAATGAATAAAATATCAAAAAATTCAAAAATATATTTTTCTATTTGTTCTTTCTGCATTTTATTAGCATTTTTCGAACGAATTCCTATTAAAAGTAATAAATTTGTTAGTAAGAAACAATATGATAATATATATTTAAAGGTTATGGACAAAACTTTAGGTTTAATTTTCCTTACCCAAGCATATAAGTTAAAAGCATGCGTAGGTCAAAATCCATTTTTCTTCATTTTTATCTTCATTAAACGGAAGAAGCATTGAATCATCCGTTTCATAGATTTAAAAAGGTAAGGATATAAAGATCGAAATTTAATCAATGTACTATGTTTCGATTACATACATGGTTTGATATTTTTTCGCCTTTTAGCAATTCTTTAATATCGTCGGTGCAAACGAATGATGAGTCATTTGTTGTATAGAGACAATTGTTGAATTTGAAGAAAAAATAATGTTAGAATAAACATAAGTGCATTACAGTATAAAGTACACACTTAAAGTTCAAGACAAAAATGCATGTAGTTAATAAAGTACATGTATAAAGTTCAATACAAAAATGCGTGTACTTAATAAAGTACACGCATAAGTTTCAATACAAAAATGCGTGTACTTTATAAAGTACCCGCATAAAGCTCAATACAAAAATGCATGTACTTTATAAAAATAAGCGCATTACAGAACAAAAATAAGTGCATTTTAAATAAAAATAAGTTAGTATCAAAATAAGCAATTAGAAGATTAACCCTGTATCCTTCTCCTCTTTTAATATATTTTGGGCTTTTTCTGTAAGGTATTTTGTACACTTGTAGATTTGCAGACCTACTTCATGTGTTGCTATTGAATAAGACTTGCCATTATTGTTCAACCCTTTTTATGGCATAATAGTAACCTTATTGGTTTGTCTCTTTCTTCCTTTCGGTTGCAATTCAGCAGGAGCATCATTCGAAGGATTTTTATTCCTATCGCCTTTTGACAAATCATGAATAGGATGTGAATATACATAATTCCAAATTTAATCTGCTGACGTGGACCCGTCACATGAAGACACGTGTCTTCTAACGTGGTAATTACAAATACTTCTATCGATCAACTTATTGCCACCGAGCTACTCAAGTGTCAGGAGCACCTCATACATTCCGAACAGCTCAAGTGTATCAACCAGCTAAAGTCCCCCGAGGAACTCATGCCTACCGAGCTATTTAGACGGTCCGAGCAACTTAGGCGATTCGAGCTACATAGCGTAGAGAGCACTCAAATCAGGATAATCAAGGAGACGACTGCGCATTAAATGCTCATTATTATCATACAAATGTACATGTCTACTAGATAACAGCGCATTGTCCTTTCATTTGTACAGCCGCAAGGCTATAAATACATTGTAACCTCCTCATTAGAGGGGGACCGAAATTTCTTGAGAAAACCATTCCTCGAGAATTCCATGCAAACAGTCAGCAATACAAAAACAGTGGATGTAGGCCATTCATATAAGGCTAAACCACTTTAAAAATCTATTGTCTATTATTTATTTATTCATTTTTATCTGTGATAAAAATAATTAGGTCAAATCTATTTTTTTACGTCAACAGATTGGCGCCGTCTGAGGGAAACAACTGTAATTAGCATTTTTCACCAAAATAACTCATCATCAATGGTTGATAATCTGGAATCCAGTAATCGAAACACTCGGATTCCCCCGAATCCATCTACTCCTCCAAATGTCCAAGATCTGGCTGGTATAATGGCTAATTTGGCCCAAGGGCAAACGGCCATGCAAGAAACCATGCGTCAACTCATACAAACCGTTCAGGGCGGAGTTCCAGCCCAATCAGGACAATGAAGCATTCAGAGAAATACTCGTTTACTCTCTTCGTAAACTAGGCGAACGTTATTCCCAGAGGAATCTTAGTCCAGACGCACCGATTCATATCGTACTGAGAGATCTAATGATCATTCTTATCAGCCTGGACGGACTTCCTCGGTACGAGCTACAGACACTCAACAAAATATCACTCTATTTCCAGAAAGGACAAGTGCTCTTGAAAGATTGAGTAGAGTCTCTCCTTTTGATCGTTTGGGTCCTAGGAGGAATAGAAGTCCCTCTAGGATTATGTCGAGGAACTCTCAACGACCATCTGATTTAAAGGAAGGCTCCGCCCAATCACGACTAGCTGCTCGTCATGAAAGATCCCAAGAGGCAAATTCAACACGATCAGTTTCTCGAACCAATAGGATCGAAGAAGGAAATGATGTATGGAAGGGCTCAATTCAAAGGTTAGAGGATGGATTAGGGGAGATAGCTAAAACCAAGAATCCTCTATAAAGGACTTTTATCCGAGGAACACCATTCATACAGGAGATCCCACGCCGTCAAAATTCAAAGCCCCGATAGTAACACCAAAATACGATGGAAAAACTGATCATGTTCTCCATATAGAACAATACCAAGCAGCTGCCGATATCTATCATGTTCCAGACGAGATGCGATGCAGGGCATTTTCAGGAACTCTTACAGAATCTGCTCAGATGTGGTACAATAACCTTCCTTGGGGGAAAATTGCAACTTTCTTTCAGCTAACAGAACTCTTTATTGGAAATTTTTGTTTTGGAGCAAAGCCAGTCAAACGAGTAACACATTTGCTAAGTGTTAGACAAAAGACAGGTGAAACAACCAAGGATTATATTACTCGTTTCAATGATGAGAAACTGGAAGTAATTGATTATGAGGAGAAAACTGCAATTACTGCTTTGATGAGTGGACTGTTACCCAATAAATTATACTACACTTTAGCCAAAGATCCGCCCAGGACCATGGCAGAATTGATGGCAAAAGCAGCCAAAATCATGAATGCCGAGGAAGCCATGGCTGCGAAGAAGAATGCAGACACTAAGGAGACCAAGGTGGAAGATGGAAAAACCGAAAAGAATGATCAAAAGAACAATGGTGGTAACAGGCAATCAAAGGGTAATCAAGCATTGGAATAGATGAAGAAATACGGAAATTATATTCCCTTGAAGGTGGATATAAATCACATTCTAGAAGAGATCAAGAACAGTGAGGATCTAGCATGGCCAGCAAAAATGAAGGCAGATCCTGATAAGAGAGACAAGTCCAAATATTGCGAATTCCATAAAGATCACGATCATACGACCAAGCGTTGCATAGCTCTTCAGAATGAAATTGAAGCACTCATTAGACGAGGGAAATTGACCAAGTATGTTGATCGTCAAAGCGGTGGTCGAACCAGCAAACGAGGAAGGCAAAGGTCTAAATCTCCTCTTCAAACAAAAGATGACAAGATAAGAGATCATGAAGATGATCCAGAAGATGACCTCGATCTCCCCAAAAGACCAAGACAGCCAGAACGTGAGGTATTTTCAATCCACTTTGGATTATTTGAGTGTAATGTCATACAACGAATAAATTTGGCTGAAGATGATCGTTCGAGGAAGGTGAACAAGGACAAACTGGTCATTGGTTTCTCTAAGAACGACCTCGCAGGTGTGCTATATTCTCATGATGACCCATTGGTGATCAAAATGAGAATGAAGGAACTAATGATTTCACGAGTATTAGTGGATAATGGTAGCTAGGCAGATATCATGCTCTACCCATGTTTTAATAGTTTGAATCTAAAGCTATCCTAGTTGGAACCATATCATAGGCCCCTCCTTGGTTTTACTGGCGAGAAAGTTTTTCCACTTGGGACGATTAAGTTGGATATGTTCATCGGTACATGGCCTGCTTGTCGAACAGAAAGAGTACACTTTTTGTGATGGATAAAAATATCTAATCAGCTTATAATATCATCATGGGAAGAGTAGGTTTGAAAAAGTTTGAAGTAGTGCCATCTACTGTACATCAATGTTTAAAATTCCCAACCAATTTTGGAGTAGGAGTGGTGAAGGGCGACTAAAAAGTAGCTCAGGAATGCTACTATTCATCTACCGAGCAAAAAGAGCGTAAAGAATCCAAGAAGAAGACTACTACTTATCAGGTAGATGAGATAGAAGATGCGAAGATTGAGACTTTAGACCTAAGAGATGAGTCTCAGCTCATTAAGGGTCAGATCATGGAGGCTATTGAAAATATCATTCTGGACGATGAGCATCCAGAACGAATAACTAAAATCGGTGCGTCACTAGATGTGTCAACAAAGCAAGAGCTGATAGCATTTCTAAGATGCAAAAAGCAGACTTTTGAATGGAGTCACGAAGATATTCCAGGGATAAATCCAAATTTCTTATGTCACGAGCTCAATGTGAACAAGGAAATCAAGCCAGTGAAGCAACGACGAAGGGTATTCAATCCCGAGAAGAACCAAGCCATACAAGAAGAAGTAGAGAAACTGCAAAAAGCTTCTTTTATTAAAGATGTCAAATATCCTGATTGGCTAGCGAATGTGGTAATAGTGAAGAAGAAAAATAACAAGTGGAGGATGTGTGTAGACTTCACCGACCTTAACAAGGCATGCCCAAAGGATCATTTTCCTTTTCCTCGAATTGATCAACTGGTGGATGCTACCTCGGGGCACGAATTATTAAGTTTCATGAATGCTTATTCTGGTTATAAATAGATTAAAATGAAACCTGAAGATAGGGAGAGTACCTATTTTATCACCCCAAGGGGAACTTATTGCTATAATGTTATGCCTTTCGGTCTTAAAAATGCAGGTGCGACGTATTAGAGGCTGATGAATAAGGTGTTTGCAGAACAGATAGGTTATAATATGGAGGTGTATATTGACAAAATGCTGACAAAGAGAAAGAAAGCTGCTGGTCATCTAATTGACCTAGGTCAGACCTTTGATCAACTAGAAAAATATCAAATGAAGTTGAATCCCACTAAGTGCATATTCGGAGTACGAGAAGGAATGTTCCTCGGATATATTGTCAATCAACGTAAAATTGAAGAAAATCCTGAGAAGATCAAGGCCTTATTAGAGCTAAGATCTCCAACCACAAAAAAGGAGGTGCAAAGTTTCACAGGGCGAGTAGCAGCACTCAATATATTTGTGTCACGAGCAACAGATAGATGTCTCCCCTTCTTCAAAACACTCCGAAAAACATTTGAGTGGAATGATGAATGTGAGGAGACCTTTCAAGAACTGAAGAAGTACCTAGGAATACCTCCCTTGCTATCCAGACCAGTGATGGGAGAGAGATTGTACTTATATCTGGCAGTTTCAGAGAACACAATTATCTCGGCGTTGATAAGAATGGAAGGTGGAGTGCAGAAACCAGTCTACTACACTAGCAAAGCTTTTCGAGGAGCAGAAATCAGATATCCAAGGTTGGAGAAGTTGTCATTAGCACTAATTGAAGCCAGCAGAAGAATGAGACCATACTTCCAAGCCCATACTATAGTTGTATACATTGATATGCCATTAAGGCAAGCTCTGCATAAGCCGGAAAAATCGAGAAGATTGATGTACTGGGCAATGTAGCTCGATGAATAAGACATAGTTTATGAGCCTAGATCGTCGCTTAAAGGGCAGGCAGTGGTAGATTTTATCGCAGAGTTCACCTATCTTGATACCTCTGAAGAGCAGAAATTGAATACCGACCAACCTGTGGATGTTACAGGATCATCAAATTTAAACCCAGACCAACTTAAACCGATTGACAAACAAGAAAAGACGATCGACGAGCAGCAAGAAGTACTGAAATAGGAGAAGAGGAAGTACCAAATATTGCACCGAGGAACTCTCTTTGATCAAAATTTTAATAATAAGTTACCCATATGGAATTTGTATGTGGACGGCTCTTCGTGCACTATAGGCAGTGGAGCAGGGATTGTTTTGAAAAGTCCAAATGAGATTGATGTGGAGTATGCTCTGCGCTTTCAATTTAAAGCTTCTAATAATAAGGCCGAATATGAAGCAATGATTGTAGGTTTAAGTCTAGCCAGAACTATGAAGGCAGAGCAGATTGTTGTATTCAGCGATTCGCAGTTAATCGTAAATCAGATTCTTGGAATATATGCAGCAAAGGGAGAGTTAATGATCAAGTACCATGCAAAAGCAATGGAGTTGGTATCAAGTTTTACTGCTATTCAGCTGGTTAGAATACCGAGATTGGAGAATACAAGAGCAGATGCCCTAGCCCGACTAGCATCAGCCACCCGCACCGAGCTACGAAGAATAATCCCAATAGAGATTCTAACTGGTCGGAGCATAGATGAGGATCTAATGATAAATATCATTGCTCTTGACTTAGGACCATCCTGGATGGATCCAATCAGAGCCTATATTGAATGTGGGACTTTACCAACTGATAAACTTGTAGCCAAGTAACTAAAGTTTAAAGTTGCTCGTTATGTGTTGACCAATGGCATTTTGTACAGACGAGGAGTGATAGCAGGGCTACAAAGATACGTCCATCCCTCTGAAGTGAAAGATTTGATCGAAGAGGTTAATGAAGGGTCTTATGGAGCCCATGTAGCTGGTCGGATGCTCTTACGAAGAATAACCACACAGGGGTACTACTGGCCGACGATGAGAGATGATTGCGCAGCCTATGCTAAGAAGTGCGAAAAATGCCAACGCTTCTCGTCCATCCGAAGAACTCCTCAGGCATTTCTAACACCCGTAACGTCCCCTTGGCCATTTTCCATGTGGGGAATAGACTTGGTCGGGCCACTCCCAACGACCAAGGGAAGATTCAAGTAACTCGTAGTCGCTGTGGATTACTTTACCAAAAGGGTGGAAGCTGAACCCCTTATTGATATGACATACGACAAAGTCAATCAATTCATTTGGAAAAACATTATTTGTAGATATGGTCTCCCACATGCATTCATTACTGACCATGGAACCCAGTTTGACAACGAGGAGTTTGCTGCATACTCTCATAAATCCAATATTCTGAAAACTCATTCTGCACCAGGTCACCCACAAAGCAATGGACAAACTGAGGTGACAAATAAAATGCTACTAAATGGATTGAAGAAACGACTAGATAGTGCAAAATAAAATTGGATTCATGAACTACATTATGTATTGTGGGCTTATCGCACTACACCGGGAACAGCAACTGGAGAGTCTCCATACATGCTGGCATTTGGGAGTGACGCTGCGATACCTGTTGAATTGGGTCTACCCACGTATAGGGTACTTAATTTCAACTCCCCTATCAGCGATTTGATGAGAAGATTAGACCTGGATATGCTCGAGGAAGTCAGGGAAGAAGCAGCAATCAGGAATGCAACTTATCAACAACGAACAACTTTGTTCTATAACAAAAGAGTGAGGAAGTGTGATCTGAAAGAAGGGTATTATGTGCTGAAAAAGTGATCCAAAAGCATAATAAGCTGGAAGCAAACTGGCACGGACCCTACAGAGTAACAAAAATTATTCGTCCAGGGACGTACAAAACCTTGGAAGGAGAAGAATTCAAGAATGCATGGAATGCAGAGCATCTACGAAAGTATTATCAGTAGTTGAAATCTCTATGTAATACAATTAATTCAATATGAACAAAGTGATGTTTCCCCCATTTCTCTTTATTCGTTAAAAAAATTTCGGAATATTAGTGCTACACACTATACAATTCAATTACCACCAACTCCGGTTGGTCAACCCAGGTTGGTAGGGAAATAAACACGACCAACTCCGGTTGATCGGCAATTCAATTACCACCAACCTCGGTTGGTCGGGAAGCAAATTACCACCAACCCAGGTTGGTCGGGAAACAAACACGACCAACTTCGATTGATCGGCAATTCAATTACCACCAACTCCGGTTGGTAGAAAAGAAAATTACCACCAACCCAGGTTGGTCGGGAAATAAACATGACCAACTCTGATTGATCGGAAATTCAATTACCACTAACTCCGGTTGGTCGGAAAGTAAATTAGCACCAACCCAGGTTGGTCGGGAAACAAACACGACCAACTCCGATTGATCGGCAAAGCAAATTACCACCAACCCAGGTTGGTCGGGAAACAAACACGACCAACTCCAGTTGATCGGGAATTCAATTGCCACCAACCCCGATTGGTCAGGAAGCAAATTACCACCAACCCAGGTTGGTCGGTAAACAAACATGACCAACTTTGATTAATCGTCAATTCAATTACCACCAACCCCGGTTGGTCGAAAGCAAATTACCACCAACCCAGGTTGGTCAAGAAACAAACACGACCAACTCCGATTGATCGACAATTCAATTACCACCAACTACGGTTGGTCGAAAAATAAATTACCACCAACCCAGGTTGGTCGGAAAATAATTACCACCAACTCAAGATGGTCGGCATTCAATTACCACCAACTCCGGTTGGTCGACAATTTAAAAACCAAATAAGACATTTTTGTCTTTCTACAGATATACATACATGTTCATCAGTAAATATTCTATAAAATATTTCCAAACCAATGATAATTAAATTGCAAAGAAAACTAAAAATTTCTTCATTAAAACCAGAACAAATTACATAAATTACAGATCGCATGTCATATCAATTGAATAAATTCTACTATATGGGTTTCTTTCCCTCTGCCTTTGATACAGGGTCTACCCCAGCTGGAGGATCATCAAGACTATAAGGGGAATTTATGAAGTTCAGATCTTGCAGCATTCTGACGTTCATTATAGATGGACGATCAAGCAGGTGTTCTGGACGAGATATTTCAAAATCTGAATGAAGACTATAATCATCAAGATACTTAGAGATCAGAATGCGAGGAATGGCCCGTGCTGGAATCCAACTAAGGTCAAGCTTGAAAGGAGGCACGGGTAAATCAAGAACTCCAGGATTATAGTAATCCCACAGGAAATGACCTCTCTCCAATTTTAAAACACAAAGAGCATTCAACCAGCCCTGTTTATAACCTTCGTTGTTCGACGGTTCTAAACGAGCATCAAGATGACAAAGTGCTTCATTGTAACCAGCCATCCAAAACTCTCTGGGCTGTTTATGAAATTGGTAAGTTAACCTCTCCAGTTACTCGTGAAGATTCTTCACCAGAAGTTCTTTATTTTCCAAGGCAGAGCTTTGTGTAGAAAGTTGCTCGCTGATGTTCAGAATCTTCTTAGACATCTCTGCTAAGGCTTGGTTCTTCGCTATCAACTGAAAGGCCTAATTCTCCAAGGCCTTTTGAGTTCTTGCTTCTTTAATAGAAATCTGACCAACTCTTGCTTGCCCCCGAGAAGAAGATCTTGCTCGTCCACGAGTAGAATTGGGAGGTCCAGCTCTTTTCAAAGTTTCCAACTCATCTAGCAAGTTGGCATTTTCTACCTCCAAAAAAGAAAAACCTTCATCATTGATAGGGACCAAGGCTCCCGAGGAAGACGCAGCAAACTTGAGTTATTTTACTTCCTCTTGCAAGGGAATGTTCTCTTGCTCCAGCAACTTGGCGATAAGCCTATGCTCTTCATCTTCAAGCTTTAGAACGCTCTCTTTCTTCTCGTAAGGAGAGATGAATTTATCATATCCTTTTTCAGCACTTAACTGTTGATATTTCTTCTCGTACCCTTGGTGCAAAAGTGTGGAGGACTCTTTGTACTGCTGTTGGAGTTCCTCTATAGTTCCTTGGAAATCCTTAATTATCTCATAATAAGCCACATTATTGGCAACAGCTCGGTCGAGCAAGAACTTCAGATATTAGTAAGCTTCGACTGCTCGTTCAGAAGTATCTGGACCAAGGATGTCAATGATTTAAGCCTCGTTTAGGTCTGCATGACCAGCTTTAAAATATTTATTGCATTTCTTCATCAACTCTGTGTCATGAGATGATAGGATCTCCATCCTAGCCAAAAACTAGCAAAGATGAATAAAGAGAATCAATAACGATGCATACAGAGCAAGTAAAAGAGAAATTCAAGGTGAGCAACCAAAGTTTGAATTTTATTTCATCAAAGAAGAAAATACAAATTTTGAGGTTACATTCAAAAATAACAAAACAAACACCCGAACAACTCTACACCTTCTCCTTATTCCCTATGACTTCCTCAGAAAGTTTGGAGGAAATGACTAGTTGCTCGGAGGATGAAGGTAACTGCTCGACAGAAGTGCTGGTGGGTTGGAGTTGCTCGGAGAAAGTTTGAACAACTGGATCAGAAGGAACCTGGTTTCCAGTCATCATGGAAGACTCATCTAAGGCAGCTTCGTCCTCTTCTTCTTCTCTAAGAGAGGGAGGAGGTCCATGAGTGTGTTGCTGGAATACCTCAGAATTCTCAGTAATTTTTAGCTCTTCCAAGGCTGCAACCCATCCGTCCCTAAAATATTTAAGGCTGGCATACTCCATTTGTGAAGACATGGAGGCCAGGCCTTTATTCCAGCCTTTATCCCAACCAGTGCTAAAAAAAATTGACTGCCTTCTTCCTCTTTGCCTTCTCTGAGGAGATCCTTTCCCTAAGGAGCTCTTCGACAACCTTCAATTTCTCCTCCACCTCCTATTTCTGGCAATCAACATCATGAAGTCTAACAATTTCCCCTTCAATATTTTTTAGCTTATTTTCAAGCTATTTAGTATTCTTGAGCTTATCCTCAATCTCTTTATTGTTCTTGTCAAACTCTTTTAATTTCTCCTCCAAATCCTTGGAGGCATCCACAGCTCTATCTCTCTCTTGTTCAACAGACTTAATTTGCTTCTCCCAAGCAAGTTTATTTTCCTCATACTTCTGATGAGAGTCTTTCAAAGATTGGGTTAATCCAGTAAAGCCTATTCTACTCCATCCGAGGAATTGGAGGCCCTGATGGCTTCATCCCTCTTTACAATGCTGTTGAAACACGTTACCACCTGAGAAAAGAAATAACTCTAAGTCAATGTACGAACATAGTATTAAAAAGTAAAAGGCACAGATCAATAATACTTACTGAGGCAATGTGTTGAGCAGTTAGAGTAGTAACTCTTTCACGAGTGAGCGTATTTTCAATGTCATGGACCTTTGGGATAGTCCAAGATTTTACTAAGCCCACAGCGAAGCTCGGGGGAATAAAGGTTGAAACACCACCTTCAACAGTTGATGGTTGAGAGGCTAGTTCAGCAAGTATCTCAGAAGAATTTTTCTTTAACCTCCTTGGAGGAATAGGAACATTCTCAACTAAGGACGTTGTCTTAGCTGGTGATATGACAATAACCTCACTAGGAGGAGTAATAGCAACAATCTTGCTCGGAACCACAGGGGGCTTCTCAACAACTTTCTCTATAGTAGCAGCAGGAGGTGCATCAATAACTTTCATCCCTTCTTCTAGGACATTTTGTTTTCTTTTATTTGCCTCCACATTGGTAGAGGCAGATTTATCAAAGAAGGCAGGAGCTCTTCTTCTCTTCATTAGATTATTGATGGGAGCAATTGACTCAGAAGAAGAACCTTCCAAACCAGTTTCAGAAGCTGGTACTTGGTCAAGATTCACTAGCACTGGACAAGGACGAGCAGTGAAGGAGGAAGTATAACTCTTGTACTGCAATAAATAAGAAGCAGATCTAATGTGTTCATCGGCCACAGATTGGTGCAAATCCCAGATAAGTTTCAAATGCTTCAAATTAACGTCCGCTTCTTTTGGAGGCTTTCTTTTACTGTCAACTGCAAATAATCAAAAATTAAATGTCAATGATACATTTTATCAAACACAAAGAAAACACAATTTCAAAAAATAAAAACAACCTATCCCATTGCCATAAGGAGGACATCTAGGACCTTGGTATACATCATCTCCATTTAATGGAGGATGTTGCCAATTTTTCATTACCACTCCATGTTCAAAATAATCCCTGTTGGCATTAGGAAGATTGACAACTAATTCCCTATTCAAAAACCTAGTTTTTAAATAAAAAGTACTATCGCTGACAACCCATCTGTAGCAATACATAATCTCTGGAATCCCTAAATGGGTTCCGTGAAGTTGGTTCAACCTATGAACTCCATTAACTATCCTCTAGGTATTTGGCGCTATTTTTGCAGGTACAACGTCAAAATATTGACAGAACTCCAAACATAAAGGATTTGGAGGAAAAGAAAAGCCACATTCGGCCACAAAGAGACTTGGGAACCAATGTCCCTCGGCCAAAGAAAAATAGTCAGAGGGTTCAGAAAGTTCTTCCAATATGACCCATGAAGGAATAGAAAATTCAGAACGAAATTTGTCAAGCGATTCAACAAGGTAAACCATGATGAACAAAGTAAATAAAAGAGAAGGAAGAAAATCTTACAGGAAAAGAGTGAATCAGTTGACAACGAACAATGGAAGAAACGAACTCACAAGATAGAGAAGAAATGAAGAGTTCAAAGATACAGATTTGAAAAGTGAAAGACGATAGGATTTCTGTCGCGCTTAAATACTTTACCTCGGGAATAAAGAAATCAATAATTACAAGGAGGGACGTTTGCGTATCCGGCGGCTAAAAAGAAGAAAAGGGGCATAAAAAACGAAGTGGTTATGGAAATTCAAAATACTTTAAAAGCCTGATACTATGCACTCAAAAAAAGAGTTATATACAACGAAAGTTTGCCTAAAATCCATGAAAACCGAAAAACTAAGCAACAGAATGTTCCATACTTTTCTTCAACATCAAACTATGAAATATTGGGGGCTTCTGTTGATACCAAATTTAATCTGCTGACATGGACCCATCACTTGAAGACGCGTGTCTTCTAGCGTGGTAATTACAAATACTTCTATCGATCAACTTATTGCCACTGAGTTACCGAAGCGCCACGAGAAACTCATACATTTCGAACAGCTCAAGCGTATCAACCAGCTAAAGTCCCCCGAGGAACTCATGCCTGCCGAGCAGCTTAGGCGGTCTGAGCTACATAGCGTACATAGCACTTAAATCAGGACAATCAAGGAGACGACTGCGCATTAAATGCTCATTATTATCATACAAATGTTCATGTCTACTAGATAATAGTGCATTATCCTTTCATTTGTACAGCCTCAAGGCTATAAATACATTGTAACCTCCTCATCAGAGGGGGACCGAAATTTCTTAAGAAAACCATTCCTCGAGAATTCCAAGAAAACAGTCAGCAATACAAAAACAGTGGATGTAGGCCATTCGTATATGGCTGAACCACTTTAAAAATCTATTATCTATTATTTCTTTATTCATTTTTATCTATGATTAAAATAATTAGGTCAAATCTAATTTTTTACATCAACAATAATCTTCATAAATTCGTTGCTTCATCTCAACTCTTTCTTGGATTCTCCCAATTATTGAGTTCTAAATTGAAATTATTTCTTCATCCTCTTTAGAAATGGAGGATGACAATTCTTCTATCTTTTTATTGAGAATTTATTTCTTATTTCCTGGAGAAACCAAAACATCATGTTTAACTATAAAACATGCCATAAACATCAATGAAAATAAACAAATGTCAAACAACAAGAGAATTTGTGGATTTTTTTAGATTGATAATGTGTGTACTTTATCAAACTATGCCTGTACTTTATCAAACTATAGATGATCATTAATAGAAAATGAGAGTACTTTATGAAATATGCTTTTACTCTCTATTATTTGCTTAAAATACCTAAGTACATGTGAAAATTTTCAAAGCACGCATAAATGTAAAAATAATTTTACGTGTACATTGAGGTGATATGTGTGTACTTTATAAAATACACGCATGATTTTAAATAAAACAATGAATACATATACAAACAAATGAAACAAATGATAATTAATAACATGAATAAATGTATCTACTTTATAAAAATTACATGTATTTTCTTAAAACATCATTATACTATAGTATAAAATGTGTGTACTTTTATCAAAATACTGCGTGTATTTTGGTAAACACGTGTACTTTATAAAACAACTGATTATACTATATAAAAAAATGATGTTTTTCATTTGAAAATTAATCAAAAATACCTGTTAAGTTCTTTTCACTTCTGATTCGTGAAGATTCAGCCTCAACGTCACAATTTCCAAGTCACAATCCTTTAATTTTTGCACTATATCTTCATACATTTTTTTGAGATTTTTATTACTCTTAGATAGATAGGCATTTGTTTGTTCCAACATTCTTGATGATTCTACCTATTTTTTTAATGATTCATCAAATTGTTTCATTCTATCCGAGTCATTTATTATTGCTTGAACAAGTTTTTCATTCAAAGAATTATTTAACATAACAAGGCTGGCATTTTCCACCTCTAACTTATTCAGTAACTTTTTTTATTTCAAAAGTTAGGAATTTTTCACCTCCAACTGCTTAATTTCCTCTTGTGTTTTCACAAATTGACGATTATCTAACTCCAACTGTACACTCAATACCATAAGTCTTTCATTTTCCACCTCTAAAGTATTCACCTTCTCAAGTGCACAATCAAGTTCTTCAACTACTTTAGATAGTTTAGAATTTTTTTCCAAATACTCCTTTTTCAATTCAGCATTTTCTAAATCCAAATTTACCTTCTTAGCATTATCAGAATCTCCTGATTCAAAATTCCCAATATCTTTTGGTTGATCATTTTCCCTCTTTTTTGAAGGAATCACATAGTTTTTAGTGGGACTATTCCAACCTGATGAAAGTGAATTGTCATCAAAATCTCCAGCATCATCATTGGACGATGAATCAGTATTTATAGGACTTGCTTCAGAAATGTTCAAAGAGAAACTGGGTATTTCACTTTGAGTTTCACTCTTTTTGATGCCTTTATTGAGATCACCTTCACTTTCTATTCCACTATCCTTACTGCCTTTTTTATTTGTAACTCCTTGTTCAAATTTGTTGAAGCGATATCATTCTTAGATAACCAATCTTTCAAAGATGACATGTTCTATCTAAAAAAAATTGATGTCTTCTCTTTCTTCCATCAACAGGTGGAATCATAGCAAACTTTTCACATACCCAATACTGTGATCATGCAAAAAAATGTTATTAATAAATGTATTATCTAGTTTTTATAATTGGAATAACATGTGTACTTTATATATATATATCACATGTACTTTAAAATTACACTTGATATTTCAACCATGGTCAAAGAAATTAAGCATGTATTTTATAAATATCACGTGTACTTTCAAAGTACAAGTGATATATACAAAGTACAAAATAGTCAATGAAATCATCACGTGTATTTTATAAATATCACATGTAATTTGAAAGTACAAGTGATATTTATAAAGTACACGTGTGTACTTTGTAAATATCACATCTAGTTCAAAAGTACATGTGATATTTCGATTATCATGGTCAATAAAATTATGTGTGTACTTTATAAAAATCATGTGTACTTTTAATGTACACGTGATATTTACAAAGTACACGTGAAATCAGGTTTTCAAATGATTTTTCTAATTTGTTTATTGGACTGCATTAATAGGTTTTGCTCACTTATATTGAAATAACACATCCATTTGTTGTGCTAGGTTTTGAACTTGTTGTTTTGTTGAGTGAATTGATGAGAAACTCATGCACGATGGATGCTCAATCATAATTAATCATGTCATAAATATTGTTGATGTATGGTGTCAAAAATTTTCGTAATGTGAAGTTTGAGTTGGAAAAAAACAACATCGTCATGAAGGGGAGACAAACAAGTTTTACAAAATCGATAATGCCATCATTTGTGTCCAACTCTACCTATTTTTTCAAACCCTTAGATATTTCTGATTTTTTAATTTTTTTAGCTTTGAAGTATTGGGCAAGGAATTCAGGTTTTTGAGATGCAGACAATCTCTTTTTCAAATCTATTGATTTTTTCCTCTCTACTATTGGGGTGCCAAATATTTCTCTTATATCTTTTGGGCTTATTTTGGCATTGTTCTTCATCTCAAAACTACTCGTTTCCTTTTTGTATAGCTTGATAATGGATAGAATATTTTCATCGATTTTTTGTGTTGCGCTTCTACTATTTCTCATAATAGGCATTGAAAAAATCCCAGAATGGAGTCTTCTTAAGCAGTTCAATATGCCTACCAAGTTTAATAGCATCAAAATCATGATAAAATCTAATAGCATTTGACCTATATTGGTCGTGTTTATTCACACCACGTGTGAATTCCACATCACTGCTTGAAAAATTATCTTCAACATTATTCTTCTTGTTATTATTTTCTTTTCTTGGCCTCATCTTTATACCCATTCTAATAATCCAAACACATAAAATTTAAATCACAAACCTATAATGATAAATTAAAAGTACAGAAAATAAAATGCATGCGAATTGGAATAAAATACAGGCTCTAACAATAAAGTACATGCGTATTTAACAAAAGTTTATGCAATATTCTAATAAACACTTCTTACAAATCTCAACAAAATACATGTTAACCAAGGTATTACATATCATCCGCTACATGGTAATACCTAATACATTTTGTTCGACAATATATAAACCAAGATTCTCTGTTGCTAACATATTCAGAAAAGAAGTGATACAATAAATCCATGTTAAACGCGCCAACATTTTCAAAACCTCTTAAGCAATACTGCTCAATTCGTTTTGATAAATCCTTCGCTTTCAATTCCGTTACTTGAAGATTTTTTACATCAAAAGTACACTTAATGTCTTCATATTAGTGGAAAAAAACAAGTAACCTTTTTGCTCTATTATTGATGCGAAGTAGAAAATGAATTTCTTCATCATAAGTAGTATTGACTGTCAATGTAAAAGGTTTTGTATTGTTAAGATCTTCAAAAGTGCAACCAACAATTTTGTAGTTGAACATGCTTGATGGTATGATTCATAAGCAATAACACAACCACAATACTTATTAAAAACAGTGGAATATCTCTCAAATGTCACTGGCGCGAACCACAATAACATAGGATCTATTAAATATGGATATGACATATATACACTACATATAGTACACGCATAGCACATAAAATTACACACACTTTGAATTGAACCAAATCAATTTCAATGTGCATGTACTTTATGAATTTATGTGTACTGTTTAAAAGTACACACAAATTCATAACCCAAATTAATTTCAATGTGTGTATACTTTATGAATTTGCGCATGTTTTAAATTTATAATCAGGGAACCAAATGTATTTTTTCATATCATGAACAAGAATAATGTGATTTCATCAGTCCATGTATAATGTCTACAAATTTATACATACAAGAATAAAAAATACATAATAAAATAAGGAAAAAGTTATATAAAACCTAAGGACAGAAAAATAGTACATGGAATACATAATATAACAGTAAAAATACAAGGACAAACATGTGATATCAGAAACAAAATGCTAAGAATACAACATATACAGAGTGTAAGGTATAAACTTAAGAACACAATAATATATTTAATTCATAATAAATTACGGCAAATACATAATATGAGCATGTATTTATACCTTTTAGTTTTGTTTAGAAGAATTTGACTGAGAATGTGAATCGTTTGTTAGCATTTCCATGATTAGGGTTTTGATCGCTTGAATTTCTGTGAAGTATGTTTGTTTTGGAATTCAAGGGTATATATAGGTTGTTGTTAGACCAAAATTTGATTGAGAATGAGAATCGTTTCAGGATTTTGATTGAAGAGACAGTACGCTTACGGTTTTGATCGAAGAGACGATGCACACTTTTTTGGCGCTTAAATTTCTGTGAAGTGTGTGTGTTTTTCAATTCGGGGGTATTTAATTTTTGTACCTAACGTTTAAAATTTGCTGGACCTGGGTTTAAAGTCCAAAATTGTTAGTCCAAGGACTCGACGGTAAAAGCCCTTATATTTTTCAATACTCAAATTCTCCATTTCTTTATTTGCATCTATTCCTCTTTCTTTTGCACAAACACAAATTAAAAATCAATAATCATAATGATTTTATTAATCATAACATTTCCATTTCACCTAAGTAATAAATTGTGACATTATTTCCTATTTTTTTCTCAATTAATGATAGAAATCAACAAAAATAATATAAATAGATTTGGTATTTCTAGAATATTAATCGATATATTGCGATGATAGTTTCAGTATTTTTATTTTGGTATAATAATTTTGGTAAATTGATTTCGTAAATGTCTAAAACAAAACAAACCACAAAGTTTGCGATAATTTCAGTTTCGTTAACTTCATTTTTTGGTAATGAAAAGCAATAAACCAAAACCAAATTTTTTGGACCAAAATGATATGATACAGTATAATAAAAAAATCATACGTTAACCATTCTTAATATTTACCATATGTGGATGCCCTTATGGCACATGCCTAGGGCCGCTTACCTACTCAGTTAGATTTCATAACTATCGATCTCGAGGTCAAAACCCCAATAATTAGTTTCTCTCTCCTTTAATTTATGCCAATAATTGTTCCAATTAATGGAAAAGATTAGTAGTTGAGGGAAATGGGTCATGACCGTGAATTTCTCATTGTAGCTTTTTCTACTACCCTTTGGTAGTATAAAAGGATGGATAGCAAAATCGCCTTTGGCCCTTTGCTTAATAAACCCCTATTTGAGCCTCTACTAATTTTTTCTTGCCTAAATCATTACTAACGGATTGAGGTAAAGAGTTGCTTCTCCATAATGTGGCTATGGAGGTGGGGGTCGTCGCTTCCTAATCAAGGCACAAGCGGGGGCCATTAGAGCTCTTTGCATCGAGTCTGCCAATTGAAAAGCATCAGTTTCTTGTATAGATAGTGTAGAATATAACTACAGGATACCCCTTTTTCATGAATTACTACATTTATTCGAGTGATCCGCAAATAATGAAAATTTCTTTTTTGCCTATACCAATCCCCATGAGATGAAACCTGCAAATGGAGTGGTAACCCAACCTTTCGCTATTCCTATTCATGACTTTTCCTTTCTTTTGTTCTCCTATTTTTTGTTTGTCTCTTTTTTCTTTTCTATTTTTGTCTGTTCTTTTACATAATTTAAAATTTGTGATTCATACCCTTCAACCGTCTGTGATGCCCCGCTTATTAAAAAAATGGGTGTCCAACCCTCTAATAAAATAAAACAGGAATCTCATAGGCTCGTTCTTAACATCATTGTTGAAACCAATTAATTACTAACTGCCTATTATTAAATTAAGTCGTGTGTTAATTTTAATCTTTATTAATGTGACCCAACAACACTATGGTTGTGGCTGGACACCTAAAAGATTTCAAAAATAAATTTGATATGGGTTAGAGCCCAAATCCTTTTGAAAATATTTCGCAAGTAATTAGAATTCATAAATAAATGTATATCCATTTACTCATATTTCAATTTGTACCGGACTCTCTCATGAGATAATACTCACCTCTCATATAAAGTGTGCAACTAACGTATGCATTTAATCACCTAGTTACGCTACCCGCCTAACTAGTTCCCGAGTATCCTTAAATCTTATACACTATCTCACCTTGTGTAATTTGTTTATTTATCTTTCACATTTTCTAATCATTATAATTCTGCATTATAATTAATTGAACCATTTCTAATAACTTTCCCTAGTTATTAATTTTCATATTTTAATTCAATATGTTCGTATATATTTCTCTGCACATATGTATACGTATTATATTATCACATCATGCATACATATATATCATTCACTATATATGTATAACCGCGATCCTTAATAACAATAGTAATTTACCGGACGTGTATCTCTAACTCTATCATAATCTAGAGAATACTCACATCATCATGGCTACCGCGTTAGGATCTCACGCCGAAGTACGATAGAAAATAAATAACGATGTTGGAGGATTTCATAGGTTACTAGATAGTGAGAAATAACCATACACATAATTACCTCACCTCGAACTCAACCTTAACAGATGTGACTAATACTTACCCTGTATTCGCTAGTTAGGGGAGTTCACTCACTCACACAACCTCCGATAATAGCCATTAGAGGGGTATGTCATTTATCCATATAATTATATCTTTCACACCTATATAGTATATATATACACACACACACACAATTTTCACCTATGTATATATTCAACAATAATTTATTTAATTATGCCTCTCAAAACTGGCACAAAATGCATTACCACCCTATGCTCCATTATATACTCAATCAATTAATTATGCACTAAATTAATTAATTTATATCCAAAATATAATTTTTGGATACACAACTACATCACTCGACCTGTATCTCAATTCTTGAATTTTCATAACAATTCATTAATAAATCTCCGAGTATGATTCACCTCAAATACTCTAAATTTCACCCCGAAAAATTCTAATTTTATACCTATTTTAAAAAATACTAAAAATTATATCTAAATATTATTCGAACCACCAATTCGACTTCAGATTTGAATTCTACACGAAAAATTGAGTCAGGTGTGTGTTTTGAGTTTTTCTCAAAAATCTTTCGAATGCACTAAAAAAGAAGACCTAAACTCTCCAAAATCGATTTTTATCCATTTAATTTAACCATCTCAATTTCAATTCGTATCATAACCAATATATCAAATTCACATAAATCCCAGTATAAATCTTCCAACTTTATCTAGAATTCAACTACACTAGATAATTATATGAAATCTATACTTAATCTCCAATTAACATAAAATTCTCACAATATCACCCTAAATCATTTTTTCTCAATTCTTCCTATCAACATCAACTCTTGGAAATTCAAAATTCTCAATCAATATTAATTCTCCAAAAATCAACAATTTATAATATTTTTCAATTATAAATATTTTTAAATTATAAATCATTTTTCAAAATCCCATCATTTCATGTGAAAATATTCCAAATATATCATTTCCCAAATATGATATGACTAAAGTTGAATATATAAATTAAATAAAAAGTTAATTACTTGATTTAAGGTTTGTAGAGTCTGAATTTGATGAAAATGTTGATAATCCTCCAAGAATTTCTTTCTAATCCTTCAATTCTAGAGTATTCTTGAATTGTTCGTGAATATCTCACATGGACTCTTGAATTTTTCTTCGTAATTCTCTTCACTTTCTCTCAAACTCTTTGTATACCTCCTCTAAACCTTTGGATTTGTGAAAATGACCTTATCTTAAACCCTAACCCTTCATTTTACAAGTGTAACCCTGTTTTGACTTTATATATACCATTAAGAAGTCCAAAAGTCTCTTAATTTAATCACGTATGTCTCGATTGAGATAATATTAAATTACGTTGCGTTTACTCGATTACGACTTAATTCCATTTTTTTTACTGTAGCACACTAGTAATAAATAATCACATAAATATCAATTCATTTCACTCCAAATTAATATTTATTTAATTTCTCATTATTTCGTAAATTAAATTATGTGTCACCCGCATAATTTAAATATCCAATAATATATATATATATATATATATATATATATATATAACTACAGGACATTACATACTTCCCCCTTGAAAAGGAATTTCGTTCCTGAAATTTGAGTAAGTCTGGTATGAAGAACTTAGGTCCTTACTTACATGGCATCCGAACATACTAATAATCTTCTCGTGATAACATTTTGGGGCCTCCACTATTCACTTGCTCGTGGTATTATCCTGTCTAAAGGCCTACTCGCTACGGTCCAAGATTAGCGACAAGTCTATTAAAATCATTTCCTACTATTATACTCTATCATTCATAAGGTCTCACTTATACAATGACATGTAAAAATATCGTAAATCCTCTAGCAGTGCTCCTATAAGATGAGCCTATACTCCACTGGCTCTATCATCTCAATGTTGTAAAGGCCTCATTTACCTAGATGCCAACTTCCCTTCTTACCCAAATTAGATAACTCCCTTCCTGGGAGACACCCACAATAATTTCTAACCACTCACGTCAGTAATTAAATCTTCGATTCGTGATGATGTAACACTTACGACGTTCCTGAACTATTCGAAAATAACTTCGTTTATCTCAATCCCTATCGTCCGAATCCAAATCACGTCCGACTTGAGGAACATATTATTCCCCCACCCTTAGCCAACCATAGGGCGGATGAAAAGGTCTTCCATATAAAATCTCATAAGGCGTCATCCCAATGGTAAAATGGTAGGAATTATTATACGCAATTTCCACCAATGGAAGGTACTACTCCCAACATCCTTTAAAATCAAGTATACACATTGTAAGCATGTCTTCCAACATCTGATTTACATGCTCAGTCATCCTATCAGTCTACAGATGATAGGATATACTCAACTGTAACTCAGTTCCCAAAGCCTCCTGAAAACTCTGCTAGAAATGTGATACAAGAGTCTTCTCTTTATCGAACATAATATTAATCAGTACCCCGTGTAACCTCACTATCTCGGCTATGAATAATCGGGCGTACTGCGCTATTGTATAATATGTTCGTACTGGTAAAAATGAGCAACTTTAGTCAACCGGTCCAATATCACCCATATAGAATCATGACCCCTTTGTGTTGTTAGTAGACCAGTCATAAAATCCATTGATATGCTTTCCCACTTCCATACCAAAATTTACAATGGTTGTAACATTCTAGATGGTCTCTAGTGGATTATCTTTACTAACTGACATGTGGCATCTTGCAAGACAAACTTAGCTATATCCTGGTTCATACTTGTCCACCAATACTTTTGACGTATATCCTGATACATCTTGTCTCCACCCTTAAATCTCGACCCATGAAATTCTGTCATAATAGCATGTTTCAAATCCCTATCATTTGGGACCATGAGTCTCCCATTGAAGGGTAAACCTCCCTCAGAACTGATCGAGCAGGATACTGCTCCCCCTGCTAATAATTGTTTCACCGTGTCCTGGCAAAACTAATCTCCTACTTGCGCTTTAATAACCTATAATAGACTCTCGAGTTTTTACGTTCAACACTGCCATACAAGCTCTGTCAACTGAATCAGCCTGACAAAATTCACCCCACTCAACCATCCACACTACCGCCAACTCAAATATAGGCTTTCAGTTCAACGTATCCACCACCACGTTAGCCTTACCTGGGTAATACTAACTATCAAACTGATAGTCCTTCATGAATTCCAACCACCTACGCTATCGCATATTGGGATCCTTTTATAATAGTGATTTATGATCCGTGAATAGACTAAATTTCTCCCTCGGGAGATAATGCCTCTAAATTCGCAAGGCAAAATAACTGCAGCTAGTTCCAAATCATGAGTGAGATTAACTTCTCCAATTCTGCTTCTACTGTTACACATGTATATGGTTCAACATATTTATTACCATGTGCGGTTATACGATAAGGGTTTCTTTATCATCCCACTAATCGTGACTTCATTGTCCTTAAGATTGACTACTTATGCAGTAGTGGTGTAAAAATTTCTCCAGAGTTTCTCCCATATAGCAATATCTGGTTCAACTGGCCTTATGTTGTATAATATCTCTTAGCTCAAAAATATCCCCACAGGTGCTACGATTAAGATTCAAAACTGATTCCCCAGCATCCAACAACGTCCATATATTCTGGACATTTATTAATGTTTATGCATTGGGTGCCACACATTATAAATCAAATCAAGGAATTTCCTCATTGCCTTATTACTTGGCATTTTCGGTTATCGATAAGTCTAATCCTCAACTCCCATATCTCTAAAGGAGTCTTGCAATATGGTGCTCAAACTATCACTAAGTATTAAGCGTTAAACTAATAACGAACTAAATCTCTTCGCTCAGCGATAAACCTGATATACCCTATATCACATCAGTATAGTCCTTACGTATTGAAATCGAATCAACTAAGACAAAAATATTATCCAAAGTCTCCAATTCAATATAATATATATGCAAAAATATATCCTCTGAGTGTCCCCACCTGGTCTATTGTATATGGAGATAAAGAAAGTCCCCCTTCCCAATGATAAAAATACACTCAAAAGTGATGTAACGATAAATCTACAAAGTCTGTTTCACGCGCAAATCTAGTGTTAACTGATAGACAAAAAACTTGCATCTCTAATGTGTAAGTGTCATTGTTGCAACTTCTTTTCCATCAAAATTTCCTTGAACCTACAAATAAACTCAAAATATGCATAGGTTAAGTAAGGGAGTCAATCCAAATCTAAGGATGATATACAAAATAAGTGAAGACGTGTAGATTCATTTGCATATTATTATTTTTTTATGATTTTTCTATTTTTGCTTTTTGTATATTTTTTATGGATTTTTCATGGGATTATTAATTAACTAACTATACTAATTTTTAAAGTACTAACTAAGATGTAAAAGCTAATTTAAGAAAAGTGAGATAACAAATTTGTGCTAACAAGTAAACTAGCTAAATTGGACTCATGGGGGATTCAAAATTCATCCCATGAATGGGATATTTGACCTCATTAATCATCATTCAAAAATAAAAGTAAATAATTAAAAAGCATGGAAGGATTAAAGTGAGAGTAATTAAAAAGGAATACATCAAACCATTTTAGCCCTGAGTTGGAATGGAATCTTTAATTACAATCCAAAATTCTCTCAATTACAATCACTCTCAAATGTATATGTTGATTCTAAAATAAAAACTACAAATAAAAAGAAATAAAAATAAACTACAATATATACAATGGATAATGGATGAATTCATAATGGACACTTAAATAATGAAAGAGATTGGCTAAAAATACAAATCCTATCATTATAAAATTGTACATTAGAACTCATCCAAGGATATAAATTATACATCCTCACTTTATGTTGAGACAATTGCTAAAAATGTAAATACTCACCATAAAGGAATGGATTAGAATTTACATCCAAGAGGGATGAATTCAACCACATCACTCTATTTTGAAATATTTGCTAAAAATACAAATACTCATCATAGATGGGTGGAGTAGAATTCATCCAAGAGATAAATTTCCCCACACACCTCTATATTGAGATATCTACTAAAAATGCAAATACTCTTTATAAAGGAGTGGAGAGAATTTTATCACAGAAAGTTTAAAAACTAAATTGGAGATTTTTTTTCAATGACACCAAAATTCTTCAATTTATAGGTGCAATGAGGCAAGGGATAAATTGGGTAATGATAAAATTGAGTGAGGATGAGAACACATAAGCATGGCAAAGGTGAGGAAGAAATCAGATTTTTTTAAGGGCAATTTTAGGGTTATTAAAGGTGCATGTGAGAAATGGGTAGTTTGGGGGTATTTTGGGAAAAGGGGTAAGTTGAAATTTAAAACATGTGGGAGATTTATTTTTGGTTTATTTTTTGTGAACGGTTTTTGGTTTATTAGAAGGTAAGAAATCGATTTTGCATTAAAATGGCAAAGGTGGGTGATGGTTCGATCGGGTTTGGGTCGCAAGTTGGGCAGGTGGCTGGAGATGGGTCTTGGTAGGGAGGTCGGATCCGAGACATGGAGGTCGGGTTTCGATTGTTGTTGGGTTCGGGTTTGAGAGGTCCGGCTATGGGTTGCGGGTTGGACAGGTCCAGACAAAAATGGGTTGGCGGGTTTAAGGTCGGGGGTTGAAAATAAAGGTGGGTCGTCGGGTATAAGTTAAGAAGCGGGTTCGGATCGCCGGATAGGAGAGGATTTTGGGATGTGGGTATTGAATTTGGGTTGCTGTAGATGGTTATGGTTGTGAAATAGGTGTAAAGTTTAGATGGGTTTGTGTGTTAATGGTGGATGAGGATAGAGAAATAGGTGGTGGGTGATGAGGGATGAAGATGAAGTGGGGTAGTGTTGTGTGTGTGAAGGTGTAGGATAGGTATGTGAGGTAATGGTGAAAGTGTGTGTTAGTTTAAACCAACAAATAAAATTAAAACTAATAACATAAAATTAATACAAATAAAAAATAAAATCTAACTAAAAATAAAATGAAATAAAATAAAATAAAAAATATATTAAAACTTAAAAAATAAAATCCTAAGCTATTAAAAACTAAAACTAAAATAAAATAAAATTAATAAAACTAATCTAATAAAAAAATTGGATAAAATAATAAAAATAAACTACCTAAAAACTAAAAACAAACAAAATAATAAAATAAATGAAAATAAAGAAACAAAACTCGATGTGCAAATAAAATATAAAAATTCCTAATATAAACACGACTCAAAATAAAAAAAAAATTCTAAAATATTAAACGACACAACTAAAAAATATAAAATAAAATAAAAGGGGACAAATTAAACACACACGGGGCTCGGGTGATGGGTTTGGGAAGGTTGGGGCTAGGTTAGGGTTAGGGAACATAGTATACGCGCTTAGCTCCATTTGATGTGCATTTGCCTTAATTTAAGCGTTTGAACTCCGCAACGCGCATTTGACCTACAAAATAAATATTAACGCGCATAAGACCTATTTTGTCAAGAATTAACAATTAAAAATCGTCTATTCGGGGTTTAAATATACACTTTTGGGTGCTTATCACACCACCTCCAAATAAAACATTGCTAGTCCTCGAGAAAAAAGATAGAGAGAAAGAAAGATAAGAAACCAAAAGTGTACCACTTTTTAGGGCACTTGCGATTGCACTTAGCATGTGCAATAAAAAATTTAACCTATAGGTTGCCCTACAGGACGAGTTGTGTTTTGTGAGGATTTGCAAGGAATATACCCACAAAATACTTTATTTGCAACGGCAGTCTATCTCTTATTAAATGTAGAATAATCGCACAACCCATCATGAGATAAATATTTTGAGGAATAAAAGCTACAATTGTATAAAAACTTTAGCTAAGTAAATACTCAAGGCACATCCTTCCTAGAACTCAACGTGTGTGGTGTGAATCAGTCAAAACGGGTTGAGTATCATAAGAGTAATTCTTAGATCGACTTTTCGGAATCAACACTTCAACTTTAAAATCTCACGGATATATCTCTCTCAAATGAACTCACGATATTTGGGAAAGTGTATCGCTCTTATGTGTGAGGAGGTGAGTAAATGTAAGTAAGGTCAAACGTCTCACACACAAGTAGAAAAGAATGAACATTTAGAAAGAAAATTGATCTCATGAAAGAATGCTAATCATAATAGTGAGAACGTCGAGTTATTCACCATGTTGACCTTCATTTGCCTGAACACCTAGGGAAAAATATGAATGCTTATGGATGAGGGGGAAATGAAATGGGAAGTATATGATGATATAAGGTGATATAATGGATGGATGTTGGATGTTGGATGTTTTGATGAATGAATGTTGGATGTTTGAGAAGAGTGTAACACACTTTGACGAACAAATGTCGTTATTTCTTGACTGCAACTTTCTCCTTTTCTTTTTCAAATACTCATCAATGTATGAGATAAATGTGCTAAAAATAAAAATAACCCCAACATAGATTTGTATTTAATTTTTCTCCTCTCTCTAGCTTGACCGGTTTCCCTATCAAGCTTCTCTTCTTTTTATTACAAATTTAAATTTAAAAAAATGGTGTGTCCAAGCACCGCAAATACAAGCCAAATAATAAAATAAACCTAATACAAGCCTTCTAAAATAATAAAAAATGGTAAAAAATGAAAAATACAAATGAATCACAAAATGGATCCTCTCAAGTGATTCGAGCTTCAAAGATTGGCAATAGCGCCATCTGATAGATAAAAAAATTATCTCTTGTGTATTTGTATCGTTGTTGCAACTTCTTTTCCATAAAAATTCCCTTGAACCTACAAATAAACTCAAAATATGCATAGGGTAAGTAAGGGAGTCAATCCAAATCTAAGGATGAAACATAAAATAAGTGAAGACATGTGTAGATTCATTTCCATATTATTATTTTTTTATGATTTTTCTATTTTTTCTTTTTCTATTTTTTTTATGGATTTTTCAAGGGGTTATTACTTAACTAACTATACTAATCTTTAAAGTACTAACTAAGATGTAAAAACTAATTTAAGAAAAGTGAGATAACAAATTTGGGCTAACAAGTAAACTAGCTAAATTGGAGTCATGAGGGCTTCAAAATTCATCCCATGAGTAGGATATTTGCCCTCACTAATCATAATCCAAAAATAAAAGTAAACAATTAAAAAGCATGCAAGGATTAAAATGAGAGTGATTAAAGAGGAATAGATCAAACCATTTTAGCCTTGAATTGGAATGGAGTCTTCAATTACAATCCCAAAATTCTCTCAATTACAATCACTCACAAATGTATTTATTGATTCTAAAATAAAAAGAAATAAAACTAAACTATAATATATACAATGGATAATGGATGAATTCATAATGAACACTTAAATAATGAAAGAGATTTGCTAAAAATACAAATCCTATCATTATAAAATTGTACATTAGAACTTATCCAAGGATATAAATTCTACATCATCACTTTATGTTGAGAAAATTGCTAAAAATGTAAATACTCACCATAAAGGAATGGATTAGAATTTACATCGAAGAGGGATGAATTCAACCACATCACTCTATTTTGAAATATTTGCTAAAAATACAAATACTCATCATAGATGGGTGGAGTAGAATTCATCCAAGAGATAAATTTCACCACACACCTCTATATTGAGATATTTGCTAAAAATGCAAATACTCTTTATAGAGGAGTGGAGAGAATTTTATCACACAAAGTTAAAAAACTAAATTGGAGATTTTTTTTCAATGATACCAAAATTCTTCAATTTATAGGTGCAATGAGGCAAGGGGTAAAATGGATAATGATAAAATTGAGTGAGGATGAGAACATACGAGCATGGCAAAGGTGAGGAAGAAATCAGATTTGTTTAAGGGTAGTTTTGGGGTTATAAAAGGTCCATATGGGAAGTGGGTAGTTTGGGGGTATTTTGGAAAAAGGGGTAAATTGAAATTTAAACACGTGGGAGATTTGTTTTTGGTTTATTTTGGTTGAATGGTTTTTGGTTTATTAGCAGGTAAGAAATCAATTTTGAATTTAAATGGAAAAGGTGGGTGATGGTCCGATCGAGTTTGGGTCGCAAGTTGGGCAGGTGGCCGAAGATAAGTCTTGGTAGGGAGGTTCGATCTGAGACATGGAGGTCGGGTTTCGGTTGTTGTTGGGTCGGGGTTTGAGAGGTCCGGCTATAGGTTGCGGGTTGGACAGGTCCAGCCGAAAATGGGCTGGTGAGTTTAAGGTCGGGGGTTGAAAAGAAAGGTGGGTCATCGGGTATAGGTTAAGAAGCGAGTTCGGATTACCGGATAGGAAAGGATTTTGGGATGTGGGAATTAAATTCGGGTTATTGTAGATAGTTATAGTTGTGAAATGGGTGTAAGGTTTATATGGGTTGGTGTGTTAATGGTGGATGAGGATAGAGAAATGGGTGGTGGGTGATGAGGGATGAAAATGAAGTGGGGTAATGTTGTGTGTGTGAAGGTGTAAGATAGGTGTATACATGTCAATGGGTCGTGTCGAGTCATGTGCATTTCGTTTTTTATCGTGGTCAGTCTGATTGGGTTCGTGTCTAAACGGGTGACATTTTTATCATATGATAAAATCATATGCAAACTCGACCCGTTATTTTAACGCCTCGTGTTGTGTTCACTCGTTAATACCCATTAAGATAATGAATTATTTTGAATTCTATACAAGTTGACATGTTATCTCATTTTTGAACCTAAGTAGACCCATTAATTCATTGACATTACTAAACCTCTCATTTAGTAAAATTCGTAATGATTAAATTAACATTATGCGACATAAATAATTTATAAGTTCCAAGAGTATATCTTAATGATGCTAAGATTCAACACCACCAGATAAGAGGTGGAGAGCTCAAACAACAATAATAATAGCAGCAATAGAGATATATGTGTGTAAGTGTATAGAAGGGGATGAGTATAAGAGGAATAAGACAATGATGTATAGTGGTTCAGCCAATTAGGCCTACATCCACTGTGAGTGTGTGGTCCACTAGATTTGGACACTAATGGCCTTGGATACAATGCACATAAGCTCACTCTCTCTCTATTGTGTATACAAGCAGAGTTTTAGCTAGGGTTACAATTATTCATCTCTTTACAAGGTTGAATATGACCAGTATATATAGGGCTTGGGGGTGTATTGTACCTCCCAAGCATGCATGGTGCATGTGAATGATGATCTAGTCAATCCCCTGCTGACACCTGGATGTGCCACTTGCAATTAATAATGACATATTATTCCCTCACGTGAGGGGATGATATTGTTATAACGGTTTAGTCCATGTGCTATATGAGTCCCACGCGCCTACCAAGTCACGTGTTGTGATGATGTCACCCTCGACCTAGGATGCCAAACCGAGGCTAAAGTTGGTCCTGACATTGGGCCCGACTGGATGTGGGCCTCGTACTGTCGTCCTCTCATCGGGTCGTCCGACCCATGATGAGGGGGTCGGACCCTTGAAGGGTAGTTTGGGCCATGATGAGGGGTCGGCCCCTTGAAGCTGGCTGATCATTCCTGTAACGGAACTGTGGTCATTAGACTCGTCATGGGCCTGAGCCCTCTTCTGGGTGGAGGACACCCTCGGCCTAGCCGAGGGTATATATGGGTATATCATATCTTATTTACTTAAATTAATGGGTCATAAAGGGTCTTATCAAGTATTAACGGGTGAAGGGGGTCAACACTAACCCGACCCGTTAAATGTCGGGTGTTATCGGGTTGGCAGTGATATGATCCGAACCCATTAAGGGCCCCCCCATTTACTTATAACTTCGTGTCATATTATCGTGTCGTGCCGCATTTTTTCAACTCTAGATAGATGTGTGAGGTAAGGGTGAGAGTGTGTGTTAGTTTGGATCGAAAAATAAAATTAAAACTAAAAACATAAAATTAATAAAAATAAAAAATAAAATCTAACCAAAAATAAAACAAGCAAAAAAAGAAATATATTATAACTTAAAAAATAAAATCCTAAGCTATTAAAAACTAAAAATAAAAGAAAAGAAAATTAATAAAACAAATCTAACAAAAAAATAATTAAGATAAAATAATAAAAATAAACTAACTAAAAACAAACAAAAAAATTAAATAAAGAAACAAAACTCGACGCGCAAATAAAATATAAAAAATCCTAAAATAAACACGACACAAAATAAAAAAAAAATCTAAAAATTAAACGACACAACTAAAAAATCTAAAATAAAATAAACGGGGACAAACCAAACACACACGGGGCTCGGGTGATGGGTTTGGGAAGGTCGGGGCTAAGCTAGGGTTACGGGATATGGTATACGCGCTTAGCTCCATTTGATGCGCATTTGCCTTAATTTAAGCGTTTGAACTTCGCAACGCGCATTTGACCTACAAAATAAACATTAACGCGTATAAGACCTATTTTGACAAAAATTAGCAATTAAAAATCGTCTATTCGGGGTTTAAAATATACACTTTTAGGTGCTTATCATTAACTCATATACTATAATGCACTCATATCACGACAAACCTATCCCATCTTCCTATGGATAAAAAATTATACTTTTAATTGTCAATATCTCTGGCCATTTAATTGGTTCTTGTACGTAAAACCCACGTTTGAACTCTCCCAAAAACTGTAGTAATTGTTGTCCATGTTGGGCACTTTACTCCTGTACCCTTAACTCTCTATGAACAAGATTGACGCATGTGGCCCTACTCACCACATATAAACCACCTCCCTGCGTAATCCCCATGTCTCTAGCCTTGGTACATATCAGGGTTGCCTTCTCTTTGCACTAGTAGATTCTACCCCGATGGATACCCCATTGTTCCTTTGGATTTACTAAACCTATGGAATGTATAACTGGTCTGGATGACCTTATTTAAATCCACCATCACTCAGTAGAAATTCTCTTGATTTTATTCCTTTCAAATGGGTCTCCCTACTGGGTAATTCTCTAGTTGTGTCCCGTAATACTCATGCATTTAGTCTTACTCTGTTGGCTAGACTTTCCCACATTCTTGGCTCCCTTAGCATGGAAGCATTGATATTGACATTATAAAAGTGCTGACGATAACGTCACTAGTCATTCAAGTTAGATTCCCATAAATACTGGCATATCCTACTACGTCATCATTAAACTTAAGACCCCTATTGTCCTCCGTATTCACCTTGTCGGAAATGAAGTTTACTAAACGTGTAGATTCTTCCTCATACGTGGCCACCATTCGAACCTCCTATAATAAGTACAATATTTCCTATGCATCTCGGTTTGAACAACAAATAAAAGGATTTGCAGTCAAACCGCACCCAAACTCCTCAATACTTTCTAATATATCTCTTCTTAGATGTGATGACTAACTCCCATCACTATAACACTTCTCCAACGAGCTTAAAAATCACCCAAAATTTAATCCTGAGTGTCATTGTAATTCACTATACGCAAATGCCTTTGAATATTCTCCTTCAATTAGCTAGCTAATACACGTCCATACTTTCCTCGAACCCTTACGAATGGCGCTTCTCAAAATCTCTTCGACTTTCTCCCATATCGAATGCACTAGGTGAGTCTGAATTAGAACCACCGTCTGCTGTGGCGGTGCTTGGAGAAACTGTTCTGCTATAGCGATCATCACAACATTAACTGCCTAAGAAACAATCGTAGTGACTTCTATTGCAGTCACTAAGGACAGAATACTCTGTGGCTCTCGTTGAGCCTCTGCTCCTGTAGTCCTCCTAATGGCCCTCACTGGTCATCCTAAATTGTTCAGTATATGAAGCCCTAACTAAACTCATATAAGATTCACTTACATTATACATAATAGCAGGAGAACGTACAACGTAATATGAATAAATAGTCCTAAACATAGGGTTCTACATCAAAGAACGCCATGGTGGAAATGTAATAAGTTTTCATAGATCCTAAAGTCTCTAGAAAATGATGCTCTGATACCATATGTGACACCCCTCTTATTAAAATAACGAGTAACCAACCCTCAACTAAAATAAAACAGGAATATCATAGGCCCATTCTTAGCATCACTATCGACACCAACTAATTACTAACCACATATTATTAAATTAAGTTGTGTGTCAATTTTAATCTTTATTAACGTGACCCAACAATACTATAATCAAACCATAACTTATTCAAACAATAACAAAAGTCTACATTCACACACTAAGTCTGAAACAGAACTCCATTACATAAAACTTAACCGAATAAGCCATCAATATAATATTCATATAATAAATCCCAATAATAATATAAAATAAAATAAATCTCGCTAACATGGGCAATATACCCGAATTTGGAAAAGGATCATGTCTAGAATATGAGAATAGAAATGGCTAAATAAAACCCCACAATATCCCACAATTGTCGCAACTCCGGTACCTAGAAGAGTAATCACGCTTGGCGTCCCTATGGCTGGATACCAAAAAGGTTTTGAAAATAAATTTGATACATGTCAGAACCCAAATCCTTTTGAAAATATTTTGCAAGTAATCAAAATGCATAAATAAATGTATATCTAATTACTCATATTTAAATTAGTACCGCACTCTCTTATGAGACAATACTCACTTCTTATTTAAAGTGCACATCTAACGTACGCATTTTAATCACCTAGTTATGCTACTCGCTGATATGCCCAAGTGTAACCTCGGCCCAGAGACACCAACCTCGGCCGAGATGATGGCCGAGACATTGATCGACCCTATGTAGGCCATGGTCACACGATATCGTCCCTCAGCCAGACCAACCTCGGCCCAGGCCGACACTACCATATACACTTCAATGGACACTACGCGCATCACAGGCATCAACAACATCCTCATGTACTAGGGTATAGCAACCTCGGCCAATAGTAGGCCGAGGTGACAAGGAGCCCTGATAACCTTCAACATGAAACCAGTCCTACCTCGGTTTGGGCCGAGGTGACAAGAAGCATTAGTAATCATCAGCATGCTATATGTCCAACCTCGGCTCGGGTCGAGATCAGGCCGAGACTCCTTATGGCACATCTCGGATTGAACGGACATCAATCCTTTACAGCTCGGCCTCTCCCAGGCCGAGGTCATTCACCAATATGACTGCCGAGCATTTGTTGACATTTGGATAAGGACACATGGGCACAAATCAGTTGTAACAAGATTATTCTCCACATGTGGGAGAATATTTCATCATCATTACTTACATGTGACAGTGACAGATGGCACTCCCACATTGGTGAGGATACCACACACATGCTCATTGCATGCATGGGGGGTACATTACACCCCCTTGGTGCTATATATAGGGGTCATCCCCTACTTTGCAAAAGGATCCCAGCTATTCAACCCTAGCCAAAACTCTGTCTAAATATACAGTAGAGAGAGAAAGCTTGAGAGAATTGTATCCATGGCCATTAATGCCTTCATTCAGTGATATTACTCACACACTCACAGTGGACGTAGGCCAGATTAGCTGAACCACTTATATTCCGGTGTTGATTCCTCATATTTGTCATCTCCTTCTCTTATCTCTTTATATAGTTGTGCTTCCATTGTTATTCATATATTGAGCTTGGAAACACCTTATCTGGTGGTGATGGTTCTTAGCATCATCATTTTGGCGCCGTCTGTGAGAACGAGAATCTATCTCTTCCTCTTTTTCTTCTTAACCTCATCGGAGACTCTGGTGGTGAACCAGGAACCACCCCTTGCGTTGAAAGAGGTCCTTTAAGGCATTAAGCTCACTTGCTTCTCAAGATCTTTATTGTTAACCCATGGCACCAGAATTACCACCGCCTCTTTCGCCGCCCGGAGGTGGAGGGGCTAGCTCCAGTCAGGCTCCTCCCCAGTCCGAAATGGTGGAGGTAGCAGCAGCCTTGAAATCTTTAGCGGCAACACAACAAGCCATGAAGGAGCAATTTGCCCAGCTCGGCCAAACCATGATGATGAGGCCACCTGGAGTCTCACCGGACATGATAACTCCGGCGGCAGTTCATCCTCATCCTGACACCAGGGGACCACCTTAGGCGCCCATGAAGGACCAACCTGCACCCCAGCGGAGGAGGGACGTTGCTGATATTCCTGAATCCAGCAATCGCAACGTTGGAACCCCTCCAAACCCATCTGCTCAGCCAAATATTCCAGATCTGGCTGGAATAATGACAAATCTGGCTCAGGGCCAGACCGTCATGCAAGAAACAATGCGACAACTCATCCAAACTCTCCATGGCGGTGCGTCAGCCCATTCAGGACCACGAAGTATTCAAAAAAACACCCGTGCACCATCCTCACATACTAGGCATACCAATTCACATCGCAATGAGGAATCTGATGATTTCTCTTATCAACCTGGGCGAACTGCGTCGGTGCGAGCCACAGATACTGAACAACGTGTCACTCTCTCCCCATAAAGGACCAGCGCATTGGAAAGATTAAGTAGGGTTTCTCCTTTCAACCGACTAGGCCCTAAGAGGAACAAAATCCCTCTTAATGCAACGTCGAGGAGCTTTCGACGATAGACAGCCTTAAGGGAAGGATCTGCCCAGTCGCGACCAGCTGCTCGTCAGGATAGATCCCAGGAAGCCACTTCAACGCGATCAGTTGCTCGAACCAACAGGCCCGAAGAAGGAAATGATGCATAGAAAGGCTCTATTCAAAGGCTGGAGGATAGATTAGGGGAAATGGTTAAAACCAAGAACCCTCTATAATGAACCTTTGTTCGAGGAACACCTTTTGTCCAGGCCATTGTAGATTTTCCAACACCATCAAAGTTCAAAGCACCTGTTGTGACCCCAAAATATGATGGAAAGACTGACCCTGTTCTTCATATAGAACAATATCAAGTTGCTGCCGACATCTATGTTGTCCCAGACGAGATGAGATGCAGGGCATTCTCGAGAACTCTTACTGGATCTGCTCAAATAAGGTATAATAATCTTCCTCGGGGTAAGATCTCAACTTTCTTTCAACTGGTCGAGTTATTCATTGGAAATTTCTGCTTTGGGGCAAAGCCAGTTAAATGAGTAGCACATCTGTTAAGTGTTAGACAAAAAGCTGGTGAAAGTACCAGAGATTATATAACTCGTTTTAATAACGAGAAACTTGAAGTCATTGATTATGAGGAAAAGACAGCGATCACTTCCTTGATAAGTGGGTTATCACCTAAAAAGTTGTATTACACTTTGGCCAAAGATCCATCCACAACTATGTCAGAATTGATGGCAAAAGCGGCCAAAATCATGAATGCCGAGGAGGCTATGGCTGCGAAGAAGAATATGGATAAAAAAACCAAAGTGGAAGTCGACAAAACCAAGAAGAAAGAACATAAGAACAATGGTGGTGACAAACAATACAAAAATAGGTCGTCATGGGAGGTATTGAAGAAATTTGATAATTACACTCCTTTGAAGGTAGATATCAACCACGTCTTGGAAGAAATTAAGAACAGCGAGGAGTTAAACTGGCCAAAGAAAATGAAGGCAGACCCTGACACGATGAATAGGTAAAAATATTGCGAGTTTCATAAAGATCATGGCCATATGACCAAAAATTGCATAGCTCTTCAGAATGAGATCGAAACACTCATCCGACGAGGAAAGCTATCAAAGTATGTTGATCGTGGAAACAAAAGAAGAAACAACGACCGAGCATGAGAGAGGTCTAGATCTCCTTGTCGAGCAGAGGAGAACAAGAAAAGAAACCATGAAGTTGATCCCGAAGACGACCCCGATCTTCCCAAGAGACCAAGGCAGCCAGAACGAGAGGTATTTTCAATACGCTTTGGGTCGTTTGACTGTAATGTTATAACAGGTGGAGATGCAGGAGGAGGAGACCTTACTGCAGAGAGGAAAGCTTACCTCGGTGAGGCTCAAGCTTGCTCGTACATTTAGCGAATAAATCTAGCTGAGGAGGATCGCCCGAGAAAGGTGAACAAAGAGAAGTTGGACATTGGGTTCTCAAAAATGACCTCGCATGTGTTCTATATCCTCACGATGATCCACTGGTGATCAAAATGAGGATGAAGGAGGTTATGATTTCAAGAGTACTGGTCGATAATGGTAGCTTGGCAGACATCATGTTCTACTTGTGCTTCGATAGTTTAAATCTAAAGCTATCTCAACTAGAGCCTTACCACATACCCCTCATCGGTTTTGCTGGCGAGAAAGTATTTCCACTTGGGACGATCAAGTTGGATATATTCATTGGTACGTGGCCTGCTTATCGGACAGAAAGAATACGTTTCTTCGTGATGGATAAGAATGTCCAATCATCGTATAATATCATCATGAGAAGAGTAGGATTGAAGAAGTTCGAGGCTGTACCATCTACAGTGCATCAGTGCCTAAAATTTCCAACAAACTTTGGAGTAGGAGTTGTGAAAGGTGATCAGAAAGTAGCTCAGGAATGCTATTATTCATCCGTCGAGCAAGAAGAATTGGAGGAATCAAAGAAAAAGACTACTACCTATCAAGTCGATGAAGGTGCAGAGATTGAAACATTGGATCCTCGAGATGAGTCGCAACTCATGAAGGGTCAAGTGGTGGAAGCTACTGAAAACATCATTCTGGACGACGAGCACCCTGAGCGAACTACTCAAATAGGTTCGTCGTTGGAAGCCTCATTAAAACAAGAATTAATAACTTTCCTTAGAAGCAGAAAACAAACTTTTGCATGGAGTCATGAAGATATGCCTGGGATAGACCCAAACTTCTTATGTCACGAACTCAATGTGAATAGGGAGATCAAGCCTGTGAAGCAGACAAGAAGAGTATTTAGTCCCGAGAAGAATCAAGCTATACAGGAGGAAGTCGAGAAGCTCCAGAAGGCTTGTTTCATTGAAGATGTTAAATATCCAGACTGGTTAGCCAATGTGGTGATGGTAAAGAAGAAAAATAACAAGTCGAGGATGTGTGTAGACTTCACCGACCTCAACAAAGCATGCCCAAAGGATCACTTTCCACTGCCCCGAATTGATCAACTAGTGGATGCTACCTCGGGACACGAGTTGCTAAGCTTCATGGATACTTATTCTGGCTACAATCAGATTAAAATGAAACCTAAAGACAGGGAGAGTACTTCTTTAATTACCCCTAGGGGAACTTATTGTTATAATGTTATGCCTTTTCGTTTGAAAAATGCAGGTGCGACATATCAGCGGCTGATGAACAAAGTCTTTGCTGAGCAAATCAGTTGCAATATAGAAGTCTATGTTGACGATATGCTGACGAAAAGAAAGAAAGCTTTCGATCATCTAGTTGACTTAAGTCAGACTTTTGATCAACTGGATAAATATCAAATGAAGCTGAACCCGACGAAATGCATATTTGGAGTACGAGAAGGCATGTTTCTCGGATACATTGTCAATCAGCGAGGCATTGAGGCAAATCCTGAAAAGATCAAAGATCTATTAGGGTTGCGATCTCCAACGACGAAGAAGGAAGTACAGAGTCTCACAGGACGAGTAGCAGCACTCAACAGATTTGTGTCACGAGCAACTGATAGATGTCTCCCATTCTTTAAGACACCCAGAAAGACTTTTGAGTGGAATGATGAATGCGAGAAGGCTTTTCAAGACTTGAAGAAATACTTGGGAGCACCTCCACTGTTGTCCAGACCAATGATGGGAGAAAAATTATACTTGTATCTCGTAGTGTCCGTGAATGCAGTTAGCTCGGCGTTGATCAGAGTGGAGAATGGAGTGCAAAGACCAATTTACTACACAAGTAAGGCCTTTCGAGGAGCAGAGATCAGATATCCAAGGCTGGAAAAGTTAGCACTGGCACTTATTGAGGCAAGTAGGAGAATGAGGCCATACTTTCAGGCTCATACTATAGTCATATATACTAATATGCCATTGAGGCAAGCCCTTCATAAGCCAGAAAAATCAGGGAGATTGATGTACTGGGCAATAGAACTCGGTGAATATGATATAGTCTACGAACCCAGATCATCGCTAAAAGGGCAGGCTGTTGCAGATTTTATAGCAGAGTTCACTTATCCTGATACCCCCGAGGAGCAAAAAATGCTCATTGATCAACCTGTGGATGTTACAGGATCAACAAACACTAGCTCAGACCAACTCCGATTGGTAAAAGGGAAAGTGGATGTTACAGGATCATTAAATTCAAGCTCAGACCAACTCCAGTTAGTAAAAGGGCAAGAAAAAATGATCGACGAAGAGCAAGAAATATCCGGGGAGGATGAAAGGAAGCAACAAATATTTCACCGAGGAACTCTGACTGAGCAGAAATTTGAAGACGAGTTACCTATATGGAGGCTATATGTAGATGGCTCATCTTGCACTGCAGGATGTGGCGCGGGGATAGTTTTGAGCACTCCGGACGAGGTCGACATGGAATACGCCCTGCGTTTCCAATTCAAAGCTTCCAACAATGAGGCTGAGTATGAGGCCATGATTGCAGGACTTAGTTTGGCAAAAATTATGGAGGCGCAGCAGATTATTGTCTTCAGTGATTCTCAATTTATCGTAAATCAAATGTTGGGAGTATATGCAGTTAGAGGAGAATTAATGATCAGATATCATGCAAAGGCAAAGGAGCTGGTGTTAGAATTTGTCGCTATTCAGTTGGTCAGAATACCAAGAATGGAGAATGCGAGAGCAGACGCCCTAGCTCGACTAGCATCAGCTACTTGCACCGAGCTACGACGAACAATCCCAATTGAAGTGTTATCTGGTCAGAGTATAGATGAAGATCTGACGATGAACTTTATTACCCTTGATTTAGGACCATCTTGGATAGATCCCATCAGGGCATATATTGAAGAGGGAGAATTACTAATTGACAAGCTCGCAGCCAAGAAATTAAAGTTTAAAGCTGCTCGGTATGTATTAACTAATGGTGTTTTATATAGACGAGCAATTATGGCAGATTTGCAGAGATTTGTACATCCCTCCGAGGTGAACGAATTGATTGAAGAGATCCATGAAGGGTCCTGTGGAGCACATGTAGCAGGTCGGACGCTTTTACAAAGGGTGATGACGCAAGGATACTACTGGCCGACGATGAGGGCTGATTGTATAGCCTATGCCAAGAAATGTGACAAGTGCCAGCGCTTTTCCCCCATCCGAAGAACTCCACAAGCGTTGTTGGCACCCATAACTTCCCCTTGGCCTTTTGCCTTATGGTGAATTGATTTGTTTGGGCCACTGCCAACGACCCGAGGAAGATTCAAATACCTCGTCATCGCAGTAGATTATTTTACTAAGTGGGTAGAAGCTGAGCCACTCATTGATATGACGTACGAGAAGGTGTACCAATTTATTTGGAAGAGCATCATTTGTCGATTTGGTCTTCCTCATGCTTTCATCACAGACCATGGAATTTAATTTGATAACGAGGAGTTCGCTGCCTATTGCCATCAGTCAAACATTTTAAAGGTCCACTCAGCACCAAGCCATCCTCAAAGCAATGGACAAACTGAAGTGACAAACAGAACGCTGCTAAATGGATTGAAGAAAAGACTGGATGATGCAAAATTGAATTGGATCAACGAGCTACAATCAGTACTCTGGGCTTACCGAACTACTCCCCGAGTAGTAACTGGAGAATCACCATATATGCTGGCATTTGGAAGTGAAGTCGTTATACCTGTCGAGTTGGGCCTCCCAACACATAGGGTACTGAATTTCAATTCCCCTGTCAGTGACTTAATGAGAAGATTGGATTTAGACATGCTCGAGGAAGTTAGAGAAGAAGCAACCATCAGAAATGTTGCATACCAGCAGCGAACATCTTTGTTTTACTACAAGAGGGTGAAGAAATGCAACCTGAAAGAAGGAGACTATGTGCTGAAGAAAGTAATTCAAAAGCACAATAAGCTGGAGGCAAATTGGCATGGACCATACCAAGTTACAGAAGTTGTTCGACCAGGAACTTACCAAATAGCAACTCTAGAGGGGGAGGAGTTTAAGAATGCATGGAACGCAGAGCACCTACGCAAGTATTATCAGTGATGTATATTCCCATGTAATGCAGTTCCATCATTATGAATAAAATGAAGATATTCTGCCAAAGTTCTTCCTTTTATTGAGAATTTTTCGGGTAATACTAGTGCTACACACTACTTGGAAAAAATCAACAAAGATCAGAATACTCAACAAAAATATTCCTAAAAATGCCAACCTCGGTTGGTTAGGAAACAAAATATTCCTAAAAATGCCAACCTCGGTGGGTTAGGAAACAAAATATTCCTAAAAATGCCAACCTCGGTTGGTTAGAAAACAAAATATTCCTAAAAATTTCAACCTGTATTGCTAGGAAACAAAAATATTCCTAAAAATGCCAACCTCGGTTGGTTAGGAAACAAAATATTCCTAAAAATGCCAACCTGTTTGGCTAGGAAACAAAAATATTCCTAAAAATGCCAACCTCGATTGGTTAGGAAACAAAATACTCCTAAAAATGCCAAACTGTTTGGCTAGGAAACAATATATTCCTAAAAATGCCAACCTGTTTGGTTAGGAAACAAAATATTCCTAAAAATGCCAACTTATGTTGGTTATGAAGTAAATATATTCTCAAAAATGCCAACTTATGTTGGTCGGGAGGTAAAATTATTCCAGAAAGCGCCAAAGTCTACTAACTATGGCTGGTTGGGGATAAAAACATACCAACTGTAGTTGGTCGACAAGGAAAATTTACCGACCTTGGTTGGTCGGAAACATTTTATGGGCAAAATTATTTCAAAAAGACTAACTATAGCTGGTCGGGGATAAAAACCCACTTACTGTAGTTGGTCGACATGAAGAATTTAACAACCTTGGTTGGTTGGAAACATTTTAAACGTTTTTATACTTATTACTTTATTGCTAAGTTGGTCGGGAAACTAAATGTTGTTTTTACAAAATGACCATCACAAGTTCAGACTACACAATATTGTTATCTTTTTATCAGATATGCATGCACAAATATAAAGTGTTATAAGACAATAGAGAATAAAAATGAAAGTCTTTCATTAAATTAAAAATGAATTACATTGATAATGAAATGAAAGTTACATATATACTAACTATTACATCAAAAATTCCTATTCTATTGGTTTTTTCTCCTCTGCTTTTGACACAGGTTCCTCGCCAGCAGGCGGATCATTTAAAGCCAGAGGAGAATTGATGAAGTTGAGATCCTTCAACATCCTGACGTTCATTACGGATGGTCGATATAGAAGATGCTCGGAACGAGATACTTCAACAATTGAATGGAGATTGTAGTCGTCGAGATACCTAGAAATCAAGCTCCGAGGAATGGCCCGAGCAGGGATCCAACTCATATCCAGTTTGAATGGTGGCACGGGTAAGTCGAGAAGCCCGGGATCATGGTAGTCCCACAGGTAATGACCCTGTTCGAGCTGCAGCACACCTAAGGCATTCAACCAGCCTTATTTATAGCCCTCGTTATTGGCATTCTGGATACGGTCGTCCAAGTGAAAGAGAGCTTCGTTGTATCCAGCCATCCAGAACTCCCTGGGTTATTTGTGGAACTGATATGTTAGTCTGTCTAGCTGCTCGTGGAGATTTTTGATGAAGATCTATTTGTTCTCTAAGGTAGACTTCTGCGTGGAGAGCTGCTCTTCCAGGTCTCTGATCTTCTTTGACATTTCAGCCAACGCCTGGTTCTTCACCATTAACTGGAAGGCTTGATTCTCTAGGGCAAACTGAGTCCTTTGTTCCTCAACAAGAATCTGAGCTGCTCTTGCTCGTCCTCGAGAAGATGTGGAAGGACCAGACCTCTTCAAGGTTTCCAACTCGTCCCTCAAGTTGGCGTTCTCGACCTCTAAGAACGAGAATCCCTCACCGGTCACTGGGATAAGGCTTTTGAAAAAGAGGCTGCAGACTTCAACTGTGATAGCTCTTTCTGCAAGTTGTTGTTCTCTCGCTCCAGCAACTCGGCAATCTGTCTGCATTACTCAACCTCACCTTTCAGGGTTCTCTCCCTCACATCGTACCCAGCAAAAAGCTTCTCGTAGCCCTTGTCGGCAATGATCAGCTTGTACTTCTTCTCATACCCCTCATGCAACAGGGCAGTGGATTCTTTGTATTGAAGCTGAAGGTCTTCGAGGGTGCCTTGGAGATCCTCGATCATGTCATAATAGGCCACATTATTGGCCACCGCTCGATCAAGTAGACACTTTAGATATTGATATGCTTCCACTGCCTGTTCTGAAGCATCTTGGCCGAGGATGTCTACAGCTTGTGCTGCACTCAGGTCTGTGTGGCCAGTTTGAAAATATTCATTACATTATCGCAGCAACTTAGTATCATGGGCAGATAGTAATTCCATCCTGGCCAGAAACTAGCAGAGAAAGAAAGAGCAATCATCAATAAGAAATATAAGCAGAGTATGAATAGAAGATAAACAACAGTATGAAAAAAAGTCCAAGTTTTATTAGATCATAAAGTTTAGAGTTACATATGTGGGTTGCATTTGAAAAAGAAAAAGATAAAGAGAAACTCGAACAACTCTACACCTTTTCCTTATCTCCCAAAACCTTCTCGGGAGGCTGGGACGAGGAAGTAGGTTGCTCAGAGGGAATGGATAGTTGCTCAGGGAGCACGGGCAGCTGCTCGAAGGAAGTAACAATCTGCTGAAGTTCCTCGGCAGAAGGCTGAATGGATGGGGGATTATCTCCCATCACCATAGAAGACTCTTCTGAGGCAGCTTCGTCCTCTTCAAGATCTTCTGGGGTTGGAGGGGGACCAGGAATGTGTTGTTGGAAAAGCTCAGAAGATTCATCAACTTTCATTTCCTGGAGAGAAGCAACCCATCCATACCTAAAGTATTTAAGACTGCTATAGTCCACTTGCGACACCATAGCAACCAACCCCTTGTTCCACCCCTTGTCCCAGCCAGCGCTGAAGGACTTCTTCACAGCCATCTTCCTCTTCAATTTCTCCGAGGAGAGCTTCTCGGATAGCAGGTTATCAGCAGCTTTCAATTTGTTTTCAATCTCCTCCTTCTACCGACCTACTTCCCTAAGTTGAGCCGGCTCCTCCTCAGCAGCCTTGAGATTATCTTCAAGCTCTCCAGCAGTTTTGAGCTTCTCTTCGAGCTCCTTATTTGCCTGCATTTATTCTCTTCTCCAACTCCTTGTAGGCATCAACAGCTCGAGCTTTCTCTTGCTCGGTGGAGGCAAGCTTTTTCTCCCAGACAACCTTATCAGTAGCGTATGTCTGGCGAGAATCATCCAAAGACTTGATAGCTTCTGCCAGAGCTCCCTCCACACTGAACGAGGAGCATGAAGCTTTAATCTCTTCATCCTTCTTCAGGATTATATTAAAGCAGCTCGTCAACTGTGAAAGTAAAAAGAAAGCAAGTCAGAAACAGAAATAACAAAGGAAATATGAAAAGTTCAAAGTAAAAAGACTTACAGAAGCAAGGTGACGAGCAGCTAATGAGGTGACCATGTCCCGAGTAAGGTTTTTTTCAGTACCTTGGACCTCGGGAATGATCCAGGACTTTACCGAGCTCATGGCAGAGCTCGAAGGAACAAAAGTGGGAAACCCTGTCCCAGTAGTTGTGGGCTGAGTGATGGTGTCAGCCAAATTGACCGAGGAGCTCTTCTTCAGCCTCCTCGGGGGAATAGGAACAGATTCAACCAAGGAAGAACCCTTGGTCGGTGATATTACAATCGCCTCTCCAGGAGCAGCAGACCTGCTCGGAGCCACTGCGGGCTTCTCTACAACCTTCACGACAGCAGCCGAGGAAGGCACATCATTCTTCTTTGTCCCCTCCCCTGGGACATCAACTTTATTTCTTTTTACCTCTCCCGAACCAGAGGCAGGTTTCTCGAACAAAGTGGGAGTTCTTCTTCTCTTCATCCTTTCGCTTAAAGGGACGTGAGATTCAGGCGAGGAACTGGTGGAAGCTGGTACTGGCTCTGATTCACTTATTACTGGATGAGTAGTAAAAGAGGTGGTGTAGCTCTTGTATTGCAGTAGATATGATGCCGACCTAATATGCTCGTCAGCAACAGATTGATGCAGGCTCCAGATAAGTTTCAAATGCCTTATATTGACATCTGCTTCTTTTGGGCACTTTCTTTTGTTATCAACGGCAAATAAATAAACATTGCCATCAGTGACACATTTTATCAAACATAAAGGAAGCATAATTTCAAAATAAATAAAACAAAATAAAAATAACCTATCCCATTGCCATAAGGAGGGCATCTGGGACCCTGGTAAACCTCATTTCCAGTTAATGGAGGGTGTTGCCAATTTTTTATGACAACCCCATGCTCAAAATAATCCCTATTGGCATCAGGAAGATTGACTACTAAGGCTCTATTCAAAATTCTAGTTTTTAAATAAAAAATGTTATCATTAACTGCCCATCTATAACAAAACATAATCTCAGGAATTCCTATGCGAGTTCCATGGATCTGATTTAATCTATGCACCCCATTAACTATTCTCCACGTGTTGGGGGCTATTCTTGCAGGAACAACGTCAAAGTAATGACAGAATTCCAGACACAAGGGGTTTGGTGGAAAAGAAAATCCACACTCGACAATAAAGAGAATGGGGAACCAATGTCCCTCAGCCAAACGAAAGTAATCAGAAGGCTCAGAAAGCTCTTCCAAAACAACCCAGGAGGGGATGGAAAAATCAGAGCGAAATTTATCAAGAGATTCAACAGGGTAAACCATGGTGAATAAAAGAAATGAAGAAGAAGGAAGAAAATATTACAGAAAAGAGTGGATATGATGACAACGGACGATGGAAGAGATGAATACACAGGAGAGAAAGAGATGATGGAAAACTCGAGAATACAAATTTGAAAAGGTAGACGACGATGGGAGCGTCTGTGAAGTTTAAATACCTTGCCTTGGGAAATGGTGAAGTAATGATTACAAAAAAGTATGATTACGTTACCGGCGACTAAAACGATGAAAAGGGGCGCGAGAATCAAATCGAGCAACAGTGGTTAAAAAGACGAAAAGGGACGCGAGAATCAAAGCGGGCAACGGCGGCTAAAAAGATGAAAAGTGGTGTGGGAATCGAAGCGAGTAAAAAAGTTCAAAAAAGCATGATTCTACGAATTTGGAAGGAGAAATAAATACGAAGGAAACACTCTTAAAAATCAGGAAGACCATTTAAAGCTACCATATTCTGAGAAAGAATGTTCCCTACTCCTCAAAATTCGAATTATGAAACATTGGGGGCTTCTGTTGATACCAAATTTTGTCTGCTGACATGGCCCAATTAAATGAAGACACGTGGTGATCTACATGGCAACAACAACACTTCCGAGGAACCCACAAGCTCCGAGGTACAATATTACAACGAGGAAGACTATTTCCCCGATGAACATTGCTTCCCCGAGGAACTCATACGCTCCGAGGAACGAGAACTCTCCGAGGAACTCTTGTGCACCGAGAAGCCTAGGCGGTCCGAGCAACTCAAGCGGTCTAAGCTGCACCTCGAACAAAGCATTAATAGCGGGATAACCAACAGTTTGACTGTTCATTAAATGCTTATCATTCAGACGCATACGCTTAAAGGGCATTGAATGTATTACCCTTTCATATGTATATCATTTAATGTAGTACCCTTTCACTTTACAGCCTCAGGGCTATAAATATATTGAACAATCCTCATTGTAAGGGAACCCAGACCGAAATTTCTTGAGATAACTTGTAATCAAGAATTCCCACACAAACTGTAATACCAAAACAGTGGACGTAAGCCATTCTTATAAGGTTGAACCACTTTAAAAACTCTTTGTCTTTTTTATTTATCTGTGATTGAATAATTAGAGTGATCTAATTTTTTACATCAACAATGACATTAATAAACTCCCTCCCAGGATCATTATAGATGATATCAATTTAATCAAAGCCCTAGAATCTCAAATTTTTTGTTCCTACTCCCACATCAGCAGAGTGTCCAACTCAACAGCTGCTAACCTAGCCTATTATGGAGTGTACTCACAAGACTTCACTTGTTTCAACAAGATTTACGATCTCCCTTATCATTCTAAATGCCTTTATATAATGGATCTTATGAACATCCTAAACATTAGAGTCCTACATTGAATTTTTCTTTATATATTCTGTTTTTGCATTGCCTTTTATTATCTTCTCTTTAGCTTTTGTAAGGCCACCTTGGCAGGGCTATTCTACCAAATAATTTAATAAAAATATATTTTATTTCTGGAAAAAAAAAAAGATGGTGCAATGGCATATCCTTACTAGGTAGTGTGTTATTTTATCTATGGGGAGATATTTTATGTGTGATACTTGGGAAATTAGAGTCTACATCAACATGTTGAGTTTCGAATTATCCAAATTAAAAAAAATCACATAGTACTGGGAACCTAACCAATAGTTTAATGCCATTAGTTGCGTGGATGAACATATGTATTATAATTTATAGTGGATAGAGTTAAGGAGGGGGTCATTGGTTATTAATGTATACATGTCGGTAAATTTTGATATTGTGTATATGTTGATGTCTAAAAATGGAGTGATCCAATTTTATAATCACAAATAAATAATAAGATCAATCTAAACAAACACATAAGAGATAGAGATTTTTAAAGTGGTTCGGCTATAAAGAAAGTCTACATTTACTGTTGTTTTTATTTTCGGTGATTACAATAGCTTAGTATGATGTTCTTGAGAATGATTAAGTTGTCCCTTTGAGCTAAGGGTGATTGTCTATTAATAGTGATATGAAACCCTAGAGATGGAATGTATTTATATTTCCAGACATTTACATTTGTATATAGTAAATGAGACTCTTGGTATTCAGTGTTGGTCGCCCTTATATCTTAGTAACTTTTGCTATTCCTGATGGATTACATTCTAGAGTTGGTTGGCATTCCAACTAACTAGGTCCCTCTGATGCCGATAAAGATGGCCACATAGAATGACATGTGTCTATTATTCATTGGTCCATGTGAGGAATTAATTTTTACATATAACAAAAGCCCCTGATGCTTCATGCTTGATGATTGATCGAAAGTATGGAGTATTTGTTCAAAATGTTTCTCGGCGTGTCATCTGAGAGTTAATTGGTAGCCGACCTTTCGAACTTGTAAAAAATTTTGGTGGCACTCTGGATAATGGAATTTTTGCAAATAATTCAATCTTTTTTGAACCGCCAAAGGGTACGCTGGTCTTTTTGTGCTTTGGGAAGCATATAGTTGGCGGTAATTCAATTATTCATGCAGTTAATTATTTCGTCACTACTATCGAGGTAGCCTATAAATAGGCAGAAGTTTCCCTCATTTTCTTTTAACTTGAAATTTTTTGCACTTAATGTTTTTCCTTGTTCTCGAGTTTTCTTTCTACAACCTCTTACTTCCTGCTACCCGTCACCATTTTTCCGTCTTTCCCGTTATTTTTAGATTCCTGTAAGCTTTCTTCCTTTATTATCTTTTTTAACCCTTTTCTCTGTTTCAATCATGGTTTACTTTATGGATAAGGGCTCATTAAAGGAGTTTAGGAATAAAAAGGAAAATTCCTGACTGGGTAGATCTAGAAATATCTCAGGGTCTTGTAAATGTTTATTCTTTAGGAGAGGGTCACTGGATTCCCACTCTTTTCATTGCTGAGTTTGGTATCACCTTTCCCCCAAACCCTCTGTTTCTTCAATTTTGTTAATATTTTGATGTAGTTCCTGCTAGGATAGCCCTAAACATGTGGATGGTGGTAAGTGCAGTACATATAATGAATTAGATTTATGGGACGCATATTGGGATCCCCTAGTTGATGTTCTATTACAAATGGGGAGCCATTAGAGAGAGCACTTATTATTTGAAGACTAGGCAATCCAATAGGGATTTAGTAGTTAATCTACCAGATTCCAATATAGATAATTAGGATTATGGTGTTGTTGTCAAGAATTTGAAATATGACCCCTTCCTACGGGGGTATCCTACATTGGAACCAAGTACCCCCAAGATGGGCGTGGCATAGGTTATAACTTTCCTTTTAACTTTTTCAAGTTTATCATCTATTTGTAGACTTGCGGACTAACTTTCTTATTATGTATTCTTTTGTAGAGGACAGTAAGAAAAATTATTCCATAGAGGGAGAAGTCAACCTTACGGACCTCAAATTTCTGTGGCAATCAAAGAGTTGGAGAAGATCACCCAAGAATTGCTTCATTGCTGTTAGAATATAAGAGCTTCATTATGTCTTTTGTTGCTCGGACATCACTTGCACTACCCTAAGTTGCCATCAACTTAGAAGAAGAACCTGTATCTACTTCCTCGGCTGCAAAATCAACCGGGATTGAATTCATCCAAGGAGGAACTTCTTCTTCCTTTCAGTCTTTTGACATCATTACTATCTCGACATCCCCTTCAACCAAAATGGTGAAGGGAAAGATTCCCAACCTACTGAACAAGTCTTCTCCTCCAGCTACCAAGAAAACTAACCTTGCCGAGAAGAAATCTCAAGTCAATGAGAAAAGGCCACTAATTTTGAACACTAAGGAGGCCAGAATTGAAGAGCCATAGTATAAAAGACAGAAGAAAGGCTTGCCTGGCTAGCAAAATCAAGCTAAAAAATCTTCTGAGTGGGCCAAAGTTGCTGAGGTGACCAAAAACTCTTCTACCGATCAAGGCAGAATTGAAAATGCTTTTGTTACCATCAACCCTGGGCTAGCGAGGGAGTTAATAAAGGCTTGGACTTTGCCTACTGATAGGTCAGTTGTAGCCCCTTTGACCAGAGACCATTTAACTGAGAGAATTGCTCAGAATTTAGTGTTGGTAAGTCTCCTTAACTTTTCTATTAGTAGGCCATATCTTTAAATTTATTTTTTCTTATAACTCTTTATTTTCCTTACGATTCTTAGTCGACTTCAACCAAATAATAGATAATGATGATCAAATAAGATCCCCTTCCTCGACTAATATTGAGGAGGATTTATAATGTTTGAGAAAATCTTTACAAGCCTCTAGTGAATCTCTAGAGAGAGAAAAGCAAACATGCCAAGGAAAGGTTAAGACTGTCGAGGACAACGCAATAGTAGTAGAGAACGCCCAATAAGCTGTTGTTAAGGAGCTGACTCAAGACAAACTAATAATTATTAAAGCTAAGCATCGGGCAAAGGCTGCTAACGATAAAGTGGTTATTTTGATCAATGATAATTCGGCCTTAAAGGCCAAGGGCAAAAAGGCCAAGGAGGAAACCATAAATAAAGGATGGGAGAAAACCTTTGCAGCAGTAACCATATTGATTATATCAAAAATAAGTCCTTCAAGGAAGGTTGGTCTGAGGCCTTGAAGGAAGTTGGTACTCCAGCAGACTCTGAATTATTTCAGAGGCATGACCCAGGAAGTCCTCCCAACCTAAATGAGGACTTTATATCTCATTTTCCTTACTTACTTTTGGTCGTCTAATAATAATCCCTTCTCAATGTAGTCACCGAGGAAGGCCCCAGTTTTATAGAAATGATGCTGACTGCCTCCACATCAATGCTCTTATTAGTGAAAATATCTATTAAAATGGTTCTTCTAAGCTCCATTAGAGTTGTTGAGGCTAGCCGAGCAAGAGAATCTGCTCGGATGTTATCCACTCTTGGAATTTGGACCCTCTTAACTGATGAAAATGAGGAAATAACTTCCTGGGTCTTATTCAAGTAACTCACCATTATTTTCCCTTATACTCCATATATCTCAATTAACTGATGGATAATAAGTTGAGAACCACTGCGTGCTATCACCTGTTCGACACCTAGTGATGAGGCTAGCTCCAAACCAATAATTAATTCTTCGTATTCGGTTTCATTATTGGAGGATTGTAATTGAAATCTCAATGCATAATCTACGTCCAAATTATCTAGAGTATTGAAAATGAGTCCAGCTCCACTGCCAGTTGTGCACGAAGATCCATCTATGAATAATTTCTAAACTGGGACATCACCAATGAAGTCTTTATCCACCAATACTCCGTATTTAAAAACCTTCATGCTTGCTCGACTAATCGTAGAGATCTTTCTTGAATAACTGATGATTCTGGTTGGTCGATAACCATATTAGTTTGCTTTTGAGCTGAGCTCTCTTCCATAAAAGTATGCTATATAGGCAAAACTTGGTGTGCTGGGTACCTCTACATAAGTGAATTCTGCTATAAAATCCGTCACTACTTTCCCTTTCAATGAAGTTCTTAGCTCATACACAATTTTATATACTCCAAGTTTAATCGCACAAGACAGTAGCCTTCCTGACTTTTCGGGCTTGTGTAAAGCTTGTCGCAGAGATAAGTTAGTGTATACTAGAACGGTATAGGACTGAAAATATGGTCTTATTATTTTAGATGCTTTAATGAGTGCCAATGCTAACTTCTCTAAGTATAAGCATCTGATCTCGGCTCCTCGAAACGCTTTACTAGTGTAATACAATGACTTTTGAACACCTTCCTCTAATCGAATTAAGGCTAAACTTACAGTAGAGTCTGAAACAGCCAAATATAAGTACAACTTCTCGCCTAAAACTGGTTAGGAGAGTAGTGGGGGAGATCCCAAATACTTCTTTAAGTCCAAAAAAGATTTTTCACATTTATCATTCCATTCAAAGGTCTTTTTAATCATCTTGAAAAATGGAAGACATTTGTCTGTAGCCTTAAATACAAAATGATTTAGAGCTGCTAGTCTTCCTATCAGCTTTTGCACATCTTTCTTGCTGGTCAGGGATTGCATCTCCAGCAGAGCCTTTATTTTATCAATATTGGCTTCAATTCCCCTTTGATTCACAATACACCCCAAGAACATACCTTCTTGTACTCCGAATATACACTTGGTCGGATTGAGCTTTATTTAATATTTTTCTAGCTGGTCAAATGTTTGAGCTAGATCAGTAATATGGTCAGCGACGAACTTGCTTTTGGTGAGCATATCATCTACACATACTTCCATGTTCTTGCCAATTTGGTCTTTAAGGACTTTGTTTACCAATATCTGATATGTTGCTCCAGCGTTTTTTTTAGCCTTAAGGGCATAATATTATAGCAGTAAGTTCCTCGAATAGTGATGAAGGATGTGCTTTCCCTATCCTTAGGCGACAACTTGATCTGATTATAACCAGAATAAGCATCCATGAATCTAAGTAGCTCATGACCTGCTGTTGCATCTACCAATTGATCAATCCTTGGTAAAGAAAAATGATCTTTTAGGCATGCTTTATTGAGGTCAGTGAAAACCACACACATTTTCCATTTACTTTTCTTCTTCCTGACCATTACCACATTAGCCAACCAAGTTGGATATTTAATATCCTTAATAAACTGTACTTTCTACAGTTTTTCAACCTATTCTTGAATCGCAACATTCTTCTCGGGACAAAGAAACTCTACGCTTCTGCTTGATTAGTCTGGTATCTTTATAAATGTTGAGTTCATGGTAGATGAAGTTGGTATCAATCCCTGTCATATCCTCATGACTCCAAGCAAAACTGTTCTTCCCATCTCTAAGGAATGTGATTAATTCCTATTTGAGAGATGGTGTTAGTCTTGAGCCTATCTGGGTGGTCCTTTCTGGCTTTTCGTCGTTTAGCACAATAGTTTATGTTTCTTCCATGACATGTCCTTTCACCAAGTCCTCCTCTTCGTGGGGATCCAAAGTATCAATATTAAAGGTAGTTATGCCCCTCTTTATCTCCTATTGGTTGGCTTAGGTATAGTAGCATTACCGAGCTTCCATTTGGTTACCATTTACTACGCTGACTCCATAATTGGTAGGGAACTTCATGCATTGATGCACAGTAGATAGCACAACTTTTAATTACTTCAACCTTATTGGCCAAGGATTATGTTGAAGGTATGTTTTTTTCCAGTACAAAAAAAATTTGGTTCCTTTCTGCTTACTAGCCAATTGCTGACCAAAACATCCAGCTTGATAGTTCCTAAGGGATATACCATTTCTTTCCAGAATCCTATGAGAGGCATGGTACGATTCTAATTTACTGTCTCGTATCCCTAAGCTTTGGAAATAGTTGTTGAACATTACATCTGCCAAAATCCCATTATCGACCAATACTCTGGCCACTATACTATGATAAACTCTGCAAGTGATGACTAACGGATCATCACGAGGATAAATCACCCCACTCAAATCGTTTTTCGAGAAGCCAATCACCAATTTATCTTTGTTGATTTTCCTAGGTCGCCCATCACTGCTCTCAGACTTATCAATCTTATTGATAGTGGTACAAGCTTTGGCCTCATTTAAGTAGGCCTTTCTTTCAATATTTTTATATCCTCCACCAGCATCTCCTCTGGAAATAAAATGACAACCAAAGAAAATCATACCTACATCCATTTCTTGTTCATCAGACTTTTTCGATAGGTCGGGGTCATCCTCATAGTCGTTATTATGTTCCCTTTTGGTGTTATCTTTTCCTCTATCGGGTGATTAAGATCTTCTCTTGGTATATCGTTTACCATTTCTATCAACAAATTTTTCCAACTTTCCTCGCTGAAAAAGAGTTTCAGCTTCATTCTGAAAGGATATGCAACTATAGTGGTGTGTCCATGATCTCGATGAAGATTATAGTATTTGGACTTGTCTCTCCTATTGGGAGGTGTCCTTAGTTTTCCAAGCCAGTTCAGATCTTTGTTTCCCTTGATTTCCTCCAGGATATGGTGAACACCTTTAGTGAGTAGAGTATACTCATCGAATTTCTTGATCCTGTCAGCTTCTTATCTTTTTGATATTTTTTTAATTGAATTGTTCTTTCGACCTTCAGCTTTGCTCTCTGGTACTTCCTTTACTGCCATGGCTTCCTCAACGTTCATAATCTTGGGTGGATTTTTCAGTAGGGCATAATAAAGATCCTTGGCCATTAACCAGCTCATTAAAGTAGCAATGACTCTCTTTTCTTCATAATTCACCACTTTTCGCTTCTCATTATTGAAACAGGTGATATATTCCCAAGTACGGTCAAGATAGGAGTAACACTCTTGATCGGATTAGCCCCAAAGTAAAAGTTACCAATGAATAATTTAGCCAATTAATGGAAAATATAATTTTTACCTTTAGGTGGATTGTTATACCATATTTGAGTTGGGCCTGTGATGGAACTAGAGAAAGCCTGACACCTTATCTCGCCGGGGATAAAATAAATGTCAACAATAGCTTGATACTGCTTAACGTAGAGGACCGAATTAATTTTCGCATTATATTTAGGAGTGGCAACTGGTGGCTTGAATTTGGAAGGTGTGGGGTAGTCCATAATATCCTGGATAAAAGTTGAAACTTTAATAAGACTCCTTTGTAAAGGATTTTTTGTTTTAACCATTTCCCCCAGCCGATCTTCCAGTTACTGCATGGATCCCTTCTAGGAATGTCCTTCTAGTTTGGATTTGGCAGAAGAAAATTTTGTGGCTTTGTTGTGCCTATGTGTTGAACTCTCTTCTTAAGAAGTATGCTCGGCACGCATAAACTCCCTCATACTAGCTCTAGATCTTAAAGACCATTCCTTATGTTTACGGTGACGTTCTTGCCCCTTGTGATGACCTCTGGTTACTCGGGGACCTAAACGGTCGAAAGTAGATTCCCTACTTAGCCTTTCCAATACACTTGGCCTCTATTTGAAAAAAGATCTACCGTTGTAGAAATCTGCTAATTGGAACGAAGATATTATGCTCGGATGGTATGACCTATTATGAGAAGACCGAGAGTGGTAATTCCTTTCATTCCTCGCTGGTGGAGGTGGATTATATCTCATGAAATTGGAGGATTTGTCATGCATCGTACAAGATAATTGTCTGACTAACTCTTATAACTTTATTCCCATTAGCCAAATTAAATAAGATTCTCTGGAGGTCTGTCTCACTAAGGGGAGCAGATAAATTTAGATTATTGCCTGCAGCTGGGAGGCTGCTTTCAGGAACGATAGTCATTCTTCAAACTAAAGAATGAACAAAAAAAATATATGAGGTAGAGAACGATGACAAGCAGTCGTTCCCACAAACAACATTAATATGTTGATGTATAAAAATGGAGTAATCCAATTTTATAATCACAGATAAATAATAAGAGCAATCTAAACAAACACACAAGAGACATAGATTTTTAAGGTGGTTAGGCTATGAAGAAATCCTACGTCCACTGTTGGTTTTATTTTAGGTGATTACAATAGCTCAGTATGGTGTGCTTGAGAATGGTTGAGTTGTCTCTTTGAGCTAAGGGAGATTGTCTATTAATAGTGGTCCGGAACCCTAGAGATGGAATACCTTTATATTTCGAGATATTTACATCTATATACAATAAATGAGACTCTTGGTATTCAGTGTTGGCCGCCCTTCCGTCCGAGTAAATTTTGTTATTCCTGATGGTTCACATTCTGGAGTTAGTCGACATTCCAACTGACTAGGTTCCTCTAATGCCGATCAAAATGGCCACATAAGATGACATATGTCTATTGTTCACTGGTCCACGTGAGGAGGTAATTTTTACATGTATACACTTAGAGCTATGGATTCCATGACCTGAACCTCGAGACAACCCCAGGGGTGTACGTTATAAGATCACCCTATGAGCATGTTTTTTCTTAGGATGAGTGGATGACACGCGTTGTCAGTGTGTAGGGTGGGCATGCCCATTACGCGAGTTGTTGATAAAGTTATAATGGGTATTATGCTTGCTTTTTATTTGACATCGTCATTTCATATATTTAGTTGATCATATTTTACTTATAGTTTATGGATGTTACGAGATTGATTAACTTAATTTAAACATGTAGGAGGATGCCCAAGGCCCATTAAGTCCGACTCAAGAATAAACAAATAAAGACGTTGCGTGAGGAGATGAGTGATAAATACTAGTACATATAATAATAATATTCATCTGAGAAAAAAATTGCAAGACTTTTAGGCTTTACATTTAGGCCGGATAAGATTCACATCAATCTTAATGCTCTCTGTTGGACCTACGATCCAGATAATGTTGATCCCTAACCAATTATTGTGTGAGAAAACTTTGTCTAAATAACTAATTAATAACTATGATATAACGTATAAACAAACATGTAGGTTATTTGATAGTTTACGTGTCAGTTTACTTAATCCATTCAGAAATTAAAATACCAAAAAATGACTAAAAATATAAGAAAATTAAATTTAAAATAGCGAAAAACCGACGTACCGCATGGTTTGGTATTGATATATGAGTTTTTAAAACTAAAAATCGAAATTACAGAGCCAAACGTGCCAAAAAAATTTGGTATGGTATTGGTACATGATAAATATTAAATATCAACCAAATTGACAGATAACCGCCCCTATTCACACCAATTATGATAGTTTAAGATAACATGTTAATAAAATAAAATTTTATGGGCACACCGTATTAAAATGAATAGAGATTTTGAACAAAGTATAATTAATCTCACTTTAAACTTTTCTTAATTAACATAATAGTAGATATATTAACAAATAGGGGCAATATAGAAGAATGACTTGTTAACATTTCATTATATATATAAGACACGTAATAATTTTGTTATAAATTAGTCCCTAAATTCTTTAATACCAAAAATACCCTAAAATCAAGATTCTAAAAAACGCGAGGCGTGACCGAGGCTTGAATGCCAAGCCTTAAGCCTTAGAAGTCTAGGCGGGCCTCGGGCGTAAAAAACCTGAAAAGGCATTTAAGCATTTTTTTAATATATTTTAACATTTTTAATTATAACAAGGCTATTAAAAATACTAAAATCGTACATACCTTAATATATGTCAGAATATATGCAAACTAAAATACTATTTTTTTAGATACTAAGAAAAAAACAAAAAAAGAAAAAACACCTGTTTTTTTGGACGAGAGCCAAAGAGGTTTGGGATACCATTTGTCTTTTGATTATTCTGAATGAGATATTGGTCTGGTTTTAAAAAAAAAGTCTTTAAAAGGCGATATCATTTCACTAAAACATTTTTATTTTTAAAAAAAAGTGCGCCTTAAGCCTGTTACCAAGAATAAGGCGTGAAAGGCTTAAGGCGAGGCGTTTCTCCCAAGCTTCAAGCCTAAAATAGAATTGTTTTTGTATCTCTTACATCTTTTGGACATACCATTTACTCCACAAAAAAGACAATCAACTTTTCTTTAATAAAAATAGTAATTATTTTATTTTCCCTTGATTAAAGTTGTTTATCCTTTTTATATATTGATTTTATCCTCCGCTTATCTTTATAAATCTACCCTCTATATTGTTTTTTCCTTTAAATGAGGTGGTTTATTAAAAAACACTAATGTCGCTTTATGTAATACCCCTTATTTATGAGTAATTATTTTTATATTAAATTGCCTTGTGGGTTAATTATATAAAATAAAGGAAATTGAAGTAAATATTAATTTAAGTAATTTAAGAGATAATATTTATTGAGTTTTGCATATTTACCGTTAAAGGAATGTAAATAGTGTAATATTGTATTTTGTTGCCTCGTTGTGCTTTAAGCCACGGTTATGATTTATATTCCAATCGGATTATTACTAAAGAATTATTATGACATTGGAACATGAAATAATGAACGATATTTCGAATGTCAGTTTAGAGGGCACGGTTAGTCCGGGAACGGTCGAGATAGTCAAAATAAGTGTAAGTTGTGTTTTTGGGTTCCGAGGTACTTTTGACTAGTTATAAATTAATTATGATGTTACAAGTCATTTTAAGTATATAGTAGTATTTAATGTTGGACTTAATGTATTTGAGGCATTTTGGGGTATTTACTCTTTCAAGAGCAATTAGAGCTCATTTATGTGTTTTAACCTAGAAAGTTAGAGAGACAGAGAGCTTGGGAGAAAGAAGAGAAAAGAGAGAGAGTTGGTGATTTGGGCTTGGAATCGTTGCAACGAGAAGATAATACGAGACTACAATCTTAAGGCAAGTTTCTAACTTGCAAAACTTTATGATTGTGTTGAATAAATTGAATATATAGTTGGTATTTTTGACTTTAAACCCTTTTGAGATTTTGATGATTTGGGTGTTTAAATCTTTAAATTTTTTATCTAGACTTGGTTGAAATTGTAAACATTAATGGGTTATCATGTAGAAATGATTTGAAGATGTTAATGGTTGATTATAGTTGGTGTAGTTGGAAGAAAAGATATCTGGGGATTTAGGATTTATATCAACCCGTTGCCATAATTGGGCAATCTGATCAGGGCGAATTGATTTTCCCTCATTAGGGAATTGATTTGCTAAAATGGTGGCTACAGTTCTGAGGAACCGAATCAATTCGGGTTAAGGACGAATCGATTCGGGCTTAGACAGAAGGTTGGTTTTCTTAGCCGAATCGATTCGCTTTTTGAGTGAATCAATTCGCTTTCAGGGGCGAATTGATTCGAAAATCCTGTTGTTTTAGGAAAAATTTCCAACTTAGTTTCTACTTCTTTTCTTTGAGGTTTGAGGCTTAAGAACCTTCTTATATGATGTAATAAAGAGTATTAGGGTCTCACATAAGGGGGATTAATACCATAGTTAATAAGGGGGTATCTGGGCTTATTTAGGGGACTATTTAGTCGAACTTAATATCTCTTTTCATTTAGTAAACGAGTCTAGGACTACGGTAGAGTTGGGTAGTATTGTTTTGGACTTTTGGGGGCTAGTATAAGGGTAATTATGTCTTGTAACCTAAATTGTTATGCACATATGGTTTCAAAAATAAGAAATGTATGTTTTAATTGATATAACTTGTGATTATGGCATTCACATAGATACCTCTCTAAATGCTATCATGAGGGAAGTTACGCGAATGAGGTAAATCCCCTGGCTAATGATGTAGGGAGAATATAGTCCTCGGGCTATAGGACTGGTGATTACATTGTATGATTGTTTTATTCAAAGTGAGGGAATTATGGGTATGGTTATCACCCACTATCGAAGGTATATGGCCGCTTCCCATGTGTTGCGATTTAGGGTACCCATGTGGTCTTGAATATTAGGCCCTGGAAGATGATAGCATTTAGGAGCGCATCTAGTGGGGTGACTCCCGGAAGGATGGTCTTAAAACCGTTATATTGTAATTGTAATTGTTCTCACGGTTATGGCATTTCATATGAATGAGTTAATGAATCTATAAATCAACTTTATGGTATATGATCCCCAATGATAAATTGAATTGTGAAGATATATTTTATGAATTTGCAAATTAAGCATGTTAAATAAAATTAGGCTATTCCTCTTAATTAGAATGGTAGTTTAACTTATAATGGACTAGTATGGCGTTAAGATGTGCACTTAAAAGAGAGGTGAGGATGATTCTTATAATGAAGAGCGAACTTAACCTGCTTATGATGTTAGTATTCATAATTGTTATGCATTTTATTCACATGTATATCATATCAAATCGGGACCAAACTAGTTTATATTTTTCCTTCTTGTGTGGTTCTCATTTTTGTTCAGGTGCTCTGCCGCATTGGCGCCCGCTTTGATCTTTCTTTCCCAGTGTCAAGGAGCTACAGCATTTTGCGAATGTTGTACGATTTTTTTTTATAGTAGACACATCAATCTTTTGGATATTCTAGTTATGGTCCGTCTGTATATTCGGGTGTGTTGCCCCAGTTATTATTCATGTTTACTGTAATACTTGGTGTAACCTTTTGTATTAGTCTATTAACCGACAACTTATTCGGTTATGTTTTGTAGAATTGTTATTAAACTATTATATGTCTTTATTTATATTCACCTTCTGTTATAAAATGGATTGTCGAAATAATTTTTATCAAACTTGCAATATTATATGACATCCGTTTTCAAAAATATTTAGTGGTTGTCTCGTACTATTATTACGCGACAGTGATGCTAAGAAGGGACAGTTTAAGATCCCACAGATGGTATTAGAGCATCAGGTTTTAGAGTCCTTAGGATCTATGCGGACTTGTCACGTTCTACTGTAGCGTTATTTGATATATAGCCCTATTATTAGGATTGTTTTGCTTATCTGTGTTTACAATTTTTCCTGTAAGGATAAATTATTTTAATTGTATATTGATTTAGTTGCTTTTTATCTTAGATGTCGCCTAAACGAGGTTGACCGACAAGGATAAATCGAGTTATAGAGGACGTAGAGCCCCCACTACAGTAGGGAACGATAAATGCGATGGAGGCGGCTAATATTATTGCCCAGCCAGTCAACGCTGCAATGACCGCTATGGCACAACAGCTTCCACAAGCCCAATAATCGACTGCACCAGTAGTTCAAGACCATACGGGACCCTACGTATGGGAAAGAGTTAGAGAATCCTTCCTGAAAGGTCACCCTCCAGAATTTCAGGGTAGCGCTGATGTGATTGTGGCAAATCAATGGAACAAAGATATTCAATACCATCTTTGAATGGTGGAATGTAGCGGGGAACGAAAATAGATTCTTGCCACTTTTAAACTCGTAGGATCAGCCCTACAATGGTGGGAGTCGGTGACAAATACAAAACAAAGGGATATCATGACTATCTCAAAATTCTGGGTTCTATTTGATCGAAAGTATTTTCCTCCAGCAATCTAGAAGGAGATAAGGATGAAGCTTCAAGATGTTGTTCAAGGGGAGCGATCAATGGCGGAATATGAAGAGGAATTTACTCTTTTATCAAACTTTGTTCCGGATGAGGTAAATCCAGAAGAAATGAGGATTTTAAAATTTATTGGGGGTTTGAGTTGGAGGATAAGGCAACACCTATTGGGGAACCCAGCTTTGCAAATATTTGGCGATGTGATGAATGCAGCTTTACTCTATTGCCAGGATCACCGCCTTCATTTGAAGGGGACTAAGAAGATTGGAGATTCTGATCAAGATAGTAAACAAGGAGGAAATGGTGTCGGTGGAGCACTACCACCACCACAATAGTTTAGGAATAAACAGAAAGAGTGGGACATCTAGTAAGGGGTCTCGGCTAAGAAATAACGCTTCGGGGTTTTTAATTTAGTGGAGGTTGTTTTAGGCACGGTCAGGGTGCTCAACAGCAGTAGCAGTTAGGCCAACAGGGCTAAGCGGGCAGAGGTAATAATGGACGTCGAGGCCATCAGGGCCAAGGTGCGGGGCTGTTTTGGAACAATAATCGGGGCCGACATCTGGAAAATTTTGCGAGTCATTATTTTCAGTGCGGTGCACAGGGTCACATGAGGAGAGCTTGTCTACAGTTGAACAGGGGAAAGTTGCTTAGAGTCCCTCAGAATCCGCAGGCACATCCACAACCTCTAGTACCTATTCTAGTCGTCCCTCTACAATAAGGACAACTTCAGTATGGGCGTATGTATAATATTTAGGATGCTTTGTTTCCTCCAGCACTGCCTGCGCTGCCAGCTATTGAGGGTAAGTTTCCCATTCATGGGTATGTGGGTCGAGTGTTATTTAACACGGGTGCAACACACTTATTTATCGCTAGGAACTTTGCTCATTTTGACGAGGTTGTTTAAGTCTGCCAAAAGTACTTTTACTAGTGTGGAGTCTTCCATGGGTGATGGCTCTCTTATATTCTTTATTTGTGAAGGAGTGGGAATAGACCTTGGTAGATTACGCTTTGAGGCCGATTTGATCGTCCTAGACATGGTCGGGCATGATGTTATTTTGGGCATGGACTGGTTAGTAAAATATCGAGCTATGGTGAATTGTTATGGGAGGAGTATAGTCTTTACCATTCCGAGGCAAGAAATATTTTTGGTGGCTATGCCTCTTTCGGAGGGAGGTTCGAGCACGCACTTGTATTATATTGAGGAGGAGACTTTACGAGAAGTAGTTATTTCTCTAGACTCAATTCCTGTTGTTAGAGAATTTGAAGATGTCATTCAGGAAATCTTGAGGTTACCTCCAAGTCGTGAGATTGAGTTCGTAATTGATTTTACGCTAGGAACTTGGCCGATTGCGCGAACTCCATATCGTATAGCTCATTTGGAAATGAGAGAGTTAAGGGACCAAATTCAAAAATTATTGGGACAAGGGTTCATTTATAGTAGTACATCGTCATGGGGTGCTCCTATGTTATTTGTAAGGAAGAGATATGGTTCCCTACGGTTGTGCATAGATTATCGTGAATTGAATAAGGTAACCATCAGGAATAAATACCCTTTACCTCAAATCGACGATTTATTTGATCAATTAAGAGGAGCGTCGTACTTCTTTAAAATATATTTGAGGACTGGGTACCATCAACTACGAATTCAAGCCGAATTCTTGACCCGGTATGGATCTTATGAGTTTTTGGTCATGCCTTTTGGGCTAACTAACGCTCCTGCTGTATTTATGGACCTTATGAATATAGTATTTTGGGACTTCCTAGACCAGTTTGTCATAGTGTTTATTGACGACATTTTAGTCTATTCTCGGACTGAAGCTAATTATATCGAACACTTGCGATTGGTTCTACGGGATCATCAACTTTATGCTAAGTTTGAGAAATGTGGTTTCTGGTGGCAGGAAGTGTAATTTTGGGGGCATATCGTAATGGCCAAGGGTATTTTCGTAGACCCAAATAAGGTTGCAGCAGTAAAAGAATGGGATCAACCCACGACGCCAACTGAGATTCATAGTTTTCTGGGTTTGGCGGGTTATTACCGCCGTTTTATTAATCCAAAATCGCTGGCCCTTTGACGAATTTGACCCGAAAAGGAGTGAAATTTATTTGGGATGACTCCTGTCAGCTAGCTTTTGATGAGTTGAAGGACAAGTTGACTTCTGTTCCTGTACTCGCATTGTCAAGATCCAGAGTAGACTATTTGGTATTTACGGAAGCATCTCTTCAAGTATTGGGTTGTGTGTTACAACAGGAACATAGGGTCGTTGCATATGCGTCTCGCGATCTTAAGCCCCATGAGAAAAATTATCCCGTGCATGATTTGGAGCTTGCCGCGGTAGTCTTCACCTTAAAGATAGGGAGGCATTACCTCCTGGGTGATAAATTTAGTCTTTTTACAGACCACAAATCGTTACAATATTTGTTCTCGCAAAAAGATCTAAATATGCGGTAACATCAGTGGTTAAAATTCGTAAAGGACTATCAATTCAATATTCACTATCAACTAGGCAAGACAAATGTAGTAGCTGACGCGCTGAGTTGTAGACCCGTGGGGCAACTAGCGAACGTGTGGAAAGCTAAATGGAAAGAACTTAGCCAAGATGATGCCGTAGCAAGAACATGCATGTTAGTGTTGACCATTACGCTTGCCATAGTGATGCGAATAGTAAAAGCGCAATGAGGGGATAAATATTGTCAAGACTGGGTATGTCAATTATTTACTGAGGGAGCGGAGTCCTACTCTATTAGTTCTGAGGGTGGGTTACGTTTTCACGGAAGACTTATAGTCCCGGACGAAGGAGACTTGAGACGTGTTGTCATGACGAAATCCCATGGTTCAAGATTTACAGTACACCCAAGGGGAGACAAAATGTACCAAGATATTCGCTGTCAGTATTGGTGGGCGAGAATAAAAAGGGACATTTATGAGTTTGTCTCCCAATACGCCACTTGTCAATTAGCAAAGGTGGACCACCAGCGGCCGACTGGATTATTGCAACCGCTATAAATACCGGTGTGGAAATGGGAGAGTATCTCAATGGATTTTATCACTGGATTGCCCATGTCGCAAGGTGGTCATGATTCTATTTGGGTTATCATCGATAATTTGACCAAATCGACACACTTCCTATCGATATGGATGGATTATAATACGGCATGTTATGCCCAACTCTTTATTGCGAAATTTGGGAAACTCTATGGGGTGCCTATCAATATAGTCTCAGACTGAGATAAAATTTTTGTATCCTATTTTTGGCGAAGTTTTCAAGAGGTGATGGTGACTGAATTATGATTGAGTACATCATACCATCCACAAACTGATGGGCAAATGGAGAGAGTCAACCAAATGTTGGAGGATATGCTGCGAATGTGCATACTTGACTTTAAAGGATGATGGGAAAAATACCTTCAGTTGGTCAAATTTGCATACAATAATTTGTATCAATTCACGATAGGTATGGCACCGTATGTGGCATTTTATGGCCGACCGTGTCGATCACCTGCTTGTTGGTTGGAAGTAGGAGATAATAAGCTCCTTGGACCTGAAATGATCCAAGATACCTCCTCGAAGATTGGGCTTATTCGAAATCGCATATGAATTGCACAAGATCGCCAGAAGAGCTATGTCGACGCTAATCGGAGGCATGTGAAATTGGAAGTGGGGGATCAAATTTTAGTGCGGGTATCCCCGATGAAGGGTATAATGCGATTCGGGAAGAAAGGCAAACTTGAGCCGCGCTATGTAGGCCCTTTTCCCGTTATTGCAAAGGTAGGCCCCGTAGCATATCAACTTGCTTTGCCGAAATGCCCATAACAAATTCATGACGCGTTCCATATTTCATCTTTAAAGAAGTATAGAAGATGCGAGGGAGCTCATTGGCACATTCTATTAGACGATAACGAGTTACAACCCGATATTTTATATGAGGAATAACCGGGTGCCCTTTTAGACCACGGAGAGCGTAGACTAAGATCAAAAGTAGTACCCTTGGTTCGAGTCCAGTGGGGACACCACAATGTCGAGGAATCAACTTGGGAATGAGAGGACGATATTCGAGGGAAGTACCCACACCTCTTTTCCCCATGTATGCCTAAATTTTGAGGGCAAAATTCCCTTGTAAGGGGGGGAGTATGTAATACCCCTTATTTACGAGTAGTTATTTTTATATTAAATTGCCTTGTGGGTTAATTATATAAAATAAAAGAAATTAAAGTAAATATTAGTTTATATAATTTAAAAGATAATATTTACTGAGTTTTGCATATTTACCGTTAAACGAATGTCAATAATGTAATATTGTATTTTGTTGCGTCGTTGTGCTTTAAGCGACGATTATGATTTATATTCCAATCGGGTTATTACTAAAGAGTTAATATGACATTGGAACATGAAATAATGAACGAAGTTTAGAGGGCACGTTTAGTCCGAAAACAGTCGAGATAGTGAAAATAAGTGCGAGTTATGTTTTTGGGTTTCAGGGTACTTTTGACTAGTTATAACTTAATTATGATGTTATAAGTCATTTTAAGTATGTAGTAGCATTTAATGTTGGACTTAATGTATTTGAGGTATTTTGGGGGTATTTACTCTACCTCGAAAGTTAGAGAGAGAGAGAAAGCTTGGGAGAAAGAAGAGACAAGAGAGAGAGTTGGTGATTTGGGCTTGGAATCATTGCAACGAGAAGATAATCCGAGACTACAATCTTGAGGCAAGTTTCTAACTTGCAAAACTTTATGATTGTGTTGAATAAATTGCATATATAGTTGATATTTTTGACTTTAAAACCTTTTGAGATTTTGATGATTTGGGTGTTTAAATCTTTAGATTTTTTATCTAGATTTGGTTGAAATTGTAAACATTAATGGGTTATCATGTAGAAATGATTTGGAGATGTTAATGGTTGATGATAGTTGGAAGAAAAGAGATCTGGGGATTTAGGGTTTATATCAACCCGTAGCCATAACTGGGCAATCTGACCATGGCGAATCGATTCGCCCTCCTTAGCGAATCGATTTGTTAAAATGGTGGCTACAGGTATGAGGAATTGATACGATATGAGTTAAGGCTGAACCGATTTGGGCTTAGATAGAAGGTTGGTTTTCTCAGTCGAATCGATTCGCTTTTAGGAGAGAATCGATTCGAAAATCCTGGTATTTTAGGAAAATTTTCCAACTTAGTTTCTACTCCTTTTCTTTGAGGTTTGAGGCTTAGGAACCTTGTCATATGATGTAATAAAGAGTATGAGGGTCTCATATAAGAGGGATTAATACCCTAGGATAATAAGGGGGTATCTGGGCTTATTTCGAGGACTATTTAGTAGAACTTAATGTCTCATTTCATCTAGTAAACGAGTCTAGGACTAGGGTAGAGTTGGGTAGTATTGTTTTGGACTTTTGGGGTTTAGTATGAGGGTAATTATGCCTTGTAGCCTAAATTGTTATGCACATATGGTTTCAGAAATAAGAAGTGTATGTTTTAATTGATATATCTTGTGATTATAACATTCACATACATACCTCTCTAAATGCTATCATGAGGGAAGTTACGCGAATGAGGTAAATCCCCTAGCTAATGATGCAGGGAGAATATAGTCCTCGGGCTATAGGACCGGTGGTTATATTGTATGATTGTTTTATTCGAAGTAAGGTAATTTTGGGTATGGTTATGACTAACTATCGAAGGTATATGGTTGCTTCCCATGCGTTGCGATTTTGGGTACCCAGGTGGTCTTGAATATTAGGCCATGAAGATGATAGCATTTAGGGGCGCATCCAATGGGGTGACTCCCGGAAGGATGGTCTTAGAATCGTTATATTATGATTGTAATTGTTCTCATGGTTATGACATTTCATATGAATGCGTTAATGAATCTATAAATCAACTTTATGGTATATGATCCCTAATGATAAATTGACTTGTGAAGATATATTTTATAAATTTGTAAATTAAGCATGTTAAATAGAATTAGGCTATTCCTCTTAATTATATGGGTAGTTTAACTTATAATGGAATGGTATGGCATTAGGATGTGCACTTAGAAGAGATGTGAGGATGATTCTTATAATGAAGAGTGAACTTAACCTGTTTATGATGTTAGTATTCATAACTGTTATGCATTTTATTCACATGTATATCATATCAAACCTGGCCCTGACCCGTTTATATTTTACCTTCTTGTGTGGTTCTCATTTTTGTTCAGGTGCTCCACCGCATAGGCGCCCACTTTGATCTTTCCTTCTGAGTGTCAACGAACTACAACATTTTGCGGATGATGTAGGATTTTTTTTGTAGTAGACTCATCAATCTTTTGGATATTCTAGTTATGATCTGTATGTATATTCGGGCGTGTTGCCCTAGTTATTATTTGTGTTTACCGTAATACTTGGTGTAACCTTTTGTATTAGTCTGTTAACCAACTGCTTATTCGGTAATATTTTGTAGAATTGTTATTAAACTATTACATATCTTTATTTATATCCACCTTCTGTTATAAATTGGATTGTCGAAATAGTTTTTATCAAACTTGCAAAATTATATGACATCCGTTTTCAAAAATATTTGGTGGTTGTTTCGTACTATTATTATGCGACAATGATGCTAAGAATGAACCATTTAAGATCCCTGTTTTTATTTGAGTGGCGGGCTGACCACCTCTTATTTTAATAAGCAGGGTGTCACACTTTATTTTCAAACATTCCGTGAGATATGTTACTAAATCTCCTATCATTAAAACTCTTGCCACCACTAATCTTTCACTAGGTTGCAAAATTAATTTTGCATTGTTAATTTATTATATATTCCACTCGATTTTCGATATTTTAGACGTAATAACTGATTATCCTCAGCAGATGATAAAATTTTATTTGTAATTTTTTCACTGCAAAATTAAAATTGCAATATTAATATATCAAACTCATTTTGTAGTATATGCTCAATGTAATTATATCATTTTTAAGAAAATAGAATATAAAGGACACAAAACATAGAAATGATAGTGCAAATTTTATTTTGCACTTTGATGAAGGGGTGTCGGTGGCTAGAGTAGTCCAACAACAAATATATATATAACAATGCTCTTGTGCGGACTAGTCCACATTTTAAGAATGCGAACCAGACATGTGTCACCTAACTGTGCGTTTAGAAATTATCGCCTAAATTATAGGCACGCTCTCGCTCTTTTCTGGACTCACCGTCAGGTGACACATGTACAGTCCGCACAATTAAAATGCGGACTGGTCCGCACAAGAGCAGGATATATATATATATATATAGTTTTATAAATAAAACCCCTCATTTTACGTCAAAAATATATAAACTAGATATATAAAGAAAAAACAATCGATAAAAATGATATGTTAAAAAGAATCAATTATTTTCATTTACAAAGTATATAATTCAATAGATCATAATAATTTTTTTTTCTCCAAAAGGTCCCACGAAAAAAGACTTATGCTCCAATAGATCTTATTTTTCTAAACATGCAGTGAATATTCACTAAATACATAATTAAGATCTATGGAGGAAAAATATTTTGATAAGACTTATTAAAAAAATATGTTATGTAAATACAACTTATTTGTCAAGATCTAATTTTTTTTACTAATGACAAAAGAATTAGGAACACGTTTTAATAAAAGAGAAGTTAACTATTCCAAAATCATAACATGAGTTATAAACTTAATTATCTATATTTAATTAACAATAGAATTGGTAAAACTAACTTAAATTTTTTAATTGAATGTCTTGTATTCATAATAAATATTATTATAAGTCTTAAAATTTCATGATCTATAACAAAACTTTAATTATTGCTTACTAATTAGAATTAAAAAAAGTAAAAAAAAAAAAGATAGGATGGAAAAGAGTACAACCCTCATTTCACACACTCACGAAAGACAAATTTGCGTGATCCGTACCCACCCCAAATACCAACAATACCCTTCTTACTTACCGCTTTTCCTAGTCCATTTCCGTAAATAACATTAAACTCAAGGGTATTTCCGTACATAAAGTCATAATTCTTTCCTTGAAACAATAAACAAAAAAATAATAAATTATAAATTACCGGCGGCAATAATTAACGGCGACCGGTGTAATATCCGGCCGACTAATATGTCTCGATATTTTCTATATAAACCCATCTGGATACCCCTCTTTTCCATCATACATAGGCGCTAGCCCCTCTCTCTCTCTCTCTCTCTCTAAACACATATATAGATTCATATATATTCAGCGTAATTATCTCTCTTAAGGTACAATTTCGTTCAACCACTTTTATTTTGTTTTTCGATCTGTTTTAGAATTAGCTTGAATTAAGATTGATATTGCTTATTATACGATTACATGTTCGATATGAGGGTTTTCGTATTTAGTTTTTGATGAAACCCTAGTTTGGATTATGTTGGTTTGTTGTAATTTCTTGTTAGGGAACAGAATGAGATTAGGTTAATTTTTAAATACTGAGACTTTTATAATTGGATTGGGGCACTGGATCTCTAAGAGCCAATATAAGATTAAGATTCATACAGTTGTTGGCACAGCAATAAATTTGTGAAATTTTGGTTAATACAAGATAATAACTTATCTTGTTCTCATAATTGAAATAGGAAATGCTACATGTGCTTTACTTAGTTCTATTGTATCTATTGTGAGCCTGGGAAAAATAAATAAGTCATTTGACATTCTGATATATGCTGTATTTAGATTATGATAATGTGCATATTTTTGGATTCACTTAAACCCTGTATGTGTTTTAACACATTTCTTTGAGAATGGGATAGGGTCTAAGCACTTCTTTTGAAAGTCTGGAGTTTTAGTTTTATATGCATTTTAAAGTGATGAGGTTCTTTTAGGTGACATTCTCAATTTATGCTTTTTGTAGAAAAAAATTGGACTTCATTTGATAACATATATATTTCTAAAGGGAATGATAATGTGAACTTTAATAGATTCACTTAAACCTTGTATGTGTTCCAACACATATCTGCAAATACAGGCCTCTGAGCACTTCTTTTGAAAGTTTGGGGCTATAGTTTGATCAACATTGTAAAGTACCAAGGTTCTTTTGGTTTCTTATTTCCAAATGACAATAATATGTTGCAAGTGTAATATTAATATTGAGTTTTTTTTTTTTACTTCTTTTTAAATGCTATGCTGTTTTAACTCGCAGGGATCCTAGATCATTTTGCTGAACTGGACTTGAAGATTTCCTAATTTAATTAGTTATTATTTGGACACCTCAGTTTTGTCAGGATTTTGCCATTTGCCTCTGCTGTTGGAATGTCATGTGCCTTTTCTGATAGAAAGAAACTGCAAATTGTGATAGGTGGCCCTACTTGGAGATATCAGTTAGTTTATATGCATTTATATATGAGATGGGTTCTAGAGGAAGGCCAATATTTGATCTTAATGAACCCCCTGCTGAGGAAGATGAGGTTAGTGATGGTATCTTATGTTTACAGCCTCAAAGAGCAGTTCCTTCTTTGAGTAGCAACACTTCTGCCTTACTTGAAACATCCACTAGTTCCCAGGCGATAGCAAATAACAATGCTTTCTCCCATGCATCTTCTGTTTCGGGCTTTCAGCCTTTTGTTCGGCCAAAAAGTGCTCAGGGATCTGAAGTTGCTCTTCAACAGATGAAATTGTCCAAGCCAGGTGATGTTGAGCATATGAATGCAACACCACTGCTAAATTTGGGGTCTGCAGACGCCCATTTTGTTGAAAAGGAAGAAGGGGAATGGTCTGATGCAGAGACCCCCGCCGATATTTACAGAAGCAGTAGTGTGGATGATCAATTAATTCCTGGTAATCCTAAGGATGTTCAGGCGAAAAGAGAAACTGAGATGATGGATCATAGTGAACCTTCTCCGGCTGAAGAGAAAATCTCTCAGAATGCCAAGGGTATTAAAGACGAAAACAGTAATCATAGTACATTAGGATTAGATCCAGATGCAAATGATAGGAAAAGCAGTAGTAGCCGAAATTCAGAAAGCAGTTGTAAAGGTGATATTTCCGTGAATGGTCAGGAAGATTCTGGTTTGGCACAGAAACAAAGAAAAACTAAAGGAGTTGAATCAAGTAATGTGGTAAAGTCCACAAATAATCTTGGAAAGCGGCCTAAGCTTGACCAGCACAAGGAAGCAATGCTAGGAAAGAAGCGCAGTAGGCAGACCATGTTTCTTAAATTGGAAGATGTTAAGCACGCGGGACCCATTAAAACTTCGACCCCTCGAAGACAAAACTTCGCAGCACTTACCACTACTCGTACTGTGAGGGAGACACGTCCTGTTCCTGCACCCGCCGAACGCAATGGAGAAAAGCAGATTCAGCCGCCGATGACCTATGATTTAAAACAGGTTGATTTATCATGCAATGAAGGAAATGGTTATGTGGAATCTAACGATCCTAAATCTGAATTTAATGGTGACGTAAATTCAGGGCTTCTAGCTCGTCCTAAGAGGCTAAATAGTGCTACAGATCTTGCTGCTGAGGCTCAACCACCGCCCGTTCCAAGACAGAGTTCGTGGAAGCAGCCGACGGATTCAAGGCAGCTCAAGAGTTCGCAGGTATCTGGTAGGAAACCAGCCCCAAGCAGTCAAAACTTTATGGATTCAAAATTGGGAGTCAAAAAACTTCCTTCCAAGAAGCAAGTGACAATCAGCACCCAATATCAAGATACATCAGTTGAGCGCCTTCTGCGCGAGGTCACTAATGAAAAATTTTGGCATCACCCAGGTACAATTTTTTTTTTTTATATCCTTAACTTAGCCTGTAATTTTGATGACTTCTACAGAACAACTTTGATCAATTTATTACTCTATGCGGAGCTACCCCCCCTCCCCCCTCCTTTTTATGTCTTCCTGGTTAGTGTGGTTAAAATTCAAACCTTTATATCATGTACAATGATCTGACATAGTTTAATCTAATTTTCTTTGGATCACGTAAAATTACTTACAATGAGCGCTCATGCTTGACAAGCTTCAGCCTGAGACCAATTGATTTCCTTTCTAAAACAGTCCTAAAGACAATGATTAGTATTATTAAGAGACATGACTTGGTCAGGGTGACATCAGCAAGTTAACTATGTAATGGTTTGACTCTATTGTGCCTCTTATGGTTCTAGAGACTAAATTTGACTGGAAGCTGGGGTACTTCCTATTCTAATGAATATACTAAGTTTGAAATATAAATTGTCCTGCAAACCTTCTTTTAAGCCTGGCAAATCATTAAACAGGCAGAAATTTGGATATTTTTGGAATTGAGACTTTAGGTACTGATGCTGTGAAAATGGGTAGAGATTTTCTTTAACTGGATAAGAAATCAGATTACATCCCTTGGGAAGCCCACCCTGTGCAATTTTTTTTTATAGATATATATGTCCCCTCTACAAAAGGGAGTTTTTCCGAAAGGGCTTCCCTAATGCCTACCAATCAAGACCCCTCTTGTCTTGCCTTGATCTTTGATTACTTCCATAGGCAGAAACTCAGAATCATATCTAATTTATTCGGCATAGCATGTGACACAATACAGTTGAAGACAACTTATCTTCACTTTCACTTTCACTTTCATTGTCATTTAATATTTTATAATTTCTGAGTCCATGTGTTTTGATAGTCAGATTAGTTGTTAAGACTGATGATTTGCTATCGAGCAGCTTTCATCTGTTTGGAATGTCTGTACACTATGTAACCGTTATTTATCGCAGTTTGTATTTTTTTTATATTGAGCATTGAGTTCCATGTGGAATTATAGGTGAAGCCGGACCTGTTCTATCAGTTATTGAATAAGTGGTATTTTGTATTGCTCAGGCCACGCATAGCAGAGGGGGATCCCTACAGCTTCGTGTGGTGAGCGTCCAATTTCAGGAATGCCTGTTGTGTGGAAGGATATATATACATATATATATACATATATTTGTTTGCAGGGGTCTATCGTGCTATTGCAGTAGAATAAGGATGCAGATTTTATTCAATTTCTTATCTAAACTTGTATGCTATCGAGTTTATTCCGTTGTTGCAGTTTTAGATTTTTAACAAAAACCCACAGGTGTTTTGAGCATATTAAATTAGCTCGACTTTTCTTTTCTATTTTAAGCTCGTACATCATCATCATCATGTAACTCCATATGGGTGTAATTAAATATGAACTTTGTTACGATTAGATGCTTATCTAGAGTGTTTTTGTCTTTAGTTTTATCATATCAATGTTTCAGTTGTTTATTTTCCAAGTCTTTTACTAGAGAGCGCATTCAGCCTCTGGCCTTTCTTTTTGCCATGTAATATATTAAGTAAAATTTCTGCATATCAGAGGAGGCAGAGCTTCAGTGTGTTCCTGGCCACTTCGAATCTGTTGAAGAGTATGTCAGAGTATTTGAGCCCTTGCTGTTTGAGGAATGCCGGGCACAGCTTTATAGCACTTGGGAAGAGTTATCTGAAACAGTTTCTAGAGACCTACATGTAATGGTTCGTGTTAAAAGCGTTTTCCAACGAGAAAGAGGTATTTTGACTTCATCATTAATTGAGTGACTATAGTAAATGTTTTTCATTTTTATTCTGCTTCGCCAATTCTTCTTCTGGCTAATTCAATTTGACTTCATCATTAATTGAGTGACTATAGTATATGTTTTTCAATTTCATTCTGCTTCACTAATTCTTCTTCTGGCTATATATTATGTGATATCTTGTAGTTCTTCCATTCAAAGTAGGAATTTTATTTTGCAATTGAGTGACTATAGGTATTTGTTCATCATTTTTATTCTGCTTCGCCAATTCTTCTTCTGGCTATATGTTATGTGATATCTTGTAGTTCTTCAATTCAATGTAGGAATATTATTTTGCAATTTTAGTGTTTATTATATGCATTTTGTTAAAGATATTCTTATATTTGTTTCTTTAGCTTTTGGAACTTCTTATATTTACTTTTAAATACGTGGTAGCAGGATGGTATGATGTAATAGTGCTTCCAGCAAATGAGTGCAAATGGGCATTTAAGGAGGGTGATGTTGCTGTTCTTTCAACCCCAAGGCCGGGAACAGGTTTGTGATATGAAGCATTAATATCTGCACGTCCTAATTTCCGGTTTAAAGATAAAATGTTTTTAGCTTAAATACATGAATCTTAAGTTCTGGTACACTAGTCAAGTTTGTTGTATGAAGTGTGTTTTATCTTAAATATACAGATATTGACTTGTGTTATTACATGAAGCAGTCAGATCCAAAAGGGGGGCTGAAGATGACGATGAGCCTGAGGTCAATGGGCGTGTGGCTGGTACGGTAAGGCGTCATATGCCTGTTGATACTCGTGATCCTCCTGGGGCAATTCTCCATTTTTATGTTGGCGACGCGTATGATGCCAACAGGTTAGTTGAAGATTGTTATATTTTTTTCTCGTGTTCGACTGTTGTGTTAAATGTTCTCACATTGTGAATATAATTATCCCTTGTAATTTACCAGCAAGGTTGATGATGATCACATCATAAGGAAACTACAGCCCAAAGGCATCTGGTTTCTAACTGTTCTTGGCTCTACAGCGACCACCCAAAGGGAATATATAGCCTTGCATTCATTTCGTCGCCTCAATTTACAGGTGACATTTGTGATAGAGAACAATGTTTTGTGTCATTACATTATGTTTATATGAACAAATTATTAATAGATATTCTTATTTTGTAGATGCAAACCGCTATCCTTAATCCCAGTCCAGAGCACTTCCCGAAATACGAAGAGCAGCAGCCTGCCATGCCAGAATGCTTCACGCCCAACTTTGTTGATCATCTACGTAGGACATTCAATGCACCCCAGCTAGCAGCGATCCAGTGGGCCGCTATGCATACAGCTGCTGGTACCACCAATGGGATGAAAAAGAGGCAGGATCCATGGCCTTTCACTCTTGTCCAAGGACCTCCAGGGACAGGTAAAACTCATACAGTTTGGGGAATGCTAAATGTGATTCATCTTGTTCAGTATCAGCACTACTACACTGCATTGCTCAAGAAACTAGCACCCGAGAGCTACAAACAAAATAGCGAGAGTAATTCTGATAATGTAGCTACTGGTTCCATTGACCAAGTGCTAATGAGCATGGATCAGAATCTGTTTCGCACTCTTCCAAAACTCTGCCCTAAACCCAGAATGCTTGTTTGTGCCCCTTCAAATGCTGCAACGGACGAGCTGCTTTCTCGTGTTCTCGATCGCGGGTTCATCGACGGTGAGATGAAAGTTTACCGGCCCGATGTGGCCCGAGTCGGGGTCGATTCCCAAACGCGTGCCGCGCAGGCAGTGTCTGTTGAGCGTAGAACCGAGCAACTTTTAGTGAAGAGTCGTGATGAAATTTATGGCTGGATGCACCAGTTAAGAGGTCGTGAGGCTCAGTTGTCTCAGCAAATGGCTTGCCTGCAAAGAGAGCTTACTGTTGCAGCCGCCGCTGGTCGTGCTCAAGGATCTGTCGGTGTTGATCCGGACAACCTAGTCGCTCGTGATCAGAATCGAGATGCTCTGCTGCAAAATCTCGCGGCTGTGGTTGAAAATAGAGATAAAGTTCTTGTGGAGATGTCCCGTCTTCTTATTCTGGAAGGCAGGTTTCGTGGCGGTAGCAACTTTAATCTGGAGGAAGCTCGTGCTAGTTTAGAAGCGAGCTTTGCTAACGAGGCCGAGGTTGTTTTCACCACTGTCTCGAGCAGTGGTCGAAAGCTGTTCTCTCGTCTCACTCACGGTTTTGATATGGTTGTGATTGATGAAGCAGCTCAAGCCAGCGAAGTAGGGGTACTTCCTCCACTTGCTCTCGGAGCAGCTCGGTGTGTTCTTGTTGGGGATCCACAGCAGCTTCCCGCAACAGTTATTAGCAAGGCAGCCGGGACATTGTTATACAGTAGAAGTCTCTTCGAGAGGTTCCAGCAAGCAGGCTGCCCCACAATGTTGTTATCTGTGCAGTATAGGATGCATCCTCAAATCAGAGATTTCCCTTCCAGGTACTTCTACCAAGGACGCCTTACCGATAGTGAGAGTATTACTAACATGCCCGAGGAGGTATACTACAAGGACCCTTTATTGAGACCTTACATTTTTTACGATATTACACATGGTCGGGAGTCGCACCGAGGTGGGTCTGTCTCGTATCAGAATATACATGAAGCACAATTTTGTGTTCGCTTGTATGAGCATCTTCAGAAAACTGTGAAGTCTTTGGGTTTGGGTAAAGTTTCTGTGGGCATAATCACTCCTTACAAGCTGCAGCTCAAGTGCCTTCAGCGGGAGTTTGATGAAGTTTTAAAGTCAGAAGAAGGGAAGGATCTGTATATTAATACTGTAGATGCTTTTCAAGGCCAAGAACGTGATGTCATAATAATGTCTTGTGTCCGTGCATCGAATCATGGAGTGGGCTTTGTTGCAGATATCCGGCGAATGAATGTGGCTCTCACTCGTGCTAGAAGAGCTCTTTGGGTATGGATTTTATTCCTTCTCTTATCTCTCATATAAGTGATGAATGTTCGTAAACATGCACTCAGACCATTTCAAAAGCGCCTAGTGTAAAATTTTACACTAACGAAACTCTATTATATACTCTAATGGTTTCTTTTAAATTTTTGTGTACAAAAAGTGAATTTCAAATGTGGTAGAATGGCCCCCACAGGTACGGGTCAAGGGGTTCATGTCGCTAGTGTTTTTCAACAAAATTTCTACAAAATATGGATTATGTGCAGGCGTAGATTTCGACAAGTTCTTTTTGAATATATATTTTTTTAACTTATAATAGGCCTGTATAATGAAAGATGAAAATGTTTGGGTTTTGAGAATATTTGAGGACAAAGAAGCTGATGTGGGAGGATAAAATGGATGTGGGGATTTTACATTCCGATTTACTACAGTGCCCAGTTGTCCAAGGCAAACTATTGTCAGAACACTGAATTTTCAACAAAAGCAAAACAAGATTTTTACTCCACTGTTGATTATGGATTGTTGATTTATCTTGCTACAATTGAACCTTGACGTTTTAACAGGTGATGGGGAATGCAAACGCGTTGATAAAATCTGAAGATTGGGCAGCATTGATTGCTGATGCGAAAGCAAGGAAATATTATATGGACATGGATGCTCTCCCTAAAGATTTTCTTGTGCCGAGGACACCTGCTTATGCTCCATTGCCTGCCAAGGTGCCTTCTAATTCTAACATGAGGGGTTTGAAATCTTCTGGGCCAAGACAGAGACATTATGATATGCAGCACATGGACTCTAGTAGGTCTGGAACACCATCAGAAGATGATGAGAAGTCAAACACCTCATCATCAATTTCTAGAAATGGAAATTACCGACCACCCTTTAAGCCACCGATGGAGAGCTCGTTGGATGATTTCGATCGATCAGGTGATAAATCTCGAGATGCATGGCAATATGGCATTCAGAAGAAGCAAAACTCTGCTGGTGCTGGGGTTTTGGGGAAGAGAGATTTGTAGCTGTTGGTTTGTCCATGTCTGCGAATTCTTCGGTGCCTCGTGGGGCACACATGATCTTTTGAGCAGAATGCAATCAATTTGGAACAACTTCAAGCTGTGAAAGTATAACCGATCAGGTGAAAAAGGAGACCTTTGAAGGGACCACGACTATGATTGGTCGGGTCATAAGGTGTATCCTCCATTGGGATTGTTTGTTGCGTCAAATCAAACCCTTGATCAACTGCCAAATCGGTAAGGTAAGCAGTTTCTTGTATTGCATGTGTTGACATGTAGATTTTTGATTTGACCATATAATCCACATTTTCTATGTAACCAACTCAGGGACTCAAATGTGTGGCATGAACAAGCACCACTGGCCATTAAAATCTGTGAGGGCTGCATCTTTGCTTGGAACGACATCCTTGTCCAAGTTATTATATTCTTGGATTCTGCATGATTTTGTTTGACAATGAATTGGGTTAAGGTTGTCAATTACACCCTCGTCCCTCTTCTGAAAAATTGCACTTACTGGGTTCTGAATTTTTTGGAGTGCTGATAAAAGAAGCTCTCCATGTTTTAATGTTCAACTTGGATGATGTGAAAACGTTCTTTGGTGGTTTGAAGGGATAATTTAAAATCTTGAAGGGTTAATGTCGGTATACATGTGTCAACATTCTTTAAAGAGGAGCCCGGGGTGGGGTGGGGGGAGTTTAAGAGCAGCAGATGCAACTATTGGGATGTTGGTGGACTTGTCTTGTACATATCTTGAGCTGGACGACAATAGAATACTAGATATTATTCTCTGTTATTTATTCGAATTATGTTTCCTTGTACATGTTTTTTGTTAGTTTCTAGTTTCAGTTCTAAAAAGTATCTCGAGATCAGACTCCGAAGGAGTCTGATTACTTTGGATATTGTATTACAAGCCCTTTATATTTAAAGAAGCTTTTTAAACGGAGGTTGTAAGTTTGATTTTATTGTCTTCATCAGCTATTTGAAGAATAGATATTGAGCGAATTTTTGATGATGATAGTATCTGATGTTCTATGGAATTAATGAATTTAGTTGAAGGTTTGACGAGTTCATACCACTAATGGGTGCTAGGCCGCCGTTTACTTTGCCTAATTGAATATGGCCACTAATTCCACCTCTTCGACTCTGGCACCCATTTTCACATGACAAATTTTATTTCCAAAATACCTCCATTGCTATTTTGATTACCCCCAAAACCTTGGTAGACCAAATTCCGGCTATAGTTAGGTTCTCGGGCAGGTTAATTGCCATGGGAAATAGCTGAATTTAATTGAATTCAAGTCTCTTTTCCGCAACATTCCGACATTGGGGAAAATATTTTTCCTCGACATGTAATAATCAAATTTGACAAATTGTGTTTAATTAATATTGTTATACTTTGTTTGTTTTCTATGAGTATTATATACAAAATTCTATGCCTTAAGTTTATTTTCCGATCTTCCATGTTTATTGCAGTTGGTAATGGTGAAAATAAACATATTGAAATAATTGAAGAATGGTTGAAGACAACGACTACTAACAGATTCTTCTGCCTCTAGTGGGCTGTTAGACATTAGAACAAGGCATTTTGAGGGATAACACAAGTTATAATAATGAGTTGTTAAATGGTCAACAGGTTATTTACCAAGTGGAATTTGTCAAAAAGGGAGTTGACTTCAAGGAGTAAAAATTATGGGAGTTAAACTCAATGCAATTAAATTCTGCAAGATAAATGGCACAAAAAGTTTAACTTAATTTGTATTTGGTATTAATCCATGTGTGTATGACTGTAAAGATATACTATGGTAGTAGGCCCGGCAATATGGGTTCTTAAGGATGAAACTGTCCATAATCCATCCAAAATAATGTGTTCGGGGCCCATTAATTGTGTTTGTGGGTCAAAATGGTTTGAATGATCCAATAAGACGGTTTGTTGGCGGGCATTAGCGGGTCAAAATGGTTTTGGACCCTCACAAAAATAAAACTCAAATTACTAAAAAGTTAAAAGATTTTTTTTATTCAAGTATTTACTTGTATATTTTTTTTCAAAATTATTATACCATATTTATTTGTATATGGTATAATAATAATTTTTTCAAAAAAGGCGGGTCAATCCGACCCGATCCGGGTTTGACCCGACCCGACCCAAGTTTAACCCGCCCAAACCCGCCCACATTATTATGTCCAACCCGCTTTTGATCCGCCCAAATTTATCCATATCCATTTTTGATCCGCCCATAACCGCCCATTTGCCACTACTATATGGTAGTAATTCTGCCAAGCAGGTCGGACCATCGTGCTTGCCAGTAGCCAACACTTTTTGTGCTGCTTTTAACACATTATTTTTGTGGAGAGTTTTTATTTTTCACAATTTTTCACAGGATTAAATTTATAAAATTATATGGAGTGTCCTAGTTTTATACACTTTGAGCATCATAAGGACCTTTTTCCAAACCTTCCATATATATATATATATATATATATATATATATATATATATAAATTCTCCTGTAAATTTTTTTTATGATGTAGATTTCGGTACATATTATTTTTTTAAAATAGTAAAAAAAATGAATTTTTTGATGAAACTTCTTTGATATGCTCTAGGGTGAGAAGACAATTTCAATTTTTTTCGTCAAAAAATTTAATAAAAAAACCGTTTAGACGAGGTAATATGTGAAAAAATGATATAAATATGGATTTTCAACCGTTGAAATGTTGCGTCCGCGTCAATCGTTTTATTGATTGAATTTTTTGATGAAACTTCATGGATATGATCTTCTCACTATCGAGGTCATTCATAAAAAAATTCAATCAAAAAGTGAGTGAGATGATCGCCAATATTTCAACGGTCGAAAATGCATATTTATACTATTTTTTTACATATCACATCATCTCAATGGATTTTTATTGAATTTTTTGATGAATTTTTTTGGAGATGATCTTCTCATCGTGGAGATTGTATCTATAAAGTTTCATCCAAAAATTCATTTTTTTACTATTTTAAAAAAATGATATGTACCGCACTCTGCATCATATGAAATCCTTATCGGAGAGGGTCTTTCTCTCTCTCTCTCTCCCTCCCTATATATATATATATATATATATATAATTTGCTCTTATGCGGGCTTCCCGCACAAGATAAAAATACGGGACTAATTTGTGTTCAATCTCATCGAGTCAAGAGGAGAGAGAAAAAGGGTGGTTGAATATGTATCTAGAAACCTAAACAATTCTTCTCACCCCATGTACGCTGCTCATCCCAAAAATATAGGCATGTGACTCTAAAATCTAGCTGCAGTTAACAACTTTTTGGCTCACAATTGTAGCAAAAAAATAAAGTTTTGGCATGGTTCGTATATAGCTCCTGTACGGGAAGACCGTATAGGAGCATTATATATATATATATATAAGTATCAATTATACCTAATGTCTGGTGGGTGGTAGGGGTGGCCGTGGGCCGGGCCTGGGCAGGCCCGGTCGGGCTCGGGCCGGGCTTGAAAAATTAACGGCTATCTCAAGCCCGCTCAGGCCCAGATCGGGCCTTATTATGTAATCCCAAGCCCGCCCAGATTTGAAAGCTCTTTACCCAGGCCCGCCCGATCGGCCTTATTATGTTAATTAAAAGATTTTTTAAAAAAATTAAAATACCTATTTTTTTTATTTAAAGACCAATTTTTTAATTTAAAATCTGTTTTAAACTCCATATATTACAAAGTCCACATATAATGTTTCCCACTCTACATGAAAAGACTTGGTATACGTTTTTATATTTATAAAAGTCCCCCCCCCCCCCCCCCCCCCACATATATATATATATATATATATTTCGGGCCGGGCCGGGCCTCATCGGGCTTAAGAACTCATGCCCAAGCCCGCCCGAAAAAAAATCGGGCCTATAAAATTTTGCCAAGCCCGCTTTGCGGGCCTATTCACCTTACCCAAGCCCTATTTTTTTATTGGGCGGGCTTGGCAGGCTTCGGGCTTATGGCCACCCCTAGTGGGTGGTGCGTGAGAGAGATCATGTTGCTATAGACTACATTTTCTACACGACACGACACGACACGAATTCGTATTTTTTTTAGCTGACACAAACACGACCCGAATAAAAAATAACACGACACGAGACGACATGACAATCATAATTTCTTAAATTTCAGGCCTAAAAAACACTATAGGACGATAACATGACATGACACGACTCATAATTAGCACACGAATACGACACGACTTCATGTAAAAAAAACACGACACGAAACATCGTGTCAATTTCGGGTCAATTTTGTGTCGTTCCGTATCGTTTTTTCGTGTCGTTTCTAAAATTGCCACCCCTAACATTTCCTAATATTATAATATGACTACGATAAATCATTAATTTTTTTTTACTTAATCCCTACTTTTTAATGTCTTATTTGATTTAACCTTCATAACTCTCAAATTTTTAACACTTATATTTTTTTATTGCCAAATTAGATTGCAACTCCCAAATTTTTGATCAAAACATCTTTATATTTAACTTCTGAAAATAGAGTTATTTGGATTTTGCCCTTCATTAGTTATATCCGTTTGGATTTTAGTCTCCAATTAAAAACTATTGTATGTTTGCTCCCATTTTTTACTTTTAGCAACGCTTTTGGGACAAATGTGTCTTCTAACATATCCAAAATATTCAAAAATTGTCGTTAAAAGTGAAAAATAGGGATCGAACATATGATAGTTTTTAATTGGGCTCAAAGCCTAAACGAATATAACTAATGGGTGTCAAAACCTAAATAACCCTTAAAAATATCCCTCTCACTTCATCTACTTTCCCAAATCAAAAACCATAATTTTTCATTAAATCCAAAAAGTTCCTCCGAATCTTCTTGGTTTCTTAAATCCGTTGATTAAATCTCCAAGTTGTCGGTTTTGATGAGTGAACTTTGTTCAGAATCAAAGTAGGCTTCGCCGAACAATCGCATTGGTGGTGTTCTCCACCGAGCAATGTCAGATTAAATCTCCGATTGCTGAAGATTACGCCATGCCTAAAACAAAGCAATCGGAAACAAACCAAAATGAGTAGTCTGAATTTATATCCACAACTGATATTAATTTCCTCGAATACACGAAAGACATCGTCTCAAATCTGAAAATGTTAATGTTTGGAGGTCACTGATTAGAATGTCGTCAGATCTATTTCATTACATGAAGAAACACAATAAAAGAGAGCCTCCACAAGTTAGGATTTGAGAAATATATCGTTATGATGTACAAAAAATGCAATGGGAAGCTTTAAAGAGATAAATTTTTACTTGGATCAAAATGTTCAAGGAATTCGCCTCCGGGCATTAGAGGCTCATTACAACTATTTACGTAAAGTCAATTTTTTTTGCAAAAGTGTAAAATTTGAAATTTTAACAAATAAGTATTATTCAACTTTCAACACTTGTGACCAAAGACACACGTTATAAAAATAGTATCATAAAAACTCAAATATAAAAAATACTATCGTTCATCAATTATCGAAAACTAGAATGTTACAAAAACCAAGGGCGATTTATTATGTACTAACGGTAAAATTACTAATTAACCCAATAAAATCAACAAGTGTCAACTACTAATTAATAATGTCAATTCGACAACTCCCGCACACGCTTGTCAACGATCCAAGCACTTGTAAGCTCGTCATCATCATCATCCTTGTCTTAATCCCATTATATGGAGTCGGCACATGGATTCTTCTTTTCCATTCTAATTTCAAGTTTAACTCCTTACGATCTCTCCTAATAATTTCCTCCCACGATAGCTTAGGGCGATCACTTTTTATTTTACCCTCTATTTCCAACAATCTTTCTTTTGTTATAAGGTCATCTACAGCGCTACGCAATAAATGACCGTACCACTTAAGTCCACCGTCTCTTAATTTTTCGCTAATGGGAGCTACTCCTAACTTTTCTCTCACGTATTGGTTTTTAATTTTATCCTTTCTAGTAATTCCTATCATCTACTGGAGCATCCTCATCTCACTAATATGGAAACTTTGTTCATATTTTTTCTTTAATGCCCAACGCTCCGCTCCATACAGGGTCGTTGGCCTAACAACCGTTCTATAAAATTTTTCTTTTAATTTATTAGTTATCCTCTTATCGCATAACACCCCACTCACTTGTCTCCATTTCATCCCACCAGTTGATATACTACTCGTAACATCCTCATCAATATTCCCATTACTTTGTAATATTGAACCTAGATAACAAAATTTATTAGTTTGGTTTATCACTTTTTCTTCAATCTTTAACATTATGTTACTCGACGCCTCATTATTAAATTTACATTCCATAAATTCCGTTTTATTTCTACCGATTCTTAGACCCTTAGATTCCAAGGCTTTTCTCCAAGTATCTACTCTCATCGTCAAGATTTCCTTTAAAGTGTCTACTAAAACTATATCATCCGCAAACAACATACACCATGGGATATCTTCTTGTATGTCCTTAGTAATCTCATCCAAGACTACGAAAAATAAATAAGGACTTAAGGCCGATCCTAGATGTAAACCCACTTTAATCGTAAAGTCATTAGTTTCTCCACATATAGTCTTTACTCTAGTCTTTATGTTATCATACATATCTTCAATAACTTTAATATAACTCATAGGGATTCTTTTCCTCCTTAAAGCGCACCAAATTATATCCCTAGGTACAATATCATAAGCCTTTTCTAGGGTGAGCTGAGGGGGGACATCGTAAGTGAGTGAATGTTTGTAAGCCCAGTCAAACATGACTGTTCTAGGCAGGGCGGGCCACCCACCTTCGAATAGTGTTGGTCCTATGGACTGTGAACGGATTCGCCTCTGGCCTTTGGGCACGTTGGAACCACATGAGTGCATCGGGGTGGAGCACGGTCCGCCAAAATCGACATAGGTTAGGTGCTAATGATGGAACATGGTAAGCCTATCTTTCTCCATATGGAAGTGCTATCATCTAAGCCAATGAATATCCGACCCAACTCGTTGTCTTGCTAAAAAACTTTCATGAGTTGCATTATATCAATTTTCTCTATGTTCATGGCCTTGACTTTATTAAAGATAGCTTTCCAATTGACATGCGTTTGCATTGCTTGCTTTTCAAAAGCAACAACTTGCATTACCCACCCTGGTTTGCTCCACCGGTAAGGGTGAGCTTTGGACTGTGTGGTGAGGCGCACGATACAGGGTTTGATTCCTCATGGGCACCAGTCGTAAGCGGGGCGTATGTAGTGGTGGGTTCTTGCACAACATTCCCCAGTATAACTTGCACGGGGGTGTCCAAAGGGCATGTTTGTGTGGAGGTTCTGAGTATAAAAAAGCAACAACTTGCATTTCCAAAGCATCCAAAATATTTTTCGATGAATCAACAATGACAGATAACGCAACAGAAGCATCATTCATAGGTTGCATACGTTTATGTAAAACTTTTGAGTTTGACCGTTGTGAGGTTCGTTTGGATGTGATTGAAGGGCTCATCATCAAAGCCCGCGTCATTATTTAACTATCATCATTAACATTCATTAGGGGAAAGTCATAACTGATACATGATCACCCGTTGCGACGTTGCTGTAAAAAATAATACTTAAATTATGGTAATGAAGATAAACATTCCCCTTTAACTTCGTTCCATCAGGTTTATCCTATATATAAAATTATAAAATAAATAAATAACCAAATTTCATTCAAATAAAAAATATAAATAAACATATTTGATAACAATATTAATTGTAATCTTATAAAAAAATTGCTACCTTAATGTACTCTTCCCAAAGGTTGGGTTCTGCCATGATTCGTTCAGTGTTGGCATCCCACCTGAAATCGTTAACCTTGAATGGCTCATATAGATCCGTTTGATCTTTTTTCAATGTCTTCAAAATTCCTCTTACATTCTTCTCAACAATAACTACACCACTTAGGCAATATACACACTCAACAACCTTCAAAATTTGAGCTACCGTGAATCCATTTTCCACTCTTTTTGTCCTAACTAGCACTTGTTCAATGAGCGTGTTTAACAACCTCTCATCCATCTCATCAGTTTAGCGAACTTGACCTTTTTTGCATTACTCAGAATTGATTGAGAAGAGGCTTAATAAACTTCCTTTATTTCGGTGCGAGGGCATGATAAGCTGCCATTAAACATGATTCAACTTATTTATGTGAACATTGTTAGCTCAAAATATAATTTATCAAATTAGTTAACTAAAAATGCACACTAACTAAGAAACAATTATACATTAAATAATTATACAACATGCACACTAAATGAGCTACCAATTGTACATTAAAGAAAAATGGATTCGAAGACAAAGTTGAAGACATTTGGAAGATTGAAGAATCGTATGTCTCAACAACCTTAGAACAAGTTATGGTTTTGATTAGTAAAGAGTTACCTTATGTTTTCAGGGGTTTTAGAATTTAAAGAGGTTGGTTTTTCAAAATGAGTTTAAAATTTTTGAAAGATTCTTTTTGGAAAATTTGTCGCCTCGTTAGAACGAGCTAAGCATGCTGTTCGAACGAGATTGGCAGGGTTGTTCGAACGAAATCCATTGTATATCGAACAAACCATTTTTGGTCTTCCTCTGGAATCTCGTTCGAACGACTGGACGAGATTATATTTTGTAATTAGTTCTAATCCAAATCTTTCATGTTTATCCTTTAATAAAAAACCTTTTTATAAATAGGATGCACGAGATTAGACTTAAAAAGAACTCCATTTGCTCTCTTTAAACACCTTTTTGAGTTCTCTTTATGATCAAATACTTCTATTATCATTCCAAACCCCTTGGAATCATAAAGATCACTTTACCTAATCAAGAGGAAGATTTCTAGCTAAAAAACGTTTGTAGAGAGAAATCTCTACTGCTGACTTGTGGAACTGAAGTTTCATTACTGAAGAAGGAAAAGGCTGAGCGGTGGATACTGAGGGAAGATTGCTTCCTGTGGACGGCTCTTAATTGGGTCATTTTCTATAGAAGAATTGAAAACTTTACGTCTGTTTAAGTAATTTGTAAATCGACTGTCTGTCAATTATTCTGTAGTGTTGAATATAGGTTTTTCTCTTTTGAGGGATGTTTCCTCACTTGTTTGTGTTAATTTCATGCTTGGTTTATTGCTTCACAATTGGATTACATCTCGTATGCACACTTAATTTTTTCAAAGATAAACTTTGGTAAAAATGGATTTGTGTGTGGCAAACTAATATACAAATCAATCCGAAGAACCCCAATATTCCTAAATTGGTATCAGATCCGGTTACCCCTGATGAGTTTCACCGCATTATGACGTGCACTAAGTTTAAAGAAGCTTGGGATACCCTTCAGCTTACTCACGAGGGAACCAATGTTGTAAAAGCTTCTAAGCTGTAAAATCTCACCACAAAAATTTGAAACAATCACTATGCTTGAATTTGAATCGTTTGTTGAGTTTTACGAACGTCTGTCAGATATAGTAAATTCGAGTTTCAATTTAGTTGAGAAAATTCCTGAGACGCGTGTAGTTAAGAAAATTTTGAGATCGCTCCCTTCCCGCTTTATTTCTCAGGTTACCGTGCTAAATTCGTTAGGGATAATAGATACTCTTAAGTTAGAAGAACTCTAGGATACCTTCAAACGTATGAGATATATATATTTTCAAAACAGTAAAACCTAAGAAAATAGGGATTTCTTTGAAAACTCAAACTAAGAAAAGGATGAAAGAAAAATTTTGTGATTTTGAGTCCGAGTTTGACTTTGAGTTGGATGACTAAGCCCTTTTTGCAAAAAAAATAAAAAAATTTCTCAAATTTTCCAAAGAGGTCACCTTGACTTTGAGCAAGGTGGACCCAAGCCCATTTATCTTTGTTCCCATACAAACAAAGAGGTTACCTTAGAGAGTTTTTTTTAAGCTAGGTAGAGTTTCTCATGTTCCCAGGTATGGTCCCACACGACTTCCTACACATGTTCCCACAGGCACTCCCACACGTATTACTCTGCATGCTCCCGCATACCATCATAGAGATTTTGAGAGTTTTTGAGGGTAAGTAGAGTATTTAGTCAAGACTTCACAATGTTTGATAGAGGAATTTTATAGGATGGCTTCTCCTTTTGAGAACTCCTCAGGGCCTAAAGATTGAGGTTGACGCTTATTTCTAGAATATAGAGCTTATCATGTTCATATCTTACATCATCATTATATATATATATATTATTTTTGATGTATTTTGAAAAATTCCAAAAAGAGTTTTATTTTTCTGAAAAAGATTAAAAAATACAAAAAGGTTTTCGCTATATAAGAACAAGATGAAAAAGTGAAAAATATTTTATTTTTATAAATTTTTTGAAAAAGACAAAGAGTTTTTTATTTTTGTTTTCATCGTTTATGGATGAGCATTTAAGATATTCAGATCACCCCTTTATACTATCCGTTCACATGATTTTTCCATAATGTTTTGAGATATGATTTTATTTCAATAATGTGTGGATGTCATTACATTGATTTTTGGTGACTACTTTCTACATCTTAGACTTCTTGTCTCCTTTAATACACACGTAAACGAGCTTTATGAACATTGTGCTTATTTGTCATTTATTGAATACGATGTTCTCATCTCAATTCTGCTATAACGAACCAAATATAAAAAGTGATAAGTTGTGCATGTAAGAACCATTGCTCGAATTTCATCTATTTTTTCAGAAAATTTGTTATATGTAAAGCAATGGAAAGGGTCTATGAAATATCAAAATATTCTTTGCGTTAAAATCCGCCATTTGCATAAAAGAGCCAAAAAGTATTTGAGGCACATAAAAAGAGAAGTGTTGGGACAATTTTGTATTGATTCATTGATTCTTCATTACATATGAGCACTATGATTTCTTCAAAATAATTGAGAGTGAATTCATAATACATAAGAGATTTTGAGGGAGTTAAATTCGAAGACCAATGGGTTTGCACAACGGATTTTCTTGAAAAATATTAAACAGTTTGTCGTTATTTGTTGTGATAATCGTTTAAGTTCATGGCATAGTGATTAAGTTGAGTCAATTTTATTTGAGTTCACTATTTTTACACCTAAGGTAGACATTGAGTTCTTTCTTTAGAATTGTTTCATAACTTCTTGCACCTATGTTATGAATGTATATGCTGATTTACCTATGGAAAATTTTCACACAATTACATTCCACATTCACGATTTGTATATTTTACTGTTATTCCATGGTGTGTTGTATTTATACATTTTATACTTTATATTTGAATTTTTTTCAAAAATAGTTTGTGGAGAATTTCTTTTGAGATTTTCATTACATGTGCATTATTTCATATCTTGATGATGACATCTTGCTTCTTTACGTGATGCTTATTTTTATGATTAGTTTATACTCCTTTGTCTATTATGTACAAAAAGGGGGAGAGCAAATTGAGGGAGAGTGTTATTTTTCTGTTAAAACTCGTATATGTCATAGTATTTTATTTGTCTCATGTGTGTAGGATATTCCGCTTAAATGATGATTACTTGGACCCACACAAGATGAAGACAAAGTTAGCCAAAGTGGAAGATTAATTTCATTTGAAGACTTGAATATTTTTTCGTTTATAGATTTGAGGCATTGTATTTGTCTTTAGGATTCAATTTGGCTTCGGTTTGTGTTTTGTATCGGAATAGCCAAAGGGGGATATTTGTAAGGGCAAGTTTTATAATTGCTCAGTTTTATTTTTGTATTTTGGTTTATCCCCTTACACATGCACTTCACCTACATGACTTCTCTGGATTCAAAGATAAAGTTGAAGACATTTGAAAGATTGAAGAATCGTGTATCTCAATAACCTTAGAAGAAGTTATGGTTTTGATTAGTAAATAGTTACCTTATGTTTTTAGAGGTTTTAGAATTTTTAAAGAGGTTGGTTTTTTAAAAGGAGTTCAAAATTTTTGAAAGAATTTTTTTTGGAAATTTTTTCTTCTCGTTAGAACGAGCTAAGCATGTCATTCAAATGAGATTCATTTTATGTCGAATGAACCATTTTGAACTTCTTCTATAATCTCGTTCGAAGTCTCGTTTGGTACCTATTCAAAAAAAATAGGTATGTCATTCGAACGAGGTACATGTCGTTTGAACGATCGGGTGAGTTTTTGTTTTTTAATTAGTTCTAATCCATATTTTTTTTGTTTATCCTTTTATGACGAACCTTCTTATAAATAGGATGCACAATAAAAGACTTAAAAAAGAACTCTATTTACCATCTTTAAACACATTTTTGAGCTCTCTGTGATTAAATACTTCTATAATCTTTCCAAACCCCTTGGAATCATAAATATCACTTTACCAAATCAAGAAGAAGGTTTCTAGCTAAAAAACATTTATAGAGAGAAATTTGTAGTGTTGACTTGTGGAATTAAGGTTTCATTGCTGAAGAAGAAAAAGGCTGATCAGTGGATACTGAGGGAAGATTGCTTCCCATGAACAGATCTATATTGGGCCATTTTAATAGAAGAATTGAAGACTTTGTTCATCATACTTAGTCTGTCTAAATTGTTTATAAGTCGACTGTCTGCCAATTATTCTGTAGTACTGAATATAGGCTTTGCCCTTTTAAGGAATTTTTCCTCACTTGTTTGTGTTAATTGTATGCTTGGTTTGTTTCTTTATAATTGGACAACATCTCATATGAACACTTAATTTAATCAAAGATAAATTTGGTAAAAGTTGGATTTGTGTGGGGCAAACTAATATAAAAATCAATCCAAAGCATCCCAACATTCTCAAGGGTGCATAGGGACAAAGAGGTCAACAAGGTTATGAGGCACCATAATGCCAACGTCAGCTATTGCTGACCCCCCAAGTTATTATACTTCCAGCTTTACCAGCTCCACCATTGGCTCAATCGCAGGGCTTACCACAGTTGTACTATGAACATGTGTGCAACATCACTTTTAGAAATTCTCAGATGCCAATTCAGGAAGTTGAGGGTATGTATCTTATCCATGGACTCTTGGGGCGTGTATCATTTGATACAGGTGCATCACATTCTTTTGTCAGTAGATCCTTCACTCAGTCAATTGGTATGTCACATTTTGCATCGGGCACATTGTTTCACATAGATTCACTGTTAGGTCGGGGTACACCTATTCATTTCGTATGCTGTGATATAAATGTAGTTATTAGGCAATTACATTTTTTTGGCTAACCTGTTTGTATTAAATATGTCTACTTGTGATGTTATTATAGGTATGGATTGGTAATCCATTTCTCATATTAGTGTGGACTATTTAGAGTAGTCCATAGTTTGTGCCATTCCATGGAATGCGATGTATTTAGTTGTGATGTTCTTGGTAGGGTTGATCATGCATTTGCAAGGTTCTAAAAACTGTGGGGCGTGATCGAGGCGTGGAGGCCAAGCCTTAAGCCTTAGAAGCCTAGGCAGGCCTTAGGCGTAAAAAGGCGTGAAAAGGCATTTAGGCCTTCTTAATATATTTTATTATTTTTTAACCATAACAACGCTATTAAAATACTAAAATTGTACATATCATAAAAATATGTTTGAATATATGCAAATTAAATATTATTTGATTATTTTGGATGAGATAATGGTCCGGTTTGTAAAAAAATTATTTAAAAGGCAATATCGTTTCACTAAAGAATTGTTGTTTTTAGAAAAAAAATGTTCCTTAAGGGTTTTACCAAGAATATGGCGTAAAAAGCGTAAGGCGGGGTGTTTCTCCCAAGCCTCAAGCCTAGGCGAGTTTTTAGAATAGTGCGCATTTTTATTACAAAAAAGGATGATACGTCTGAGGGAGTTACTATGTCATTAGATTACATTCTTATTGTTAGTGAGTTTCCTAGCGTCTTTCAAGTAATTCTGAGGTTACCACCGAGTAGAGAAATATACTTCATATTTGACTTGGATCCGATCACTAATCCGATAACTTGAGCACCTTATCATATGTCTCCATTAGAGACGAGAGATTAGATATTCAATAATAGTTTGGACATGGTTTTTTAAGAGAATTACTTCATCGTGGTTGGTCCGCTTTAGGAAGAAGAAGAATGAATCGTTGAAGCCGTGTGTGGATTACAAAGAGTTAAACAAGGTCACTATATGAAATAAGTATTTGTTACACCATATTGATGACTTGTCAGACCAACTTAGGGCTGCTTCATATTTCTCGAAGATTGATTTGAGATTAGGCTACCATCAGTTGTTCAGGAGCAGGATATTCCAAAGACGGTATTTTTAACACGATATATACCGTATGAGTTTATGGTTATGAAATTCGGGATGACCAGTGCACCAAAAATGTTTATGGACTTGATGAACCTTGTGTTCAAAGAGTACTTGGATCAATTCGTCATTATGTTCATTTATGATGTTCTGATTTATTCTCATATGGTAGACAAGCACACTCAGCATTTGCGGGCTACAAACACTACAATACTACCAAATTTATAATAATTTTGAAAATTGTGGATTTTTGTTGAGGGAGGTTGAGTTTACGGATCACATTATGATGGGGAGAAGGATTTTAGTGGACCCAAGTAAGGTATCGACATTGTAGGAATGGGGATATCCCGTGACACCTACATAGGTGCACAACTTTTTAGGTTTGGCAGGGTACTATCGTTGGTTTATTTAGGGCTTCTAGAAGATATCAAGGCCTTTGACAAACCTAACAAATAAGGGGGTACCATTCTCGTGGGATGATTTTGGTCACAAGGCTTTCGCTGAGTTGAAGACTAAGTTGACTTCAAAACTGGTGCTTACCTTACCTCCTAGTGGGGTGGACTGCATGATTTATACCGATGCCTCACTAAAAGGATTTAGGTATGTGTTGATGCAGGTTGAGATGCTTATAACTCACACTTCCCGAATGCTTATGTAACAACCGAGTTTGTTAAATAATTAGTCAAAATTTCCAAAACATTCGCATTACGTAAAGTTTTCATGTTTGAAAAATTCGGATAAAATAAGATCAAAAGTATAAAAATAATTCTTGGTGCGAACCCAACACTTAGATTTTTTTTGGAATTTTGAATTGATCCAAAATTATTCCGGATCGATCCGGACGATCTATCAACAACAAATTAGTTTATTTGTAGACTATTGATTGTGCAACTTTATGTGTATTTTTAGACCACTCCCCTTGGGTTTTGACCACTTTCTAGATACCTTTGGTCCCTTTAGGCAGTAGGGTAGAGACCCCTAATGGGTAGGGGTCATGTGAGATTGGTAGGGGGCATGTAGGGTGGCTACGTACCCTATATCCTCCCTGATATGCTGAGTGGAAATCTGCATTTAGTCCATTTCAAAATCACACATTCTCTCCATTATTTGAACTCAGGAAGAGCTTGACTGTCCTCTCTATAGTTCACTCATACTATCCCACACAATTATCCTTCCATAATCAAGGGTTTTCAAGTGTTATAGAGGTGTTATTTTGGGTGTAAATTGATTGTTAGAAGAACTAAAAATCAGAAAGTTTGGAGCTCATTAATTATTCTTTTCAACATCATAATCAAATTTATTATCTTCAAGTGGTTGGGATTCAACACTATTTTCAAGTTTAAAATTGAGCATGCTAGTTATTTGTATACCTATGTATGATTTACGTGACTATTTATGCTTATTATCACTATATATGAATATATGTTGAGAAATATGTGAAAAACATTGTTAAAGGATGAAGTTGAAATTAAGTTAAAATTTCATAATGCTTAAGGAAGTTATTCCTTATTAAAATCATGTTTAAACTAGTTATTACATGTCAAATGTTAAGGTTAACAACAAGAAGAAATATTAGGATGCATGTATGAGTTTATTTGGTATAAATCCCTCATTCATAAAAAAAATCAAATGTAGTTATGTGAAATGGGTTTATTATGTTGAAAATACATTTAAACAAACCTTTGTAAATGAAATAATAATATTGAAAAAATCAACATATTAATCACATAAGATGACACGACTTTTGTGGTAAAAGTTTAAGAAGTTTAAGAATTAAGGGACTAAAAGTATAAATAGTAAAATGTTGAGGTTAAAACATAAAATATATTAATATTTATACATAAAATGACAAGGATAAAAATTCTAAAATGAGAAGTTATTAATTTGTAAGAATAAGTTTTGAACTGTCAAAAGTATAGTTTTTAGTACAAAAGTGTCATTTTATGTAAAGTGTGAAGTTAGTAGTAATCTTTGCAAACATGAGTATTGTTTTGAAAAGTTAGTTTTAAATGAAGTATTATGACCATATAAAATGATAACAAGTAATATAAAATGTGAAAAATCAATAAGTTGGAAATATAAGTCTTGAAATGACAAAAGTTATGTTTTAGTGCAAAAGTATCATTTTTATGAAAGAGTTGGACTTATGAGTATAATTTCCAAACTAAAGGACTCTAGTTAAAAGAATTGGATTTTATGTGGTAAAAACTCATATTTTGTGAAGTAAAGGTGAAAAGAAGCATTTTTGACAAAGTATATAAAACGCAAGTTTACAAGTGTGCATGAATAGTGAAAAACACAATAAAAAGGTGTAAATCGGTATTTGGATATAAAGGTTAAGTTTCAAAATATATGTTAATTAAATTTTCTTTCAAAAGAAGAAATATCGAGCCTAAGGTAAAATGAAAATGAAATTTTTATAAAGTGTGAAGATTAGAGGTAAAGTGTGCTGGGACTTAATTCCTCCTAGGTATTTGGCCTCATCGGCCAGTAAAAAGGAAATAAAATAAATAAAGAAAAAATAGTTAAAAGTGAATAAGAAAGAAAGAAAAAAGGGTTACAAAGATGTAACAAGTAAAAGGTACTCATAGGTAACTGGGAAATTTAAGAAGGTACCGGAGCCCTAGGGTACGACTTAATGCTTAGACCCTAAACAATTGATCCATAGCATATTCCAGCATGGTGGGAGTCGATAAAAGTCCGTATAACACTCATGGATTGGTACCCTAATTAATCCAACGAAAATATGATTTCGAGCACAATGCTCATTAATGTAAATAAGAGTTTATGAAACAACTTGAAGATGTGAAATTATGTTTATGGTTAAATTAACGGGATACGAGTAGTATTAAAATAAGGATTTAGTATGAGAGGGCTCATCACCCGAGTTGCATGGGTATAACGCACAGTGCTTGGTTACGATACATCTTGTATGAGAACACTTAATAAAATGAAGGATGGTATTATAATTTTTAAAATACACTTTATATGTATAAATATTCCTTTGTACGTGATATACCCTTATATACCCTCGGCCAGGACGAGGGTGTCCTCCGCCCGGACGAGGGTACAGTCCCACGATGAGTCCAACGACCACTGTACCGTTACAGGAAGGATCAGCCAAGATGATCCCTCAGTCAAGATCAGACGACCCTTCAAGGGGCCGACCCCACATCATGGTCCAGGCGACCCTCGATGGGGCCGACCCCTCATCATGGGACGGACGACCCTCGGTGGGGCCGACCCCTCATCATGGGATGAACTAACCTGTTAGGGGACGATAGTACGAGGCCCACATCCAGCCGAATTCGATGCCAACATCAACTTTAGCCTCGGTCGAGCATGTAAGGTCGAGGGTGACATCATCATAGCGTGTGACTTGGGGGACGCGTGGAATAGTGCACGTTGGACTCATATAGCACGTGGACTTGACCGTTATAACAATATCATCCCCTCACGTGAGGGAATATTATGTCATCATTGATTGTAAGTGGCACATCCAGGTGTCAGCAGGGGATTGGCTAGATCATCATTCACATGCACTATGCATGCTTGGGGGGTACACTATACCCCATAAGTCCTATATATACTTGTCACCTTCAAACATGTAAAGGGATGGATAATTGTAACCCTAGATAAAACTCTGCTTGTGCACACAGTAGAGAGAGAGAGAGTGAGCTCATGTGCATTGTATCCAAGGCCATTAGTGCCCATATCTAGTGGATCACACACTTATAGTGGATGTATGCCTAATTGGATGAACCACTATACATCCTTGTCTTATTCCTCTTATACTCATCCCCTTATATACACTTATATACACATATATCTCTATGGCTGCCACTGTTATCACTGTTTGAGCTATCCACCTCTTATCTGGTGGTGCTAAATCTTTGCATCATCAGTTTGGCGTCGTCTGTTGGAACGAGAAGACACCTCTTCCTTTATACAGCTTGACCTCACCGGATACTCTGGTGGTGAACCAGTTCTCCCCCTTTGTGGAGCTGTTTCACCATTGAAAGAGACCCATAAAGGTTCTCAAGCTCATCAGTCTTTTGATCAGTCATATCTCTATAGCTCAAACACATGGCACCGGAGATGCCACCACCCTCCACCGGATAGTGGAGTAGGACCTAGTTCCAGTCATCCACCACCTCAGTCTGAGATGGACGATGTGGCGGTCGCCTTGAAGCCTCTGGTAGCAAGCCAACGGATTATTCAGGAGCAATTTACAGCTCTTAGCCAAAACATACTAAGACCACCAGTAGTCTCACCGGAGATGATTACTCCGACGGAGGCTCCAGGGGAACATGAGGCCAAGGGACCACCCCAGGCACCACGTAAAGACTTGCCACCTCCACAACGGTGGAGGGATATTACTGACCCCTGGCGTCTACACCTGGGGAGGTAAGGAAACCCTTGCCGCGAAGACAGATATGATGATCTGGAGGGGGAAGAGGCCCCCATAGAGTGCTGGGAGCCGTATGAGGTCTCCAACAATACAATGCGACCTATCCAGGAAAGTAGAGGGAAGCGTGGAAGGAAAAATATCGACGATCTCCTAAGGGGATCTACTTTCGATCGTTTGAGCAGGGGGTCGACCTTTGAGAGGTTGGGCCCAGTAAATGACTTGTGGGAAAAATTATCCCGATCGAGAAGTATTACGAGGTCTAGGAGGGAGGAAGCAGATGGCCGACCCCACGGGGGCTGAGCCCATGGAAGGGACGATGGCCAGGTGGAAGTAAACAGCCGACACAGGCCTGCCGCAGCAGAACCCTCCGTCCACCTCACAGAGGCAGCAAGGGATAACATCGACCAAGCCGACCCTACGAGGCCTTGGAACCACTCGATCCAAAGGCTAAAGGATAAAATTGGTGATATCCTGAAAAGAAGGAACACCCTTCAAAGAGAATACTCCATAGTCTCACCCTTTGTGGCGAAGATAGTCAACTTCCCAATGCCATATAAGTTTAAGCCACCTGTGGTCACCCTAAGGTATGACGGGAATACCAACCCTGTCCATCATATTGAGATGTACTAATCAATGGAAGACATATACTTTATCTCAGATGAGATGAGGTGTTATGCCTTTTCTATCACTCTGACTGGGGCTGCACATGTCTGGTATATGTCTCTTCCAAAGAACTCCATTGAAAGCTTTAAGCAGTTAGCAGACCGGTTTATCCATAACTGTTGCTTTGGAGTGAGGCCACAGAAGAAGACCACAAAACTGCTCTATGTTAAGCAGGGGAAGAACGAGAGTCTAAGAGACTACATAGCCAGATTTAATAAAGAAAAGTTAGAGGTCAAAGACTATGAGGAAAGCATAGCCATGACAACCCTCATTAGAGGACTCCAGAAGGGGAAGCTTACTGAAGACCCTCCGAAGAAGATGGATAAATTTCTGTCTAGAGCGGGAAAGGTGATGAACGCCGAAGAGGCGATGGCCGTAAAACACGAAGATGAAAAATAAGGCGCTAGTGGGGGTAAGTACCAGAAAAAGAACAGAGAGGGGAAGAAGCGATCTGCAGACGATAATTTCTCTGATTACACCCCTCTGACGGTCAACTGCGAACACATCCTGAATGAAATAAAGAGTGATCAATCCTTGAAATAACCCGAGAAGTTGAAGGCAGCCCCCCCATAAGAGGAATAAAAACATGTGGTGTGAATTTCATCAAGACCATAGCCATGTGATCGAAAAATATTTTGCTCTGAAAAATGAAATTGAGAAAATGTTAAAAGAGGGTAAGTTAAGAAAATACGTCGGCAAGAGTGCCCTCAAGAGGGGCCGAGTGGCCGACCCCAGGAAGAAGAGAGGTGATACATGCAGAGAAGATCCTCCAAATAGAAAGGACGTCCCTTCGGATGATGAGGACGACCCAGACCTCCCATCGAGAGACGACCATGGCCCTGTAAAAAGACTTAGTATGATCTCACTCGATGTTGGTATGATCTACGGGGGACTGGCAGGAGGAGCTTTAGAGGTCGGAGATAGGAAGGCCCACGTATCTAAAGCCAAGGCAGTGACAAAATTTGTACACTCAACGTCTATGAAAGCAAATTCAGAAAAGAGGAAGAAAGTTGATATGGATACTTTGATAGTGGGATTCTCAAGAATGGACTTCAAAGGCCTCTTAGCCTCACATGATGACCCTCTCGTCATCACAACCCGGGTACATGGGTGCGAGGTGCCGAGGATCCTGGTAGACGAGGGTAATTCTGCAGATGTGATGTTCTGGCCGTGCTTTAAAGCCTTGGGTATCAGCCGTGCCAGACTCATCCCATACCATCACCCCTCAATTGGTTTTAGTGGGGAAAAAGTTCATCCTCTAGGAGTGTATGAGGTCAATGTTAGGATGGTGAATGAGTGGCCGAGATGGCTTACCAAAAAGGTCAACTTTTTCTTGATGGATGAACACGTCTTCTCAACCTACAACATTATACTGGGGCGAGTGGACCTCAAGGAATTTGAGGTCGTTCCATCCACGGTTCATCAGATGATAAAATTTCTGACCCCTTATGGGGTGGGGGAAGTTCAGGGAGACCAGACAACGACACGTGAATGTTACTTTAACTCAGCCGAAGAAAGAGAGGCGCACAAGAAGGCAACGACTACTTACAATATTGATACCCTCAACCCAGGGATGAGAAAAAACTGAAGAAATGAGAAGTTGCGAAAGAGGTAGAATCCATCATCCTCAATGAGGATGAGCCGTAAAAAACCGTCCAAATTGGCAAAGCTCTGAAGACAGACATAAAAGAAGACCTCATTAAGTTGTTAAGGATAAGACAAAATGTCTTTGCATGGAGTCATGCAGATATGCCGGGGATCGACCCCAAAATCACGAGCCATAAGCTCAACGTGGTAGAGGGCGTGAATCCGGTAAAGACGAAGAGTAGAATTTATTCTCGAGAAAAATATGAGGTCATAAGGGACGAGGTCAGGAAGCTAGAAGATGATGAGTTTATCAGGGAGGTCATCTATCCCGAATGGTTGTCTAATGCAGTTATAGTCCCAAAAGACAACAGGAAGTGGAGGATGTGCGTAGACTTCACCGACCTCAACAAGAATTGCCCCAAAGACAACTTCCCTCTCCCCCGCATTGATCAGATGGTAGACGCTACAGCAGGCCATGAGCTAATGAGCTTCATAGATGCTTATTCAGGTTACAACCAGATCTTCATGATCCTTGAGGACTCAGAGCAAATGACTTTCATTACCGATAAGGGGACATACTGTTATAGGGTCATGCCCTTTGGCCTAAAGAATGCGGGGGTAACGTATCAGCTCCTTATGAATAAAATGTTCGAAGACCAAATTGGGAAGTCCATGGAGGTATATGTAGATGACATGTTGACCAAGAGTTTGAAGACAGCTGATCATGTGGATGACTTGGAGAAGATCTTCAACACAATGGACAAGTACAGGATGAAGCCCAACCCAGCCAAATGTGTCTTTGGGATCGGAGTAGGGAAGTTCTTGGGGTTCATCGTCAATCAAAGAGGCATTAAGGCCTGAGAAGATAAAGGCCCTCCTAGAAATGAAAACCCCCAGGACCATTAAATACGGTCAGAGGCTCACAGGGCGATTGGCTGCTTTGAATAGGTTCGTATCCAGAGCCACGGACAAGTGTCTACCATTCTTCAAAATTCTCAAAAAAGCCTTCGAATGGAACGAAGAGTGTGACCAGGCTTTCAAAGAATTGAAGTCGTACTTAGGGTCTCCCTTGCTGTTGTCACGACCAGTGCAGGGTGAACGACTATATGTGTACCTAGCCGTCTCAGAATTAGCCATCAATGCTGCCATCGTGAGAGAAGAGGATGGGGTATAGAAGCCTGTGTATTTCAACACTAAGGCACTCCAAGGGGCAGAGCAAAGATACCCAAGGATAGAGAAGTTAGACTATGCCTTGATCCATGCATCAAGAAAGATGAATCCGTACTTCCAATCCCACACAATGGTCATCCTCACTGATTCTCCTCTTAGGCAGGTCTTGCACAAGCCAGAAAAATCGGGGAGGCTAATGGCCTAGGCTATAGAGCTGGGAGAGTTTGACATTGTATATCAACCTAGGGTGGCCATTAAGGGGGAGGCATTAGCTGATTTTATGGCTGAATTTACTTGGGAAGATGATGAGGATGAAGAGGAGATCCTCGAGAAGACGGATACCCGGCAAAGCAGAATTGTTGACCCATCCACAGATAAAGCTGAGACAAGCATCGCTAGAGAAAAAGTTAGCAAAAATGAAGAATTAAGATATCTCTTTAAACAGGGGTCCCTCACCGAGGGAAATTTCTCAGAATAACAAGTAGTGTGGAACCTCTTCGTTGATGGGTCCTCTTGCGAGAGCGAAAGTGGGGCTGGATTAATAGTATCAGCACCCGACGGAACAGACATTGAGTACGCCCTGAGGTTCAAATTCAAAGCCTCCAACAATGAGTCTGAATACGAGGCCTTGATAGCAGGCCTCTCCTTGGCTAGGTCTCTTAGTGTTGACCAGATCTTGGTCCATAGTGATTTAAGACTTATGGTGAATCAAATACTAGGGGCATACGAGGCTAAGGATGAGAGAATGGATAAATATCTTGAAAGAGTGAAGTCACTATTGAAGATCTTCAGAGAAGTGAAACTAAAGAGGATACCTAGGCTTGATAATGGCCGAGCCGATGCACTTGCTAGGCTGGCCTCAGCAACTAGGACATATATCAGGAGGACAGTCCCAGTGGAAATTTTGCTTCGACCAACGATTGAAGAGGCAGAGGGAACACTTGGATCTTTCTTAAATATCAATAGGGAAGCTTCATGGATGGACCCCCTAGTCAGATACATTAAGGATAGGGAGATGCTAGAAGAAAAATAAGAAAGGAAGAAGTTGAGATACAGATCCACAAAAATCACTATCATCGGAGATACCTTATACAAAAAGGGGTTCTTGCTCCCCTTGCTCACATGTGTGCACCCGTTTGAAGTCCCACACATCTTGCAAGATGTGCACGAGGGGTCATGTTCAATACATATTGGGGGCATGTCATTAGCAAAGAGGATAGTAACCCAGGGATACTGGTGGCCAACCTTGGGGAAAGATACCACGGCATAGGTAAAAAGGTGTGATAAATGTCAAAGGTTCGCCACCATCCCCCACCATCCCCATCAACCTCTTACCTCCACCACATCCCCATGGCCATTCGCAATATGGGTAATCGATCTAGTAGGACCCTTGCCTAGGGCAGTCAATAACTATCGATACTTAATCGTAGCAATTGACTATTTCTCAAAATGGGTGGAAGTGGAGCCGATGGTCACAATTACCGAGCAGAAGACCTTCCAGTTTATATGGAAAAACATTATATGTCCATATGGTCTCCACAATAATCTCATCTCAGATAATGGGACTCAATTCAAGAATACATCCCTGGAGAAATAATCTAAAAGGGTCGGTGTCAAACAATTTTTCTCAACCCTAGGCAAACCTCAGGCTAATGGGTAAACTGAAGTTACAAATAGAACAATCCTAGACGGGATCAAGAAGAAACTCGATGAGGCAAAAGGAAGATGGGTTGAGAAGTTGTATGCTGTACTGTGGGCCTACAAAACGACGACAAAGACTCCTATGGGAGAAACCCCGTTCATGCTGGCATATGGCTCAGAAGCCGTCATCCCCACGGAGATTGGGTTTCCTACACACAGAGCCAAATGTATGACCCCCATAGGAATATGGAAGAAAGGAGACATGATCTAGACTTAGTCGAGGAGAGAAGAAAAGACGCTGAGATAAGGCAAGCACCCTATCAGCAGAGGTCTGCCAGGTTTTACAACCAGAGGGTGAAGCAAAGACCAATCGCCGTGGGGGACTTAGTGCTAAAAAAGACATGGCAGAAACCCAACAAGCTCCACCCAAATTGGCATGGACCATATAGGGTCATTAATGAAGTTGTCACTGGAACCTATAGGCCAGAGAACCTCGAAGGGGAGCCCTTTTCCAACCCCTGGAACGCAGATCATTTGAAGAAATACTATCAATAATGTAATGTCCTATCGGAAAACAGTTGTAATGAATGTGTTGCTCCAACATAACACTTTGAATGTTAATGAGAATGTCATATTGACCACTCATCTTGTGTTTATTAATTCTAGTGTGATTAGGGTTATCCTCGTTAAACCACCCTCGGCTATGATGAGGGTAAATGGTGGGGACGACCCCCCATTCACCCTCAAGAAAGACGAGGGGGACTTGAAATAATTGAAAATATCATTAAGTTGGTGGAAACCACCCTCGGTTATGATGAGGGTAAATGGTGGGGACGACCCCCCATTCACTCTCAAGAAGACGAGGGGGGGGGGGGGGGCTTAAAATAATTAAAAACATCATTGAGTTGGTGGAAATCACCCTCGGCTATGATGAGGTTAAATGGTGGGGACGCCCCCCCATTAACCCTCAAGAAAGATGAGGGGGGACTTGAAATAATTGAAAACATCATTAAGTTGGTGGAAACCACCCTCGACTATGATGAGGGTGGACGACCCCCCATTCACCCTCAACAAAGACGGGGGGGGGGGGGGGGGGTTGAAATAATTGAAAACATCATTAAGTTGGTGGAAATCACCCTCGGCTATGATGAGGTTAAATGGTGGGGACGACCTCCCATTCCCCCTCAAGAAAGCCGAGGGGGGACTTGAAATAATTGAAAACATCATTAAGTTGGTGGAAACCACCCTTGGCTATGATGAGGGTAAATGGTGGGGATGACCCCCCCATTCACCCTCAAGAAAGACGAGGGGGACTTGAAATAATTGAAAACATCATTAAGTTGGTGGAAATCACCCTCGGCTATGATGAGGTTAAATGGTGGGGACGACCCCCCATTCACCCTCAAGAAAGACGAGGGGGGAGATCATAGGATGGTTAATTCAAATATCATAAGCTAAGGCAAGCATAGAAGACAGGAAGAGACATTATATTATAAGTCAAGTGTTACAAATGCTTGTCTAACAAAAATATTTTTACAAGAAGAGGGTATTGGCTACAGGCAGCCACCCTACTGAGCAGTATCAGTAGGTAAGGTTTCAACATCAATCAGAGGAGTTTCTTTACTGACCAAAATAGGCTGATCCTCAAAGGTGCCGATGCCTTTGATGTGTACTTGAGACTCTACATGGGCTAGAGCCTCAGCTATGAGAGGGTCCTCCATCTCCACTGCTTCAAGAGAGGGACGTATGGACAACTCGGCACAACAAATTTTAAGATGACCCACCGACAGTCCGTCTTAATTCCCCTCTCCAGGTACTCAAGGATAAATCCCTGGAACTCATCAGAGAGATTATAAGCCTCCACTACATCGGCCTCGGCTTTCTTCACTGCCTCATCATGTCCAACCTTGAATTGGGCCCCCTGGTTGATCAAGGGTTCTTCCTTTTCTTTAATGAGGGTGTCCTTCACATTCAGGTCGGCCTCATGCTTCTTCACTAGTTCATCCAGGACCCTTGCATGCTCAGTCCTTGCACTCTCCAGCTCAGCCCGGGTAGTCTTCAATTCAGTCTTCACATTGGCCTCATGCTGAATAGTCCTCTTGGCCTCGTAAAACTTTTGTTGATTCTTAGCTATCCACTTGGTGGCCGAGGTGAAGGCGCAGATAGAATGCATAGATAAACACATGTTAAAATGGGTCGAGGGAACAATTCATGAAATGATAAATAAAAAAGAATGAAGTAGAAAGAGGTACCTGGGCCAAAGTGTGCAGACCGTAATCATAGATCTTGGTCGGGGGAATCTTTGATACGAATTCATAATCTGTGGCTGAGGGTGCAAAAAACATTGAGGCTTTTTCTTCCCTCAAGTTGGCTACGAGAGATGAGGGTTCATCCTTGAGGAAAGTAAGATTTTGAGACCAATAGGCACCCATGCTAGAAGAGGAGTTGGTCCCCTCAGTGTGTGCTTGAAACACCTCTACCCTCGCCCTCATCCGTGAGTCAGGTCGAGAGCCCCCAGGAGCTTCAGACTCCTTCCTTTTGTGACTGTCGGCAGTCGGCTCCACTTCTGTCGGCCCCATGACCTTTGTATTTCTCGGAGGCTGCTGAGGTTCTTTGCCTTTTTTCTTTCCCAGGACAGAAAGTAAACTTGGAGCAGTCATCTCCCAGAGTTGATTAGATAAATTTGCAGGACGACCTAAAAAGGAGACGATATATCAGAAAGATACAGTGGCAAAGAGGAAACACTTGAAAAAAAAGTAAGAATGGATCAAAAATCTACTCACATAATTCTTCCAGGGGGACGACCCTCAGACCAGCTTCTTTGAGAAAATGAGGGGTCATCAAATCTTCAAATTTATGAAGTTCACCCTCTTTCCCTTATTCCCTCAGGTAGTCAACAATGATCCTCTCCTACAAGCTGAGTTTGGGGTCTGACTGTTCTCTCATAGAAGGGTTAGACCATGACCTTAGAATCCTGGGACTGTCTTCTATGGGATCATCCCCGATGGGGAATTCCCAATTCCCAAAGATGAAGAAAAACCTCTTCTTCTAGTCATGATTAAAAGTCTGAGTTACGTGAAGAAGTTTATTGTCGAACTTGCTAGCCCCCAAATGAAAATACCTAGGCTGCTCGAACGACGAGGTGATATTGTAACAGGCTATGAACAAATCGGCCGAGGGATCATCGATGAGAGTATTCTTCTAAAGGGAGGCATAGCTGAGGATAGTCCTCCATTAATTGGGAGGAAGTTGAGAAGGAGCAACCCCAAGGGAAGATAATATGTCGACTACAACAGGGTGCAGAGGGAACCTAACACCAACCCTGAGCATCTGCTCATAAACAACAACTTCCCCCTCGTTCCCCTGGAAGCCTCTCTCGTCTGCATTTGGGATCCTCATAATCACATTGGGTTTTATACCAAACGTGTGCCTCCACAACAAGAGGTCATGATCCCTAACAGAGGAGACATATGCTAACGCACTAGAAGTGTCAACTTGATCAACATCTAAATCCTCACTATCATCCTCATGTCCCTCGTCCCCAGACCTCTCAGCCTCAACACCTGTTGGTGGTCCATCTGGAAAGGCCACCAGGAAGGCAAGAGTGGGCAGGGTTGTTATAGGGACAAACTTAGAATGTACTATGCCCTCGGCCTGTCGGCTTGGCCTAAGAGTGGACGTTTCTCTCCTCCCAGAAGGCCCAACACCTATTGGTGATGATTCTCTATCATTCATTTCTCCCTCGTATGTCTGACTCTGGGTTGGACGATAGGAATACCCACAGCACTCAAATGGTATTATTGTGGCTAAAGGAATGGGGAAGATGGGTCATACCCAATTAGGGTCGGCCCCTCGTCTTCGCTCTTGTCCTCCTCCTCTAAACACCTGATCTCGATGAAGAATCTCTCCCTCAAGGTTGGTATTCCTCGGCTAAATCATAAATCCTTATAAGCATTAAGGGGAAGATCCTACACTTAAAGGAATTTGTTTAAACCAACTAGAAACAAGTTTACAGTTTGACCAAGTTGACTTTTGGATTAAAACCAAAGAAATAAAGGGTTTTGTTAATGAATACCCAAGAACAGGTGGAAATAGGTCCACCGAGAAGAACGCCGAAGAACAAACAAAAAATCTAAGAAGAATCGTAAAAAGGCACTAAACAACCACGAAATGGTGGAGGAGTAATCCTAAGAATCCTAAAACCTAATGATCAGCCCTATGACCACCACAGCAAGGCGGGCCTCTACGCCCAAAAGTATAAAATGCCAATAAAAATTGGGAGGAAACGCAATGAAAGAAACAAAACAAAAATAGAAGCTAAAAGAGGAATCAGTGGAAGAAGAGTTACTTGAGGTCGAAGACGATGACTGAATGAAGCTTGAAACGCAGAAACAAAGGCTGAAATTGCAGTAAACGACGATTGAGCTGTTAAATAGCTAGAGAGAGAAGGCCTGGGGGAAGAAGAAGAAAAAGAAATAATTGTTCAAAAATCCCTTAAATACCTTGTTATTCGTGGGCCCAATAATCAATACAAGACACAACCCACGAGGAGAGGCATTATTAGGGCAGGAAGCCCAAGAATGGTGTGCAACCATCACACTTGGGAAATGTAAACGATGATGGATATCTGGCAAGGTATCAACCAATTTGACATATGTCACTTATCCATCTGACCACACACGAGAATTCTAAGGAAATATTACCCCTCAACCATTTCAACAAACATCGATGGCTAAGGGCTGGGGGGTGATTGATATACCCATATATACCCATGGCCAGACCGAGGTTGTCCTCCACCCAGATGAGGGTACATGCCCAGGACGAGTCCAATAACCACAGTACCGTTACAGGAAGGATCGACCAAGATGATCCCTCAGCCAAGATCAGACAACCCTTCAAGGTCATCATGGCCCAGGTGACCCTCGGTGGGGGCTGACCCCTCATCATAGCCCAGGTGACCCTCGGCGGGGGCCGACCCCTCATCATGGGCCGAACGACCCTCGATGGGGCCGACCCCTCATCATAGTCCAAATGACCCTCGGCATTGGCCGACCCCTCATCATGGGCCGGACGACCCTTGGTGGGATCGACCCCTCATCATGGCCCAGACGACCCTCGACGGGGCCGACCCCTCATCATGGGCCGGACGACCCTATGAGGAGATGATAGTACGAGGCCCACATCTAGCCAGATCTGATGCCCGCATCAACTTTAGCCTCGGCCGAGCATCTAAGGCTGAGGGTGACGTCATCACATCGCGTGACTTGGGGGATGCGTGGAACAGTACGAGTGGGACTCATATAACACGTGGACTTGACCGTTATAACAATATCATCCGCTCACATGAGGGAATATTATGTCATCATTGATTGCAAGTGGCACATCCAGGTGTCAGTAGGGGATTGGCTAGATCATCATACACATGCACCATGCATGCTTGGGGGGTACACTACACCCCCCAAGTCCTATGTATACTTGTCACCTTCAACCCTGTAAAGGGATGGATAATTATAACCCTAGCTAAAACTCTGCTTGTACACACAGTAGAGATAGAGAGTGAGCTTATGTTTATTGTATCCAAGGCCATTAGTGCCCATATCTAGTGGATCACACACTCATAGTGGATGTAGGCCTAATTGGCTGAACGACTATACATCATTGTCTTATTCCTCTTATAGTCATCCCCTTCTATACACTTCTATACACATATATATCTCTATGGCTGCCATTGTTATCACTGTTTGAGCTATCCACCTCTTATATGGTGGTGCTAAATCTTAGCATCATCAGTACGTATTACTCTGCTAGTATTTCTCCTACTGGATGCATGCTCATACCCCACCATTTGCCAAACCCCCCCAGGTACTTTAGGGAAAGAAAAAGGCAAGGAAATTGTGAGAGGAATAAAATGATTTACGCACTAGTAGACTTCAATTTCTATTCATTTTGAACATGCAACTTATTCTCAAATAATGGTTTTTATCATTTGGACTTTATCTGAGTATTTTAAATTTAGTTTGTAATAAGACAAGATGATATAGACTTTCTTTAATTATTATTTATGCCATGAAAATATTTTATTTAAGTGGTCTTATAAACTTCATAAGTTGGACATCATTTTATTAATTAAACTAAATGAATTTTACGACAAAAAAAATTTGAAAAAAATATTAAAGTTAAAAAGAGGATTTGCTTGAATGGAATCAAAGTATAAAAGATTTTCCGCATTGACCCCCGAAATAGGGGCGTCATAACTTAAGTCTCACGAGAGGAATTACCCCACCTGATGGTGCTTGAAATCTTTTTGAAGACCTCAGCTCACACAGATTCTCCTCATAGGACCTAAGACCAGGTAGTGATATTGTATGTCAAAATTAGAGACATGGATATAATGTGGTTCAGAACCTCAACTGAGGGCTTACATCCACTATGAACAATATTGCTTTGTATATTAACTTGTAAATTAGAGTATTATAATCTAAATACTTCTTGAGATTTTTCCAAGTGAATCTAAGGTATCTGAGGTCTTAGACATTATCAAAGGTCCACTTGGAAGTACGTAATTAATTCCTCAAGGGTTTCTTAGATTATTTTAGGACTCAACGACAAATAAAATTATAAGAGGATGGAAGTGGTCCTTCTCAAACATATAGCCAACAATGATTTTCCTAATACTAAATGATGAAGAACTAGGATACAAAGGTTCTCTAGTTGTTATCGTAGTTGCTTGATGATTTTTGGATTATCTTTGATGATACCAAAAATGGTACCACCAGGTCACAGTGATAAAAAGCTCAAACAGTTATAAAATAATGGCAGTAAATAATTAGTATAACAGTAGAAAAGGAGATGAGGCGAAGGATATGAACACCTGAATTTAAGTGGTTCGGTCGAAGCCTACGTCCACTGTGTGCGTGTGAGTGAAATCCACCAACAAATATGGTTCTAATGGCTTGGGGTACAACACTCAAGCTTTCTCTCTCTTCTCGATTCAAATGGATAGAGTTTTAGCTAGGGTTTTCATTAAGCGATCCCCTACAACGAAGAGGATGAAATGTATTTATAGAGCTTAGGGGGTGTAATGTACCCCCCAAGCATGCTAAAGGCATGAACTGATGGAGGTATCCACTAAGACGGTGACAGCTATCCATGAACATGTGCTTAATGATGATGAAATCTCCCCTCATGTGAGGGGAATAATATTTGTTATAACGAAATTTCTCACGTGGCATAAGTCACCTCGTTACCTTCTATTGCTCGTCCAGTATGGTTCTGTCCACAGAGGTCTCGACCTGGCTGAGTACGAGGTTGCTAATGCAACGCTTTTCTTTATGCAAGAAACTAGCAAGTGTGGTCTCGGCTGAGGAGCTCAAGCCAAGGTAGGATAAACATGCCTTTTCTTTGTATCGTCTGGGAGAGAGGTCGAGAGATATTCATGTTTTAGCAAATGTCATTCGATGTTATTGACAGTCCATAGACAAGGTCGGCCCCGTCTAGACTGTCATGTCACCGAGATCAATTTAAGGCTATTTCACGATAAATGATGTTCTATAGCTCATAATGAGTTCATACGTACAAGCAACTGACGTTCAAATGAGTATACAAAGTATGGAAGAACACTTAAGATTTTTATTAAATTTCGTTCATATTTCATTCATCATCTGAACCTCATTTACATTTATTATGATCAAAGGAGAAGAAATAAGCTAAAATAAGATCTTACTGGTAATACTTTTGGAGGTGGTCGGCGTTCCATGGGTTGGAGAATGGTCCCCCTTCCAGATTCTCCAATCTATACATCCCTGGTACTACCTCTTCTACCACTCTGTATGGACCATGCCAATTTGGATGAAGCTTGTTAGGCTTCTGTCATATCTTCTTCAACACCATGCCTCCTACCTTTAGGGGCGTGCCTTAACTCTCTTATTGTAAAACTTTGTTGTCATTTGCTGGTAGGCAGCTTATCTAACCTTAACATATTCTCTTCTTTCTTCCATAAGGTCTAAATCTAGTCTCCTTTGAATAATGTTCTCTTTTGGGTCATATGTATGAACCATGAGGGTAGGGAGACCCACCTCTATCGGCACTACTGCCTCTGAACCATAAGCCAACATGAATGGAGTTTCCCTGGTAGGTGTCCTCTCCTTCGTCCTATAGGCCCAGATGACAGCATATACTTCTTCAATCCACCTTCCTTTGGCATCCTCGCGCCTCCTCTTGATTCCATCGAGGATCGTTCTATTTGTTACTTCTATCTTCCCATTGGCCTGAGGTCGGTTAGGAGCAGAGAAGAACTTCTTGATGCCAACTTGTTCATAATACTTCTCTAGAGAGACATTATTGAACCGTGTTCCATTATTAGAAATTAGAGTATTGGGTAGGCAGTACCTGCATATGATATTTTTCCAAATAAACTGTAAGGCCTTCTTCTCTGTGATTGTTATCATCGACTCGACCTCTACCCATTTTGAAAAATAATCGATCGCCACGATCAAGTAGTGATAGTTGTTAACAGCTCTTGGTAGATCGATCCCCCAAACTGCAAAGGGCCAAGGAGATGTAATGGAAGTAAGAGGCTGATGATGTTAGTGGGGTATGGTGGCAAACCTTTGGCACTTATCACACTTCTTGACGTACACAACTGCATTTTTGGCCAACTTCAGCCACCAATAACCATGGGTAATAGTTCTCTTAGCTATTGGTCTTCCTCAGATGTTACTAGAACCCTTCATGCACATATTTTAAAATATACTCCACCTCAGATGGATGAACACGTCTGATGAGAGGATGAATGAACCATTTCTTGTACAAAATGTCTCTTATGAGGGTAAACTTGACAACTTTGTATCTCAGTTTCGTCTTCTCAGCCTTAGAAATAGGTAGCTCCCCACCTCTGATATAACAGACTATAGGATCCATCAAGGAAGATCCCATACTCATATTGAAGCAAAATTCCACGGTGTTCTCTTCTCCTTCTATCGTAGGCCATTGGAGAATCTTTACCGGGGCTGCTCTTCTGATTTTAGTTCTGGTGGCTGAGGCTAACCTTTCCAGAGCATCGACTCGGCCATTATCTAGTCGAGGTATTATCTTCAATTTTACTTCCTCAAAATGTTTTAACGTTGTCTTAACCTTTCCCAGATACCTTGCCATTCTGTCATCCTTAGCCTCGTATGCACCTAAGATTTGATTGACAACCAACATGGAATCACTATGATTAAGGAGCTGTCTAACATTCAGTGCCCAAGAAATGGAGAGACCTGCTAGGAGAGCCTCATACTCAGATTCATTATTGGAAGCTTTGAAGTTAAATCTCAATGTGTACTCAATATCGATCCCATTTGGGGACGACACTATCAATCCTGCCCCGCTTCCATTCTCGCTTGAATAACCATCAATAAAAAGGCTCCACACAGTACCATTTGGTGAAAAATCACCCTCTTACAAGGCTCCATTTTTGAAAAGATACCTTTCCTCTTCGTTCTCAGATACCTTATTTCTTATTGAACTCGTCTTGACTTCGGCCGAGAGAGGACACACTCTGCTTTCTTGATCACAAGTTGTAGCATCATCTTCAATATCGGCCTCATCCCAAGTGAACTCGGCCATAAAGTCGGCTAGGGACTGCCATTTAATAGTTGTTCTCGGCTGGTAGGTGATGTCAAATTCCTCCAACTCGATTGCCCAAGCCATTAGTCTTCTTGATTTTTCAGGCTTATGAATTACTTGCATGAGGGGTGAGTCTATGAGGACCAACATGGTATATGCCTGAAACTAGGGCTTCATCTTCCTCGAGGCATGGATGAGTACATAGGCTAACTTCTCCATCTTAGTGTACCTACGTTCGACCCCTTTGAGTGCCTTACTATTGAAATACACTGGTTTTTGAACTCAATCCTCTTCTCTTACAATGGTGGCGCTGATGGCTGACTCAGATACTGCCAAATAAGGATACAGTTTCTCCCCCTGAACTGGTCTAAATAATAGGAGTGGGGAGCCGAGGTAGGAATTCAAATCCTTAAAGGCTCTATCACAATCTTCATTCCACTCAAAGGCTTTTCTCAATACTCGAGAGAAAGGAAGGTATTTAATAGTGGCTCTAAAGATAAACCTATTTAGCCCCATCAATCTTTAGGTGAGTCTCTGCACATCCTTTATTATCGTTGGAGTCTTCATTTCTAAGAAGGCCTTGATCTTCTTAGGATTGGATTTGATCCCTCTTTTATTCACAATAAATCCCAAAAACTTGCCCGCTCCCATGCCAAAGAAACACTTGGCGGGGTTGAGCTTCATCCGGTATTTATCCATCGTGTCAAAGGTGCGTTCAAGGTCAGCCACATACGTGTCTTCCTTGAGCCTCTTTGTCAGGATATCATCAACGTACACTTCTATTATCTTCCCGATCTGGTCCTCAAATATTTTGTTGACTAGCCTCTGATATGTTACCCCAGCATTCTTCAACCCAAAGGGCATGACCATGTAGAATTAGGTCCCCTTATCGGTAATAAAGGTTATCTTCTCTTCGTCGACCGGGTCCATGAATATCCAGTTGTAACCTGAGTAGGCATCCATAAAACACATTAATTTATGGTCGACTGTAGCGTCTATCATCTAATCAATCACAGGCAAATGGAAGATGTCTTTCAGACATGCTTTGTTCAGATTCATGAAATCAACACACATCCTCCACTTGCCATTGGCCTTGAGGATGGTGACAGTGTTTTCCAACCATTCGAGATAAATGACTTCTTGAATGAAGTCGTACTTCTCTAATATCTTGACTTCCTCTCTAATTATGTCATACTTCTCTCTTGAGTAGATTCATCTTCTTTGTCCAATCAACTTAGCATCATCGGCCACATTGAGCTTATGACACAAGATTACTGGGTCAATACCGAGCATATCTTCATGGCTCCAGGCAAAGAGGCTCTACCTCTTCCTTAATAACTTAATCAACTCTTCCTTGAGCTATTTGTTTAGGGCTTTGCCAACTTGGATGATTTTTTTCGGCTCATCCTCATTGAGGATGATGTATTTTACTTCTTTTGCGACTTTCCCTTTCTTTAATTTCAACTCGTCTCTGGGGTTCAAAGTATCAATATTATATGTTATAGTTGCTTTCTTGTGAGCTTCCCTCTCCTTGTCTGAGTTGAAGTAGCATTCCTGTCAAAAAGCTTGATCATCTTGGAATTCCCTAACCCTATAAGGAGACGGGAATTTCACCATATGGTGTATAGTGGAGGGCACTGCCTCAAACTCTTTGAGGGCCACTCTTGCTATAATAATGTCATAAGCTGAGTATACACTTTAATCCATTATAAAGAAATTGACCTTCTTTGTGAGACTCTTTGGCCAAACATCCCCCATCCTGACGTCCATCTCATACATTCCCAACGGATGGACTTTCTCACCATTGAATCTAATCAATGGGTGATGATAAGGCATGCGCCTCTTCTTATCTAGTCCCAGGCCTTTGAAGCATATCCAGAGCATAACATAGGCAAAACTTCTACCATCAAGCAATATTATTAGGACTTCATACCCATGAATCCTAGTCGTAATCATTAGAGGTTCGTTTTGGGTAGCTAGGATACCCTTGAAGTTGAGTCTTAAAAAATTAACAATCAAAATGTCCATATCCACTTTCTTCACTTTATTTGACTTAGAGCTTACTGTAGTCGAGTTAACAACTTCAACTTTAGGAAGAGCTTTGACCTCTACAACGTGTTCCTTTATGTCGACCACATCTTAGCCTCCCCCTGCTAGGCCCCCATAAATCATCTTCACATCGATCGATATCATATGAAGGCGACCTTTTGGACTATTATCCTTTGGTGGCAGATCTGGGTTGTCCCCATCATCGTCGTCTGAGGCATCATATTTTTCCCAGGAGCATCCTCTTTGAACTTATCGGCCCTTCTTTTTCTGGGGTCATCTCGGCCTCCCTTTGGACTACTTACATATTTCCTCAGCTTCCTAGCCTTGAGCATCTTCTCAATCTCGTCCTTTAGAGCAAAACATTTATCGGTCAAGTGCCCTTGATCTTGGTGAAATTCACACCATATTATATTTTTCCTCTTGCGAGGGGGATGTTTTAGCTTTTTGGGCCAACTCAGGGACCAATCATTCTTAATCTCATGCATGATATGATCACAATTGACATTGAGGGGAGTGTAGTCGATAAACTTATCATCAAACAATCTCTTCTTTTCATATTTATTCTTCTTCTAAAACTTGCTCCCACTTCTAGGCCCCTTCTCATCCTCATACTTCACTTCCATAGCTTCTTTGGTGTTCATGACCTTATCGTCCGTCTCCAATAGCTCGGCCATAGACTTTGGTGGGTACTCAACAAGCTGCCAAAGTAATTTCCCTTTCTGCATACCTCTTATTAGTGATGTCATCATAATAATTTCCTCATAATCCTCCACTTCTAACTTCTCCTTATTAAACCTCGCAATGTACTCCCTGAGTCTCTCATTCTTCCACTGGCTTAATGTACAATAGGTGAGTAGTCTTCTTCTGGGGTCTTACCCTAAAGAAGAAGTTGTGGATGAATCGTTCTCCGAGTAGTTTAAAATTTTCAATGGAGTTCTTCGGGAGTGAAGTGAACCATACATGGGTAGCTCCAGTCAAAGTGATTGAAAATGCATGACATTTTATCTCATCTGAGATGGAGTAGATGTCTGCAACCGACTGGTACATCTCTACATGGTGCACAACCGACTGCTACATCATACTTTGGAGTAATCACTGGTGGCTTGAACTTGGCAGGGGTCATAAAATTAACTATCTTAGCTACAAAAGGAGAGACTTCAGAATTGCCCCTCTGCAAGGGGTCTCGGCTCTTAAGAATGTCCCCAATTTTATTCTTCAACCTCTGAATCGAGTCATTCTTGGGCCTTTCGGCCACTTCCACAACGTCGACCTGGACGATATTGTCCCCTGCCACCTCAACTAGTCGAATAGATGGTTCTTTAGCCACTGCCCTATGTTGAATGTTTACTACTCTTTGTCCCTCATCTCAGCCACATGGTGGCCGACAGTCTTCCCCTTGCCTCCTTGATATAACCATATTCCTAGATCCGGACAATCGAACCCTAAGATCACCCTTTGGGCTGAGCCTTTTAAAGGCCGACCCTCTACTTAGCCGATCAAAGGTTGATCCCCTTGGTTGAGCATCTTGACCCGACCTTCTATTATGCCCTCGACATGATTGAATGGGGCGTACAGCATTTTTAGACACTTCATATGGCTCCCAGTATTCAGCCCGAGCGTCTTCAGCCTCATAGTCATCATATTGGTCCTCTGGGCAAGGCTGACCTTGCCTCCCCAGGCGTAAATGCGTAGGGTTAGCAATGTCTCTCTGCCGTTAAAGAGGTGGTATCTCCTTGTGTGGCTCCTGGGGTGGTCCCCTGGCATCTGGAGGTTGCTCCATGGCTGTCGGAGTAATCATCTCCAGCGTTATCCCCGTGGGTCTCACCAATACATTTTGGCTGAAGGCAACTAATGTCTCTTGCATTTCTTATTGGCCGACCACCAATGACTTCAACGCTACCACCACCTCTGCCATCTCTGACTGAGGAGGCACATGGCTAGAACTAGGACCATCAGCTGGTGGTGGAAATTCTGATGCCATGTTTCACACCTGATGGATGACTTGTAAATTCTAGGATAAAAGCTTAGAAACTCAATAAGGGCTCTTTTAATGGTGAAACAACTCTACAAGAGGGGACGACTGGTTCACCACAAGAGACTTCAATAAGTATAATCTAGAGATAGGAAGAGATGACAATTCTTGTTTCCACAGACGGTGCGAGACTGATGATACCAAAAATGGTACCACCAAGTCACAGTGATAAGAAGTTCAAACAGATATACAATAATGGCAGTAAATAAACAGTATAGTAATAGAAAAGGAGATGAGGCGAAGGAGATGAACACCTGAATTTAAGTGGTTTAACTGGAGCCTATGTCCACTGTGTGCGTGTGAGTGAAATCCACTAATAAATATGGCTCTAATGGCCTGGGGTACAACACTTAACCTTTCTCTCTCTTCTAGATTCAAATGGATAGATTTTTAGCTGGGATTTTCATTAAGCGATCCCTTACAACGAAGAATATGAAATGTATTTATAGGTCTTAGGGGATGTAATGTACCCCCCAAGCATGCTGAAAGCGTGCACTGATGAAGGTATCCACTAAGACGGTGACAGCTGTCCATTCACATGTACTTAATGATGATGAAATCTCCCCTCATGTGAGGGGAATAATCTTAGTTATAACTGAATTGTTCACGTGGGACACGTCATCTCCGTACCTTCTACTTCTCATCCAGTATGATTCTATATGCAGAGGTCTCGGCTTGGACGAGTACGAGGTTACTAATGAAACACTTGTCTTTATGCAAGAAACTGGTAAGTGTGGTCTCGGACGAGGAGCTCAGGACGAGGTAGGCAAAGCATGCCTTTTCCTAGTATTTAATGGGAGAGAGGTCGAGAGATGTCCTTGTTTTTGTAATACTTTCTTGAAGTCTTATCCTACAAGACGGCCAAGGTTGTATGTATGAGGTCGACCTTTGTTCTGGACGAGTCTTGGAAGCGTCCTGTGATTTCCTTCTAGAAGCTCAACTGTTTGGATTTAAGAGGTATCATCTTGGGATGAGGTTATATTTAGTCATATAAATCTTTAACCCTTTAGAATTATTTAATATATCAACACTCCCTCGGGGAGAGTGTGGGTGGATTGCAACGACATGGGCAGAGTTGCATTGAGGTCTGACAATTATAGTAACATGGTGGACTCTTGGTGAAAGTCTTGAAGGTAGTGCAGGGTAGCTGATATTAACATTAAATGAATATTAAATTATTCAATTCTAGTGAAATGAAGTAGTGGGAATAGGTAAATCACTACATGTACCTTTTACTTACTCACTAGATAAGCTCTGGTAGCTTTGTCAGATGACTAAGGTGTCGTGAGGTGACTATGGTCATTTTAGGATAGTCTGAGTTTATGCCTTTGACATAGGAGAAAATTTATTTTTGAAAAAGAGGTTAGGAACCACGAATAGGTCGACTTTTGTTAGGCGAAGGTCCTCTAGACTCGTTTAAGGCCTAATACTATGCATTTTGAGGTATCTCTGAGATTGATATTCAAGGTTTGAATGCTTGAGTGAGTACTTGGTAGCCTTGATAATATTGGTATTGCTTTTAATTCATTTGAGGTTCCTTCATTGGGTCACCTATGGTCATTAAGGATTGGAAAGAACTAGACAAAGGTCTCTGATAGGCCTTGGGACCTTATCCTTTATGTGAGGGAGATAAATAGGCTAAAACCCTTGGAATACTCGAGGAGTTAAATGTGGTATCATCAAAAGCTCCAAATTATCTCTTTCAAGAATTTGAAGGGGAATACTTATTCATTTAAATGAAAAGGGTAGAAACATAACTAGCCAAGGAGATTCTGGTTATTATGAGATTGCATTAGAACGGAGCATGCATTGAGTGTAGGAGGGAGAGAACTGTGGTGTGTCAAGCCTTGGGTAGTTATTAATAAACCACTTGGGCTGGTTAGAACCCTCACCACTTATTTATGCAATCTCTGAGATCTTTCTTTTCTTGAGCTTCATCTTTCCGTTATTCTCCATCCTTTTACTAAAACCATGTCTTTTGGAAACGTATATCCTTCAAAGGTCTTGAACCCCAGTGCTCTTTCAGCTATATGGCCTCGTGTTTCTCTACCTTCCACCACTGAATAGGGAGATGGAACTTCTGCTAAGCCCCCCACTTGGGGGCTTTCTGATGGGATACAAGTAATAAGGTACTTTAAGGACCTTAACTTCTCTGAAGGGGCTCAGGTAGCCTTGCGAATAATTGAAATAGACCTAGAATCAACTCATCTGAGGTACTAGATATAATAAAATATGACCTTAAGGGTGGGGTCGCTAGATTTAAAGAGAGGGATTGCTCCATGATTCCCCGAAATGTCTGCTTTAATGAATGATTCTTGGCTAATTGGGTTAGGTTTCTTCTACCTCACCCATTGCTGGAAATTTTAAAAATCATTGGGGTAGCTCCCAGTCAAATAGTGATAAATATTAGGAGGCCATTGATGGACACTGTTATGGCTTGTAGGGAGGATAGTTGAGGCAAGTTCAATGTCTCCCTATCTCAATTCTTCACTCTGTATAGGGTGCAAGAGTAAAGTAAGCCCAAGGATAAGGTCTTAAATTACTTCTCCCCTAAGGTTCCCGTGGTCTTTGCGAGGAAAAAGCACAACGTTCCCAGGAAATGGACATAGATTTTCTTCTTTGTTGCTGAGGCCTAGACTGCCCCATACCCTATGGATTAGTTTAGATGTCCAACTCCATGGTATACTCCTCTATCCATTGGTAAGTTTATTTTATGATTTTGGTCTCTTGCACTGCTAATATGAGGTTGGGATAAAAATCTTTTTACCTTTTCATTATAGAATCTCTTGTCCCCATCCATGAACAAGCTGAGAGGTTAAAGGAAGCTTTGAAGTTAGCAACCATTCCATTCAAAATTTTGGTCAACCCCAACCATCTGTTGAAAAATGGTCTTAGCCCTCATCCTAAAGTGGACCCATCCGAAGGGATGACTAAGGCCCCATAAATCATTATTGGGGAGGTGGAAAAGGTTGAGTCCTTCGATATGATTCATAGGAAGCACAAGGAGGTGGCCATTGATGTTTTTGGGGATTCGGTTGTTGCTCTCGAGGTGCTTGAGTCTAGTGAGGGAGAGGATAAGAGATCCAATAAGGGAGTTGATCTCCCTCCAAGTACCAATGAGGTCTTGCCCCTTGTGGAGGGATTTGTTCTCATTTACTCTAATTATTTACCAAGTAAGTTTTTTGAACTCTTCTTCATTTTTTGATTTCCCTTGCTGAGATTTTTTCACTAACTCTTTGATGTTCTAAGTTCATTAGACAAACGTGAACAAAGTAAGTTGGTTAGGAAATAGGCTAAGTATACCTCTTCCCCTCCAGCTATAGTAAAGGAGAAAAGACACAAGGTCATCAAATGTATAAGGTTCAAGGTTCCCATGGAGATACATGTTCCATCAGTGAAGTCAGTGGTTGATCTTGATCAAATGTCTAACCAAAAGGAAAAGATGTCGTTAGAGACAATCATCAAAATCCTACCTCTACGGCAAGTATTACCACAGGTAGGTGGGTCTTCTGGGGAAACCCATATCGCACCTTCTATTCTAGGTGACTTACATCCCATGGTATGATCATCTTTTGTGGATAAGTATGGTGTTCCCCTTTCGAAGGGGAAGGACGTTGAGGGGACTCCTATGAACTTATATAAGTTGTCTCTTGTTAAGGAGAGAATCACTTTTTGGGTCTCCCTAAAATCATTTAATTGGACTGGGACATCGGACTAGGCCATATAGTATGCCGAGTGAAAAGAATGAGCGAGTCTGAGGGACACTGAGGAAGAGAAATAGTGTAGGCTAATGTCTTTATTGATGTCTAAAAATAATCTAGATTTATAATCACATATAACAATATATTAAGCTACTCAAATCACACATACATAAGAGAAGAGATTCGTAGAGTGGTTCAAATAAAAAATAACTTGCGTCCACTGTTGGTATTATTTAGTAGGGTTTACAGTAGCTCAGTATGGTGTGCATGCGAGTGATTTTAGTTATTCCTCCAATTTAGGGAGTACTTCGTATTTATAATGGTGTAAAACCCTAGACATGGAATGCCTTTATATTTCCAGGCATTTACATCTGTGTACAATAAATGAAACTCTTGTAATTCAGTGCTAGTTTGCATCCCATCCGAGTAACTTTTGGTATTCTTGATGGTTAGCATTCCTGGAATTGGTCGGCCATCTAGCCGCTTATGTATCTCTGATGCCTATCAAGGTGTCTAGTCGACCATGTAAGAGGACATGTGTACATTTATTATTGCACGTAGGAGAGTAATTTTACATACAATAAAATCCCTAGTGCTCCATTCTTGATTATTGATAAAAAGTATGGAGTAGTTGGTTCAGGAAATTTCTCGGCGTATAATAATGAGTACGTGGTTAGCAGTCGACTTCCCACACTTGTAAAAACTTTCACTGGTACTGTTTGATAATGACATTTTTATAAATAATTCAAACTTTTTTGAACCGCCAAAAAATACAATATTATTTTGAAGCTTCGGGAGGGGTGCCGCTAGCGGTAGTTCAAGAGTTCATTCAGTTAATCATTTCATTATCTTTTATCGAGGAAACCTATAAATAGGTACCATTTTCCCTCCTTTATTTTCACCTCAAACCTTCTGCACTTGAGAGTTTTTCTTTTTCTTTAATATTTCTTTGTTTTATCGTTTACTGCCATTGTTTTTCTTTAGTTCCTGCAGTCACCTTAGATCCCCTGTAAGCCTTCTTTCCTTTCTTTCTCTGTTTTATCATCTTTTTCTCTTTTTCCACCATGGTTCACATTGTAGAATTATACGAGTTTAGAGCAAAAAGAAAAATTCCTTCTTGGGTAGATTTAGAGACAAACCAGGGTCCCCTAGATGTGTATTCCCTTCCTGAGGGTCACTGGATACCCACCTTATTCATAGCCGAGTGTGGCATCACTTTTCTACCAAACACTTTTTTCCTTTAATTTTGTCAATACTTTGATGTGGTCCCTACTAGAGTGGCACCCAACACTTGGAGGGTTGTAAATGGTGTCCATAGATTAAACGATATTTACGGGATCCATATTGGGGTCCATTAGTTAATGTTTTTCTATAAACGGGGTACGGTTGGAGAGAGCACCTACTATTTAAAGACTAGGCAAGAAACAAAGCCTTAGTAGTGAATTTACCAGATCCCAATAAGGATTATTGGGATTATGGTGTAGTTGTTAAGAACTGGCAATATACTCCTATTCTACAAGGAGTGTATTATATAGGGCCCATATGTCCTCAAATAGAGAGTGGCATAGGTTAAAATTTTGTCCTTTACATGTTCTTCTTTTATTATGTGTTTCTGAGTTCTACCGGCTAACTTTGTTGTTTCATTTTTGATGCAGAGGAAAGTAAGAAGACGTGTCCCAAAGAAGGCAAAATTAATATTGAATACCTCAAGTTTTTGTGGGGGCTTAACCATAGTGTTGGAGAGGAACGTCCTTGAATTGCCTCTTTGCTGTTGGAATACAAGAGTTCCATTACCTCTTTTATTGCCCGACCAACACTTATGCTGCCCTAAGTTGCCATCAATTTAGAAGAGGATCTTGTACCCACTTCTTCAGCTACAGAATATGTTAGTGCTGAGTTCACCCAGGGAGGAACTTCTTCCTTATTTGAATATTTTGACATTTATGAGATCCCACTTTCTCCTCTAATCGACATAACTAAAAGTAATATGCCCAACTTGATGGGTGGGCCATTGTCTCCTCCCCGCAAGAAGAATGCTAACGCTGGTAAGAAGACAGTTAAGAAAAAATCCCAAGCTAATGATAAGAGGCCTCTTGGTGCTGAAGAGACTCAAACTACTGAGTCTCAACATTAGAGATTGAGGAGAGGTCTGCTCGACCCTTAAAAACAGGCACAGATAACTCAAGCCGACCAACAATCGTTGGCTGTAAATAAGAATCTCGCCTACCAACAAGAGTTGGTGAGAAAAATCCAACCTAACTTAGACATTAGGTCAGCTTCTGTTGCTATTAACCCTGGATTGTCCAGGGGTTAGATCAAGTCTGGAACTTTCCCTGCTGATCAGGATGCATCAACCCCCATGCCCAGGTCCAGGATAATGGAGAGGGCTTGCCATAATTTGGAACTAGTAGTTATCTTATCTTCTGCTTTTCCCTTGATGTTGTTGAATTATTTTTGACTTCTGGTGTTTGCTTTTTTTGCAGTGTAGGCCCAATGTTCTTAAACGTGCTTTAAGGATGTCAAAACAAAATTTTCTTTCAAGTTTTAACACACACCAAGTTTGTGAACCAATTTCAATTAAGTCCAATTTTATCTTATTTAATCGTAAAAATGCATCTAGGTGATTAAAGCAAGTAAAATAAAAAAGTTCACACAAGCAACACAGGATGTACGAGGAAAACACAAAAGGAAAAAACCTTGGATGGCCCAAGCTAGACAATCACTATGATACGATTTTACAAGGAAGAGATACAGACTTACACAACGGCTTAATCCCCATAAGTCTTGAGGCTCTTCTTCTTCTCTTTCACTGCTCCTCCACAGTGCTCACGCAGAAATCCTTCCATAATACTCGTCCACAACACATGCGTCCATTAGTGCCTCGGTGTCCACCGATGCAGCTTGGCAAACCATCTATGATTCAGAACACGGACTCCTCCGTTTATTCATCGCAAATCCCAATGAAATAATTTTTTCAAAACGATGAACAATCTCTGATGGTGCAGACAAGATCTCTATGAAATTTAATGTGAAAGATCAGATCTTTAAACTCCAAGGATGGTTTTTAACCTTTGAAAACCTTAGAAAACTTATGCAAAAAATGTATGAGTTCATATATGAAATATGGTTTTGCACACCCTACCAAATTCTACGAAAAAATCTTTAAATAAAAAATCTAAGTTGGCATGTCGTTCTCACGAGATCCACAAGTCATTCTAATGACCATAAGATGTCATTCGAACGACATCAAAGTTGGTGTTTCATATGACTCTAAACTGAAGTTATCTCAGAATAAATGAAGATAAAACATTTTACACATTTTTAATTAAAGCTTCCATCATTTAAAACTCTTTTCGAACTCCATAAACATAATGCGTTCAACTTGAGAGTATCTCGGAATGCAATCTGTATGAAGACGAGAAACGTGCACTAATAAAACTCGCCATAATAAATCTATCTTTGAAGCTTTGCCGCTACGTCTTCAACCCAAACATGTCATAGACATTGTGGAGATCTTGACAATATAAAATCTATCTATGAATTAAACAAGATTTGTTCCGAGAATAAATCAATTACATAGAAACGGAGTCAGTTGGAGATTTTGTCCTAAAAAATCTCCTCCTTTGACTATTCCAGGACAAAACCCAAATAGTGAAATGCCTAAGCCGGACCGTGAAGTCATATGACACCTAAATCCCATCCCATAAAACCCAAAATAAAAAATACAGGACAAGGACTAGTATATGTAGGTCCAACAAGCATGAGCCGTCGGAATGTGATGTAGTCTTGAAATCTCGAATCTCTGAAGAATACCTACACACATGTGACAGACAAATACCGAGTGAAGTATGGAGGAATAAATGATATAAAAATACCAATATGTAAAGCAAACCATTTGTTAAACATGTGAGAAATACCAATATGTGCAATACAACATGATACCAGTAAAATATGAACATATGATCATGATACCAATTTGTAAAGAAAAAAAAATATGCTCAATTAACAAAATACTCCACCTACATCACATACATCTGTCCCTCCTTTTGTCTTGAATAGACAATAAGTGAAAAAGATAAACAAATCATCATTATATCTAGAATGAAATAATCAATGAAGCATATCTAGATAAACTTGAAACACCAACTAAAAATAATCATACGATACCAAATCGTAGCTAGCAAACAGTCACATAGAATGAATCAACAATCTAAGCAAATATGTGACTAGAGAAATCAATGTAGCACAAGAATCAACACATGAATAATCAATATCGACTGCATATAAACTGTCCAAATGAACACAAAAGTACCAAAACATTAAGATATCAACATACATTCTAAGTAGGTACAAAAGCAAAATAAGGGCTCAAAAATCCAGTAGGTCATTCGAACGGCTATGTCATGTTGTTTGAACGACTATGCCACATAGCATGTCGTTTGAACGAGATAGCATATCGTTTGAAGTGTGCATCAAACAACTTAAAATGGTGTGCTGTCATTCGATACATTTATCTAACGACTATACTAACGACCATATTTGAAGAAATTAACGCCTCGAAAAATGTGTTGCGAGAAGCAAACTTCGAACGACTTGGAGATGTCATTCGAATGAAGTTCAGAAGTCGTTTGAACGACTTCAACATAATTTATATTCCAGTTACATAAATGTTAAAGATTTTCCCAGTGAATTGTTTTTATGAAAACAGATACTGGAGATACAAAATAGTAGCAAAAACAGACTCAAAACAGAAAATAAAGCAAGTAGAAACAATGTGAGTTTGATGCTAACATAGTAATAATGTGCTCAAACATGGATATGGAATGAATGGGCGTGAACTACAACAAATGAATCATAGTATGAACACATCAAAATCATCAATAAGCTCTAATGGATAACTAAATGCCATTAAACTTAGTTTCAACCATATGTGACAATTAATATATTGAGCTAAATGAACTGAACAAACATCATGCACACAAATTAGAAATTTTGACGATTCTCCAAACAATAGCATCATGATACGATTTTCAACATTAGGATTCGTGGTGCAAATCCGCTTATTTTTCCATCCAAACACCCTCATATATTCATATTTTCCTTTTCAAGCTCCTTTAAGGTTTCTATTTTTCTCAACTTAGAGAACACCTATTGGCCCGATTTTTGGCATATGATTATTTTTATTGCCTTAATTTTTTGGGGGCTCTTTTAAACGGTGGATTTCCTATAAAAACTCATCATTTTTCAATGTATGCAATATAAATCCTCACGGTAAATGGTTCTTACATTCTCACCTCCTCCTAAGTCTTATTACACATGAAAAAATGAGATAAGAACGTATCACCAAACTCAAATATGCATACGATGTCAAACACTCATATAAACTCGTGCATGTGTGCAAAGATGGCATATATACAAAGTTGTATCCAAATGCATATCAACTTCGAAACAACTCCATTTAGAGAATGGTTGAGCATTCAACGCATCAACAATTATGACCAAATGCCCTAGCCACATGGATAAACGAAATGATGGGGGTCCAAGTACACCAATATGACACATGAAACATTAAAACTCAAGACACAAAAGATACACCAAAAATATATTTTTGTTTTTCTAAAAATATTTTTGACTCTAAAATAAAATCCTTTTCTATTTTCTAAAAAATATATGAAACAAAAAAAGTTTTTGTATTGTCAAATTTTTTTTATCAAAACAAAATCTTTTTGTATTTTTCAAATAAGACTCAATTAAATGAAAAATATAATACAAAGAGATAAGCATGACACAACGCAAGAAAAATATGAATCATGAAGGAAGGACTAGTGTATGACAAACACGGCAACACAATCATCCTTTAGATTTAGCATGGAAAGAATCAAGTGCAACCAAGAAAGAACCATGAAGTTTAATTCCTAAAGCCTCTAAGTCCAATTTCCTAACCCAAGTAGATGTGTAATGATGCATGGGCGGGGGGGGGGGGGGGGGGGTTGGGAACCGAAACAACTTTATTCCTCAACTTACTAGGAGAAATTTTAAGGTCATAACAATAACGTCTAAGGTGACACGCCCTACTGCAATCAGTGCAAGTGAAAACACGACGAGGAATGTGACCTAAATATGAACCTCTCCAAACATTCCTAGTTGGCTCTCTCACACGATTAGTATTGGCTTTGGTAATGGGAGAAACACGATCATCGTGGCCTATACCACACCTATCATACTTGATTTGGATAATACCTAAAAGCCTATCCAACTTTTTTGACCTATCCTCCAAATCAAACTTCACCTTACTCAAGTCTCTCAATCTCTCCTCTACCTCACTAATCCTATACTCAAATAAACGTCTAAACTCCTCAAACTCTAGAATATCCTTCTTCACAGCCTCCATCAAACCCCGAATACCCTCTCTCTCTCTCTCTCTCAACGTATTGTAGTTTTTCCCTAAGAGTCATCTACCGTGCTCTAGGATCATCAATAAAAGCATCATCATTTTCTACGGCACGCTCATTCAACCTAGCTTGTAATTTTAAGTTTGCCCTTTTCACCTTTACCGCTTACTTATATAAATCATTAAAGGCAACTTGAAACTCTCCCTTATCAATCTCCTCATCCTCACTAGATTCACCCACACTCACTTTTGATTCACACTCAACGGCCACAGAAGTGTCATTCACATGAGAATCTTCATGGGAAGATTTATCGCCGTCGCTCAGATGACATGCCATGAACTTTGCAAAGTTACGCTCAATGGGGAAACTCTCTACCTCTTCTAATTCACTATCACTTAAGGTGGCATTATATGCAATAAGTTTCTTACCCTCCTTCTTAAGTGTAGTGGGACACTCCACTACCTTGCGACCATAACCCTCACAACCAAAACACCTATCCGACTTAGCCCTCTTAACATTCTCACTCTTATTCTTAGGGACTTGATCCGCCTTATTGTTCTTGTATTTATCAAGTATTTTGGCATCTTTCAATTTCTTTTGTAACATAAGAAACTTTTTGAACTTATTTGCTAACAAAGCTACATCCTCAAAATCGGAATCAGAATGATCATTCAAAATATTAGTCTCCTCCTTCCGGGTTTTCCAAGAAATGCCCTTCTCTTTCTTTAGAAAATGCTTGGAGGTAAACATGTGAAGCTCTTATTGTTTTTTTGATTCAAGAATACCCAAGGAGTTCAAAACGGTCACTTTGGGATCAAATCTACTAGGCAACGACGTTAAGATTTTCTTTATGACTCAATTATCGGGTATTTTCTCTCCCAAATTAAACGATGATTTGATAGCATTCGATAATATAGCATAAAACTCATCAAACGACTCACTCTCTAACATCTTAATCATCTCAAACTGTGTCATGAGGTTTTTAAGTTTAGACACCCTAACCGTGCTAGTGCCCTCGTGAGTAAGTGCAAAAATATGCCAAGCCTCTTTTGAGGTTTCACACGTCATGATTCGGTTATACTCTTCCTTGTGACATGTGAGGAAATAACATGAAGACCTTTAGAATTTTAAAGTTCAAGTCTATGTTTGTCTTTGGTCCATGACTCAACAGGTTTTAAATTAGTGGTCTCACCCTCTCGTGTGATCTGTGGTGTCCAACCTTTTCAACCGCTAACCACACATGCTTATAAATTAATTTTAAAGAACTTCCTATTCACATTTTGCAATAGGCATAATTAGTGACATAAGAAACAGGAGTTTGAAAAATATCAAAACTTTTGAAATTCATCCTTAAAAACACAAGGGAATAATACACATAAAAAATGTTTCTAGCTATAATACCACTTTGTGGCCCCTTTTTCTTTAGTGTGCTTTAAGGATGTCAAAACAAATTTTTCTTTTAAAAAACTTTTTCCATATTTTAACACGCACCAAGTTAACCAATTTCAATTAAGTCCAATTTTATCTTGTTTAATCCTAAACATGCATCTAGGTGATTAAAGCAAGTAAAATAAACAAGTTCACACAAGCGTCGCGAGATATACGAGGAAACCACAAAGGGAAAAAACCTCGGACAACCCAAGCCAGACAATCACTATAATATGGTTTTACAAAGGAAGATAGAAATACTTATACAATGATTCGATCCCCACTAGTCTTGAAGATCTTCTTCTCTTTCACCCCTCCTCCACATTGCCCATACAAAAATCCTTCCATGATACACGTCCACAACACACGTGTACACAAATGCCTCGGTGTCCACCAATGCAGCTTGGCAAAACGTCTACGATTTTGAACACGGACTCATCCATTTCTTCATCGCAAGACCCAATGAAACAATTTGTTAAATGTGATGAACAATCTCGGATGGTGCAAACAATATCTCTATGAAATTGAATATGAAAGATCGAATCTTTTAAACTCTAAGGATGGTTTTTAAACTTTAAAAACTTACACAGAAAACTTATGAGTTCTTTTATGCAATATGGGCCTTCACACCCTATGAAATTCTGAGAAACGTTATTTAAATAAAAAATCTAAGTGTTATGTTTTAATAAGTTGCATTGGTCCCGTGCGAGGTGTTCGTGCCTCCTATGGGGTCGTTTGGGGCTGGTTTAGGTTTTCACCCTTTAACGGCTTGTTTTTAAGTTTAAGTGTTGTCTTTGCAAATTATCATCATATTCCCAAATCGAAAGACCCGAGACTATGCGGTCAGTTCCTACAAGTTACATTGGTCCCGTGTGAGGTGTTCGTGCCTCTTACATGTTCGTTTGGGGGTTGGTTTCAGTTTTCACCCTTTAACGACTTGTTTTTAAGTTTAAGTGTTTATTTTTGCAAATTATCATCATATTCTCGAACCGAGAGACTCGGGACTATGCGGTCAGTTCGTACAAGTTACATTGGTCCCGTGCGAGGTGTTCGTGCCTCCTACAGGGTCGTTTGGGGGCTGGTTTGGTTTTCACCCTTTAATGGCTTGTTTTTAAGTCTAAGTGTTATTTTTGTAAATTATCATCATATTCTCAAACCGAGAGACCCGAGACTACGCGGTCAGTTCTAACAAGTTACATTGGTCCTGTGCGAGATGTTCGTGCCTCCTACGGGGTCGTTTGGTGGCTGGTTTGGGTGTTCACTCTTTAACGACTTGTTTTCAAGTTTAAGTGTTAATTTTTATAAATTATCATCATATTCTCAAACCAAGAGACCCAGGACTATGCGGTCTGTTCCGACAAGTTGCATTGGTCCCGTACGAGGTGTTCGTGCCTCCTACGGGGTCGTTTGGGGGCTGGTTTCGATTTTCACCCTTTAACGACTTGTTTTTAAGTCTCAGTGTTATTTTTACAAATTATCATCATATTCTCAAATCGGGAGACCCGGGACTACGCGTTTAGTTCCTACAAGTTACATTGGTCCCGTGCGAGGTGTTTGTGCCTCTTACGAGGTGGTTTGGGGGCTGGTTTAGGTTTTCACCCATTAACGGCTTATTTTTAAGTTTAAGTGTTATTTTTGCAAATTATCGTCATATTATCAAATCAGGAGACCCGAGACTACGCGGTCAGTTCCTACACGTTACATTGGTCCCGTGCGAGGTGTTCCTGCCTCTTACGGGTCCGTTTGGGGGTTGGTTTCAATTTTCATCCTCTTACGACTTGTTTTTAAGTTTAAGTGTTATTTTTGCAAATTATCATCATATTCGCAAACCGGGAGACTCGGGACTATGCGGTCAGTTCCTACAAGTTACATTGGTCCCGTGCGAAGTGTTCGTGCCTTTTACGGGGCCATTTGAGGGCTGGTTTATATTATCACCCTTTAACGGCTTGTTTTCAAGCCAAATCGACATATTTTGAAAATATTGTCATACTCTTAAATCGGGAAGCCCGCGACTACGCGGTTAGTTCGTACATGTTACATTAGTCCAGTGCGAGGTGTTCGTGCCTCTAATGGGGCCGTTTGGGGGCGAGTTTAGGTTATCACCCTTTAACGGCTTGTTTTCAAGCCAAATCGACATATTTTGAAAATATCGTCATACTCTCAAACCGGGAAATCCGCGACTACGCGATCAAATCGTACAAGTTACATTCGTCCCGTGCGAGGTGTTCGTGCCTTTTACGGGGTCGTTTGGATGATGGTTTGGGTTTTCACCCTTTAGCGGCTTGTTTTCAATCCTAATCTGTATGTTTTTTAATTATCATCATATTCTCAAACCAGGAGACCCACGACTACGCGGTCAGTTCGTATGAGTTACATTAGTCCCGTGCGAGGTGTTCGTTCCTCTTACGAGGTTATTTGGGAGCTGGTTTGGGTTTTCACCCTTTAACGGCTTGTTTTTAAGTTTAAGTGTTATTTTTGCAAATTATTATCATATTCTCAAACTCGAAGACCCGGGACTACGCGGTCAGAACTTACAAGTTACATTGGTTTCCGTGCGAGGTGTTCGTGCCTCTTACAGGTCCGTTTTGGGGCTAGTTTCGGTTTTCACCCTTAATGACTTGTTTTTAAGTTTAAGTGTTATTTTTGCAAATTATCATCATATTCTCAAACCAAGAGACCCGGGACTACGCAGTCAGTTCCTACAAGTTACATTGGTCCCGTGCGAGGTGTTCGTGCCTCTTCCGGGTCTGTTTGGGGGCTGGTTTTGGTTTTCACCCTTTAACGACTTGTTTTTAAGTTTAAGTGTTGATTTTTTACAAATTATCGTCATATTCTCAAACCTGGAGACCCGGGACTATGCGGTCAGTTCGTACAAGTTACATTGGTCCCATGCGAGGTGTTCGTGCCTCCTATGGGGTCGTTTGGGGGCTGGTTTGGGTTTTCACCCTTTAACGGCTTATTTTTAAGTCTAAGTGTTATTTTTGCAAATTATCATCATATTCTCAAACTGGGAGACTCGCGACTACGCGGTCAGTTCCAACAAGTTATATTGGTCCAGTGCGAGATGTTCGTGCCTCCTACGGGGTCGTTTGGGGGCTGGTTTGGGTTTCCACCCTTTAACGGATTATTTTTTAAGTTTAAGTGTTGATTTTTGCAAATTATCATCATATTCTCAAACCGAGAGACCCGGGACTATGCGGTTAGTTTTAACAAGTTGCATTGGTCCCGTGCGAGGTGTTCGTGCCTCCTACGGGGTCGTTTGGGGGCTAGTTTGGGTTTTCACCCTTTAACGAATTATTTTTAAGTCTAAGTATTATTTTTGCAAATTATCATCATATTCTCAAATCGGGAGACCCGGGACTACGCGTTCAGTTCCTACAAGTTACATTGGTCCCGTGCGAGGTGTTCGTGCCTCTTACGGGGTGGTTTAGGTTTTCACCCTTTTACGGCTTGTTTATAAGTTTAAGTGTTTTTTTTTGCGAATTATTGTCATATTCTCAAACTGGCAGACCTGAGACTAAGCAGTCAGTTCCTACAAGTTACATTAGTCCCGTGCGAGGTGTTCGTGCCTCTTACGGGTCTGTTTGGGGGCTGGTTTCTGTTTTCACCCTTTAACGACTTATTTTTATGTTTAAGTGTTATTTTTGCAAATTATCATCATATTCTGAAATTGGGAGACTCGGGACTATGTGATCAGTTCCTACAAGTTACATTGGTCCCGTGCGAGGTGTTCATGCCTCTTACGAGGCCGTTTGGGGGCTGGTTTAGGTTATCACCCTTTAACGGTTTGTTTTCAAGCCAAATCGACATATTTCAAAAATATTGTCATACTCTCAAATCGGTAAACCCGCGACTATGCGGTCAAATCGTACAAGTTACATTAGTCCAGTGCGAGATGTTCGTGGATCTTACGGGTCCGTTTGGGGGATGGTTTAGGTTATCACCCTTTAACGGCTTGTTTTCAAGCCAAACCGATATATTTTGAAAATATCATCATACTCTCAAACCGGGAAACCGGCGACTACGCGATCAGTTCGTACAAATTACATTGGTCCCGTGCGAGGTGTTCGTGCCTCTTACGTGGTCGTTTGGGGGATGGTTTGGGTTTTCACCCTTCAGCGGCTTGTTTTCAATCCTAATCTACATGTTTTGAAATTATTATCATATTCTCAAACCAGGAGACCCGCGATTATGTGATCAGTTCGTATGAGTGACATTAGTCCCGTGCGAGGTGTTCGTTCCTCTTACGAGGAGCTGGTTTGGGTTTTCACCCTCTGACGGCTTATTTTTAAGTATAAGTGTTATTTTTGCAAATTATTATCATATTCTCAAACTCGAAGAGCCGGGACTACGCGGTCAGAACCTACAAGTTACATTGGTCCCGTGCGAGGTGTTCGTTCCTCTTATAGGTCCGTTTTGGTGCTGGTTTCTGTTTTCACCCTTTAACGGCTTGTTTTTAAGTTTAAGTGTTGATTTTTACAAATTATCATCATATTCTCAAATCGGGAGACCCGGGACTATGCGGTCAGTTCCTACAAGTTACATTGGTCCCATGCGAGGTGTTCGTGCCTCTTACGGGTCCGTTTGGGGGCTGATTTTGGTTTTTACCCTTTAACGGCTTGTTTTTAAGTTTAAGTGTTGATTTTTACAAATTATCATCATATTCTCAAACCAGGAGACCCGGGACTATGCGGTCAGTTCGTACAAGTTACATTGGTCCCGTGCGAGGTGTTCGTGCCTCTTACGGGGTAGTTTGGGGGCTGGTTTAGGTTTTCACCCTCTAACGGCTTGTTTTTAAGTCTAAGTGTTATTTTTGCAAATTATCATCATATTCTCAAACTGGGAGACTCGCGACTACGCGGTCAGTTCCAACAAGTTACATTGGTCCCGTGCGAGATGTTCGTGCCTCCTACGGGGTCGTTTGGGGGCTGGTTTGGGTTTCCACCCTTTAACGGCTTATTTTTTAAGTTTAAGTGTTGATTTTTGCAAATTATCATCATATTCTCAAACCGGGAGACTCGGGACTATGCGGTTAGTTTTAACAAGTTGCATTGGTCCCGTGCGAGGTGTTCGTGCCTCCTACGGGGTCGTTTGGGGGCTGGTTTGGGTTTTCACCCTTTAATGAATTGTTTTTAAGTCTAAGTGTTATTTTTGTAAATTATCATCATATTCCAAATCGGGAGACCCGAGACTACGCGTTCAGTTCCTACAAGTTACATTGGTCCCGTGCGAGATGTTCGTGCCTCTTACGGGGTGGTTTGGGGGCTGGTTTAGGTTTTCACCCTTTAATGGCTTGTTTTTAAGTTTAAGTGTTATTTTTTGCAAATTATCATCAAATTCTCAAATCGGGAGACCCGAGACTACGCGGTCAGTTCCTACAAGTTACATTGGTCCCGTGCGAGGTGTTCGTGCCTCTTACGGGTCTGTTTGGGGTCTGGTTTCGGTTTTCACCCTTTAACGACTTATTTTTATGTTTAAGTGTTATTTTTGCAAATTATTGTCATATTCTCAAATCGAGGGACTCGGGACTATGCGGTTAGTTCCTACAAGTTACATTGGTCCCGTGTGAGGTGTTCGTGCCTCTAACGGGGCCGTTTGGGGGCTAGTTTAGGTTATCACCCTTTAACGGCTTGTTTTCAAGCCAAATCGACATATTTCGAAAATATTGTCATACTCTCAAATCAGTAAACCCGCGACTACGCGGTCAAATCGTACAAGTTACATTAGTCTAGTGCGAGATGTTCGTGCCTCTTACGGGGCCGTTTGGGGGCTGGTTTAGGTTATCACCCTTTAACGACTTATTTTCAAGCCAAACCGATATATTTTGAAAATATCACCATACTCTCAAACCGGGAAACCCGCGACTACGCGATCAGTTCGTACAAATTACATTGGTTCCGTGCGAGGTGTTCGTGCCTCTTACGTGGTCGTTTGGGGGATGGTTTGGGTTTTCACCCTTCAGCGGCTTGTTTTCAATCCGAATCTACATGTTTTGAAATTATTGTCATATTCTTAAACCAGGAGACCCGCGACTACACGGTCAGTTCGTATGAGTTACATTAGTCCCGTGCGAGGTGTTTGTTCCTCTTACGGGGTTGTTTGGGAGCTAGTTTGGGTTTTCACCCTTCAACGGCTTGTTTTTAAGTCTAAGTGTTGATTTTTGCAAATTATCGTCATATTCTCAAACCGGGATACCCCGGAATTTGAGATATTTTCTTATGAGTTACATTGGTAACGTTCGAGGTGCTCGTGCCTCTTACGGGGCCGTTTGGGGGCTGGTTTTGGTTTTTACCCTCAAACGACTTGTTTTCAAGCCTAATCTACGTATTTTGAAATTATCGTCAAACTCTTAAACCGGGAGACCCGGGTCTATGCGATCAGTTCGTACGAATTACATTGGTCCTGTGCGAGGTGTTCGTGCCTCTTACGGGGACGTTTGGGGGCTGGTTTGGGATTTCACCCTCGAACGACTTGTTTTCATATTAATTCGTTGCTCCTCCATTTCATGCAACTTAGTCCGAGTAACAACGACATGAAATTTCTTCCTATAGTTAGAGGTGTCTTCCTATTATAGACTTTGCATATATTAGACAAGGTTACTTGAATGTTGTAATAAGATTGATAAGAATATATTAGACTTTGCATATATACGATGGAAATTTTCTAATGAAATAAGATTGATAAGAATCTAATCAAAAGATATTAAACATAGTAAAATGAATGTTGTAATACTAAGGGTACTAGCCATGATAGGCTTAATGTGACCTTTATAACGGTCAGACCGTTATTCAAAGAATTTTTCATTTTTAGAGGGGCATCAATTTGTCGTTTATAGTTGTTATATATATAACAATTGTTATATATAACAATTGTTATATATAACAACTATTATATATAACAGCTGCTGTTATATATAACAGCTGTTATATATAACAACTCTGTTATATATAACAACTGTTATATATAATAGAGATGTTATATATATAACAAATCCTATATATAATAGCTCTGTTATATATGACAGTTATGTTATATATAACAACCGTTACACATAACGACTGTTATATATAACAGATTTTTTATATATAACAACTTTGTTATATATAATGGTTGTTATATATAACATTTGTGAGCAAACAGGATGAAAAATTTGGTGGTGCAGATATCGACTTCCAAGCCTCTAATCAGTTTAATGATGCAGCTTTAAGAAATAACCTCACTGCCTTGGGATACTCTGGATTAAAGTTCACATGGTGGAACAAACTAATTGGGACTTGGGATACTCTGGATTAAAGGCTTGATAGAGTCTCTCGCAACTCTTTGTGGAAGAATGCAATCCCAAACACATGTATTTCTAACTTGAGTAGAACCTGTTCTGGCCACTGTCCTATTTTGGTCTCAATCTTTGATAATTGAGTAAGATGTCTAAATTTCAAAATATTTGGTGTTATCATAAGGACATTAAGAGGTCATACAATCTTCATGGGACAAGTCTATTGAAGGGAAACCTCTTAGAGTTTTTCATCTAAGTTACAAAGACTGAAAATAGATTTGAGGCAGTGGAATAGTAATTTCTTCAAGAATGTTTTCCAAAAGGTGCATGACATGGAGGATTTTATCTTTGATGCTGAACAAAAGTTACTTCATGACACTACAGAATGCAATAGAGCCAATCTAAGTATAGCTAAAGAAAACCTTATTGAAGCACAGAGAATTAAAGAAGTTTATTGGTATAAAAAATCCAATGTTAAATAGCTTAAAAGTGTGATAAAAATACCAGTTTTTTTCATGCTACAGTGAATCAAAAGAGGGATAAACTGGTGATTTCTCATATCACTGATGAGGAGGGCAACAAATGGGATGACCCTATCTATTTGGGCAATACCTTTGTTAATCATTTCAATGGAATACATACTGTTGAGTTTCTAAAATGTTATTTCTAATACAAAGTTATTTCTAAAATCCTTACTGTTAGACTTGTAAATAGAGAACCTCATGGTTATTTTAACTCACGCACTTACAAAGTTCCTGGAAAATTATGCAGATGGAACATGTAAAAAAGTCTAAGTGTTATTTCTGCAACTTATCGCCATCATCTCAAACCGGGAGGCCCGCGAGTATGCAGTCAGTTCGTACAAGTTACATTGGTCCTGTACGAGGTGTTCGTGCCTCTTACGGGGTCATTTAGGGGATGATTTGGGTTTTTACCCTTCAACGACTTATTTTCAAGCCGAATTGGGACAACCACGACTACGCGATCAGTTCGTGCCTCTTACATTGGTGTGTATTATAAAGTTCTTCCCAAAACACCCTTCATTGGACATAATTAGTACTGGCATAAACCGTGACTAGGTGGTGAGTTCCTACGTGTTACATTGATCCCGTACGAGGTGTTCGTGCCTCTTTGGGGTTGTTTGGAGGTTGTTTTGGGTTTTCATCCTCTAACGGTATGTTTTTAATCAATCTAGAACATTTATTGATTTTAGAAAATTTTGACATAGTTTCATTTGCTTATTCCTTTAATCCAACATGTTTTAACATTTAAAATAAACTCAACAGCAGCAGCAAATTCCCAAACCAAACCACCAGTGTGACACACCGCCTAATTAAATACCGGGTGATCAGTCCTTTATTAAATTAGAACCAAGGTGAACGGTTGGTTCATTCTTAGCATCACTGTCGCAAAAAAAATAACTTTTCCAATTAAACACCCTAAATAATTAAGCTAAGTGACAAAACCATTTTTAGATTTAAATTTCCAAATTAAATTTAAACCAATATTAAAACCTTACATAATCCATGGTTTAAAAATCACACAACAATCTGAAAGGAAAATATAATCCAAGCAATTTAAACATTCAACTAAATAAGTCCAACATTAAAACTTAAAGGAAAAACATCCCGATAATAACCATTCCAAAATGTAAATACTGAAACTAAACAACTAACAATCTCTGATAAAAATAACCGAATAATGGAAAAGGGCTACACATGCCCAACTGGATAAAATAGAACGAGAAGTGGAATCAATAATGAGGTCGTCTAAACAAGAGGCCTGCAACTCCCACCTAAGCTGCAGCACGTTCCATCCAAAGGACCCTATGCAAGACGCCCCTGTGGCTGGGCACCTGTAATATATACATATATATACAAGAGAGAAGAGAAAATAGGAAACGGGTCAGAGACCGATTGTAAAATAGTTTAAAATTCAGTTTATCAAGAATTTAAAAATGCTTACCGGCTAATGCAACAATCATATTAGTGCAGCACTCCCTTGAGAAGTTCTCACCTCTCTTCTGATGTGCACACCTATCGCACTAATACTCCAAACAGTTTAACTTATCTTAAATTTCTCATAAGATTTCATGCCGAAAATTTCTAATGTTGATAAAGTTAATTTTATTTAAAAGCAAAGTTCTCACATAACCCTCATTTGATTATAAAGTTTTCCAGTAACGTAATCATAACTTTTCAAACACTTAATTCCCAAGTTGAAATAATTATTCATTTCTTCCTTACCATAGTCACAGTAGATAGTTCCCAAATTCCAAGTTTAAATATATATATCAAATACTCATATAATATATATATTCTACGGCACCCCATATAAATTTATGGTGCGTGCATACTCTACTATCCAGTCCCCATATCACTAGTACTAAGGGGAAATACTAGTTCGGAATCACTCTCGAACTGTATTAGCACAAAACACATACAAATTGAGGCAAATCATAGATCCAACTCACTAAGAGGTCAACACATACCCTCATGTCTTTTAGGACCGTCTGACTATCGATCCGATAGCCTGTACCAAGGATTTCTATGTTCTAGGGTACGATTCAATATCCCCCATAAAGGTCCCATCGAGATAAGACTGTCCCAACGCGGTAACCTCAGGGATAGCAAGTAGCGCGGGCATGATTTTTACACGTATATAGTATACACAAACACAACCATATATGTATACTACTATTTCCATTTCAAATTTAAGTACTCCCACAACCCATACTTATGATAATTATTCTCATTGCACAATACTAGATTATCCCGTATAACGGTTTGTCTCTTTTATTCTTATTTATGGGATTATTCCAACTTACTACGTAACATTCGTGAATTCCTATCTCTCCAAGTGTAATTTCAGTAGGTACTCATTTGTTTTACAACGTAACTTCCTCACGAGTCTTACCCTTTAAACACGCGTTCCCATTAATTTATAAAGTCTTAGATTTAATCTCGTTAAGGATTTAATCTTAGATTTATAAAGTCTTACCCTTTGTTAAGGATTTAATCTCGTCTTAGATTAAGAGTTCCATTTTTATAAAGTCTTAATGGTCTTCTTTACCTCCCAAAATATTTTAACAATAATGTCCAAGAATTTCCATTAATTTACGTTGGGACCACCTATTTAAAAAGGGAAATTTGAGTTTTCCAGGAGGGGTCGATCGATCGCTGACTGGTGCTCGATCGTTTGATGCGTCGATCGATCGATACTCCTGGTTCGATCGATCAATCAAGCAGGTATGGCAAATCTGCAGAATTTCTAGTTACGGGTTTCCTCTTCCAAAATCATCCAAAACAATATATTTGACTTCCAAACTCCCAACAATTTATACTACCAGTGTTATAGTCTCAAATGAAGGGTATTCTACGTAAGGCATGCGGATTTTCATCATGAATAACGATTTAAATGGGGAATAATCCATAAAAATGTCAAGAACCCTAATATTTTCTTTCTTTAGTTTCTTCCCATTTTTTTACCAGATTTCATACTCCTAATTTACTGAAATTTTCATGGTTCAATCTCTACATGTGAGTTTGATTTCCGGAATACATCTATTACCCATATATCATGCAATTCAAGTCTCCAAATAGGTTTTTCTTTGACAAAAACCTAGCCCTAAACAATCCTAGGCTAATATTATTGAAGCATTAAGTGAAATAGAGCAAAATAGATACTTGCCTGGGGAATTCTTGGTTCATATTTGTGGAGAGATTGGTGTTATTTTGATCCTCGTTGCGCGATCTAAAGTTTGGTGGCGATGGGGATGTAAACGGCGGAGTTCTTGGCCTAGAACTCCTTGGAAAGCTGATCCTCTTCCTCTCCAATGGCCGTCTTTAGTTCATGGATGTTCTAACCCTAGAAGATGAATCCTATCATTTGATATACTCTTAGACATTTCGTGGGTTTTCATGCCCCAAAATGTAAAATGTCCAAAATGCCCTCCCGGGATGTTAATTAGGCCTAAAAACGCCCCGAGACCCAAACTAAACCCCCGGGTACATTATTTTGACTATCTCGACCCTTCCGGACACATTGACGCACTCAAAATGACCGTACAGGTGACTTATAATTTATTCACTTTTAATAGTCCAAATTTAATCCCGACACGACACATGCACATCTCGATAAATTTCCAAAATTATCAATTTAAATTCTCGTGATAATTTTACTAAATTTAGATACACCTCTTACTTTACTCATAAAGTAACTTACAACAGAATTCCAATAATTACTAACTCTCGTCACGGTAGTAAGTATTTAAATGATTTTCTGGATTAATATTAAATTAATATCTCTAATTAATTTTAATAAATCCTAAAAATGAAAAGTCATAAAAATACGGGGTATTACATACTTCCCCCCTTATAACGGAATTTCGTCCCGAAATTCGAAAAGTATAAGGTGTACCTGGCAAGAATAGCTCTGGGTACTTCTCAGGCATGTCTGCCTCACGCTCCCAAGTGGATTCCTCTACATTATGATGCTCCCACTGGCCCCGGACAAGTGGGACTACCTTTGACCTTAATCTCCTTTCGCTATGGTCTAGGATAGCCACTGGTCTCTCCTCATAAGAGCTGTAGGGTTATAAGTCAATCTCCTCAATCGCGATGTGGGTGTGGGCCATGTCATCCCGAAGGTATCGTCTCAACAACGAGATGTGGAATACATCGTGAATGCGATGTAAGTGCTCTGGCAGTCCTAATCTGTATGCTACCGGCCCAATCCTCTCAATAATGGGAAATGGTCCCACGTACCTTGGGGCCAATTTCCCTTTCTTCCCCAAACCTCATCACTCCTTTCATAGGAGATACACGTAGTAATACTTGGTCCCCCACATTAAATTCTCGGAAGAACCATTTTGCATCGGCGTAGCTTTTCTGCCTATCCTGGGCTTCCCGAATGCAACTCCTGATAATCTCAATCCTAGTGGAGGTTTCCTGAATCACCTCTGGTCCGAGTAACTTATTATCCCCCAGCTTTAGCCAACAAGTTGGGGAACGACAAGGCCTGCCATACAATGCCTCAAACGGAGCCATGCCAATCGTGAACTGATAAGAGTTATTATAATCAAACTCTACCAGTGGTAGGTGTGGCTCCCAACCTCCCCCAAAATCAAGGACACACATGCGTAGCATATCCTCCAACATTTGATTGGTATGCTCTGTCTGTCCATCTGTCTGTGGGTGATAAGCGGAACTCAACCTCAACTTAGTACCCATGGCCTCCTGAAAACTCTCCCAGAATTGCGACACGAAAATTTTGTCTCTATCTGACACAATATCCAGGGGCACCCCATGTAATCTAACAATCTCATCAATGAACAACTAAGCATATTGGCCCGTGGAATAGTCTGTTCGTACTGGCAGAAAATGAGCCACTTTGGTCAAACGGTCCACAATCACCCAGATGGAGTCGTGGCCCCGCTGAGATGTAGGCAACCCAGTAATAAAATCCATGGAAATACTCTCCCACTTCCATGCGGGTATTTCCAACGATTAAAGCAACCCTGACAGTTTCTGGTGGTCCACCTTTACCAGCTACCAAGTAGAAAATTTGGACACAAACTCAACAATGCCCTTTTTCATCCCACTCCACTAGTATTGTCGCCTCATATCCTGGTACATCTTATCTCCCCTAGGATGCACTGCAAATCAGGACTCGTGAGATTGGGTCATTACTTCATGACGTAAGTTTGCTCCTTCGGGAACCACCTATCTACCATTAAACCTCAAACCCCCATCGGAACTAACATAATAGGACTCAACACCCTCAGTTAAAAGTCGTACAATCTGTTCCTGGCAAAATGGGTATGCTGTCTGTGCCTGTATTTCCCTCGTAATAATATCGGGTGTCACTGTCATGGAAGATATGAAGGAACGGGCTACCGCGTCCTGGTGACCCAACTCTTTCCACTTTGCTTTCCAAATGTTCGCTACATCATCAACCGGCCTAAGGCTCAACGCATCAGCAACTACGTTAGCCTTCCCCGGATGGTACTGTATGTCGAACTGATAGTCTTTCACAAACTCTAACCACCTGCGCGGACGCATATTCAACTCTCATCGAGTGAACAGATACTGCAGTGACTTGTGGTCTATAAATAAATGAAACTTCTCCCCCAATAAGTAGTGTCTCCATATCCTCAATGCAAAGATGACCGCTGCTAACTCTAGGTCGTGTGTGTGGTAGTTCTTCTCGTGCGGCTTAAGCTTGCGAGAGGAAAAAGCTATAGCCTTTTCTTCCTACTGAAGTACTCCTCCAAGTCCCTGTAAGGAGGCGTCGGTGTAAACCAGATATTCCACGCCGGTCTTGGGTAAAGCAAGGACTGGTGCTGAAGTCAGCTTATCTTTTAGCTCATTGAAAGCCAATTGACAAGTATCGTCCCAGACATATGGTACCCCCTTGTGAGTCAGGTTCGTCAATGGACCCGCTATCTTGGAGAATCCTCAAATGAATCTCCTGTAGTACCCGGCTAACGCCAAGAAACTATGCACTTTCGTCGGTGTCGTGGGTTGTCCCCACTCCCTCACCGCTGACACTTTACTCGGGTCCACCGCTATCCCCATTTCAGAAACAACATGTCCAAATAATTTCACTTCCCGTGGCCAAAATCCACACTTCTCGTACTTAGCATACAACTGATTCTCTCGTAGAGTCTAAAGAACCTGCCTCAAGTGCTCAGCATGCTCTTCCTCTGTGTGTGAATATATCAGGATGTCATCTATGAAGACGATGACAAACTGATCCAAGAATTCTCTGAACACTCGGTTCATCAAGTCCATGAATACGGTTGGAGCATTTGTGAGTCCAAATGGCATCACTCTGAACTCATAGGACCCATATCTCATCAAGAAAGCAGTCTTCGAAACATCCTGCTCCCTAATACGTAGCTGATGGTATCCTAACCTCAAATCTATCTTTGAAAAGAAAGTTGCTCCCCTCAGCTGTTTGAACAGATCATCGATTCGAGGCAACAAATATTTGTTCCGTATCATGACTTTATTCAGCTCCCGGTAGTCCACACATAGTCTCAGTGAACCATCTCTCTTTTTCACAAACAACACTGGAGCGCCCCAAGGTGAGGTACTCCTATGAATGAAGCCCTAACCTAACAGTCGCTCTATCTGATCTCTTAACTCCCGCATCTTCGCCGGATCCATACGGTATGGAGCGCATGCTATAGGTCGAGTATTCGGTAATAAATCTATGAAAAAATCTATCTCTCGACTGGGGGGTAGGCCTGGTATCTCCTGAAATACATCAGAATACTCACGAACAACTGGGATCGAGTCTAAGGGAATCACGACCTCCTTAGAGGTATCCTCCTCTATGTAATACAAATGAGCGGTAGAGCCTCCCTCTGGGCGAGGCATCGCCACTACAAACATCTCTTGCCCCGGGATGGCAAAGACAATACTCCCACCGAAACAATCTATCATGGCTCTGTATGCTGCGAGCCAATCCATACCAATAATGACGTTATGATCATGCATATCTAAGACTAACATGTATATAGGTAAGATTAAGATACCAATCTCTACTCCAACACCCCGACATATAAAGAATATTAACGATTCATTTCCTAGTGGTGAGTCTACACATGTCACAGTGCTCTCTGCTGTGGCTAATAACCCTAAGGCCTTCGCAAACTGAGTAGATATAAAATAGTGTGTCGCCCCAGTATCAAATAAAACCCGACCCATAGTACCATGGATAGGAAACGTACCCTTAATTGCGGGTGGTGCCTGTGGAGCTGCTGGCTGGTGGACGTTATAGACACGTTCGTACTGTAACTGCCCCTGTTGCACTGGAGCTGCTGGAATGACTGGTAGGGCTTGTGCTTGAGCTGGTGCTGGGAGGGACGGCCTCCGTGGCTCATTACGGGCACCCTACTGCTGTGGGGCCCTATCTCCCTCTGGACAATCCTGGCGCCTATGGCCATTTTTACCACACCCGAAGCATCAGCCCCTGAAATTTCCTCCCCTCTGTACCTGCTGATTACGGCCCTGTTGGCCGTTACCACCCCGCCATTGACCCTGCTGGCCCTATTAAAAACGCTGTTGGTCCTGATGGCCCTGCTGCTGACCCTACGACTGACGATGTTGGAGTTGCTGATTAGGCTGGCCCTGCCTAAATCCCCCAAATCCCTGCCTGGAGTCACCTGATCGGAACCGCTTGGCAGGGTCCCCCTGATGGGAACTCTGCTCATGCTGACGAATCTACCCCTGAGATGTCGGTGCTCCACTGGCACCACTACCCCCTGTCCTACCCTGCTGGCTGGACTCTCCTGCTCGCTTGCTTCCCTGTAGGTGGAAGCGGTGATCCTGGTAGTGTAATAAAGCAGCATTGAGTACGTCCGTGTAGGTACTCAGTGACATATTACCTATGAGATGCTGACGGATCCTCCAAGCCAACCCGTCTACAAATAACAGTATCTTCTTCCCTTCAGTGGGTGCCTCATTTGGCACTATAGTGAGAAGTCTTGTGAACTCCTCTTCGTACTCAGCCACAGCCGAATTTTCCTATTTCAAATTCAGTAACTTCCGCCTCATCTCAGTCTGCACAGAGGATGGGAAGTATTTGCTATCAAACTGTGTCCAAAATGACTGAATAGTGATAATATCCCTCTCCTCCAAGGTGGTGGTGGATTCCCACCAATGCAAAGCGGCCCCCACTAACTTGAAGGAAGCCAACAGCTGTTTCTGCACGTCCGTGCACTCGTACATGCGTAAATGCCTTTGGATATCTTTCTTCCATTGACTGGCTACTATAATATCCGAATTGCCCCCAAACTCTGGGGGATACGCCTTCTGGAAGGAATCCCTAACTCGCTCCCATGCAGATGGAAGCTGTGCCGATACTGGCGCAACTGCCTGAACCTGGGGTGGAGCCTGCTGCACTACCGCTAAAGCGACATTCATTGCCTGAGCAACGATAACGGCTACCTCGGTTGCGTCCATCGTTCCCTGAGCCGGAGCTACTGGCTGCTCGTCTTGGGCACGCCTATCCTTAGGTGCGCGTCTCGGAGGCATCTAAAAAGTAAACAAATTTATTAGTCTACAGTTATCATCAATTCTCAAATAGCTGAAGCCGTAATCGTAAAAGCAAGAATACAACAATCCTAAAATAGGGCTCTATAGCAAGAACGCTAAGCTGAAATCGAAATAAGCCGTACAGATCCTAAAGGACACTAGAACCTGATGCTCTGATACCACCTGTGACACCCCGCCTAATTAAATACCGGGTGATCATTCCTTTATTAAATTATAACCAAGGTGAACAGTTGGTTCATTCTTAGTATCATCGTCGCAAAAAAATTAGTTTTCCAATTAAACACCCTAAATAATTAAGCTAAGTGACAAAACCATTTTTAGATTTAAATTTCCAAATTTAATTTAAAACCAATATTAAAACCTTACATAATCCATGGTTTAAAAATCACACAATAATCTGACTGGAAAATATAAGCCAAGCAATTTAAACATTCAACTAAATAAGTCCAACATTAAAACTTAAAGGAAAAACATCCTGACAATAACCATTCCAAAATGTAAATACTGAAACTAAACAACTAACAAACTCTAATAAAAACAACCGAATAATGGAAAAGGGCTACACATTCCCAACTGGATAAAATAGAACGAGAAGTGGAATCAATAATGAGGTCGTCTAAACAAGAGGTCTGCAACTCCCACCTAAGTTGCAGCACGTTCCATCCAAATGACCCTATGCAAGATGCCCCTGCGGCTGGGCACCTGTAATATATACATATATATACAAGAGAGAAGATAAAATAGGAAACGGGTCAGAACCCGATTGTAAAATAGTTTAAAATTCAGTTTAGCAAGTATTTAAAATGCTTACCGGCTAATGCAACAATCATGTTAGTGCGGCACTCCCTTGAGAAATTCTCACCTCTCTTCTAATGTGCACACCTATCGCACTAATACTCCAAATAGTTTAACTTATCTTAAATTTCTCATAAGATTTCATGCCGACAATTTCTAATGTTGAGAAAGTTAATTTTATTTAAAAGCAAAGTTCTCACATAACCCTCATTTGATTATAAAGTTTTCCAGTAACGTAATCATAACTTTTCAAACACTTAATTCCCAAGTTGAAATAATTATTCATTTCTTCCTTACCATAGTCACAGTAGATAGTTCCCAAATTCCAAGTTTAAATATATATATCAAATACTCATATAATATATATATATTCTACGGCACCCCATATAAATTTATGGTGCATGCATACTCTACTATCCAGTCCCCATATCACTCGTACTAAGGGGAAATACTAGTTCGGAATCACTCTCGAACTGTATTAGCACAAAACACATACAAATTGAGGCAAATCATAGATCGAACTCACTAAGAGGTCAGCACATACCCTCACGTCTCTTAGGACCGTCTGACTATCGATCCGATAGCCTGTACCAAGGATTCCTATGTTCTAGGGTACGAGTCAATATCCCCCATAAAGGTCCCATCGAGATAAGACTGTCCCAATGCGGTAACCTCAGGGATAGCAAATAGCGCGGGCATGATTTTTACACGTATATAGTATATACACAAACACAACCATATATGTATACTACTATTTCCATTTCAAATTTAGGTACACCCACAACCCATACTTATGATAATTATTCTCATTGCACAATACTAGATTATCCCGTATAACGGTTTGTCTCTTTTATTCTTATTTATGGGATTATTTCAACTTACTACCTAACATTCGTGAATTCCTATCTCCCCAAGTGTAATTTCAGTAGGTACTCATTTATTTTACAACGTAACTTCCTCACGAGTCTCAACCTTTAAACACGCGTTCCCATTGTTTCTTAAGTGTAAAATACCTTTGTTAAGGATTTAATCTCGTCTTAGATTAAGAGTTCCATTTTTATAAAGTCTTACTGGTCTTCTTTACCTCCCAAAATATTTTAACAATAATGTCCAAGAATTTCCATTAATTTACGTTGGGACCACCTATTTAAAAAGGGAAATTTGAGTTTTCCAGGAGGGGTCGATCGATCGATGGCAGGTGCTCGATCGATCGATGCGTCGATCGATCGATACTCCTGGTTCGATCGATCGATCAATCAAGCAGGTATGGCAAATCTGCAGAATTTCTAGTTACGGGTTTCCTCTTCCAAAATCACCCAAAACAATATATTTGACTTCCAAACTCCCAACAATTTATACTACCAGTGTTATATTCTCAAATGAAGGGTATTCTACATAAGGCATGCGGATTTTCATCATGAATAACGATTTAAATGGGGAATAATCCATAAAAATGTCAAGAACCCTAATATTTTCTTTCTTTAGTTTCTTCCCATTCTTTTACCAGATTTCATACTCCTAATTTACTGAAATTTTCATGGTTCAATATCTACATGTGAGTTTGATTTCCAGAATACATCTATTACCCATATATCATGCAATTCAAGTTTCCAAATAGGTTTTTCTTTCACAAAAACTAGCCCTAAACAATCCTAGGCTAATGTTATTGAAGCATTAACTGAAATAGAGCAAGATAGATACTTGCCTGGGAAATTCTTGGTTCAGATTTGTGGAGATATTGGTGTGGTTTTGATCTCGTTGCGCGATCTAAAGTTTGGCGGTGACGGCGGTGCTAACGGCGGAGTTCTTGGCCTAGAACTCCTTGGAAAGCTTCTCCTCTTCCTCTCCAATGGCCGTCTTTAGTTTATGGATGTTCTAACCCTAGAAGATGACTCCTATCATCTAATATGATCTTAGAAATTTCGTGGGTTTTCATGCCCAAAAATTTAAAATGTCTAAAATGCCCTCCCGGGATGTTAATTAGGCCTAAAAACGCCCCGAGACCCAAACTAAACCCCTGGGTACATTATTTTGACTATCTAGACCCTTACGGACACATTGACGCACTCAAAATGACCATACGGGTGACTTATAATTAATTTACTTTTAATAGTCCAAATTTAATCCCGACACGACACAAGCGCGTCCCGATAAATTTCCAAAATTATTGATTTAAATTCTCGTGATGATTTTACTAAATTTAGATACACCTCTTACTTTAATCATAAAGTAACTTACAAAAAAATTCCAATAATTATTAACTCTCGTCACTCTAGTAAGTATTTAAATGATTTTCTGGATTAATATTAAATTAATATCTCTAATTAATTTTAATAAATCCCCAAAATTAAAATTCATAAAAATACGGGGTATTACAACCAACAAATTCCTTCCACCAAGCTCATAAAGTAAGCCATTTTACATTTGGCTACTTGTTGCCGCTATTTCAGGCCATTTTTTTTATTTAATGTTGCAACATTTAAAGAAAATTTGAGACTTTGAGACTAACCAAATTTCATTTGTATTTTGATAGCCACCCAATGAACACTTCGCGCCATAACTTCTCGAAAGTATCCCATTTGGTCCAACAATGTCTACAAATTCTGAAATCATCAACTAACTTCTTAGAATTCTCATCAAATGAATCAATCCTCTTGTTCTTTGCGTAGTATTGGGTGTGGATATTGAACAATTTTGAGGCGCATCTCGAAGTACAAATCAACCACTGACAAGGAAAATATAATAAAGATAAAGAGATACTCTTAACGAGCCAATCCCATATATCAACTACATTAAACTCTCTAAACCTAACATATAAAAAGTAAAATAAAGCACATAGTATACCTGATAGGAACCATAGTTTAGCGAATCTAAGAGTGAGAAACATAAAAAACAGTTCATACATATGAGAGATCTAAAACACCAAAAGGATTCAAATGATTTAGCAGTGGATATAAATATGGAAAATAAGTACAAAAATGATTCAAGAACGCTAGACAACACACAAACAAATTGACAAATTCATGGGTTATTTCCAACATATAAACATCATATACACCTAACAAACATACACAAACATATATTCATGAGTTAGTTTCAACAAAAGTGCAAAAAATTCAAGAACCCTAGGTTAATTCAAATACAAAAATAAATTGACAAATTTATGGGTTATTTCCAACATACAAACATCATATAAAGATAAAAAAACGCCACACAGTATTTTTTAGACGATCTGGTAGGAGGGAAACTCGAGATGTTTTGAAGGATCAAAGATTGCATCTTCTAGAACTCGTCACTTATTTTTGTGTACTTTATTTAGTTAGTTTGAGAAGAGGCATGTCACATCGCTTCCTAATTTTATAGTCTTTGTGGGGGATTTACAAAGAGCCTCGTATCTCTAATGGTGTTAGTATACTCTTGTGTATTGATTCCGCTTCCTTAGCGGTTGATTCCTATAAAAGCATTTATTTATAAAAAAAAAAGTTAGTGAAGGTTGCCTCAAGGCAATCAGATTTTCTTGCCCAAAATGGGAACCATTCAACTAATAGTGTGTTTCATCATGAGATGGTATATTAGCAAACTTGTGAATAAATTACATCGGCAGTTTAGAGCAATTGAAAACAATGCGTACAAACTACTTATGTGTTTCTTCCTCAAATTTCAACAACCCTTTTAACTGGATTACTATTTTTATGTGTGATTTAAGGGATCACACGATCTATATCTATTTGAAAATCTTATATAAGCATCTTTTTTATTCTAATGACCATTAACCAATCAATGATTACTATACTCACTAAAAAAACATAATTTTTTATTCAATATCTGTTTTGACTATATTTATGACTATTAGTATATGAGCATATATCCAATTTAATTATCAGAAAGGGGAGGGAAACAAACTCAAATTTGTTGAATTCACCACGATTTATAATTTTATTACTACATGATAGTGAAATTACAATTCTTAATCAAAGGATTTAGGCAGGATGGCATTCAGATGAACTAATAGAAGTGCAAATACAAGAGGCTATTCAATGCAATAGAACACTGAAATTACCTGATTATTATATAACTAACTAATTACCACTGAATTCCATACTAATTAACCATTATTTGTAATAATTGATAACAGGAATAATAGTATTTATCCCTCCACGTTTATGATACCAAATTTCGTATCCTATTAAAATTTATGAAAAGATGAAATCAAACCCTAATAATGCAGTATTATACAACAATCACAAACTACAAACGTGTTCAATGTTTCTTTTGTGTATAATGATATACACATACAAAAAATAGTTTCTTACTCATATTAAGAAATCCCTGGAATTCAACCCGTCAGCCCCGAAATCGCCACCACGCCCAGCACCAGCACCGGATCCCTCCAACCCAAAACTGCCACCCCGGATCCCTTTAACCCGCAACCTCCACCACCACCACCACCAACCCGAACCCGACCTGCGCAAATCAAAGAAATTTTACTTGGACTTGTAATGAAGCAATCCAACATATCTTTCTTGTGACTAAACATTGAGTGGATTAAAAATATAATTGAGATAATTTCACCTTTTATTAGAAATCGGACCTTGCTATGATGGTTATGTTTTTTTAGTGGGATGCCCAATTTTCAACAAGAAGTACAAATAAAAAAACAAAACAACATAAGTCACATCAAGTAAAAATGTGAAATGTAGTGATTAGAGTGGGTAGGTGTGAGGGAAAACCGAGTGTGGGTTGTGCTTTGAAATGATAATATATTGAAAGAAAGATAACAATTTCAAATCTAAATTTCTTCTCTTTGGAATAACTATTACAAGAATTCTTCTTTTGATAGGTCTTATAAGATCGACGACTCATAAACTTGCTCTTTCACATATGAAATTCAATCACAATGTCTAATAAATATTCAAAATATGATTTCGTAAGAATCTACACTACCAACCCAAATGATGCTGAAATCAATATCTTCAATGATGATAATTTTTTTAGAGTAATATCGGCGGAATCTTTTATTCTCAATCATAATTTTCACCTACAGATATAATGTCTAATTCCATAGAAAAAAAATAATAAATCGAGATATGAATATTGAAGATTTGTGTTCGAGTTATGGTGCAAATTAGTGTCCGGGTTATTAAATCACCGAAATCGACATTAATTTAAACATTGAGCATTTATTAATTTAAATAAAGTGAAAAATGGAAAAGGAAAAGAACGTTACCTATGTTTGGATATGGAGATAGGGGAACAATGCCTATGTCGATCGGACCTAGAGGAGGAAGGGGATAGATAGAAGAGCATGACAAAGCAGTTGCTGTGACGGGAAGATAGAAAACCCGACCGACAGGTGGTGGCTTGACTAGAATGAGAGAGAAAAGTGATGGTGGTGGCCATCCCCGAACCTTATTTACCAAGGTGAGATAGAGAGGGAGCGGGAGACTAAAAAGAGAGAGCAAAGTGAGCGGCGGAGAAACAAAATTGTGAGGGGTATTAATTTTTTAGGGCTTTTATATTTTAGTTAACTGTACTCAATTTTGGCACACTTTAAAACAATGCCAAATTTTGGCACTGTTTTAAAGTGTGCCAGATTTTCATTAAACCGTGCCAGAATCTGGCACAGTTTTAAACTATGCCAGATTTTTAATATCAGGGTGTGCCAATTTGCTATTTTTGGTGTAGTGAAGGGGTATATAGCTTAAGGAAGTCTTAGAGCCTATATTTTGGAGTTTTGGAGCATTTTTTGGAGCTTAAAGAAGGAGTTCCTAGAGTACATATAGAGCTCTCATGGAGTATGCATTTGGTAACCCCGTGAGGCCACATTTGAAGGTGGGGGTTGCTCCTCCTACACCACCATTTTGGAGTCTTAAGAGGTGGAAAAATCTTACTTTGATTAGGGTTTAGAGTTTGATAATTTTTAGAATGATATTTACATATATTAGACTTGATATATATAGTATTTTGGCTAATTTAAAACTTCACGTTGTTTAGTCATCATATCACCATTTGGTGTGTAGAAATGAGTTTTTAAGAAGTAATTTTGATGGGTTCAAAAGGTGAATAAATTCGAGGATATTAGCCTTGAACATTTTATGAAATAAAATGTGTCAAAATGATGCTTCAAAGGTAAATAATGTAATTTCATGTTTAGAAAAATATTGGGCTAATATAGGCCATTTTAACGAAATAAAAATGGGACATTCTTACCAAAATGATGAAGTAGAAGAAGAAATTGAACTTTTACTTAAATGGGTGTTTTGGAGATGCATAAACTCATAATAAGAAATAATTGGGGCTGATATGTAAATAATCAAAGTATAAAATGATTACTTTTAAATTGATAGTTAAGAGTAGTTAAAGAAAGTAAGGAAGGCCAAATGTATTGATAGTGACCAAATGAGTATTTAAAGTGTGTACAACTTATTTTGGAAACATAAATGGAAATAAAGTCTTTTTTTTATCAAATTTGGAATTTATTACTGAAATTATGTTGGAAATATCAGAAATACACTTTGAGAAGTTATAAATTGGTTTTGGCGAAATTAATATGTTTAAACCCATTTAAAAGGATAACATTTGTGTGAAACAAATAGTAGTGACATTGTCGTAAATACTGTGAATAGTATGCTGTCAAGAAAATATTTAACAATTAAATATATTAATTAAGTTTGATAAAAGGAGATCAATGACACATTTTGCTAAATAAAAATAATGAGTTTCATGAAAATTATATTCGAAGTGTTAACGTGACAAGCGTAAGATATGGGTAAAAATATAGTTTTTGACATGTGTTAAATGGTTTTAAGTGTTTTTAAAGTTAAGTTGAAAACTAAGTGACTATTTTGGGAATAACACTTGTTAAGTGGCTAAGTGGTACGTTTTGGCAAGAAACGGGTAAACTTTGTAAATTTACGTAAAGCGGAACATTTTTATGAAATAAAAATGTCAATGAATAGTTTTGATGAAAAAGAAAAAAAGTAATTTTCCAAGTGAGAATGAATGTGAACATTGAGAATAATGTTGAAACACATGAAAAAGATATGAAAGGAAACTTGCATGATGCCAAGAATTAAGCATGGCATGACGTCCCTAGTGGTGAAAGACCCCAAAGCTTGTACAGATGAGCATATGGTGACTGGAGACCGATGGTGTAGAGCTCGTGAAGTCCAGGAATAATGGCTAGACTCCAAGGAAAAGATTGATAATTCTTGTAATATGAAATGAAGAATGAGAATATTCTTGAAATTAATGCAAATAAATCTTGATATTTGAAAAAGGTTAAAAGATGGAAATAACCAAAGTTTTCATGAAATAATAAATGTTTTGTGTTGTGTGGTGTATAAGTTTCTCAATGAAAATGAATATTTTCCCAACACGAGGTGTACGTGTCATAAAGATTGTTTTAATGAGAATATTAAAATAATGAAAAAGTAACTCTAATGTGAGTTAATAAACGTTGAATAGATGAATATTTTAAAGAAAAGAAAGGGTTTTTCAATAAATGATTAACCGTGTGCGTTAATGGGAATGAATGTGATTTTTAAGGAAAGATTATCCAAAATGACTATTTTGGAAAAAAAAAAGAGGATGAACGGGGATAAATAATATTTTTGGAATAAAACAGTTTAATACATCGGAGCATGCATTTTCAAAAGTATTTGTGTAGATATATACATATTTTCATGAGCATATAATGAGTGAGTATTCTTTTCTTCCATTCATTTCTATATTGCATTTGTATAAATCCCACCGAGCCTTTCGCTCACTCCCTCCTCTTTGTTACGGCAGGTTGTATGCAGTTCCGTACTTTGAGAGCGTTATACATATAATATTTACTTGTATTTCCGTTAGTATCTCTATTTACTTGGCCTTGGGGGCACTTCCCTTGGGTCCCGCACATAGTTTATTTTATATTTGAATCGCATGCTAAGCAGAGCATAATCTTATTTAATAATAAAATTGGAATAGTAACATTATTTTGGTTGTTTATTTCACCCCACACTTGACACTCGGATCGGATCAAGGCCGATCCTATAATAACCCTTAAATCCGGTTCGGGGCGTCATTACTTGGTATTAGAGCTTTAGGTTCAAGGTTTCTTTCGGGTGTAACGTGGTGAGGTCGGTAGTGAATCTTTTAACGTCGATGTTGGTTTGGTCCGGTCACGCTAATTTGGTGACAGTTTATATCCTCGTCAATAAAGTCATAGAGGCTAGCAATGACAAGTAAGTTTGTGCCACGTGGCACACGATCAGGTTGATAGTTAAAAATCGCTTCCACATTTTTTATGTAGATATATTAGTAATTACGGGCGTCAGCATAAGCTAATGTCGCCAACGTCGTAATTCCATTGTATAAGAGATGTATTGTGTGTTAATTTTAATGGTAACAAAGAATAAGAGAAGTTAATGCACCAAATACGGTGAGCTAAATTGTAGCTAGAAAGATTGGTTGAGTTTAACTTTGGAGATTAGGTGACTTGAGTGTATATTATAAGTGTTGACTTCGTAGTGAGAGTGTATTAAATTGAAGGCTCGGATCAATATATTTGGGTGTATATCTTGGGTAGTATATTTGTGAGAATTAATCTTGCGATGAGAAATTAGTAGGTCCCTTGGTTGAGGACTATGGTTTATTATACCGTGATGTATATATTTTGGTTATAATGTAGACTTGTATAATCGTGATGACTTAAGGTGATCTAGGAGTTGAATTAAATATTCCTTGTGGCACAATGTTGATGACGATATCAATTAATGATTATAATAGTACGATATTGAGGAATATGATCTTTTGTAGTGTTTGCGATATGGTCTTGGATGTTTATTGGCAATACCCGATGTCCCGTATTCTACCAAAGTCTTTAGTAAATATCAACAGGTGATCTGTCGCATGGTATGGTAATCGCATCTTAGAGATAAGCTACATTTGTGAATTGACACTCATTGAGGTTTATATGACATATTCTAGTGATTTTTACTACGGGTTAGTAATTTCATAAGTTTGTAATTCCACGATAAATGCTCTTAGGATTAAGTGCTAAGGTTATTTGAGAAAAATAATAATGCAAGTAATTAGCATTTCAAGGCGATACCTTTGGGGTTGTATATAATAGATAAAACTATGTTTGATTAGTGTTCCTCGGTGATAGGCATGTTATTTACTTGCGTAGAAATGACAAATTAAGGTGACACAAGAATATGTCCTGGGTGATTCCCTAGTATATGATATGAGATAATTGGTGTGACATTAGAAGAATCCAATCAATGATTACCACATAAAGGTATTCAAGATTAGTGACCTTAATCAAATCGTTACGATAAACAATTGGGTTGACTTGAGCAGAGTGTTTTTGGGACATTAATACGATAAGCTCCTGTCGTGACGAAATAATAATTGAACTTGGTTGTATGTGTTAGCTTCGATAAATAGCTAAATCTTATGTCGTTGCCTTAAAGCTTGGAGAGTTATTGCATTGAGGATTTCATAAAATAATAATAGGTCGTTAGTGACTAAATCGTGTTAACGTGCGAAAATGCCTTAGGATTGGTGGCATAAAATGAATTGATTCAGATTATGAACATGTATCTTGATATAAATCTTGGAGAAATATAAGTTGGTAATTATATCCGAATTTTGTGAGAAGCACTTGGATGGGCTTAATTAGCATTTATTTCTAAGACATCGAGCATGACAAGATTTTAGTGTGACAGGCGACTCTTACTGTTGATGTAAAAAACTAGATTTGATCTAATTATTTAATCACAGCTAAAAATGAATATATAAATATAAGATAAAAGATTTTTAAAGTGGTTCAGCCTTATAAGAATGGCCTACGTCCACTGTATTTGTTATTGCTGATTGTTTGCAGAATTCTCGATAAAGGATTTACCAAGAAATTTCGAGTCCCCTGCTAATGAGGAGGTTACAATGTATTTATAGCCTTAAGGCTGTACAAATGAAAGGACATTGCGCTGTTACCCAGTAGACATGCACATCTGTACTATATTAATGAGCATTTAATGCGCAATTATATCCTGGATTCTCTTGATTTGGATACGCTGTACACTTATGTAGCTCGGACCGCTTAAGCTGCTCGGACCGCCTAAGCTGCTCGACACGCTTGATTTGCTCGGAGAGCTTGAGTTACTTGTCACACTTGAGTTTCTCGGAACTTATTAGTTTCTCGGAGAACTTGAGTTGCTCGGTGATCTTGATTTGTTCGTCTGGAGTATTCGTATTTACCATGTAAATTGACACGTGTCTTCATGTGATTTTTCCATGTCAGCAGACTAAATTTGGTATCAACAGAAGCCCCCAATGTTTCGTAGTTTGATGTTGAAGAAAAGTATGGAACATTCTGCTACTTAAATTTTCGGTTTGTATGGTTTTTAGGAAAGCATTCGTTGTATGTATCTCCTTTTTAAATGCACAATATCAGACCTCCTAAATATTTTGAATTTCCATAACCGCTTCGTTTTTTGTTCCCATTTTCTTCTTTTTAGCCGCCGGATCCGGAAATGTTCGTCTTGGTAATCATTGCTTTTTCTGTTCCCGAGGTACAATATTTAAACACGAAAAAAAATCCTTTCGTCTTTTACTTTTCAAACCCATTTCTTCAAACTTTTCATTTCTTCTCCATCTTGTGGGTTCGTTTCTTTCATTGTTAGTTGTCAACTGGTTCATTCTTCCCCTGTAAGATCTTCTTCCTTCTCTTTTATTTTGCTTTGATCATCATGGTTTATGTTGTTTAATCGCTTGACAAATTTCATTCTGAATTTTCAATTCCTTCATGGGTCATTTTGGAGGAACTTTCTGAACCTTTTGACTATTTCTCTTTGGCTGAGGGACATTGGTTCCCCAGTCTCTTTGTGGCCGAATGTGGATTTTCTTTTCCTCCAAGTCCCCTATGTTTGGAGTTCTGTCAATATTTTGACGTTCTACCTGCAAAAATAGCTACCAATACCTTTAGAATAGTTAATGGAGTCCATAGGTTAAACCAAATTCATGGAACCCGTTTAGGAATTCCAGAAATTATGTTTTGCTATAGATGGGTTGTCAGCGATAGTACTTTTTTTTAAAAACTAGGTTTTTAAATAGGGCTTTAGTTATCAATCTCCTAGATGCCAACAGGGATTACTTTGAGCATGGGGTTGTTATGAAATTTTTTCAACATGCTCCATTAAATGGAGATGATGTATATCAGGGTCCCAGGTGTCCCCCTTATGGCGGTGGAATAGGTTGTTTTTATTTTTTGAAATATTTTTTTCTTGGTGTTTGACAAAATGTATCACTGACATTTAATTTTTTATGATGTGAAGTTGATAGAAAAAGAATATCTCCAAAGGAGACAGAGGTTAATTTGAAGCATTTAAAATTTATCTGGAGTTTGCACCAAACTGTGGTCGAGGAGCACATTAGATCGGCCTCTTATTTGTTGCAGTACAAGAGTTACACTTCATCCTTTACTGCTCGTCCAGTGGTGGTTAATCTTGACCAAATACCAGCTGCTGAGTCTAGTGTGGAGGGCTCTTCCTCTGAATCAAGTATTCCTATTGGTGACATAATGAAGAGAAGAAAAGTTCCTTCCTTTTTCGATAAGCCTGATTCTCCTGCTGTGGAGACAAAGAGAAGTGAAAAAGATGTCCCAGGAGAGGGGATAAAGACTGTAGAGGTACCCCCTTCTGATGATATCAAGAAGTTTAGCACGAAGCCCCCTATGGCTCCAAGCAAGATCCTTGAAAAGCCCCCTGTGGCTCCAACTAAGGCTGTTGTTGTTTCTCCTCCAAGTGAGGTCATTGTTATATCACCAACCAAGACAACATCTTTGGTTGAGAATGTTCCTGCTCCTACTAGGAAATTAAGGAAAAGTTCTTCTGAGAGACCAGCAGAATCTGTCTCTCAGTCGTTAAATGTTGAAGGTGGTATTCCCACTTTTGTTCCTCCGAGCTCTGCTATGAGCTCGGTAAAGTCTTGGATTATCCCAGAGGTCCAAAGTATTGAAGACAATCTTTCTCGTGACAGGGTCACCACCTTGGCTGCTCAATATATTGCCTCAGTAAGTATTACTAATCTAATCTTTCATTTTTCAATGTTATGTCCCGGTACTGACTTACAGTTATTTTCTTTTTCCAGCTGGTAACATGTTTCAACACTATTCTGAAGAAGAATGAGGCTATCAAGGCTTCAATCTCCTCGGGAGGGGTAGAAGAAGCTTTTACTGGATTAACCCAGTCTTTGAAGGAATCTCATCAAAAGTATGAGGAGAATAAAATTACTTGGGAGAAGCAGGTTAAGTCTGTCGAGCAAGAGAGAGATTGAGCTGTGGAGGCCTCCAAGGATTTAGAGAAGAAATTGGGGAATTTGAGAAGAATAATAAAGAGCTTGAGGAGAAACTAAAGAATGCTGCAGAGCTTGAGAATAAACTCAAAGCTTCTGATGAGGAGATTGGTAGACTCCGTGATGTTGATCACCAGAAGCAGGAGGTGGAGGATAAGCTGAAAACTGCCGAGAAACTTCTTACTGAGAGGACTTCCTCGAAGAAGGTTAAAAGAAATAAAGCTATTAAAAAATCATTCAGCGTAGGTTGGGATAAGGGTTGGAATAAGTGTTTGGCTTCCATGTCCTCACAAATGGAATATGCCAGCCTTTAATACTTTAGGGATGGATGGGTGGCAGCCCTACAAGAGCTGAAAGTCGCTGAAGATTCTGACCTATTTTAGAAACATACTCATGGCCCTCCTCCCTCTTCTGGAGAAGAAGAAGAGGACGAAGCTGCCTCAGAAGAATCCTCCATGGTAATTGGAGATCAGGCCCTTACTGTTCCAGCTGTTCAATCATGCTCTGAGCAACCCCAACCAACTATTACTCCTACCGAGCAGCTACTCATGTCCATCGAGCAACCAGCCTCTTCCTTGAAACCTCCTGAGGAAGTTTTAGGAAATAAAGAGAAGGTGTAGAGTAGTTTGGGTGTTTATTTTGTCACTTTATTGGATGTAGCCTCAACTTTTGTATTTTCTTTTATGATGAAATGAAAATTCAAGCTTTTGATTGTCTATCTTGACTTCTTCCTCTTCTTGCTCTGTCTGCATTCTTATTAATTCTTTCTATCTCTTTTCTTTACTAGTTTATGGCTAGAATGGAGCACTTGTCAGCTCACGATACTGAACTGATAAAAAAATTCAATTACTACTTCAAGGCTGTCCATGCTGACCTGAATGAAGCTAAAATCATTGACATCCTTGGTCCAAATACTTCTGAACAAGCAGTTGAAGCCTACCAATATTTGAAGTGCTTGCTCGACCGTGCAGTTGCCAATAATGTAGCATATTACGAGATGATTGAAGATCTCCAAGGTACCATCGAGGAACTCCAACAACAATACAAGGAATCTTCTGCCCTTTTGCATCAGGGGTATGAGAAAAAATATCAGCAACTAAATACTGACAAAGGATATGATAAGTTCATCGCTGCTTACGAGAAAAAAGAGAAAATTCTAAGGGTTGAGGTCGAGGAGTATATGCAAATCGTGAAATTACTGGAGCAGGAAAATAATGTTTTGCGAGGAGAGATATCCCAACTGAAATCTGTAGCATCTACCTCAGGAGCCTTGGTCCCTATCAATGACGAAGGTTTCTCTTTCTTGGAGGTCAAAAATGCCAATTTGAGAGATGAATTGGAAACCTTAAAGAGGACCGAACCCTCTACTTCTGCTCGCAGACGAGAAAGAGCTTCTCGGTGACGAGCAAGGGCTGCTCGAGTTACTGTTGAAGAAGCCAAAATGTTGGCAGCCTTGGAGAATCAAGCATTCAAGTTGGTGGTGAAGAATCAGGCTTTATCAGATATGTCCAAGAAGATTCTGAACCTCAACGAGCAACTTTCCACACAAAGTTCTGTCTTGGAGAATAAAGAAATTTTAGTGAAGAACCTCCATGAGCAACTGGAGAGGTGAACTTACCAGTTTCACAAACAGCCCCGGGAGTTTTGGATGGTTGGACACAATGAAGCTCTTTATCATCACGATGATCGGATCCAACAGTCAAATAATGAGGGTTATAAGCAAGGATGGCTGAATGCACTGGGGGTGTTACAGTTGGAGCAGGGCCATTATCTATGGGATTACTATGACCCTGGATTGATCGAGTTGCCCGTGACACCTTTTAAACTTAATATGAGCTGGATTCCTACTCGGGCAATTCCCCAATGCTTTGTTTCCAAGTATCTCGACGACTACAGTCTTCATTATAATTTTAAGATATCTCGCCCGGAGCTCTTGCTTGATCGGCCATCTCTGATGAATGTCAGGATGCTTCGAGATCTGAACTTCATAAATTCCCCTTACACCTTAGATGATCCTCCTGCTGGAGTAGAACCGATTTCAAAGGCAGAGGGAAAGAAATCAGTAGAATAGGATTTTTATGTAATGGTTTTTTCTTTTTTCAGCATATGTAATCCTTCTCGATTTGAATGAAAAGTTTTGGTCTTTTGTCATTTCGTTTTCTTCTAAGTAATTTGCAGAATGTCTTTGCATACTTATCTCATTGTAGTGATTTTTTAATACCAAGCAATAGAACAACTTACATTCCATGGTATTGCTTAATTTAAATAATCGGAGTTGATTAAAATTGGCTTACCAACCAACCAAAGTTGGTGGATTTTTATTCCCGACCAACCGAAGTTGGTGGATTTTTATTCCCGACCAACCGGAGTTGGTGGATTTTAATTCCCGACCAATCGGAGTTGGTGGATTTTTATTTCCAACCAACCGAAGTTGGTGGATTTTAATTCCCGACCAACTAGAGTTGGTGGATTTTTATTCTTGACCAACCGGAGTTGGTGGATTTTAATTCTCGATCAAACGGAGTTGGTGGATTTTTGTTCTCGACCAACCGGAGTTGGTGGATTTTTATTCCCGACCAATCGGAGTTGGTGGATTTTTATTCCTGACCAACTGGAGTTAGTGGATTTTTTGATTTTTTATCTGGACTTGATGCGTGATTATTCTGAACTTGATGCGTAGTGTGTAGCACTAGTACTCCGAAAAATTTCAATAAAAGGAGAGAATTGGGTAAAACATCCAAAACTTTATTCATATTGAAGAAAACTGCATTACATAGGGATTTTAACTACTGATAATATTTGCGCAGATGCTCTGCGTTCCATGCATTCTTAAACTCTTCTCCTTTTAAGGTTTCAATCCTATATGTCCCCGATCGAACAACTTCTGTTACTCTGTAGGGTCCATGCCAGTTAGCTTCCAGTTTGTTGTGCTTTTGGATTACTTTCTTTAGCACATAGTCCCCTTCTTTTAAATCACACTTCTTTACTCTTTTGTTGTAGAACAAAGCTGTTCATTGTTGGCATGAAGCATTCCCGATTGCTTCTTCTTCTCTAACTTCTTTGAGCATATCCAAGTCTAATATTCTCATCAAGTAATTGATAGGAGAATTGAAATTATGTATTCTGTGCGTGGGCAAACCCAATTCAGCTAGTATGACGGCTTCACTTCCAAATGCTAGCATCTATGGAGATTCTCCTATTGCTGGTCGTGGTGTTGTACGATAAGCCCACAACACAAAATGTAGCTCGTTAATCCAATTTGCCTTTGCATCGTACAGTCGTTTCTTCAAACCATTCAACAACGTTCTGTTTGTCGCCTTAGTTTGTCCATTGCTCTGGGGATGGCGTGGTGCAGAGTGAGTTTTCAATATGTTTGACTGATGACAATACGCAGCAAACTCCTTGTTATTAAATTGGGTTCCATGATCAGTAATGAATGCATGGGGAAGACCATATCTACAAATGATATTCTTCCAAATAAATTGATACACCTTGTCATATGTCATATCAATAAGAGGGTCAGCTTCCACCCACTTAGTAAAGTAATCCACCGCGACCACGAGATATTTAAATCTTCCCCTAGTCATTAGAAGTGGCCCGACCAAGTCTATTCCCCACATGAAAAATGGCCAAGGGGAAGTAATGGGTGTTAATAATGCTTGGGGAGTTCTTCGGATAGAAGAGAAGCGTTGACATTTGTCACATTTTTTGGCATAGGCTATACAATCAGCCCTCATCGTTGGCCAATAATATCATTGTGTCATTATTCTTTGCAAAAATGTCCGACCTGCTACATGGGCTCCACAGGACCCTTCATGGACCTCTTCAATCAAATCTTTCACCTCGGAGGGATGCACACATCTTTGCAAACCTGCTATAATTCCTCGTCTATATAAAATACCATTAGTCAATACATAACAAGCAGCTTTAAACTTCAGTTTCTTGGCTGTCAGTTTATCAGTTGGCAAAGCCCCTTCTTCAATATATGCCCTGATGGGATCCATCCAAGATGGTCCTAAATCAAGGGTAATAAAATTCTTCATCAGATCTTCGTCTATGCTCCGACTAGACCAGACTTCTATTGGGATTGTTCTTCTTAGCTCAGTGCATGTTGCTGAAGCTAACCGAGCTAAGGCATCTGCTCTTGCATTCTCCAATCTTGGTATTCTAATTAACTGTACTGCTATTAGGCTTGATACAATCTCCATTGCTTTTGCATGATACTTGATAATTAATTCTCCTTTGGCTGCATATACCCCCAGTATTTGATTTACGATCAATTGTGAGTCACCGAATACGATAACCTGCTCAGCCTTCATGGTTTTTGCCAAACTAAGACCAATAATCATTGCTTCATATTCAACTTCATTATTAGAAGCTTTAAATTTAAAGCGCAGAGCATATTCCACATCGATCTCATCTGGGCTGTTTAAAACAATCCCTGCTCCACTGCTTGTAGTGCATGAAGAACCATCTACATACAAATTCCACACAGGTATCTCATTATCAAACTCTTGGTCAGACAGAGTTCCTCGGTGGAATATTTGATGCTTCCTTATATCCTCCTCCAGCACTTCTTGCTGCTCGTCGACCATCTTCTCTTGCTCGTCTACCGACTGAGGTTGGTCGGAGTTTAAGTTTGATGATCCCATAACATCCACAGGCTGGTCGGTATTCAACTTCTGCTCTTCGGAGGTATCTGGATAGGTGACTCTGCGATAAAATCTGCCACTGCTTGCCCTTTAAGTGATGACCTAGGCTCATAAGTTATATCGTATTCACCCAATTCTACAGCCCAATACATCAATGTTCCTGATTTCTCTGGTTTGTGCAGAGCTTGCCTTAATGGAATGTCTGTATACACAACTATAGTATGAGCTTGGAAGTATGGCCTCATTCTTCTTCTTGCTTCGATCAATGCCAGTGATAACTTTTCCAGCCTTGGATATCTGATCTCTGCTCCTCGCAAGGCCTTACTAGTGTAATAGATTGGTTTTTGCACTCCATCCTCCACTCTTATCAGCGCCGAGCTTACTGCGTTTTCTGAGACTGCCAAATACAAGTATAGTCTTTCTCCCATCACTGGCCTGGATAACAATGGAGGTGCTCCCAGGTATTTCTTCAATTCTTAAAAAGCCTTCTCACATTCGTTGTTCCAGTCAAAAGTCTTTCGAAGTGTTTTGAAGAATGGGAGGCATCGATCAGTTGCTCGTGATACAAATCTGTTAAGTGCTGCAACTCGCCCTGTGAGGATTTGTACTTCCTTAGTCATCATTGGGGATCGTAGCTCCAATAGAGCCTTGATCTTTTTAGGGTTAGCCTCAATTCCTCGTTGATTTATGATATATCCGAGAAACATGCCTTCTCGTACTCCGAATATGCACTTGGTGGGATTCACCTTCATTTGGTATTCCTCTAGTTGATCAAAGGTCTGGCCTAAGTCAACTAGATGATCAACATCTTTCTTTCTCTTCGTTAGCATATCGTCAACATAAACCTCCATGTTATGACCGATTTTCTCTGCAAACACCTTGTTCATCAATCGCTGATAGGTAGCACCTACATTTTTGAGTCCAAAAGGCATAACATTATAACAATAAGTTCCCCTTGAGGTTATAAATGAGGTACTCTCCCTATCTTCAGGCTTCATTTTAATCTGGTTATAACCAGAATAAGCATCCATGAAACTTAATAGTTCGTGCCCCGAGGTAGCATCCACCAGTTGATCAATTCGAGGAAAAGGAAAATGATCCTTTGGGCATGCCCCTGTTAAGGTCGCTAAAGTCTACACACATCCTCCACTTGTTATTTTTCTTCTTTACCATTACCACATTTGCTAGCCAGCCAGGATATTTAACATCCTCAATGAAAGAGGCCTTTTGTAGCTTCTCTACTTTCTCCTGTATAGCTTGATTTTTCTCAGGGCTGAACACTCTTCTTCACTGCTTTACTGGCTTGATTTCCTTATTCACATTGAGCTCGTGACACAAGAAATTCGGATCTATTCCTGGCATGTGTTCATGACTCCACGCAAAAGTCTGCTTTCTTCGCCTTAAGAATGCTATCAATTCTTATTTTATTGATTCATCTAAGGATGCACCAATTTGAGTTGTTCGTTCTGGATACTCGTCGTCCAGAATGACATTCTCATTAGCCTCCATAACCTGCCCTTTCACGAGTTGGGACTCGTCTCTAGGGTCTAATGTTTCAATCTCCGCATCTTCTATTTGGTAGGTAGTAGTCTTCTTTCTAAATTCTTCATGCTCTTCCTGCTCGGTAGATGAATAGTAGCATTCCCGAGCTACTTTCTGGTCTCCTTTCACAACTCCCACCCCAAAATTGGTTGGAAATTTTAGACATTAATGCACAATAGATGGTACTTCTTCAAATTTATTCAGACCTACTCTTCCCATGATGATGTTGTAAGCTGATTGGGCGTTTTTATCCATTACAAAAAAGCGTACTCTTTCTGTTTGACAAGCAGGCGATGTACCGATAAGCATATCCAACTTGATCGTCCCAAGTGGAAAAACCTTCTCGCCAGTAAAACCAAGGAGGGGCCTATGATATGGCTCCAACTAGGCTAGCTTTAGAATTTAAACTGTCAAAGCACGGATAGAACATGACATCTGCCGAGCTACCATTATCCACCAGTACTCGTGAAATCACCACTTCTCTCAATCTTATCTTGATCACCAATGGATCATCATGAGGATATAGTACACCTGCCAAGTCGTTCTTAGAGAAACCAATGACCAGCTTATCCTTATTCACCTTCCTCGGGCGATCATCTTCAGCCAGATTTATCCGCTGAATATACGAGCAAACCAAAGCCTCATTGAGGTTGGATTTTCTCTCATCAGTCATATCTCCGCCTCCTGCATCTCCACCTGTAATGACATTACATTCAAATGATCCAAAATGGATAGAAAATACCTCACGTTCTGGCTATTTCGGTCTTTTGAAGAGATTGGGGTTGTCTTGGTCGTCATTCGAATCCTCTTCGTGACTTCTCTTCTTATCTTCTTTTACTCGACGAGGAGATCTAGACCTCTGTCTTGCTCGATTGTTGCTCTTTCCATCATTTCGATGATCAACATACTTGGCCATCTTTCCTCGTCTGATGAGTGCTTCAATTTCATTCTGAAGAGCTATGCAATTTTTGGTCGTGTGACAATGGTCTTTATGGAACTCGTAATATTTGGTCTTATTCCTCTTATCAGGATCTGTCTTCATTTTCTCTGGCCAGTTTAGCTCCTCGCTGTTCTTGATTTCTTCCAGAACGTCGTTTATGTCTACTTTGAAAGGAGTATAATTTCCAAATTTCTTCAACAGTTCCCATGCTGGCTTTGCTTTTGACTGCTTGTTACCACCATTGTTCTTATGCTCTTTTTTTTCAGCCTTATCAACCTCCACCTTTGTCTCTTTGGTATCCATATTCTTCTTCGCAGCCATAGCCTCTTCGGCGTTCATAATCTTCGCTGCCTTTTCCATTAGTTCTGCCATGGTTCTAGGAGAATCTTTGGCGAGAGTGTAGTATAATTTATCTGGCACCAGTCCGCTCATCAAAGCAGTAATTGCTGTCTTTTCCTCGTAATCAATAACTTCAAGCTTCTCGTTATTGAAACGAGTTATATAATCCCTGGTGCTCTCATCTGCTTTTTATCTAACACTTAAAAAGTGTGCTACTTGTTTAACTGGTTTTGCTCCAAAACAGAAATTTATAATAAATAGCTCGGCCAGTAGAAAGAAAGTTGAAATCTTCCCCCGAGGAAGATTATTATACCATATTTGAGCAGATTCGGTAAGAGTTCCTGAAAATTCCCTGCATCTCATCTCATCTGGCACGGAATAGATATCGGTAGTAGCTTGGTATTGTTCTATATGAAGGACAGGGTCAGTTTTTCCGTCATATTTAGGAGTAACAACAGGTGCTTTGAACTTTGATGGTGTGGAAAAATCCACAATTGCCTGGATAAAAGGTGTCCCTTGGACAAAATTTCTTTGTAGAGGATTCTTGGCCTTAGCCATTTCCCCTAGTCTATCCTCCAACCTTTGAATAAAGCATTTTCATGCATCATTTCCCTCCTCGGGCCTGTTGGTTCGAGCAACTTATTGTGTTGAATTTGCTTCCTGGGATCTTTCATTACGAGCAGTTGGTCGTGATTGGGCAGAACCCTCCCTTAGATCGGATGGTTGTTGAAAGTTCCTCGGCACAATCCTAGGAGGACTTCTATTCCTCCTAGGGCCCAAACGATCAAAAGGAGAGACCCTGCTTAACCTCTCCAATGCACTAGTCCTTTCTGGAGAGAGATTGATGTTTTGTTGAGTATCTGTAGCTTGTACTGATGAAGTTCGACTAGGTTGATAATAAAAATCATTAGATCTCTCAGTGCGATATGAATCGATACGTATGGATCGAGATTCCCCTGGGAATAACGATCGCCTAGTACGCGAAGAAGGTAAACGGGTGTTTCTTTGAACGCTTCGTTATCCTGAATGGGTAGATACTCCACCCTAGATAGTTTGTATGAGTTGTCGCATAGTTTCTTGCATGGCTGTCTGGCCTTGGGATAAATTAGCCATTATACTAGCCAGATCTTGAACATTTGAGGGAGCATATGGATTTGGGGGGTTTCCAGCGTTTCGATTACTGGATTCAAGATTATCAGCCATTGGTGATGAATTGTTTTGGTGAAAAACGATAATTACAGTCGTTTTCCCACAGATGGCGCCAATCTGTTGATGTAAAAAACTAGATTTGATCTAATTATTTAATCACAGATAAAAATGAATATATAAATATAAGACAAAAGATTTTTAAAGTGATTCAACCTTGTAAGAATGGCCTATGTCCACTGTATTTGTTATTGCTGATTGTTTACAGAATTCTCGATAAAGGATTTACTAAGAAATTCCGAGTCCCCTGCTAATGAGGAGGTTACAATGTATTTATAGCCTTGAGGCTGTACAAATGAAAGGACATTGCGCTGTTACCCAGTAGACATATACATCTGTACTATATTAATGAGCATTTAATGCGCAATTATATCCTGGATTCTCTTGATTTGGATACGCTCTACACTTATGTAGCTCAGACCGCCTAAGCTGCTCGAAACGCTTGAGCTGCTCGACACGCTTGAGTTTCTCGAAGATCTTGAGTTGCTTGTCACACTTGAGTTGCTCAGAACTCATTAGTTGCTCAGAGAACTTGAGTTGCTCGGTGGTCTTGATTTGTTCGTCTGGAGTATTCGTATTTACCATGTAAATTGACACGTGTCTTCATGTGATTTGCCCATGTCAGCAGACTAAATTTGGTATCAACACTTACATTTGATTATGTATACACTTTTATAAAAAAATTATAAGTTTACGGAAGTTATCCATAAGGCCTCGGAGAATATGATTATTAGGGATTGTTTAGGTGTTGATGAATAATTATCATACATGTTGACTTGTGGAAAAACCTTGGAGATTAGCACCATGAATCGTAAAACTTGTCTTCATGTGACCATTGAGGGTTGTGTTGTAAACATGATGGTGAGAACTAAGTTATACACTTAAAAGAATTTAGAGCACCTAAATAATTTCAGTAATGTTTTCAGGAAGCATTCTTGGAATGAGGCAGTAGGCTTAATCAAAGCACCCTGTTATGCTACTGATACGTTTGGAGTAACTCTAGTTAATAGAAATCATTATTCACCTAGAGAAATACTTAGTGATAAGACAAGGTGAGAATAGATCTTACGTATGAGATTAGAAGCGTCAGCTTCGGCTAAAGTGTGATATTCAGGATTGCATAGGATGTTGCTAAGAGGTAGGAGGTTATTGGTAAATTCAGATGTTTGAGACTGTGCATATATGTTGAACTTGAAAATTGAGGTTGGATACCACGTTTTGGAATTTGGAGACCTAGGTATGATGGATCGGATATTTATAATAAAATATGAGAAGGGTGATCTTGCATGAAATTGGCGCAGTACGTACAAATATAAAAGTGTAACCCATAACATTAGTCATAAGGAGAAAATCCTTGTGTTTTAACTTCCCGAAAAAATTAGTTTATACTTCAGTAAGAATGGGAAATTTGAGTAGGATCAGTCAATGTACATAGGAGGAAAAATGTTTATAAGTTGTAGACCTTAAGGGCACTTGTGGATTCGTACTTTGTGAAGAACAATTTGTTGGCTAAATTCGATTGTTATCCTTTGGCTCAGTATTCACTTAATTCGTTGTGATTCCGTATGTTTCATTTGATCCTAGTAATGGGATATTCGGTTGTGATCTGGGTGTGACACTACATAAGCTCAGTAGTGGCGTGGGTTAGGCCGGTTGTGGCTAATGCATCACAGTAAATGAGTGCGCACTTTGTTGGAAGCACCCTAATCTTTTCATTAGTTTGTGTGTGCGCATGGTCTCGAGATTTATTTCTCGTAGTTTGCATGTGTAAATAGGTTATCTTAGGTTAACGGCTCTATTAGTTGACCGATAGAACTAGTTACAATTTGGATTTACAGTATAACTTGTAACGTTTAAATCATAGGTTCAAGAATACGTTTTAGGAATTATGTGGATATTAGACTTAATGAGACCTTAAGTGAAAATTTTACACTTCGAATTGAGGATATAGTTACTCATATGTATAATTTAGATTTTGATGTCTAGGATGCTTCGAGGTTAGTATGAAGATCTCATACGAGATTTCGATCTTTCAGGCTAATGTGATAAAGTGATTGTCTTAAGATTGCCAATATGAATGACTAGGAAGTGTTAAAGATGTATTGACCTAGTCTTGACGTGATTCAGAATTCGAGAAAACATAGATTTGTAAATTCTGACATAGGAATAATTAATGATGACGAATTGATTAATGATGACAAGATGTTTAAAGAATACCGACTATTTAGAAAATTTGTTGGGTGAATAAGTTAGGCATGTTTGGGTATTATTAATAATGACCTTAATGTCCACCATTATTGGGTTAACTTGATGATAATTAATGTGGACAAAATCTATGGGTTTTAACTATAATGTTAAGGATACTCCAGAATTAGAAATGGTTTGCTTAGATGACCGAACGATTCAGATGGTTGAGTTAATGATTTCGAGGACGAAATTTTCTAAGGAGGGAAGAATATAATACCTCTCCCTAGATAAATAAGTATTTAAGGATAATAGAAATATTTTATATAAAGGAAAAATTTGAGGAATAAATATATAAGAGAATTACGCCAAAATGGCACGAAAAGTAATTAATGAGAAAAATAATCTCCATGTTGTATGGTTCGCATGGATGCGCATTTGATTCCTAATAGTCCTAGTAAGTATGTTGGTCAAGTTTGATGAAAAAATTCCAATGAATAATTGTGACACGGTCGTGGTTAATAAAACGCAATTTTTATCAGTGCGTGTCGCGGACTTGCACAATTTTTGTAGGACTATTGGAGAAGGATAAAAGTAGTATTACTACATATTTGTGACCCTAAAAATACATATAAAAATACCATGAGGTCAAAAGTCAAAAAATGAATAAATAAATAAAATATTATTATTTTCATCAAAAAATAAAAGTGCTCAGAAAATTCTAAAAAAATCCATATTGACTTAAACTTTAATTTTGAGAAACTTTCCCTTTTCAACATCTCCAAAAACATTCATCTAATTCCTTTTATTGACAATATTCTACTCGGTCAGATTGTATAATTTTAGGTTATTTTTCACTTCCTTTTGCTCTTGCTTTCTTAGTTGTCCAATTTCAACTTTTGAGCTTTTGATTAGGGACCATCCTTGGCCTATTATGGGTAGTGGAAATTATTGTGTTGGCCATTGTTAGATGCCCATGTGAGTGTGTGAGTTGATGTGTTATTATAAGAGAGAGATGGAGGTAGCTTTGGTTCATATTATTCTCATCAGATTTGTGTAACTTTTCTATCATTGTATAAACACTTCTACACCATTATTACTCTCCCAAACTCGTATCTCACCTCCCCACAATCCATAAAATCACCCGAACTCCATATTTGTGACATATTTACACCTCAAAACAACCACTCAAGGGGTATATAGATTAAGGAAGTCTTTGAGCTTATATTTTGGAGTTTTGGAGTATTTCTTGGAGCTTAAAGAAGGAGTTCCAAGAGCACATATAGAGCTCTCATGGAGTATGCATTTGGTAACCCCATGAGGCCACCTTTGAAGCTGGGGGTTGCTCCTCCTACACCACCATTTTGGAGTCTTAAGAGGTTGGAAAATCTTACTTTGATTAGGGTTTAGAGTTTGATAATTTTAAAATGATATTTACATATATTAGACTTGATATGTGTAGTATTTTAGATAATTTACAAATTCATGTTGTTTAGTCATCATATCATCATTTGGGGTGTAGAAATGAGTTTTTAAGAAGTAATTTTGATGGGTTCAAAAGGTGAATAAATTCGAGGATATTAGCCATGAACATTTTATGAAATAAAATGTGTCAAAATGGTGCTTCAAAGGTAAATAATGTAATTTAATGTTTAGAAAAATATTGGGCTAATATAGGCCATTTTTACGAAATAAAAATGGGACTTTCTTACCAAAATGATGAAGTAAAAGAAGAAATTGAACTTTTACTTAAATGGGTGTTTTTGAGATGCATAAACTGATAATAAAAAATAATTGGGGTTGATATGTAAATAATCAAAGTATAAAATGCTTACTTTTAAATTGATAATTAAGAGTAGTTAAAGAAAGTAAAGAAGGCCAAATGTATTGATAGTGGCCAAATGAGTATTTAAAGTGTGTACAACTTATTTTGAAAACGTAAATGGAAATAAAGTCTTTTATCAAATTTGGAATTTAATACTGAAATTATGTTGGAAAAATCAGAAATGCACTTTGAGAAGTTATAAATTGGTTTTTGGAGAAATTAATATGTTTAAACCCATTTAAAAGGATAATATTTGTGTGAAACAAATAGTAGTGGCATTGCCGTAAATCCTGTGAATAGTATGCTATCAAGAAAATATTTAGCAATTAAATGTATTAATTAAGTTTGATAAAAGGAGATTAATGACACATTTTGCTAAATAAAAATAATGAGTTTCATGGAAATGATATTCGAAGTGTTAACGTGACAAGAGTGAGATATGGGTAAAAATATAGTTTTTGATAAGTGTTAAATAGTTTAAAGTGTTTTTAAAGTTAAGTTGAAAACTAAGTGACTATTTTGGGAATAACACTTGTTAAGTGGCTAAGTGGTACGTTTTGGCGAGAAATGGGTAAACTTTGTAAATTTACGTAAAGCGGAACATTTTTATGAAATAAAAATGTCAATGAATAGTTTTGATGAAAAAGAAAAAAAGTAATTTTCCAAGTGAGAATGAATGTGAACATTGAGAATAATGTTGAAACACATGAAAAAGATAAGAAAGGAAACTTGCATGATGCCAAGAATTAAGCATGGCATGACGTCCCTAGTGGTGAAATACCCCAAAGCTTGTACATATGAGCATATGGCGACTGGAGACCGATGGTGTAGAGCCCGTGAAGTCCAGGAATAATGGCTAGACTCCAAGGCAAAGATTGATAATTCTTGTAATATGAAATGAAGAATGAGAATATTCTTGAAATTAATGCAAATAAATCTTGATATTTGAAAAAGGTTAAAAGATGGAAATAACCAAAGTTTTCATGAAATAATAAATGTTTTCTGTCGTGTGGTGTGGTGTATAAGTTTCTCAATGGAAATGAATATTTTCCCAACACGAGGTGTGTGTGTCATAAAGATTGTTTTAACGAGAATTTGAAAATAATGATAAAGTAACTCTAGCGTGAGTTAATAAACGTTGAATAGATGAATATTTTCAAGAAAAGAAAGGGTTTTACAATAAATGATTAACCGGGTGCGTTAATGGGAATAATGTGATTTTTAAGGAAAGATTATCTAAAATAAATATTTTGGGAAAGAAAAAGAGGATGAACGGGGATACATAATATTTGTGGAATAAAACAGTTTAATACATCGGAGCATGTATTTTCAAAAGTATATGTGTATATATATACATATTTTCATGAGGATATAGTGAGTGAGTATTCTTTTCTACCATTCATTTCTATGTTGCATTTGTATAAATCCCACTGAGCCTTTCGCTCACTCCCTCCTTTTTGTTATGACAGGTTGTATGCGGTTCTGTACTTTGAGGGCGTTATACAGGTAATATTTACTTGCATTAACGTTAGTAGCTCTGTTTACTTGTCCTTGGGGGCACTTCCCTTGGGTCCCGCACGTAGTTTATTTTATATTGGAATCGCATGCTAAGCAAATCATAATCTTATTTAATAATAAAACTAAAATAGTAACATTATTTATGTTGTTCATTGCAACCCACACTTGACACTCGGATCGGATCAAGGTCGATCCTATAATAACCCTTAAATCCGGTTCGGGGCATCACACATTTGATAAAGTGTGAATTGTAAGTGACTATCTATGACCAAGAGTAAGCGAGCAGACTCAAGGCGATTGACTGTGGCAAAGGTCTTCTCAAAATCTATTCATTCAACTTGAGAGTAACCCTGAGCAACTAATCTAGTTTGATTTATAACTATAATTCCAGATTCATCTATTTTGTTTTTCAAAATACAGCGGGTGCCAATAACCGTTTTATTTTCTGGACTAGGCACAAGATACCACACGTTATGGCTTTTAAATTAGACGAGCTCTTCTTGCATATCACCGATCCAAAATGAGTCACTAATAGCTTCATTTCATTCTTTGGTTATATTAAAGAAACAAAGCATGCAAAATGAGCAACATTACGTAATTGGGATCTTGCATGCACTGGTTCTTCAGGGTTATCAATAACATTATCTATAGGATGATCTTTAGAAACCCAATTAGGTACTTCAGGGGTCTCAGTTGGTAAATGATCAACTAGGTATAGAGAGTCATAAGTAAAATTGTTTTCAAACTCATCCACTAAAGTTGGAACTTATTCTTTACTCTCGACATTAATGTCACTCACGATCACATATATCGATTCCATGATTACTTTGGTACACAAATTATAAATGCGATAAGTGCGAATATTAGGAGAGTAACCAAAAAATATGTCTCTGTCACCAGCGGTTTCAAATTTAGACAGGTGTTCTCTAACTTTACAAACATAACAAGTACTCCCAAAAGTTTGAAAATATTTTAAGTTGGGCTTTTTGCCATACCAAAGTTCATAGGACATTTGTTTGGTATTTTTTCGAAGGTAAACTCTGTTAATAATATGTCACGCTGTTTGAACTGTCTTGACCCAAAAGTATTTTGGCAAGTTCTTAGCATGTATCATTACCCTAGCCATTTCCTAGATTGTACGATTTTTACGCCCTTTAACACCATTTTGCTGAAATCATGTTTTAGGTACACTGAATTTGTGTTGGTAACCGTTATAATTACAATATTCTGTTACACTTATGTCTTTAAATTTACATCCTCTATTGCTACAGATTCGATTAACTTGGGTATATTTTTCATTCTCGATTCTTAAAAGAATTTTAAAAAATTCTCAAAATGTATCAGATTTTTGTATTAAAAATGCTACCCAATTGAATAGAGTAAAATCATCCATCATAACCTAAATATATTTGTTACCACAAAGGTTCATAGTTCGGGAAGTACCCATAAGATCCACGTGGATTAACTCTAGAGGTTTTGTTATTAAAGTGTCTTTAACTTTCTTATGATCAGATTTAATTATTTTTCCTTCCTGACACGGCCCACAAACAACATTTGAAATAGGTTTTATTTTTGGCAAACCTCTAACTATATCCTGGGAGCGTAATTTGCTAAGATTGTCATAATTTATGTGATCCAACCGATTATGCCAGATTTCATTGTCATCAAGTCTGGCTAACCTACAAGTCTCATTACCCAGATTGACTGTGTAGCAGTTATCTGGGGTTCTGTGACCAATAAGGATGCAATCCCCATTCTCATTTAAAATTTTACAATTAGTTTTTAAGAATGTGACTGTATGGTTGGAGTCATAAAATTGTGACATGCTTAAAAAATTAACTTTAAGACCTTTCACTAATAGGACATATTTGAGAATATGGAGTTCTTTTTCTTGGAGTGTTCCTTTGCTTATGATCTGAGCTTCTACTATGTCCCTAAACAAAACATTTCTTCCTAAGAAGTTAGTTATGTCAGATAATTTAATATCGTCTCCGATCATATATTTGGAACATCCAGAGTCTAAGTACCAACCAGAAACATCGTGTTTAGCTTTTAAAGCACTCACAACAATGTTACACTTCAACTGGGATATTTGATCATTCTTTCTAACCCATATAGATCTAGTATTGAAAGGTTTGTGAGATTTTGGTTTAAAAATAGATATAGAATTCTTTCTCTTATATTTCTTTTTAGCGTGAGATCTTTTCTTCCTATTCTTATAGTTAGAGTTTTTATTGGGATCTTTAGGAAGTATATAATTATTTCTGCTCTGTCTAGAATAGTTAAAGTTTTTGTAAACTGATGATTTATAGATAGTCTTATATAGTCATTTTTGAAAACATTCATCGATATAGGTTCCATAGACATCACAATATTAATAGTATTTGTGGCTAGACGGTTGTTTCTGATTTTTAAAATCTTTGGAAGGAGGTTTATCTCTTTGCTGAACATTGACCTTAGGTCTAACTGCAACAGTTTTCCATTAAGGTTAAAATCTCCTAACAGGGGGGAAACATATTTAGCCTTAGATTCAACAGGAGGTTTGGACAATTTTTATCAACATTTCAGGCCCTTTTTGCTTATTCTCAAAATTAGTTTTTAAGGCCTGAAAATCAGGACATAGATCAATTGGTCTTTTTCCAGAAGACACAAATTTTACATTTTGCAAAGGTTTGGTTTGTGCCTTAGTTTTTTGATAAAAACCTATGCTTGTTTTGTCTTCAGAATTGGTTTTACTAGAGGGAACACAATCTTCAAAACAATTAGAATGGTTTTCAAACTTAGGAAATTTTTTCAATACAGTTAAAACCTTTTCTTTAGATTCTTCCAATTCTATCAAAGTTTCCTTATATTTCTTTTCTAAAACTTCATTTGATTCAGAAAGTTATTTAATTTTTTCAACAAAAACTTTAGTTTCAATTTCATAGGCCAAACATTGATTAGTATAGTCCTCAACGTTCTGCTTTACCATTGGGATTAAAGATTCAATTTTCTCTGTTAACTCCTTAACAGTCTTTTCTAGTCTACTGCTCTTCCTAAGGGTCTTAGTGTAAAATGTGTGAATGTCAGTTAGATCATCATTTTGGGTTCATCTGGTGCAGTGTGTGAAATGTCCCCTAGAATTTCTATTGTCTCACTTACACACCCATTCAATTTGTCATTAGAGCGATCATTTTGACTCACACACAACGACAAAGAATTATTACTAGTAACATCAACAAAATTATTTTCTGAGCAAAGAGAAGATAAACAAGTGGTTAGTACAATATTATCAGTCATAATAGATCTAGGCATAACAACATCAAAATAAACTTCGTTCTCAGGCATATCAACAGCATAAACAATTTTAGCAAAAGAAAGACATACAAGGATCAAAAGAATTGGAAGACTCAGACTCATCTTCTTTAGAGTCACTTTAGTCATCCTAAGTCTGGCATATATTGGCCTTAGCATTGTTATTGTTAAGTCTAACTCTACACTTATTGGCAAAATGACCTAATTTCCCACAATGATGACATTAACATTCTTCATATCGGTCCTTGGTCTATTGTTATCATCAATGTTGTGTTTGTCTTGATTTCTCTCATCAGGTCTGCTATTAGAATAATTTGAATAAGCAGCCTTCCCTTGTTTAAAAAGCAACATTGTTTCTAAACTTAATAATATTCTTATAATGTTTAGACATAAGGGATATCTAAGTATCCAAATTATCTAAGTCATCGTCTTCATCAGAGTCCAAATCAATGTTAGGTACAACAAACTATGGTGTGGTTATTTTAGAATGGAAGACTACATTGGGACTAGTGTGTCTCTTTTGATTATTAGAAAGATGCTTTTGAAATTCCAGTTCCATTTCAACAGTCTTAAGCTTGCTATTGAGTAGTTCAGGGGTAAAATATTGGTCATCTGTCTCCTCAATTGCATAACAAACTTAAGGGGAAGGGATCTAAGAATTTTAGAGAATATTTATTTCATTTCATAAAAAATACCATTAGAATGTAGTTTAGTAATAACATCAATCAGTCTAATGTAGAATTCATCAAAGGTGTTAGTTTTAGCCATAAGGAGAGTATTATACTGTTCTATTAACATCCGTGTTTTGGTTGCCTTAACACGGTCATCACCTTTATGTGTAGTGACAAACTTATCCCAGGCTTACTTAGATGTTGAAAATATTGATATCCTTTTAAATTCATGTTCATTAATAGACACAAATATGGCATTTTCCTCTTTATTATTGCTTAAGGAGGCCAGTTTTTCGTCCTTGGTAAACTCATTGAGGAGTTTTTTAATTTTTACAACAACTTTCTGCATTAAGCTTAGGTTAATGAGTATATCCATTTTCAATGGTGTCCTAGGGATAATATCCCAATGTCAATTGGATGAAGGCAATCATCCTTACTTTCCAGTAAGGAAAAATGTTTCCATCAAAGAGGCGAGGTCTGGACAAATTTCCAAGACGCTCAAATTTATCATCCATTGAGATTTTGTTTTTAAAATAGTTTCAAAGCACAAGATCTAACAGATTTTGAAGAACAAGTACTTAACTCTGATACCAGTATAAAGACCTAACTAATTTATTTAACACAAGTTAAAATAGGTAAGTAAGTAAGTAACACAAGTTAAATTCTTTTATAAATCAGGACAGTAACACAAGATGTGTTTAAAAATTAGAACAAGTTATTTCAGTTTCTTAGAAATAGGTTTTAAAATTAAACCTGAGTCCATTTTGCAGCAGTAGTAGTGAAGAAGTAAAAACACACACACAAGAGACACTATTTTTACGTGGTAAAACCTCAAATTAGGGAAAACATCCATGGTGACATCTATGCTAAAAAACAAAAACTCCACTAAAATCAAACAATATTATAAGATTACAAGCACTAAGCATGCATTCAAGATCCCAAGACTTGATAGAAATATACCTACACGGGTTCCCCTCTCAAACGTAATTCTGATCTGACCTATTTTTCCTTCTTAGCAGCTTATTTTCATTACTCCTTGTTCTTTGTTTGAAGTGGCTCAAACAACTCAAGATATTTCAAATGAACCACACTAATCATGTGTTCGTGTGAGAGTGATAGTGATATGACTATAACTACATGCAAATATGCATCTCACACCTCTCAAGATTTATACAAATAAATCTTATCAATTTACATAGTTTCTATATGACATGAAGATTTCAAATCTCTATGAAAATCAGACTTTAAAAACTATATTCAGATTTGAAAATGAATCTTTCTGAAAAATAAATTTTATCATTTCAAAACTTATTTATGTATGAAATAATTTCACAAACTATGAAACTTATATTTTTGAAATAAGTTATTTCAGATATGAGATTTTAGACTATTAGAAGTCTATTTTCAAAGAATTTGAAATATAGAGTGGGTCTAAAGAAATATAAACATACAAGACAAGATCCAACAGATAAGACACAACCGAAACCCTAAAATATATCGTGTGAGATATCTCTTAGCAAATCTTACAATTTCTAGAAAAAAAGCAAGATCCATAGTGAGACCTGGTTCCTAAGAGAGTTAATGAGTGAAGAGGGTCTTCAAACTCAACCAATTACCAAACTCATAAAATCCTAACTAATTCTAACTCTTAAGAGGTAGGCTTTTCTGGTGTAAATGAAACTTTAAGAATGTGTTTGGTTTTTGGAAGAAAACCAGAGATTTTTGTATTATAAAGACTGGTTTTCTCTTTCTCCCTCTCCCTCTCTCTCTCTCTCTCTCTCTCTCTCTCTCTCTCTATATATATATATATATATATATATATATATATATATATATATATATTCTCTCTTCTCTCTCTAACCTCTTTTTTTTTCTCACAAGTTAGACGAATAACCAAAGTCTTCAAATGGCTGACCTAAGGATCCTATTTATACTGGTCATAGAATATATAGATTCTCTCTTCTCTCTCTAACCTTTTTTTTTTCTCACAAGTTAGACGAATAACCAAAGTTTTCAAACGGCTGACCTAAGGATCCTATTTATATTGGTCATAGAAGGATCCAGATGTTCAAAGGAAATAAAAGGCTGGGATTGATTTGACGGTTCAATTTTAAATATAAGGGTTGAAATGGCACCGCACAAACACTTGCTCTGATTGATCCTAGATGATATCACATGTATCACTTCCAAACACATTAAGGTGGTAGATTAAAATGATCCAAAGGCTAATATTGTTTCTCACTTCTAAGATACACAAAAACACAAATGTAACCAGGAGTGTGCTAACACGTGGGATAATCCAATATGCTGTAAAACACGTGTTTTAGAATTTTTAATAATCCAAATTGTACCCACAAATGTCTTTACCGATCTTATATTATACCATTGAATATTTTTAAGGAATAAAACTAATTTGACTTTTAACCCCAACACTTTTAAAACATGATTTTAATTATTTTAAAAATCATCTTAATTGATTTAAAAATGTTTAAAATACTTTTAAAAAGTTATAAAAATTCCTAAAAATATGTAAACACTTGTGCACACACAATAACACCTATATGCATGAATTGTGTCCTATAGTGTTTTCAAGAAATAAGATTACTTCCCTTTTTGGTAGATGTATTGTTCATGGACTGGATGATATTTGATGATGAAGCTTGTGTACCTTGGAAGGGATGCTCAAGAAAACTAACCTATTTTTTCACCATATCCAAAATAGTTGGAACTTCTATATGGTGTAGACTCAAGTGAGTCAACCATATAGCGTGTTCTCAGTTGGAATAAAAGAGGGTTGGGTAATAAAGCCACTATGAGAAGAATTAACAGTTTAGTAAAGTGTCATAAAATTCTTATGGTTGCCATTTTGGATCCCATGGCTAACATCAACCATTTGGATAAACTGAAAAATGAAGTTTTTCTTTGATCAGGTTGATGCGAAAATTTTAAACAAGATCTGGATTCTTGGGAGATTTGGTTTAAGCATTGACATTATTAAAAATGATGTTCGATTGCTATCTATTTATGTATTTCATCCTCAACTGCATACTAAAGTTTTATTGACTTTTGTTTATTGTAAATGCACCAAAGAGGAAAGGATTCCTTTGTGGGATCCTTTAGATGAGATCTCTCATAATTATGAGGATTTGCCTCACCTTATGACTGGGTATTTTAACATTATTACTCAGGGTGATGAAAAATTGGGTGGTAATGAGATTGTTTATTTGGCTGTTGAAGATTTCAATAATACTATCTCTAGAAATGCCCTGCTAGATTTAGGATTTTTCGGTTCTAAATTTACTTGGTGGAAGAGTAGAGATAGTGGGGATGCAATCCTTGAAAGACTTGATAGAGGTATTTGAAACAATTATTTCCTCTTACATCAATTTCTCATCTTAATATGATTTACTCTGATCACTCTACCCTATTGGTGACTGTTAAAACTGTCTTGGATTCTACTCTTAAAATGTTTAAGTTTCAAAATATGTGGTTCAACCACAAAGGTTTGAAAGACATTGTTGAAAAGTCTTAAGGGGAACCTATTAATCCTAAGCTCATGAGGACTTTTTCTATGAAGCTGCAAAGTTTGAAGATTACTCTAAAGTGGTGGAATCAATACACTTTTAAAAATATCTTTCAAAATACTAAAGAGTTGGAAGACTTGGTGCTAGAAAAGGAGATTAATTTTGAGCAAGATCCCACAAAAGTTAATAGAGCTTTGTTATCAGTAGCTAAGGATAAGCTTTTAGAAACTATTAAGAATGAGGGGACCTATTGGTCTAAAAAATCCAATGTAAAATTTCTTAAAATAGATGATCAAAACACAAAGTTTTTCTATTCTACTGTTAAACAAAAAAGAGCTTAAATGATGATTAGAAAGATCTGTAATGAGGATGGCCTAGAGGTGAATTACTTGGATCTTATTGAAAAAACCTTCACTGATAATTTCATTAATCTCATATCATTAGGAACATATAATTTAGATTTTGTCTTGTTTAATTATATTGATAAAAGCATTGATCATTAAATAAGTAGTATGCTGATTGAGGTTCCTGAAGAAGCAGAGATATGGGAGGCTATTTCAACAATTAATGAGGGCAGTACGCCTAGACCTGATGGGTATGGAGGTTACTTTTATAAGTATTTCTGGAAAAATTTCTCAAAACATATTGTGTTAAGGATATTCTATCATTCTTCTAGGGAGATGACCTTCCTAAAAGCTGGACTAACACTTTGATCACCCTAATTCCAAATGGTAACCTCACATCTAAATGTGCTGACTTTAGACCTATTAGCTTATGTAATTTTTGCTATGATGTGATTTCAAAATTGATGAATGATAGGCTTTCCAGTATATTGCCTAAGGTTATTTCTTCCTCTTAAAGTGGATTTATTAAACACAAAAATATTCTTGATAATAGTTTTTTTACTAAAGAAATGTTTCATAACTTGGGAAAAAAGCTTTAAGGATTAATATATGTATTAAGCTTGATATAGACAAGGCCAATGATAGGGTGAAATGGATGTATCTATTTAAAATCCTCATGAGTTTTGGATTCCATTAATATTATTTGGAGAAGTATCTCCAACAATTGGCTTACAATTTTCGTAAATGGAAAACAATGTGGATTCTTCACAACTATAAGAGGTCTCAGACAAGGAGACCCTATTTATCCTTCCTTATTTGTGCTGTTTGCCGAGCTCTTATCAAGTGGTCTGGATTTTCAGTTCAGGAATGGGACTATCATGAATTTCTCTTTACCTAATGACACTCCTTTTATATCCAATTTGTGCTATGCTGATGATATTATCATTTTCTTAAATGATAATAAAAGAAGTACTAAGAAGTTGTTGAATTTCCTTAAGTGCTATGAGCTTGATAGTGGCCAGATAATTAATTCTAATAAGTCATCATTCACTACTCACCATTTTACCCCTAGATTTAAAAGAATCTCTATTGCTTATGATCTTGGTCTAAACTTTAAAAAGCAGCTGCTAACATATTTGGGATATTCATTGTTTTGTGGAAATATGAAAATAGATTATTTTGCCCCTCTTATTCAAAAGATAAGGAACAAGCTTTATGGATGGAAAAATAATTTATTAATCCGATGGTGGAAAGCTTACCCTGATCAAACATGTTCTTAGCTATATCCCAGTGCATACTCTAGTAGCCTTAAAGCCTCCCAAAGCAGTCATTAATCACATTCATAAATTATTTGTTAAAATTTTCTTGTGTGGTGATAAATCACATGGTTAGAAGCACCACTGGGTTTACTGGTCAGAAATTTACAAAAATAAAGAGGCTGGAGGTTTAGGTATCTCCACCTATATGATGTCTCTAAAGCAACATACTTGAAATACTGGTGGAAATGGCATGAAAACTCTTCTTTGTGGTCTAAATTCATGAAATTGAAATATAAAAATTTCAACAGCTTACATGGTCCTTCTACTAGGGAAATTATGCTCCAATTCAAATACCTGTTTCATAACCACTTTGTTAAAGATGATTCTTCAAATTGGAAAGCCTTTATAACAGGTGACTTTTCATTCAAATCAGTAGTTAACATCATTAAATTACATCATCCAAAGTCTTTGGTCTCTAAATCCATTTGGACTAAAAATATTGTTGATAAAATTTCCATATTCTTCTGGAGGCTCACATTGTCAGCTATTCCTTTAGGCTGCAACATATATAATCTTGCTATTAAGTTGGCATATAGATTTCATCTATGGCAAAAATATGTTGAAGGTATTCAAAACTTGTTTCTCCAATGCCCTGCTTCTGTACAAGTTAGGAGTTCTTTGCAAAATTATTTGTAATATCCATCAATTCGTCTTCTATACAATCTATGTTTGACTCCTAGATTTTGAAGAAAGTTAATCATAAAAATATTTAAGTGCCTGATGGTTGCCTTACCTATGATAATTTGTTGGGAGATTTGGAAAATTAGGAACAAAGTTTATCATGAGGGCTTAAAGTTTTCTTCTGATCTGCTCATTAACAACATTATCTATACTGTTTAAAGTGTGATGTCAAGTATATGTTTTGAAGGTCCTTTAAACTGTTTCAATACCTACATTGCTCAGATGTTCCAGATTAAATTAAGCCTCCTTAAAATTTATTTGAAGACTATTCAATGGTCCACGCCTTCCATGAATAAATGGAAAGTAAATATTGTTAAAGCTTGTAAAGGGAATCCAAACTAAAGTTCTCGTGGAAGTTTATAAGAGATCTTAAGGACTGCTTTAAATTAGGATTTACTATAAATACTGGTATTGGTTCCAATATTCAAGATAAGGCAAAGGCTATGAAATACGGATTAAATCTTGCGATATATCATAACATCTTTCATATTGATATTGAATCGGATTCCCAATTACCAATTAATTTTAATAATCATAATTGGAGACCTCCTTGGATAATACTTAATATTCTGGCATAAATTAAAGATCTTCTTTAATTACTTGATTGTTCTTTCTCTCATTGTTATAGAGACGATAATTCAGTTGCAGATGGTTTAGCTAATCATGAAATTCATCTCGAGGAGATGCTAATTTTTTATTCATTTAATAATTTTACAACTCTTATTAGGGGATATTTGAATTTGGATAGATGGGGCTGACCTCATATTACAATATTTAAATAAGTCTTGTTTTGTAGTTAGGAATGATTTATAAATCCATTTTTTTTCTTTCAATCTTTGTGATAGAATTTATTATAAAAGCCCATATTTATAGCTTTTCACATTCGATATATTGGGCTCATTATCGAATATTTTTGTTAGAGCATATTTTTGCTACAGGGAGCTGTTTCTCCTTCTAATTAATAAAATTTGTGGGGATACGGTCCCTCTTCTCTAAAAAAAGTAATTGTCTTCTATTTTTAATACTCTACCATAATACATATGTCATTCATTTTGGCCCGAGGTTTTTACTCGTTAGCGGGACTTTCGTATATCTAGTGTTATGAATTTTTTTTATCTTTCCCCATGTTAGAATCATTTGTCTTAATTTAAATATAAAATTTATTAGATTCTAATATTGATAAATATATTTTTGTCACATAGACTTTTAGAATGTTTTTAACCCATTGATAAATTTTTATCCCTCAATTTAATTGCGTATCTACCGTCGAATCTCGCACTTTCATTTGGTATCAAAGTGGGGGTCTTTGTTATAGGTTAAACACCCAAGATTAGATCCTTTATTTACTAGATGGAGGTTTCGTCTCTCCGACCACCTCCTTTTAGTGGTAGAAACTATTCATATTGGAAAATACACATGGTGGGGAATAATATGTCAATGGATGATCAAATATGGAGTTATATTTTGATAGGTTGGAATCCTCCGGTGAATATTTAACCATTTGTATTTTTATATTAGTTGGCTAAAATCATTGAGGCTCATTCTTTAGACTTCATTACCATTGAACTTTGAAGATTTACAAGGCATCTCTGCATCATAAGACTTATGTTGTTGAATTTTTAAGATATATCCTTTCACAGTTTTGTGATTGAACGTCATTGGCTACGCACACACACTTTTCTGGATAAAATGTGTTTTTAAAACATGAACAAGCATTTTTGACAATTGAGAAGTGATTTGTATACCTTAGGGAAAGACCAAATATTTTCCAAAGTCCGTTTGTTTAAAGTATTTGTAAAAAACTACCTTTAATCATTTGCACGATCCCATATTGGACCATGCGCACGGTCCTACACATTTTTGCATTTTTTAATACATTGGATAAAATCGCGCGTACGGTGCCAATTTTACCCCATGTGCATAGATGCATATTTTAAGCATGTTCTTTGAACACTAGCTTAAATTGTGCACACGGTGCCAAATTACACTCGTGCACACAACGGAGAAGCTTTTTGAAAAATCCTTACCCTCCACTTTCAAAATATCTGACTTTCTTTTTACTTCTCCACATTTGATAGAGTATTTTCAAGGTTGAGAGTTTTTCATTGTCACTCTATTTTCAAATTAACTTATTCACTCCAAGTTTGGGTGAAAACCTAGATCAATACTTGATATATGGATTAGGAGGAATTGAGAGTGATTTGAATCATATCTACATAACCTAGATTCAATTTAAACAATTGCATATATGAATTGTTAATATACACTCCAAGGTGTACATGTGAGGTGTCTCGAGCTATTGAAGAGTCCAAGGCATGATGCGACTCTAAGGAGGGTAATGTAATTCATTATTCATCCTATGGAGTTTGGATGGATCGTTCATCGTCAATGTACGAAAGTTCAATGTTCATAAGTTACTTTTCATGAGTGCATTAGAAAAAGGTACTTTCTTGCATTGTATAAAACTTTTTCAAGTAGAATGATGGTGGGGGTTTCTCTTGATAATATCTAACTTATGGTATGTTGTGTATTTTTATTTCCATCATCACTTACACATACTAAACTTAGTTCTCACTTAAATCTAACTTAATCCATAAAATTGAAATTAGGAGTTTTCATCTAGCTTAATTGACCTGAATTTCCTATTTTAGACTCTTATTTGTTGATTTGTATGCTTAACATCATATCACCTAGTTGATACATGTTCTAGGTTTGTTTAAATTGAAAAAAAAATGAAATTGCCAAAAATTAGGGAAAAATTACAATTAAACCTATTCAGCCCCTCTAGGTTTATATGAGTAGAATACTTGTATTGAACATACACATCGTCATCCAATTACCCTAATTTATGTTGTTATATTCCCCAAAATCTTATCTGGTTGGAATGATAACGAAATAAAAGATAGTGGGTCGATCCCAAATGGTTTAAATGCAATATTTAATTGCAAATGTTAGAGAGTTTGGGTATATTTGACTTGATCTACATCAAAGGAGGCATGGGAAGTTTTACAAATAACCTATGAAGGAACCTCAATCATTAAGAAATATAAGATTAAATGTTTCACCACCCGTTTCGAATTCCTTACCATGAAGGATAATAAAAATTTCTATGAATTCTATGCTCAACTAATAGACATAGTTAACTCGAACTTCACCGATGGTTCTTGAGATGTCTGTGACTTTTTGGTAGTGGCATCATCAAAATGGATCTATTCTTCTCTTCATCGAATTGCACCCCTTGTCTGTTTACTACAAAACCCAGAAATTTCCCCGCTATTGCCCTAAAGGCACATTTAGAGGGGTTCATCTTCATCTTGTATTTTCGGAATCTTTTGAACACTCGGCTCAGATGATGAATATGCTTTCTTTCCTTTTTTGACTTCATTAATAAATCGTATATTATGAAAAAGGGCATGAAATATGGCCCTCATTGTATGCTGATAGGTGGCACTTACAGTCCTCAGACCAAAAGGCATGACTGTGTAGTGGAAGTTCCCCTAGGGTGTGCAAAAAGAAGTTTTCTCAGCCCAGCAGGATCCATTCTAATTTTCTTGAAACCAACATACCTGTTGATGTAAAAAACTAGATTACTCTAATTATTCAATCACAAATAAATAAATGAGACAAAGAATTTTAAAGTGGTTCAGCCTTATATGAATGGCCTACGTCCACTGTTATGTTATTGCTGAGTGTTTGGGAATTCTCGATTACAAGTACTATCAAGAAATTCCGGTCCCCTTGAATGAGGGTGATACAAGGTATTTATAGACCTTAGGCTGTACATGAAAGGGTGTTACATTAAATGATATACATATGAAAGGGTAATTCATTTAATGCTCTTCAAACGTGTGCGTCAAGATGATAAGCATTCAATGAATAGTTGAACTGTTGATTATCTGGCAATCAATGCTGTGGTCGAGATGCAGCTCGAATCGCCTTAGTTGCTCGTCGTTCAAAAGTTCCTCGGAGCGTTGTAGTTCCTCGGAGCGTTGGAGTTCCTCGGAGAGCTGGAGTTCCTCGGAGCGTTGGAGTTCCTCGAAGTATACTTGTTGCTCGGAGTGAGTCTGACTTGGTCGGGGGAATAGACTTCCTCGTTGCTATTGTGCCACGTAGATCGACACGTGTCTTCTTGTGATTCGTCTATATCAGCATACTAATTTTGGTATCAACAGAAGCCCCCAATGTTTCATATTTCAAACTTTGAGGAGTATGGAACATTCTTTCTCGGTATATGGAAATATTAAATGACCTTCCTGGGTTTTAGGAGCATTTTCTTCGTATTTGAATTCCCTTCCAAATTCGCAGAATCCGCCTTTTTGCATTTTTATAAGCGCTTCGATCTTCGTGCACTTTTTGTCCTTTTAGTCGCCGGTAGCGTAATATTTTCCTTTTTGTAATCATTTCTTTCGCCGTTTCCCAAGGCAAAGTATTTAAGCTTCAGAGGCAATCCCATCGTCTTCTACCTTTTTCAATTTCTGCTTTCGAGTTTTCTATAGCTTTTCTCTCTCCTGTGCGTTCATCCCTTTCTTCGTTTGTTTGTCAACAGATCTCCTTTTTCCTGTAAGATTTTCTTCCTTCTTCTTCATTTCTTTGTATTCACCATGGTTTATATTATCGAATCTCTTGATAAATTCCGTTCTGACTTTTCTATTCCTTCTTGGGTAACTTTGGAGAGTCTTTCTGAGCCTTCAAATTATTTTAATTTGGCTGAGGGACATTGGTTCCCTAGCCTCTTTATTGCTGAATGTGGATTTTCTTTTCCACCAAACCCTTTGTGTTTAGAGTTCTGTCAGTATTTCGATGTTGCCCCTGCAAAAATAGCCCCCAACACATGGAGAATAGTTAATGGGGTGTATAGGTTAAATCAAACTCATGGAACTCGTATAGGAATTCCTGAGATTATGTACTGTTATAGATGGGCTGTTTTAGACAATGTTTTTTATTTAAAAACTAGATTTTTGAATAGGGCCTTAGTAGTCAACCTCCCTGATGAAAACAGGGATTATTTTAAACACGGGGTAGTTATCAAAAATTGGCAACATACCCCTTTGGTTGGAGATGAAGTATATGAAGGTCCCAGATGCCCCCCATATGGCAATGGGATAGGTTATTTTCATCTTATTTTATTTTTGAAATTACGATTTCATTGTGTTTGACAAAATGTATGACTGATATTTCACTATGTATTTGTTTGCAATTGACAGTAAGAGAAAAACTCCAAAAGAATCAGAAGAAAATATTAAACATTTGAAACATATCTGGAATTTGCATCGAAGACTTGCAGACGAGCACATCAGGTCTGGTTCATATTTGTTGCAGTACAGGAGCTACACATCATCCTTTACTGCTCGTCCTGTGGTCAGCATTAGTGAGCCATTGCCAGCTTCTGAGGAATCTTCACCAGAATCTCACATTCCTCTAAGTCAGAAGATGGGCAAGAGAAGAGTTCCTGCTATCTTCGAGGAGACTTCCTCTGCTGGAGATGGAAAAAGAAACAAGGCTGAAGTCCCAAAGGGGACAAAGAAAGTAGATGGTGCCTCTTCTGTTGCTCCTCAGAAGGCTGCCGAGAAGCCCCCAGTGGCTCCGAGCAAGAAAAATGCACCTGTGGAAGTGGTCACCATCTCTACCACCAAAAGTTCTTTGGTTGAAACTGCTGAAGTGACACTAAGGAGATTGAAGAAATCCTCCTCGGTCACTTTGACTGAAACCATTCCCCAGCTCCAAGCTAGTAGAGCTGGTGTCCCAACCATTATTCCCCTGAGTTCTGCAATGAGCTCGGTAAAGACTTGGACTATTTCTGAAGTCCAAGGAATTGAAGAAAACATGTCTAGGGATATGCTGACATCCCTAGCTACTCGTCACATTGCTTCAGTAAGTTTCTCTTATCCTGAATTTTTCTTTCTTTCAGTCAATATATGTATCTCGACACTGACTTATCATTATTTTCTTCTTTTTACAGCTGGTGAGTTGCTTTAACACCATAGTGAAGAAAGATGAAGCACTCAAGGCTTCTAGCTCCTCATCTGGAGTGGAGGATGCTTTTCTGGGTTTGGCCCAATCTTTGAAGGATTCTCGTCAAAAGTATAACGAGGATAGGGGTGAATGGGAGAAGAAGATGGCTGCATCTGAGGCAGAGAACGTGCAGTTAGGAAGTAAAGTGAAGGACTTGGAGAGAGAGAACAAGAAATATGCCGAGAAGCTCACAAACTTTGGGGAACTTGAAAATAAGTTGGAATCGGCTGAGGAAGAGCTAACCCTTCTGCGAGAAGTTAATCGCCAGAAGGAGGAGGTGGAGGCCAAGTTGAAAGCCTCCGAGGATCTTCTATCCGAGAAGCTCTCCTCGGAGAAAATGAAAAGGAAAATGGCTGTAAAGAAATCTTTTCGTATCAGATGGGATAAAGGATGGGACAGGGGGTAGCAGCAATGATGACCCAGGTCAAGTATGGGAGTTTGAAATACTTTCGAGATGGTTGGGTTGCTGCCCTGCAGGAACTGAAGGTTAACGAGGACTCTGAACTATTTCAACAACATCTTCCTGGCCCCCCTCCTGTGATTGAAGATGAGGAAGAAGACGAAGCTGCTTCCGAGGAGTCTTAAATGATAGTAGGTGATCAAGTCCTTGCTTCACAACCCAATCAGACAGCCAATGAGGAGATCTCGTCTTTGCCTGATCCTCCTGAACAAGTCTCAACTTCTGCCAATCAACTCATTGTTCCCACCGAGCAACCAAGATCCTCGTCCTAGCCTCCCGAGAAAGTCCTGGGAGACAAGGAAAAGGTGTGAAGTTGTTTGGTATTCTCTTTTTGTTTTTCTTTTACTTGTACTCTGTATTCTGAACGCTGTACTCCTTTTGATGATGTAATAAAATTACCTTTTTTGTTCCTCTGCGTTGTTGATGTTCTGTCTTCTTCTTTTATTAACTCTTGCCTTCTCTTCTTTACTAGTTTGTGGCTAGAATGGAATTATTATCTGCCAATGATACAAAGTTGATGCAGCAATGCCATGAATATTATAAGGCAGGTCACACAGAATTGAGTGTATCAGAAGTTGCTGACATCCTTCGTCATGATGCTTCAGAGCAGGCAGTAGAAGCTTATCAATACCTGAAGGACTTACTTGATCGAGCTGTGGCCAATAACGTGGCTTACTATGACATGATCGAGGAGCTTCAATATACTTTAGAAGATCTTCAGACTCAGTACAAGGAATCAAATGCCCTTTTGCACGAGGGGTATGAAAAGAGGTATCAACAGCTTTCTGCTGAGACAGGCCACAAAAAGATCCTTGCTGGGTACGATGTCAGGGAGAGAACCCTAAAGGGTGAAGTTAAAGCTTGTAGACAGATTGCCGATCTGCTAGAGCAAGAAAATAACAATTTGCAAAAAGAGCTGGCACAGTATAAGTCTGCAGCATCTTCTTCAACAGCTGTAATCCTAGTGACTGACGAGGGATTTTCCTTTCTAGAGGTTGAGAATGCCAAATTAAGGCAAGAGTTGGATACCTTGAGAAGATCTGGTACTTCTACTGCTACTCGGGGGCGAGGAAGAGGTTCTCGTGGACGAGGAAGAGCTGCTCAGAATGTTATCGAGGAACCAAGTTCTCGACCTGATCGGGGAGGATCAAGAGCTCTTAGTCGTAATGTTGAAGAAGCTCGTACTCGATCAACATTGGAAACTCAAGCGTTCCAATTGAATGCAAAAAATCGGGCTTTGTCTGAAATGTCTAAGAAAATCCAAACTCTGGAGGATCAACTTGCTTCGACAAAGTCTGCTCTGAATAATAAGGATGTTTTTGCCAGGAACCTTCATGGGCAGTTAGAGAGAATAAATTTCCAATTCCATAAACAACCTCGTGAGTTCTGGATGGCAGGCTACAATGAGGCCCTTTATCACTTGGATGCTCGCCTTGAAAATGCCAATAATGAAGGTTATAAACAGGGATAGTTGAACGCCCTGGGTGTATTAAAACTAGAGCAGGGCCATTATTTATGGGATTATCATGCTCCTGGGCTACTAGACTTGCCTGTGCCACCTTATAAATTGGACATGGAATGGATCCCAGCTCGTGCCATTCCTCGGAGCTTAATTTCAAAATACCTCGGTGACTACAATCTTCATTCTCAGATCGAGGTATCTCGTCCCGAGCATCTACTGGACACACCTTCTGTGATGAACGTTAGGATGCTGAAGGACTTGAACTTCATTAACTCTCCTCAGACTTTAAATGATCCGCCTGCTGGCGAGGAACCTATTTCAAAAGCAGAGGGAAAGAAACCAATAGAGTAGGGATCTCAATGTAATAGTTAGTACACATATGTAACTTGTAATTCGTTTTGAATTTTAATGAAAGACTTTCATTTTCTGTTTGCAAATCTGTATTGCTATTGTATTTGTCATTTGTTCTTGCATAATAATATTGTGTGGTTCATCGACCAACTTAGTAAAAAATTACAAGTACCAGTAATGTTGCTCGATCACTTAATAATAAAGTAATGAGTATAAAAATGTTTAAAATTTTTCCAACCAACCAAGGTTGTTAAATTATGCTCGTCGACCAATTATAGTTAGTGAGAGTTTATCCCCAACTAACCATACTTGGTAAATTTTTGTCTTTTTCATAAAATGTGCCCGACCAACGTAGGTCGATGATTTTTCCTCGTCGACCAACTACAGTTAGTGGGTTTTTATCCCCGACCAACTATACTTGGTTCAGTTTGGAATATTTGTTCTTCGAGGAACTTTTATGTAATAAACTTACTTCCCGACCAACATAAGTTGGCATTTTGAGATAATCTTACTTCCCGACCAACACAAAATGGCATTTGAGAGCATGTCTTGTTTCCTAACCAACCGAGATTGGCCTTTCGTCGATCATCTTTTGTTCTCTCCCTTTTACCAACAGGAGTTGGTCGTGGGTTTGAACTATCATGTCCACTAGATCTTTTACCAACCTGAGTTGGTCACGTTAGTGTACGCCTCCTAACCAAAGGAGTATAGTTTGTTCTTGCCCTTTTACCAACCGGAGTTGGTCGTGGGTTTGAACTATCATGTCCACTAGCTCTTTTACCAACCTAAGTTGGTCACACTAGTGTACGCCTCCTAACCAAAGGAGTATAGTTTGTTCTCGCCCTTTTACCAACCGGAGTTGGTCGTGGGTTTGAACTATCATGTCCACTAGCTCTTTTACCAACCTGAGTTGGTCACACTAGTGTACGCCTCCTAACCAAAGGAGTATAGTTTGTTCTCGCCCTTTTACCAACCGAAGTTGGTCTGAGTTCGAACTATCGTCTTCTTTTTACTGCCGAGCAGCGTTGTGTTCCGAGCAGCGTAGTGTTAAACACACTAGTATTCCCCGAAAAACTTTCAATAAAAGGAGAGAAGATTGTGAAATATCATCGTTTTATTCATATTGATGGAACTTCTTTACATTTTACATCACTGATAATACTTGCGTGGGTGTTCAGCATTCCATGCATTCTTAAATTCCTCTCCTTCTAGAGTTGCTATTCGGTAAGTTCCTGGTTGGACAACTGCAGTAACTCGGTAAGGTCCATACCAGTTTGCTTCCAACTTATTGCGCTTCTGAATGACCTTCTTTAGCACGTAATCTCCTTCTTTTAAGTCGCATTTTTTCACCCTCTTATTGTAGAACAGGGTTGTTCGCTGTTGATAAGCAGCATTCCTAATGGTTGCCTCTTCCCTAACTTCCTCGAGCATGTCCAAATCTAATCTCCTCATCAGGTCGCTGACTGGGGAATTGAAATTCAGCACTCTGTGTGTTGGAAGACCCAACTCGGCAGGTATTACAGCCTCACTTCCAAATGCCAGCATATATGGTGATTCTCCAGTTGCTGCTCGGGGAGTTATTCGGTAAGCCCACAATACTGACTGTAGCTCGTTAATCCAATTAGCTTTAGCCTCACTTAGCCTCTTCTTCAAACCATTTAGTAATGTTCTGTTCATCACTTCAGTCTGCCCATTGCTTTGAGGATGGCCTGGTGCTGAATGAACTTTCAAAATGTTTGACTGATGACAATAGGCGGCAAACTCCTCGTTATCAAATTTTGTTCCATGGTCTGTGATGAAAGCATGAGGGAGACCATATCGGCAGATGATGTTCTTCCAAATGAATTGGTACACCTTCTCGTATGTCATATCAATCAGAGGCTCAGCTTCTACCCACTTAGTAAAATAATCCACTGCGGTGACGAGGTACTTGAATCTTCCTCGGGTCGTTGGCAGTGGTCCAACCAAATCCATTCCCCACATGGAGAAAGGCCAAGGGGAAGATATGGGTGTCAACAATGCTTGTGGAGTTCGTCGGATGGAGGAAAAACGTTGGCATTTATCACATCTCTTAGCATAGGCTATACAATCAGCCCTCATCGTTGGCCAGTAGTATCCTTGTGTCATCACCCTTTGCAAAAGTGTTCGACCTGCTACATGGGCTCCACAGGACCCTTCATGGATCTCTTCAATCAATTCCTTCACCTCGGAGGGATGCACACATCTTTGCAAACCTGCCATAATTCCTCGTCTATACAAGACACCATTAGTTAGTACATACCGAGCAGCTTTAAACTTCAATTTCTTTGCAGAGAGCTTATCCTCCGGCAATTTTCCCTCCTCAATATATTCCCTGATGGGATCCATCCAAAATGGTCCTAAATCAAGGGTAATAACATTCATCGTCAGGTCTTCATCTATGCTCCGAGCTTCTAATACTTCAATTGGTATCGTTCTTAGCAGCTCGGTACGAGTAGCTGATGCTAGTCGAGCCAGTGCGTTTGCTTGTGCATTCTCCATTCTTGGTATTCTGATCAACTGAATGACATCAAATTCTGCCAACAACTCCATCGCCTTTGCATGATACTTGACCATTAATTCTCCTTTAACCGCATATGTTCCCATCATCTGATTCACAATTAATTGAGAATCACTGAATATCATCACTTGTTGCGCTTCCATAATCTTTGCTAAATTAAGACCTGCTATCAAGGCTTCATACTCAGCCTCATTATTGGAGGCTTTGAATTGGAATCGCAAGGCATATTCCATGTCAATCTCGTCTGGGGTTTTCAAAACAATCCCTGCCCCACAACTTGTTGTGCAAGATGACCCATCTACATATAATCTCCATGTAGGTAACTCGTCTTCAAATTTCTTATCTGACAGAGTTCCTCGGTGAAATATCTGCTGTTTCCTTTCATCCTCCCCTGGTATTTTTCGCTCTTCGTCGACCATCTCTTCTCGCCCTTTTACCAACCGGAGTTGGTTTGGGTTTGAATTTGATGATCTTTCTACATCCACAAGCCCTTTTACCAACCGGAGTTGATCTGGACTTATGTCTGTTGATCCTATAACATCCACAGGTTGGTCAGCGAGCAACTTTTGTTCCTCGGGGGTATTAGGATATGTAAATTCTGCTATAAAATCTGCTACAGCCTGCCCTTTTAATGATGATCTGGGTTCATACACAATATCATATTCACCGAGCTCTATTGCCCAATACATCAGTCTCCCTGATTTTTCTGGCTTATGAAGGGCTTGTCTTAATGGCATGTCGGTATACACGATGATGGTATGGGCCTGGAAATAAGGCCTCATTCTTCTACTTGCTTCAATTAATGCCAATGCCAATTTTTCCATCTTTGGGTACCTGATCTCTGCACCTCGGAAAGCATTACTTGTGTAATAAATTGGCTTCTGGACTCCATTCTCCAATCTGATCAATGCCGAGCTGACTGCATTCTCTGATACTGCTAGGTACAAGTATAATTTTTCTCCCATTACTGGCCTGGACAACAGTGGAGGTGCTCCGAGATATTTCTTCAAGTCTTGAAAGGCTTTTTCACATTCATCATTCCACTCGAAAGTTTTCCGAAGTGTTTTGAAGAATGGGAGGCATCTATCAGTTGCTCGGGATACAAATCTGTTGAGCGCTGCAACTCGTCCTGTAAGACTCTGCACCTCTTTCTTCGTCGTTGGAGATCGCAACCCTAAAAGAGCTTTGATCTTTGCTGGATTCGCCTCAATGCCTCGTTGGTTGATGATGTATCCGAGGAACATTCCTTCTTGTACTCCAAAGGTACACTTCGTCGGGTTGAGCTTCATTTGGTATTTATCCAGTTGATCGAAGGTCTGACCTAAGTCAACTAGATGATCAACAGCTTTCTTGCTCTTTGTCAGCATATCGTCGACATAGACCTCCATATTGTAACTGATTTGTTCGGCAAAAACCTTATTCATCAGCCGTTGGTATGTCGCTCCTGCATTTTTCAAACCAAAAGGCATAACATTATAACAATAAGTTCCCTTAGGGGTAATAAAAGAAGTGCTTTCCCTGTCTTCAGGTTTCATTTTGATCTGGTTGTAACCAGAGTAAGCATCCATGAAGCTGAGCAGCTCGTGCCCCGAGGTAACATCCACTAGTTGGTCAATTCTGGGCAATGGGAAGTGATCCTTTGGGCAGGCCTTATTGAGATCAGTGAAATCAACACACATTCTCCATTTATTGTTTTTCTTCTTTACCATCACCACATTTGCTAACCAGTCTGGATATTTCACATCTTCAATGAATTGGGCTTTCTGGAGCTTCTCGACCTCCTCTTGTATGGCTTGATTCTTCTCGGGACTAAACACTCTTCTTCTCTGCTTTACAGGCTTGATCTCCTTATTCGCATTGAGTTCATGGCATAAGAAGTTTGGATCTATTCCTGGCATGTCTTCATGACTCCATGCAAAAGTTTTCTTTCTGTTTCTCAAAAAAGTTATCAACTCCTGTTTTATTGAAACATCCAACGATGAACCTATCTGGGTTACTCGTTCAGGGTGCTCGTCGTCCAGAATAACATTTTCTGTAGATTCCACCACCTGTCCTTTTACCAGTTGGGATTCATCTCTGGGATCCAGTGTTTCAATTTCTGTACCTTCATCCACCTGGTAGGTAGTAGTCTTTTTCCTTGATTCTTCAAGATCCTCTTGCTCGGCAGACGAATAATAGCATTCCCGAGCTACTTTCTGATCACCTTTCACAACTCCTACTCCGAAATTTGTTGGGAATTTTAAGCACTGATGTACTGTAGATGGGACTGCTTCGAACTTCTTCAAACCAACTCTTCCCATGATGATGTTGTAAGCTGACTGCACATTCTTATCCATGACAAAGAAACGTATTTTTTCTGTTCGACAAGCAGGCCAAGTTCCAATGAATATATCCAACTTAATCGTCCCAAGTGGAAAGACTTTCTCGCCAGCAAAACCCAATAGAGGTCTATGATAAGGTTCCAATTGAGATAATTTTAAATTTAAACTGTCAAAGCATGAATAGTACATGATGTCTGCCGAACTACCATTATCTACCAGCACCCTTGAAATCACTACTTCTTTCATCCTCATTTTGATCACCAAAGGGTCGCCGTAAGGGTAAAGAACACCTGCCAGGTCATTTTTTGAAAAGCCAATGACCAGCTTCTCTTTGTTTACCTTCCTCGGGCGATCCTCTTCAGCCAAATTTATCCGCTGAATGTACGAGCAAGCCTGAGCCTCACCGAGGTAAGCTTTTCTTTCTGCAGTAAGGTCTCCTCCTCCTGCATCTCCTCCTGTAATGACATTACAATTAAATGATCCAAAGCGTATTGAAAATACCTCTCGTTCTGGCTGCCTTGGTTTCTTGGGAAGATCGGGGTCATCATTTGGATCATCTTCATGGTTTCTCTTCTTTTTCTCCTCTGCTCGACGAGGAGATCTAGACCTTTCTCTAGTTCGGTCATTATTTCTTCTTTCGCCTCCCCGATCAACATACTTTGCTAGATTCCCTCTTCGGATGAGTGTTTCAATCTCGTTCTGAAGAGCTATGCAATTTTTGGTCATATGGCCGTGATCCTTATGGAACTCGCAATATTTTTCTCTATTCCTCATGTCAGGGTCTGACCTCAACTTCTTTGGCCACTTTACTTCCTCGTTATTCTTGATTTCTTCCAAGACATGATTAATACCCATTTTCAAAGGAGTATAATTATCGAATTTCTTCAGGACTTCCCATGACGATTTATTATTCTTGGAATGCTTGTCACCGCCATTCCCCTTATGCTCTTTCTTCTTGGATTTGTCGTCTTCCACCTTGGTTTCTTTATCCATACTCTTCTTCGCAGCCATAGCCTCCTCGGCATTCACGATTTTGGCCGCTTTCTCCATCAACTCTGACATAGTTGTAGGTGGATCTTTGGCCAAAGTGTAATATAACTTGTTAGGCAACAACCCACTCATCAAGGCGGTGATTGCTGTCTTTTCTTCATAATATATAACTTCCAGTTTCTCGTTATTAAAACGAGTTATGTAATCTCTAGTACTCTCACCAGATTTTTGTCTAACACTTAACAAGTGTGCTACTCTTCTTACTGGCTTTGCTCCAAAACAGAAATTGCCGATGAACAACTCGGCCAATTGAAAGAAAGTTGAAATCTTACCCCGAGGAAGATTATTGTACCATATCTGGGCAGATCCAGTAAGAGTTCCTGAGAATGCTCTACATCTCATCTCGTCGGGGACAACATAGATGTCGGCGGCAGCTTGATATTGCTCTATATGAAGAACATGATCTGTCTTTCCATCATATTTGGGGGTCACCACAGGTGCTTTAAACTTTGACGGGGTAGGAAAACCCACAATGGCCTGGACAAAAGGTGTCCCTTGAACGAAAGTTCGTTGTAAGGGATTCTTCGCCTTAGCCATTTCTCCCAATCTATCCTCCAACCGCTGAATGGAACCCTTCCACGCATCATTTCCTTCCTCGGGCTTATTAGTTCGAGCAATTGATTATTCTGATGTGGCCTCCTGAGATCTATCTTGACGAGAAACTGGTCGTGATTGTGCTGATCCTTCTCTTAGATCTGATGGTCGTCGAAAACTCCTCGACATGGTCTTAGGTGGACTCCTATTCCTCCTAGGGCCTAATCGACTAAAATGAGACACCCTACTCAGTCTTTCCAAGGCACTGGGTATTTCTAGAGAGAGAGTGATACGTTGATCAGTATCTGTAGCCCTTATTGACGAAGTTCGCCCAGGTTGATAAGAGAAATCATCAGATTCCTCATTACGATATGACTCAGTACGCCTAGATCGTGAAGAAAGAAAATAAGTTTGCCTCTGACCACTTCGCTCTCCTGATCGTGCAGGTGCACCGCCATGAAGGGTCTGTATGAATTGCCTCATTGTTTCCTGCATGGCGGTTTGTCCTTGAGCCAGATTCGTCATAATCCCAGCCAGATCTGGAGGTGCAGAGGGATTTGGAGGATTTCCAGCATTTCCAGCGTTTCGATTGCTGGATTCCGGGTTATCTGCCATTGATGATGAATGATTTTCGGTGAAAAATGATAATAAAAACCGTTCCCACAGACGGCGCCAATCTGTTGATGTAAAAACTAGATTACTCTAATTATTCAATCACAGATAAATAAATGAGATAAAGAATTTTAAAGTGGTTCAGCCTTATATGAATGGCCTACGTCCACTGTTATGTTATTGCTGAGTGTTTGGGAATTCTCGATTACAAGTACTATCAAGAAATTCCGGTCCCCTTGAATGAGGGTGATACAAGGTATTTATAGCCCTTAGGCTGTACATGAAAGGGTGTTACATTAAATGATATACATATGAAAGGGTAATTCATTTAATGCTCTTCAAACGTGTGCGTCAAGATGATAAGCATTCAATGAATAGTTGAACTATTGATTATCTGGCAATCAATGCTGTGGTCGAGATGCAGCTCGAACCGCCTTAGTTGCTCGTCGTTCAAAAGTTCCTCGGAGCGTTGTAGTTCATCGGAGCGTTGGAGTTCCTCGGAGAGCTGGAGTTCCTAGGAGCGTTGGAGTTCCTCGGAGTATACTTGTTGCTCGGAGTGAGTCTGACTTGGTCGGGGGAATAGACTTCCTCGTTGCTATTGTGCCACGTAGATCGACACGTGTCTTTTTGTGATTCGTCTATATCAGCATACTAATTTTGGTATCAACAATACATGTCCATGAAGTTGTAAATTTTGCATCCCATTGTGGCATCCATCGAATTATCGATGTTTGGCAATGGGTGTTTAATTTTCGAATAGGCGCGATTTAAGTCTCTAAATTGTACGCAGATCTGTATTTACGTCTTATCTTTTTTGGCTACAAGTTCAATGTTTGAGAGACATATGGGGTGCTGAATTGGCTACAAATGTTGTACCTATAGCCAAGAAAGATTAGATGCAAATAAGGATCTGCGTAGACTTTAAAGACTTAAATCGGTCCTATTCGAAAGATGAATTCCCATTGTCAAACATCGATAGTTCGGTGGACTCCATAGGGGGACACTAAATGTACAACTTCTTAAACGGGTATGTCAGTTACAAGCAAATTAGAATGGATCTAGCTGGCACTGAGAAAACTAGTTTTCACACACCCTTAGGGAACTTCCACTACACAATCATGCCGTTTGGTCTGAAGAACGCAAGTGCCACCTATCAGCGTACAATGATGGACATATTTCATGACTTATTTCATGATATACTAGAATTCTACGTGGACGATCTATTAATGAAGTCAAAAAAGGAAAGAAATCATATTCAGGATATGAGGCGGGGGTTAAAAAGATAATGCAAATAGAAGATGAAGATAAACCCCTTTAAATGTGCCTTTGGGGTAATAGCGAGGAAATTTCTAGGTTTTGTAGTAAATAGACAAGGGGTATAAGTCGACGATGAGAAGATGAAAGCAATTTTGATGATGCCACTTCTTGGTATGAGAGATATAATTGGAATTCTACTCAACATTGCCAAAGGACATGAGGTAATGCAGGAAACCATGAGGGATATTTCTCAGACGCTTCAGGCTAGATCCACTACTGCCCCATCCTATATGAGGGAAAAGCTTCCTTTACCTCCTAGAGATGATATAACAGGTCTAGATATCGTAGATCTTCATAAGACCGATCCTATTATACAGGAGTAACCACTTTATTCAAATTTACTGATTATTATAATGGTAGGTCTCTCACTCCAGAACGATCGAGCACCTTGGAAAGTCTAAGCAAAGACTCTACTTTTGATTGTTTGGGTCCCCTAGCAAATCGGGGCTACCATAAGGAACCATTCAAGTTGTAATATTTCTAAGAAGGATCTGCGACATCCAGGGCTAGTGTATGAGGTTTTGTGCATGTCGAGTAGACTTCCCAAGTATAAGAATCAGCACAAACGCAAGGTAGAGCTGCCTTAGCCAAAAATAATCCGGAATACTACCCTTAGAAAGAATCAATACAACTATTAGAGGATTTCTTAGAAGAAATATCCAAGTACAAAAATACATTGCAAAGGAGCTTTGTGAAGGGATCTCCTTTTGTTCCAGCCATTTTGGAGTTACTCACACCATCCAAATTCAAGCCACCTGTAGTCACTCCCAAATATGACGATAAAACTGACCCCATCTTTTATATTAAATAATATCAGGCAGTAACTGATATTTATTCAGTTCCTGATGAGATGTGTTGTCGAGCACTCTCAAGTACCATCACTGGATCTGCACATATTTGGTATAATAACCTTCCCTAAGGAAAAATCTCTACCTTCCAGTAGCTCACCAAGATGTTCATTAGTAACTTTTGATTTAGGGATAAATCCATCCAAAGGGTAGCCCACTTATTGAGCATCTATTAGAAATTAGGGGAAACCACTCGCAAGTATATAAATCATTTTAATAGTGAAAAGTTAGAAGTGGTGGATTATGAAAAGAAGATCGCTATTACTACTTTAATGAGAAAATATCTCCCTAAGAAGTTATATTATGCGTTGGCCTAAGACCCACTTAAAACAATGAGTGAGTTGATGGATAAAGGTGGTAAAATCATGAATGTTGAGGAGGCTATGGCCGCCAAGCAAGTTACAGGTGATAAAACCAATAATCATAAGAATTCTGATAAGAAAGAGTAAAAAGACAAGAAGGTTGAGAAACCCAATAAGTACAAGTAATACACTCCTATCACTATTAGCATGCATCACATCCTGGAGGAAATAAAAGGAATCAAAGACCTCAAATGGCTCAAAAAGTTGAAGTCACCTCCTAATAGGAGAGACAAGTACAAGTATTGTGAGTTCCACAAACATCATGGGCATACAACTGAAAACTGTATCACTTTAAAAAATTAATTGAGAATATAATTTGGTAGGAAAAGATTCTAAGTTTATTGACTAGTTAGAGGAACGAGGCCCCAGGAAGCGATCAAGTTCTCCTTGAAAAGGATGAAGGATATCTTCCCTTTACCCAGAGTTGATCAACTAATTGATGCCATAGCAGGACATGGGATACTCAGCTTTATGGATGCTTATTTAGGGTACAACTAAATTAAAATGAATCCAGAAGACTGGGACAAAACATCATTTATCACCAGTCGAGGTACTTACTACTAAAACTTTATGCCTTTTAGGCTTAAAAATGTTGGTGCAACGTACTAAAGGCTGGTGAACAAATTTCTGAAGAAAAAATTATTTAGAATATTGAATTTTATGTGGATTACATTCTTAAAATTGCCGTCGACCACATCAAAGATTTGGGCCAATTTTTTGATCAACTTGAGAAGCATCATATAAAGCTTAATCCAACTAAGTGTGCGTTAAATGTATAGAAAGGTATGTTATTTAGATTCATATTAAATCAAAGAGGGATTGAATCTAATTCAGACAAAATCATGGCATTGCTCGAGATGTAATCCCCCTTGTGCAAAAAAGATGTATAGAAATTCACTTGAAGAGTAGCTACTCTCAATCGATTTATCTCCCGAGCTACTGATAAATGTTTACCATTCTTAAAGGTAATAAGAAAGACCTTCGAATGGAATGAAGAATATGAGGATACTTTCTAGGAGTTAAAAAAATATTTGGGGTCTCCACTATTGCTCTCCCGACCAATCATGGGAGAGAAATTCTACTTATACCTTATTGTATCCGAGTCAGCTATCAGCTCAGCCCTCGTTCGATTAGAAAATAAAGTTCGAAAAAACATTGTACTATACCACCAAGGCTTTTAGGGGGTGGAGATTAGATATACTCGCCTGGAAAGATTGGCTGTAGCACTTATTAAAGCATCCATAAGAATGAAGCCCTACTTCTGAGGACATACCATTGTGGTCTACTCATATTTACCATTGCGCCAAGCAATCTATAAACCAAAAATATCAAGGAGATTGACTACTTGTTCAGTGGAATTAGGAGAATATTATATACTTTATGAGCCTGAGCAACATTGAAAGTGCAGGTTGTAGCAGATTTCATAGTAGAATTTACCTACGAAGAAACTACAGTTGATCATGAGCTTGTTAAGGGGAAGCAGGTAGAGTAAACTTCCTTGGAAGAGATTTTAAAGCCAAAACATGTCGAACATCATTCTACAAAAGATAGTTCTAAACTGGACAAATCGAAATCATCTACTACCCAAGAGGTCACCAAAAAGTATGAGGAGCAGAGCAAAAAGTTAATTAAGTAAGGATTTATGAGTGATGGGGGCTTTGAAAAATAAATACCTATCTGGAAGTTAGATGTTGATAGGTCTTCATGATTCTATGGTAGTGGAGCAGGACTAATCCTAAATACCCCGATGATATAAATATGGAGTATGATCTTCCTTTTCTATTCCAAGCTTCTAACAATGAGGTAGAGTATGAATCATTAATTATAGGGATGGAACTCACTTTGTCATTAGGCATCGATTAAATAGTCTCTTATAACGACACTCAACTGATCATCAATCAAGTGTTAAGGATACATGGATTTAGAGGAAAATTTATAACATGGTACTTGGCCAAAAATCAAAGAACCATCACTAAGTTTCTATTGGTCAGAATGGTCAAAATTCCAAGAATAGAGAATGCCCGAGCAGGTACACTTATCGCCTAGCCTCTTCAACCAAGATATAATTGAGAAGGACAATTTTATTAGAAATCCTAGCAAATAGGAGCATTGACGAAGAGAATATCATCATGATAACAACATATATAGGCCCATCATAGATGGATCCAATCATAGGATATATTGAAAATGGAACTCTGCCAAGAGATCCAAAGGAGCGAGGAAATTAAGGTACAAAGTAACCAACAACATAATGGAAAGATGAGTCTTGTATAAAAGAGGGTTCACTATTTTCTTACTCCAATGCATCCATCCAATAGAAGTACCAAAATTAATCAAGGAAGTACATGAAGGATCATGCAGAGCCCACTCGACATAACGATTATTGGTACGACGGGTGGCTATGCAGGGGTATTACTAGTCAACTCTAAAAGAAGACTGTTCCTCATATGCTAGGAAGTGTGACAAGTACCAAACATTTTTCTCCCGTACGTAGAAGACTAGGGGCTATTCTAATGCCAATCACATCCCCCTGAACCTTTATTATTTGGGGGATTGATTTGGTTGGCCCATTGCCGAGGATAAAAGGACGGTTTAAATATTTACTTGTGGCAGTCTATTATTTCACAAAGTGGGTGGTGGTTGAACCATTGGTTCAAATGCCTTATGAAAGAGTTTTCCAGGTTATATGAAGAAATATCATATACCGATATGGCATGTCGTATGCTTTCATCACAGATCATGGAACTTAGTTTAAAAACCAGGAGTTTGAGGATTATTGAATTAAATCCATGAACCAAAACTACATTTTGCCTGTGGACATTCTCAGTGTAATGGTCAGCTAGAGGTGACCAACAAAACGTTGCTCGATGGCTTGATAATGTGAAGGGAAACATGATCAATGAGTTTCATAGTGTCTTTTGGGAGCCTATAGAACCACACCGAGGTAAGCTACCAGTGAAAATTTGTACATGCTTGCATTAGGAACTAAAGCTATGGTTCTTACAGAGATTGGTCTACCTATCCATGGGGTGCTTAACTTTAACTCTCCCAAGAATGACCTCATGAGAAGGCTAGAATTAGACGTAGTGGAAGGAGTAAGAGAGAATTCTCCATTTAGAAAAGTTTCTTGTCAATAATATACGACCAGGTTTTATGCTAGAAGGATGAAGTCGGGCAACCTGAAAGAAGGAGACTATGTTCGGAATAAAGTAATCCAAAAAGGAAACAAATTAGAGGCTAATTATCATGGTCCATATAGCATCTCTGCAATTATCCGACTAAGCACCTTCCATCTAGAAACACTTGAAGGAGAACAATTCAAAAACCCATGGAATGCCAATCATCTGAGGAAGTATTATCAGTAATCCTAGATTGAAGTTTCAATTACATTTGTAGCAACTCTTTTCACCTTTAATGAGAATTCATTGCATTGTCGCCAGTAAACTTCCATTTTGATGTTTTTTTTCCAGGAATGGGAGATGTAACTATCTATCTCACTATCTATCATAAAATAATCAAATAATGAAAATTTAAACAAAAACGTCAGATATGACTTCGTCCTTGACAAGTTATGAAAAAAAGTTCTAATTTTCAAAAAATTACTATATGCCTTAGAGTCTAGAACAAGAAAAATTCCAGACCAAGTCAAGGAACAAATCCTATACAATTTGATCGCCAATGGTAACTAATATAAACCCTTAGTTTAAAATGACAAGAATCATCTACACATGGCTAAGGGTGTTAGTAGAACCTAAGGCAGGACACCTCAGGTTCGTCCTAGCAGGTAGTGAGTGAAGCACAATAGTTGACCAAGGGCTAACCACATAATCATTATGCTAGAACACTAGTAGACCATAACTATGCAAATAAAATGTGGATAAACATATCTTATAAATATTTTATTCCAATTACAAAGGCATAATTATTACGATTTACTGATTATGCAAACATCAAAGCATAAATAATGCATGTCATCGGGCTGGACATTTTTGTAGATATTTCTCTATCCCATCAGGGAGAATATCCAAAAAAGAACGAAAATGGTGGATTCCAATTACTTATGTCTCTCTGTCCTATTGGAGTTAGGCTTATCCAACAAATGTAGAGGTCAATCAATTGTGCCTTCTCCATGAAGTCCATAGTACCCAAATATTTCCTAACTAAACTTATGGGTATAACATCCATAGGAATCCATTTGACGTCCAATTTAAAAGGAGGAGTAGGTTGATCCAAATAACCAGGGTCATACCAATACGACAAAGTATATTTTTTGGTACCTTCAACACCGTCAAAGCATTTAACCAGCCCCATTTATACCCATCTCTCTTAGCCTGCTCCAGTTCATCACCTATGTGTGCTAAGGCTTCATCATAACTGTTCATCCAAATAGTTTGCAGTTCCTTGTGAAAGTAAAAGGTCAGGCAATTAACTTTCTCATTCAACTTTTTAATGATGGTAGATTGATTCTTGATCAGAGTGTCCTGGTCGACCTGATTTTTCTTTGTCCTTTCCTCTTTAATAGTGGGTTGAGAAATTACCACTTGCCTTGACGACGGGCCAATTTTGGGGTTCTTCAAGTTTTCAATCTCCTCTAATAATCTAGCATTTTCCTATTCCAAAAAGGATACACCCATTATCGACTTCTTCAGGCCTTTTAGTTATCCCTTAACAAATTATTTTCTTGTTACAACAAAATAGTGACATCCCGAGCATTGGTTATCTCACACTTTATTCTAAATTCTTTCTTACTGAAAGCCAAAGATATATCCTGTAGTTTCTTGTTAAAACCTTCATAACTGCTAAGCAGAGTGTATGTTACTTCATAATCAGAATGCAGACTTGTAATGGATGATTTATGGACCTCTTGAATTTTAAGTATCATCTCATAATAAGAAGCATTGGTCTCCATAGCTTAATCAAACAGTCTCTGCAGATGCACATATGTCTCTTTGGCTTAGTTGGAAGCATCCAGTCTGAGAAATTCCTCCAACTCTTTTTCTGCCAGATCTTCATGACCTACCCCAAAGAGCTGAATGATTATCCTATAAAGATCACTTTCAGCTGGTACTATGACAAATATCCAAGATTTAAATTAAAAATCAAAATATGATTGTAAAACTCAAGAAGCAAGTTCATCGAACATGAACATTATGAAAGAAAAATAACGAACGATGTTATTATACTGTGAAGGAGTATGTGAAAAGGATAATTGTTCTGTGAAACCAAACCAAACATTACAAGATAAAACAAAAATTTCAATTGAAAAAAAATCCCAAGGTGTTTACACCTTCTCCTTGTCTTGGGATACTTCTCCTGCCGAGCGAGCAACCACTATCTAAGTCTCAGGTATCATAAAAGATTCACCAATTCCCTCCTCATATTCCATATCCTCATTAATAATAGGAGGGGTACTAGGGTTAAACTACTGAAAAAGGTATGATTCAGTCGCAGTGCTGACCTGCTTGAGCACAGCATCCCAACCCTCCTTAAAGGAGGTCTTTTTAAAATAGTCGATTTGAGGGGAAGCAGTTACAAAAGCCTTATCCAAGCCATGGGTATAGGCATCATCCTTTCCCTTCTTTATACAGGCCTTTAAGCTCTGATACTTACCCTCTACTTCATTAGTGGCCTTTAAAACATCTGTACCAGCTTTCTCGACATCCCTCTTGGTAGTATACAACAGACCCTGCCACTTATCTTGGTCTTTCTTATAGGCTTCCTTAGTAGAATTCAAAGACTTTCTCAGTCTTTTGAAATCCTTCTCAACATCAATAAATGACTCCCTAAGTTGGTCATCCCTCTTTAGAAGTTGATCATAATCAACCAGGAACTACAAATTTTAAAGATCGAAAGCAATAAACAAAGAATAATTTTAAGGGAGCCAATCAGGAAATAAAAATGTGTATAGGCATCCATATTATGATTTTCTCTCTCCAAAAACCTTGCCATGGACAAAAGGGCGGTCGTCGACCTATTTGCAGTAAGGACTCTAGAACTGATCAATCCCTTGGTCAATCTAGGCTTCACTGCAACAGAGGCACAACCAGCCTAAGTCTTTTGTATGAAATCTTATTGGATGGCAGGACCTCTCCTCAATATTTTGAATTGAGGCTCTCTACTCTTCATCTCTTCAGTAGTCACTACTACTAGGCGCTTGGAACCTACACATGCACTTTTCTTTTTCTTGGCTAGAGAGGGAGACATGGCTCCTGCAAGGACGTTTAGAATTTTTCTCTTGACTATTATAACTGGAGAAGAAAGGGTGGTTGTAATGGTCGAACAAATATAACGAATTAAATGAGGCAGAAGTTCATCCAAATGCAGTGCTTCCTTATTTTTATAAAGGAGACTTAGATGCATTAACAAAAGGGGAAGAAGTAGAATCTTCCAAATCAATGGGGGTCATATGGATATCTTTTATCGGTCAAGCTATAAAAGAGGTGATTGAGCTTTAATATTCAATCAGAACGAAAGCCAAGCGAGGATGATCTTCTCCTATTCTCTGCTTGATAGACCAAATAAACTTCAAGTCAAGAAAATTAACTTAAGAGTTTGAGGGAGAGTCTTTCTTTCTCCTCTCTGTGAAAAGCAAGAATAATATATTAGTCAAAAAACCAACAAAAAGAATGAAGGTATAGAAAAAACACATGAATGTTTTAAAAGAGGCCGACCTATGCCACACTTTTCCTGGGAGCATTTGAGATCATTGTATCTTACCCCCTCCGGAAGGGGAGCATATTGCCAATTCTTTCAAAAAATCCCATAAACCTAATAGTCCTTATTAGAATGGAGAAAATTTACCACCAAAGTCCTACTGGTGTGACACGTGTCCAAATAATAGGTGTTGTCCCTAGTGGTCCCCCAGTGTTAACAGTAGAATAATTATTTTATTCCTAAGTCGGTTCCATACAATTCGTTAAGGCGGTTAACCCCATTTGCTAATCTCCAACTATTTGGGGACACTTTAGCAGGGCCTACATCAATATATTGGAAAAACTTTAGAAATAGATCGTTTGGAGGGAAAGTAACTCCGCATTCAATAATAAATTTGGTAGGAAACCAATGACCCTCACCCAGGGCACATAAGTCACGAGGCCCATAAACCATATCAGTAATTACCTATTTTGGGATTTTTTATTCTCCCTAAACTCCTCTAGAGAACTCTCATTAACAATATAAACCATCCTAATAGATTAGAAAGAAAAAGATGAGAAGATTATTCTTATAACTGCTATTCCAGTGACAAAACCCTTAAAGTAGCTAGTTGGAGAGGATAGAGGGAATGAAAGAGAGTTCAAGATTGTAAAAGTGAGGAAAAACAGAGGGAAAATCAACCTTTTATAGGTACAAAGATGACTCTTGACATCTAGGATTTAGAATGATTAACTATACCAATATTTGAACTATTGACAACATCCCAAATCCCAAAAATACAAAAATACCAACGTACCCTTCGATGGTTCGCTTTTTTTAAGTTATTTACAAAGCTGCTACCGCTTCAATATAGCTAAAAAGGGAAAAATTAAAAGTCCTTGAGGTCGGCCGCCAACCATAACCTTTATAAGTCACCGAGAAATTCTTGAAATGAATACCCCATTCTTTCATTCAACCTTCAAGTATGAAGTTTTGGGGGCTTCTGTTATACATTGAAAATATTTGGCTACGTGGACCAATAAAGCAGTGACGATTGTCAACATTATGATTGGGCTTTCCACAACGGGTAAAACCCGGTCAACTCAGGTACCCTCTGGTCGGCCGACCATCCAATCCCTACCATGAAGATAAAACATCAGTTATATGAAAAGACACACATGGGATATTCAACAGTCACCATGCATATGCGCATGAATGACGTCTAACTACATATTATTATGTAAAGGTGTAAATGCTTAAATCTATAAAGGCATTCCACTTCTTGATTTTCCACCCACTATAAATACACTACTTCTTCTAGATGAGGGAATATGGAGACAATAGTACAACTAATTTAAGCTAAACTCTTGTAATCAACAAAAAACCTAAACAAATGTGGAATAACCCCATAGACGTAGGCTCCATTATTGAGCTGAACCACATAAAACTTTTGGTGTCTTCTTATATTTTCTTTATTATTATTTGTCGTTATATTTTTGGATAACTAATGCTAATATAGATAATCCAAATTTAGACATCAACATTGGGTATTTTGGATTGATCAACGTAGAAATGGAATTTACAGGGTGTCAACAATTATCCTCAAACGTATGTAGATAACCTATGATATATTCAGCCTTCATATTGTTTAAACACGCTACAACATTTAAGGTGGTGACATATGGGAGGAATTTAGGAGGTGGCAACCTTAAAATATTCCTAACTACACCCGAATTTGGAATCTTCTCATCCAGATATAAGTGAGAGTTCACAATATTGGAGAGTTTTGCATAAAACTCATCAAATGTCTCATTTTCAAGCATATTTAATAATCAAAATCGGGTGATAAGATGTTGGAGATTCGAGACTTGTAGTGTACTCGTGGGTGAATTGATGGATATCCATCAATTCAATTAGAAATATCATTTAATCCCCTAACGTTGTAGTTTTCTAACCTATGCTCAACTTCAAACCAAGTCTCCTCAGGATTAGGGTAATCAATATCCCATATATTTGTTGTGGGACACTTCCATCCCTTAACTACTGTTAACTAGTCCCGCTCATCTTGGGATTTCTAGAAAAAGCGCTTTCTAGCATATGTAGTTTATACCATTAGTAAACATACCCCTAGGATTCATAGTGTGAACCAACTGTAATACCACTTTGAAAAAGTATATACGTAGGGATCTAAGTCAGACTAATTGATTTCTTAATTAATAATGTGTTAAAAAAAACTCCAGATTTTAATTAACCCACACGTTAATTTTACTGAATAAAATTAATTAAATCCAATTAGCATGTGGTGATGCAATGAAAAATATGGAAAATAAAGAGCAATCACATATAAGAACACATATGGTTTTTAAATGGAAACCCTTTTACGAAAAACCACTATCACACCTAACCCAACAAGTGACTAAACTTATAATTTTAAGGTCTAATAGAGAGATAAACACGACTTACGTATAAGAAATTGATAATCACCCCAAAGTTTCAACCCTTGTGCTGTGCTCTGATGCCTCTACTTGTACTAGTAATCAGTTGCTCCAACAGGACCCAACTTGCACAACACTCAAGATTCGATATCCAATGCCATTTGAATGATGCAATCTACCCACACGTAAAACATGTTATATCCAACCCACACGATTGCTCTGAAATCTTCTTGAGGTGGAAGACCTCCAGGTATTTGTAAATCAAAATCTTACTTTGAAAGCATGAAAGACAAAACCACATTCTCCCAAAAAATTCTCTTTCAAAAATAATTTGGATCTTGTAAAAAAATAGGGCTATATTATTTCAATAATTGTGTTTTATAACTCTTTGTACACACCAGATGTTTGAGAATTAATAACGCATGTTTCCCAGGAAAAGTTTCCCTCATCCAAACTAAGGAATCTCTCTTCGAACGAGGTTTTCACATGAACATATCCTATGTGAGATTTCTACCTAACTAGGGTATCTAGAAGACCCCGTACAAAACTTTCCTCTCACAATGGGACCTCATGCGAAGTTAGTTTTCACCTGCGGTGTTTTGGAAGTAATTTAATTCTCTTGTGCGAAGTTTGTTTCACATGACAACCCTATTTCAAGAGAACTTGTAAAATTTGTATTTTTTTTAAAAAAAATCTTTTCCTTTTATAAAAGTGGTTTTGTTCCTATCATTCCTTAAAATTAAACTTATCAAAAAATAAAATAATAAATGCTTGCCAAACCTCCGATTGTCTGAAACGTTTGTCCTTATAACTCTTTATCCTGTTGCTATGTCTTCATTTTCAATGTGCTTCAATATAACTCAAAATATGACTTGCAATTACAACCTTAACTTTTGGTTCCGAAATATATCCAAAACAAAAAACCAAGATGAGTTTTAAACAACGTCCTTACACTTATATCTTATATGCTTACTTAGCATGACAAAATGTCCCCATTCAGGCAGAGACTCATAAAACTCTACTTAAATAATCATCAAAGCCAATATAATCGACTCCTTTTTTTAAATAATAATTGCATAGAATAAATATGCATTATTTACATCTAATATCACAGAGAACCTAGGTAGTGAGGATCTTCCCCAATTCATGTGTGCACCTTGACTACATTTTTGGTAAGTTTGTTTCAAAAAGTGGGTAGAGGACTTCTCCACCCTCTTAACAAAAAAAAATAAATATATTTTTGAACTTATTACTAGCTTGTATGTCTTTTTGGATAATGGGTTCGATGTTCAAGAGATCTTCCACGGTGTGTTCAAGTGCTTGTATCACTCTTATGCAATCACCTTTTATAATCTTATAAGAGTATAATACACTCATTGTAACTCCATAGTTAGGATTGGATAAAATTACTCGAATAATCGCTTTTTGATTCTTGTACCCAAGGTAACCACAAATCTTCATGGTCCAACATCAACATAATTAGATCATTCATGTCATTACATTAAGTACACCACTTTTGGATAAATGTATACTGGACTGGCAAACATAGATTCACCCCTATTGTCAAATACTTTCTTAAATTCAAAATCCTTTTATTTTAACCTTATCATTTTTGAATTTCCAAATACAAAGTGAAATATACTCTTCAAATAAAACTTATGTTTAAATATGCACGTTGTGTATTTAAAAGACTAGTTTATAGTCGAACAAAAAGTCATCTTTAGAGTGTAAAAATCTAACTCCATGCAATTTTTATCTTTAATTACTACCTCAATGCTGGTCCTTCATTTTAGCAAAGCTATCGTTCACATCTTTGGACACAAAGCCCTTAAAGGTAAGGCCCCAAAAGTGTTGGATAGATTTAAAAGTAGCATCACTAGATACTTGATTTAGCGAAGTAACACTTCGTTACAAGTTACTGTTCATGACTTTTCCAATAAAGGTACCCAAATTTACTGAAGATGGGATTTTTTTAATTTTTTGGTTGAAAGTTGTACCATATGCAAGTCTTGCGATTTCAAAGATGATCTCTACCCTATGACCACATGAGTGTATAAAACAGAAGTTGAAGTTATATTAGCATACCACATTGGGATATATATCTTGTGTACAATATACCATTTCAAATAAAGAAGTAAAAGAAATAATATTTTTCAAATTTAACAAATCATATCTTTGAGCAAAAAAATATTTTTTTTCTCCATTTTGCGTTCTTCAAAAACTTTGTTCCATTATTAGGGATTTTTTTGTGAAGATTTCTTCCTTAATTTCCCAACACTTCAAACAATCCTTGATCTTGAGTAAGTTTTTTTTCTTCCTTTTGATTATAATAAAACACTTTCACCAACACTTTTTAATCATTGAATATCATCACACATCCCAATGTAATCTTTTATGGTTATTCTTGGTTACTTTTTCATTGGAACAAATTCTCTTCAACTATTAATAAGATGTGAGTTTGGTTGGATATGGAACATTGTGGACCAAGTTTGATCGCGATTGTGTTGTGAAATATAACTTTTGTCCCTTTCCCAAGTGGGACAATAATATGTGAGATAGTGTTTGATAAATTTATGTAGTGTAAGCCATAGTTCTTCTTCATAATAAGTCTCTACATCAATATATTTGTCTTTTAAATCGACTAGAGGTCTTTACCATTAGTGGATTTTTTTTGCTCATATATCTAAATTTGTATGATTTTTTTAGTTTTCCTCATCTTTAAAATCACTTGTCTTATTTAAGAATAGACAAATATTTTTATTCTAATCCTTGCAAAAAAAATTCAAATACACTTTTAGAATATATCTTGTTTACCATTTGAAAATAATAAATATTATCCTTTAACTGGGTAATTAATGTTATTGAGGTCACTATCATTGAGAGTACACAATCTTAACTTGTATTAGAGAGTTTTTTTTGTTTTTTATTTTTATGTATCGCCTAGAGTGGAACCTCTTGAGTGGATGATGGATGCTAGTTCGTCTCTCAAATATCCTTTATTTGTTAGAGGAAGTTAATCATACCCGATGGCTCGTATGAATGCATGTTTAATGTCACTTGACGGGTGTATATGGTAATGTGTGATAAGGAGCTTGAAGTCACATGTTACTGTAATCAATGATACTGTGATTTCAAATAAACTCGTAATGTAAGATGATAACGAGATCAAGGAGAGTTGTGGTACACTAGTGGGCTTAATGATATATTTGAAGTTGTCAGTGTTAAAAAGTGTAGGCGTGTATCTAATTGTAAAATGTCTAAAGAGGCATGCGATATGTTGGAAGTGATATAAAGGAACTTCATAATTAATTATGTTGAAATCCAATGATTGGCTACCATTTCATACTCTTTATGACGAAGGATAATGAATAGATAAATGGTAAGAACTCAAAACTTATTAATGTGGTGAACTCAACTTTTACCTTAGGAAGAGCATTCCAAATGAAGAAAACATGGACAAAAGACCTAGTTCTATTTCCAAGAGATTTAATGGCAAGGTCAATGCCATTGTAGAAGTGTGACTTATTTTTTTAACTCCATTTAAAGGTGGAGAAGTTAGTTGGCTAACTTAAAATGTATGAGGTGAATAATAATTATCACTATGGGGAGACCAACATTGAGAAGCGTATACATTTAAAATCTACATCTCACAAGTGATCGTCATCTAGTTCCCTTGATATTGATAGAGATGAGATGGATCACGTCATCAAGAAAATTTTAAAGTAATGGGCTAAACGTTTCCAAAGCAAGACAATCCCATGTATAATACTCTAAGAATGAATATCAATCCACTTTAAGTGATGATTCTTCATATTAAGAGTCGAATCAAAAGTCACATAATGAAGAGTCTATCCATACTACTTTCATAGAAATAAGAGGACTTTGATGTTCCTTTGGCATCCAAATCCTTCTTTTAGTTGTGTTTATCCCAGTTGGACAACCGTAGACCCATGAGTGTCTTATATATTTGTGACATTATCTTACCGTATGACACCTTTGTATGGATACACACATCTCGAGGTATTAATGGATTTGTTAAGTTATGATTTCATTTATTGTTATATCTTTACTAGATTTGTTTTGGCATGAATTTTTAAAAGTGAGGAAAACTATTTTTTATTTTTCTAGATATTTTTGAGTCAACAAAACTCTTCAATGAAAACTGAGTGTATTTTTGAAAAATCAATGTTGGAATTTTTGATCTCTCAAAAGATTAAAACTTTAGAATTATCAGTAATCTTTACAACACAAAAAATAAGATCATTATGACATAGGAGTCAAATTATGCTCAAAATAGTCTTTGTGTCTTAGAGATTTTCATCACGACTGCCAACATCATCTTATCAAATGACGCCATTGCATGGATGCACACAACTCAAGGTATTGGTTACTTTGATAAGTTGTGATGTCGTTAATGGTTATGTCTTTACTAGATTTTGTTTATTCTATATGTCTTTGTGTCTTGGATATTTGCGACATGCTTTCCAACATCATCTTACCGAATGGCACCATTGCATGGATGGACACATCTCGAGGTACTAATGATTTTTTTAAGTTGTGATTTTGTTTATTATGATGTATTTTCTAGATTTGGTTGGGCATGAATTTTCAAAAGTGAAGAAAAATAATTTAAGAAATGAAAATTGTAGTATTTTGAGTAAGCTTTACAATAGAAAAATCATGATCATTTTGGCATCCGAGTCAAATTATGCCCAAAATAGTGAACCTATTACAAAGCTCGTACGGAGTTTTTTTTTTAAATTTTAGAGATCATACAAGTTTTTTCCTATGAGAAGGCCTCGTATAAAGTGTCTCCTACGAGATTTTATGAAATTTATCAACACTCTCATGTGATGTTTCTTATTCGTATGAGATCCATCACATTTGTACAAGGCTTAATTATTGAGAAACGTATTTTTTAACTTGTTTCCACTTGGAATCTATAAAATGAATCTAAACTAGAACCATAACATCCTCTATTACTGGTACAACTTTTCTAAATCCCGGGGAAAATTTAATTTGAGTTTTCTTGAGAGATATCACCAAATCAATGATACTATGAACACAAAAAACCAATTCACAATAATATACATTAGATTTAGTTAGCGTTTTTATCAAGATTGTGAGACTTGTTTGAGATTTGCAGTCTAAGTTGGTGTTTTATCATAACATAAGAATACGTGTGGGCAAAATTCATCCTTGAGATTGATGAACATTGAGACCTACGCGTTATAACTGGATTTCTGTAAAAAGTTGTGTTAGAGAGCATTCATACTAGTGTGGACAGAGGTTCAAAGACATAAGGCATATGGAAAATTGTGGTTGGGTATTAAGTCTATATTCTAAATTGTTAATGTGATTTTGTAATACCCGAACATATTAGCAGTAGTGGATTTTGAGGGTTGGGGAACAATGACTTTTCCCTCAAGGATTTCCACTTAAATACCGGTGTTCATATGTGTAGCTTTTTAATATTTTCTATCATTTAAACTACAATAACCACAACCACATAGCATAATTAGATCTAATTAATTAATTTAGGTAGATACTAAAATTGACATTGATTAGATTAACTGGATTTAGTTAATCGATGAATTGAATTTGGGGTAAAAATTGGGTATAAAAAATTATATTTGGTAGACTAAAATTAGGATTTAATTGAATTAGTTTTGTCGCAAAAAATTAATATGCAAACGAAAGTTAACTACAACTCATTTTGTGTATTTTTTGGAATTTTGAACTAATCTATTAACTTATCTTAATTAAACAGTCATACACGACCCGAACATTAACATTGTTTGTGAATAATATCAACAAATAATAGAACACTTAAAATTTACCTAAACATAACATTATAAACACTAAAAAAACAAGTAAAAAATTATCACTTGAAATTTTGGGAAACAAAAAGTAAATATAAAATAAATATGTTTAGAAAGAACTCCAAACATGTGTGGATAAATATTTTATAAGAAATCATATCTAAAAAAGATTATATGTGAATTGAAAATCCATGATATTTCGAAAATCATACTTTATTTTAAGATTTAAACCCTATATTAAGTTAAACCCCATAAAAATAAAATCTTATAAGATAATATATATACTAGCAGAATGCCTATGCCTAAAGGCATGGATAAAATTTTCCAAAGTATTGAATTGTCTATAATTTAAGTGAAAAAGTTTTATTTTACACCACAACTAAGTGTAAACCATTTAGATAATTTGGGCGGAGTTTTTTTTGTTTATAGTATTATCCACCCTATTTAAGGAAGACAAAATACTCCAACAATAATATTTCATTTAACCATTATAAAACCCCAAAAGCCACAATTTAATATTTACAATTACACATCAAAAGTCCAAAAGGATTCTATTCTTCCATCTACTTGGCATATAAACGTTAACAGAAGACATGTCTTACCACCAAAACATATAATAAAAATAAAAAATAGAACTGTCCCGATGGAACTCTTCTAATTTTATTTTTTCTACACCATTTATGTGGCACGAACTTATTCTAATAATTCCACGTCACATTCCTACGACATTTACTGCAATGACCCTTATCCTATAAAATAATAACAAAGCCGATACCAAACAAAGTAAAAAGAAATATTGTCAAATATATTGAGAAACCAAAGTTACACTAAAAATCATGTAGTAATCAAATGGACACAAAAATACTTGATGAAATTAATTATGCGACAACTTATGAAACATTAACAAATGAAAAAAAAAACTCATTCTCACCACATAGCAATAATTAACATAATTCTTGCCAAAATGTTTACTCAATCATAACATTTTCCATATTGATCTCTTTTGCAAATTCACAAACTCCTAGATACCCATAAAAAATCGATGCATCATTAATCAAAAGCAGGAACATTGTTAAGAAGAATTCCATAATATACTTTTATTCATTTAGTTCCCCTGAGTACTGTACATACATTAAATGGTTCTTGAAAATAACATCATAGTCTGCTTGGTTGTGTGGGAACTCTAAGAAAATAAAGAACTTTAATGTCACCCTTTCAAAACCGACAGGCTAGAATAAACTATAAACACTGCCTGGTTGCGTAGGAACTATAAGAAAGAAAGACAAAAGGTTGAAAACTAGCATATGTTTCTATAAAAAAATTCACCTACCAATTCTGCCGATGTGGTAAGTTTTACATTAAATACACTTTTGCCCGAATCTAGCACAAAATAGGGTAAAAAGATCATTGATGCAAAATCACACTACGCATGATTTCCTCTTTATATTGAAAAGAGATATGAAAGCAGTATTTAATAAAAAATAAGAACATGAAAAATACTTTAAGTATAGTTAAAATACTATAACTTTGAAAATAAAATTGTTTAGTACCATGGGGTTGCATTAATCTTTTTGTCATCTTTGGCTTCATTACCCCTACAAAGGAAAGTCGAAAATGAATAATAAATAATATCATATTTAACAAAAAATCACGTGACACCTAATAGTGATATAAGATATAAAACTTGAGATGATATGAAGGAACATTTGGAACTAATTTTGAATACATAAAAATAACCACAAATAATAATAAATTATGTATGTTAATCACAAAGATTCTCATAACCTATATTTATTTCTAAAAATGAGTAATTTATGTTCACCTGTCATAAATGGAAACTAAAATGTTAGCCCATAAAAATATGTAGGACTAAAGATACCTTCATCATCCCATTAATTTGACCAAGCTTTCATGTCACCAATTTTAAATGAATCACTCTTATAATGGTATCATACAAAAAGAACAGGAATAAAAACATAAGTAAAACCAAATGAAAACATCCAAGAAAAGCATTCGTACATATAATAAAATGGAGTGGTACCTCAATTGGAATTACAGGAGAATATGAACTTAAATAACTGAAACTCACAAAAAATTAAAAATGCAAGTGACACTTTTGAGTGCATTTTATGCTATTGCTTAATGTGACAACCCGCTATCCGAAATAAAGGGTGGCCAGCCCGTTACCCCGATAAAACAGGAATCATGGATAGATATCATTCCTAGCATCACAATAATCATACAGAGTACCAAGAATAACCACACAATATTCCAGAAAACGGGTTATCAAAAATTTAGTTGATAATTTAAAGAAAACACTTTCAACAACCCATAATAGAAGAGAGGGTGGAAACTCCCACAAACATATATAATATAATCCAATAGATAAGAAAGGACCGAATAAAGCATCGGTCGATACAATCCATACAATACACAGTAAGTTCCATGTGTTACTTAATACAACATTTACACAATTACACCATTTGGGCCACACGCCCGAATAAAGACTGATCTTAACTAGAAAACAATAATAGAGGCGTCTACACAAAATATCCCGTGATACCCGCAAAATGTCACGGCTCCTCAAAAGACTTAGAGAAAAGAAAGTCATTACGGGCGACCTTGCGGCGGAACACCTGAACGACAATAGAGAAGATACATACACAACAAGAAAACGAAGAACCGGTCAGAGGCCAGTTTTATATGATCACTAGATAAATGACAGGTATGACAATAATGTACAGGTAAGCATGGATGATACAAATGATATTCTAGCATGGTAACATTATATAAAGAACTAAGACAATTAAATGATTATTAAAATGAGATTCAATTATACAAAGAAATAAAAGTATTTATAAGCCTTTTTCATCTTTCATCATTTTCATTTTCGTCTTCTTTTCATTCCTTATCAGGAATGCATTTATTACCATGTGCTCTTTATGGCACTTATCTGAATAGTATGCTCTTTGTGGCATATACTTTGCTCTTTATGGCATTAATGTTCCATCGAGTCCAACTCGATAATTGAATAGTTATAAATATGTATATAACGATTCTAGGACCGCCCGTCCGGGTTTCCCCACTGTGCGCGCCCCAAAATAACCATCATCTTCCAGGGCCTAACATAAGACAACCTGGGATCCTATCGCAAACGTCGGGAAGTGGCCATATGCCTGCGGGATAGTCAAGACCACACCCAGAATCTCCTACCCATAGCAGAAACATATAAACAAGCGCTCATATGGCCTAGGACTATATCCACCCTACATTCATTAGCCAGGGGGCTTTCACCTCACGCACGGACTTCCCTTAAGATGGTATTTAGAGAGGTGTGTATCATCCATTTTATTAATTTCCATTTCATGGTTCAGTAAATTATGGTTTACTTTATCCATTTTACATTTTATCAAATGCATTATGGTATACTTCACATCATCATAACAACCTCGAAGAATATTTAAACTCCCCAAGTTATCTCTCCCAAATGTCCTTATTTGGACTTTATATTAACCCATAAAATGAGATCTAGTTCGCATTTACTCCTAAAGTCTCCAAATTCGACCATTAGATTTCCTAGACTTTTATAGAACTACCTGATAGAAATAATGCCTAAACATTTCTTTAAATCTCCCCTCCCCTGACCGGAACCTTAGATGAACCCCTTCGAGTCTAGGGAGTCGATCGAACTCAACTGTGGGTACCCTGAATTTAGCACCATAAGGCCTGGACGAGTAGCCTCTCCTTAGCGGCCCAAAGCCCAGGCCCATCACCTCTTGTACTCATCCGATTACCCCACGATCCCATGAAGAGAAGTGGTAAAGGAGCGCGATACCATGAAGGGGAGATGGTTGATAAGGAGGAACCCATCACTCCCACTACTCCAACATATACATGTATAAATTAAACCCTAAGGCCGGGGCAAAGGACAAGTTGTATTCTCTGTACTTATTCTTCAGAATATAGAGAAATAACACTGACTGAACCACCGTGGACGTAGGCACATATTTGCTGAACCACGTATACCCGTTGTTGTGTGATTGGCATTTTATTTATCTTTTCTTGATTGTTACCTCTTTCATATTTATTTGTGTTGCATAATAATTGTCACCACAATTGGTGCCGTCTATAGGAAACGTTTATCTTTCCCTGAGAAGAGCCCATTCCGAGAAAGAGAAATCTAAGATGTCTGGTCACAGAAGCAACACTCCTCAAGCAGGAGATATTCAGGAGCCACCCGCTCCTCGCAGGATTAGGTCTGAAGTCCGACGTTCAGATCAAGGGGTTCGCTTAGAAAGGCCAGCCTTAGAAGAAAGTCAAGGACCAGCAAGGTCCACTCAGATATCCAGATTGATCGATGCATAAGAAGCAAGGCTCCACGAGCAGAGGGAGTCCTCTCGCAGGTATGAGGCTGAGAATGATCGCTTGAAAAGAAGACTAGAAAAACTGGAGAAAGAACTACGTCCTGATACCAGGAGACGCCCCTATCGCACTCCTAGCCCCCAGGCGAGCAAATCTCGCATCCGAGGAAGGAGCCCTAGGCGGCAATATCAAGGGTTCGAAGGTGGCGACTCAGACGACAACCTCCGCGAGCAATTGAGAAAAGCTCGCCGCTATCAGAGTCCTGCTCGCAGCGAAGACAACATACGGAACCTAGTCCGCAGAGAAATGGACCAACATCCAGCTCACCGCGGCACCAGGTCGACCAGAGAACTCGCCAGGAGAGCCCTCAAGACCCAGATGAAATCGCCCTTCACGAGGGAAATTGAAGAAGAAGAAGCTCCCAAAAAGTTTGCTATTCCAAGGTTCAAGATTTATGACGGGAAGACTGATCCCATTGACCATGTCAGGAAGTACCGGCAAGCTATGACCCTCTGGAATCACCGAGATGCACTGATGTGCCGTATTTTTCCCTCGAGCCTTCATGACGTGGCCCAGAAATGGTTCGAGAAACTCCCTCACCGATCCATCAGAAATTTCAAATCCCTGGCCGAGCTCTTTACGACCCGGTTCATCACCAGCAGCTCCCATCCCAAAAGGATGGATGCTCTATTAACGATGAAGAAAACTCCTCAGGAGACACTCCGAGACTACGCGAAGAGGTACTGGGAGTTATTCAACGAAGTCGAGGACTGTGCGGAAGAGGTAGCAGTGGCTTCATTCAAAATTGGGCTACCTAGCTCTTCCCTCCTTTACCAGTCCTTGACAAAGAAGGAAGCAACCACCATTGATGACCTGATGGCCCGGATTGAGAAATACGCAAAGGTGGAAGATGTCACCCGCCTTAACGTAGGAGAAAACGGTCGAGCCAAGCTCGCTACCAAGGGAAGTGAGAAAGTTGATAACCAAAAAAAAGGAGGAAAGAATGGGAGCAAGAATGGCTCCAAGAACGGAGGGAACCCTGAAGTTGCAAAGTCGTTCCAGGCGGTCAACACCGTCTTCAAAGAACCAATTTACAAAATTCTCACGAAGATCAAGGATGAGCCGTTCATCAAATGGCCCCGGAAAATGGGAGGAGACCCATCGAAAAGAAACAATGCACTGAGATGCACCTTCCACAAAGAGGGAGGGAATAAGACCGAGCACTGCAAGGCTCTTAAGTCCCACCTCGAGGAATTGGCCCAATCCGGACATTTGAATGACTTCATAGAAAGGAAGGTAGAAAGAGTGACTGTCCACAAGGAGGCAAAACCCGACAACGTATTGGAAGACGACGCCGGACACGAATTCGCAGTAATCCATGGAGCATCCGATGTTAAGCAAATCCAGGGTAACTCAGCTCGAATGGAGGTAAAGAAGCTGACAACAGTAATGCAAGCTTTTCAGATTGATCCAGCAAAATCACAGGCAGGAAAACATCGGCGAGCAGAGGACATCAACTACAACAAGCATATTGTTTTCACGGACGAAGATCTTGTGGGAGTAAGGACCCCACACCACGATGCCTTAGTCATTACACTCAGGATAGCCAACTTTGATATCGACAGGCTGCTCGTCGATCAAGGGAGCTCATCCGAAGTAATGTACATCGACCTGTTCAAAAAATTGAAGTTGAACGTCGCCGACCTAAAGGGAACAACTGTTCCTCTGGTCGGCTTCGCTGGGAAAATGACCATGCCTCTGGGCAGGATTGTACTACCAGTGCTCGCTGGAAATGTTTCAAAAATGATTGAATTCTTGGTGGTCGACATCGATTCACCATATCAAGCCATCCTCGGCCGGGGATGGCTTCACGCAATGAAGGCAGTCTCCTCGACCTACCACCAGAAACTCAAGTATGTCACCGAGCGGGGAGTGATGGAGATACATGGCGACCAGGCGATGGCGAGAAAGTGCTTCATAGCGGCCATCCGACCAAAGCCAGAGAAGAAAGCCGTTCAAACCAGCGAGAAAGTGGAGGAAGGTGCAATCCCTTCCAAATAGCAATTAAAATATGGAAGGCCCGGAGTGGAAGAGACCAGGATCCTCCCCCCCGAGCGTGTTGTAGAGAACCTGGTAAAAGTAATTGCTAAAGAAGGCGACAACAGTAGAGTTTTTCTGATCGGGACCTCACTCATTGACCAAGAGCAAAAGGATTTGTTAACCTTACTCAGAAAAAACATAGATGTTTTCGCTTGGGAACCCTATGAGCTGCCAGGAATTGATCCCAATATGGTTTGCCATCAGTTGCATGTCAATCCCACATTCAAACCGATAGCACAGAAGGCACGACGAACTGCTCCCGAGAAGGCCAGAGCAATAGAAAAAGAAGTCGAAAAACTGCTGGATGCAGGGTCCATACGGGAAGTGCAATTCCCCAAATGGTTATCCAACCCAGTGGTAGTTCCAAAAAGCAACGGGAAGTGGAGAGTTTGCATAGACTTCACTGACCTCAACAAAGCCTGCCCCAACGATAGCTTCCCTCTTCCGAAAATAGACCAACTAGTAGACGCCACTGCAGCTCACGAACAAATGAGTTTCCTGGACGCATACTCAGGTTATCACCAGATTCCCCTGTATGCCCCAGATCAGGATAAAACGGAGTTTATCACGACGGTTGGTTTATACTGTTACAAGGTCATGCCTTTTGGGCTTAAAAATGCAGGGGCAACCTATCAGCGGCTGGTTACTAAAATGTTCAAGAATCAGATGGGAGATACGATGGAGGTCTACATCGACGACATGCTCGTCAAGAGCAAGGAAAAGGAAAATCACCTCTCGGACCTGTCAAGTACCTTCGAAATCCTCAGGAAGTACCGAATGAAACTCAACGTGAGCAAGTGTTCCTTCGGTGTCCAGTCAGGAAAGTTCCTTGGGTATTTGGTCAGCAAGCGTGGCATAGAGGCTAGATTGATGCAATCAAACGGGTGAAACCTCCTCGCACAATCCGCGATGTACAGAAGCTCACTGGAATGCTCGCTGCCCTAAATCGTTTCATTTCTAAATCCTCCGAGAGATGCCAGCCCTTATTTCAACTCTTAAAAGGCAGCAAAATAGTAGAATGGACCCCAGGTTGCTCACAAGCATTAGACGAGCTCAAGTCCTACCTAAGATCCCCACCATTGCTTATCACACCACAGCAAATGGACCCTTTGTACCTCTACCTCTCTGTATCCAGCCATACTATCAGCTCAGCGCTAATGTGTGAGGTTACAGGGATCCAACATCCAGTCTATTACGCGAGCAAAACCTTACTAGAGGCCGACCAGCGCTACCTGCCATTGGAAAAGCTCGCATTCGCCCTAGTAATGTCCTCGAGGAAACTGAAGCATTACTTTGAAGCTCACACGATCATCGTCCTTACATCACACCCCCTTAAAGCTGTCCTAAGGAAGGCGGATTTGTCGAGTAGACTGTCTAAATGGTCAGTCGAGCTCGACCGGTTTGACATCCAATTTTAACCAAGGACAGCTATCAAGGGTCAAATCCTTGCTGACTTTATAGCTGAATTCACAGGCGAAGAACCCTTCAACCAGCCTAAGCCAATAGAATAAAACAGCCAGGCTATAGGGGGAAGCTGGAAACTATTCGTTGATGGAGCCTCCAACTCAAAGGGGGCAGGAGTAGGAATTATCCTCATCACTCCAGAAAATACAATCCTCGAGCAAGGAATCAGGCTGGGATTTGCAGCCTCAAACAACGAAGCAGAATACGAAGCCTTAATAGCAGGTCTCCAAAGGGCGCAAACTCTGGGAGCAAAGCATTTACAGGTATTCGAAGACTCGCAACTAGTTTCCAATCAGATAAGTGGAGACTATAACGCGAAGGATGAGAGGATGGCAGCCTACCTCTCCTTGGTGAAAAACGTAATGACGAACTTTGAAGAAATCAACATCCAACAGTTTCCCAGGGGGCAGAATAGCCACGCTGACGCCTTGGCAGCCCTGAGCTCGGCAGTTGATTCCAGCCTTGAAAGGATCATCCCTATCGATTTCCTCAGCTGCCCGAGCATTTACCCCAACTGCGAGCTGACCAAAGAGAAACCAATACTCCAATTGGAACCAACCCCCAGCTGGATGGATCCCTTGAGAGACTATTTGAAGAACGAAACGCTCCCAGAGGATAAGAGGACTGCCCACCAGATAAGAGTCAAAGCTGCTCGCTTTCACTTATCCACGGGAGGCGACTTGTATAAAAGATCTTTCTCCGGCCCCTACCTTAGATGCGTCCACCCAGGCGATGTCAAGATAGTGCTTCACGAGCTTCACGAAGGAATCTGCGGGAGTCACGTCGGAGGAAGGTCTCTAGCCTTCCGAGCAATGAAAGAAGGTTATTGGTGGCCATATATGCAAAAGGACTCCGCAGTATATATCCGCAGATGCCTAAAATGCCAGCTTCACGCCCCCATGGTCCACCAGCCCGCCAGCGAGTTAAAATCCCTGACCAGCCCCTCGCCTTTCGCCCAGTGGGGAATGGACATCGTGGGACCACTGCCCACCGCTGCCGACAATCGCAAATACCTGTTGGTCGCAACTGATTACTTTACCAAGTGGATCGAGGCAGAACCACTGGCGAACATCCGGGATGCTGACATGATGAGGTTCATATGGAAAAATATAATCACTCGATTCGGGATCCCCAGAACCATCATCACTGACAATGGAACACAGTTCGAGAGTGGCCCTTTTCAGGACTTCTGCGACCAACACGGGATCAGGCACCACTTCAGCTCGGTGGCTTACCCTCAAAGCAACGGACAAGCTGAGGCTTCCAATAAGACAGTGATCGCTGGATTGAAGAAGCGGTTAGAACAAGCCAAAGGCGCGTGGACAACCGGGCTACCGCATATCCTATGGGCGTACAGAATGACTCCTAGGCGAGCCACAGGAGAAACGCCATTCTCACTAGCATATGGTATGGAGGCAGTCATCCCACTAGAAACAGGATTGCCTACAATGAGATCCGACCTTGTCGAGCAGGGTCAGAATGATCAGGCTTTGCTCGCTGAACTCGATTTGGCAGACGAGCGCAGGGAACTTGCCCTAGTAAAACTAGCGATCTATCAGTAACAGCTCGCGAAGTACTACAGCAAAAGGGTCAATCCGAGGAAATTCGAAGTGGGGGACTATGTTCTAAGAAAGGTCCTGGGCAACACAGTGAAACCATCAGACGGTAAACTGGGCCCGAACTGGGAAGGACCTTATGAGATAATTAGAAACGATATGCAAGGTGCCTATCATTTGAAAACAATAGAGGGCAGAGAGATACCACGAGCATGGAATGCAGCTAATCTCAAGAAATTCTATTTTTAGGGGTTCTATTGTTAGAACTTTTATTGTACTCCTTATGGGAAAAGACAGTTTATTTCTCATTTCACCAATGAAAATCTCTCAGTTGATCACTCTCTAAAAAGTAACAATTATATCTTATTGCACATCCTTTTCAAATCACAGGTATAATGGTTGGCATAGCAGGGGGATACCCCTCCTCAGGTCATCGTCATGAAGCACGACAGACCTCATAGCATTGCCCATGGCAATATATGAAGCCCTACAGAGTATTCTTAGGCATCAAACCTAATTTGGTGAAACAAAATCCTGACCAGATAAAGACATCCAATAACAGGTGTGTCCTCGCCAATTGCCCTACTTAGGCCTAAGGGAGTGTGACGACACGACCTAAAAGGTAAAGGAAGGGCACAATGGTATTCTTAATACTGGACTGGGCGGACACTCACATGACAAGATAAAAAGGATTGTAAAGCTGCAAAAATATGAAAAGATTGGATGAACACGTTTAGTCTGCAAAAATCGCCCAAAACTCGAACTTTCCATTAATCTTTTATATTTACAAACAATAATAGTACATGTTTAGTCGGCGAAGCTCGCCCAAAGAATTTACAATTATTAAAAAACAAAATATCAAGAAGGTGGAAGCCTCCGAGCAAGATAGTCAGCAACTTTAGCTCTCCTGCCATCATCAGGAGCAGGATCGAACTCCTCCACGACCTCACTTGCGTCCAACTCCAATAGTCGCCGGGGGAGAGCATCGATGGGGATCCATCGATCATCTCTCCTGAATGGATTGGGCATCAGAGTAGAGGGGGACATCTCGTGCCGATACCACAATATCGAGTTCAGCGAGACCTGCAGCTCTCTGAGAGCACTCAACCACCCCCTGATGAAGGAAAGCTCCTCGAACTCTGATAACCGTGTGGGAGCATCCAACTAGCCCTGATCATAGCCATCAGTCCACACTTGGCGAGGGCCCTTCTTGAATAAATGCCGCAGTCGGGTGACGTCCCTTTGGAGCCCAGCAGCAGTCACATAAGCTCGTCGAACATCGTCGCGCAGCTCCTCCATTTCCCTCTCACGCCGCTCCTTGGCTTCCCTACTCTTACCCCTTGTACTCCTACCATCACGCGGGAGGGGAGGCCGAGCAGCTCGCGACGAGGAAGAGCCTTGTAGGACTGCCGATGCGGTGCTCGACGAATGCTCCTTAAGCTTCGAGACCTCCCGCCTCAGGTCTTCATTCTCCCTCTGAAGAAACTCCACGACTTGGTTGATCTCGGTGGCCTCCACTAACTTTGCTCTCATCTCACTAACTTCTTCTTGCACTGAAGCATCGATCTCTTCCATTTCCTGGAGCCTGTCCTTCAATTTGGCCACCAGCTCGGACTGATCCTTATATTTCTGGTTCCTTGACTTAGCAAACCTGTAAAGCCTAGCAAAGGCCTGGAGAACAGCAGGGGTTGCATTAGGACCCAGAGTCCTACCTAATTGGGAGGTAACAGGAATATAGTCATCCACATCAACCAACTACAAGTAAAAGAAAGAGAGAAGAAAGAGATCAGCATAAAGAAAAATAAAGTCTTTTCATTGATAATGAGTGAAGTTACATCAGATCAAAAAAGAAAAAAGTTACAAAGAAGCCCTATCAATTAGCAACCTCGGTGGATGGAACCTTGTCCTTATCAGCATCAGCAGGGGCATTACCCTCTGCAGGGGTGTCCACTGCCCCCTCGACCAAGGGAGCATCAGTAGGACTCGCCTGAGAAGCAGGATTGATGCCTTCAGCAGTTGGGGCTGGGTCCTCATCCACGACTGGCTTTGGCCCTGGATCATGCTCGTCAAAAAGTGGGGATGCAACATCCACCCCAGCAGCCACGAGGGCCTTGTTCCACCCTTTCTTGAAGTTCAGACGGCTGATATAGCCTATCTGAACCTCGGCGTCCTCATACGCAGCAGCCCAGCCAGAATTGTACGAATCTTCTTTAAGAGTGGCTGCCTGGGCTTTCTCCGCCTCCAGCTGCTCGGCAAGAACCCTGTTCTTCTCCGCAAAGTCTAGCTTGCTCGAGCATACCAGATCATACGACTTCCTCAGCTCGCCAAGCTCCCTGACAGCATTATCTCTCTCGCGAGCAGAATTAGCAAGGGCCGAGGCAGATGAAGCTCGAGCCGCATCAGCAGCCTTCAGATCGGCCTCCAACTGAGAACCCCTGGCCACCAGAGTAGACTTCTACTGCTCCAGCTCACTGTTCCTTCTCAACAGCTCGTCGCGAGAGCGATAGAGCACAGCAAAGTCAGTCACAAACTGCAAAAAACGAGGGAAAGATCAGAAAGAAGAAACCATCAAAACGGATTGAAGGAAGTTGAGAATTAAAAGAAGAACCTTACCTAGGCAAGCCTCTGGCTAGCTTGCAAAGCCAGTTGATCGAACCCCGACGCCCTCTCACGATCTGCAGGGAGGACTGCTCTCTCGAGCAGTGCAGGGGCAAGCTGAGGAGAGGTGGCCACCGAAGCCCCCTCAGGCAAGGCAGATACTGGGACCAAGGCTTGACCAGTTTTGGTCCTCAGTTCTATCTTCCTCCTCTCCTCCTCCTTTTTTCTCTCCCTTCTCTTTATCTCTTCCACCTTCTTCCTCTCCTCCTCCTTTTTCTTCTCTCTCTCTCTCGCCTGCTCCTCCTCTCTCTTCTTCTTCTCTTGCTCCTGAGAAGAAGGCCGAGAACCAGTAGCTATGGCCCCGGAGGCAGTCTTTGACTTCTTGGACCTCTGGGCAAGAAGCACATCATCATCATCATCATCATCATCATCATCATCATCATCATCATCATCATCATCTCTGATTAAATTCTTCCTGGGAGGCATCTCTTCACCAAAACTGCTGGTAGTGCTCGAAGAACTGCTACTGTCAACACTGCTTGAACCTAAATTACTAACACCTGCAGGCTCACTCTCCGAGCTGCTCTCCTCTTCGTCCAATTGGATGGGCTCAGCAGAAATCTCTTCGGAAGAGTCAAAGTCCGGAACACTATCCACAGGTCGGGCTATGAAGCTGGAGCCTGTGTTCTTGTATTCAAGCAGAAAAGCAGCAGACCTAGGATGTTCGCCGTCACCCAAAGGTTCCCTGATGTTCCAAGCTTTCACCAGTTCCGAGATACGAACCTCGCTGAGAGCAGGCTCCAAGTTCTTTGTCCTCGCTGTAAAAGAGAAAGCAAGAAGAAGTTAGAAAAATCACAAAGTCAGCAAAGGTTGAAACAATAATACAACATCTACCTATATATTCTTCCCCATAAAAGGGAACAGTGAACCTCTCAGACCTCGACCCTTCAAATTGGGGGGAGAATTGCCAATTCCTAACAAGAAAACCTTCTTGCCAGTAGTCCTTATGGGAATCAGGTAAATTTACTACCAATACCCTATCAGGACTCCTAGCCTTAAGGTACAGGACACCTGAACTCGTTCGAGAAAAAGAATAACAAAAGCAGACCTCGGCAAGCCCTAACCTTGTGCCGTACAATTGATTTATCCTATGCACGCCGTTCACTATTTTCCATACGTTGGGCGAACATTGTGCAGGCACAACACCAAAATAGCTAAAGAAGTGCAGAAACAGACCATTAGGGGGAAAGGTAAGACCCCCTTGGGAGAGCAACAGGACGTGAATCCAATGTGCATCCTCTATATCCCTAACGTTCCTAGGCGGCGAGGCACAACACTCAATCTCTACCCACTCAGGAATACTGTTGAATTTTCTAAACTCAGTTACTGACCTATTTCCAATCTTCGCCATTGGAAAAATACAAGAAAAACTATAAACTCGAGAAAAAGGCACGAGAAACTTACAAGACAGAAGATCAGGTTAAATGGCGAAGAAGCGACGAGAGTGGAGACCGAAAATAGAAGGTACAAAGCTTAAGAGTTCTCAGAAGATAGAAGATTGCTGGAAAAGCTGAAGCGACGAAGAGGAAATGTGTCTTATTCCAACAAGCCTTCAAGACTAATCATAACGCACAGATAGCGAAGCGGGTGCCGCCAAAGCAACTTCACAGTTTTAAAAAAAAATCGACCATCATAGCTGATTATTTAAATTCATTGGACCTATAAAAATGGCCCAACAAATTTAGGGGCAATTGTGGGTACCCTGAATTTAGCACCATAAGGCCTGGACGAGTAGCCTCTCCTTAGCGGCCCAAAGCCCAGGCCCATCACCTCTTGTACTCATCCGATTACCCCACGATCCCATGAAGAGAAGTGGTAAAGGAGCGCGATCCCATGAAGGGGAGATGGTTGATAAGGAGGAACCCATCACCCCCACTACTCCAACATATACATGTATAAATTAAACCCTAAGTCCGGGGCAAATGACAAGTTGTATTCTCTGTACTTATTCTTCAGAATATAGAGAAATAACACTGACTGAACCACCGTGGACGTAGGCACATATTTGCTGAACCACGTATACCCGTTGTTGTGTGATTGGCATTTTATTTATCTTTTCTTGATTGTTACCTCTTTCATATTTATTTGTGTTGCATAATAATTGTCACCACATCAACTAATACTCTAAGTCCCTATTTTTATTTCATTTAAGAAGGTCCCTATGTTCCTATGAAAAGAAGAAGTTAAGGATTGAAAATAAAATGTTTGGGAAGAAAACAGGGGACCGGTCGACCGGTCCTAATACCGCGGTCGACCACGTCTCAACATTTGGCCTAAGAAAAAAAGTAGAAAGTTCATTTCGGCAGGACCGGTCGACCGGTCAGGGGACCGCGGTCGACCGCGCCATAATTTTAGGCCTTTGAAAGAATGCAGTGAACCCTCTCCCGTAGACCCGGTCGACCGGTCTGCGAACCGCGTTCGACCGGTCTGAGCAGACCTAGACCACAACTTCCAATTCTAACTCATTTATTTCCACCAACATAACATAAATGCTACAACTACTACAATAAACCTCATCAAACATCCCAAAACATTCTTCAATGGATCAAAACCCACAAATACACAAGGAAAACCCTAAATAGCTAAACCATGATAAATACATCATTATCACATCAAATCATTTATCTTAAACCATAAATAGCAAGTAATAAACTTGCCTCAATGTAGAAAATGCAGATTTTCTTGATGTTGGAGCAAGAATCCTTCTTAAATCTTCAATACCCTTTCTTCTCTCTACTCTTTCTCTTTCTCTCTTTAGCTCTCTAGGTTTAGGAAATACAATTAGGTGAATAGTGATTCACTCAATACATAAATCGTTCCTTTAGCCAAAAATCCCAACTTAATTGATCGATATTGTGATAAAATAATACGTAATTGCATATTTAAGGCATAATCAGTCAAAAATGCCCAAAATCTCAAAACACATAATGGCACAATATCTAACTATCTCGCACGTTCCGGAATCAACTGCAGCCTCTAAATTATCATTTAGACATTTTATAATTAAATTTAAGTTCCGGTCTCATTATTAAGCCAAATATCATTTTAATTCATATGATATTAATAAGCATAACATAGCAATATTCACCCATAGTTATGGTATATATGCAAACTCATAGTGGATATTAACTTTTCTTCATTAAATTAGCACTCAATTCATAATCGAGAACTCATATCTAATTACCACACCTAGTAATTAATATAAAATACGTTCTCATAAGCGAGGGTTATTACATACTCCCCCCTTTATGAGGGAATTTTGTCCCCAAAATTCAGGCGTACCTTATAAGAAAATATGTGGATATTTCTCCCGCATCTCATCCTCACACTCCCACGTTGATTCTTTTGCATTGTGGTGACTCCATTGAACTCTTACTAAGGGCACCACACGAGACCTTAACTTGCGCTCCCCACACTCAAGATTAGCAACCGGTTGTTCTTCATATGAAACATCGGGTTGTAAGTCGATATCTTCAAAAGGGATGTGCCAAAGAGCACCCTCACATCTTCTATACTTCTTCAAGGAGGAGACATGGAATACATCATGGATTTGTTGCAAAGGTTCCGGTAAAGCAAGTTGATACGCCACGGGACCAACTTTTGCAATAACTGGGAAAGGTCCAACAAAACGCGGTGCAAGCTTTCCTTTCTTCCCGAAACGTTTAATGCCCTTCATTGGAGATACTTGCACCAACACTTGGTCTCCAACCTCTAACTCCATGTGTCTCCTACTCGCATCGGCGTATCTCTTTTGACGGTCTTGGGCTATCCGAATGCGATTTCGAATAATTTCAATCTTTGAAGAAGTGTCCTGGATCATTTCAGGTCCAAGAAATTTGTTATCACTCACTTCCAACCAACAAGCGGGCGACCTACATGGCCGGCCATACAAAGCTTCATAAGGGGACATTCCAATAGTAAATTGGTGTGAGTTGTTATAAGAAAACTCAACCAATGGGAGGTATTGTTCCCAACCGCCCTTAAAATCAAGTATGCACATACGAAGCATATCCTCCAACATCTGGTTTACCCGTTCAGTTTGACCATCTGTTTGAGGATGATAGGAAGAGCTTAACTTCAACTCAGTCCCCATGGCCTCTTGAAAACTTCACCAAAAATGGGACACAAATATCTTATCTCGGTTAGAAACAATATTTAAAGGTACCCCATGAAGTCTAACGATCTCCTCGATGAACAACTGGGCGTAACGAGCGGTATCATAATCCGTACGTACAGGCAAGAAGTGTGCCGATTTAGTCAAACGGTCGACAATCACCCAGATCGAATCATGACCTCTCTGTGATCGAGGTAAGCCCGTAATGAAATCCATCGAAATGCTTTCCCATTTCCATACTGGAATCTCCAGCGGTTGCAACAAACCTGTCGATCGTTGGTGGTCAATCTTAACCAACTGACAAGTAGTGCATTGGGATACAAACTCTGAGATATCCCTCTTCATACCAGCCCACCAATACTGACGGCGCATATCTTGGTACATATTGTACCCACCTGGATGTACCGTAAATTTTGACCCGTGAGATTCCGCCATCACCGCTAGTCTCAAGTCCCCATCTTCGGGAACAATAAGTCTTCCATGGAAGCGTAGTCCACCCTCAGAACCAATCGAGTACGACTCCGCTCCCTCGAACAACAGTCGGTGTATATGATCTTGACAACATTTATCTCTTCCCTGGGCTTCCACAATTCTCGCTATAATCGTAGGAGTAACGGTCATCATGGAAATAAATGCCCTTACCCCCGCATCCTCCTGGCAGAGCTCTCTCCACTTAGCTTTCCACACATTAGCTAAGTTTCCCTCGGGCTTCCTACTCAAGGCATCCGCTACTACGTTCGCCTTTCCAGGATGATAATGGATATCAAATTGGTAGTCTTCCACAAACTCCAACCAACGACGCTGACGCATATTCAAGTCCTTTTGGGAAAATAAATATTGCAGCGATTTGTGGTCTGTGAAAAGACTAAACTTTTCCCCCAAGAGATAATGCCTCCATATCTTCAAGGCAAAAACAACTGCGATAAACTCTAAGTTATGCACCGGATAGTTCCTTTCGTGAGGCTTCAACTTATGAGAAGCGTAAGCGATAGCTTGTCTTTCTTGTTGAATAACACCTCCTAACCCTTGAAGAGATGCATCGGTGAAGACTAGGTATTCCAATCCCGATTTTGGCAATGCAAGGACTGGAGCCGAAGTTAATATATTTTTGAGCTCATCAAATGCAGCTTGACATGAACTGTCCCAAACAAATCTCACTCCCTTTTGGGTTAAATTCGTCAGCGGGCTAGCGATTTTTGAAAAACCCTTAATAAATCGACGATGATAACCCGCCAAGCCCAGAAAACTACAAACCTCAGTAGGTGTCGTGGGCTGACCCCACTCTCTCACCGCAATCACCTTGCTAGGGTCCACAGATACACCCTGGGATGACACCATATGACCTAGAAATTGAACTTCCTTCAACCAAAAGCCACATTTCTCAAACTTTGCATACAATTTGTGATCCCTCAATCTCTGTAGGACCAACCGTAAGTGAGTAGCATGGTCAGACTCTGTCTGAGAATAGACTAGGACGTCATCAATGAATACAATAACAAACTGGTCAAGGAAATCCCGAAACACCCTATTCATAAGATCCATAAATACAGGAGGAGCATTGGTTAGCCCAAAGGGCATAACTAAGAACTCATAGGATCCATAACGGGTCAGAAATGCAGTCTTGGATACATCTTGCACCCGTATCCTCAATTGATGATACCCCGTCCTCAAATCGATTTTGGAGAAGTATGATGCTCCCCTAAGTTGGTCAAACAAATCATCGATGCGGGGCAAAGGGTATTTATTCTGGATGGTGACTTTATTCAACTCCCTATAGTCCACACATAACCGGAGAGAACCGTCTCTTTTCTTCACGAACAATACCAGAGCACCCCATGGCGATGTGCTACGCCTAATAAATCCCTGCTCCAATAGCTGCTGAATTTGATCTCTCAACTCCCTCATCTCCACAGGAGCCATTCGATACGGAGTTTTAGCAATCGATCGAGTTCTCGGCATTAAATCAATCACAAACTCTATCACACGACTTGGAGGTAATCCCGGTATCTCCCAAAAAACATCTTCAAAATCTCCAACAATCGGAAGAGAATTTAGGGGAACCACAACATCCCTAGATGCATCTTCCGCAATACAATATAGATAAGTACTCGTACTCCCTTCCATACCAGGCATAACAACCAGGAACATTTCTTGTCCCGGAACTGCAAAAACTATGCTTTTCCCATAACAGTTTACTATCGCGCGGTATTTCACTAGCCAATCCATACCCAATATTACATCATACCCGACCATGTCAAGGACGAGAAAATCGGCCTCAAAACACAAGTTACCAAGATTAATCCCTATGTTTTTACAAACAAAGAAAATCAATGAACCATCCCCCATAGAAGATTCAACGCTAGTGAAGGTACTTTCAGCAGATTTTATCAAACCTGTGGTCTGAGCAAAACTCCTAGAAATAAAGGAGTGTGTAGCACCCGTATCAAATAATACTCGACCCATATGCCCATGAATGAGAAACTTACCCTCGATCGCTGGCGGTGCCGGAGGAGATGGAGGAAGCATAGCCTCCTGAATATGGTAAACCCGTCCATACTGTAGTTGCCCCTGCTGAGGGGGAGCAATCGGATTAGGCGCCTAGGGAGGAAACTGTACATACGGCTGTTGTGGAGCCTTAGGAAGATGCCCTCCAACCAACTGAGGACACGCCCTTTTATAATGGCCCAACTCCCCACACTGAAAACATTTATTAGCCACATTCTTCTGATTCCTACCTTGATTGTTTCGAAATCGTCCCGCACCCCGGCCCTGCTGGCCCCTACCTCCATTTCCACCTCTACCTACCTGTTGTTGTTGTTGTCCGCCTTGATCTGACCTGTTATTATTATTATTGCCACCAGCATTAAACCCACCAAAACGTTGACGCTTGGACAAATCCCCTTGCTGAGGATCCCTCTCCTTCTGCTTGTTCCCCGAGGATTGGGACGAAGAAGATGTTCCCCCTCCGATCCCATTACTTCCCGGTTTCACCACTTGCCCCATTGCTGCAGCCTTCTTATTGTTTTGCACAAATAGTCTATGCTCTTGACAGTGAAGTAAAGCAGCATTCATGACGTCCCCAAATGTTACCAAAGATAGATTTCCAAGCAAATGTTGTTTTATGCGCCAGTGCAAACCTCCTACAAATCTAGAGATCCTCTTCGCTTCCGGAGTCACTTCATCCGGTATAAAGCTTGCTAGCCTGATAAACTCCTTTTCGTATTCGGCAACCGATCTCTCCCCTTGTACTAAATCTTAAAGCTTCCTCTGCATCTCCCTTTGAATTGTGGGAGGGAAATACTTTCCATCAAACAAAGCCCAAAAATTGGTGATTGACATTGTATCCCTTTGTTCGGGTGTCGTCATTGACTCCCACCAGTGTAAGGCCGATCCGACAAGCTTAAAGGTAACGAGGATTTTGTTTTTCTCCTCACTACATTCCACCATCCTAAGATGGCTCTGCATGTCCTTCTTCCACTGGTTTGCCTTTATAATGTCCGAACCTCCCTCAAATTCTGGGGGATGACCCTTTAGGAAAGACTCTCTTACCCATTCCTACTGAGAAGGTCCCGTAGGAACTGATGCTTCTTGTCCCCTCGCTTGAGCTTGTGGCATTTGTTGTGCCACTGCAGTCATCGCTGCATTAACAGCTTGGGCCACGATATTTGCCACATCAGCGACACTGATATTCCCCGATGGCGGCGGTGGAGGACCAACCTCATCCTCGACAACTCTATTGCGTCTAGCAGGACGTCGTCTCTTTGGCGGCATCTGAGATAGAGAAGAGATGGAGTAAAAATATTATATAAAACAATCTATCTAGCAGAAGATCGCATACATAAGCAGCAAAACAATCCTAACATTAAGCTCTATATCAAAGAACGCTACGCTAGAACGTGACAAGTCCGCATAGATCCTAAAGACTCTAGAACTTGATGCTCTGATACCATCTGTGACAACCCACTATCCGAAATAAAGGGTGGCTAGCCCGTTACCCCGATGAAACAGGAATCATGGATAGATATCATTCTCAGCATCACAATAATCATACAGAGTACCAGGAATAACCACACAATATTCCAGAAAACGGGTTATCAAAAATTTAGTTGGTAATTTAAAGAAAACACTTTCAACAACCCATAATAGAAGAGAGGGTGTAAACTCCCACAAACATATATAATATAATCCAATAGATAAGAAAGGACTGAATAAAGCTTTGGTCGATACAATCCATACAATACACAGTAAGTTCCATGTGTTACTTAATACAACATTTACACAATTACACCATTTGGGCCACACGCCCGAATAAAGACTGATCTTAACTAGAAAACAATAATAGAGGTGTCTACACAAAATATCACGTGATACCCGCGAAATGTCACGGCTCCTCAAAAGACTTAGAGAAAAGAAAGTCATTACGGGCGACCTTACGGGGGAACACCTGAACGACAATAGAGAAGATACATACACAATAAGAAAACGAAGAACCGGTCAGAGGGCGGTTTTATATGATCACTAGATAAATGACAGGTATGAAAATAATGTACAGTTAAGCATGGATGATACGGATGATATTCTAGCATGGTAACATCATATAAAGAACTAAGACAATTAAATGATTATTAAAATGAGATTCAATTATACAAAGAAATAAAAGTAATTATAAGCCTTTTTCATCTTTCATCATTTTCATTTCCGTCTTCTTTTCATTCCTTATCAGGAATGCATTTATTACCATGTGCTCTTTATGGCACTTATCTCAATAGTATGCTCTTTGTGGCATATACTTTGCTCTTTATGGCATTAATGTTCCATCGAGTCCAACTCGATAATTGAATAGTTATAAATATGTATATAACGATTCTAGGACCGCCCGTCCGGGTTTCCCCACTGTGCGCGCCCCAAAATAACCATCATCTTCCAGGGCCTAACATAAGACAACCTGGGATCCTATCGCAAACGTCGGGAAGCGGCCATATGCCCGCGGGATAGTCAAGACCACACCCGAAATCTCCTACCCATCACAGAAACATATAAACAAGTGCTCATATGGCCTAGGACTATATCCACCCTGCATTCATTAGCCAGGGGGCTTCACCTCACGCACGGACTTCCCTTAAGATGGTATTTAGAGAGGTGTGTATCATCCATTTTATTAATTTCCATTTCATGGTTCAGTAAATTATGGTTTACTTTATCCATTTTACATTTTATCAAATGCATTATGGTATACTTCACATCATCATAACAACCTCGAAGAATATTTAAACTCCCCAAGTTATCTCTCCCAAATGTCCTTATTTGGACTTTATATTAACCCATCAAATGAGATCTAGTTCGCATTTACTCCTAAAGTCTCCAAATTCGACCTTAATATTCCTAGACTTTTATAGAACTACCTGACAGAAATAATGCCTAAACATTTATTTAAATATCCCCTCCCCTGACCGGAACCTTAGATGAACCCCTTCGAGTCTAGGGAGTCGACCGAACTCAACTAATACTCTAAGTCCCTATTTTTATTTCATTTAAGAAGGTCCCTATGTTCCTATGAAAAGAAGAAGTTAAGGATTGAAAATAAAATGATTGGGAAGAAAACAGGGGACTGGTCGACCGGTCCTAATACCGCGGTCGACCGCGTCTCAAGATTTGGCCTAAGAAGAAAAGCATAAAGTTCATTTCGGCAGGACCGATCGACCGGTCAGGGGACCGCAGTCGACCGCGCCATAATTTTAGGCCTTTGAAAGAATGCAGTGAACCCTCTCCCGTAGACCCGGTCGACCGGTCTGCGAACCGCGGTCGACCGGTCTGAGAAGACCTAGACCACAACTTCCAATTCTAACTCATTTATTTCCACCAACATAACATAAATGCTACAACTACTACAATAAACCTCATCAAACATCCCAAAACATTCTTCAATGGATCAAAACCCACAAATACACAAGGAAAACCCTAAATAGCTAAACCATTATAAATACATCATTATCACATCAAATCATTTATCTTAAACCATAAATAGCAAGTAATAAACTTTCTTCAATGTAGAAAATGCAGATTTTCTTGGTGTTGGAGCAAGAATCCTTCTTAAATCTTCAATACCCTTTCTTCTCTCTACTCTTTCTCTTTCTCTCTTTAGCTCTCTAGGTTTAGGAAATACAATTAGGTGAATAGTGATTCACTCAAGACATAAATCGTGCCTTTAGCCAAAAATCCCAACTTAATTGATCGATATTGTGATAAAATAATACGCAATTGCATATTTAAGGCATAATCAGTCAAAAATGCCCAAAATCTCAAAACATTTAATGGCACAATATCTGACTATCTCGCACGTTCCGGAATCAACTGCGGCCTCTAAATTATCATTTGGACATTTTATAATTAAATTTAGGTTCCGGTCTCATTATTAAGCCAAATATCATTTTAAATTCATATGATATTAATAAGCATAACATAGCAATATTCACCCATAATTATGGTATATATGCAAACTCATAGTGGATATTAACGTTTCTTCATTAAATTAGCACTCAATTCATAATCCAGAACTCATATCTAATTACCACACCTAGTAATTAATATAAAATACATTCTCATAAGCGAGGGTTATTACACTTAACACACACATGTCGAAAAAAAGTTATATTTGTTAAACGCTTCATTCAACTTAATATCATAAAAAATATCACACTCCTAACGACCCTGCTAAGCATTTGATTACAATGTAAATACATAATAAATAATAGTCCTCATAATAATATGCTCAATGATAAGTTTTTTGTAACACCCCACTCAATTAAATATCGGGTGATCGGTCCCATACCCAATTAAAATAGAATTTATAGTTGGTTTATTCTTAGCATCACCGTTGAAACACATTAATCACCTAATATCCAATTAAGAAGGTGTTAAACTTTTCAGATTTAATTTAATAAAATTCCATTTTAACCATTTCGAACAATTTTCATAATAATCCAATCCACAACAATAAATAAATCACAACAGAATTTAAATGCAACTGGAATTATACTTTTCCAGAAAAATATCTCAATACATAAATCCCAATAATAGTAAATGTATCACAAAGACATGAGTATGAAATTCTGACTCAAATAGAAGGGAAATACTATAATCCCCTTGGGCGACATGCTCTAGATAAAAATCAACTACAAAGTAGGAATACAAAAATATTAAGGTGTCTAAAACAAAGCTCCAATCTCCATAGTTTCTATAACTCGTCAGCATCATAATCCTCTAAGGTTGGCGTCCCAGTGGCTGGACACCTGGTATAGGAAATACAATAGAGAGGAGAGAATATGCAAGGAAACGGGTCAGAGCCCAATGTAAAATAGTTTGTAAAACATCAAGTGAATAATTGAAATATTTATCACTTAAAATATACGTGTTATATTCTCTCTCTTGAGATTCTCAATTCTCAGCTAGAGTGCACACCTAACATACCCGCTAACTAGATTAACCCAATGTATCCACTATTTATAGCCAAATTCATTCCCACGTATTAATCTCATAATACATGTAATAATGTTATGAACATATATCCATTTAGATTTAATACGGATAAGCCCATTATTAATTCAATTCAATTAAGTGTTCATAATTAATTAATTCTAGATATCATTATCTTTCAATTCTACTTTAGTCACACAGTAGATATCATCATATGTATATATACATTCACTCTATTATATATATATACACTATACAACACCCCGAGACACAGTTACGGTGCTACATTACTCTGCTATCATGTCCCAATACATCTCGTCACTGTATAGGGGACTATAGGTTCGACAAAGATTCCTCGAACCACAACCATCAAACACAAACAGTGGAGGCGAACATAGTCCCAAGCCTTTGAGCTACGCACATACCTACGCACCCAAATGACCGTTCTATACCATTGTTCTCACTAATGGTAATCGACCTAAGTCCTATGTTCTCGTGCGACAAGTCAAAATACCATAGATTCATCAGGATATGACTATCCTCACGTGTAATCCTCCCATCGATAGCAAGTAATCTAGGTATGTCATACACATAAATTATCAAACAATAGGCATTATCGTCTACCTATATAAAATTAGGTACTTATTCGACCTATGTATAATACTAGGAATTTATCCTATCCCCAAGTTCCCGTTGTATTTATTGATACCACCCATACTTGTTAATTATAATTATTTTCTTTATCACATTATTATTATGTAGTTATCACTCACATAATGTCCTTCTCACTTTAATAACAATTTTCCAACATTAACCCAAGTCTTTCTCTCCTCGTTAATGTACAAAATTTATCCAAACTTAATTCATCAAAAATTATTATGTGAATACAACTTACATAATATTAACCTCGATTAAATATAATTTTCCAGCATTCACCCAAGTCCCTCAGCTTTTGTTAAAATATAAAATTATTGGAATATTATTTCTACCGAAATTTGTATAATTAATTCCCCGTTTAATCTTTCCCCGATTCAATCCCACTCAAATTACATTTTTCGGGTCTCAAGTATATCCTACTGTTGTCCCTTAAGTCCCATTATATTCAGATAATCATCACTAAAGAGTTATCACAATTTCGGATTTAATCAAACTTTTAAAAGAAAATATTTCACATTTCCAGAGGGGTCGATTGATCGATGGTCTTTGGTCGATCAATTGACATTCTTGAGTCGATATTACAACCTATAGGTTTGATACTACTTTTACATCAAAGCCAACAAAAATCAATCCAAAACTTCTCCTAATTCATCTCAATTAATATAGCAACGTATATGATAAAATTCTAACAATCAAACTACCTAAATTCATAAATAAGTTTGGATTAAATCATATCTTTCACAGAATTCTCATATTTTACTATTTCTCCCAGAAAATTATATGAACCCAGATTTCTCCCATCAATAGAAAACAAAGTTCATGGATTAAAACCTTTGTAAAGAAAGAGGTTTATTCTATCTAATTCTCATGTCCAGAACTAAACTAAAACTCTATAGTTTATCATTGAAACATGCAATTTCTGAGATCCTAGTTATCCTATCTAGCATGGATATTTTAAGCATCAAAATAAAGCAAGAATTTCACTTGCCTTAGTTATGTAGGTATGAACCTTTGGTGATCATGGTGTAGGATTTCTTCCTCATTTTCCAGCAACTTTTCGGTGGTGGTGCTGGTGGTAGAAGGTGGTTAATCCCCTTTGGTTTTCCCCAAAATCCTCTCCCCTTTTCTAAGCAACCTCTTCTTCTCCTGAGGAACCTTTCACTCTCTCTCACACTAAGACCTCTCAATATTTTATGATTGTGGCAACCCGTGATTTGAAATAAGGGGTGGCTAGCCCGATACTCCAATAAAACGGAGTCATGAGTGGAATCATTCTCAGCATCATGACAATAAAATAAGTATACGGGAAAACCACCCAATAATTCAGAAAACGGGTTGCCAAAAATTTTAATTTAGTTTTATTACAAGTCAAGAAAATAATTTAAACAACCCAATCTGAAGAGAAAGTGGAATTCCAAAAGAGCTTATATTACATCCATAACAAATATACAATAAGAGGACCGAATATGCCGTCGGTCAACAGTCACATACAACATATTTCCATAGTTCAATAAGTTACATAACACATTCATTAAACAGTTACAAACGTTTGGGCCACACGCCCGAGTGAAAGACCCGATCATATCTAGAATACAAAAAAATGAAGGCGTCTAACAACACATCCTGTAATATTCGCAAAATCTTATAGCTCCTCAAAAGCATTGGAGTAGGAATATCAAAACGGGTGCCCTTGCGGCGGAGCACCTGAGCGGATACAGTATCATGCACAATAAGGAAAATGAACGGGTCAGGGCCCGATTTTATATGATCACCAGATGAATAAAAGCATGATAGTTATGAATAGTTAATCATGAATGATGAAGATGAGAATCTATCAAAATCATTTTCAAGCATGAGAAGGCAATTTAAATGATTATAACTTTTATTCAATTAAGCAAGAAAATATAATTGAACCTCATTAATTAAAAGTCTCCATCATTATTCGTCATTTCATTTTAATTTTCATTCGTTAATAGGAATATAATTACCATCATATGCGCTTATGGAATTTCACATATTTCAAGTCCAACTTGATTAAGAATGGTTATATTCTTATACATATAACGATTCTAAGATCGCCCATCCAAGTTTCACAAATGGGCGCGCCCCTAAATGACTGTCATCTTTCAGGGCCTATCAAACAAGACAACCTGGGCACCTAAGGCATGTCGGGAAGTGGCCATATGCCTGCGAGTGAGTCATAACCACACACATAATTACCTCACTAGTGCAGAATAAAACATATAACAATCTCGCATATGGACGAGGACTATAGGCTCCCTGCATTCATTAGTCAGGGGACATCACCTCATGCGCGAGCTTCCCTTATGATAGCATTTAGAGAGGTGTGTTTAAGTAAATTAGCATTTACCATTTAAATCTCATTTTTAATTTCCATTATTCATACATATGTTTTCATTTTATCCGAAACCATAATCATTAAATACTCTCATTAATATTCATCATATTTTAAGTCCCAAATTATTCTCCAAGTGATCGCAATAAATCTACAAGTCCTAAGGTTTTATATACCTCCAGTGAGCTCCTAAAGTCTCCAAGTATGGGCTTACAACTCCTAAACTCCTAATAATGTACTAAAGGAAAGAAATGCCCTAACCTCAATTTGTACACCTCAGGAATAAGCCCCGTTTAACCCATTCCTAATGTAGGGTAGTGACTCAACTCAACTAAAACTCTAGGTTTCTAAGTTTACTTCATACAAGAAGGTTCCTAGGTCCTAAGCCTAAAGAAAAAGGGTAAAAAGTGAGTTAGAAAAATAACTCAAAAATAGCCTGATTCCGAATCGATTCACCCTAGGGCTGAATCGATTCACCCCAGGCAGCGAATCGATTAGCCCAAAAGCGAAACGGTTCGGATGACAAATCCAACTTTTTTCTTCAGCCGAATCGATTCGGCCTTAACCCGAATCGATTCGGGTTTGCTAACCTGTAGGAATACCCCTAAGCGAATCGCTTCGCCCTAGGGACGAATCGATTCGCCCCTGCGAATTTGCCAAGTTTGGATATGGAGTCTTGGACTCCCAAATTCCCCCAACTCCAATCAACCCAAACCAAGATCATTTATTGCCACCAACTGATTATTAATGCATCCAACAATAAAGATTTACACCAATACACTTCCAAATCAACCTTCAAGGATTCAAAACCCATAATTCCATAAAACCCTAACTTTGTTAAACCGTAACTAATACACAACTATCAATACTAATTATTCATTTTAAATCACATAGTAGCAAGTAGAAAACTTGCCTTGGTGTAGGAATCTCAGATTTTCTTGTAGTAGCAACGATCTCCAAGCTTGAATCTCTCTCTTTTCTCCAAAGTTCTCTTCCTCTCTCTTTCTCTCTAGGTCACTAAATGCACTCAAGAGAAATAAATGAAATGCAAGACTTAAAAATCACGGCTTAAGTCTAAACTCCAACTTAAATGATTAATACCACGATAAAATAACTCACAACTACACATTCAAGCTATAACCAGTCAAAAGTGCCCAAAACATCAAAATACAACATGGCACTCATTTCGACTATCTCGCACATTTCGGGACTAACCACGCCCTCCAAAATTATCATTTGGAAATTTTATAACTCATTTCAAGTTTCGGTTTCATTTTAAACCATAATGTCATTTTAAATCTTATGACATAATAAAACACAACATGGTGATGTTTACCTGCACATAAGGTAAATATGCAACATTTTAGTAAATATTAACTTTTATGTTCATTAAATTAATACTCACTCCATATTCCAACATTTTATATATAATTACTTCACATAGTAAATAAATATAAAATAGGTTCTCAAAAGCGAGGGTTGTTACATACTCCCCCCCTTATGAGGGAATTTTGCCCCCAAAATTCAGGCGTACCATGTATAAAGAGATGCGGATACTTTTCCCATGTTGATTCCTTGGCGTTACGATGAATCCATTGGACTCGCACCAAGGGCACCACTTGAGAACTCAACCTACGTTCCCCATGCTCTAAAATAGCAACCGGTTGTTCTTCATATGATATGTCGGGTTGCAAGTCAATATCCTCAAAAGGGATATGCCAAAGGGCACCTTCACACCTTTTATACTTCTTCAAAGAGGAGACATGGAACACATCATGAATTTTTTTGTAAAGGTTACGATAAAGCAATTTGATACGCCACTGGACCCACCTTAGCAATAATGGTAAAAGGTCCAACAAAACAAAATGCGACGCAAGCTTTCCTTTCTTCCCGAATCGCTTAATACCTTTCATTGGTGACACTCGCACCAAGACTTGGCCTTCAATCTCCAACTCCATGTGCTTTCTATTTGAATCGGCATAACTCTTTTGGCGGTCTTGAGCTATCCGAATGTGACTCCGAATGTGTTAAATCTTATAAGAAGTATCCTGGATCATTTCAGGTCCAAGGAATTTATTATCCCACACTTCCAACCAACAAGTGGGTGATCTACAAGGCCTGCCATAAAGTGCTTCATAAGGCGCCATTCCAATAGTAAATTGGTACGAGTTGTTATAAGCAAACTCGACTAAAGGGAGATATTGTTCCCAACCACCCTTGAAATCAAGCATACAGTTACGGAGCATACCCTCCAACATTTGGTTGACTCTTTCAGTCTGGCCATCTGTTTGAGGATGATAAGAAGTGCTTAACTTCAGTTCGGTCCCCATAGCCTCTTGGAAACTTCGCCAAAAGTGGGAAACAAAGATCTTCTCTCGGTCAAAAATGATATTTAAGGGCACCCCATGGAGTCTGACAATCTACGTGATGAATAATCGGGAATAACGAGCAGTGTCATAATTGGTACGCACGGGTAGGAAGTGTGCCAACTTAGTCAAGTGATAAAAAATCACCCAAATAGAATCACAACCACTCTGTGACCTTGGCAAGCCCATAATTAAGTCCATCTATATGCTCTCCCATTTCCACACCGAAATCTCCAACGGTTGTAACAAACCTGTCGGTCGCTGATGATCTATCTTGACCAATTGACAAGTAGTGCATTGGGATACGAACTCAGAAATATCCCGCTTCATGCTTGGCCACAAATAGTGACGGTGCATGTCTTGATACATCTTGTCCCCACCAGGATGTATCGTAAATTTAGACCCATGAGATTCTGCCATCACTTCCCGTCTCAAATCCCCCTCCTCTGGGACAATAAGTCTCCCATGAAAATGTAATCCACCCTCTGAACTTATCGAGTAGGATTCCACTCCCTCGGACAGTAATCGGCGTATATGGTCCTAACAATCTTTATCCCTTCCTTGGGCTTCTACAACCCTTGCCACAATTGTAGGAGTAACGATCATCACTAACATGAACGCTCTCGCCACCGCATCCTCCTAACTAAGCTCTTTCCATTTAGCTTTCCATACATTAGCTAACTCACCTTCGAGCTTTCTACTCAAAGAATCCGCTACTACATTTGCCTTGCGCGGATGATAGTGGATGTCAAATTGATAGTCTTTGACAAACTCCAACCATCGGCATTGTCTCATATTTAAATCTTTCTGTGAAAATAAATATTGCAGCGATTTATGGTCCGTGAAAAGACTGAATTTCTCCCCTAGGAGATAGTGCCTCCAAATCTTCAAGGCAAAAACAACCGTGGCAAGTTCTAAGTCATGCACCGGATAATTTCTTTCATGGGGATTTAGCTTGCGGGAAGCATAAGCAATAACCCGTCGCTCTTGTTGAAGTACACCTCCTAATCCTTGTAGAGATGCATCGGTGAAGACTAGATATTCCAACCCTAGCTTTGGCAATGCAAGGACTGGAGCCGAAGTTAAACTATCTTTGAGCTCGTTAAACGCAACCTGACAAGAATCATCCCATACAAACCTCACTCCTTTTCGGGTTAAATTTATCAAAAGGCTAGCGATTTTTAAGAAACCCTTGATAAACCGACGGTAATAACTCTTCAAACCCAGAAAACTACGAATCTCGGTAGGTGTCGTGGGCTGACCCCCCTCCCTCACCGTTACCACCTTGCTCGGATCCACCGATATACCCTGGGATGTCACAATATGTCCCAAAAACTGTACCTCCTGCAACCAAAAGCTGCACTTCTCGAACTTAGCATACAATTGGTGATCCCTCAACCTTTGTAGGACCAACCTCAAATGAATAGCATGATCAGATTCCGTTCGAGAATAGACTAGGATGTCATCGATGAATACAATAACAAATTGGTCCAGGAAGTCCCGAAATACCCTATTCATGAGATCCATAAATACGGTGGGGGCATTGGTTAGTCCAAAGGGCATAACCAAAAATTCATAGGATCCATATCTCGTCAGAAAAGCGGCCTTGGATACATCCTGCTCCCGTATCCTCAACTGGTGATACCCCGTCCCTAAATCATTTTTAGAGAAGTACGATGCTCCCCTAAGTTGATCAAACAAGTCATCGATACGAGGCAAAGGGTATTTGTTCCGGATGGTGACTTTATTCAACTCTCTGTAGTCAACACATAACCGGAGAGAACCGTCCCTTTTCTTCACAAACAACACCGGAGCACCCCACGGCGATGTGCTATGCCCAATGAATCCTTGCTCCAACAACTGCTAAATTTGATCTCTCAACTCCCTCATCTCCATAGGAGCCATGCGATATGGAGCTCTCACAATCTGTCTCGTTCCCAGCGCTAAATCGATCACAAACTTAATCTCTCGATTCGGAGGCAAACCCGGTATTTCTTGGAAAATATCCTCAAAATCTCTAATAACCGGAATAGAATCCAAGGAAAAAACTACATCCCGAGAAGTCTCCTCTGCAATACAATACAAATAAGTACTAGTACCTCCTTCTAAACAAAGCATAACTACCAAGAAAATTTCTTGTCCCGGAACGGCAAAGACTATACTCTTCCCGTAACAATTAACTATCGCCTGATACTTCACTAGCCAGCCCATACCCAATATCACATCATACCTGACCATGTCTAGGATGAGCAAATCGGCCTCAAATCACAAATTATCGAGAGTAATTCCTATTTGTTTATAAACAAAGAAAATGAGTGAACCATCACCCATAGAGGACTCAACGCTAGTGAAAGTACTCTCTGCAGATTTTATCAACTCTGTAGACTGAGCAAAACTTCTAAAAATGAACGAGTGTGTAGCACCCGTATCAAACAAAATGCGACTCATGTGCCCCTGAATAAGGAACTTACCCTCAATGGCTGGCGGCGCCGGCGGAGCCGGAGGAAGCATAGCATCCTGGATATGAAAAACTCTCCCATATTGTAGCTGACCCTGCTGCGGATGGGGAACTAGATTAGGTACCTGTGGTGGTAACTGAACCTGTGGCTGCTGAGGAACCCTAGGAAGCTGACCCCCAACCAACTGAGGACACTCCTTTTTATAATGGCCCTCCTCTCCACAATGGAAGCACCGTCCCGCCATATTCTCCGTATTTTGGCTCCGATTATTTCTAAACTGGTTAACACCTTGGCCCAAATGGCCCCTACCCCCTTGACCACCCCGACCTGTTTGTTATTACGGAGCACCCTGACCATGCCGATTATTATTTCCACCTAAATTAAACCCACCAGAGCATTGCCTTTTTGACAAGTCCCCTTATTGGGGATCCCTTTCTTTCTTCTTGTTACCCGAAGATTGGGATGAGGGAAATGCTCCTCCTCTAATCCCACTACCTCCAGGTTTTCCCGCTTGCCCCACTAAGGTAGATTTCTTTCCACTCTACATGTACAATCGATGTTCTTGGCAATAGAGCAATGCTGCATTCATTACCTCACCAAAAGTTCGTAGGGCTGGATTACCCAGCAAATGTTGTCGAATTCTCCAGTTCAAACCTCCCATAAACTTCAAAACCTTCCTCTCTTTCGGAGTCACCTCATCAGATACAAAACTTGCTAACCGAGTGAACTCCTCTTTATATTCCGCCATAAATCTCTCACCTTGCACCACATCCTGAAGCCTCCTTCTCATCTCCCATTGAACTGCGGGAGGGAAATACTTTTGGTCAAACAAGACCCATAAATTAGTGATAGTCATGGTATCTCTCTGTTCTGGTGTAGTCATCGACTCCCACCAATGCAATGCGGCCCCAACAAGTTTAAAAGTAACAAGGACTTGTTTCTTCTCCTCACTACATTCCACCATTCGCAGATGGCATTGCATATACTTCTTCCACTGATTAGCTCTAATAACATCAGAACCTCCATAAAATTCCGGGGGATGGCCCTTTAAAAGGACTCTCTAACTCTCTCCCACGGAGAAGGTCCCGTAGGAGCTTGTGCATCCTGCGCTCGTTGTTGAGCTTGTGGCATTTACTGAGACACTACGGTCATATCCGCATTAACCGCTTGAGCCACAATGTTTGCTACATCCGCATCGTTAATGATTCCTTGTGGCGGCGGTGGAGGACCAACATCCTCTTCTACAAACCTATTACGTCTCGCTGGGCGACCTTTTTTAGGCGGCATCTGAGATGAAGAAACAATAGAGTTAGAATACTATTCAAAACAATCTGTCTTGCAGAAGATCGCAAATATAAGTAACAAACTAGTTCTAACATTAGGCTTTATATCAAAGAACGTTACGGTAGAACGTGACAAGTCCGCATAGATCCTAAAGACTCTAGAACCTGAGGCTCTGATACCATCTGTGACAACCCGTGATCCGAAATAAGGGGTGGCAAGCCCAATACTCCAATAAAATGGAGTCGTGGATGGAATCATTCTCAGCATCAGGACAATAAAATGAGTATACAGGAAAGCCACCCAATAATTCAGAAAATAGGTTGCCAAAATTTTTAATTTAGTTTCATTACAAATTAAGAAAATAATTTAAACAACCCAATCTGAAGAGAAAGTGGAATTCCAAAATAGCTTATATTACATCCATAACAAATATACAATAAGAGGACCGAATATGCTGTCGGTCAACAGTTACATACAACGTATTTCCATAGTTCAATAAGTTACCTAATACATTCATTAAATAGTTACAAAAGTTTGGGCCACACGCCCGAGTGAAAGACCCGATCATATCTAGAATACAAAAAAATGAAGGCGTCTAACAACACATCCTGTAATATCCGCAAAATCTTATAGCTCCTCAAAAGCATTGGAGTAGGAATATCAAAACGGGTGCCCTTACAGCGGAGCACCTGAGCGGATACAGTATCATGCACAACAAGGAAAGTGAACGGATCAGGGACCGATTTTATATGATCACCAGATGAATAAAAGCATGATAGTTATGAATAGTTAATCATGAATGATGAAGATGATAATCTATCAACATAATTTTCAAGCATTATAAGGCAATTTAAATGATTATAACTTTTATTCAATTAAGCAAGAAAATATAATTAAACCTCATTAATTAAAAGTCACCATCATTATTCATCATTTCATTTCAATTTTCATTCCTTAACATGAATAAAATTACCATCATATGCGCTTATGGCATTTCACATATTTCAAGTCCCACTTGATTTAGAATGGTTATATTCTTATACATATAACGATTCTAAGACCACCCCTCCGAGTTTACTCACTGGGCGCGCCCCTAAATGACTATCATCTTCGAGGGCCTATCAAACAAGACAACCTGGGCACCTAACGCACGTCGGGAAGTGGCCATATGCCTGCGAGTGAGTCATAACCACACCCGAAATTACCTCACTAGCACATAATAAAACATATAACAATCCCGCATATGGCCGAGGACTATAGTCTCCCTGCATTCATTAGTCAGGGGACGTCACCTCATGTGCGAGCTTCCCTTATGATAGCATTTAGAGAGGTGTGTTTAAGTAAATTAGCATTTACCATTTAAATCTCATTTTTCATTTCCATTATTCATACATATGTTTTCATTTTATGCGAAACCATAATCATTGAATACTCTCATTAATATTCATCATATTTTAAGTCCCGAATTATTCTCCAAGTGATCGCAATAAATCTTCAAGTCCCAAGGTTTTATATACCTCCAGTGAGCCCCTAAAGTCTCCAAGTATGGGCTTACAACTCCTAAACTCCTAATAATGTACCAAAGGAAAGAAATTCCCTAACCTCAATTTGTACACCTCAGGAATAAGCCCCGTTTAACCCATTCCTAATGTAGGGTAGTGGCTCAACTCAACTAAAACTCTAGGACTCTAAGTTTACTTCATACAAGAAGGTTCCTAGGACCTAAGCCTAAAGAAAAAGGGTAAAAAGTGAGTTAGAAAAACAACTCAAAAATAGCCTAATTCCGAATCGATTCACCCTAGGGCCGAATCGATTCGCCCCAGGCAACGAATCGATTCGTCCAAAAGCGAATCGATTCGGATGACAAATCCAACTTTCTGCTTCAACCAAATCGATTCAGCCTTAACCCGAATCAATCCGGGTTTGCAGACCTGTAGGAATACCCCTAAGAGAATTGATTCGCCCTAGGGCCGAATCGATTTGCCCTACGAATTTTCCAAGTTTGGCTATGGAGTCTTGGACTCCCAAATTCCCCCAACTCCAATCAACCCAAACCAAGATCATTTATTGCCACCAACCGAATATTAATGCATCCAGCAACAAAGATTTACACCAATACACTTCCAAATCAACATCCAAGGATTCAAAACCCATAATTCCATAAAAACCCTAACTTTGTTAAACCATAACTAATACACAACTATCAATACTAATTATTCATCTTAAATCACATAGTAGCAAGTAGAAAACTTGCCTTGGTGTAGGAATCTCAGATTTTCTTATAGTAGCAACAATCTCCAAGCTTGAATCTCTCTCTTTTCTCCAAAGTTCTCTTCCTCTCTCTTTCTCTCTAGGTCACTAAATGCACTCAAGAGAAATAAATGAAATGCAAGACTTAAAAATCGTTTCTTAAGTCTAAACTCCAACTTAAATGATTAATACCGCGATAAAATAACTCGCAACTATACATTCAAGCTATAACCATTCAAAAGTGCCCAAAACATCAAAATACAACATGGCACTCATTTCGACTGTCTCGCACATTTCGGGACTAACTACGCCCTCCAAATTATCATTTGGAAATTTTATAACTCATTTCAAGTTCCGGTTTCATTTAAACCATAATGTCATTTTAAATCTTATGACACAATAAAACACAACATGGTGATATTTACCTGCACATAAGGTAAATATGCTACATGTTAGTAAATATTAACTTTTATCTTCATTAAATTAATACTTACTCCATATTCCAACATTTGATATATAATTACTTCACATAGTAAATAAATATAAAATAGGTTCTCAAAACCGAGGGTTGTTACAGTGATGAAATGGAATGAACCTACGTTCCTCTAACCCAACACCTTTATAATAAGATAAAACCCTAAATTACTATTCATCTTCCAAGTAAAATGACTAAAATTCCCCTTCGGGGTGTCCTTTCATTTTCTGCTTGACCCGAGATCCAAATCAAACACCCGAATAGACTTTTCTGACTATTTAAACCCTTTCGAACGTAACGGCACACTCAAAACGACCATAAGGTTGATAAAAATAATGTTTCCTTTTTATTTATTTAAATTAGTCCCGACACATCCCATACCACGTCCCGACTTAATTTCCATTATTACCGTATTAGTAACTCACGATAATGTAAATAACATCATATTCATATATTACTTATACATAAACAAGTAATATTTAGAATCACACATTACTATAATCTCTAGTAATATTAAATTCGGATGAATCCCAATTAATTATTTTTTAAATAATTGCAATTAATCCCCATTAACTTTTAATTTATCGCATAATAAAAGTTATTAAAAATTACGGGGTATTACATACATCCCCCCTTATAGCAAAATTTCGTCCCGAAATTGGAAAAATAAAAGCATACCTGGTAAAAATAACTCCAAATAGTTGTCGCGCATATCATCCTCCCTCTCCCAAGTAGATTCCTCAATGTTATGGTGCTGCCACTTCACATGCACCAACGGAGCCACTTTGGATCTCAACCATCTTTCACTATGGTCTAAGATCGCTACTTGTCTCTCTTCGTAAGAGCTATCTGGCTGCAAGTCGATCTCCTCTAATGCAACATGAGTGTGAGCCTACTCAACCCGGAGGTATCGCCTCAGTGAAGAAATATGGAACACATCATATATGCTATGTAAGTGCTTCGACATCCCCAATCTATTAGCAATCGATCCAACTCTCTCAATGATAGGAAATGGTCATACATATCTGGGTGCCAATTTCCCTTTCTTCCCAAATCTCATAATACCTTTCATAGGTGATACCCACAATAATACTTGGTCTCCCACATTGAATTCATGGGAGGATAATTTCGCATCGATATAGATTTTTTGTCGATCCTGGGCTACCCGAATACGACTATGAATCATCTCAATCCTGGCGGACATTTCCTGTATCACCTCTGGCCCCAGTAGTTTATTGTCTCCCACTTCTAGCCAACATACAGGAGAACGACAAGGTTTACCATATCGTGCCTCAAATGGAGCCATACCAATGGTGAAATGATAGGATTTATTATACGCGAGCTCTACAAGCGAAAGGTATTGCTCCTAACCTTCTCTAAAGTCTAGTATACACATGCGTAACATGACTTCTAACATCTAGTTTGTACGTTCTGTCTGCCCATCCATCCGTGGATGATAAGCCATACTCAATTACAATTCGGTGCCTATAGCCTCCTGAAAGCTTGTCTAGAAATGTGATAAAAATCTTATCTATGTCGGACACGATATTTAGGGGAACCCCACGCAACTTAACTATCTCGATAGTAAATAACAGGGTATACTATCCCATAGTGTAATCAGTTTGGACGGGCAAGAAGTGAGCTGCCTTGGTTAACCGATCCACAATCATCGATATGGAATCGTGACCCCTCTGAAAAGTAGGTAGCCCTGTGATGAAGTCCATAGATATGCTCTCCCATTTCCACATTGGGATCTCTAATGGATGAAGAAACCCAGAAGGCTTCTGAGGATACACTTTCACTAACTGATAAGTGACACACTTAAAGATGAACTCAACGATGTTTCTTTTTATACCGCTCCACCAATACTTTCGTCACATATCTTGGTACATCTTATCCCCATCAGGATGTATCGTAAATCTAGATCCATGCGACTCTGTCATCACAGCATGCCGTAACTCCACATCATATGGTATAATCAATCTACCGTTGAAGCATAATCCCCCATCTAAACTCATGGAGTAAGACTCTGCTCCCCCGATTAAAAGTTGTCGAATCTTCTTCTGACAAAATGAATCGGTTGCCTGAGCCTGAACCACCCTTATCACAATCTGAGGTATAGCAGTTATGACTGATATAAATGATTGGCCAACTGCATCCTGGTGTCCCAGTTCCTTCCATTTTGCCTTCCACACTGTAGCCAACTCACCTATTAGCCTTTAGCTCAACTTGTCTTCTACCACGTTAGTCTTTCCTGGGTGGTAATGTATCTCAAACTGATAGTCTTTCACGAACTCAAGCCACCTGCGCTGACTCATGTTCAACTCTCATTGAGTAAATATATATTGCAGTGACTTATGATCGGTGAATAGACGAAACTTCTCCCCTAACAAATAGTGTCTCTATATCTGAAGAGCAAACACGGCTGCTGCAAGCTCTAAGTCGTGAGTGGGGTAATTCTTCTCATGAGGCTTAAACTTTCTAGAGGCATAAGCTATGGCCTTTTCTTCCTGTTGTAGTACTCCACCAAGCCCCTATAAGGAAGCATCAATGTAAACCAAATCTTCCACTCCTGGCTTAGGTAGTGCTAATAATGGTGCTGAGGTTAACTCATTTTTAGCTCGTCGAATGCTAACTGACATTCATCGTTCCAGACAAATGGTACACCCTTACGGGTTAAATTCGTCAGTGGACCCGCAATCTTTGGGAAACCCCGGATAAAATGTCTGTAATAGACGGCTAATCCTAAGAAACTATGCACTTCTGTCAATGTCGTGGGCTATCCCCACTCCCTAACCACTAATACCTTACTAGGATCCACCGATATCCCCATTTCAGACACAACATGCCCAGAAAACTGAACTTCCCGAATCCAGAATCCACACTTTTCATATTTCGCATACAACTGATGCTCACGTAGGGTCTGTAGAACTTGCCATAAATTTTTAGCATGCTCCTCCCCAGTCTGAGAATAAATCAAGATGTTATCTATGAAAACAATGACAAATCGATCTAATAACTCTCGAAAAACCCTATTAATCAAGTCCATGAATACTGTTAGCACATTAGCCGAAACTCATATGATCCATATCTAGTCAAGAATGTAGTCTTTCAAATGTCCTGCTCCCTGATTCACAGCTGATGATAACCAGACCTCAAGTCTATCTTTGAGAAGTAGGGTGCTCCTCTTAATTGATAAAACAAGTTATCGATTCTAGGCAATGAATACTTGTTCCGTATCCTAACTTTATTAAGCTCCCGATAATCTATTCACAGCCTTAAAGAACCATCTCGCTTATTAACAAATCACAGAGGCACCCCAAGGTGACGTACTCCCGCGGATAAACCCCTGCACCAAAAGTAATTCTATTTGATCACTGAGCTCCCTCATCTCTACTAGAGCCATACGGTAAGGTGCACGAGCAATGGGTCGAGTGCCCGACGCTAAATCAATCACAAACTCAATCTCCCTACATGGAGGTAATCCCGGTATCTCCCGAAATACATCCGCAAACTCACAAACTATCGGTATCAAATCAAGGGATAATACTAACCCCGTAGAAGTATCCTCCTCTATATAATACAAATGAGTAGATGACCCTTCCTGAGAACGAGGCATCGCTACAAGGACCATCTCATGTCACGAAATAGCTAAGATAATACACCGAATATAACAGTCAATCATGACTCTATATGTAACAAGCCAATCTATGCCGATAATCACATCATACTCAAACATGTCCGGAACAAGTAAATCCATCGGTAATATCAAACTCCCAATCTCAGATTATGCTATATAAAGAAAATAGGCGTCCTATTACCCATCAGTGAGTCTACATAAGTAACGGCTAAGTTTAGTAACCTTGTGGCCCATGCAAATTTAGTAGCTAAAAATGAATGTTAGGTCCCCGTGTTAAACAGAATGCGCCCATAGTCCCATAAATAGAAAAAATACCCTCAATCGTGGGCGATGAATGCTAAAATGCTGCTTGATGGACGTTATACATATGCCCATACTATCCCTACTGTACTAGAGCTTCTAGAATGGGAGGTAGTGCTGGCAACTGAGCTGGTGCTGGGAAGGCGGGTGGTGGAAATACTGGTCTATGTGGCTCCTGTTGTGCTCCCTACTGAGGATTCTTACCCTTATCAGGATAATCCTGCCTCTTGTGGCTAGGCTTACCGCACACAAAACATTTTTCTAGTGAACTTTCCCCCATTCTACCCCCGCTGTCCCTGGCTGTACTGGTCATTACTTCCTCTCCCTTAGCCCTGCTGCTGGCCCTATTTCCTCCATGTTCAAATCAAAATCCTTTGGATCGTAAACGTTTAGCATAGTCCCCAGGCTGGGAACCCTACTCACTCTGTCGCTGCTGACTTTAACCTAACGGTGCCCCGCTAGAACTGCCTCTATTTGTCTTGCCCTGCTGGCTTAACTCAATACCCCGCTTAACACCCTGGGCATGTAAGCGATTATCCTGGCAATGAAGCATCGCAACATTAAGAACATCTGCGTAAGTATGTAGTGAGATATTGCCCAATAAGTGCTAGCGAATCTTATAGTTAAGGCCATCAGTGAACATCTGAATTTACCTTTCTTTAGTGGGTACCTCTATTGGAACCAAGTTAGTCAACTGGGTAAATTCCTCCTCATATTCTGCCACTATCTTCCCTTTATGTTTTAAGTCAAGTAGTTTCCGCCTCATCTCTGTCTGGACGACGGAAGGGAAGTATTTGCAATCGAACCGCACTCAAAAGTCCTAGATAGTCATAGTATCTCTCTCCTCAAGGGTGGTAATGGATTCCCACCATTACAGAGCTACCCCAACTAGCTTAAACGTATCTAGTAACTGATGTTGAACCTCCATGCATTAAAGCATCCTCAAGTGCCTCTGTATATTCTTTTTCCATTGTATAGCAGCCACGACATCAGAACCCCCTTGAAACTCTGGTGGATGCGCCTTCTGAAAGGCATCCCTAACACGTTCCCAAGCATTAGGAAACACTTGCCCTAGCATGGGTGGTACAGCTAGCGCCTAAACTGGACCTTATTGAACAACATCTAAAGAAGCATTGATTGCTTGAGCAATAATGGTAGCAATTTCTGTAGCATTCATGGTACCCTGAGCTGGGGCGGACTAAGGTGCACGTCGAGGATGCATATTAAACGAGAGAGAATGTATCATCAATATTCGATATCACATAATAGCTGAATATCGTATAAATTCAAGTAAGTATACAAAATTCCTAAAAATAGGGCTTTACATCAAAGAACGCTTAGTAGAAAGCATAGTAAACCATTCAGATCCTAAAAGACTCTAGAACCTGATGCTCTGATACCAATTGTAACACCCCACCTAATTAAATATCGGGTGATCAGTTCCATACCCAATTAAAACAGAATTTACAATTGGTTCATTCTTAGCATCACTGTCGAAAAACATTAATCACCTAATATCCAATTAAGCAGGTGTTAAACTTTTCAGATTTAATTTAATAAAATTCAATTTTAACCATTTCGAACAATTTTCATAATAATCCAATCCACAACAATAAATCAATCACAACAGAATTTAAATGCATCTGGAATATTACTTTTCCAGCAAAATATCGTAATACATAAATCCCAACAATAGTAAATGTATCACAAAGACATGAGTATAAAATCCTGACTCAAATAGAAGGGAAATACTATAATCATGTTGGGCAACATGCCCTAAATAAAAATTAACTACAGAGTAGAAATCAACAAATATGAAGGCGTCTAAAACAAAGATCCAATCTCCATAGTGTCTATAACTCGTCAGCATCATATTCCTCTAAGGCTGGCGTTCCTGTGGCTGGACACCTGGTATAGGAAATACAATAGAGCGAAGAGAATATGCAAGGAAATGGGTCAGAGCCCGATGTAAAATAGTTCGTAAAACAGCAAGTGAATAATTTCAATATTTATCACTTAAAATATACATGTTAGATTATCGGACTCTCTCTTGATATTCTCACCTCTCATCTAGAGTGCACACCTAACGTACCTCTAATCCATCCTAGTAACGGTTCCCGCTAACTAGATTAACCCAATGTATCCACTATTTATAGCCCAATTCATTCCCACGTATTAATCTCATAATACATGTAATAATGTTATGAACATATATCCATTTAGATTCAATACAGATAAGCTCCTTATTAATACAATTCAATTAAGTGTTCATACTTAATTAATTCTAGATATCATTATCTTTCAATTCTACTTTAGTCACACAGTAGATATCATCATATGTATATATACATTCACTCTCTCTCTCTATCTCTCTCTCTCTCTCTATATATATATATATATATATATATACTGCACCCTGAGACACAGCTACAGTGCTACATTACTCTGCTATCATGTCCCAATGCATCTCGTCACTGTATAGGGGACTATAGGTTCGGTAAAGATTCCTTTAACCAAAATCATCAAACACAAACAGTGGAGGAGAACATAATCCTAAGCCTTTGGGCTACGCACATACCTACGCACCCAAATGACCATTCTATACCATTGTTCTCACTAATGGTAATCGACCTACGTCCTATGTTCTCGAGCGACAAGTCAAAATCCCATAGATTCATCAGGATATGACTGCTCTCACGCATAGACCTCCCATCGATAGCAAGTAATCTAGGTATGTTATACACATAAATTATTAAACAATAGGCATTATCATCTAACTATATAAAATTAGGTACTTATTCGACCTATGTATAATACTAGGAATTTATCCTATCCCCAAGTGCCCGATGTATTTATCAATACCATATGTACTTGTTAATTATAATTATTTTCTTTATCACATTATTATTATGTAGTTATCACTCACATAATTTCCTTCTCACTTTATTAACAATTTTCCAACATTAACGCAAGTCTTTCGCTCCTCGTTAATGTACCAACATTATCCAAACTCAATTCATCGAAAATTATTATGTGAATACCACTTACAACCCTCACCTTTTGTTAAAATACAAAATCATTCGAATATTATTTCTATCGAAATTTATATAATTAATTCCCCGTTAAATCTTTCCTCGATTCAATCCCACTCAAATTACATTTTTCATGTCTCAAGTATATCCTACTGTTCTCCCTTAAGTCCCATTATATTCAAATAATCATCACTAAAGATTTCTCACAATCTGGGATTTAATCAAACTTTAAGAAGAAAACATTTCACATTTCCAGAGGGGGTCGATCGATCGATAGTCTTGGGTCGATCGATCGATCAGTCGATCGATCGATATTCTTGAGTCAATCGATTGATCGATCGATCAAATATCAACCCAGTTTTTGCATATTACTACCTACAGGGGTGATACTTCTTTTACATCAAAGCCAACATAAATCAATCCAAAACTTCTTCTAAATCATCTCAATTGATATAGCAACGTATATGATCAAATTCTGACAATCAAACAACCTAAATTCATCAAATAGTTTGTATTAAATCATATCTTTCACATAATTCTCATATTTTAATATATCTCCCAGAAAATTTTACGAACCCAGATTTCTCCCATCAATTGAAACCAAATTTCGTGGATTAAAACCTTTGTAAAAAAAGAGGTTTGTTATATCTAATTCTCATGTCCAGAACTAAACTAAAACTCTATAATTTATCATTGAAACTTGCAATCTCTGAGATCCTAATTATCCTATCTAGCATGGATATTTTAAGCATTAAAATAAAGCTAGAATTTTACTTGCCCTAGTTATATAGGTCTGAACCTTTGGTGATGATGGTGTAAGATTTCTCTTTGTTTTTTGAGGACTTTCCGGTGGTGGTGCTGGTGGCAAAAGGTGGTTAATCCCCTTTGGTTTGCCCAAAAAAGACTCTCCCCTTTTCTAAGCAACCTCGTCTTATCCCACAGAACCTTTCACTCTCTCTCATACTAAGGCCTCTCAATATTTTGTGATGAAATGGAATGAACCTACGTTCCTCTAAATCCAACACCTTTATAATAAGACAAAACCCAAAATTACTATTCATCTCCCAAGTAAAATGACTAAAATGCTCTTGCGGGGTATCTTTTCATTTCTCGCTTGACCCAAGACCCAAATCCAACACCCGAATAGACTTTTTGACCATTTCGGCCCTTCCAGATGCAACGACGCACTCGAAACGACCATAAGGTTGATATAAAATAATGTTTCCTTTTTATTCATTTAAATTTGTCCCGGCACCTCCCATACCGCATCTCGACTTAATTTCCATTATTACCGTATTAGTAACTCATGGAAATATAAATAACATCATATTCATATATTACTTATATATCACCAAGTAATATTTAGAATCACACATTACTATAATATCTAGTAATATTAAATCCGAATTAATCCCAGTTAATTATTTCTTAATTAATTCCAATTAATCCCCATTAACTTTTAATTTATCGCATAATAAAAGTTATTAAAAATTATAGGGTATTACATTTTTTCATTACAATAGTACTAGTAAATATATAATAAGTGAATAATACATTATAAACCCCAAGTAAAAAATTATTTATTCACGTCTGTTTGTAATCATTATTTCATCAAAAAAGAATTGATGCCTTTGTAAGCCCATTGAAGTTAAAGTATCACTGGTCTCAATTAAGAACAACGAAATTAATGAGTAAACCTTAATTACAACCATACTAAAAATTCTCACTCTGGAATTTGTCAATAAGCTTGGATGCCAATAAGAAAAGGGCTTATTAGTAGTGTAATCTCTTATTGGGGAAAAAAGCTCCTACGATTAGAATATCAAATATAGTATACGTATAATATAACATAGTATCTATTTAATTATCTAAAACACAAAGCTGTAGAGGATAATTGAAAATACAAAAATATTTCACACTGCCACAAATTAAAAAAAAAATTGTATACGATCTCAAGAGTTAAGAGAGTTATTACGAGTAAACCATGTTTGTATTCTCATACCTATAGAGGATAATTGAGAATACAAAAATCTTGCATGCTTAAGAAATTAAGAGAAAATTGTATACAATCCCAAGCGTTAAGATAGTCATTATGAGTAAACCATCTTTGTATTTTAGAGGGCATTTGAGGCCTCAAGTTTTAAGAAAAATCAAACTTTGAAGCCTTAGACTGTAAGAAAATAAAGAAAGCATGTTATTTAGTCGATTGTTCAAGCATGAAAAATAGGATGATGAAAACACAACTTTCAAACCTCTACTCATATGGAGAGATAAAGAGATAATGAGACCTTGAAAGGATCTTGGTCCTCATTTGAGGTGTTCTATTCTTGGTTGAAACAAATTAAAGAGCAAAAGTGTGGAAAGCACTAGAACATACAAAGTTAAGAGAGAGCAAAATAATGGCTGATACAAAGCAACTGTCAAATGACAATTTCATATACCTACATTTAAAATGTTTCCTTAGCAATAAATGTATATGTATATAAGTTGAAAGTTGCTTACACTTCCATAAATGGTTTTGTTCTCGATGCTTAGTAAATTTTATAATACAACATCAAATTAATAAAAAAATAGAAAATCAAGTAATGAATCTGATTCCCAGTAATCTAAGACACATGATATAAGGGAGACTTGAAAGATACACGTGATATATATTTCCCCAAAATTACCACCAATAAAAGAAATCAAAGTCAGACATTCAAAGAAATAAATATGGTATGAAAAGATAAGAAGCATATAAGCTTAATTTCAAATCTATTGTAGAAACATAAATTGATATTAAAGAACCATAAGTCAACATATAGGCAGTTTCATTGTTATTGGCTTCAGTATATATTTCATAAAAATATAAAGAAAGATAATATAAGACAAAATCACAATCCATGACCATGAATAAAATATAAACAATTACTAATGATTTTTAGTCAAACAAAAAAACTCATACCTAATACATTAACAAATGGGATAGAGCATTTAACTCTAAGAAATCCACTACCCATAATTTTATATTCCATCATACAACTAATAGGCGAATAAGAGATTACTCTACTAATGAATGGGGCAAAGTTTATCTTTAAACTGAAAGCATCCACACATTTGGTATTTTAATCATAAGAGCTAATTCTTTAAACTTTTGGGAAATGTATATACTCTGCTAGAAATAATTGATATTATAATCATAAGAGCTTGTGTTTTTCAGAGTATCAAATATAACATTTGTTTGTGGAAACATTGTGTTTTTTAGAGTATATACTCTGCCACACACAGATAAAAATTTGTTATCTTTAAAATGAAAAGTAATATTCAAATATATTAAATGCACACTCACAACAAATGAAAAAAGAATACACAATAAGAGAGTGAGAGATAGACATAAGGAGAAAAATAAAGTACCTTATACATTTAAACGCAAAGCCCAGAAGAAACTTAACCTATTCTATTTCACTCCACACCAAATAATTATCATTTCAGCATACGCAAATTCAAAATTAGAGAGATAAATGTTAAAAATAAAGTTGTATACATACTATATAGTGACCTATCTATGTTATCACATTACCATCCATTGATTTTAAGCATATAAAGTCTATCAATGCAAAGAGATCCGTATACAATACTTGAAATTATGTCTGGAAGTTTACTCAGAAACTTGAATTGACATCTTATATGAAAATGGTTTCACACTCCTATCCATTAGCCCACTATAACAAACATGAGAACATCATTATAGGAGAAAATTTCCATTCAAATTTATTCCAAACAACATATATAAAATATTAAATCATTCAAATGAAATTTCTTACTCTTTTAGATTAATAAAAAAAGAATTAATAAAAACGAGATCAGATGAAATTACATACTCTTCATAAACCTTCCAATGTACTTCACACGATCATTAAACACCAATTATTTCTACAAAATGTTGTTAAAGAGAGAGGGATTACCATCAAAACCATGTGTTTCTACCGTCGTTAAAATTTTATCCCCATCATAGTCACGTCTATATTATATGGCTTCAAGCTTACAACATGTTCATGCGGAAAATTTACAAAAAATTATTTCCATTTGCCTAAAAATACAACAATATTGGTGTTAAAAGAATTTTTTTTGCAAGTTGAATAAATAGTGAATAGTAAATATTTATACAAATTTTTTAAAGGTCAACAATGTGTTTATACATCAAATTGAAATTGAATATTAAAATACTTAAAAGATTCTTCCAAAATGGAAACTACAATAATATGTAGCTCTATGATAACACTCAATAAATAAAAACTAACGTTTGTAACACATGATTTCTATAAAACCATGAAATTCAAGGACAAAACGCTGGAACTATATTTTCATGTCTACTAAGTCAATGAAATCAAAGAAACTAAGAAATTAAATTCAAAGAAACTTTATAATACATTCAAAGAAACTCTATAATCAAGTATCAACCTTGAAGTCTTCTTTATAATAAAATATATAACCTCAAAGTCTAAATGAAAAATAAAGGCATAAAGTAGCACATAGCCTTAATTGAAAGGCCTAGTGTAGCATATACCCTCAATTAAAAATATACAATACATCTGTATAGTACCTTATTTGATTAAATAATTTATTAGTAGGGACAACCTCAAATAACAATCAACTACAACCACAAAGAGATATAACTAACTTTGAGAGAAAACTTGAGTTTAAACCCAAAAATGAATGTAGAGTGACAAAAGCAGAGAGAGATATCATAGAGTATACCTGATTTCGACACGACCACCCCTAAATGTACACTTAAACTCATCCAAGTTCATAGTCGTTAAATTATTCCAATGGATAAAAATAAACTCATATAATCATATTATTGATAAAGATTATATAAAACTCCTCTATATTAAAAAAAGGAATAACCAAGCATTGCTAATTAGCAAAAGGCAAAAATTTATGATGAATAAATTCATTTCAACAACTATATTGTCTAGATAATGTAAGAAATCACAATATCGATAAACAAATTTAGTCAATAGTAATTTACAAACCGAAAAGACGAACACCACTTTAAATATTACAAATCACCCATGAAAAATAGCTCAAAACACAAATCAAAAGGCAGACATTAGTAAGGCAAACCTTAGTAGTACGAAATGAAAAGAATTGTCAACTAATCTCCTATATGTAAATTAAAGTTAAACTTTTACGAAATACATACTTTCTTAATGACCATAGGTAGCATAGAAAAATGAACGCCCCAAATAAGTTTCTATGCTATAAATCCCACATTAAATTGAATTCCAAGTCCCAAATTAATCTAAAACCACATAGTCCAAAATCTACTTTTAACCAATTCAAAATATTTAATTGGTTGCAATGAAATCTATCTAGAAAACAGTCTGTGGGTTTGCCATGAAACATGAGCACCCCTAGACAATATAGTTTCTTAAAAACAACAATCAGTTATAACATACTAAAAAAGTTTTATAACACCATAACTTGATAATGGCATAGTGTCAAAGGCCATTCAGTATACATACAAACATTGTTAGGCATCAAATTGTATTTGTTGTACATTAAAAGGTATCCACCTTTAATGAAACTAATACATTAAAAGGTATCCACCTTTAATGAAACTAACCCAACCCATAAATCCTTATTATAAAACCCAACCCACAACTCTTTAATGTAAGATGATGCCAAAAGGTAACCACCTTTGATGATAATAAATATGTTTAAAAACTAATGGCCCTACAACACTAAATCTAATTACTTAGATGAAATCCTAACATGCCACTCGCAATGAACTATCGTATATTTAGTTCAATATATGCATCTAACTCTATTTGTTTCATATTCAAAGCTTACACAACATAATTTTTCTTTAATAACATATTTAAAAGATTCAACGACCATATTTGACACTAAAACTATAAGGGTAAAGACATTCTTTTTACAATTGCATGGATAGCTCTTATTAGTCTCAATAAGTACCGTGATACGAAAATGCAGTAAACACAAAAGAATAACTATTTCATGAGTCTTTTTTAGATTATTTATTAGAGAGCTAAAATGATAAAACTATAGTATAAGATTCTTATGCCAATCGTTATAGGACTCGTTATACTATTATCTTACAATTTTTTATATAGCAAGAGTGTATTTCAAATTTTAAAGTTAAGTGATTATAGTTTAAAATGTGAAAGTGAATAAATGGAAGAATAAAAACAATAGACAAAAGAGTGGGAGATAATAAGTCAAAATAAAAACAACCATATCGATATTTGTACTAATACGAACATTATTTGAGACCCAAGTAAAAACTACCAAATTTGACACCCAAATAAAAATGACCAAATTTGGCACCCAAATAAAAATGACCATATTGGACACCCAAGTAAAAAGACATTATATTTAACCTTGTGTTTTCAAAAGAACTCCATAATATATCTTTTTGATAATTTATCCTTTGGTCATCCCCGATATGACCATCCATCTCCTCCTCATGCGGGGGCGGGGGGAAAAGGGAAGGACAAAAGGTCTCACACCCTCATACTCTCTAGGAGCACTTCGACCATCGTCGGTGTGGGGTGAATGTAAATAGATAGAGACGCCTGCCTATTTTGCACAAAAAAGGCAAAAGAACATGTTGCCGCCCTAAGAGAGCGTCATCAAAGACAAATTGATGCTTACAAAACCAATAGTTCGAAGGTCCGGGGGCAAAGTTACGGAATGGGAAGGTGTTAGGAACCCATCCCACTCTTTCGGTCTCTCATGGGATTGTGTTATTATTTTCCTTTATTTTTCCATGAAGTGTGTGCCCGTGTATATATACCGGAGATTGAAATTTCCCAACTCATACCATAGAAGAGATAGAGTGAGGTCATCAATAGGAATGTTCCCAAAAATAATATTAAAAATATGATTTATACATTTATCGTAATATTGATCGTTATAATGAAACTATAGTATGTGTTGGATAAAATGCTTCTAAGGATCACAAACATAAAATGTATTAAAATAATGTAGGAATGGGGAATTTGGGAAAATTATAAATTCGATAAATTAGAAATTGTAAAATTAAAAATTTGTAAATTGAACTCGAGTTTCGAGTTTTAATTCGAAATGCCTATGTAGCTTATAAAGGCATAAAAGTACACGTAATTTTTATGTGGCATAAGGGTGGGGTTTATCCCATAGATTCGAATGATATCTTATTATATGTGTATGTGTAGAAAATGTGTTTTTCGTTTTGAAAAAGTGTGATGGATAATCTCGTTGGAATTTATAGGTGTACCCCCCCCCTCCTTTTTTTATTTATAGAAAATAGAGTATGTGAAATGTAACTAATAAAAATGTGCGATGTTACTAAGTATGAAATAAAGTAAAAGCTAAATTATGAATTTATGTAAATGATGAAAAAAATAAGAAATTTAAAGAGATAGGGAAGGATTTGGATCTTTTTAAAGAATTGAAGCTTGATCTTGATCTTGGATAAACTCCCTTAAATGTTAAGATTAATGTTGGATGCGAGAGAATTAGATTTTTCAAACTTGGGTGTGAAAAGGATGGGAATGTAAGATGGGAAGGAATTTCACATAAGAAAACTTTGCTGATTGCAAGAGAAACTTTCAGAGATCACTAATGCTGATGGATCTCAGGTGTTTTGGGAGTTAGGTCATGCACTCTATTTATAAGATCAGGGGACGCCGATCGGCATGGTCCCAATCCTACCAATTGGCAGGTAACCCTAGGCACATTACCGATTGGCGGAAATGGACCTGCTAATCGTCAGTCTCGTGCAGATTTTTTTCGAAAAAATGATCGTAAAACACAATCCGTTGATCCAAATCGTGCACGGGGTATACCATTAAGAATATAATTTAGAGACCTTTAAGATTCTTTTGGACCACTCCCGGGCCCCAGAGTTTACTTTAGGTCAAATGTTTCTCAAAAGAACTCGTTAATCCTTTGGGCGGGAGATCGTCGGACGACAACGGATCGTTCATTTGAATGGTAAGTTAAAATATCGCAATGGGGTGGACCATTGTAAAGGTTATGTGAGGTACTTAAACATTCTAAAGATCTTCACTCGGTGCAGAAAGTTAACCTTGGTCAATTGGGGCCCAAAAATGCCCGATGACTTCTCGGAGTGAAACGGGTCTTTCGACCGCAATGTAAGTTAGAATCACGCATGGGGTGGACTATTGGAAAGGGTATTCAATTCCCTTAGAATATTCATTCAGTCTCCTTCGAGCTGAAGAGTTGAACTTGGTCAAACAAAGCCCGAGAGCGCCCACTGGCCTTCAAATCGACTTTTGAGGGAAAATGTATGATTTGTCGAAACGATTATGCAATTTTGCACACGATAAGAACCGTTGGAAAGGGGTTTCAGTGATCTTAGAATATTCAAAGATCTTTCTCTCTGATGAAGAAGTTTATTGGGGCCAAATCGGAGCCCAGGAGCACCCGATGGACTCCAGATTAATTTTTGGCTATAAACTAGGCTGTTCGTCTGAACTATTATGCCGATTCGTGCACGGGGCATACCGTTGGAAAGCGTATTCAAAGCCCTTTGAAGATTCATTAAGATTTTGCTTTGTCAATAGAGTTAATCGGAGTTACACGGGGCTCAAAAGCCTTCGGTGGCCTCTAGATCGATACTAAGAGTATGACCGAGAATTGGTTGTGAAATGGGGAGGTGCTAGGGACATAAGGAGAGACTTAGAGGGTCCTAGAATTTAGTGGCTATAGATCCCCTCTACGGGTGATCTTAGAACATGTGAAATCCATCGAATAGACACCACATGATGTTTTTGAAAAAGGTCAATTCTGCTAACCTAAGGAACGAGGATGACCAATTCAGAGGATCGATGTTGATTCTGAGGACCTAAGGAAATGCCGGGGATGACCAATTCTGTGGACCGAGGTTAATCCTGAGGACCTAAGGCAAGGAAAATTCAATTCTACGGGCTGAGGTAAATTCTGAGGACCTTCAGTGGGAATGACCAATTCTGTAGGTCGAAGCCAATTCGAAAGCCTTAAGTAGAGATTCCCAATTCTGCGGTTCAAATCTAATTATGAGGGCTTAAGTTGAAGCAACCAATTCTACGGGTCAAGCCAATTCCTAGGGCTTAAGTAGAGGTGATAAATTCTAAGGGTTGAAGCTAATTCTAGGGGCTTAAATTGTAGCAACCAATTTTGAGGGTCGAAGCCAATTCTGGGGGCTTTAAGTTATAATGACCAATTCTACAGGGCGGAGGTCAATTCTAAGGACCTTAAGTTGTAGTTTTCTTGGGGTAACTTGGAGACTCCACTGGGAATTTATCTTGTGGTTCCTTTAGGAATTTTAGAGAAGAATTTGATTTTGAGTTTTTAGTTCCGTTGGGGAAGAGGAATTAGTCCGAGGGTTTGATGTTCCCTTGTCGGGGAATTTCTGCGGTGTCCTTTGAAGACATTACTGGGGAGATATCAATTGATTTTGAGAATTACACTGGGGAAATAAGTGTTTTTTTGGGAAGTAAGAATGGTAAAAATGTTTTTATGGGTGAAAAAGGTTCTAGAATTCATTTGGGAATTTTGGGAATTTTCTATGAATGTTTTGGGATTTTCTGGCATTTTTGGGAATTTTTGTACAAAATTTCAGAGAGGGTGCCAACCGGCATGGTGTGAGAGGTGACAAACGGCAGTGGCACAGTATTTTGGGGTACCTCGAGTAGGTAAGGGGACCATGCCAATTGGTATGTTACAGGGAGCTGCGGATCAGAATGCCCCTTAGCCTCCTATAAAAAGGGGGTGGGATCTCCTCATTTTTCACAGCTTCCAGACTTGATCTCTTCTCCTATTTCATTCTGCGAATTGTTTTAACATTCCAAAACCAAAGAATAGATGATTTCTCAAGCAGCGAGACACACATGTCGTGGCTAAATGTTGATGACTGGGCAAACTTGGAATGGCGGGCTAGGGTGCCCCTAGCGTTGGGTAGTGAGAGCACTTTTGACTCATTCGAGCTAGTTACGGATGAGCAGACTCTTTTGCGTGAGCTGGCATGTCATCGATCCTCTAGTGTCGTGAACCTAGGTGGCTATGTAAGTGTTGATGACCTTTAGTATTCTTTTATTCTTTTAAGCGATATTTCCTTATTTCTTGAATTTTGACAAGGGGTTTTCCTTTTTGTTTCTTACAGACTGACATTTCCATGTTGAACTTACATTCTCGAGGGACGACGGGGCTTAAGGACATATGGGAGAGCCTTTCACCTGTGATGTGTTTGGTGGTTTCATCAATCAATTTTGGTAGACTGGCATTTGAACTGGACAAGACGCCTCGTTCGATGGATGTTCTTTGCTCTATGGGGGAGAGGGGGTGGGATACCACCCACATCATGCATTTTGGCTTTGGGGAGATGACTATGACTCCCATCGATGTGTAGAAATTGATGGGGCTGAATTGTGATGGGGTCAGATAGAGGTGGACATGACCTTGTGGGTGACGACGACGTTGGGTGACTTGGAGAGGATAGTATCTGGGGACTCTATTCGTTTGTCCTTTTTGAGGGAGTTATTGATGAGTCGACGGATCGACGAGACGGATGGGCAACATGTGCGATATATGGATCGTCTCTTTATTTTGCTTTTATGAGGAGGTTTCTTAGTGGCGACGTTGTCCATTTGTGGTTTTTTCCATTTTTGTGGGTATTTTCAAATGCCCCTCTTTTTGATTGGGGAAGACTGACTTTGACGACCCTTTATTTCTCTTTGTACGCATTCAGCCGGTGTTACCGATAGACCTTTACTGTTGCCACATATTTTATGGAGGTATTCTTTATTTTGTACATTTTTCTTTATGCATTTACATCTTCCTTTATGTATTTTCTTCTTATTACTGACCTTTGTTGTTTGAAGACGTGTATCTATGAGGTGTTGGGCTTAACACCCAATTAATATCTTTGAAGGACAAGTTTATTGGGGACTTTTATCGGATGTATCGGTGGCGGAAGTTCAAACAGTAGTCGAGGAAGTTCATATATTTAGAGGTGGTGCGTCAGGTTTTAAATGGCCTGATGAGCGATCAAGTAAATTCTTCTTCCTTATTGAGACCATTTTTCCTTGATGATCTTTTCAGATAATGATTTTCTACTGGGCTTTTTGTAGGTGACCTTTTATCCCTGGAGGATGACCATCCAACACACAGGGGTGATCGGGGGTAACGCGTAGCTACAGTTCTTTCTGGCACATGAGTTCAGCTGCTACTGGTATCTTAGAGAGAGAGTAGTCCGGTAGGTGGTGGAGGAAGACGTGATGGTGCAACCTACGAGGACCTCGATATACATAAGGCGAGAGCAGGAGATGTCGGATGATGCGAGGGAGGCGGTGATGATCGATGAGCCTTATTCGTTATATACTAACATGGTGGCGACTTATGATTACTTATACTTCATGTCGAGATGGTTGATGCCACCCAGCATATATGACGTGATGACTCTTCCCCCGTGGGCTCGATTCGGACAATGGGGTCCTCCTGCATTGCCGGTGGTGCATAGATATCGGCAGCGACGATGATCTTGGAGGTTACCTTTGTGCAGTTGGCTCCTCCTTCTTATAACATTCGACAGGCTGACGGAGGGTCGATGCGTATGCTTCACCATCTCAATACGGCAGGCCTAGAGGAGTTGGGCTGACAGAGGAGGTTCTTCAGCCACTTGTATACCTTTCATTTCTTTGTCTTTTAATTTTTTGATTTTTTTTCTTTGCCTCAGACTGACTAATTTGCTCTTTTTTATTTTTCTTGTAGAACATTCGAGCATTGACCAACTAACTGAGGGATATTCGGGATTGGGTATCTTCTGCAATGGCTCACATTTAGGACTCGATCCCGGTTCCTTCTTGTCTGGTTTTGTCTGCCTTAACTGAGGAGGGGTCTGGTTCAGGGAATGTAGGTACGTCATCTCGTCACTGGGGAAAGCATGCGCACCAAAGGGACGGAGGTTATTAGGGAAAGAGAGAGAAATAAAAAAGAGAGAAAGAGAAAGATAAAGAGAAAGCGAGAGAGAGAGTTTTTAAGAGGTTTGGGCTGAGTCCCATTCCTACAAGACAAATGTAATAAAAAAATATCTATGCAATAAAATGGAGTTTTTGTTAATTTTTGTTTTAGTGACTAATTGCATATGCTCTTTTTACTTTGCTGCTGAGACTATAAAAAGAATTAAAAATGTTTTGAGAGAGAATTTATTTGAAAGCATGATAAGTTAAAATATAAGGAGAGGGAAATTCAGAATTCCTTAGAATAAAGATTATTTTATTGAGTTTTTTGATATTGAAAAAAAAGAAAAAGAAGTTATTTTCCAAAAATAGGGAGTTTTCGATCAGCATGTCCCTTGTTCTGCCTATCGGCATGTTAGTCGAGTCTAATCAACCCAAAGCTTTGATTGCACTTTCTTCAATTGCTTGGTATTTGGTGGGACAAGTTTTCCTCCGCAAGCTGTATGTTTTTTATCTTTGGTTGAGATTTTACATGTATAAATAGGGGGTAAGGGTGCGACATTTTCTCGACCCCTCCACACTTTTTCTCTTTTGCATTCTTCTTGTTTCTTGTCTCATCATTTTGGATATGGCTCTCCCCAGAAGTGTTGAATTTACTACTTATCTCAAAAACCTGGAGGCGATGTACTTATATAATGTTGACTACGATGCTTTCAACATGCGTTGGGTTTCATTATGATGTAACCGTCCAATAGAATGGAACATGCTGATGGCAGTGGTGGAATTATGGTACCATGAAGTCCATGTCTTTCGCTTTGTCTTGGATGAAGTCTGTCCGACTTATGAAGAGTTCTCTGCCATATTGGGAATAAATCCCAGTGTTGTGACAACCATGCCTGAATTTTTCAGTCTCATCGGGAGTTATTAGAGGGACTTCTCCATATCTCTCCCTTAGAGGCTAGGTCACTATTTACAAGAGGAATGATTTCTCTCCCTACTGTGCTGCATTCTGTGCATTTGCAGAATGTTGGTGATGTGGGCAATGCCAAAGCTGTCATTCTGAGCTTGATTTTAAAATTACTATTGGTGACTGGGGAACTGTTGGTGGACCCATAACTCACAACCATTGCTTTATGGATGCCGTACCATCATAATCCTATGGCGATGAAATTAGCAGAGACTCTGAACAGTTTGGATGCTTGGCGGGAAGGCCGCTATGACTTCGTGAAGGGTAGCCCCATTATGCTATCCATGTGGCTGTCGGAGAGATTTCATATGGCGGTCCCTTCTGAATATCCCTTAGAAGTTGTGCCAAACTTCTTTTCTTACTACTTTATCAGCTGTGGACACGGGGCTTGAGGCTTGCGTTGGTCAGTGCCTTGGTGGGGGAATTGCTGCCTATTCTAGAACTGGGGGAATACCAGTATGATCGATTGGTTGGACTTTGAGAAACCTCTTTCTACTTTTCCTGGAGGCTCTTGTGCCAATTTGGCTAGGAGCAGATTGTGCTAACTTGTACATTAAACTTTTTTTCACGTGGAGGCTTTAACAGAGAGTTTGCGCATGCAACTGGGTTCTTTGTGGAAGAATCATTAAACCTTCCTTCCTAACATGTTGTTAGGGTCTGTCATGTTTTTGGGGACTACACGAAGTGGTTTTGGAGAAAAGTAATTGCCAAGATGCTGGCTGTGGAGACCGGTTAGAAGGTGGTTTTCCATATCTAACACCATGGAGGGAGGTGTTGTTGTTTTCCCTAGGCTGGTCTGGGCTTACAGTTCCATGGAGTGTCTACGACATTCTATTCAATCAATAGAGGTTAGGGGACCCCAGGGTGTGGATGATGATGGGGACAGATCCTCTGGCAGATGTGGGTAGGATCCTTGAGAAATTCATTTTGTGAAGATTTTGTATCGTGTTTCGAGTTATGATTTTGGTTATTTTTAATTTGCATGGGGATAATTTTAGGAAGGTTGTTTTGGAGTAATTGATTTTCTTTTTTGTTTGGCTTTAGGAAAGTTGGGGTAGGTTGGCAAGGGAAGTGTTTTGACTCCTTATGCCAATGTAATTGTAACAAAATTTTTATCAATGGAATGAAGAAAATTTTAATTATATTGTTGAGTCTCTTGATGAGTTTTTTCATTTGAATTATCTATACTAATCTCTAAGGCATACATAATCCGTTTATTCAAGTAAATAATAAAATGATCTGTCATTATCAGGGATAAGAAAAGAATTACATTTTATGAAAAAGAAGGGGGTCGTGGTCATGTAAAGTGTATGAGCTGCCTATGTAGGGGTTTTGAAAATTTTAGTTTCAAAGTAAAATGATTTTTAGAGGATCAGTCCCCACATATATCTAAGTAGAGGGAAATAAAGATTTTTTTTTTCTTTTTAAGAATATGAGGGAGATAAGAAGAGTCGTAGCGCATTGAGATTAAGGGTTAAATTTCTTGAGACGGTCCAAGTTGATTGGATGGTCCATCTCTTCCCCATCAAGGTTGATAAGCTTAGCGTCTCTGCTAGACAGAATGTTTTTCACATTGTAAGGGGCACTCCAATTGGTATTGAATTTCCTTCTGGGGTCTGAGATGGGTTCTACTATTTCTTTAAGGGATAAATCCCCTTATCAGACACTACGATCCTTAACTCTCTTATGGAATGATCACACTATCTTGCGATGGTACACTTGTATATGATACAGAGCCTTCTGTCTCCTTTTATTCAAAAGTGAAAACTCGTCAAGATGGATTTGATGCCAGTCTTCCTCTCTGACTTTTCTTTCAAGCATGATGCATAGTAAAGGGATTTCTAGATCCATAGTTAGGACTTCTTCCATGCTGTATACCATAAAGTAAGGGGTATACCCAGTAGATGTTTGAACTAAAGTGAGGTAGACCTAGAGGGCGTAAGGGATTCGGTCGACCCAATATCTATAGATTTTAGTCATCTTGCTGATGATGGCTTTGAGGTTTTTATCAGTGGCTTCAACGGCTTTGTTGGTTTGAGGTTGGTAAGGTGAAGATTTGTTCCTACAAATTCGATACTCGTCGACCACTTATGTGACTTCTTCTTCGAAATGCAACCCGTTATCTGACATAAGCTCATGAGCGAACCCATATCGATAGATGATATTTATCTGGATAAACTTGTCCACTTTCTTGGCATTCAGCATTGTGTATGATTCGACTTTGACCCATTTGGTGAAGTAGTCAATGGCAACCAAGATAAATTCATGGCCGTTGGAGGCTTTGGGTGCAACTTTCCTTATGATATCAATGCCCCATGTGTAAAACGTCCAGGAAGAAGTCATTTTGTACAATTTCCACGAGGGCAAGTGCTGGAGGTTGGAAAACTACTGGAATTTAAGGCATCTTCGAACATATACAGTGTAACCTTGAACCATGGTAGTCCAGTAGTAACCTTATCGGTTGATTTTCTTGGCAAGCATATGGCCATTCATATAGGGTTCTCACTATTCGTTATGGATTTTCTTTATCATCTCTTCAATATTAGCCCCTTCGATGCAGTGTAAATGGGTTTTATCAAAGTTCCTCTTCAACAGTGCTTTATCACAGACAATATACTAGGTAGCCAGTATGCGAAGAGTTACTCGGTCTTTCTTATTATAACCTTGGGGAAATGAACTATGCTTGAGGATGAGCTCAATGTGGTAGTAGTTGGTACGTTTAGATTGCTTTTGGACTAGGAAGGCGGCCATTGTTATTCCTTAGGGCATATCAACTATGGAGGCTAAGGTAATAAGGGCATTGACTAGGTTGTTCTTTGCTTGGGGCAGGCAGTAGAAGGTGATATCTTGGAATCAGGAGGCCAGCTCTTTTAGGTGGGCATGTAAGGGTAAGAGTTTCTCATCCTTAACTTTCCATCATCTAAGTACTTGATCGATGATGAGGGTTGAATCCCCATAGACATCTAGGTATCTAATTCCTTTCTTGAGAGCAACTTTGAGTCCTATAGTTCATGTTTGGTATTTAATCATGTTGTTGGTGCAGGGAAAATCCAGTTTGATGGAAATGGGAGTGTGGGAGTCATCAGGGGAAATTAGGAGTATCCCAATTCCATACCAATTCTTGTTGGTGGCACTATCAAAGAACATTTGCCATCGGAGGTATTCTTATGAGGTACAAAGAATATTCTCATCTCGAAATTTAAAAATCTAAACATCAGTTTCTTCCATAGGGTAGTCAGTGAGGTAGTCATAGATGTATCTTCCTTTAATGGATTTCTACGTGATATAAACAATATCAAATTCGGCTAGAAGTATCAGCCATCGGGACATTCGGATTGATAGGGCATGCTTCTCGAGTAGGTAATTGATATGATCTATTTGGGATACGAGTTTGATGGGAAAGTCGAGCATGTAGTGCCGTAATTTTTAGTTGACCCAGACAAGGGCGACACATGCTTTTTTCATAATAATATAATTAACTTCATACCCGGCAACTTGCGACTGACATATTATATGGTTCTCTCTTTGCAGGACTCTTCAAGGTATTGGGATAGCAAAGCCCTAACTACAGTGTCCATTACAGCTAGGTATATGAGTAGAGGAAGTCTAGGCTACAGTGGCACAAGTACCGAAGGTCGGGTTAGGTATTCCTTGATTTGGTCAAAGTCTTACTGGAAAGCTTGGTTCCAAACCTTAGTTGAATCCTTTCGGAGGAGTTTGAAAATAGTTTCACAGATAGAAGTCAATTGGCTGATAAACCGACTGATATATTGTAATTTTCCAAGGAATCCCCAAACTTCCATATCCTTTTAGGGTGGTGGCATCTCGAGTATGGCTTTCAACTTGGTGGGATCTGCTTCTATCCATTTTTCACTAATGCCGAAGACATATTTCTGTGGGTGACGTCGCATACAATATTGTCGTAGTCACTCGAAGAACTTCTGGAGAGCGAGAACATGACCTTCCCTAGTCTTAGACTTGATAATCATATCATCCACATAGACCTATACTTCTGTATGTATCAGATCGTGTAAGATGGTTGTGGAAGCCCTTTAGTAGGTAGCCCTTACATTTTTGAGGCATAACGGTGTAGCAAAAGGTTCCTTATGGGGTAATGAATGCAGTTTTATCTTGATGATCTGGATGCAACTTGATCTAGTTATATCGTAAACCCATCAACGAATAACTTAAGAGCATGACTGGTTATGTTGTCCATAATCATGTCGATATTGGGTAGCGGGTAATCATCCTTCACAGAGGCCTTATTCAAGTCTCGATAGTCGATGCATATGTGAACCTTCCCTCTTAATTTTAGCACGAGTACGATATTACCTAGCCATGTGGGATATTCTATAACACGAATGAAACCCACGTTCAACTGTTTGACCACTTCTTCCTAAACCTTGAGCGATCATTCGGTGCAGAGCTTTTGTAGTTTTTATTCAACAGGTTTTCATTCTGGGAGATTTAGAATCTCGTGTTGAGCTATCTCAGGATCGATGATGGGTATGCCATCATTGGAACATGCAAAGATGTCCACAAATTCCTTTAGTAATTCCTTGAGTTATGTGCGCTCATGCTCATTAAGAGTGGACCCTATCCTAATCTCATGCAATTGACTACTAGAATCGAGATTAATAACAATAGTTTCATCTTCATTAACTTGAACGCGGTTATGTTGTTTGTTATTAAACTTATTTAGATCACTTAAGAATTATTCATTTGCAAAATCATCATCATCAAGAGTTTGATTAGAATCAAGAAAAATAATGTAAGGCACATCAAGATACTTAAAATCTTTATTTATTTCATTGTTACAAAAAAAAGCATTGAGAACCTCATCGAAGGAGGTCTCTATTACAACAGAATAAGGTGGATTAACAAGAAAAAATGGGATAAACATAAGAGTTGGGTTATATTTTAGCAAGAGGAATGAGTACATCATTCCAGTTGAGGAGAGGTATATCAGCAACTTTGATCAGGCAGGATGGGTCCGATGATGTAGTGCTTGAATGGGCCATGCAGAGTGTTAGCTTCAGTGTCTGTAAGTTGAATAAATCCTCAGAGTCTCTGCCTTCAGAATCTTCGGTATAAGATACGGTCTCATTAACCAGTGGTCGCACATGATATTGGGAACTTTCGGTCCATGAGTAGCTATCATGGAAAAAGATCTCCATTCTTAGTTTCATCTTCTTGTCCATATGATCATATCAAGTTCCTATAAGGGGAAATCTTAACCTTCTCTAATGAATCTTCTGTTCAAGGAATATCTTAAGACATCCTTGGCACTTTCTAGCCTTTTCAGCCGAAGTTGGCGGATGATTCTGAGTTCTCCTGCTGATGGTTGGTAACATAAGCCACAAGGAGGAAACATCTTCTTCAATACAATGGGTTCAAGTATCCCCTGTTGTCATCGTCCCCGCCCTAGTCCAGGCATGAAGTGCATGTTTTTGAACATGTAGATCACATTGATGTTTCTATGAGGGCTATACTCCGGACAAAGCCTATCTTTGAAATCGTCCCCTGCTGGGAGTAGAAGTGGTTCAACTCGAAAAAATGACAGAAGCATATAATTTTCCCTGTGCTGTATCTCTAGTATAGATTGTTGATGCTTGCATTCTTAATGTTATAGTTGTCCATGATGTTGATGACCTGCCTATTGGCAAAGAACTTCAACTTCTGATGAAGGGAAGATGAAACACCTTTGATATTATGGAGCCATGGTCATCCAAGCTATAGATTAAAATAAGACGAGATGTCAATGACTTTGAATTCAATAACAGGATTTATAGGTCCGACCCCTATTGTAAGCTTTATGGATCCTATCACTTCTAGACGAGTATTATCATAAATGCGCACCGCGGCAGAGGTTGAAGCAAGGTCTCTCACTTTTAATCGCAAGCAATTGAGGGTTCTCAGCAGGCAAACATTAAGAGCTGATCCGTTATCGATAAGTAAAAGTGAGATGGTCTTTCCCATGATTTCGATAGAGATATTGAGAGCATAATTATGATTCGGACCCAACATTGGGATTTATTCTACGGATAAGGAGAGCATTCTAGTAGAGGTTAAATATTCGAATAGATTCATTGCTTCTTTTAGCATGGTGGAAGGAGGGACTGTGGGTCCGATAAGTTGTTTGATCAATGCATTTCGGTGTAGCTGGGAGTACATTAAGAGTTCCCACATAGTGATATTATCTTGGGTCTTCTTCAACTGATCGAGGATCTTGCTCTCCTCGAGGGTCATTTCTAGCATATGAAGATTCTCAACAACTTTTCCCTTATCGATAGAAATGGATCGAAATTAAAATCTATTGTTATTATCTTTATTATATATTTATATTTATTAAGAATATAATAAGGGGGTCCCTTTATCTATTTTTTGTATTGATTTAGAATAAAGTAGGTAGTAAGATGTAAGAGAATGTCTAGGAATTTCCATCTCAAGATTTAGAATATATTAGTGTTGATACATTCCTTTTATTATTATTAGAAGCTAGGGGGGAGTTTTTACACCCCAGTTCCCTAGCTTTTGGTCCGTTATCTCGATGATTTTCCTACCCCGAGAGGGAAAGGTCCTTCCCTTTTGGGCCGATTGTGGGCGAGGAGGGATTCGAAATCCCGACACCGTGGTTCTTATTGCGGTATTCCTCCTCTTGGTTATTTTTGGTCCAAAGATGAAATTCTTAATAATAGTTGGTTGTATTCACCGATTTTCGCAATAATCGCTTGGTCGACAGCAGGATTAACCGTATTTTATATGTTTCGAATCTATTTACTTACTTTTGAAGGACATTTAAACAACTTGATAATGCCTCCCTAATCTAGTCATATGGTTTATAGAAGAGGGAAAAAATGAAAGCTCCATTTCCTCGTCTATCTCTGACTGTTCAGTCACCTTATTGATTTCTCCTAACAGCTCCATAAACGATATCATTCCACATATACTGACTATTGGGCTAGTCTATTCTGGGCTTTGCTCTTCAACTGAACTATCACATTCATCCCCCTGTCCGGTGGCAACGACATCATCTTTCCATGAAAATTCAATACATTCTACAACCTTAACGACCTCTTCGTATAGATCCTCCCATTCAACGGGGAGGAGTAGAAGTAAAAGGGCCAGGCATCCTTATAGTTTTAAAGCATCAAGTATCTTGGACATACTACAAATTTCACCGGTCTGTCGGAATAAGTATGCCATGATTTGGACAACATAATCTAAACTGACTTCATTAGTAGGTAACACCCAATTATCTAACTCTCGAGCCCATTTTTGAGCTTCCAAGAACAGTGTACTGAATCTTTGGCAGTCAATGGCCCAATTTCAGTCCAAACTCTAGAAGCTGATTCAACACTGTTGAAAATTCCATATCTTTTCCTCCAGAATGAGTATGAACAACTATGCATGCTCTTGTGAGGAGCGAAAAAGCCTGATCAGCAAAACATGTAGGGTGCAGGAGAAAATATGGGCAAATTTGGAGGGGTTTAGGGGAATATATGGGTATGATGGGTGATTTTCTAGGTACAATCTGTGTAGATGGGTCAAATTATGGGTATTCTTCTAGGAAGATGGAATTTATATGATTTGGGAGTGGATTGTGGGTAGTGTTTGGTTTAGGATTTGTTAGTGGGGCGATGATACCCCAGTCAATCATACCTTGGATTACATTTCGAAGATAGAAACACTAATCAATAATGTGGCCGACACTTTGGTGGAGATCACAATGGTCATCTGGTTTGAAATTTTTGGGAAGTGGGTTTGGTAATGGATGAGGGTCCAATGGCTTGATAAGATTTTGTCTTAAAAGGGCTTGATAAACTTTGAAGAGGGGAGTGTGAAGCTCGGTGTATTCATTTTTGACTGGGTTAGGGCAGTTTTCTGGTGCCCATGAAGTGGCAGGTTGAAAGATGTTGTTGATGGTTGAAATTGTGGTATTGGATGGATTCTCATACTTTCTGGGAGTGAACTATCCGGATACTTTCTTCGGCTCAACTTCTATCCTGGAAAGATATTCTTTGATCTCTCTCCTTGTTCTCAGAGGGCTAAAAAATGAGGGTAGTACTATTCTCCAATAGTCGCTCGAACATGGGGTAAGGATTTCTTCTTCGCGATACTGAGTGGCTCCTCTTCGGAAGGTCAGTTGGTTATGGTGACTGCTTTCTCTCTCCATATTTCTATGAAGTTACTAATAGATTCACAAATATTCTATTTGAGCAGTTCTAAATCATGGCGGGTAACCTTCAACTCTTCATTATACTTGTAATGTGGCATGAATTCACGGGTAACATCCTCTCAACTACAGATTCTAGACTCCTCGAGAGATAAGAACCAGAGAAGAGCGCTGTCCTTCAATGTCTATTGGAGCATTTGGGCCATTATTTCCTCGGAGGCACCTAGGAGAGTCATGGATCGATGTTAACTTCGGAGATGAAAAATTGGGAGTCCACTACCCCCGAATTTCTCAATGTTGGGCATCTTGAACTTTTTCGACAGCCTTGCTTTAGGATGGGAGGCATATGGGTGTAATCCATGTGTTTTTTGAAGATTCTGACTTGGTCAACATCTTGAGATCCTCGTTGACCTTGTTAAACTCTTCTTCCTTTGGATTAACGATTACGGGTAGGTTATCCCTTGGTTGGGAAATATTCGACATAGGGAGCTGGGTTGGTGGAGATCCATTAACATGAGGAACCCATGGAGTGTGCTGATATTCGTCGGGGACCCAAAAAGGCTCGGGTGTGGGAGATCCCATAGTGGGAGGGAAGATGGCTTCCGCCTCTTCAGTAATGGGGACCCAATTTCGTTGCATCTTGTTAACCTCGATTTGAAGGTTTTCAATGTTGGTAGTGAGTTTGGTGGTACTTGGTTGATGTTCTCCATGGAAAGCCGATGAAGGTGAATTCTGGACTCGGAGGAAGTAGCAAAGGAACTGACGGAGCCTTGGGGTGGTTCGATGGACGATCAAATCCAATATGGAGCCAGGCCAAGTGTCAGGTATGCGATTGACCTGAGAAGAGGAAAAAATCAAATTTATTTTTGAAAGAGAAGGGGGAAACAGTTATTTTTTTGGAAAGTGAGGAGAATATTTTTGACATTTTTTTTGGAAAAGATGAGGACAATATGTTTTTGGTGTAAAAAGGAGGAAAAATATTTTTAGTATAAGGAAGAAAAAAAGCTTTTGGTATTTTTGATAAAAAGAGGGAAATATATATTTTTTGACACTGTTTGGTAAAGAAAGAGGAAAAAATGAGAAAAGTGTCTCAGCAAGATTATTATTATGTTTATTATGTTCTCATTTGTATTAGGTTTACCGAAATGAAAAAATAAATGCCAGACGGGACCCAAGCCTAGGAAAATAGAGTTTGAAAAATATGTATAAATATGGTTGGACTTGTTGCCAAACTCATGGACAGGGTCCCATTTTAAAAAAGACGAAATCGAGCGAAACTTTGGGTGGACCACCGACCCGTCATTATCAATAGAGTTTTTGGTAAAAACTAGAAAAAATAAATATGAGTGCCCTGGGTTTGACGCCTATATGAGACTATGCAGTTATTGGGTTCATTGGAAGGGTTCCCCCTTGACATGACTTCCACGATATACGTCTTGCTTTTGAGGGCAATCAGTACGTGTGGACAAGCCATTTGATAAATTTAAGTGTACGTGAATGGCGTCACAATGTACCTCGTGGGGACAGTACGTGTGAGAGAAAATTCAATAAACTCGACGTACGCGAATGAGTTCCCTACGATTTACCTCCCATCATGGCTTCGGTCAAGAAGTATGATGTGGGGGGAATCGTTCGATATACGTTGAAGGTACTTGACCAATGGGAGGTGAGAGCTATATCGCTTGGGCTAACTGCGACTTGCCGAACTAGTGCCTATCACAAAGATGCTCTTTGGTGCTGTAGTGTGAAAAATGCAAGATTATGGATTAGTATTTAATAGAGATAGTATCTTTATTTGGCATGATGAGAACTATACTAAGCAGAGGAGAGTGTACAAGTATAAAAATTAAATCTAACATAGAGCATGAAGATTATACTAAGCATGGATATGCCAGAGTGAGTGATGTGTGACTATCTATGAGTGAGTGTGTGGTAGTCAACCTAAGCATGGATCAGGGTGTGATAAATGTGAGTAAGCATGGATATATACAAGTGTGATAGGTGGAGGTGTGTGTTAGTGACACCTAATCATGGATATTCTAAGTGGTGTGTGCAACATATGGATATAAGTAATACTATGTGTAAGTAGTGTGAAGTGTACATGAGAAGTATCTATAAGTGTGTGAGTGAATAGTGATATGAACACGAGGTATATATGTGCAAGAAATAATAGAGGATAAAAAGGTAACATACAGGTAGGTGCATACGTACGCAAGCAGAAAAAAAACACCCATGCAAATTGAGTCTATCCCTCTTTTGAACATTTTCCCCAGCAGAGTCTCCACTGTGGATATCCTCGATATGTCCACTCATCTCCTCCATCTGCGGGGGCGGGGGGAAAAGGGAAGGAGAAAAGGTATCTCACCCTCGTACTCTCTAGGAGAGCTTCGTCTGTCATCGGTGTGGGGTTAATGTAAAGAGATGGAGTTGCCGGCCTATTTTTCACAAAATAGGTCAAAGAACATGTTTTCGCCTCGAGAGAGCAGCATCAAAGACAAACTGATGCTTACAAAACCAATAGTTCGAAGGTCCCGGGGCTATGTTACAGAATGGGGAGGTATTAGGCAACCATCCCACCCTTTCAGTCTCTCATGGGCTTATGTTGTTGTTTACCTTTATTTTTCCATGAAGTGTGTGTCCGTGTATACATACTGGAGATCAGAATTACCCAACTCATACCATGGAAGAGATAAAGTGAGGTCTGTCACACCCCGCCTAATTCTGACGTCAGTCACCACCAAAACTAAGCCGGGCGTGAACTAAATAAATACCATTCTTAGCATGAGACAGACATGAAACATAAATAAATCAGTCCATAAGATAAACAATTGAGTCAATCTCAAATGATCACAAATAACTAAGCAATAAAATATCCATCACATGCTAGCTCCAAAAATCCCGTCTCCAATAATGATTAAATAAAATCTGAATAATCCCAACACAAATCCTCTAAATAACTTTGGAACCGAATGGCCCAATAAAACTCCAATGAAGTCTCATAATGCGACTGGAAAAGAAAGTCTAACTAAACTATGCCATAAAATTAATAACTCCAGCTGCACCTCCAAATGATAAATCCGATAAACTTATGCAGCTTCTCCAAATTAAATCCTGAAAAAGATTAGTCAACGCATGGGTCAGAGCCAAAGCCCCGAGCAAGAATACACACTACTCCCCTTAAATAGGATCCTTGAATCCAGATAGTAGCATTATACGCAATAAATATCACAATAGAATATTTTAAATTAAACGGGATAATTAAATTCGATAAATATAAATCACTAACTACCCGCAGAAATCCCCATTTATAAAGGCACACCAATATGATTTTAAATTCCCAAGTCCCGTGGAGTTAACCTTTTATTAATTAATCCAAATTATCAAATTTCTGAATTATTTATGTTCTTACTTCAATAATTATTAGGTATGGCGGTCCTCCCGCCTCGGGTGATAATTCACCAAAATTCATTATGGCGGTCCTCCCGCCTCGGGTGATTTCTCCACCAAAATACACATCCCCTTGTCAAAACGCCGACTGGCCCGTTTAAACTGTCGGCCATCGCTGATTGACAAGATTCCACCCACGACACGACATAAAATGCCCGCTGGCCCGTTTAAACTGTTGGCCCTCATGATTATGTTGCCAATATATTTTAATACCCGTCTTATTATCTTAGGTATTAGTTCTCAATTTCTCAATTCACAATTTATAAACACCCCACCCTTTAATCGATGTGAGATCCTCAAAATACCCCTTAGTCCCATACCTAAGGGTCCCCAAGTTATCAATACGTCCTAACCTATGTATAGGAGGATTTTCTAACATAAATCATAACCTAGTCTCATACCTAGACTAGCGTAATGACGATAAAGTAATAAAAATCAACCCACCCCCGACATGATAAAACCGTGATAATTTTCCCTCACTAGTCCCATTCCTAGAAAGCATTCTAAAATATAGGGAGAGCAATTATACTCAACAACCCGTCGTCACAATGATATTTAATAATACCAATAAGTCATACCAACAAGAATAATTAATTAACGTATAAACTACGCATGATAGTCCAATTCAATTAAATCTTTAATTTAATTATCATAACGTCAACAATACCCAAATAGTCTCATTTAAGTATTTTAAATTAGATATACCAAGTTTTCATCATATATACATCAAAAACCAAATTTCATTATCTCTACATGTATTACATGAGTTATACGCACCCAAAAATCAGTTGTTTTAAAACTAGGGTTTTTCTACATGCAACCTACACCAATAAAATCCAAAATCACTCATGAATCCTACGTACCCAAAGGGTTATGAATATTATTCAGATTAAAAGATTTTATAAAAACAGCCCCATAATTAGTGTCCACTTTTTCTAATTAAGTTACTAATTATTTTTAAGAAAACATGTAATTAAGTGTTTAGGCGACACTTAAAACGCATAATACTAAAGGAAAAGAATAGAGTATTCATGCCTGTAAAAATTGTGTTGAAAATCTGATTAGAAATCTGGATTCCTCTCAAAAAATTAGCAAAAGAGTGTTCTTGAACGATCTTGATTAAACCCCAATTAAGCCTTTAAAAACTTGTGCCAAAACTTATGACAAAAACTTGATTTTGTTGAAGGTTGATGATTATGAGTGAGAGGAAAAATATTTGGAAGTGTTCTCTAGTGAAAAATTGGAGAAAAAGTGATTATGAGAAGTCCCCCTACGGATTAACAAGGTTATATAGTGATTAAGACTCCTAATCCTGCACAAACTCTAAAAACAGCTTACAGCGGACATTTTCTGGGAGGGTCGATCGATCTACCCCCAGGGGTCGATCGATCGATCACCCCAAAAAACTGACAGTTTGCCTAAAAAAATGCCTATAAGGCAAAATATTAGAAAATCAATATAAAATCCGTTTTAACTCCGGTTTTAATTCCGCTTGAAGTTTTATTCTTCTAAAATCATAACCAACATATTTAGCCAATAAAAATTATTAAATTCAAAATTTTATTTTTCTCGAAAATTCTAATTATTTTAATAAAAATTTAGTTAATAAAAACACGGGGTGTTACAAGGGCATCCATAGAAATGTTCCCAAAATTAATATCAAAAATATGATTTATGAGTTTATCGTAATATTGATCGTTATAATGTAATGATAATATGTGTTGGATAAAATGCTTCTAAGCATCACAAACATAATATGCATTAAGATAATATAGGAATGCAGAATTTGGGAAAATTAGAAATTTGATAAATTAGAAAATTATAAATTTGTAAATTGGACTTGAGTCTCGTTTTTAATCCGAAATGCCTACGTAGCCTATAAAGGCATCAAAGTCCACATAGTTTGCATGCAGCATAAGGGTGAAGTTTATCCCATAGATTCGAACGAGATCTTATGAGATGTGTATGTTTAGAAAATGTGTTTTTAGTTTTGAAAAAGTGTGATGGATAATCCCATTGGAATTTATAGGTGTAACCCTTTTTTGTTTTATTATACAGAAAATAGAGTATGTGCATTATAACTAATAAAAATGTGAGATGTTACTTAGTATGAACTAAGGTAAAAGCTAAATTATGAGTTTAAGAAAATAATTAAAAAAAAAATTAAAGAGAGAGGGAAGGATTTGGACCTTCTTTGAAGAATTGAAGTTTGATCTCGATCTTGAATGAACTCCCTTGAATTTTGAGATGAATGTTGGATGAGAGAGAACGAGATTTTGCCAAATTAGGTGTGAAAAGGATGGGAATGTAAAATGGGAAGGAATTTCATATAAGGAAACTTTGCTGATTGCAAGAGAATGTTGTTGAGATTGCTGATTCTGATGGATCTCAGGTGTTTTATGAGTGAGGTCATGCCCTATATTTATAGGATTAGGGGGTGTCAATTGGCATGGTTCTAGCGCTACCAATCGACATGTAACCCTAGGCACACTGTAGATAGGCAGGGAAATGGACCTGCCAATCGGTAGTCTCACACATATTTTTCTAAAAAAATGGTCGTAGAACGCAATCCGTTGATCCAAATCATGCATGAGGCATATCGTTAAAAAGGTAATTCAGAGAAATTTAAAATCCCGTTAGAGCGCTCCCAGGTCCGAGAGTTGACTTTGGGATCAAATGTTGCTCAGAAGCGCTCGTTGGTCCTTTGGACGGGAGATCGTCGGACTAAAAGTGGTCATTCGTTCATCCGAATGGTAACTTAGAATTTCTAACGGGGAGGATTGTTGGAAAGGTTATGCGAGGTACTTCGACATTCCAAAGAGCTTCGCTTAGTTGTGAAAGTTGCTTGGTCAATTGGGGCCCAAAATCTCTCGATGACTTCTTGGAGTAAAACATGTCATTCATCTACACCGTAAGTCAGAATGGCACACGGGGTAGACCGTTGGAAAGTGTATTTGATGACATTCAAAGATTCATTCATTCTCATTTGATCTGAAGAGTTGAGCTTGGTCAAATGGAGCCCAGAGATCTAGGTGTCCTCTAGATTGATTTTTGGGGGAAAACGAATCATTCGTCCGAATGATTATACCGTTTCTCGTAGGAGGCGAACCCTTAGAAAGGGGTTTCAGTGCCCTTTGAAGATTCAAAGAGTTTTCACTCTGACGATTAAGCTGATTGGTGTCAAATCGGATCTCGGGAATGCTCGATGACTTCTAGATTGATTTTTGATGGTAAAATGATCCGGTCGTCTGAACCATTATGCCAATTTACGCATGGGGCAAACCATTGAAAAGGGTATTCAAAGCCCTTCGAAGATTTCTTGAGCTTTCTCTCTGTAAATAGAGTTGACCATAGTCAGACGGGGCTCAAGAGCACCCGGTGGCCTCTAGATCGGTACTCAAAGTATGACCTAGGGTTTGTAGTGAAATGGGTAGGTGTTAGGGACCTAAGGAGAGACTTAGGGGGTCCTAGAATGTGGTGTCTCCATATCCAATGCTTAAAAAATGAACAAAAAAAAACATTTTAAAGGTTATTTACTATATGTAATTATCAAAATCTAAATACAAAATTTAAATGATACTTAGTATAACACGTCTAAATATATGGTTGAAATAATTCCAAATGCCTGAATATAAAGAATTTCATATTACTTTTACACTTTTGTCTAAGCCTAAACATTTTAAGCCATTCTAAACAAACAAACTGAGTTTGATTACTGTGGGGGCTTAATGAACACGTGAGCATCATTTGGGAATCTATATAATATAGAAGAATCGAGTGATTGAAAATTAATGAAGCAGGACATACAATTTCTATATCTATTAAGTTTACTGATTTTGAGATGCTTCAACATTTATGTCATGAATTTTCCCAATACAATTGTATAGTTATTGAGGAAAATTTATATAAAAATTAATGCAACCTAAAATATTATGAAAATAATCATCTTTCCATTACTCTCCATCAGTTGGAAAACCCAACCTAAGCCTAGACAATTTAAAAAAAATACACTTCAAGAAACCCTGTATTGTGAATATAAAAGAAGATACAAATATTAAAATAACATAATAAGTACCCAATCTTGCAAAGTTCAATGGCTGTAATGGCTTGTGTTAACAATAGTCGGCCATGGTTGTCGCATTAATAGAACCCTCTTGAGCCATTCCTAAACTCTCGGTGCCAACGTCTTAACCCCCCCCCCCCCCCCAAGATCATAAATGCAGAAAACAAACTACAAATGAATAGTTAAACAATTACATCAAAAGAAAAGGTCTTTGTGAAGATAGAGTTAAAAATAAGCTAACACTAAGAGAGAAGAGATAGATAAATTGAGACAAAATTTATTATTTGGGTAGATAAATACGTCACAAATGTTATGTGTTCAGATCAACATAAACAATGCTTATGTGCTACAAAAGAATATTTCTTGGGCAATTTGTCAAACACTTAGCGCACAGACTTTTTTTGGGTGAAATGTGAATTAATTACCACCAAGGAAAAATCCAAAAAAATATCAATATAATTCTAAAACCCTGAGTCAGTGACAGAGTGATGGTAAAATTGGAAATCACTCAATAACCTAATATAAAAAGACCAACCAAATATACTAACAAAGACTCAATCGACTATATCCTTAGCTAAGGTGAACCAAAGAATTTATCTCTACCCTTAAAAAATATATGGGAAACAGTGAACCAAATCCATATTGTACATTGTAGAATAAAATAGATAGAGAAAGATACAAAAAGAAAGATATTACCAATCCATGAAGCCGAGACCCAAGAAAATGACCAAATAAGAGGGGATCTTGGAGGATTACCTTTTGGGATAAGCTTGGACTATTAAGAATCCACAAAGAATGAGACTTTGTGAATAATCATCGGTGGTCAAGATCTTCCTCATCGTATTTCTAATTTTGACTCCCTCTATCTCAATTTCTACAAACTTATAACCTAAAACAAACTCAAACCAAAAGAAAATAAGATAATAAAATGCTTACATTGAAATATTTTCACCCATGTAGCATACAACCTGCAAAAAACTGATTAAATACTAAGAATAAAATTATTGAACAAAAAAAAAAACTTAAAACCAAAGGAAGAAAATCATAGTTTATGTGGTAGAGCGATAGTGTAGGAGGAAAGATAGAAAGAGAGAGGATGTTTGTGAAAAAATATATGGAGAGAGATCACGAATGATATATGTTTGGGAAAGTCAATTACAGGTGAAGGTTAAATCTCTGCATCGAAAATCATGAAATAATAAGGATGTTTAAATTAGAGTGGGATGTTTTGGTGGCATAACAATGGTGAAAGAATTGATGTGTAGAAGGTCTACAATTGGTAGTCTCAAATTTCAACTTTCATTGTGATACATTAGATTATCATGGACCTTCAAAGTTGGATAACATAAAACCATCTGATTGCTAGCCCATTCTCTTTTATTTTTCAAAATGAACCTAAACCCTTTAAATTTTGCCTTGTTGGAAAAATCCTCCCTCTAATTATCTTATCATCTTATAAAAAATTAAAAAAAACTAATCCTTATTACACACACACACACACACATAAAGAGAGGGAGATTTTACATTATTCGATTGTCGGAGAGAAGAGGAAGCTGATAGTTTGAGATCATGGAGCAGAATGGGATGATATTTTTGGATAAATGCATGTAACAAAAGGGAGCGATGTATCATCGATTAAGAGGGGGGGGGGGGGAGATTTATTGTAATACCCCATAATTTGTGTTATTTTAATTTAATTATGGAATTTGAACTAATTGATTTAAATAGAGAAAATTTAACTTATAATTAATCCGGATTTAATTGTAATACATACTAGTGCGACAACAGTTAGTATTTATCGAAAATAATTATGTTGCATATTAACTAGAGAGTATAGTAATATATGATACGAGAATATTATTTTGTCCGGGAGTGAAAAGTACGATAGTTGCAACACACTTAATTGAGACACGCCTGTGAGTCGTGTCAGTGTTACGTTATGGACTAAAAATGATGATTTATTTTTAAGTAACTCGTATGGCCATTTTGAGTGTGTCGGTGTGTCCAGAAGGATTGAAAAAGTCGAAAAACACAACTCGAGTATTTTATTTGGATTTCGGGGCATTTTAGCCCAAAATGACACCCCGAAGGGGTATTTTGATCTTTTGGGATTTAAAATGGACGAAAATAGGAAATTAAAAAGAGAAAGAATGTGGGCATTGGGTTATCTGATAGTTTTCAATCTACGTGAGAGAGAAGAGAGACCAAGAGGAAGAAGACGAATTCCATAGGTGCTTTGGGCAAAGGACTCAAGTTCTTCCACCAAAAATCACACCAACGCATAAATTGCGAAGAGAGGATCATCCCATACCAATTTCGTTCAACGATTCGGAGGTTCACGAAAAGGCAAGTGCTTATGTTGCTAAAATTCTAAGCATATATGATTCATGTCAACCCCAGTTGATGAGATAACCATAGAACTATGAATTTGAGACCGAATAGTCAATTAATTTTGAAATTGGAAGATAGGTTTGCATGTAGAAGAATGACCCTATTATTGTGATGTTAAATCTAGAAATTTTAGGGTGAAATCACGAGATGTAATTGGGTGTTTTGAATGGTTGTTGATGGTGGGTTTATTATCGGGGGACTTGTAAAGATTTATGAATTTGTTTAGGTTTCCTTCGATTATATAAGGATTTCTCATTTAAATTATGTTAGAAAGTACCCTATTATGATTAGGAATAGTCTAGAGTCATTGATTGCGAGTTGAAATAAATTTAAACGAATTTGGATGAGGAAAAGTTGGAAAAAAATCAAATTTTGGAAGAACATAGGTGGTCTAGGAATTCTTGTTCGAAGACCTGCCCAGGTCATTCGAATGACCTCGTTCGAACAAGAATTCTAACAAGATTTCCAACGAGATTTTGAGTTCATTCGAAGTGAGTAGTTCATTCGAACAAGAATCCTGTACTTCTAACGAGATTCTAGAATGCTCATTTTTGGCTCGGACAAGTTAGAATCTTTCTAGGTTGGTTTAAATGAGAGATGTTAACCTACGCTATCATCGAATAATTTACATTCCTAGCTAGTATTTAGTTGAGAGCATGATTATTCAAGGGGATATAGTGGGATAATAGTGCATTAAAGAGAATGTCCTTATTAGAGACATAAGTTGTATGGTTGAAACATTGTGAGTAGTAGAGACGTTAATGCTACATCTAAACTCGGGGATTTGGGTTACATGAAATTCCTATTCTATATAATAAGTTGTGTTTATACTTATTGATGAACTATTATGTGTATAACATACCTACGCTGCTTGCTATCGAGCGGAGGTTGCGCATTGTGGACAATCATGCCTTGAGGAGCCTTCGGGTGGGATATTGGTTTGTACCACAAGAGCATAGAATCTACATATGGACTATCTGTGAGAACGATAGTGATGATGGTCATATGGGTTCTTAGGTATGTGCGTAGCCCATATCGGCTTGGGATTATGTTCGCCTCCAATATATGTGTTTTGTTTTGATGGTTCGCGAGAGACTTAAACTTTATTCCTTTATGCAAATGAGCGATGCAACAAGACATGATAGTAGAGTATGAAGGCACCGCAACTGTGTCTCGGGGTGAAATATTGTGTGTATATATATATATATATAAGATAGAGTGAATATATACATATACTTGTGTTGATATCTACTATGTGAATTTAGTAGATAAAATTTATAATGAAATCTGAAATGAATTGAGTAGAGAACACTTGATTATATTAAACTGAAAGTGTCTATTTATGCTAAAGTGGGATTCATTATATGTATTATACATTGCGAGGTAAATAATCGGGAATGCTATCGGACTATGATGGGTTATTAGATAGGAAGAACTAGTTAGTATGGGAATATAATTAGTGGGATTTGAATATTCGCTATGCGTGCACACTAGATGAGAGCTGAGCATTCCCAAGTGAGTTTGATAATTTAACATGATAAATATATGTGCTCACTTGCTGATTTTTAAACTGTTTTCAACTCGGGCACTGACCCATTTTCTGTGCTCATCCACAAGGATACCAAGCTTAGGAGTTCCATTCATTCAAAGAGTTGTAGTTGGTGTGGAAGCTACAGGACGTTGGTAGTAGATGCCTCAGAGTCTATAATTCCTGACTTTTGAGTTATTTGCATCAGTTGGACATGTCGTTCTTTTTTATTCACATATTCAAAGATTTGAGAATTAGGTTATTATTCTTCTCAGTTGTTGGGTTTATTTAGTTGGATTACTGTATTTGATTTTTGGCTAGATGTGTTTACTCCGGCTCCTTTATATTATGCCAGTCATTTCATTTCATAGGATTTGGATTGAATGGTGAATGTTTAGTAATTTCCTTAAAGGGTTTATATTAATTGATAAGATAAAATTTTGGCATTAACCTTTTAAATATTAGGTGGTTCGTTTTAAATAATAAAAAATTTCGACAGTGATGCATAATCTGAACCAACTGGATATTTAGATTTAATTAATAAAGGAATAATCACCCGGTATTTAATTAGGTGGGGTGTCATAGGTGGTCTCAGAGCATCAGGTTCTAGAATCATTCGGATCTGAATTACTTACTATGTTTTTAACGCCGCTATCTTTGATGTAGAGCCCTATATTTAGGATTGTTGTATTCATTAATTGCGCATTTTACGTCTTCGGCTATTTGAGATATTTACTGTGGACTTATAAGCTTCTCTCTCATTTCAGATGCCTCCCAGACGTCCACAATGAGCCAATAGAGATGCCCATCCCGAGCCCTAGCCAGCTACAGCCCAAGGAATGATGAACGTTGCGGAAGTTGCTGCTATTGTAGCACACGCAGTTAACGCAACATTAGCCATGGTACAACAGACTCTACCACAGGCACCCGTAGTGACTCCATCACCAGTCCATGCTCTTCCTTCTATATGGGAGCGCATTAGAGATGCCTGTCAGAAGGCACACCCTCCAGAGTTCGCGGGGAGTTAAGATGTGGTAAAGGCAAGAAAGTGGAGGAAAGATACATATAAAGGCAACTGAGGATGTATGAGTGCACCAAGGTGCAAAAGCAGATTCTGGCTACCTTTAAGTTGGTAGGAGCAGCGTTATATTGGTGGGAGTCCATCACCACTGCTGAGGAGAGAGACAACATGACTATTCGATAGTTCTGGGTGCGATTTGACCGCAAGTACTTCCCTTTTGTGGTACAGACAGAGATGAGAAGGAAATTATTGAACCTCAAGAAGGAAGGGAAGATGGTTGCTGAGTATGAGGAAACGTTTACCGATCTTCTGAATATTGTCCCCGACGAGATACCGACAGAGGAGAAAAAGATTCAGAGATTCACGGATGGTTTGACTTGGAAGATTCGCCAGCACTTGTTAGGGAATCTTTCATTATCCATGTAATCTGATGTGGTTAATGCTTCCCTATTACATTGTCAGGACCAACGCTTCCACCAGAAGGGAAGAAAATGAGTTGGGGATCCATCCAATAGGGTCAGACATGAGATAATTGTACTGGTGGGACACCTACAGCTCAGAGACAGGTCCGTCAGAGTGAACAAGGTTTCCAGCAGGGGGATCCTACTAAGTGGTTCCGTTTTGGAGATTTCAGATAGGGACAAGAAGGTTTTAGGCAGTGCCATCAGGGTCAGCCGGGTCAGCAGGGCCAACAAGGACATCAACGATTTCAGTAGGGCCAAGTGAGGGGAGGTAATGGCCGTCAGGACCGGGGGCAGCAGGGATAGAGGGGAGGATATTTCCCAGGTAGGTGTTTTACTTATGGAAATAATTAACACAAACGTCAGGACTGTCCCTAGAGGGGTAGAGCCCCACAGTAGCAACAACAACAACAGTAGGGTGCTCGTCAGGAGCCCCAACGATCGTTATTTCCAGCCGCCCTCCCAGCACCACCCTAGGTTCCAGCCTTGCCAGCTATTCCAGCAGCTCCGATACAGCAGGGTCAATTGAAGTATGACTGTGTCTACAACGTCCATCAGGCCCCAGTTCATTAGGTGCCACCCGCAGTTGAGGGTACGTTTCCTATCTATGGTACTATGGGGCGTATTTTGTTTGACACGGGGGCATCACACTGTTTTATAGCTACTAGTTATGCACGGGCCACAGGGTTGTTATACACAATAGAGAGTACAGTAACTTGTGTAGACTCACCCCAAGGAAATGGGTTATTGATTTTCTTTATATGCCGGGGAGTAGGTATCGAGATTGGGAGTTTGATTTTGCCAGCAGATATGCTAGTCTTAGATATGAATGATAACAACCTTGATAATATAATTTGCAAAGATAATAAATGGTATTGGACATTAGAAGACCCGGGGACCTTTTCTTTTCAGTCTGCCTATAATAGTTGCAAAATGCATATTGCCTCTTCAGCTTCCAATAACATTATTTGGGATTCAAATATGCCAAAGAAATGCTCTATTAACCTCTGGAAGATCCTTAATAATTTTCTCCCTATAGATCGTAATATTCAAGGAGCCAGGATAAGGTTATACTCTAGATGCTATGCCTGTCAAGCCTAATCAGAATCTCTGGAACATATTTTCATTCATTGCCCAAAAGTTACTCCTATGTGGAATTTATTTTCTCATTTAATGAGCCTTAAATTGAACTTAACCAACATTCCATCGATGCTTCTCAGTTGGTGGATCAAGTCTGGACCTCATAAATTACTCAAAATTTCTTGGTCAATGCATTCCAATTATTATTTGTTGGGAAATCTGGAAATGTTAAAATCAAGATTTATTTGATAATATGAAGGTTGATGATAAAGATATTGTCAATCAATCCATTTCTCTTATCTCTAAAATTTTCTAAGAATCCAAGTTTATGAATAAGATTGCAAAGTTTGACCATGGCATACAAGAAGTTTTCAAGATTAAAATCAGAAATCCTCTTCATTTGATTAAATTAATAAAATGGAGATACACTTCTTCTTCTTTGTTCAAATTAAACACAGATGGAGCATCTAAAGGAAATCCAGGGCAAAGCAGTATAGGGGCATTCTCAGAAATGATAAGGGTGATCTTAGTTTTGCTTATGCAAGACCTGAAGAAGTAGCATCTAACACTGTTATGGAGCTTAAAAGTATATGGTTGGGAATTCAGCTATGTCAGGATTTCAATATCAAAAACTTGGAGATTGAGTCTGATTCTTTATTTGTGGTGAACTTGATTAATAAAGATTGTCATCCCCTATGGCAACTACTAGAGTTCGTGGCTGATATTAAGGAGATGATGCAGAAAAATGGTTTCATATTGTCTCATTGCTACAGGGAATCAAATATAGTTGTTGATGCTCTTGCTAATCGCAGCCTCTCCATACACTCAACTGTAATTTTTAATCACTTATTAGACCTTCCATCCTTGGTTAGAGGTGCTTTAAGGTTAGATAAATTGGGGTGCCAATACATTAGAAAACAATCATAGTCTCTTATTTGTAATAGGGATACTATAAAGCACCATATTTATTGCTTTTCTTTTGTAAGTTCTCTTTTTTCTTGAGAGAGGTTTTTCCTTCTCTCTTTAATAAAATCTCTATGGGGGTGTTATCCTTCTTCCTTTAAAAAAATAAAAAAGATATTCACGAGCATGACACCATTATTGGCATGGATTGGCTTGCTTCCTATAGAGACATGATATACTATTTTAGTAGGAGTATTATCTTTGTCATACCGAGATAGGAGATGTTCCTAGTGGCGATGCCTCATCTCGAGGGAGGATCGTCCACCCATTTATATTACATAGAGGAGGAGACCTCTAGAGATATAAAAATTTCCGTTGATTCGATTTATGTATTTCACAATTTTACTGATGTGTTCCAAGATATACTGGGACTACTGCCTAGTCAAGAGATTGATTTCATCATAGATTTGATGCCAGGCACTCGTTCGATAGCTCGAGCACCCTACCGTATTGCTTTAGTTGAGACGAGAGAGTTATGGGACCAGACTAATCAGTTGTTGGGACAGGGCTCCATTCGTAGGAGTACCTCGCCTTGGAGTGCTCCCGTATTTTTTATAAATAAGAGAGATGGGCCGTTGAGGTTGTGTGTGGACTATCGAGAGTTGAACAAAGTCACGATACGGAATAAGTATCCGTTGCCCCAAATCAAAGACTTGTTCAACCAATTAAGAGGAGTTTCTTTCTTCTCAAAGATAGATTTGAGATCGGGATATCACTAGCTAAGGATTCGGGAGCAGGATGTGTCGAAGACTTCGTTATTGATAAGGTATGGATCCTACGAGTTTTGGGTGATACCGTTTGGACCCTCGAATGCTCCAGCCATTTTTATGGACTTAATGAATAGAATTTTTAGGGAGTTCTTAGATTAGTTTGTCATCGTCTTCATTGATGACATTTTTATTTATTTCCGAACTGAGGAGGAGCATGCCGAGCATACGAGGATGGTTTTACCAACATTGCGTGAGCACACATTGTACGGAAGGTATGAAAAGTGTGGATTCTCGCTGAGGGAGGTTCATTTCTTAGGTTACATAATCTCTGAGGAGGGATACCGATAGATCCGGGAAAGGTTTTAGCATTGAGGGAGTGGGGACAACCCGCTACACCGATTGAGATTCGTAGTTTCTTGGGGCTGGAAGGATACTATATGAGGTTTATTCGGGGATCTCAAAGATGGCAGGTCCTTTGACAAACTTGGCTTGCAAAGGAGTGTCGTTTATATGGGATGATTCTTATCAGTTGACCTTTGATGAGCTGAAGGACAAGCTGACTTCAGCACCAATTCTAGCACTACCCAGGCTCGAGTTGGAAAACCTGGTCTACACTGATGCGTCCTTTCTAGGACTTGGGGGTGTGCTCTAGCAGAAGGATAAGGCAATTTCTTATGCTTCCCGTAAACTTAAGCCACATGAGAGTAATTACCCCACCCACGACTTAGAGTTAGCGGCAGTTGTGTTTGCATTGCGAATATGGAGTCATTATCTCTTGGGGGAGAGGTTTTTCTTGTTCACAGATCATAGGTCATTGCAGTATCTATTCACGCAACGAGAGATGAATACACGTCAGCGAAGGTGGTTTGAATTTGTGAAAGACTAGTAGTTCGACATCCATTACCACCCATGGAATGCTAACATGGTAGCAGACGCGTTAAGCCGTCGGCCAGCAGGTGACGTGGTCGAGGTGTGTAAGGCAAAATGGAAAGAACTCGGGCATTAGAATGCATTTTCCCACTCATTCATGTCGGTGATGACGGTTACACCCGAGATAGGTACTAGGGTGATATAGGCTCAGGCAGCAAATTCCTTCTGTCAAGATCGAAGTGTCCAGCTTCTACTCGAGGGAGCAGAGTCCTTCTGAGTGAGCTCGGATGGGGGCCTACGTTTTAATGGCAGACTAGTAGTCCCAAAAGGGGAGGAGCTACAAAATGCGGGGATGGCAGATTCGCATGATTCACTATTTATGGTACATCCCGAAGGGGAGAAGATGTACCAGGATATGAGGCGACAGTATTCATGGAGCGGAGTGAACAAGGACATCGCCGAGTTTGTTTCGAGGTGTGCCACTTGTCAGTTGGTGAAGACAGACCATCAGAGACCGGGGGACTACTACAGTCATTGGAGACACCTATGTGTAAATGGGATAGCATTTCCATGGATTTTATTAGAGGAATACCTACATCGCAAAGAGGTCACGATTCCACATGGGTGATTGTGGATCGATTAATCAAGGTAGCTCATTTTCTGCCAGTTTGGACAGACTACACTATGGGACAATATACTCAAATATTCATTGCCGAGATAGTGAGACTCCACAGGGTGCCCCTTAATATTATGTCCGATCGGGACAATATTTTTGTGTCCATATTTTGGGAGAGTTTCTAGTACGCCATGGGTACGGAGTTACGATTGAGTTCGGATTATCACCCTTAGACAGACGGGAAGAAAAAGCGGACGAATTAGATGTTGGAGGACATGTTGCGGATATGTGTCCTAGATTTTTACTAGGGATGGGAGAAGTACCTCGCACTAGTGGAGTTTGCTTATAATAACTCCTACTAGTTTACGATTGGCATGGATCCATTTGAGGCATTGTATGGTAGACCTTATCGTTCTCTAGCATGTCGGCTTGAAGTGGGGGATAATAAATTACTTGGATTGGAGGTGATTCAAGTTACCTCGGCTAAGGTCGAGTTGATACGGAGTCGCATTCGAGTTGCTCAGGACCGGCAGAAGAGTTACTTCGACGCCAAAAGATTTTTTAGAGAATTTAGTGTTGGGGATCATGTGTTGTTGTGGGAATCTCCTATGAAGGGGGTAATGCAGTTCGGGAAGAAAGGGAAGTTGGCGCTGAGGTATGTGGGGCCATTCCCTATTATTGAGCGGATTGGGCTAGTAGCTTATCGACTTGGATTGCTAGAGCACTTGCATATGATTCATGATGTGTTCCATATTTTGTCACTAAAGAGATATCTTGGGATGATTTGTCCCACACCCATATGACCTTAGAGGAGATTATTTTACAGCCCGATAGTTCCTACGAGGAGGGACCAGTCGCTATTATGGACCGTAGTGAGAGGAAGCTCAGGTCAAAGATAGTGCCGTTAGTACGAGTTCAATGGAGACATCATAATGTAGAGGAGTATACCTGGGAGCGTGAGGATAACATGCGGGAAAAGTATCCAGAGTTATTTCCACCAGGTATACCTTGATTTAGCATTTTTTTGAATTTTGGGACGAAATTCTGTTATTAGGGGGGAAGTATGTAATACCCCGTAATTTTGTGTGATTTTATTTTAATTTTGAAATTTGGATTAATTGATTTAAATGGAGAAAATTTAACTTATAATTGATCTGGATGTAATTGTAATAATTACTAGAGTGACAAGAGTTAGTATTTATAAAAATAATTATGTTGATTACTTAAAGAGTATAGTAATATATGATACGAGAATATTATTTTTACCGGGAGTGAAAAGTACGGTAGTTGCAATACACTTAATTGAGACGCACATGTGAGTCGTGTCAATAATACTTTATTGGACTAAAAAGGATGATTTATTTTTTAGTATCTTGTATGGCCGTTTTGAGTGTGCCAGTATGTCCGGAAGGGTTGAAATAGTCAGAAAACACTACTCGGGAGTTTCATTTAGATTTCGGGGCATTTTAGTCCAAAACGACACCCTGTAGGGGTATTTTGGTCTTTGGGATTTAAAATGGACAAAAATAGGAAATTACAAAGAGAAAGAACGTGGGCATTGGGTTATCTTACAGTTTCCAACCTACGTGAGAGAGAGATAAAACCAAGAGGAAGAAGAAGAACTCCATAGGTGCTTTAGGCAAAGGACTCTGGTTCTTCCACCAGAAATCACACCAACACGTAGATCACGAAGAGAGGATCATCACCATACCAATTTCGTTCAACGATTCGGAGGTTCACAAAAAGTCAAGTGTTTATCTTGCTAAAATTTTGAGCATATATGATTCATGTTAACCCTAGTTGATGAGATGACCATGGAACTATGAATTTGAGACTGAATAGTCAATTAATTTTAAAATTGGAAGATATGTTTGCATGTAGATGATTGATCTTATTCTTGTAATTTTAAATCTGGAAATTTCAGGGTAAAATCATGAGATATAATTGGGAGTTTTGAATGGTTGTTGAAGGTGGGTTCACTATTAAGGGACTTGTAAAGATTTATGAATTTGTTTAGGTTTCCTTCGATTATATAAGGATTTCTCATTTAAATTATGTTAGAAAGTACCCTATTATGATTAGGAGTAGTCTAGAGTCATTGATTGAGAGTTGGAATAAGTTTAAACGAATTTGGATGAGGAAAAGTTGGAAAAAAATTGAATTTCGGAAGAACAGAGATGGTCACGGAATTCTCGTTCGAAGACCTGCCCAGGTCGTTCGAACGACCTTATTCGAACGAGAATTCCAATGATATTTTGAGTTCGTTCGAACGAGAATCCTAAACTTCTAACGAGATTCCATAATGCTCATTTTTGGCCCGAACTAGTTAGAATCTTTCTAGGTTGGTCTAAGTGAGAGAAATTAACATACGCTATCATCGAATGATTTAAATTCCTAGTTAGTAGTGAGTTGAGAGCATGATTATTCAAGGGGATATAGCGGGATAATAGTTCCTTAAAGAGAATGTCCTTGTTAGAGGGATAAGTTGTATAGTTGAAACATTGTGAGTAGTAGAGACATTAATGCTACATCTAAACTCGGGGATTTGGGTTACGTGAATATCCTATTCAATATAATAAGTTGTGTGTATACTTATTAATGAACTATTATGTGTATAACATACCTACGCTGCTTGCTATCGAGCGAAGGTTGCGCGTTGTGGACAATCATGCCTTGAGGAGCCTTCAGGTGGGATATTGGTTTGTATCACTAGAGCATAGAACCTAGGTAGGGTCTATCTGTGAGAACGGTAGTGATGACGGTCGTATGGGTGCGTAGGTATGTGCGCGAACATCGGCTTGGGACTATGTTCGCCTCCAATATATGTGTTTTGTTTTGATGGTTAGCGAGAGATTGAGCTTTTAGTCCTTTATGCAAATGAGGGATACAACAGGACATGATAACAGAGTATGCAGGCACCACAATTGTGTCTCGGGATGTAATATTATATATATATATATATATATATATATATATATATATATATAAAAAGACATAGTGAATATATGCATAAACTTGTGTTGATATCTACTATGTAAATTTAGTAGATAAAGTTTATAATGAAATCTGAAATGAATTAAGTAGCGAACACTTAATTATATTAAACTGAAAGTGTCTATTTATGCTAAAGTAGGATTGATTATATGTAATATTTGCGAGGGAAATAATCAGGAACGGTATCGGACTATGGATGGTTATTAGATAGGAAGAAGTAGTTAGTATGGGAATAAAATTTGTGGTATTTGATTATTCTCTAGGCGTGCACACTAGATGAGAGGTTAGTATTCCCAAGTGAGTTCGATAATTTAACATGATAAATATATGCGCTAATCAATCATTGTAAGCACTTGCTGATTTTTAAACTTTTTTCAACTCGGGCTCTGACCCGTTTTCTACAAATCTCTTTTCTTGTCAAATTATTTTAGATCCTCAGGCACGGGGACATCAGGCTTAGGAGTTCCATTCATTCGACGAGCTGTAGCTGCTGTGGAAGCTACAGGACTTTGGTAGTAGACGCCTCAGAGTCTATCATTTCTGACTTTTGAGTTATTTCATCAGTTGGACACGTCGTCCCTTTTTATTCAAATATTCAGAGATTTGAGAATTAGTTCATTATTCTTCTCAGTTGTTGGCTCTATTTAGTTGGATTACTGTATTTAATTTTTGACTGGATGTGTTTACTCCAGTTCCTTTATATTATGTCAGTCATTTCATTTGTTATGAGTTGGATTGAATGGTGAATGTTTAGTTATTTCCTTAAATGGTATATATTAATTGATAAGATAAAATTTTGCCCACAATCTTTTAAATATTAGGCGGTTAGTTTTAATAATAAAAAATTTCGACAGTGATGCATAATCTGAACCAACTGGATATTAGGATTTAATTAATAAATGCCTGATCATGCGGTATTTGATTAGATTTGATTTGAGAATTGGCTACAACTAAATGCAATTTTGAAATTATGAAATAAATGTAACTATTCTAAATTACTTAAAATACTAACGATGAATGATTTAAAACTCGAACTAGGTGATGAAGAAAACAGGATGGGAATACAATCTCTCAACCCTAGTGTATTGTAGGTATAAAAATAATCGTAAATTTAATTGATTAGTCAGACCCATAATTTAGTACTCCCAATCATTATGTATATGAGGTTCAAGCCCGCACCATACTTAATCAGAGGACGAGTAAATCGATACACGCGAAAGCGACACTCGCATTGCATTCTAAAGCATCCCAGTTGCCCGGAAGCAAATGAGATCCAAAGATCTATAATGGTTGTGTTACTACGCAATACGGACGTAATAAATCATTAAATTTAGAGGAAAAATTTTATACACATGAAACTACCACCTCAGGTTGATTTCATGTGTCCCGACCTTTAGAAACCTAGCCTAACATGATAAAATTAATGAAAACGATTGTTGAATTACAGGAAATCATGATTAAACTAAGAGAGAATTGAAGAATGATGTAGAAGGAAGATTAAACAGAGGAAAGTAATCAATTGACTTACCAAAGCACTGAAATTATCAACTAAAATTACTTGCAATCACAGAAATCTGAACAAACTTCAATCTTGGAATTAAAATTGTAATAAATCTTCAAACTAGGATTTTTACAGAAAGAATGGAAAATTAGATAAATTCTCCATCCTTAAAATGATAATAAATCGAGTTTAAATACCCTACAAGTCTTCCAGAGTTTTAGCTTGACCAGGACTCTCCATTGGAGGAAGAGTAAGAAAATAAAACTTCGATATTCGGACCAGTCCGGCTTGGATCCGGATCGGTTCTTTTATTTCTTGGCCGGATCAATTCGGTATGGATCGGTTCGTTTATTTTCTTTTAGCTTCAATCCATCTTCGGTCCGGGGTTCACTGGAAGTTTGCATTTCGGATCGGTCTGGACCGGATCAGTCCGATTTCCCTTTGACTTTTTCTTCTATCTTTGACTGCTCATAACTTTCACATCGGGATTTCGATTGAGGTGCCTTTTCTTCCTCTGTGCCCGTGAACTTGATATCTTCAACTTTTCTTTAGATGCCTCATCCGAATTTCGAGTAAAAATTATAACTTTCCCCTTTTGACTTTCCTTCTTTTCTTTCTCGATTCTTCCGGTTTCTTTCTTTCTTTATTGACATCAAATACCTGTAAAATCAGTACGAAATACCAGAAACTCGGTGTACTCATTAGAATAAGTCAGTAGAAAGATTATGAGATAAAATCAAATCGATTACTTTGTTCGTGGTGCTAAAAGTAGATAAATTAAAGGGATAAATTTGGAAGAATTTATGCCTAATCAAATCCTCCTAACTTAGAACTTTGCACATCCCAAGCAATGTAAAAGAATCCTAGCAAGGCTTAACTCTTGAAAATCAATTTATTGGGATAAAATACCTTTTTCTTGGGCAATCGATTGCATTTAGCGTATGCAACAAACCTTTAAACCCCTAGGTCACCCTAGTAGGACGAGTTGTGTCTCATGAGGGTTTGCAGAGAATACACCCACAAAATTCGACTCAAAGTAATTTCAAAATATGCAAAAATTGTATAATTCAAACTTTCCCAAAAAACAATCATCATCAAGTCATGTTCAAGAGTCTCAAATCGTAGTACGTGTGTGCGAAGCCAGAAATTTAACCGCGAATTTCCACTGATTTACCATTACGTTACTTGTCCGAAAATTTGTTTTGATTCAAATGCTCACGGGATACTCTCACAAACGAATCACTCAGAATGTGGCTATTCTCTTGGCGTGCATGATATAAAGAGTAAATATATTGGATCCAAGTTTACGCATACAAGAAGAAAGACATAAATATATTGTGAATAGATCTCATCAACGGAATACGGTTATTGGGAAACGGGAACATCGCCTCATTTTCACGCATTTAATTTCTTTTATTATCTTTTTGTGTTTTATCTCTCCACGCGGTAACCAATTTCGCAATTTTAGACTCGGTTAGGACTTATAAGGGTTATAGGTGTATTTGGTAATATGGAAATCGTTGGGAAGTTTGGCATTGGAAAATTTTCTTATGATGTCCTTCAGTGCTTTTTCGGGGCTTTGCTCATTTTCAATTCTTTTTCTCTATTTTTTTCTGTCTTCCACTCTTTGCTATTTTCGTTGAGCATATCTATTTTTTTGCCCCTTTTGTTGCACTTTTCAGACTTAAATTTTGAATTTTTCCACTTTTCACAATTCCGGACCAATTGGGATTTTTCGGGCTGCCAAAAGAAAGGGAACAGTTATTCAGCTCAATTGGGTTATTAAAGGGATACATTTTCACATATTTTTATGGCTAATATTTTTGGGTAACAAATGATGGTCTACTTAATTGTCCGAATTACTTATTAATTTACCATATGCGTCTCGAGATTAATTTAATTTAGATATTTGTAGCGCATTTTTCGAGGCAATATCACACACATTTTTCATAACCGATCAAAATAAAAGAATAAAGATCCTCAACGACTTATTTAAACACTGAAAAGAACTTTGAGTTAACAGTTAAGTCGGATTTATTTATAATTTTCATAAAGATGAAAGGCTCGAATCTCACCGGGGTTGTTAATCTCCACACTTATTCGTTAAGTCGTCAATTTTTGTTCAATTTCCATCTTTGGTCAATTTTGGCTTTGTGCATTGGGTTTTTTATAATTTGAGACTTTAAACCGACTTTAATGATATTTTTGAAAAATTTGAATTCCAATTTTTTTTTATTTTGAACAAAAATATTTTTGGGTTTTTCAAGATTTTATGATTTTTTTTTGAAATTTCTAGGCATTTTTGAAAATTTGTGAAGTTTTAGAAATACGCACTTGTCACCCCCCCCTAACTTAGACTTTTGCATTGTCCTCAATCAAAAAGGAATAAAATCTAAACAAGGCAAAATAAGAAGTGCGATAAATAAAACAAACAAATGAAGAAAATGCCGATTTTTATAACCCAGGACTGTGGTACAATAACAGGAAAGAGCATACAACCACATGAACAAGGGAAATAACTAAAAACTGCCACAAACCAACAAAGCTTCACTGGGGTGGTGGGTGGGATGAGCTGGGCGCGTCGGGGCTATAAGGGTCATAAAATTAGGATGTTAATGGCTCGTTGGGATCCCCTTGGTGTCTGTACAAGTCTGCATGGAAATGAAACATCATACTTGTATCGTGCCAGTAGTCGGTCATAAAGTTGTTGAATCTCATCTCGAGGGCCGACATTCTATTAGTGAGGTCGCTACCCGCCCATTCGAAATCAAGGTCGTCTTCTTCTTCGTCCGACTCTTCATCTACCCCAACCTCTCCCATCTCCACATCGGAAGCAACCTCTTCCTCTTCCTCTTCCTCGTCATCACTTCCACACCTTGCCCAAAGGATGGCCAGCTATCTGGCGCTCCGAGTGCGGGTTCCCTATCCAAATGGACCGAGGAGGCAAGTGCGGTCTAACGGAGCCTCAATGCCAGAATCTTTGAGAATGGAGGTAATCAGGCGTGCTTATAGAAATGGGGCTGGACCTCTCTCATCCATGGCTGTAACGAGAATGTCAGCATATAGGGTGCGAGCCAGGTTAATAGAAGTGTTGGGATCGAAGAGATGGTATCTCAATGTGGCTTGACGGGGACGTATGGCGGAATCATTGGAGGTATGCAAAATGTTAGCACACACAATTTGGAATGTGAGGTGTGCTTTCTCATTGAGTCGGCCCACAGGGACAGTCTCCCCCCTCCATGCAATGCCGGGGGAAATTCGCTCCATAATCAGTTCCTTCGCTACCGGGGAGACATTCCTTGGGTATGTGTAGTCTTGAACATCGGGAACGTCATATTCGCCAAACTTCGCAGTGAGAAGGGCCAAAGAAAAGGGAATAACGGTACCATCAACATAGGCTTGAGACTCGAATTGGCCCGTTCGAACAAGGGAGCCATAGAAGGAGCGTACCTCGGTGGCCCAAACCTCTTCGTATGGTTCATTAAGGAAATGACACCAACCCCTAGGCATGAAGAGGGCGGTGATGGAATTGGGCATCCCTGTCCATTGGACTGCGCGCTCTATATGGAGTTTGTGATCCGGACCAAAGAAACGATTGCACCAACGCTCTTCTTGGCGGGAGTGAAACTCACCATAGCTGGAGGGTAGTATTTTAGTGGAGTCGTATTTGATGGGGGGAGCTCTTTGGGCCATTAGGATAAGGAGAGGATGCTGGAAAAATAGTTAGAGATAAGAGAGAAGGGATGTGGTTGAAGGTGTGGCGAAAAATGGGGGATTGGGTAGGTGAGAAGTGGGGGGAGGGTTGGGAAATGGAGGGAAATGGTTTGGAGGGAAAAGGGGATGTATTTGGGAGGGAAATGGAAGGGTTGGGAATGGTTGGACGAATTGGGAGGGAAGGGAATGGGTTGGGGAGGAAGGGATGTGTACCTAGGGAAGGGGGAAAGACTGCATAAATCGAACCCATCTGGCTGTTCCAGGATCGGACCGATCCAGTATTTTTAATTTTTGAGTTATTTAATTACCGGATCGATCCAGCTCTAAAAAAAATGAACCGATTCGGTCCGGCTCAAAATTAAAAGAATCGATCCGGTTCTTGGACTGAGCAGGATTTCTCCCCCTAACTTAATTTCGATCGCTCTCCCCGAAATTTTTTGACGCTCAACAATACTTCCTATAAATTTTGGATCCAACACCCTCTCGATATCTATGGCAATGAGACTCGACTCATTCTCCCAAAACATGTTAACGCTCCATCCTTATTGTATCCTAATCCTAGGGACTCTCACTACTCACACGACTCTCGTCTACTATACACAAGAATTCACCCAATACGCATCGGGGGTGCGACGACCTCACTGTAGAAGCTCACTCTACCCCGTAAATGGGGTCCGATAACCAAATGGTGTCGACTTCTTCCACACTCGCCTCTAGATATGGCTTTAAGCGTTGTCCATTTACCTTGAACGTATTTCCCCCTTTTAAATCGTCTAATTCCACAGCTCCATAAGGGAAGACGTTCCTTACAACGAATAGGCCAGACCATCGTGACCACAACTTTCCTGAAAAGAGATGAAGACGAGAGTTATAGAGAAGCACTTTTTGTCCGGGAAGAAACTCTTTGCGTCGAATGATATTATCGTGAGCGAGTTCCATCCTTTATTTGGAAATTTTTGCATTCTCATACGCATCATTGAGTATTTCTTCTAACTCATTTAATTGAAGCTTGTGAGCTTCACCGGCTTTGTCCATGTCATAGTTCATCTTTTTAATTGCCCAATACGCCTTGTGCTCTAATTCTACGGGAATATGGCAAGCTTTTCCATACACAAAGCAAAATGGGGACATACCGAGCGAATTTTTGTATGTGGTACGATAGGCCCATAGCGAATCGTTCAATCTAAGTGACCAATCTTTCTGGGTAGGACTGACAGTCTTTTCAAGAATGTTCTTGATTTCCCGATTCTCTAGTTCGGCCTGCCCATTCGTTTGTGGGTGATAAGTCGTTCTAAATTTATGAACAATGCCATACTTTCTCATGAGCTTCGGGAATGACCTATTGTAAAAGTGCATGCCATTATTGCTGATTATCGCTTTCGGAGCGCCGAAGCGGGAAAGTATGTGTTCCTGTAGGAACTTAATCACCACTTTGTTGTCATTTGTCTTGGTAGCTATAGCTTCCACCCATTTGGAAACGTAGTCGACCGCAAGAAGGATGTATAGGAAACCAAAGGATAGGGGGAATGGTCCCATGAAGTCAATACCCCAGCAGTCGAAGATCTTAATAATGAGTATCGGGGTTAATGGCATCATGTCTCATCGGGTAATAGCTCCCATCCTTTGGCACCTATTGCAATATTTACAACCATTGTTCACATCTCGGAATATTGTGGACCAATAGAAGCCGCATTACAGAATTTTAGCGGCCATCATTTTCATCGAAAAGTGGCCTTCACAAGCTTTCGAATGATAAAATTGGATGACTTTCGGGATCTCGTCATTCGGTACACAACGTCAGATGATTTGGTCGGCGCAATGTTTAAAAAGGAAAGGATCATCATAGAAAAACATGCGCAACCAAGTAATAAACCTGTTCTTATCTTGAGGTGTCTAATCGGGAGGGACGGCTCCCGTGACAAGATAGTTCACGATATCCGTAAACAAAGACAAAGTAGAGGTATCAAAGAGTTGCTCATCCGGAAAGTATTCGTCTATGGGTATTGGATAACTAGGCACGTCGGACAAAGGCCGTGATAAGTGGTCGGCAACGACATTTTCTACTCCTTTCTTATCTTTCATGGAGAGATTAAACTCTTGTAGGAGTAGGATCCACCTTATGAGGCGCAGCTTGGCGTCTTTCTTCGCAAGTAGGTATTTCAACGCCGCGTGGTCGGTGAAGCAAGTGATGGGAGAACCGATAAGGCAGGACCGAAATTTGTCAAGATCAAAGACTATCGCTAGTAACTCCTTCTCTGTAGTGGAGTAATTGAGTTGTGGTCCGGTAAGTGTCTGGCTAGCGTAGTAGATGACATGAGCCTTATTGTCTTTTCTTTGGCCCAAAACAACCCCTATCGCATAATCGTTAGCATCACACATAAGTTTGAATGGTAATGACCAATCCGGAACTTGCATGATGGGAGCGGACACAAGCATGGTTTTCAATTTTTCAAAAGCACTATGGCATGCTTCCGTCCACTCAAATGGGGTGTCCTTCATGAGTAGGTTGCTTAAGGGCCTAGCGATGGTGCTAAAGTCCTTAATAAACCTTCGATAAAACCCCGCGTGGCCCAAGAAGGAGCGCACGTATTTGAGCAATTTTAGTGGGGGTAGATCGGCTATGACATCTATCGTATCTCTATTGACTTCTATCCACTTAGGTGAAACTATGTGGCCAAGAACTATTCCCTCAGTGACCATAAAATGTCATTTCTCCTAATTTAACACTAAGTTATTTTCCACACACTGGGCAAGTACCTTTTCCAATTTTTCTAGACAAAGATCAAAAGAGGTGCCAAAAATGCTAAAATCGTCTATGAACACCTCAAGTCCTCTCTCGACCATGACGCTAAATAGGCTCAACATGCACCTTTGAAAGGTCGCGGGTGCATTACACAAGACGAATGGCATACGTGTGTAGGGAAACGTACCAAAAGGGAAAGTTAAGGTCGTTTTCTCTTGGTCAAGTACATCTACCTCAATTTATTTATATTCGGAATCACCATCAAGGAAGCAATAGTAAGGGTGGCCCGCTACTCTCTCAAGCATCTGATCAATAAATGGCAAGGGGAAATGGTCTTTCCTAGTTCTCGCATTGAGTTTCCGATAATCAATGCAAACGCGCCACCCGGTGGTGGTACGTTGGGGGACTAGCTCTCCCTTAGCATTCTAAATCACTGTCATGCCCGACTTCTTCGGGACAACTTGAATATGGCTCACCCACTTGCTATCCGAGATTGGGTAGATAATCTCGACATCCGATAGCTTAATGATTTCGATTCTCACCACTTCTTTCATATTAGGGTTTAGCCTTCCTTGCATTTCTCTCAAGGGATTTACATCCTCTTCGAGATGGATCTTGTGGGTGAAAATCAAAGGAATTATTCCTTTCAAATCAGCAAGGCACCAACCAAAAGAACCTTGGTGCTTACTCAGAATCTTTAGCAATTTACCCTCATGCTCTTCGTCTAGGCTAGAGGAGACAACAATAGGAAATGTCTCATTCTCTACTAGGTATGCATATTTAATATGGGAGGGTAGTTTCTTCAATTCGAGGTTTGGAAATTTGTCGCTGGAGGGAACCATGCGTGTCTCCCTCGGTGGTAACTCCTCGAATCTAGAAACCCAAATCACATCTCTCGCGTCCTCGTCTGACGCTCTCTCATTCAGTAACTCTCTCATCTCCTCAACTTCCCTCTCGAATTTGGTGTACATTCCCTCACTCTCTTGGCTCGATACTAAACAGGATCCTAGGGCATCTCCACAATAGTTTTCCTCAAAATACTCTTCAACGATCTCATCTATTAAGCTCACCGCGTTAAGATCAACTTCTCCCCCGCCTGTTGGGCCATATGGAAGATGTTAGTCTCTAAAGTCATGTTCCCAAAGGTGAGTTGCATTTGCCCATTTCAAGTATTGATGATTTCATTAATTGTAGCTAAGAATGGGCGCCCGAGAATGATGGGAACATGATTTATCGAGGTGAAGGAGGGCTCCGTGTCCCAAATGACAAAGTCTATCGAGAAGTAGAAAGTGTCAAATTGGACGATCACGTCCTCAACTATGCCTCTTGGGATCTTCATGGTTCGATCCACTAACTGTAGAGTGACCTTTGTTCCCTTGAGGTCACCCAGATCAAGTTGCCTATAGATGGCGTAAGGGAGGATACTGAGACTTGCTCCCAAATTAAGTAAGGCTTTTTCAATTTTATTTTCTCCAGTGATGCGGGAAATGGTGGGTGCACCGGGATCTTTGAACTTGGGTGGGAGATCATTGAGTAGGATGGAACTCACGTTCTGTGATAGAAAGACATTTTTCTTTACCTTCCTCCTCCTCTTTACCGTCAACAAGTATTTGATGACTTTTTCATAAGCTTGAATTTTCTTAATAGCGTCGAGGAAAGGTAAATTTAGCATCACTTGCTTTAGTATGTCTAGCATTTCATTACGGGGGTTTCCTTTATGGGAAGGAACGAACCTTTGAGGAAATGGTGCCACGGTGGGTGGTTTCATAACTACCTCGGGCTCACTAGTGTCTTCTTTATCACTCTCATTCAAGGGGACATCTTCGACCTCTTTCGTACCGGGCGAAATCTCCTTGTCTTTGGTTACGTCGTGTGGGGGAGGTGATAAATCAACGACTCTCCCACTACGAAGAGTGGTCATAGCTTGACATTGCTCCCACTGTTCTGTCGAGGTGGAGCTAACACTAGTTTGACCTTGGGGCGGTCTTTGGCCCTGGGCAGGAAACTTGCCTTTCTCTTGGATACCCCACGATGATTGCATTTTTGAAATATTTTCATTTATGTCGTTGATCAGGCGATCATATCTAGCATTGGCTTCACTCCGGGTATTGATAAATTTGTTTATCGTATCCTCGAGACTTCTTCATGGAGGAGGGATATATGCTCCTTGATGTGGTGATGCTTGCACATGTCCTTGCATGTGTGGAGCTTGTTGAAAGTGTTGTGGTGGAGGAGGGGCAGCATGTGAATTAGGATTCATCGCATCTTGTTGTTGCCCATAGCTAAAACCAATATGGTTTTTCCATGAAGGGTTGTAAGAATTCCCATGCAGTGCACCGAAATTACCCTTAAATCCTCCTATACCACTGACTTGCTCTGGAAGCATCACTTTGTAGGCGGGTATAGTCGGGCATTCCTCAGTTGAATGACCCACCTCATAGATTACACACACCTTCTCGATGGGGTTTGGGATGAATCCAGTTGGTCCTCTTTCATACACCTCACGTAGGTCTCGCAATCGTTTCTCAAGTACATCGAGTCGACTGTCCGTCATAAAATTATCTTCTACATGAAATAGGTCAGACGCCAATGGAGTGGTGGTCACTTGACGATTTTGATTTTGAGCATTAGGGTCAGATGTATCCCAGGATTGGGTAGTCTCGGCGACATACCTCAAGTGAAGCTCAACATCGTGGGCGTTTAAGTCGACAAATGAACCACTACCCATAGTTTCAACGAGTTGCTTGGAATTAATGTTCAACCCATTATGGAGAAAGGAAGTGATTTACGTTTTATAAAAACCATGACGAGGACACGAAGTAATTAACTCATTGAAATGCTCGAAGCATCGATCGAATGACTCATTTTCTAATTGTTGGAACGTTTGAATTTGAGCCTTGATGGAGTTCGTCCGATGTGGAGAAAGAATTTCTTGAGAAATTTAGATTGTAATTCGTTCCATGATGAAATCGAATTTGGAGGTAAAGACCATAGCCAGGTCTTGGACTTATCCTTTAGCGAGAATGGGAAGATTTTAAGGCGGAGCACATCTTTTGTGCAAGTTTGATCGCTAAGAGTCTCGCAAGCCTCCTCAAATTCCATGATGTGGGCTTATGGCTTTTATGAATCCATTCCATGGTAAGTGTAAAGTATCTGGATCATCCCATTTCTAAAGAGAAATTGCCCTACATTATACGGGAGTAAAATTCATCCCTGAGTGACAGTGCACTCAGGATATAAGGTGTCTCTCAAAGGGCGATATGGGGCTTCTCCCTCGTCGGTAGGTGTATTACCATGTTGCGACATGTCTCTCTCTCTCAAAGACTCGGTATCCTCACTTGGTATACTCGAAGCGTGCTCTGAAGTGTGTCCTAAGAGGAAAAACAACGTGTTATTTGAGACTAAGTGTGACGGTGTGGGAGGTGGAACCCAGAATTGTGGAGCGTTAGGAGTGTGAGGGCTATCAGGATCGTACTCAACTATTAGATTTTCATGAATGTGGATTGGAATATTATGGGGAGTTGGAGTGAGTTAAGAATTTTGCATTAACTGGCTTATGAGAGATGATGATGAATATTTTTGTGCTTTTTTAAATTTTTATATGTTTTTGGATTTTTTTGAAAATTTTTGGTCAAATTTGAGATTGACTTGATCTAATCCTAAGTCCCCGACAACGGCGCCAAAAACTTGACGCGGCTAAGAATGTGTCTCAGAAGTGCGTACTCTCTAGGCTCAAGTGCAAGCCTGTCGCTCAAGTAATAATCCGATAAGTCGGGTATCGATCCTCAGGGAAATAGGACAATGGAATTATAACGACGTTGGATAGACGAAGAAATCCTAACTCTGACTCTAAAGAAAAAGAAAACATGATTTGGTTTAAGAATTGTCTACAACTAAATGCAATTTTGAAATTATGAAAGAAATTCAACTATTCTAAATTACCTAAAATACTAATGATGAATGATTTAAAACTCGAACTAGGTGATGAAGAAAACAAGATGGGACTGCAATCCCTCAACCCTAGTGTATTGCAGGTATAAAACTAATCGTAAATTTAATTGATTAATCAGACCCAAAATTTAGTACACCCAAACATTACGTATATGAGGTTCAAGCCCGTACCATACTTAATCATAGGACGAGTAAATCGGTACACGCGATAGAGACACTCGCATTGCATTCTAAAGAATCCCAATTACCCGGAAGCAAACGAGATCCAAATATCTACAATGGTTGTGTTTCTACGCAATACTGTCATAATAAATCATTAAATTTAGAGGACTAATTTTATACACATGCAACTACCACCTCAGGTTGAGTTCATGTGTCCGGACCTTTAGAAACCTAGCCTAACATGATGAAATTAATGAAAACGATTGTTGAATTATAGTAAATCATGATTAAACTAAGAGAGAATTGAAGAATGATGTAGAAGGAAGATTAAATAGAGGAAAGTAATCAACTAAATTACCAAAGCACTGAAATTATCAACTAAAATTACTTGCAGTCACAAAAATCTGAACAAACTTCAATCTTGGAATTAAAATTGCAATAGTTTTTACAGAAAGAATGGAAAATTAGATAAATTCTTCGTCCTTAAAATGATAATAAATTAGGTTTAAATACCCTACAAGACTTCAAGAGTTTTAGCTTGACCAAGACTCTCCATTGGAGGAAGAGTAAGAAAATAAAACTTCGACATTCGGACCGGTCCTCTTTGGGTTCGGTCTGGCTTGGATCCGAATCGATTCTTTTATTTTTTGGTTATTTTATTTTTTTTCATCTTCGATTCGTCTTCGGTCTGGGGTTCAGTGGAAGTTTGCATTTCGGATCGGTCCGATTTCCCTTTGACTTTTTCTTCTATCTTTGACTGCTCATAACTTTCACATCGGGATTCTGATTGAGGTGCCGTTTCTTCCTCTATTCTCATGAACTTGATATCTTCAACTTTTCTTTAGATGCCTCATCCGAATTCTAGGTAAAAATTATAACTTTTCCCTTTTGACTTTCCTTCTTTTCTTTCTCTATTCTTCTGGTTTCTTTCTTTCTTTGTTGATATCAAATACCTGTAAAATCAGTACGAAGTACCAGAAACTCGGTGTACTCATTAGAATAAGTCAGTAGCAAGAATATGGGATAAAATCAAATCGATTATGTTGTTCGAGGTGCTAAAAGTAACTAAATTAAAGGGATAAATTTGGAAGAATTTATGCCTAATCAGCGGGGTGTCACATTTATTAGAATGGTGGGGCTGAAATGAGAGAAGTAAGGGTTTTTCTAGTTTGTGGTATACACGCATGCACGCGCTCACACACATACACACACAATAAATGGTTTTTTCAAATTGTAATGCGGGTTACTCTAGTGTTGAATCTAACTCTCACATTGATGGTTTTGAAGACGTGTTGAATGAAGATTGTGAGGCTGAGTTATAAGAAATTATAATGAGCTTTATGATCACGTTGTGAAAATTGAGAAAACGAATTTTTATATTTGTAAAAAATAATAAAAACCATTGAAAAGGAAAAGTACATTTTGAAATAAAGAGAAAGATTTTTAGCAAAACATCAAAAGTCAAAGAGATATTCTTCATCAATAAATCAATGAGATGAAAATATACTTTTTTAAGTTAAATTATTCTAAATTTGTGTTTAAAGCTCAACACCTCGTAACAATCGTAGTTTGGGTAGGAAGCATGTATTAGATCTAACTGAGTTAGAGGACTTATGAGATCGTTTTAGAATTACATATTATATACTTTGGAGTTCTTATCTTAATCTTTCGTATCATCTAGGCTTGATTGCATCTTTTATTTACTTCTTTAGTTATTTTATTGAAAATATATTTTTTCTACGTATAATCTTTTAAACTATCTTGTAGGCATATTTGTATCACATTTTCTTCCTTTTAAACATACGTACTTATATATTATTAAATTTATTATATTTATGACTTATATACTCCATGCTTGGAATTATATAACTTAAATGCCTAAAATGAAACTTGCAATATTATATTATTTTTCATAGCTCATGTACTTTACACCACATAATAACCTTAGCAATTTATGTTGGATAATATGAATGCAAATACATAAATGGAACTCTTTATATATCACAGTAATATCAACTTCAATACAATAATGTAACTTCTGAATAGATACTGGAAAGCTTCAAGGCGTGATGTCACTTTCATAAATACAATATTTGCCCTACACGAATAACTTCGGTATACAAACGGAAATCCACAAATCCATACTCAAGATACAATGAAGCAACTTGCACTGCCTGCAACTTGTATATTTGAAGACAGCCTTTGGATGCAGCAATGAAGAACAGTCAATCAAGTTCTTATTCTGTTTATGTGCACAAAACTGAATAAGATAATTTATATCTCCTGAAAATTGTAAGAGAGTAGTAGCAAGGGTTGGAAATTTTGAAACTGGGTAATATTTTTTATATCTGCAATTTCGTTTTAGGCAGCCTTTATTTATAGATAATGAAAGGCTTTGTCTTCAAGAGTCATGACTGATGGATTAACAGTCTTAATAAATTCCGAAATGGTATGACTGTTAATTACCAACAGTCTTAAGTCATTTCCGAACAGGTACAATTAATACCGAATCGGTTTTGCACGGGTCAACCAAAAAGTGACCGTGCCCGAGCTACCGTGATCCGACCCGGATGAATCCCGACAACCCTCTACCACTGCGAAAACCCGACATGCGAAGTGCAAAGTGCGCCACTAGTGCCTTTACATCCCACTGCCCCGCACCCGCACGAGCGAGCGCGAGCGTGTGCGTACGGTGTTTCGCACCGTATTGAGGTCTCTTGAATAGCCTCTTAAATTCTAGATGAATTAACTCTTCATCTTCCATTTGTACTTATTAAGATCACAAATTCTTAATATTTTTCCAATGTGGGACTGAAAGGTTTCCCACTCCTTTTATAGCTTAGTGGTGACACTTAGCTTTGTACATTTTTCAATGTGGGACACTATCCCTTTTTATATTTGGGTTAGCTTCCCACCTCTTCCACACACTTCCAATGTGGGACAAACTCTTTAAGCTCTTACACCCAAAAAGTCTTACTCACTTATTTTAAAAATCACCAACATTCCTCCACCATTTTCAAAATAAGTTTTGTAAATCTTTGATTGTCTGTAAGACTGTGTATAAGCATTGGTGTCTCACGACTTGAACCAATACCTTGTGAAGGTTCGTCAAGGTTAACCATGAAAGTATAGTAGACTTGTCTTTGAACTATCAATCCATATTGACCAGCAGGATTTGTCTTCACACACAAATCCTTTAGTCACTGATTATCCATATAAGCCGACACATGTATTAGGCCTTGTGTCTATACCTTGATTTCATGAGTGCTTTAGAGTCAAGCCCAGTTCTCATAGGAAGCAACACCACTTCCACACTCATATAGGTAGATTATCATAGGTGTCCATGTAACTTAAAACACCATAAATCTATTAAGGTTAAACTCATCCTCTTTCATTATTCATTACATGTTCTAAGCACTTATCCTTGGGATGTTAAAATTTTATAGTGCTTACAATCACGTCGTATGATGTACTTTAATCATTGAACTTGAGACTTGAATATATCAAGTTTCAAGTTGAGTTTACATCAAGAGTGATTATTATTAATGGGCTTTAGTCTTATCCCTATTGATGTCTTAGACACCAGTCCTCTTGCAAGACCTTTTGTAAAAGGATCAGCTAAATTTTGACTTGATTTTACATAATCCACTGTGATTACACTATCTATAATCATTTTTCTGACATAACTATGTCTCAGGTCAATATGTCTAGATTTTCCATTGTATACTTTACTATAAGCTCTGGAAAGTGTAGACTCACTATCACAATGTATAGATATTGGAGGCATTTGTTTTGGCCAAACTGGAATTTCAATCAATAAATTCCTTAACCATTCTGCCTCTTTACTAGTTGCAGCTAATTCTACAAACTCAGCTTCCATAGTAGAATCAGCTATACAAGTTTGTTTCTTTGATCCCCAAGAAACAACTCCTCCACCAAGAGCGAAAATCCATCCACTTGTTGAGGAATGATCCTCCCACTCAGTTATCCAACTGGCATCAGAAAACCTTTCTAACGCTGAAGGATATCCACTATAGTATATACCATAGTCCATAGTTCCTTTTAAATGTTTTAATATTCTATTGACAGCATGCCAATGCAATAAACTTGGATTACTAGTATATCTACTTAATTTACCAACATCATAAGCAATATCACGTCGAGTACATGTCATGGCATACATTAAACTACCAATTACTCGTGCATATTCTAATTGTGAAATAGCTCTACCATTATTAGGGATCCTCTTTAGCTGTGGTTCAAAAGGTGTACTAACAGGTGTGCAATCAAACTGATTAAATTTCTTTAAAATTTTCTCAATATAATGAGATTGAGTGAGAATTATATTTTTATCTTTCCTTATTATTCTCATTCCTAATATGACATCAGCTACACCCATATCTTTCATATCAAATTTAGAAGACAAAAAACTCTTTGTATTATTAATGCTTTCTAAATCAGTACCAAGAATTAACATGTCATCTACATATAAACAAATGAACACACCTTTACCATTAGAAAATTTACTATAAACACACTTATCAGATTCATGAATTTTAAAACCATAAGAAATGATGACTATATCAAATTTTTCATGCCATTGTTTAGGTGCTTGTTTTAGGCCATATAAGGACTTAATAAGTTTACATACTTTATTTTCTTGTCCAGGCATAACAAACCCTTCAGATTGTTCCATGTAAATTTCTTCTTCTAAGTCACCATTTAAAAAGGCAGTTTCACATCCATTTGATGAATATCAAAATTATATATAGATGCTAATGCAATTAATATTCTAATATTGGAGGTTCTAGCAACAGGTGCATAGGTATAAAAATAATCAATTCCTTCTTTTTGTGTAAAACCTTTAGCAACCAATCTAGCCTTGAATTTATCAATTGTTCCATCTATTTTTCTTTTTAAAAATCCATCTACACTTAATGGGTTTAGATCCTGGAGGTAAGTCTACTAACTTCCAAGTTTTATTTCCTAAAATTGAATCCATTTCATCATTTATAGCTTCTTTCCAGAATGCTGAATTTACAAACTTAATTGCCTCACTATAAGTTTGTGGGTCTGTTTCAACGCTAAGAGTCAAAGCATATTGATTACAAGATGTGTCTCTAGTTCCTTCAACAAGATAGACTACAAAGTCAGGACCAAAGATTTTTTCTTTGCTAGGTCTTTTACTTTTTATAATCTCTTCGTGTTCTACTGATGGAGTTTCAAGTAACTGTGAAGGGGTGCTTACTTCTTTTTCATTATTAATTCTAGGAATAGAAAAAAACCTTTGTTCATAAAAAATTGCATCTCTCGATTCAATTATTGTATTTACCTCAACAGAATCATTAGGTTCACTAACCAAAAATCTATAGGCTTTACTATGTTGTGCATAACCTATGAAAATACACTCAACGCCTTTGCTTCCTAATTTCTTCCTCTTAGTTTCAGGTAGTCTTACAATAGCTCTACAACCCCAAACTTTAAGATAACTGATAAGCACCCAAAACTGTACAATTTATATCCCGAATAGATGTATTTTAGTTGCTAATTCTCGACAATATGGGTCTTATGCGCGTAAATGTTTATCATGCAGGCTTAACTGTAGTTGCGGTGCCAAAAGCTACATTTCGAGGTCAATTACAGTTACATTGGAGCTAAATACCCTTGCCCCGTAACCTCATCCTAACCAAACCTAGCCTAAACTTGTCCCTAAACCGTTACCCAAGACCCGTGTGTGTTGGTTTGTTCCCTTTTTATTTTATTTTAATTTTTTAGATTTTTAGTTTGAGTCATTTTAATTTTAGGATTATTTTAGCATTTTTTAGGTTTTATTTCCTATTTTTATATTTTATTTCTATTTTTATTAATATAATTTTATTTTATTTTATTAAGTTTTTAGTTTTAGTTTTTATCTTATTTTATTTTACTAGGATTAGTTTTTAGGAATTTAGTTTTATTAGATTTTATTTTTTTTATTTATTAAGACTTTAGTTTTTAAATTTAATAGATTTATATTTATATTTTTATTTTTATTTTCATTTCATTTCTTTTTATTTTTATTTTTATTGAGTCTTTATGTTATTTTTTTTTAGAATAGAAATTTAATTTTTAGATTTTTAGTTTTTACAGTTTTATTTTATTAGTTAGTTTATATTTTTTTTGGGGTTCTAATTAAACACACACACATACACTTATCCTAAAACTTATCTTACACCCCAAACCCTCATCCACACCATATCCCCTACACCCTCACACACACACAAATACAACCCCCACTCATCTTCTCCAACAAACCACCCATCTCTTTCTCTCTCCTCTAAACCTCCATAAACTCACTTCCTCCATAACTAAAACCTTCACTTCTTATTCTTCCTCACCCACAATCAAACCCATTTCCCTAACCACCTACACCCTCCAACCCCTCTCTCTCTCTACCCAAATCACCAACCAACCCCTGCCGAACCCATAACCATCTCCTGCGCCGACCTCGCCGGAATCTCCTTATACCACCGACCGAGCTCAACCCCAGCTCCGGCCCCGAAACCGCTGTCGGCAGCCCCCTCTTGTCCCTTACCCCAGCGACGCAGCCGCTCACTCCGGCGGGCTGTCCTGCAGAACCCGATTCGCCGACCCCCTCTCTCTCTCAACTAGCAGCTTGCGGACTCTCTCACTCTCCCTTCGATTTCGAGCTCAACCGGCGATACCCTCTCCGGCGGGCTGTCAACCTCCTGCCACCACACCACCCGACTCAATCACGGAGCTCCGATCCCCTCGCAACCCGTGGCGACATCCGACCCATGCCATACCCGGTTTTCAGCAACAGAAATCCAAAATCATCATCAACTAGAGAGGAAATTCTAGAGAGAGAGATAGTTTAGTTTGGAAAATAAATTTTTGTAAATAGTTTTTCATTTTTTATTTTTAGATATTTGTGAGATTAAATATTGTTAGAGAATTAATTTAGTGGATAGTTGATTTCATATCATTTGGAAGATCAATTAAGAGGTGTATGCTTCAATTTCAAGGATTGGAGTTCAACATAATCAAAGAGATTTGGTTTGATTGTTCTCTTCCCTTCTTTTATTATTTTATGCCTTTGAATATTAATTTGTCATATTTTATACCATGTTAGGCTAAAACCCCTTTCAAGGGGTGGGGTGAAACCCTTATTTGATATTATTTTAGTTTAATTAGTTTTCTTACTTGAAATATCCCTTTGAATGTTAATTTTGATCCCTCACCCTTAGATTTATGGCTCGAGAGAGGGTAAATGATTTTCGAGAGAAAATCGAAATTCTAGTGATAATACCCATTTTAGATTCGAACTAGAGATAGGGGTTTCTTAAGTGGGGTATTATCATTTGAATTTCAACTCTAAATTTAATTTCTAAGATTGACATAAATTCTAATTGATCGATCCTAGCGGGTGATTAATTAAAAGGAGTGTTGATCTAATTTTCTAGAGTTGTGAGGTGTTAATTTTAATTTTCTAAAAGATTACTATTCTAATTACACTTGCAACGAGAGTTGATTTGTAATTTTGATATTAATTTTGGAGAATTCAAATAATTAAATTAATTAATTAGAATAACTAAAATTTGTGGTGTAATCCCACTCCTTGATTGTTCTCACAATTATTTGCCTCACTTTATCTTTTATTTTAGTGTTAGACTTTATTTTCAATTTAGTTACTTTCTAGTTAGTTATTATCATTTTACATTTAGTTTATTTTAGTTTAGATCTCACCTCACCCTTTTGTTTTAATATTGAAAAAGCTAAAAAAAATAGAAAAGTGAAAAAGCACAAAAAGAAAATAAATAGTGAATTACATTTGAATTTGTTCCATTTGCTTTACTCCCTAGAAAGTGGATTGATACCCTTACTTACCTCTACACTTTAGATTGTTATTATTTGTAGGTATTTGAGGTTTTGACTAACTTGGCTTTCAACAACAACGACATATACGCAAAAGTCTTTCTATCAAATGGCGCCGTTGCCGGGGATCTCTTAGGGGAGATAAAAAGTCACGTTATCAAATGGCGTCGTTGCCATTCTTGGGATTGTGAAGCTCGGACGGAATTTCATATTGTAGTTCATTTATTTTTTGTTACACTTTTTTTTTTTTGTAGCATTTTATTAGAAGGATTGTATTAGGACTTTCTTATTATCTTGGCTTGTATTGCGGTGCTTAGAGACACCATTTATTTTTCATTTAAAATTGTAATAATTGAAGCCAAGCGTGATAGGGAAACCGGACAAGGTAGAGAGAGGGCGTCCAAAGGCTAGGATTAGAAGCCTCTCTACCTTGGGTCGGTAGGACTCCCGGGGACGACTGAGATAGGCGTGATCTCCCCCCGGTCGACTCAAATTTTTCGGCACCCCACGGCCTAAAAACCGTGGGAGGTACATTTCTTACACCCTCGCGCCTCTCCTGTTAGCGAGTCATTTATTGTGTGTGATTTGTGTGCTCTTATGTGATTTTATTCTCGCATTTATTTTCGAATGGTGTGATGAATTAATTGACTAAGACCTACACCCGGTCACTCACGAGAAGGGATTTCATCACCCGACTCACTCGCTTATCATTGTGTGCTACCCTAGCCATCACTAAATTTAAAATCAATCAACTAGGTAGCCCAATAGGAGAATATTTTTTCAATGGCGATCACAAAGAGATTTCCGTGAATTTTTATCGCCCGCGGACTTAATTAAAATTTGACTACCCTCTCACTAAATTTAAAGATAAAAATTGGCTATGTGCTAGTTAGGAAATTTTCTTGACTTGTGTGTGTGTCCAATTCATTTTTTTTGGTAGTCGGTTTTAGTTAGTCCGTCCAAATTAAGAGTCCATATTTATTTTCCCCACTTTTCTTCCAAAAAAAAAAAAATCCAAAAATATTTTTCTTTCTTTATTTTTTATAAAAAATCTCAAAAATATTTTCTTTCCTTTTGAAAAAATTTCAAAAAATCAAAAAAATATTTCTCACCTCATGGCCGAAGAACGTCCTTTACGGGACTACTTTGGTCATTTTCCATTGACACGTGACACGTGTGAGAGTGGTCCCGAGCGATCTCTTTATGATATTCTTCATGATTTCACCTCTCTCACGAGTAACGTTGGTACTCTTGACCCATCTATGCACTCACCTCCTATTCCATCACCCTCGGTGTCAAGTGTCGTCGTGCCTCCTCCTTTGTTGTGCACCCACTGTTCTAATGCCGATCACATGTCCCATGTGTGTCCATACTTGTCATATCCATACAAACCCACCATGGAACATGTGTATCCATATGACACTGTTTCGGAACCCACCTCGGCCTACTACCCTGCTATACCTAATCCCGAGTTGTGTGAGTCCCCGAGCTATTCGTGGAGGCCTGATTACCCTTCCACGCAATACGTATCCCAACCCGATGTTGTGGATCCTCACACGTTCCAACAGTCGTCATGACAACCTTGTGCACATAGTCATGATAAGTTTCCTCACTACGCACCCCATGCGCATCAACCATTTGTCCATCACGAAAGCGGTCCTTTCGTGTATGATGCACTTGGCCCCACCCCACCCACTTCCTTTGAGTATTCTCCGTATACTCATGATAGTAGAGCGTTGTATCCACCTCACCCACCACCACCACCCATCATTCCACCAACACCTTCATCCACCTCCACTCTCGAAACCCTCTTGCAAAAGTTCATACTTGAGCAAGAGCAAGCCATTCAAACTCAAGCTCTCCAAAGGCTTGAACAAAGGTTAAATGAATTGGTGTGTGTGCGAGAGTCGGATATTCCCATAGCCCCACACATCGTTGCCACCGAGTGTGATGATGATGTGTCCTCTCGTGACACGGATTTTGAGTATGATCAACCTTACCACCCCGAGAATCTTGAAGTTGAGACCATTCCATGGTCCGGGTCCCAAGTCGACAATTGTGTTGACATACCTTTCATTAGTGAGACTACTCCAATTCCACCATATCCCAATGAACCCCACCTTGCGGTTCCTGTTCCCACTCCCGTCATATTCAAAAAAATGCCCGAGTCTACACCTATCGAGCTTCACCCTTGTGTTCCCGAGGAACCAATTTATCCTAGGTTAGCTCCGGCTACGAGTACTCACCATTTTCCCGAGATAGATTCCGTGATAGCTCCTAACTATCCGGATATGGATGATGTCCCACTATGCATGGCTCATTCTGAGCCTCATATTTCTAGTGATTCCTCTATCTCTGAGATTGGTGCCTCGTTTTACCCACCCACCCCATTTACCGATGCTACTCTTGTGGAGAAGTTGACAACTCCTTCTTTAGAAACCACACTCCCTTGTGAGTATTCCTTTACTCCTCCCAATGAGTGTGTGTCTCCCACGCTTGAGTTGGATCATCTTCCTCCACCATTTATCCCACCCGATACACCATTTGTCCCACCCGACCCACCCATTGTTCCTTCCACCCCACCACCTGGTTTGGATCTTAATTTTACACATTTAATATTTCCATCTACATTTTTAGATCCTCACCTAAAACCATCCACCACCCATGAGAGTATTTTTGCTACTACTCTCTACCGTGACACCGAGTTTGTTCCTCCATGCACACCACTTCCTTGTGGTGTTGACTTTTCTTCTCAACAGCTCCCTGGCGTGTCACAGCGCGACCATTATCATCGTCCATTCATAGAACGGTCGTGTGATTTTTATGAGTCCCATCCCATTACAATCTCCACACCATTTTGCCTCCCTCACCAATTAGAGCACCATGCTTATAGGGCCCTTGTTGTCCTCACCTTTACGCTCAACAAGGCTCGAGACCGATGCCTCTTCACCCTTACCCTTTTTCCCACCCGCCCATGGTCCACCGATGCTTTGCATCGTGTGATGTATTTTGCTATACAGGTGCATTGACCACTTTAGCCTGTTTCCAGCAAGACTGACGCTTCAGTCTTGTTTGGGGGTGATTCTCATCACCCGATTTTTCTGCCGCCCTACGGTTTCATAGATCCTATCTTTAGGGTGAGAATGGTTCGGTCTGGCTGAAGACATTAAACTTAGCGCTACCGAGAGGCAGCCCGTTGTTTCTTGTACTAGTCTCATCCTGTTTGGGGGTGGTGTTTCACATCACCCTATGTTTTCCCATGCTTATAGACTTGTACATTTTTTTTATCACTTCTTACTCAGGTTTATTCTTGGATTCACATGTCCACTTCATTAGCGGTTCATTCTGGTAATCTCTTTCCTACCTTATGCTCTCATTTTAAAAATCATTTTACTTAACATCGAGGACGATGTTCCTTTTTGTTTGGGGGTGGGGAATTTTATCAAAATCGTACCTCTTTTGAAAATTTTTGGAAAATTGAACCTGATTTTTAAAATTTCGTGCAGTTTCTTTCATCTCAATCATTGATGTGAATTTTCAATCATCCATCTTTTAAAGTCTAGGAATCAAGCTAGAGAATATCTTTTATAAATAGCTTATGTAATACGTAACAAGGCATTTTGCACCATGAATTCCTAGACTCAACAAAATTTGCGCACTTATCACGTCATTACGTTTAGAGTTGAGGAGTACTACAATTCTCAAGAGAACCTTAAGGATCACTAGTAGAGACTTTAGCCCGTGAGATTTGTGCCTTTCACCCTTTCAGAGTGTTTTACGCAATCTCCGAGTCACAAGTTGATTCAACTTTCTTTGGGTCCGCACTTTAATTGTTGTATGATCTCATTATCCTTCATTAAATTTTGGTTAATCACTGAGAATGACATCTTTTTCGAGTTGTAAGAAACACGTGTCTTGAAATTTGTCTCGAATACTAAATTTTTATCCATACACCTACCACTTTTTCCATATCACAGTTCCATACACTTCACTCATTACATTCCCATGCTTTCCCATATCTCATATATATTCCCCTCACTATCCATATATTTCCCCACACATCCACCTATCACCTCCATTTATATCTTCCATCATTTCAAATAAAAGAGCGTTGATTCCAAATATTAAATGTCTTCATTATTAGATTGAAGTGAGAGAAAAAAAAAGAATAAAGAAATAGAAAAATAGCAAAAATAGAAAAAAAGAGAAAAAGGAGAAAAGAAAAAGAAAAAGAAAAAAAAAGAGAGAGAAAAGAAAAGAAAGAGAGTTGTAGTTAATTTTTATGTGATAAAGACATTTTGTTCTTCAAGTATAAAACACTCTTCTATCATATCCATTCATATATCATCATTCATATCACCATTATATCCTACATCACATATCCACCATCCATCATATCATCACCCCATCCTATTTCACTATCACCATCCATATTATCCCTCATCTCATCCCATCCTACCTCATTTCATTTCCCCCTCACCCATATACATACATGTTCACCTAGTTGTTTGGGCAAATTAAAGTCGACGTGGTGAATAACTCGACGTTCTCACTATAGTGATTAGCATTCCTTTCATGAGATCAATTTTCTTTCTAATTGTTCGTTCTTTCTTACACGTGTGTGAGACGTTTGAACTTGCTTACATTTACTCACCTCCTCACACACAAGAGCGATACACTTACCCATATCTCGAGAGTTCGTTTCTGAGAGTAATATTTCGTGAGATTTGAAGTTGAAGTGTTGATTCCGACAAGGCAATCTACGAATTACTCTTGTGATACTCGACCCGTTTTGACTGATTCACACCACACACGTTGAGTTCTAAGAAGGACGTGCCTTGAGTATTTACTTAGCTTAAACTTTTACAAATTCTAGCTTGTATTTCTCAAAATATTTCTCATGTGATGGATTGTGATATTATTCTATGTCTAATAAGAGATTGACTGCCAATTTTGCAAAATAAGAATTTTGTGGGTATATTCCCTGCAAACCCTCACGAGACACAACTCGTCCTGTATGGCAACCTATAGGTTTAAAGACTTGTTGCACATGCTAAGTGCAATCGCAAGTGCCCGCGAAAGTGGTACACTTTTGGGTTCTTATCTTTCTCTTTCTCTCTAGCTTATTGCTCGAGGACTAGCAACGCTCTGTTTGGGGGTGGTGTGATAAGCACCCAAAACTGTACAATTTATACCCCGAATAAATGTATTTTAGTTGCTAATTCTCGACAATATGGGTCTTATGCGCGTAAATGTTTATCATGCAGGCTTAACTGTAGTTGCGGTGCCAAAAGCTACATTTCGAGGTCAATTACAGTTACATTGGAGCTAAATACCCTTGCCCCGTAACCTCATCCTAACCAAACCTAGCCTAAACTTGTCCCTAAACCGTCACCCAAGACCCGTGTGTGTTGGTTTGTTCCCTTTTTATTTTATTTTATTTTTTTAGATTTTTAGTTTGAGTCATTTTAATTTTAGGATTATTTTAGCATTTTTTAGGTTTTATTTCCTATTTTTATATTTTATTTATATTTTTATTAATATAATTTTATTTTATTTTATTAAGTTTTTAGTTTTAGTTTTTATCTTATTTTATTTTACTAGGATTAGTTTTTAGGAATTTAGTTTTATTAGATTTTATTTTTTTTTATTTATTAGGACTTTAGTTTTTAAATTTAATAGATTTATATTTTTATTTTTATTTTCATTTCATTTCTTTTTATTTTTATTTTTATTGAGTCTTTATGTTATTTTTTTTTAGAATAGAAATTTAATTTTTAGATTTTTAGTTTTTATAGTTTTATTTTATTAGTTAGTTTATATTTTTTTTAGGGGTTCTAATTAAACACACACACATACACTTATCCTAAAACTTATCTTACACCCCAAACCCTCATCCACACCATATCCCCTACACCCTCACACACACACAAATACAACCCCCACTCATCTTCTCCAACAAACCACCCATCTCTTTCTCTCTCCTCTAAACCTCCATAAACTCACTTCCTCCATAACTAAAACCTTCACTTCTTCTTCCTCACCCACAATCAAACCCATTTCCCTAACCACCTACACCCTCCAACCCCTCTCTCTCTCTACCCAAATCACCAACCAACCCCTGCCGAACCCATAAGCATCTATTGCGCCGACCTCGCCGGAATCTCCTTATACCACCGGCCGAGCTCAACCCCAGCTCCGGCCCCGAAACCGCTGTCGGCAGCTCCCTCTTGTCCCTTACCCCAGCGACGTAGCCGCTCACTCCGGCGGGCTGCCCTGCAGAACCCGATTCGCCGACCCCCTCTCTCTCTCAACTAGCAGCTCGCGGACTCTCTCACTCTCCCTTCGATTCCCAGCTCAACTGGCGATACCCTCTCCGGCGGGCTGTCAACCTTCTGCCACCACACCACCCGACTCAATCACGGAGCTCCAATCCCCTCGGCGACATCCGACCCATCCCATACCCGGTTTTCAGCACCAGAAATCCAAAATCATCATCAACTAGAGAGGAAATTCTAGAGAGAGAGATAGTTTAGTTTAGAAAATAAATTTTTGTAAATAGTTTTTCATTTTTTATTTTTAGATATTTGTGAGATTAAATATTGTTAGAGAATTAATTGAGTGGATAGTTGATTTCATATCATTTGGAAGATCAATTAAGAGGTGTATGCTTCAATTTCAAGGATTGGAGTTCAACATAATCAAAGAGATTTGGTTTGATTGTTCTCTTCCCTTCTTTTATTATTTTATGCTTTTGAATATTAATTTGTCATATTTTATACCATGTTAGGCTAAAACCCCTTTCAAGGGGTGGGGTGAAACCCTTATTTGATATTATTTTAGTTTAATTAGTTTGCTTACTTGAAATATCCCTTTGAATGTTAATTTTGATCCCTCACCCTTAGATTTACGCCTCGAGAGAGGGTAAATGATTTTCGAGAGAAAATCGAAATTCTAGTGATAATACCCATTTTAGATTCGTACTAGAGATAGGGGTTTCTTAAGTGGGGTATTATCATTTGAATTTCAACTCTAAATTTAATTTCTAAGATTGACATAAATTCTAATTGATCGATCCTAGCGGGTGATTAATTAAAAGGAGTGTTGATCTAATTTTCTAGAGTTGTGAGGTGTTAATTTTAATTTTCTAAAAGATTACTATTCTAATTACACTTGCAACGAGAGTTGATTTGTAATTTTGATATTAATTTGGGAGAATTCAAATAATTAAATTAATTAATTAGAATAACTAAAATTTTTGGTGTAATCTCACTCCTTGATTGTTCTCACAATTATTTGCCTCACTTTATCTTTTATTTTATTGTTAGACTTTATTTTCATTTTAGTTACTTTCTAGTTAGTTATTATCATTTTACATTTAGTTTATTTTAGTTTAGATCTCACCTCACCCTTTTGTTTTAATATTGAAAAAGCTAAAAAAAATAGAAAAGTGAAAAAGCACAAAAAGGAAATAAATAGTGAATTACATTTGAATTTGTTCCATTTGCTTTACTCCCTAGAAAGTGGATTGATACCCTTACTTACCTCTACACTTTAGATTGTTATTATTTGTAGGTATTTGAGGTTTTGACTAACTTGGCTTTCAACAACAACGACATATACGCAAAAGTCACGTTATCAATAACCTAAATTAGGTTTTCTATTCTTCCATAATTCGTAAGGAGTTTTCTTATTATCTTTAACAGGTATCATATTCAGAATATGACACGCAGTTAAAACTGCTTCTCCCCCAAACCCTTTACTTAAACCAGAATAAGAAAGCATAGCGTTAACCATTTCAGTTAGTGTCCTATTTTTTCTTTCTGCTACTCCATTTTGTTGTGGTGTATAAGGTGCAGTAACTTCATGTATAATTCCCATATCTTCACAAAATTGAGGAAAGTGATATTCACCACCTCTATCAGATCTAAGACATTTTATTTTAGTATCACATTGATTTTCAACTTCATTTTTATATGTCTTAACTCTATTAAGCACATCATCCTTAGAGTTTAAAAGATATACGTAACAATATTTTGAAAAGTCATTGATAAATGTAGCAAAATATTTACTACCACCTCTAGTAGGTGTTCCATGCAAATCAGAAACATCACTATGTACTAATTGTAACAAAGATGTAGTTTTTTCTATTTTTGGAAAAGGCCATCTTGTTATTTTTTTTGCATGCATATTTTACAATTTTCATTCATATCATTCTCATATTTAGGAATTAAATTTAAATTAACCATGAAAGGCATTTTCTTTGTATTAACATGTCCTAAACGACCATGCCATACTGAAAGACAATCAACGATATAAGCAGAAGAATCTTTTTCATTGATATTGAGCTTAAACATGCCCTCATACAAATATCCTTTGCCTACAAAGGTACCATTCTTAGTCAGAATAAATTTGTCTGACTCAAATACAAGCTTAAAGCCAAATTTGTTAAGAAGACTTCCAGAAACTAAATTTTTTCTAACATGAGGAACATGAAAAACATTGGTGAGGCTAAGGATTTTTCCATAAGTGAATTCGAGATCCACCGTCCCTTTGCCTTTAACCACCGCAGTAGAAGAATTTCCTATATAGAGAACATCTCCTTCGACTGTTTCATAGGCAGAGAACAAGTTCTTGTCCTTACAAACATGCCTTGTGGCACCAGAATCAACCCACAAAGAGTTGTCTTCTCCAAGCATATTAGCCTCAGATATCATAGCAGCAAATTTTTGCTTTGTGTTTGATGTCCATCCTTTTTCCTTTAGTTTCTTGAACTCACGATAATCCTTCTTGAAGTGACCTGGTTTGTTGCAATGAAAACAATTTCCTTTCTTCTTTTTGTTTGCTTTAGAATTATTTAAAAAATTCTTCCGCTTGTTATTTTTTCCATGATTGCCATATTTTTTCTCCTTTCCTTCCTCCACCACATGGACCTTAGAAACATAATTTTCTTATTCCTCTTTTTACCATCTAGAATTCGAGACTCTTGTTCAATTCTTAAATGAGTCTCTAATTCTTCAAGTGAAAGATCTTCCTTTTTGCGTTTGAGTTCTTTCTTTTAATCTTTCCAAGAAGGAGGAAGTTTTTCAATTATGGCAGAAACAAATACATTATCATCCATATTTAATTTTTTCAGTTTGCAATGATTTATGATGCATTGGATGTCATGAAATTGTTCTAGCACAGGCCTATTATCATGCATTTTAAAGCTTAAAAACTGACCGATAAGGAACTTCTTACTTGTAGCGTCTTCCGTAAGATATTTAATCTCCAATGTTTCCCACAAAGTTTTTACAGTCCCAACATTTTGGTACAAGTCGAACAAATTATCAGCAAGTGCATTGAGAATATGACCACGGCACAAGTAATCACCGGGCTCCCATTTTATGCATTGCCTAGTCTGTTCCACAGTTTCATCTTCATTAGGTTTCGGTTGTGACAAGACATATACAATCTTCAATGTTGTTAGAAGAAAATGAACATTTTTCTGCCAACACAGAAAATTACCACCATCAAAACGGTCCAACTTGACAAAGCTTTCTGTTATTTGTCGAAGTGATTTGAAAGAGTCGGCCATTTCTGATAATACTGTATTTAGATTGTTGGATAATATGAATGAAAATACAGAAATGGAACTTTTTATATACCACAGTAATGTCAACTTCAATACAATCTTAATAGATACTAGAAAGCTTTAAGGCGTGATGCCACTTTTCTAAAAACAGTATTTGCCCCACACGAATAACTTCGATATACAAACGGAAATTCGCAAATCCGTACTCAAGATACAATGAAGCAACTTACTGTAATACCCCGTATTTTTATGCTATATTAATTTGGGGATTTATAAAATTTACGAGAATGTTTATTTAATAAAAAAATCCGAAAATTAATTATGTTATAATTATTAACGTGACGAGAGTTAGTAATTATGGGAAATTTGTTGAATATTACTTATGAGCAAAGTAATATATATTATATTGGCCATATTGAATGTCATGAATGAATTAAATGACAATTTCGGAAATTTAAGTCGATACGTGCCCGTGTCACGTCGGGACTAAATTTGTTATATAAAAAGTGAATATTTTATAAGTTGTTCGTATGGTCGTTTTGAGTGCGCCAACGCGTCCGAAAGGGTCGAGATAGTCAGAAAAGTGTACCCGGGGGTTTAGTTTGGGTCTCGGGGCGTTTTTAGGCCTAATTAGTACCCCGAGAGGGCATTTTAGTCATTTTACATAATTGGATAATTAAACCCACGAATTTCAGCAACCTATATCAGCCATTAGGTTAGCCTTTTAGGGTTAGAACATTCATAAATCAAGTGACGGCCATTGGAGAAGAGAGGAGAGAGCTCCAAGGCAATTCAAGGCCAAAAAGCCACCGGATTTCACAGCCACCACCACCACCGCGTAGATCGCGAGACAAGGAACGCAGCCATACCAAAATCATCCGCGAATCTGCATACCGAAAATCCCAGGCAAGTATTTGACTTGCGTATTTTCGTTAATGCAATCTTCATATTAGTCTAGGATTATTTAGAGATGGAAACTATGGAAGAAAACTCAAATTGTGTGAGGATAATGTATGTAGTTTTGATATATGGAAATTATGGAACCCTTTCCATGTAGAGGAATATAACCCACGAAATTTTGATGATATATTAGAAGGAATTTCTGGTAAAAACCAGATTAGAACCTTGATTAAGGGAAACTCTAGGGTTCTTGATGATTAGATGGGATTTGAGTTAATTATCCATGTTTAATGATAGTTATACACATACTTTACGTTATAAACACCTGGTATAATGTTATAATGATGATAGTAGGATTTTTGGGACGATTGGAATGGAAAAACATAGTTTTGGATGAAGAAGTTTAGTGAAACCCGTAACTGCATTCTGCAGAATTTTGCCCAGACCTGCTTGATCGATCGATCGAGCATAGAGCTTCGATCGATCGAGCCCCAAGCTTCAATCGATCGACCCCTCCTGACAGACTCCTAATTCCCTCTTTAAATGAGTTAAATTCAAATTGTCGTGATATAATTCTTGGGCATTCTTGATAAAATTATTTAGGAGACATTGAGGACCAGTAGGGCATATGAATAAATGTTTGGACCTTTAATCTTCAACGAGAATGGTATTTATGGGACATTTACTTTAGGGTTGGTGAATTTATAAATTAAAAGGGTGAGGTGCGTAAGAGAGTTACATTGGAACCTAATAAAGACACTTACTGAATTCCAGATTGGTGAGAATATAGTCCACGAGTGTCGGGTAATGAGTGAGAAAACCCTTCGAGTTAAGGTTAGGAACGAAACCTATACGTATTTCTATAGATGTGAAATTAAGGATAAATGGTATAATTATGGGTAACGTGAATAACCTATGTTAATATGATAAAGTGGTATATTTATATGATTGTGTGTACATATATTATATACATGTGAAAAACATACCGCGCTACTTGCTATCCATGAGGTTACCGCGCTGGGACAGTCTTATCTTGATGGGACCTTTATGGGGGATATTGACTTGTACCCTAGAAGATAGATACCCTTGGTACAGGCTATCGAATTGATAGTTCAGACGGTCCTAAGAGACGCGAGTATGTGCCATCCTCTTAGAGACTTGGAATCTATGTTTCGCCTTGATATTGTTTGTATATGTGTTAATACAATTCGAGAGTGATTCCGAATTTGTATTCCCCTTGATTTGAGTGGTATGGGGTTTGGATAGTGGAAGTATGCAAGCACCATAGTTTTATTCGGGGTGCTGTTATATATATATATTATACGAGTAGTGAATATATATCTGAGATTATGATATTTGAAACTGCCCACTGAGATTTGATAAGTAGGACATGGCTGTTGGCTCAAATTAAATACTTGTTTTGAGAAAGTATAATATGTCACTGGAAACTTTATCGATTTTATAAAGTTAAAATGGAGAACTTTGGTTACTGTTTGGAACATTCTTTTTAAAATGGAATCGTGAATTGTAAATCTTACGAGTAATCTAAGATACGTTAAATCTTTTAGAAAGACTAGTGCGATGATTGATAAAACAAACCGTTGGGAAGATTAGTGCGATAAGTGTGCACATTAGAAGAGAGGTGGGTATTTTCTCAAGAGAGTGACGCACTAATATGTTGTTGCATTGGCCTGTATCAATTTAAATACTTGCTAAACGTATTTTAAATCAAACACACTTTCGGGCTCTGACCCGTTTCTTTTTCTCTCTCTCTCTTGTATATATATGTATATATTTCAGGTGCCCAGCCACAGGGGCGTCTTGCTTAGGATCCTTTGAGAGGAACGTGCTGCAGCTTAGGTGGGAGTTGCAGGTCACTTGCGTAGACGGCTTCCTTTATTGACTCCACTTCTAGCATTCTCATTTATTGGGCATGTGTCGCCCTTTCCATTATTTCATTTGATGTTGGGACATTTATATTTCAGTTAATTCCAGTATTGTTCTATGGGATTTATTCAGAATGGATTTGTGATTCTAGTTTCATATGTTGGCATTCGATTGGCGAATGTATTATATTATTTGGTTTATCGTGGTTTGATTCTTAATTGTAGAAATGTTGTTTTTAAATAAATAAATCTTTTTCGTTAATTAAAATTTGGAAAGTTTGTATGAAAATGTTTTTGACACTTAACTTAATTATTTAGGGTGTTAAATTGGAAAATTTATTTTTATCGACAGTGATGCTGAGAATGAACCAACTGTTTACCTTGATTTAATTTAATAAATGAGTGATCGCCCGGTATTTAATTAGGCGGGGTGTCACACTTACACTGCCTGCAACTTGTATATTTGAAGACAACCTTTGGATGCAGCAACGAAGAATAGTCAATTAAGTTCTTATTCTGTTTATGTGCACAAAACAGAATAAGATAATTTATATCTCTTGAAAATTGTAAGAGAGTAATAGCAAGGGTTGGAAATTTCGGAACTGGGTAATATTTTTTATATCTGCAATTTCGTTTTAGGCAGCCTTTATTTATAGATAATGAAAGACTTTGTCTTCAAGAGTCATGACCGTTCGATTAACAGTCTTAATCAATTTCGAAATGGTATGACTGCTAATTACCAACAGTCTTAAGTCATTTCCGAACAGGTAAAATTAATACCGAATCAGTTTTGCACGTGTCAACCAAAAAGTGACCGCACCCGAGCTTCCTCGATCCGACCCGAACGAATCCCGGCATGCGAAGTGCAAAGTGCGTCACTAGCGCCTCTACAGCCCACACCGTATTGAGGTCTCTTGAATAACCTCTTAAATGCTAGATGAATTAACTCTTCATCTTCCATTTGTAATTATTAAGAGCACAAATTCTTAATTTTTTTTCAACGTGGGATTCAAAGGTTGCCCACTCCTTTTATAGCTTAGTGGTGACACTTAGTTTTGTACATTTTTCAATGTGGGACACTATCCCTTTTTATATTTGGATTAGCTTCTCACCTCTTCCACACACTTCCAATGTGGGATAAACTCTTTAAGCTCTTACACCCAAAAACTCTTACTCACTTATTTTAAAAATCACCAACAATTTCCATGTAAAATCTAATGAAGTGATTTATTTTTAACTTCTAAAGTAATTAAAGTCTTTGTGATTTGGAAAAAGGGCATCATTTTGAGTCCTTTGTGCATGTGATATTAGATCATGGTTAATGTTACAACGAAGCTATTAAATATTCAATCAATTACGAGAGCAGAAGTTCTAGGGATGACAGATAACAGTGTAATGATTATCTTTGAAATATAAATAGTCCCCTGCCCTTATCAAAAGAAAAAGTCTCCACTTGAAAAAAATTTGAAAAAGAAAAGTCTCAAACATATTTATATAACAAAATTTAGTAACAATAAAGATGTGAGCCGAAAAATATAATAATCATAAATCACATCTGAGGGAGAAAAAAGTGGTAGTTGATAATTTTATATTTTTGAGGAAAAGTGAGTCTTTCTCTTTGTTGTATAAATCTACGATTTCTAAAGTGAGTTAAAACATCAACTTTTGTTCTTGATTTTACTGTTTAATGATCACCTTGTTTGCTTTCCACCACGAGTTATGTCTTTGAATATATTTATTTTAAATGGATTTAATCTATAGTCATTTGAAATAACATATCATTATTTGTCTATAATTTTTTAAAATTCATTTCTTTTAAAAGCTCATTTGATCATATCAAAGTTCATTTTGGGGATGTACTATACGTTGTTTATTAGAAAATTCAATTGTACACCAAATTATGTGTTTGTTCTAAATAATTTGGATCAATGGAAGGGTTCATGACGTGGTAGCTGGACCATTGGATCAGTGAGCCTTTTGGCATGCAAGTAAGTTGATCTTCTCTTTAGTGAAGATACTACTTAGCGACAAGCGATTAATATCGCTACCGTGAAGTATCCATTAGGGCTTTCTTAGCTGTGCGAATATGCTATTTTGCAAATAGACCTTTTTACACAAACTCGAGCATATCTTCTTCAAACCTCCTTAATTTCGTTTCGTATTCATATCTTGGAAGTTTTAGGAGCTCCTCACCCTCTATATCTTGGTTATTCATCAATTTGGAAAGTTTTTTTTCAAGTTCTTTATGGTTTACCTTTTTAGACCTTAGGGTTTGCTGGTTTGCGAGATAAATGCTTATTAATGATCGATTACTTTACTTATATTGAGACGATAAAAATGATTTAGAGTAGTAGTTCTAGAGTGATGTTTAGTTTTGGTTGTTTGGCAATACCCATTTTGTTGTTTGTCTACTCCATGTCAAGTACGTATCTGAGTTAGGGATTGTTTGAGTCTTGTATTGCATGAAACTCTTTTATATAATTTTTAATATCCAATGATGTATCTTAATCATATCCATTTTTTATCATATGATAACCTTGTTTTGGTCTTGATTGTGTAATTTTCAGGTTATCTCCAATGGATCTTAAATCTTGTGTTAGTGCCTCGACATCAACTAAGGCCCACATATTTCCAATAAAACATATCAAGAAATAATATATTGATAACTATTTTGAATTCCATGTGCATCGGGAAAGAAGTATTTATTTGGGACTATCATTTATTGGATTTTTAAACACCTAAAGTGGAATGGTCTTTGTACTTAGTTTGTAGAGTAGTTCTATAGAGCCTGAATTTTTGACTTAATTTTGACCGACACATTGACGTGTCGGCCTGCTATTGGTTGATTTTGAGGTCCCGTTGGCACGGACCCCACAAATCAACTAATAGCAAACCGACACGTCAGTTTGCCGTCAAAAATTCGGGCAAAATAGAATTTTTGTAGTTTGTAACTTGTTATCCTAACATGGTTCATGAGTTTCATTTTCTAGTTAAGTCTGGTACTAACAATCTGGTATGTTCCATCATTATGGCCAACGTTCATGAAACAAAAGTTGTCATCAAGGCTAATTTAATCTCCCGATACTACGGCCTTCCTAAGGTTAAGACAACTTTTTATCCATAAAAGGAGTGGTAATAAAACCTACGAACAATGAAGTAATTTCTTTCTTAATCACCAACCATTTTTGTAATTAGAGTGGACAAAATTTTCCCCAATCCTACTTGGTTAAGGATTTTTATATTCTGAACATAGTGGTGTTCTCTTATGTTTTGACTACTATACACCCGTAAAATGTTGCTCACTAACATTAAATTTTATTGTATGCTATTTGAAAGGATCTTGGATTCAAAAAATCATATCTTCAATCTCATCTAGTATCATTCTAAGAATGGGTATAAGTCTGGAGCATTGCGCTTTGGTTGTTTGACCACCCTTCTTCATCATGAGGTTTTCATACTTCCAGATGACGTCGTGGAAAAACCTGTGGTCGTCATCTCTCTTATTCCATATCAAATAATGGTTACTAAGTTAACCCACTAAAGTTTTCATCATGTACTTCCACATGTTATCCACCCTGTGTGCTCCTCATGTTTGTCTCGCATCTCGTTATCATGGAACGTTAACACTTTCTCCATCTCTGTTGATTTATATGGTCCACCAGACGATATACGTCATGCGCAATAATATTTTTTTCCCTTCTTGAGACGACTTTAGTCAGTTTGTTCCCCTTATGAGTATGAATTCGTAATTCTTTGCAGATGGCTTATCTTCTGTTGTTGACCTTTACTGGGAAAGAAATATATAAAAATGTAAACATTTGTAATATATATATCTATAATGAGTAAAAGTTTTGACGCTATTTCATAAATCGCAACACAATTCGGGGTTCACATTGAGTCAACAAAGCATCAAATGAAGGATTGAGATTGATCTATTCAATTTTACTCTTTTGCCCATTTATTTTAGGTTTCCCCCTCTTTTGTCTCCCTCTTAATTGATTTCTCTCACTTACTTTAATTCAAAACTAAGGCTAAATTCGTATTTTCACAAACACATGTACAGATTTCAACTCATCTTCCCTCTTCTCACCCACGTCTTCCTCTCTCTCTCCCACTTCCTCCAAAAAATGAGGTCATCTCCCACAAACCAAAGCCCTCATCTGCCGCCCACATCGCGTTGCCACCGTCAACATCTCGCGTTGCCGCCATCATCAGCTCGCGTTGCTGTCGTCATCAGCTGCAGGTAAGAAATTAATTGTCCTTGTTGTTGGCTTTGTAATTTAGGGGTTCGAAGCGGGCTTAGGGTTTTCTGTTGGCTTTGTAATTAAGGGTTTCGAAATGTTGAATTAGGACTTGGAGGTGTTTAATTTTTATATTTCTATTTATGTGTTTATAATTTGGAGGAAACAATAGTGAAGGGGTTAGGGTTTCAAGCGAAGTATTTCAAACTATCTATGCGTTGGTGGGTTAGGTTTCAGGTAACATTACACACTTTTTGATTTCAAGAATCTGATTTCGATTATAGGATTTTGTTTAAGTTATTTGAAGAATTTTAATCTCCACTCACTTGAATTATTGGGTTTTAAAGGTTTCAAATAAATAATTTGGGGGTTTCAAATAAATGATTCGGGTATTCTAATTGGGTATTTCTGATCTAATATTTTTTTTGTTTGATTTTGGGTTTAACTTGGTTTGAGTTAATGCATCCTTTTTTGGTTAAAGTTCATTGGGGGTGATATTTTGTCAAGAATTATAATTGTATCCTTTTTTGTTTATGATTATTATTCTTTTTACTCTTTTGTACTAATGGAAATTCAATTTTATTATCTCAGGTGCATGGTGATAAATTAAACGTCGTACCAAGAGAAAGGAAATTAGGTACATCTCTACAGTTTTTTCCTTTTAATTATCAAGCGAAAGGAAAGTAGTTCTCTATTTTTTAGTTGTAGGGAACTATTGGAAATTACATGTGATAATTACAATGAGCTTGATTATTTTTTATGCGTGTTTTTGGATTTCTCTTCATCATAGTTGAATGCCATAGTTTCTAATTTTTTTGGATATAGCTATAGTTGCTAATTTCTTTTATATTGTAGATAATGTATGTGTTTTCTCCCAGATTTTAAAACTATATATGTTATTTTTTTTTAATTTGAGGTGGTTGTATGAACTTTGTCTACATAAAAAGAATATTTTGAGGTGTTTTCATTGTTTGTAATTCAAAGTTTAATCATCTCTTTTTGTTTCAGTAGATCTGGAGTTGCGCTCGATAGAATTTCTGCAAGTTTTGATATCATCTTACTCCTTATATTTTTGGCATGCCTATTAGATGTTTGAGAAAACACCCAAATGGGTGTTTTACTGAAAGGAATTTTGTGACAATGTGATTAAGAGTGTAAATATCAGATATTTTTTTGACGAATTAGTTTATTCTTTTGTGGGGCTATGGTTCTTTTGTTTGTGTTGGTTGTTTCGGTGTTCCCCCATACCTCCCCCTCCCGTCTTGGGAGGATGGTGAAGAAACATAGCTAAATCTTTGGGTGTGATATATATTGCTCTTCCATTCAGAGTGCTTGAATTTGGCATTAAATGTGGTCGGATCATATTTGTTTTTAATATGTGTTTGGGTCATGCTTTTTTTTACAAGCTCCCCCCCTCTCTTTATTTATTTTTATTTTGTAAATATGCGTGTTTTACAATTTTTGATTTTGGATTAGATATGTTTAGTTGTTTAAAATTATATAATGCTTAGTTGCTATGCTTAGTTATTATGTATTTATATTTTTAACTCAAGTGCGTTGTGTTGCTATGCTTAGTTATCATTTATTTATGTGCCTTGCTTACTATTTTGGATCTAAGAAAGATAATTACTGTATTAGTGGCCCCTGATACATGTGATTTGTGTTTTGTTTTTGTAAAGATCAATAAAATTATCCAACTTCATTCTCATTAGTTCTCATTCATTCTGCTTCTCCAGCAGTCAAATGAAACTGTCACATGCTTGGCGTTTTGCATTGTTAGTGGGAGATTGCGAGGTTAAGTCTTGAAATGTTTCTTGAATACAAATTGGTCCTAAATTTTTTAATATTCGTTGTACAGTTTGACTCTGTGTGTATCATTTTACTTCGTCTGGTATTTATTACAAGCTACTGTTGTTGAAATCCAATAGGGGCGTTTTGCTAACTTATCGTCCATTTGGAATCATGCGCATGTTACACAATATTTCAATTGGAATCATAATTTGTATGCAATGTTTTCGTTATAGGGTTCAAATTGGATTTGTTTCCCACTGTAATAGATCTAATCGTGCCCATACATATAAAGGTATGCTACCTTTTGACAAACTTTATAACGTTTGAGGACTTGTTTTTATAATGTTTGAGGAGTTGTAATACATCTAATCATGCCCGTGAGGGTTTTGTTCTCCTGTATTTGTTGTTTCGGGACTTTCGTAACTCAACAGGTCTGTATCGAACAGATGTGAGAAGACCATAATTGGATTACCAAGACATACTAATCTCTGTTTGAAGCTCGGTGTCCACTCTCATTACTCACCTCACCTATAAATAGAAAAAGAATGTTTGTTGATATTATCTGTACACGTTTGGATTCCTTATATGGAATTATGATCAATACTCTACCCACATCTAATTTTTGTATTTTATTCTATTCTTCATATTTTTCAATATAATTTTTGCAATTTCGTTTTTAATACATAACATTTTAAATGTTCAGGTTAATCGAGTACAAATACTCCTGCAGTTTCAGGTGAGGTATCATTCTACTCTTATTGTAGGTTATTGTATTTTTTGGTGCGTGTTCAATTTTTATATGTTGAATATTTGGTGGAGATCTTATGGGTAAGAATTTTTCTTAAAGACTCTACCCACTTCTAATGTTTTATAGTTTATTTGTTCTTCTAACTCAAAATGTCTATTATTGTTTCTTCCTTCATTTCAGAAATACAGATGTTGTGAGTTAGTAGATTGGTACTTACTTTAATGGTTTGAGAATATAAGAAAGTGAGTATTCTAATTTCTTATTTGGTTTTAATTTATCTTACCCCTATCCAATTCCTTATATTATATTTTTAGTCCAAGTGTGCTGTTTGTTTAGCCTTTTAAATACTAGGTTGAATGATGAATTTGGTGATGCCCTGTAAAGGATGATCACCTCCCATGATGCATTATGCTCATATTTATACATGATTTGTACTATTGGTTGTTTTTTTCACCGTAGCTTTTATTTCAAGTGTGTTGTTTGTTTAGACTTTTAAAGACTATGTTGAATGATGAATTTGGTGATGCCCTGTAATGGCTGACCACCTCCCATGATGCAATATCCACATAATATTTACCTTGGTGGACACTACGGTAGGCATTAGTTTACATATTAATTTTAGTCAATCGCTATTCTCCGGTTTGCATTTTTCATTTAATGTCATGCTCATGGATTTTCGCTTAATTTTATTTTGTTGCTGATTATATTGTATATGAACACCAGGTTTCTAGAAATGGTTGAATTGGAGGTGATCAATAGGTTTGTAATTTGTTACCTAAATGGATTTCACTTTCTAATCACAGCATTATGATTTCAGTTGATAGTGTTTTAATAGTTTACCCTACTGTGCATTTCTAAATGTGTATAATTATGGACTTGATTTTTTCACAGGGATTAAAATTATTAGAAATAAGCGGGTAGATAGATGGATGATTCCAAAGTTGGTCATCAAACCATTGTTTTCACGGCGCCTTTATGAAATCAGCTGGTCAGTTTGAGAAATATATATTTATGTGTATTTGTTATGTATATGCATTTGGAAATCATTAATCAAACCATTGTTTTCACAATTTTCGCTGAAGCTAGATTGAAGCCACCAGCATTGGCTCTTCTTCGGAGATTAATGTTCAAAATAATTTTGAAGATAAATCGAAGGATATTGATAAGAGTGAAATAGGAGTAAAGCAAGAGTTGGATTCTTTGAACTCATATGTGAAGCCGACAACCATTTGGAAATCGTTATCGATGGGAAAATCAGTTACAACAATCAGATCGAGTGAAAAATTTGTGACAACAACAAAAACAGTAGAGGGGTTTTATACAAAAAATGTCTACCTCTTTTAATGGATCTAACATGTATTTTGATTAAGGGGTTTTATTTACAGATCTAATGGATCTAACATGTATGAGGAGTTGAACAAAAAAAATTCCACCGATTTATCCCCATGTACAGCTACTTCAAAAAGATTTCCACCGATTTATCTCCATCTGCAGCTAGAGTACTGAGGGCTTCCAGTAAACCTGCATCGAGGGGTTTAATGGAAATAAGAATATCTGTAGAGGACTTAATTGAAATTGTAGCAAGAGAAACAATTTCGAAAAATGGAGCTTTGACTAATTTAGGTGGTGAACCTAAAAATAGTTTTCTCCACCAGTGTGTATATCATTAGCTTTGTCTCAAAGTAGTTATGTTTATTCTCCGGCTTCTCTACATTTATGTCTTGCTTCAGCATTTTTGACCGAAATCTTCCCTCTAGAATGCTACTATACAAATCTACGTGAATACCCTCATGGAAACTTGGCAGGACTGTGGTGTAATGAGGTTAAAGAACATCTGGGCAGGGCCATTTTTAAGGAAGCAGGTGCTTATTTTTCATGAAGCGGGTGCTGTAACTGGTAATGCACGGAAGATGGATTTTGTAACATTTCTCGACTTTGTACTTTCCTTGGAAAACAAATAGACTCCACTTGAAAAGTGTACAAAATGCGACATAGTCCATTCTTTACTCCAGCTTTCTTTCAATTTATAGTTTATATGCAAGTGAATATTGATATTTGATTATAAACTCTTCTTTTTTATATGAGGTTTATTCAAAGTTGATTACAACGTGAAAAGTAACAACATTTCACCAAGCAACTCATCGTAGTTTGGAGGTAGTGAAGATCAATAAAATATTCGTGGAAGTCAATTCATGATTCAACATCGACGGATGGAGCTGTCAACTGATTGGAGGAGTGACACAAATGCTAGAATAATGCTAGAACAATGTATCGGGGCTGCAATATCTTCAAACAACATATGATGTAGGTTAAAAAACTATAATTTTTTGTCTTGATAACAGTCTAATTTTTATGTCCTCAAATGAAACTGAAATTGACTGTTACTTATCTGGTATTTCAATATAAGCTAGATCAATATATGTCTGTAATGAAACTGATAAGAGTCTCTAATTTTTGTGTCCTCAAATCTTGGGGAGGGTATTTCAATATATGCTAGATCATCAAATTCAAGAAAATGGCATCCGTGGGATGGTCCTTTCCTTTTCATAGGCTGTCAAGAGAATAATGAAGCAGTGGAAGGGAAAAGGCCTTTTAGAGGTATGATACTTTTCATTTATACTCCACTTTAGCTCACGATTTTGTTTATGATGTAGTTTCGTATTCTTGGTGTGAAAAGTAGAATGGTGGAAATGATTTAATAATTATGACTCATTAAATGTTCAATACCCCCTGAAATATGCATTTTCCACATTTGTCTATACACTTGATTTATATAACTGTACTTAGTTGGCCATTGCTTTTACACTGCTCTGCATACATGGGGCATATCTGGGATACATATTCAATGTGTTTGTAGTAGTTTGTTTAATGTAATTTTTTTTTCTTGCCCGCCTTGCTCAATATGGAAATTTGAATCAAATCCTCGAATAAATAGAGTAGAACTCATTATTGGAAATTTTATTGAATCATTGGGGTTTTCATTTGTAGGGATTTGATAGTTGAAAAGTTATCAAATATTTTCCTACCATCCTACCACATGATATGAAGCGGAACATGACCTATTATATTGTCGAAATATTATCCAAAAGTGTCCCCAGGTTTGATCCTTTCCTTGGTAATGATATTTTAGACAATATTAACTTCATTAAAGGATACTAAATTAAAATCTTAGATATGAAGATTGCGTAAAAAAGCCATGAAAATGTCCTGTCTTATACATAACTCCATCCAGGTTCCTTCTTAACCCCAGTTCCTTTCATCTCATTTATGATCTTCAGGACTTCCTCCTACTGGCCCACATCAGCCCAAATTTTTGATAGTGAGACATAAACTCTAGCCTCACATGGATCCAACCTAATAACTTTTTCGACTGCCAGCTTTCCAAGATGAACGTCACCATGCACTTTGCAAGAAGCGAGTAGTGTCTCCTATACCAAAGCATCATGCCGAATAGGCATGTGTTATTAATAAACCTCTCAGACTCTTCCAATCTTCCTGATCGACTAAGAAGATCTACCATGCAGGCATAATGTTTGTAACCAGGCTCAATCCCGTAATCTTTGAGCATTCAATTTAGATGAAAATATCCTTCTTCAACTAAACCATTATGGCTATAAGCAGATAAAATAGCAGTCACTGAATCAGGCTTTATTCCTGATTTCCTCATCAGCTCATAAACTTTTAAATCCCCTGTACGTTTACCATGTTGAGCATAGCCCGCAATCATGGCCGTCCAACTGACCAGCTCAGGCTTCCCAATCTTTGGGAATTCTTTGTAACACTCATCAATGCTTCCACACTTTGAATACATCATGATAAGCGAACTATCCACATAAACTTCTAATTCTAAGTCCATTTTTATGATAAGGTCTTGAATTTCGATACCAATGCCTAATCTATTTACGCGCCCAACAATCCCTAAGAACAAAGGATATTGTGAAGGAGTCAATCCTTATATTATTGACCATCATTTCATCGAATAAGTGAAGTGTCTCTTCAATGTAGGCACTTTGAGCATACCTTGAAAACAAAAAAGACCATGCTAACTGATCTTTTACAGGCATCATGTCAAAAATCTTCCTCGCCATAGATAGGGTACGACATTTAGAGTACATAATCAATTTTACATCTGTTCTAAATAATGTTAGTACTGACTTTTAAAAAGGTTCCATACTTTTTGGAAATTTGATATTTCGGATTTTGGTGGTGAGTACTATGCAATATGTCTTGGATGTCAACGGTCCCGCTCTTAATTCTCTTTGCTGGAAGTCCTATCAGTTAAACAGTTCATCAGTTTTGTAGTCAACAAGTAATGATAATTATGGTTCCATCTTATTAGTAACCGATTAATACATGGTCGTGCATCTTTGTCTCAAGTGATGTTGTTTATGACTTTTCTCCTGATTGGGTGAAAAATCAGATTCGATGAATGGTCCTTTATATCCTTTTTATCATTAATTTTATTGTCCATAGTCCTTAAATATTGAATAATGATTTTTTGGTAAAGTGTACCTTGAACTATGTTTATTTGTAGATGTACATTTTGACTTCTAACTTGTAAGATCCTACCAAGTTTTCATGAAGGTAAACAATAAAGTTGGTTTTTTTAGTGGACTTGATGAAGTAACTAAAAAAGATCATTTGTTCCTACATTTGTATGTCTATGAAACATGGTATCAATTTTTCGTAGAAATATTGTTAAGGTATTACATGTTCAATTTCCAATTTTCATTTCCTTTTTTTAATATTTTACTAGGGTTATCAACGCCTCCCTTTCTAGAGTTGGATTGAAATAAATACTACATGAACGACTATTTTCCTTGCTACCCTTTTTTTAACTATATTATAGTTTTGTAGCATTAAATTCTTCGTGGTGAGAATTTATACTCTTCGTGGCACGACCGATTTTAGTACATAAGCAGGGCTACCCAATGAGTATTTAGGTAAGGCTGCCCCAATTTAAAGTCAATTTGAATTGGTTTATGGGTTTTTTAGATGATGTTTATTATTGAAATAAATGAGTTTTCTTATTTTTGTCGACTCATTACTTATTTCAAGTGACTAACTATATTTTTTGTTTTGTGTCAGGTCGCATTCTGAAAACTACGGACAATCATCATAGTGCAACATATTGGACGACTTCAATTGTTATATATGTGATTTTTTAGGAAGTTTGTTTTGTAAAAAATATTTTTATATGAATTTCGTCTCTTTGAATTTTTTTGGATTGGTTGTTATCCCTTAAGCAGGGTGAATAGTCCAATAAACAAAGGAGACTATGTCCATTTTTTAAATTGACACTTTATTTATTTGAGGTACAATGTAAATTCGGTTGTTGAATATTATATATTTCATGTTATATGTGAATTTGTTTGACTAATTTAGGCTATTTGAATGTTGTTGGATGATTAGTTATTTGTCGAGCAAGGTGGATATTCCTTTAAACAAAGGACAGTATAACAATTTTTTAAAATTACACTGTTTTGTTGCGGAATGAAATTTTTACCGCTTTTGAAATTATGTAATTTGGAAATTTTTGTCGTTTTACGATTACGTACTTTAAAAATTTTTGCCGTACCTTCAGGCACGGGCATTCCGCTTGTATATACACATATGAAAAATGATATTTGTACCAACTGTTTACACCAAAAGTGGTTTATCAATGTATTTGGTAAATTACTTTTGGTGTAAAAACTTGGTACGTATATCATTGTCCTATATATATAGGGAGTGGCCCACAACCTAAACATCTTTCCCCACACCCTTTTCAATACAAAGATAAAAATATCCTTTCCCATTTCATTAAAACATAATATTAGTTTAAATAAAATAAAATTTACATTTTAAGATAAAATATAATTTTATTATTACTATTATTTTAATTTTTTACTTTAACATATTACTATTTTTTTTAATTAGATTATAGTACATTTTATAAATTTATTAGACTTTGCTACATATTTCGTCGCTAAATTTGAAACTTACTCTACAAAAATGATATTTTGGTGATATTTAAAAAAAAATTTAACCCAAAAAAACTAATAATGAAAAAAACAACTTTTTAACAAAAAAAAAAGTTTTTATACATAAAACAATTTTTAACATAATAAAAGTAGTTTTAACTAATTTTTTTAACAAAATTAAAACTACTTATAAGAAAAAAAACAGTTATAAAAAAATAATATCTGATAAAATAGAAGAGTTTTTAGCAATTTCTAACAAAACAAAACACTTTTTAAAAATCACTTTTCAAAGAATAAAATTATTTAAAAACTCTTTTGTTTTGTTAAAAAAATATTTTTTTAAAAACAACTTTTTTTTATAAACTGTTTTTATTTTGTTAAAAAAATATTTTTTTTTGTTAAAACTGTTTTTATTTTGTTCAAAACAGTTTTATTTTTAAAAATTATTTTTTTGTTGAAAATTGTTTTTGTTATATATTTGTAGTTCAATTTTGAATAAGAAAAAAAACACCTAAAAAAAATAGCAGGGTGTTAAGGGAATAAAAACACCTTCAATTTTGTATTATACTATTCAAAACATAAAGGGTGTTATGTCCGACCAAAAAAAAAAACAGTAGGGTGTTTAGGTTATAAAAATTCAAAATTCATAACACCCTTCAATTTTGAATTTTAGTTGGACATAACACCCTTTATGTTATACACACTATAAAAAAAGACGTCTTTAAAAAAAATATTTTTTTAACAAAACAAAACAATTTTTAACATTTTTGTTGAAAATACAATTTTGTTAAAATAGCTCTTTTTTCAGTAATGTTTTTTTATTTTTCTAAAACAATTTTTAAATAATTTTATTCTTTGAAAAGTGATTTTTTAAGATATTGTTTCTTTGTTATAAACTATTTTTTATTTTTGTTAAAAATTGTTTTGTTTTGTTAGAAATTGCTAAAAGCTCTTCTGTTTTAGTAGAAATTATTTTTTTATAGCTCTTTTTTTTCTTATAAGTAGTTTTAATATTGTTAAAAAAATCGCTAAAACTACTTATATTATGTTAAAAACTGTTTTATGTATAAAAATTGTTTTTTTTGGTGTTAAAAAAGTTTTTTTTTTTTCATTATTAGTTTTTTTGGGTTAATTTTTTTTTAAATATCACCAAATATCATGTTTTGTAGAGTATGTTTTAAATTTAGCGACGAAATAGGTCGCAAAGTCTAATAAATTCATGAAATGTATTATAATCTAATTAAACATTTAGTAATATGTTAAAGTAAAAAATTAAAATAATAGTAATAATAAAATTATATTTTATCTTAAAATGTAAATTTTATTTTACTTAAAATAATGTTATATTTTAATGAAATGGGAAAGGATATTTTTGTCTTTGTATTGAAAAGGGTGTGGGGGAAAATGGGGATAGCCACACCATATATATATATATATATATATATATATATACCCAAAAGCTTGATTCACTAACTGAGTGAGACAGTCTTTGTCCTTTACCAATGAAGTTTGTGATTCGAAGACATGGAGACGTCTCAAGAAGTTTTTGAAGCCACCCGTTAATGAAAATGAAGTATAACCTTTTACTGAATTTGATTAATTTTTCTCTCTCACACATTCACGTGTTTTCCAAATTGAGAGAATTTTATAAAAATATTTTTTAAAAATATTTTTTTTGAGTGGTGTATTTGTTTTTGAAAATTAGGATCAAGGATGGACTTTAGAAAATATTTTTTAAAACTTTTGAAGTTTGTTGAACTAAGGCATTCACACGACCTTATTTTAAAGGTGTTTGCACAGTTTAGGAAAAAACATGCACACCACATCATTTTGTAATCGTGCGCATGACCCTGACACCATTTTGTGTTGGGGGCGTTCTGTCTACAATCGTGTGCACGATGAAGTCAGATTTTGAAATTAAGATATAAATAGCCTTGTTTCCCTCCATTTATACATAACACTTTTCCCTCATTTCTAAATATCTTATTTGAGGATATTTTCGAGTTCTTGAGGATTTATTTCTCTCTCTAAATCAAATTTTAAAACTCATTTAAGAATTTGAAAGTTTTTTAGATCTAAAATGATAACTACATTGTAAAGTTTCTTTTGAGAATTTTGAATCCATAAGTTAGCCAAATTTACATCTACTTCTGATTACACACATGATCTACACTCCGAGATCCAAAATATTGGTGTTCAAGCTATGAAGAGTTTGAATATGGTGTGTAGGTAGGGCGGAGAATGGAGTTTATCTTAGATTTATCATCGGAACGGGTGAGAGTCGCGATATTCATCGGTAAATTCTTATGAGCGAACTTGATTCATTTATCTTGTATCGTTTAACATAACTTTTCAAGTTCATTGAGATGCTAGGTCACACCGAGGTTTTTAACCCATAGTTTGGGATTTTTCCTCGTAAGCTCGATTTGTTTTTTATGTGGTTGCTGGATTTTTTAATGGTCTGGTGGTTTTTGTTTGCTCGTAATTCTCTTAGCACACCTTGAGATTTGAAAATTTGATCTAGATCTAGGTTTTGTGAATTGAAAATTTTGGACAAAATTTATGTCATAATCTATTCACTTCCCTCTCTAAGTTATTTTAAGTGAACACACACTTGCACTATCAATTGATATTAAAGATATGTTGCTAAATTAGGCTTAAAAACCCAAGTTAGATCCTTGTTTGTGTTCTTAGTTATTTATTTTGTCCTTTTTCAAGGATATTTTAGATTTGTATGCTTTTTGTGTGAGTATAGTCAATTTTCATTCATCATCATGTTGTTTATTAACGAAGAACTCATTATTTACATCGAGTGAGTCTAGCTTTAATATTAAACACAATGAGAATGAGGTGATTGATGATGAGGGCATGAGTGAACTCAATTACATGCATAACAAGTTGTTTCATGCATCACTCAAATTGAAGAAATTTAACATCAAAATGAAAAATACGATTAAAGTTCTTGAAGAGGAGGGTGGATTAATAAAAGAAAAGGATGTAATGATTTCGGAACTTAAGCGTGAGATAAAACGTGTCAATGATCTAAATTCATCTTTTGAAAAAGAAAAAGGCGATTTTTATGAAATGAAATGTAGACTTGAAGGAACGCAAAATGTTTGAACTCAAGGAAATAAAATATCATAATGAGGTGATTTATCTTAATAGTAATTTTTCTAATGATTTAAAAGTGAAATTTTCTTTAGAAGAGAGAGGAAAAAAAAGATAAATAAAATGCTTTTTGAAAGATTCATGATTCCAAATCGTATTAAAGGTATTGGATTTGACTATTTTGATCCTGTTACTAACTCTTCAATGAAATTTATGCTAGAAAAGAAAGATGATGCTCAAGATAGCTCTACTCAAGTTGAGAATGGAAAAGTGTTTTTAAAGAAAAGAACTTAAGAAGAAGGTCTTGCATATCATGAGCACAAATGTTAAGGTTGATAAAGTTGTGACGAATCCAAATTTCAATTAATATAAGCTTATTACAAAAGCCTTAAAAGCAAGAAGATGGAAGAAAAGTTTTGAAAAACAAATTCCTCAATTTATACACCATTCAAGTTATCTCAAAAGAGAAAAACTTTTTCATAACCAAAAAGATCAAAGTTTTGAAGCAGCTTATACTCTTGACTCACTTGAGTCTACATTGTATAAGTGTTCATGTAGTTTAGAAATTGTGACAAAATTGGAGTCCCATTCCCTAGATACCAAAGGGACTCAGATCCTTCTCATAATGCCACACTTGATTCATTGAAGGTATAATTCTCAATCACACACACTAGGATTGCATACATTGTTCATATATATTGCACTTATTGATTGTGTGTGTTAAATCTCTTTCAAATATCTTTTATTAATTATTAAATGATTTTTAGAAATTAAAATTTGGTTTATAAACCTTTTGGGGTCAATTTGTGATCACTGATTTTACCATTTCATACCTAAAAGTTTGGTTGGGTACAATTCGAAAGTACTTGAGACTTTAGGGGAGCTGTGTATTTATTTTCAAAACATGCGCGTCTGAGGTCATATCATCCCTACACCTGTCGACCTTATAACGCCCATATTTGTGTTTGTTGCAAGACACACAACCCATGTGTTATCTTAGCCCTTGGATCTAAGTAATCAACGTTCTGCATGCGTTCAAACCCAATCCAAGTGAAACCTTTTAAAACCAATCAGAAGTAGTTTATCCCACCGCTTATATTACACCATTGGATCAAAGTCAAATGGCCAAGACCAAATCTCAGCCATTGATTTGATCAGCTTTTCTCGAACCTTCCTCTCTCAGTATAAAAGGAGGTTAAGTCTCAGCATTTGAAGACTTTTGACAATTCGTCCAAATAGAGAGAGAGAGAGAGAGAGAAGAGAGATAAGAGAGAAACCAAAGAGAAAACCTAACTCTTTTCAAACCCTAAATTCTTTTTTCCAAAACAGTTTACACCAAACACCACACTTGAGTGTCTGAGAGTGATTTTGGTAGAGGTTTGAAGGCTGTTCGAGAGTTTTATCCTCTGAGTTTGAGATCTTATTTCCAACTTAGACATTTCAGGTTAGATATCTATTTCTTTTTCATAGAAACAGTAGATCTGGCTATTGCATGTCATATTACACTTAGATCTGCATCTTTTAGTTTCTCATCTTGAGAAATCGTAATTGTTGATTAAAGTTTTTTTTTCTGTAAATCTTTTTAATAACTCAAAAATCAACAAATCTATTTTCTGTTTCTAGTTCTTATGAAACAAGACTTCTGACCTAGTTGGAATCGCAATTGGTGGTTTACAATTTTAAAAATATTTTCGAAACCCTCTTAATTTATTTAAGACCTTGGCAGTCTTCCGAGCAAGGTAACCTTGGATTTTGGGATTATTTGAAAGGTCAAATAAAGTCTTTTGTTTCTAGAGAAGAGAGAAACTAAAAACAGCTTCATTTAGATCTGATTTGTAATTTGATAGGACTTATTTGTATAAATAAGTGTGTGTGTGTGTGTGCATGCATGTGTTAGAACACTATCAAAAACACTTGTCACACTACAACACAAGAAGTGTTGGCAGTAAGATCTTGAAACGTCAAGAGTCGACATAAAGCTGGAACAAAGTGGAGAAGTTAGCAAACTGAGAAAGCCACATCCACATTAGAACTGCAGAAAATTTATAATCAAACCAGTGGGTACATATTCTAAACTTGTATAGGTCTATTTTGTGTGCATGTGTGTTATATAGTTTGTAACTTGTATATTTTGTTTTAGTGAATTTTTGGTTTGTGACTTAGAAGTCACCGTGAATGTTTCCTCAGTTGGGTGAGGTATTACGACGTTAATAATCTCCATGTCCTTAATCTTTCTACATCTCCTCATCTCATTCTTGTGGGTGTGCTGATTTAATTGATTTAACCTGATTTAGTTTTGGTTTTCTAAACTAGTTACATAATCTTGAACATATCTCGTACATTTTTCATTAAACACATCTTGTGACTAATTAGTTTTTATTTAAAGAAACGAGTTTCTCCAAAAAACAGTTCGGAGTTACTTAGACTATTTAATCCTGAAGTAAAAGACTTGAGTAACAGTTTTTCAATTTTTTTCTCAAAGGAATGTGAAATTAGCTCAAAATACACTTCAAACCTATAAGTGTTCCTGCTGTTTCATAAGAGGACACTTAAGGCATTTTCATTTTAAACTTCAAAAGGATGAGAAACATTCATATCCTAAATTTTCAAGAAGAATTTACTTTCAAGTACTTAACATGAAACTTGAAAATGAGTTGAAAAGTCTTTAAAAGGAAGTGAGTGGTTTGAGAAAAGAAAATCAACTGAAGAAAAAAGTTAGAGAAAAGAGACTCACTTGTGTTGTATGATTTTTGAAAATGCTGAAACTTTAAATTTGTAAATTTCTTCAAATTTTGGTAATTGGTATCTTAATAGTTCTTGCTTACATCAAATACAAGGAGTAAAATCTTGGTTTAACTCTTTTGAAAGTTTTGATGGTTTGTTTTTATTTGGTAATGGAAAGAAATTGAGAGTAAGTGGTAGAGGAACAATGAGAATTTTGGATGAAATCACATTTTAGAATGTTCATTTTCTTGAAGGGATTAAGTTCAACATCACTAGAATTAGTCAACTTTGTGAGGATGATCATTGTGTGAGTTTCTCTAAGATATAATGTTTAGTAAGTAATGAAGACAATGGTATTTTTTTCTAAAGGTGTTTGAAAATGTAATTTTGTATTAATATTAGTTGGCTAGATTCCAGTGACAAAATGTTTGAGCCCTCGAGTCTTTCACATCATGTAAACTTAATTTGTTTTGAGTGAGGCACAATCATTTGTATTAAATTAGACCTAGATGAATATTTGAAGACTTGAAGATCTTGCACGTCACTCTGTGGAGACTTTGGTTATTGTACATTCGCCTTGGAATGATGTTTATATCCTTTGGTTTTTGTATGGTGTGAAATATACATGGATAAACACGAGCATGGGCACTACGTTTTCTAAAATGTGTGAGGATTTTGAAAAATGTTTGAACAAGTGTTTAATTTGTTTGAAATAGTCTCATAGTTTCTTTAAAACTGTTTTAAAAAAGTTTTGGGAGTTGACTTTATGCTTTGAACATGTTAAGGAATTTTGGAAAAAGTTGTTGCCTTATCCATTTGCACGCCTCTATATTGATCCCGTTCGCATGGTGGCATTCGTATGACATCAAATTGTGCTCGTGGGCATGACCATGGCCATAATTTGCGGTGCCCCCAGATTTTGAAAAATATCTATTAAAGGCCAATTTCCCTCCATTTTTTAAGATCTAAAATTACACAATTGAAATATCCCTCTCAGCAATTTTTAAAAGTTGAGAGTTCTTTTATCTCTCTTCAAATCAAATCTCACTTGTTGTTAACAAAATTTTTAAACTTTGATCCATGCTTTGATCCAAAGTGTTTTTGAGAGGACTGAGAGTGGATTTAATCAGATCTTTATAATAGGCTTTGTCAATTAATTATACATCAACTGAATCACTTTGATCTTCTACTCCATGATCTAAAATTTTCGGCATTTCAAATTATTGGAGAATTTGGAGTGTGGCGTGATGTCAAGGAAGAGAATAGACTTCTTTGTTCATGGCATAGAGTTTGCAATGGATTATCATTGACTATGGGGGAAATTTGAAAGGCTCATAGGTAACTACACTATAGAGATTGTGAGAGACATACCTTCTTATCTTTTATAAAATTTCTTTTTAAGTATAAATGAGAATTGGAGTGCATCAAGGTTTTGTACTCCTAGGTGGGGTTTTTTCCTCATAAACCTCGTTTTATGCTTACTTGTGTATTGTTTGTATTGGTTTGTACATAATTGATCACACACATCATATATATCTAGTTTGCATATTGTGATTTTGCTTAGCATTGAATTTAGTGTCTTAGATCTAGGTTTCACACTAGATTCACTTAATTTCTTATATGTCAGAGTTAATTAATTCATTTGAAAAGTTTTTAATTAAATAAATTGTTGAGACTTTTTTAAAATTGGAAGCAATTTTGTGAAAATAAAAAAATTAACCTGAGGATGGATTTGAAACTATATACTATCCCCTCTAGGTTTGTGCTAAATGATTACTTGAGCTTATCACACAAATTCATTAATTAGTATGAGAGTTAAGTTCTTATTTGTGTAGAATTAACGTGCTTGAGTAGATTTTGTGTATTTGTGTGTTATTTTCATTTTGGTCATATCATTCTTATTTTGTGAATTGAGATAATTTTGTTCTTGTGGATCAATTTCATGATTCTAGTTCAACCAATCGTCCACCTTACTTTGATGGCTCAAAATATGGGCATTTGAAAGTAAAAATGAGAGCACATGTTAGATCGAAACATGAACGCATGTGAATGAGTGTAGAAAAAGGTTATATGTGCTCTACAATACAGGAAGATGGAGTTAGGGTGAAGAAACGAAGGTTGTTATGGACGGATGCTGAATTTATTGATTGCAATTTTAACTCGATTTCTTCGACTTTTATATTTACTTTGGTGAGTACTCAAGAGTAAAGTCTCAATTTAAATTCTGATCTTGATAGTTAAACATGAGGGAATGTCAAGTGTGAAACGTGAGAAATTGCAACATATCATGTCCAAATTCAAAACCATGAGAATGGAGGAGAATGAGTCTTTCATTGAATACTATACCAGGTTGAAGGAGGTTGTGAATGCGTCTTTTACCTTAGGTGATAAAATTCTAGAGAACAAGTTTGTGAAAAAGTTTTTTAAAACCTTAGCTTCTAGATTTTCTACGTAGGTTGATATTTTGAATGAAGTCAAAGATATGGATATGTGTAGCCTTAAGGAACTTATGGGATCACTTTAAATTTGTGATAAAGAAGAAAATGTTGTTGTTTCAAAGATGAAAAAGGACTTAGCATTTATTGATGAGTCAAGTGAAATTGTTTCCAAGAAAGGCATTGAAAAACCCAAAGAGAATGTCGAGGTAGACATGACATTTTTTCTTAAACTATTTAGAAGGTTTTATAAAAATATTTTTTTTTTTCAAAAATGGAAAGAAGTTTGAACAAAATACATTTAATTATTCTAAATTAACTCTTTTATTGAGAAGGGTGATTATAAGAATGGAAAGTCCAAGGGCGAGGACAAGTTTTTTGGTTGTGGTGGCATTAGTCATCATATGAATGTGTGCCCTACACATTTGAAAAATCTTGAGAAAAATAAGAGTGGAGAGAAGAAAAAGAAAGTGTATAAGGCAAGCTTAAGTGACTCAAATAGCGAAAGTGAAGATAGTTCATCAAGTGATAAGTGCAGAAGCGAAATAACCTTTATGGTTAGGCTATAAGAAATTGATAGTCAAAGTAATGAGATAGTGTTATTAGATAGTGTGGAGAAGAAAAATTATGAGGGAGCTACGGGTGATAGTCTTTCAGTGACTCCTCTTAGTGTAGTACCAAGACTTTACCCCAAGAATTCACTCAATTCAATTCAAGAATCACAAAGTGAGAGTGACGGGGGTGTATATAACATTCAATAGGTTTTTGACGAACTCTATCAAGAGTCTTTAAAACTAAAAAACTCTAACATCAAACTTTTGTAAAAAAATGATCTTGATGGGAAAGAAGAAAAGTTTGAAAATGTTAAAGCAAAGTGTTTTGATCCTGAAAAAGTTGTTATGTTTTGACTAAGCAACGTGAGTCTTTGAAATCACAAAATGAAATCAATTAAAAAGAAAAATAAGAGATTGAGATTAAAAATTAAATTTTAAAAATTGACTTTAAAAAGTTGAAAATTGAACTTGATCATGCTAAATATTTACAAATTAAAATACATGATTAAACAAATGTTCTTGATAGAATTTTATTGAGTAATGCTCAATTGAAGCCTTACAATCATAGAATTTGTTTCAATAATTCAAAGTTTGAGAAAAAACATTGGTAAAATAAAATTGAATGTTGAAATTTCAAATGATCAAAAGGGGGATAAGGTATAAACTTTATGATTCAAAAGAAGAAGGTTGAACCTAAATTCGAGATTACTAATAATGTACACGGTTGTACTTTTTATGGTAAATTAAATAATGCTATGCAATTTTATTTAAATAAGAAAAGACTTGAAATAGTTGGTCAAAAATCATGATTGGTGAAGAAAGACTTGAGAAGGAATGTGAGAATGTTTTAGAGAAGGGAAGTGGATTATTAAAATATTTTTCAAGAACATGGTCACTCAAATCAAGTTTGTTGGTGCTTGAAGAAGAGAAATCAAAGGTTAACTGGGAATAGGAGAAACATATTCCATAAGAATACTATTGATGATCTAAGAGGCTGAGTTGGTGTGTTAGTGAGAAAAATATTATTTTTAGTGCAAGACTATAGTGAGTCCAGAGGTAACATTCGATCTAGACACCATACACAATTTCCAATGAATAGGCATAAGAATCCTAGGAGGGAAGAGAGATGGATACCTAGTGTAGGTAGAGGTTTGCCTAGGTATGAACATAGAATGAAATTTAACTTAGTTGGTTCTCAAAAGAAGGTTGAGATTGATACACCTGAAATAGAAATTGAGTGAAAAAGGTAAAGTTTAAGTGTCCTATTGACCCAGGGGATGCAACACCCATCGCTATCTCGGTAGGTAGCTTGATTAGGATGACTAGGTTATTGTAGGTTTCCATTCCTAATTCATTATTAATTTATAGGGGAACAAGTCAATATGGGTGGAAGTATTCAATTGCTATCTTTTTCATTGTTTGGTGAGATTTCAATACATATGTGCATTTTCATGCATTTCCATTTTATGTTGTGTTATTCTACTAAACATGATTTTATGAATATGCATGCATAACTCTTATTCAAAAACCTAGAAAAAGATTTTTTTTAGTTCTTTTTGTGAAATGTTGTTAAGTATTTGATTCATACTGATTTTATAATAGATTTGATTTGAATGGTGATTATAATGTATAATGTTTAATTGATTTGACTGTTTGGTTAAAATTCATTTGATAAATAATGATTATTTAACTTGTTGAGATCCATGGTATTAATTTCACACTACTTGAGCACGTGCATATCACTTGTTTTATATGATGTTAATTATGTGGATATTTCTTTTAGTGATTAACTTGATCATGACCAAATCCCTAACATCTTATTGGTGTTTCGTTGGTCTATATGTGAGATTTTGTGACTTACTTATTATAAAGGATTTGAAAAAGGAATTTTTTCAAAAGCATTGATAAGGGATACCACTAGGGTGATTATACCCATTTTAGAAATTTAAAAGTTTGTGGGTAGGTAACATCTCAGCGTGTGCAAAGCCAGTAGATGGCAAAAGCCAAAATATGCTGAAAGAGACCCATAAGCTAAGAGCTTGAACTGTCATGAAAAACAAGACTGGGCTTGGCATTTCAAAAATTAAAATTGTTATTTAGTTGAAGTTCAAAACATTTTAATCAACATATGCTTGAGGCAGTTGATGGCTTGAAACTATCATTTTGAGATCAAAACGATATTGATGTAATGATTATTTTTTAATCATCATTTGGAATATTTACATGATTTGATTATGTGTATTCATGTTGATTTTGTATTTCTATTTGTCACATGAATCATACCTTAATTGATATTACAAAGATGCAAAATATTGATTTGGTAAGAATTTTATGCCTTTGATGTTGAATTGATTGAAATTGAGTTAAATGTTTTTTAATTCATGTTTTTAATCAAGATTTAAATGAAATATTTATGTCAAATAAATTAATCATAAGAGGCCTAAGGACAATCACACTTTACATGCTTCGTGTTTGCATTTGTGTACATGTGTGTGAGTTGTTGATTTTGTGCTTTTTGTGCATTTTTATCCAAAATTGGTGCTATTAAAGTCAATTGAATGTTTTTAATGCATTTTCATTCATTCATATCACTGGTATTATGAGAGTTGGGATCCATGAGGTTGAGTTAGGAATTTTTGGAGTTTTGGGCTTATTGGAGTTTTACTCTATTTTGTGCACATGCCCACAAGACAATGTCGTTCACACGGCAAACCGTTTGCACGACTAATTTGGTCCATTCGCATGGTATTGACATGTTATTAAGGGTTTGTAAAATAAATTGCTCATTTCATTTTAAAATCAACCCATAGCTAAAACCCTAGGAGAAGTCATCCTTAGAGTCATTTTTGCCAATTGCGTGCCACTTTTATCACATCTTGAGAGATTTTGGCGTGGTTTACGATGTTCAACACTAGATTTTATAGATTTGTGTCATTTACCTGATTTCACTTGGGTAAGTCTCCTCTTCTCTTTGAGTTTAGTTGATTTCCTTTGATTTTAGTGTTTTTAGGTTGAATATACTATTTTAGGAGCTGAGTGGGTGATTTGATTGGATTTTTGGTATTTTGGGCTAGTACTTTTTGGAGATTTGTATATTTTTGTCATTTCATCCCTAATATTCTTATTTGTTTACGTTCTATTCCATTTTTTATGTAAGGGGTAGATCTAAGACAGATGTTAAGAATCGAGTTCTTGTTCCACTTAGTGGATCGAGATAGTCTTCTAGACCCCATGACTCTTCTATGACCCCTAGACCGACTAGGAGAGGTTATCTGGTCCCGAGTGCCTATATTCCCATTTCGACTGCTCATGTTAATGCCTTTAGTATTAGATTCATTAGAGATGGTTTTACTTTGTCTGCATTGGTTATGTCCTGTCCAATTATTATTGGGAGAGTCCTTGATTGTAGGTCACTTACAGGAGTGGGGGTGGTCAGTATCTCTTATCATTGATTGATACTATTCAGGATTCTCTGTTGGTTCGACCCTATGGTTCATCCAATTCTACTTTGGTTTGCTAATTCTATACATACACGGTCATTTATGAGAACAATCATGACGTTCAATCTCTTGTGTGTGGTATATCTATTGAGGTTACCGATGAGATTCTAGATACTCATTTAAGGTTAGAGACTCATCTAGATGATCATGATTATGACTCTTATATTGTGGATGATGGAATGTATAGTGATCTTGCAACTTTTCCTGCTAGTTTTGAGAATACTTGGATGCGTCCCTTGTATCTTTATTCTGAGACGGATCGACGCTATTTTATACTACTTTTTTAGATTGTTTATAACCTCATGCACCTTCATAGTACTATAAATTTATTGCATCACATAAGTAGGTTGATATATGCCTTAACATATGGTCATGCTATAGACTACCCTTAACTTAGCATTTCGATTATATGGGCTTCACTAATTTCATTGAAAGTTACTCTCCTACTGACTGATGTGGATGCACAAATTATGAGTGCGCTATCAAAAATGAGTTCATCACGTTCAGAAGGTCAGACTGGATGATGCCTAAATAATAACGTATAGATCATCCAACACCTTCACCCCAACTTTTTCCTGAGCCATGAAGTCGTCAGAGTCAAATAAACTTTTTCACTTCACATTTTTATTTTATGAGAAGTAAATTTAGGCATTTACACGATGAGATGGCTAGTCAACATTAGTACTTGGATTTCATTGATCAGAAGTAACAGAGTCTTCTCACATATGTAGCTTTTATTATTGAGTATTTGAGGAGATCTCAGTTAGTTCAGGACATTTTTCCCAACGTTCCTCCACCAGTTGCTCCTCCTCTTCCTCCCCCTGCAGCAGTCAATGAGAATGATGATGTTGAGGATGGTAACGAGGAGATAGATGATGGAGATGATGATGATGTTGAGTATGATGACATGTTCAACGACTATATTATCTAGTTTTTTTTCTTTTTACCTATTATTCATTTTTGTAGTACCACCTGTGGTACTTTAACCATCTTGTCCGTGTTTGGATATTAGTACCTTTGTTTGGTATTTTAGTCACTTTGATGTATATCTTGGATTTTTTTGGATATTTTGATATTTTCTATGGTTTTATGGATATTATGTCATTGCTTATGGATTTTTTTCATCAATATATCTTGTGCTATATATCCATATTCTTGATATGTCTATGCCTTATATCCATGCTTTGTCATATGATCTCATTTTTACTAGTTTGATGCTATGCTATCTCAATCCTGCTTTTGTACTTATTGTTAGGTATCATTCATCTTTTAGTTTATGTTTATGATATTTATGTTGTGTTATTATGATTCATATGTATAAATGATCATTTATTGATTACCACGTTATAGTTTGGTTGTTCATGTACTTTAATAGCTTTTGCTTTGCTAGTCCTTCTTGCTTATGTGACTTTATTTTTGCAAGCTATCTGCACTATCTATCATTTTGACTTTATCTTTAACTTTTTCGTTTCAAAAAGGGGAGAAAAAATTATTCACCTTGAGATTAAGGGGGATAACACATTATTTCTTTATTTTCCCTTTGTGTAAAAAAGAGGAGTAAGTTTCCTTTGATTTACAAAGAACAAGACAGTAATGTCAATTATAGGTGGAGTTGTTGTTTGTCTTGGGATTTACTATATATAGAGAGTATCTTTGTTATGTTGTGTTATTCACATGCATTATCACTCATGTGTTGATATTAGATTATGTTGCTATTTCACATGTTGATTTGTCACACGCTCACATATTAATCATTTTTGTCACATTTATATCTTTGATACTTATAGGAGAATTCCTAAGCAGTGGGAGTGTCTCTGTATGCATGCTATTGCCTGCGTGATGCTTTTTGTTATTTCATATGGTTTCAAGCTTAGCATTGATGATCCCGACCCAAACCATTGTTCAGACTTGAATTTTTTCTTCTTTATTGTTACCTTAATACTACTCTCATTATATGGATAGTGAGATGTGAGTCTTGTAGGGGTAATAAGATCATTTTGGGTTTGGGGGAGTTTTTCAACAGAATAGCCAAAGGGAGAGATTGCAAATATAATTTTGTATTAATATTCGTTAGATATATTCCCGTGACAAAAAAATTGAGTCATTGAGTATTGCATGTCATAGACTTGATTCGTTATGGGAGATGAACCTGTGAAGACTTGAAAATCTTTCACGCCGCTCATTGAAGACTTCTAATGTCGTACATTCGCATTGAAATAAATTTTAAATCCTTTCTTTTGTATGTTGTGAATTATACATGTCTAAACACACACACACATGAACTTCGTTTTCTAAGATGTGTGAACAAGCGTTTGAACAACCTGTACTAAATAGAGCACAGGCTCAAAAGAGAGCAGTGTGAAGCCCAAAATGTTTTAACATTTCAAGAAACCTGTACCGATTTCTAAAACATATTTTAAAAACATTTTAACATCTCTGAGACCGTTTGAAAAACAATTAAAAACTTATTCCTTAAACTTTTAAGATCCTCACACATTTTCAAAACTATTTTGTGAATGTCTGTGTTTAGATATAATCATTTCACAATCTAATAAAAGGATATAGACTTCACTGTAGTGTGAATGCATGGCAACAAAAGTCTTCAATGAGCAGCTTGTAAAATCTTCAATCTTCAAAGTTTCATTTTAACTCAAATGATTGCACCTCACTCATATCAGAATAAGTATATATTACTTGAATGACTCAACAACGCAAATGTTTTTAGCCAACTAATATTAATTAACAAATTACATTTTCATTCTCCCTCTTTAGCTATTCCATGGAAAACCCCAAAATATTCAAAATGATATTATTACCCCTACAATACTCACACCTCACTAGTCATATAGTGGAAATAGTAGGAAGGTAACATACAAAAATCACAAGACCAAATGGAAAAAGTAAAAGTCTTGTTTGAACATGGACTAAGGTCGGAATCATCAATGCTAAGCGTGAACATGTGAACATGACACATGCAATAACATGCACAAAAAGAAATTCTCCCTGCTTAGAAATCCTCCGATAATATCAAAGTGATATTGATGAAATAAAGCATGTAAACATGTGAACAAGTGAAGTACAACAAAATCGTCTAATATTAAAGAGAAACACAATTAGTATAACCCCCCTACAATTCATCTCCCCATATCATAGATGTTTGTCCCCCCTTTTAACACATTCCCCTGTTTGACACAAATCTCCTCCTTTTTACACATATAAAAGGGATCTAATTACCTCCCCTTTTTCTTAAATAGGATATTGGAAAATCATTCTCCCCCTTTTTGTCACAGAAATACAAACAAAAAAGATATATCATACACAATGAATATATCATGCTAAGCAAGATCACCATGGCATAGAGAACTAGCGACGCAAGAGATATGAATACATATGAAATACCAAAGCTCTAACATGGTAATACACAATGAGCATGTAAAAGTGTATATATGACACCCCATAAAATTCAGAAATAGATTGATCAGATCTAATACAAAAATCAAGGGAATAAAAAAGATTTGGTAACGTTCTCAGCATAACGAAATAAATAGAACGAAATAAGTAATTTAATGAGAGATAACAAACACTGAATAATATAAAAACCATCTATGATACCAATCACTACCACTATAATAATCCAACTCTGGAATACAAATGTATCTTATACAAACTCAAGAAAAATAACTGAAATATAACACCATTGCCTGAACTGAAATAAATAACTACAAGATGTACAAGAGTGACACTACATAATGCCTATAACCTAGGAATTACGGATCGTGACGTCACTAGAGATACTGCTCCAATTAGCATCCCAAGTCTACGACAACAACGATGGCCTAAGACATGTAACAATATAATCAATGATAATGTAAACAACAAGTTTCCAAGTAATAAGAATTTAACTGAAGTTGGGCCATAATAATAATAATACATCTTCTCCCCATTTTAAATGGATTTTATGTTATTTAAGTTACGTAACCCAAACAACCTAAAATTTATATGTGGTTATCCTTCTAAAATCTTATGTGGCCTATGTGTTTAGAGTTCTTCTTTCAATTCCATATTCTTTATTTTCTCATTCTTAAATTGAGATCTTATATTGAGAATAAATTTTCTTACAGTAATATTTTACCTTAAGCGCGTCTCTCTAACTAAGCAAAGTATCTCTAATAGTCTCTAAATAGGATACTAAATACGCATCTCATATCTGTAAGTCACAAAGCTATCTTATGACACTAATGTAGTCTATACGTTTCTAATATACTAATTGAATAAATACTGAGTCATAAGATTATACTTATAGGTCTTTAATATAGTATAAGATATAAATTGGTACCACCAACTCAAGTGTCGCAATATAGAATCACATAAATTAAGATAAAGACAATATTTAAGTCTAATTTTCGCATATAAGTATGTTTTCTTAGTCACGTACATGATTAATGGTCTACATTCAAGCTCTCTATAACGAAGGCCTACTCTAATGCCTTCGAGGATCTCTCACGTCGTACTAGGTAGAGTTATAGGTTGTCTCACACCTATAACACCAAAACATCAACAAGGAAGAATCACTAGGCCTTAACACAATTCATATTACCCTATTACCAAGATATATGAAAGGATAACCCTATTCTATCACTACAGGTTAAGATCGGTACATCATTACGTAGTGTCTGCGATAAAATAACCAAGGTAAGGCCCATCTTTATCACCGTGGTACTACCATAGTTGACGTCATATACTCCCCATAAGGATATACCTATAGTACGTAATACGCAAGGACTCACATACTATGGTATAATCTTACACATAAGGAAAGGGAACAAGTATGCCCCCACGCAACCGGGCCAAGTAAACATATATAAAACCCTAGGTAATTGAGTTACACATAAAGATTTTTGATAATATCTTAATACACACATTAACTTATAATCGTGTGTGTGTATATTAGATTAATCTATCAAAGCTCTCAAAGTCTAGGTTTGTCTCTAACGGACATAAATACCATTCTCGAACAACCGCTAACCTTCTTGGAGTCAAAACCACAACCCCACCTCATACATGATACACGTTATCGTTAAACTTTACCTGACTTGACAAACTTCGACTCAATTCTATATGTCCTTCAATACTTCCTTAATTTTAGCCTTGCACACCTTTGGTAAATTATTCACAAGAAATTCAATAAAAATCTAAAAAATATGGAACTATCGCCCATGTACTCGTAATTCAAATATCTATAATTTGTCTAACCCTACTGAATTGGATTGATTTTAATCAAAATCGGATAGATTCAAAAGTCTTGGACAACCGTTTTCCCCAGTGAAGTTTTGAAGGTCATAACCATTTCCAACCCAAACCCAAAGCCTTTAAACTATGAAATTAGCCCTTCTACTTCAATTATAACCAACATATAATCAATATAAATCTATATCGAATTTTTGGTTATTATCAAAAAGAATTAAGGTGTAAACTCAAATTTGAATCATAATCCCTAGATTCAATCTAAACCCCAATTTTCCAAATTAACATACGAATCCTTTACAAGGATCATTCAAAAGTTAGGAAAATAATAGATTAATATAATTAGATTAAATATCTAACATTTTTATGTTCTGAACATATGAATTCATGAGTCAATTTAAAGGATTCAACAACTATTTACACTAGTTCATGAATATGAGATTAATATTTAAGCATGTAATTAGACCAATTATGAAAATTAATTATTACGTGATTCCAATTAATATGTTTCAATGATTAATTTCTGAATCCAATGGACACCTACTATTATAACACATTCCCACTTAAATTTCCCACTTAAATTCTTAATCAATCTAAACTTTCCTTAGGCCAAATGTGATAATTCAAGCCTCAAATTCCCAAATCTCTTCGTCCCATTGAGTTCCTTTTCCTTCCTTAGCCTCCTAGAGTTTCTACAGTTATTTAGCATGTGTTTAGATTATGACTAAGGACCATTAAACATGGATTTCCAAAAAATTAACCCGAGGCCCCATATGTGCCTTAACCCAGTGAGCTTAAAAATATCTCCAAATAGCCTAAAACTTTACCCAAACCATATACTAACCCAATATACTAAAAAACCACTGTTTTATGTCAGAAATGGATATTTTAACTGTCCCCAAAGCCAACCCCAAATAGGATACTAATCAAGCTAATATTTATTCAGAATGAGTCCAAACATCAATTATTTAATTATTTGGTGGAACACAACACTGAGCAAATTAACCAAACAAGGAAACCCTCGATACCAAATCCCTGACCTTTCCATAGTCGCTCATAATACTGCGTCACTTCTAAATTTTTAATTAATGAATTATCGTATATCAAGTTTGATTTCAAATACAAATAATATAATATATACAAATATAAATAGTGACACCACATGTCACAATAATCATACGTAACTAATTTTAATTATTAAATAAGTTATTGAAAATACAGGGATTACAGATTCATTATATAAATCTCAAACGGGAACTAGTAGATGAAAGATATTTATTAGTGAGCATAGAAGTACGATATGTGATATACAAAAAATTCAACTAGAATGTGATCATATAGAAATCATTAATATATAAACATATGAATAAGAATATGGTACCAAATATTAACCAAGATGCGAAATGTGAATGGACCAATAAAGAATGGAAATCCATAAGTCTAACATAGTGTACCATAAGAACAAAGAAAACTGAACGACAGACAAAGAGTAAAGGTACATCACCCATCCACACAATCATCTAAATATCCAAGCATCAAGTAATAAAGAATAAGGTAAGAATATCAAATACCTAAGTAGCAAATGGTAAGGTATAATAATATTTAAACAAGGGACAATCAATGGATATAGAGATACGGATAAAATATCTAATCCTCATCAAATGCATGTGAAAAATGATGTCAAGAATAAAATCACATAAGATCAAAAAGCTAGCAAAAACAAATAAGTAGCATGACAAATGATAATCATAATCCCCCTAAAGCTATGAATGAAAGAAGAAAATCATGAAGAACATGACAAAGCATAGCATATGTACCATGTGAAACATATGAAACATAGGAGTAAGTGCACAACCATAAGATATCATGAAAATAATATGAGAACATGTGAGCATGTGAATATGGATATAGGAGATAGAATAATGTGATAGAGACATACGAGCATAGAATATGTGACCATACATATGAGACAATAATAATAGAGTATCAAGAACTAGTTAAGAAAAACACATAAAAATGTTACTAGAGACAAGTAAAATCAATAAGAGATAAGGTGTATCAAAGATCGACCTAGAAAAATAGTAACATGATAAGCATAATCTCAACTTACAAACTTAATCGAAACTCACATAGAACAAATCCAAACAATGATCAAGGTCTCCTCACTCACTTGAACTACCTAGGGAATACAAAGCTAAAAAAAATGATATTCGATAACAATCCTAGCGAACATGTAAATCTCTAAGAATTGACAATCCTACCAATTATAATGTCATAAAAATTCTAAGAAGAGAATGCTATCAAGGTACAATATTTAAGGAAAAGTATACAAAATGCATACCAGAATATAACTAGAAACAGAAGTATGAACAAACTAGAAGCTACTTGAAATCAAAGTAATGCACCAAAAATAGAATATTGTGCTCACGGTAAATAAACATAACTGTGCGAATGGGTATTGTTCTCACGTCATCCTTTTGAAGGCGTGCGCACGAAATAGAGCAGTACTCTTAATACCCGGATTACCATTAGAAGCACAATCCATATTAAGCTTGTAGCTTTTAGAAGGAGGAAAATACCACTGAATAAACTTGCAAACATGAGTTGCATATTATATGGACTCGTGTATAAGTGTAAGGTGGTAAATATGATGACTCCCTATCAGTTGGGACCACTTTTTTTAATTATATTTTAACTAATATATGGGGGGGACTGCTCTAAAGTGTTAAAAACATTTAATGGTGGATGGTAGGATCATTAATGAGGGGTGTAGAAAGGACCCCAACCCCATATCCTCCATTTATGCAGGTAAGAATTCTACACTTTGAAAAAAATCTAGAAATGCATCTCTCTCTACTTTGTTTGCTGGATCAAAAGCTTCATTACCCTTGCTATGGTCATACAAACTAGAACACATATCACCATTTCATTTTCTAGTGTTTAAAAGTGATGTAGAATATGGTTATATGGTGTAGAAGTGAGTTTCGAAAGAATATCATTTCAAAAATCTTGGAACTTTTAGGGAGCTTTTCTCGATATTTCTTAGAGGCTTAAGAACTTAATTTCTCTATATTATTTGGTGTATTTCATCACCTAAGGTAGGGTTCTACATTCTATTTTCAAGTTTAAATACATACATATATATATATATATATATATATATATATATATATATATATATATATATATATATAAAATTCAAATGATTATTTATGCTTATTATCACTATATATGAATATATGTTGAAGAAAATTTAACAAAAATGGATGAATTCTAAAGATGAAAAGAAGAAAAAATTTCAAAAAGTTTAAGGAATGTGACAACCCGCTTAAGATAATAATGGGTGGCCAGCCCTATACTAAATTAAAATGGGAATCTCAAATGGATCACTCTTAGCTTCAACTGTCGATACTAAATTAACCTCTACTAGCTACCCAAAACCATAATAAGCGGATGCCAAATTTTTTAAAAACATATGAAAAATAACATGCCAACAATAAAGTAACTAACAAGTAAGACAAAAAGATATGCACTCACGCACAACTATTAAAGGATGTACTCAGAAAAGTGTAATAAGTGCAAATAAAAGAATTATACCCGAATATGCTGTCGGGTAACAGAATATACAATAATCCATAGGAGAGAGGTATACAAATGCTAAAAGTAAATTTAGAGTATAAACCCAATACACCAAAATGAATCCTATCTAGATTTACAAACGGTATGAAGAGACTATAACAAAGTCCCGCAACAGTCCGTGCTTGCTACGACTCCCAAGGTGCTGGATGAAACAGCAACAACGGTATCCTTGCGGTGGGACACTTGTAGTACTATATATATATATATATATATATATATATATATATATATATATATATATATATATATATATATATATATATATATATAGCAAGAGAGCGAAATAAATGGGTCAGAGCCCGAGGTGTAAAAATATTTATAGCAAGTGCATAACGGTTCATAATAATTATAAATGCACAATTTCATAAATAAAGTGGAGTCGCACTCCCTTAGAACTCCCAAACTCACCCCTCAACTAAAGCGCACACCTAAACGTATGCACATAAACTTAAGTTTATTTACCCGATATCTTCTAAGGGTAAACCAAAAATCCTCCCATCCTATCATACCTTAAGTTTACACCCAAACTATATGTATATGTATAATTCATATAAGTACACCCATAAGTACGTTACTAGAGTTCATCCAATTTATTACATAACTTATGCAAGTCCTTAATGACAAAATAAGCAAACAATACATCCTACTTTTATAAAACTTCTATCATTAAACAACACACACCCCAATATTAAGGACAAAACTTCTCCCTACTCCCAACCTTGCACTACGTTTCGTGCGTGGGACGTCTCGCGAAGCGAAATCCAAACAAGGAACCCCCCGATACACTACTCCTTGACAATGTTGATCGTAGGGATTCATTATATCCTCCACACATATCCTATAACTGCAACTATTTAATTATTGAATACTATCTCTAAGTGCACTATTAGAATCTCTATTTAAATCCTTGGGGTTGATATATCATCAATTGTCTCCAAATACGATTGCTCGACCCCGATAAACTAGTACACCCAAAATCACACAAGATGAACATCTTAGAGAATTCATATCACCTTCACCTATAGGATATATATATATATATACCCAATCATTCAATCCTATAACCACATATACACAACACACATAATGAACACTTCGCAATACTCGTAACATAAACGGTTATAGGATACAAAATACTGCACCATGCTATCATCTTCCAGGAATTACTCACTTTCTCTCGGGTTACCACATATCGGACGATTATCACACCTCCATGGTAACAAAATCAATCCTAACCTATGGGAAGCGGTCATAGTTCCTAACCGGAAAGTGAGAACGAATCATACCTAAGACTTATCACCCCCCCCCCCCCAAATAAAATCACACAAATAATAATGGATGACTATGACATGGGGACTATACGCACCCTGATCCTCAAGCCATGGGCCTCACCCATATCGCACAACTTCCCATAATAGCATGTGCCGAGTATACTCACACAATAAGTATACACATCATTCAAACCACAAATATATATATATACAATCACATCATATGTATAAATTATCACACAAGAGATATACATTCACGCCATATATATACCCATTAATATATATATATATATATATATATATATATATATATATGCATACCCTATCTCCAATCATTAATCATAAAGTAAAAGAAGATGGTGATATGTATATAACTCTCGTAATACTCACCCTTATTATAATGTATACCTACTCAAAGCAATTTCCCTTATACAATCCCTCACTTGAAACATATACATTAAATTCGCCTATGATATGAATATTCTTCCAATATGTCCAACATTAAGGATACTATCTCAATATTGAATATATGTATTCATCCCTATACTAACCATTTATACCCTGATGCCCACAGATATATATTAATTACTCCAACTACAGGTACACTCAACTAATAGTCGAAAATCTATTTAATCCTTTCGAACTAAGATCTCGGTTCATTTACTCAATTGAATCCTTAATAATACCGCTCTTCCGAATCAATCCCCAAATTTATCGTCACTAAGGATATTCGACCTATATCTCATTGGTCTTCCCATATTATCTAAATAAAATCCTATCTCTTGGAGGATTAGACACAAAAGTCGGCATAAAAATCTCTCGCCATATCTTCACCACTCCTTCGAAAAGTCCTTAACCTTACATCCTAAGTTAACTCACTCTTTAAACTGTAAATGGGACTCCATCCCTAATGAAATTTCCACTCTATCGATACAACCAACTCCAATCCATATATATATTCCCAAACTACTTCAATAAGTCCCCACGATCATTACATGTGAAGAACCCTTAATAAAACTCCAAAATGTAACTCTCGCATCATATAAATAAGTTCCAAATCGAGAAACCCAACCGAAATGGAGTAAAACTCATTCTAGAAAAAATCCATCAAAACAACCCTGTTTACGAATCGATTCGGTCTAGTCCGAATCGATTCGGTCTCAAGGGTGAATCGATTCGCCCTTATAAGAATCGATTTGGTCCAAAGGACCAGTAAGTCTGTCTTAAGCCAAATCGATTCGCCTTGGGTCCAAATCAATTCGTTCATAAAGACCTATATGGGTGAAACATTCCGAATCAATTCGTAAGGGGGCCGAATCGATTCGTCCTGTTCAGCAGGCTACGAAATGGTCATTTCTCTCCAAAACCTAAATTTCGCAAAAATTAATTTAATCATCTTCCAAGCCTCAATCTTCAACCCCAACATATTTTCTAACATAATAGTCATTATACAAATCATCCCTACACTTAATACAACCTCAAACTCATTTATAAAACTTAAATGCAAGATTTATTCCACAAAATCTAGGTTTTGATATTTACACCTCCAATCCATATTTTTCCCCACAATTCATGAAATCAAATACACATATGAATTATTTAGCAAGATTAAACACTTGCCTCAAAATTGTAGGGGTTGAATCGTCCTCGAGATCGTGTATTGGTCAGAAATCTCCAAGCTTTCTCCTATCTTTTCTTCCTTTCTTCTTCTTTCTCTCTCTCTCTCTCTCTCTTTACCTATTTCTCACAAATGAGATAGGCTGATCCGTAAGCCTCTTAAGCCTTTAAAACATAAATCCCAGTTTTAAATGATAATACACACTTTAAATGACTTGTTTACTCCAATTCGAGTCAAACTAACTTAAAAATATTCTGGAACCGAAATAAATCCCAAGGATAGTCATTTTGACTTTCTAGACCCATCCGGAATCAATAGCGCACTCAGAATCGTCATCCGGAATACTTTATAACATCCTTAATTTTTGGACCTCAATTTCCAAATTCTCTAATTTAAATATATTTTATTTCTCCCAAAATTTTAATTTCTCAGGCCCAAAAATTGCGGGTTATTACAAGGAAGTTATTTATTGTACAAATCATGTAAAACTTATTGATTTTATGATAAATGTTATATTGAACATTTTGACGAAATAATAGGATGCATATATGAGTTTTACGGGTATAAAACCTTACATTCACAACATAAACTCATGTTGTTCGGATAAATGGATTAAATGTGTTGAAAATGTTCAAAAATAAGTCTTTTAACATTGAGTGATAAATATTGAAATTTCAGGAAGCTAATCACATAAAATGATAAAATTTATATGGACAAAGTTTAAGAAACTTGAAGGAAACAAGTTAAATGGGTGTTAAGTGTAAATGTAGTAAAAACATCGGTGTTCAAAGTGCAATATCGAAAGGCTAATGCCCAAAGTAAAACAAGGGAAAATAATAATAATGTAAAGCTATCAATTCGTAAGACAATTATTAAAATGTCAAAAGTTTGGCTTTGGGGCCAAAAGTAAGATTTTAGAAAAAGTTTGGACTTATGTAGTAACATTTACAAAAGTGAGTGTTGTTTTGGAAAATTAGTTTTATGAAATGATAAATGCAAAGTTAATATTTTGAAGGGAAAGTCTTAAAATGACAAAGGAAATGTTTTAGAACAAAAACATCACTTTATGTAAAATATGGACTAATAATGATTTCATCAAACTAAATGACTTTAGTTAAAGCGTTAGATTTTATGCGATGAAAAGTCATATTTTGTGAAGTAAAGATGAAAAGAAGCATTCTTGGAAAAATGTCTAAAATGCAAATTTACAAGTGTGTGAATGGTGAAAAATACATTAAAGTATATAAACGGGTATTTGAACTCAGAGATCAAGTTTCATGAAAAATTATAAATGAAGTTATTCTCAAAAGGTGAAATACCGAGTTTTAAAGTGAAATGCAAATCAACTTTCGATAAAGTGTGATACTTGAAAATAAAGTGTGTTGGGATTTATCTCGTTCCTGGTATTTGTCCTGATCGATCGGTAAGAGAAAATAAATTAAAATTGCACAAAAATAGTTAAGAAAGAAAGAAAGGAAAAAGGGTTACAATGACGTAACAAGTAAATGACCTCATAGGTAATCGGGAAATTTAAGGAGGGTCCGAAACCTTAGGGGGAGGCTTAATACTTAGACACAAGACCACTGATCAGTAGCATACTTGGCATGGTGGGAGTCCGTGAAAGGTCGTATAACACTCGTGAATTGGTACCCCAATTAATCAAGTGAAAAGATAATTTTGATCACGATGCTTATTAATGCAAAGCAAGTTTATGAAACAACTTGGAAAAATATGAAAGTATGTTAATGGTTGAATTAATGGGACACGGGTGGTAAAGTAATAAAGATTAAGTGTGATTGGGTACATCGCCCGGGTTGCGTGGTCATAATGTCAATTGCATGGTTACGATACAACTTGCACGAGAACACTTAATCTATTGAAAGATGATTTCATAATTTCTAAAATACATTGTAAACATATGTAGATATTCGTTTCTATATTGTACTCTGCTAGTATTTCTCCTTCTAGGAGCAAACTCATACCCCACAATTCCCCCCCCCCCCCCCCCCGGGTACTTCAGGTAGAGGAAATGACAAGGATAATGGGAAAAGAAAGAAGAGTTAACCACAACTATAAAGCTCTGTCACTATTTTATTTTAATACAAACTTTAATTTCAAACAATGGTTTTTATCATTTGACTATAGAGTAAGAACTTTAGTATTGGTTGTAGTGATACATGGAAATTGTAGATTTTATGTTAATGGTTATTTATTTCATGAGATCACAAAACCCCTTTATTTCAAGTGTTCCTACGAAATGCATACGTTGGACATCATTTCATTAATCAAATTAAATATATTTTGTGACACAAATCAATAAAGAAAGTGTTTATTTCAAAAGGGGATTTTCTTAAATGAAATCAAAGTATAAAAAAGTTTTTGGCATCGACATCCGGAAATGGGGCATCAAAAGTTGGTATTAAAGCATATGTTACATGAGTGTCAGAGTTTGCGCTTGCATTTCATTTTCATATAAAGCTAAACCATTATATACTGTCTAAGCTAAGGTATTAGTTCATGTTGGCTACGATGAGGGTAGGTGTAATAGTCGGTTATTAGAATGGGATTTAATCCTTCGATACTCGGGTTTGAGTATAAAAGATAATCTCTAACATGTATTTGGGATTATAGAAATTTTATGTACACTTTTAAGGCATCAAAATGATGTTTTTTTTAATCACGGTAAGTAATAACAATTTAAGGTTATAGAAGGGGATGCCATCAGTGGTCGTACATGAAATTAATAATTGTATTTAATGTCAAGGACATATGACATAAAAGAATGATTCATGTGGACCATTGTAGATAAAGATTCTATATAGGGATATAACACGACAAGTGTGTTAGTCTAAACAAAACTTTTAATTGGTAAGAAATTATACGTTAGTGTAAAAATCTTCATTACATCGAATGATGTTAGGTGTATGGCATACGAACAAGAATGTAAGTTGTCGATAGTCATTATGACCCAAGGGACATGTACAGACATGAAGGCTCTCCTTTTAATCTTAATAAATATTGGAAAAATATTGGTTTTGTTTCTTAGGTAGAATGATTGAGTTTCATAGAAGACATATGGCAAGTCACACAAAGGTGTTAAGAAACATATATAATATTTAATTTGGAGTTTAAAAGTGGATCTTTAAGGTTTTGTCATTTTCATAAAAAGAAGTTCGTTCTTGATTAAGTGTAATGTGGAGTTTAACTTAATATTCAGTATACCCTGTTGTAGAGAGTTTACTATACAAATGCAATGTATGCACTATGCTTTAGAGAAAATTTTGTGAATATATGGGATGAAACAAAAGATTTATATGTGACACCTCGCCTATTCTAACCACGGGTGATCAATACTTCATTAAAATAAACAAGAAGCTCATCTGCTTCATTATTAGCATCATTGTCGAAAAAGTTATTAATTACTAATCACTTATGTCAAATTAAGCTGGTGTCAAATTTTATCTTTCATTATTAGAACAACAAGAAAAAATAAATAAATTTAACCAAACCATCCACACAAATAATAATCTGAACAACCAGCCGATACACACACACACACACACACACACACACACACACATATATATATATATGTACAAGACCGAATAAACCATCGCTTTCCAAAATAAATAATCCAACTACAATCTGAAATAAAAATGGAATCTGAATACAGTATGATAAATAAACTGAGGCTGATATTACCAACCAAGAGGGGTAGAAAAAATGTGCCCCCTTCAACAACCAAGAAGAACGTCGACACATCCTAGGCTGATATTACCAAAAAGAGGAAGAGCACGGCGGACCGAATCATCTGAGGCCAGGAGAGACTCAGAAAGGGGATCGTACCATTCCCATCTCTACAGATGATGCCCTGGCTACTCGTCTTTCTCAGTAAAAAATTAGTGATAGACTCATTGGCCACCGTCTGAAGGCTGCCAATGATATCAGCATAATAAGGACTAAAGAGGATAAACATTTCTTACACTCTTTGGATGTCCCGTTGCTGGCCCAGTTTACTCTCCACAAAATAATTTCGGTATTAGTTTTTGTTCATTTTCTCTACTAAAGTATAACCTCGGTTCTTTTAGAAATTATAGCTCATAAATTCATACGTCTAAACTTCTACTACAGGGCTTCTTATCCTTGCATCATCTTACTGATTGGACCTTGAAGAAGATGCCCCTCATAGAGAAGGGTAAAGAAGCTGAGAAGGTTCAAGCCTCTTTTAATGAAGAGGTTAAAAATATGAAAGAAGTTATTAAGGAGAGAGACAAAGACATATCTAAGCTCAAAAAGTATGATGACGCTGCTCTAAAGGCTAAGGATGATGCCCTTCATACTAAGGTGAATGCTGCAGTTAAGGCTTCTTTAGAGGATTCTATAGAGAAGACCATTAGACAATATAAGGTCTTTGATGAATTAATCAGCTTTGGCTTTGAATACCTTGAAAGGGGTATCAAAGCAACTAGCAAATGGGCATCCACTAAGGAAAAGGTGTCTTGGAGCCCGTCTGCCTCAGACTTTGAGGGTCTTAGATTTGGTGTCCCTCAGTTTTCTCAGGCCTTGCAATCAGTTGAGGAGGTCGATGTTTCTCTAGCCGAGACTGCAACCCTAGAGGTCACTAAGACTGAAGATGCTAATCCTCAGGATGATGGGGGCTGAGGTGACAAATGTTGGCCATGATGTCACGACTACAGTTGCAGAGACTTAAGACTTTTCTTGTGAAGATTTTAAGAGTTATAATTTTGATTTCCATTTTGTTTGAACTTCTTATATTTTTATGAACTCCTAATGGCCTCTTGATGCCTCTGACTTGTAATTTACTTTTTTCATGATATAGTTCAGTCCTCTTTAGATTATGTTGCTTCATACGATGCTATGCTTGAATGTATTACCTCTTAAATGTTTTCTTAAGGTCTGAGGTCACTATACTATGATGTTTGACCTTAAATTATCCCCAAACTAACGGTGTTTAAGGTCTGAGGTCACCATATAATGATGTTTACCGTCATAAATTAACACCAAACTGAGGATGTTCAAGGTCTGAGGTCACCATATAATGATGTTTACCCTTATAAATCACCATCAAACTAATGATGTTCAAGGTGTGGTTACCATAATATGATGTTTCACCTTATATTTTCACCAAATTAATGATGTTTAAGGTCTGAGGTCACCATATAATGATGTTTACCCTCATAAATTACCACCAAACTAATGATGTTCAAGGTTTGAGGTCACCATATAATGATGTTTACCCTCATAAATTACCACCAAACTAATGATGTTTAAGGTCCGAGGTCACCATATAATGATGTTTACCCTCATAAATTATCACCAAGCTAATGATGTTCAAGGTTTGAGATCACCATATAATGATGTTTACCCTCATAAATTATCACCAAACTAATGATGTTCAAGGTCTGAGGTCACCATATAATGATGTTTACCCTCATAAATTACCACCAAACTAATGATGTTTAAGGTCCGAGGTCACCATATAAGGATGTTTACCCTCATAAGTTACAACCAAACTAATGATGTTCAAGGTTCGAGGTCAGCATATAATGATGTTTACCCTCATAAATTACCACCAAACTAATGATGTTTAAGGTCTGAGGTCACCATATAATGATGTTTACCCTCATAAATTATCACGAAACTCATGATGTTCAAGGTCTGAAGTCACCATATAATGATGTTTACCCTCATAAATTACCACCAAACTAATGATGTTTAAGGTCCGAGGTCACCATATAATGATGTTTACCCTCATAAATTACCACCAAACTAATGATGTTCAAGGTCTGAGGTCACCATCTAATGATGTTTACCCTCATAAATTACCACCAAACTAATGATGTTCAAGGTTTGAGGTCACCATATAATGATGTTTACCCTCATAAATTACCACCAAAATAATGATGTTCAAGGTCTGAGGTCACCATAATATTACGTTTAACCTTATATTTTACCACCGAACTAATGATGTTCAAGTTCTGAGGTCACCATAATATGATGTTTCACCTCATATTTTCACCAAATTAATGATGTTTAAGGTCCGAGGTCACCATATAATTATGTTTACCCTCATAAATTACCACCAAATTAATGATGTTTAAAGCATATAACAAGAGTACTAGCACAATATTGCTATCTTTTTGTTAATATCGTATGTCTAAACTGATACATGTATTACAAAGAGAGACGAACTGTAACATCATATGTAATATTTCTTCAAATGATAGGCATTCCAAGGGTTAGAGAAAGGTTTACTTTAAGATTTTCTAGCCGATAGGTACCAGGCACAACCTCATAAAATACTATGTAAGGACCATTCCAGTTTAGATGGAGCTTATTTTATTTTTACAATGTCTTCTTTAAGACTAGGTCTTCCACAGCTATAGGACTTGATTTCACCCTTTGATTGTAGGATTTTACGGTTCTCTACTGGTATGCTGCCTGTCTTATCTCTACATCCTCTTTTATTTCCTCTATCAAATTAAGATCAAGTCTTATCTCTTCCCCATTTCTCCAAGGATCATATATCTGAACTCTATGAGTGGGAAGTCCCACCTCTGTAGGGATGATAGCTTATGAACCGTGGGATAACATAAATGGAGTCTCTCCTGTTGGTGGCCTTGCTGTCGTCCCGTAGGCCCATAACACAACATATACCTCCTCTGTCCATCTCCCTTTGGCCTCTTCCAACCTCTTCTTTATCCCGTTAAGGATTGTTCGATTTATTACCTCGGTCTGACCGTTAGCCTAGGGTCATCCAGGAGAAGAGAAGAACTTCTTGATCCCTACTCTTTCGCACTATTTCTCTAAGGAAACATTTTTGAACTGGGTTCCATTATCTGAGATGAGGGTATTTGGAAGATCGTACCTTCATATGATGTTTTTCTAGATGAACTAGAAGGTCTTCTGTTCAGTAATTGTGATCATTGGCTCAACCTCTACCCATTTGGAGAAGTAATCAATTGCCACTATTAAGAATCAATAGTTGTTTGTAGCTCTTGGCAAGGGTCCTACTAAATCAATGCCCCATATTGCAAATGGCCAAGGTGAGCTGATTGACGTCATAGGTTGATGAGGTTGGTGTGGGATGGTGGAGAACCTCTGACACTTATCACACTTCTTCATGTGACCGGAGCAAGATCCTTCATGTATATCGTTCAAGATGTGCGGAGCCTTTGAAGGCTGGACACATCTGAGGAGAGTGAGTAGGAACCCCTTCTTGTACAAGACATCTCCCACAATTGAGAATTTAACAGTTTTGAACCTCAAATTTCTTCTTTCTGACTTTGACTCTGGTAGGTCTCCCTTTCTAATGTATCTGATAAGAGGATCCATCCATGAGGCTCCCATATTCAAATTGAGGCAAGGTTTGGCAGCCTGTTCTTCTTCAATGGTTAGCTTGAGCTGAATTTCAAAGGGTATTGCTCTTCTCATGCCTGTCCTTGTTGCTGAGGCTAACCTTGCGAGTGCATCGACTTGACTGTTGTCTTACCAAGGTATCCTCTTCATCTTCACTTCCTTGAAGCTTTTTAGCATCATTCTCACCCTCTTTAGGTACTTGTCCATCCTTTTATCTTTGGCCTCATACACTCCCAGAACTTGGTTGATGACCAACTTTGAGTCACTATGGACTAGGAGTTGGCCAACACTAAGGATTTTTGTCAAGGAGAGACCTGTTATTAATGCCTCATATTCTGACTCATTATTTGAAGATTTGAAGTTGAACCTCAATGCATATTCAATATCGATACCATATGGTGCTGACAATATCAGCCCCACTCTACTTTCGCTTTCACAGGACGACCCATAAACGAAGAGGTTCCAAATAGCTTTATCTGAAGAGAAGTTTCCCTCTGATAGGGTCCCTTGCCTGAAGAGGTACCTGTATTCCTCATTATCAACCATTATTTTTCTGACCTTGCTTGACTCAACCTCGTCCAGATCTTGGAAGACGTTTTCGTTTGGTTCATCTATAGCCTTTTGACTATCTTCAATATCAACCTTTTACCAGGTAAACTCCACTACAAAGTCTGCGACTGCCTATCCCTTGATGCCAACCCTGGGTTTATAAATAATGTTATACTCCCCCAACTCGATGGCCCAGGTCATCAGCCTGCCTGACTTCTCAGGCTTACGGAGGACCTGTCTGAGTGGGGAATCAGTTAGGATGACCATAGAGTGGTCTTGGAAGTATGGATTAATTTTCCTAGACGCATGTATCAAATCATAGGCTAATTTTTCCATCCTAGGGTAGTTTTGTTTATACCCTTGAAGAGCTTTACTATTGAAGTATACTGGCCTCTGCACTCCATCATCTTCTCATACTATTGCAACACTAATGGCTGACTCAGAGAAAACTGGATATACATATAACTTCTCACCCATAATGGGCCGAGATAGGAGTAATGGGGATTTGAGGTAGGACTAGAGCTCCTTAAAATACTTATCGCATTCCTCATCCCATTTGAAGGCCTTTCTAAGCACTTTGAAAAAAGGAAGATACTTGTCTGTAGCTCTTGAGATGAACCTGTTAAGTGCAGTAACTCTTTCGGTTAGCCTTTGAACGTCTTTGATAGTTCTGGGTGTCTTCATTTCTAACAAGGCCTTGATCTTCTCAGGGTTAGTCTCTATTCCCCTTTGATTGACGATGAATCCCAGAAACTTTTCTACTCCTACTCTGAAGGCACATTTGGCTAGGTTAAGCTTCATTATATACTTGTCCATGGTGTCAAAAGTTCTTTCAAGGTCAACCACATGAGTGTCAACCTTTAGACTCTTCATCAGCATGTCATCCACATACACTTCTATGGACTTGCCTATCTGATCCCTGAACATCTTATTTACAAGGCACTGGTAAGTAACCCCTGCATTCTTCAGCCCAAAGGGCATGACCTTGTAACAATAGGTCCCCTTATCTGTGATGAATGCTATCTTCTTTAAGTCTTTCGCATTCATAAAGATTTGATTATACCCAGAATATGTATCCATGAAACTCATGAGCTCATATCCTGCTGTGGCATCCACCATCTGATTGATACGAGGCAGGGGAAACTGTCTTTTGGGAAAGACTTGTTCAAATCAGTGAAGTCTACGCACATCCTCCATTTCTCATTTTCTTTTGGCAGAATGACAATGTTAGATAACCACTCAGGGTATATCACCTCTTTGATGAACTTGGCTTCTTCAAGCTTTCTGACCTCTTCTCTGATGACATCATACTTCTCTCTTGAGTATACTATTCTTCTCTGCTTGTTGGGCTTAGCATCTTCTGTGACATTGAATTTGTGGAACATAATCTTAGGGTCAATACCTGGCATGTCTACATGGCTCCAGGAAAAGACATTTTGTCTCTTACTTAAGAGCTTCACCAGCTCTTCCTTGATCTCAAGTCTTAGGGCTCTGCTGACTTGGATAATTTTTTTGGCTCGTCCTCATTGAGGACGATGGATTCTACCTCTTTCGTGACCTCTCCCTTCTTAAGCTTTGTTTCATCTATAGGATCAAGTGTATCGATGTTGTACGTGGTTCTTGCTCTCTTATGAGCCTCTCTCTCTTTCGCAGAGTTAAAGTATCATTCTCGTGCCGATATTTGGTCACCTTACACTTTCCCTACCCAATACGAAGTCGAGAATTTTTGCATTTGGTGGATCATTAAAGGCACGGACTCAAATTCCTTGAGGGCTACTCTTCCTATGATGAGGTTGTAAGTTAAGAAGACGTTTTCATCCATCACAAAAAAATAATTTTTCTGGTCAACCTCTTAGGACATTCATCTCTGATTCTCACATCCATCTCATATATACCTAATGGATTAACCTTTTCACTGCTGAAGTTGATTAAGGTATGATGATAAAGGACAAGCCTAGCTCTGCTGAGGCCTAGGCTCTTAAAGGATGGCCAGAACATAACGTCTGCAGAGCTACCTCCATCAACGAGGATTCTCTTAACTTCACACCCATTCATCCTTGTGGTGATTACCAGCGGGTCATCGTGAGGGGATAAAATACCTTTGAAATCAAATCGTGAGAAGCTAACTATGAGGGTATCCATATCCACCTTCTTTCTCTTCTCGTGCTTACCCTTTGTAGATGCTAAGTTCACAACCTCGGCTTTGGTCTCTGACTTGGCCTCTGCTACGTGAGCCTTGTGACTGGCTCCTCAACAAATTGTGTTCACACCAAAAAAGATCATACCAACCCTCTTCACTGGGACATTGTCATCTTTTAGTGGGAGGTCAGGGTCATCGTCATCATCATCTGAGTCCTCAGCTCTTCTGGCAGGGGCATCTTCTCAGCATCTGTCATTTATTTTCTTTTTAGGGTCGTCTCTTCCCCCTTATAAGCTCTTCCATCCACATACCTTCTGAGATTTCCAGACTTCAACATCTTATTAATCTCGTCCTTCAGGGTAAAACACTTATCGGTTAGATGGCCATGATCTTGGTGGAACTCACACCATAAGTTATTATTCCTCTTATGTGGAGGAGCCTTCAGCTTCTTCGGCCATCTCAGGGACCTGTCATTATTTATCTCATTGAGGATGTGTTCGCAGCTTACAGTTAGAGGAGTGCAGTGTGAAAACTTATCGTCTGCAGCGCTCTTCTTTCCATCCTTCTTCCTTTGAAATTTCCCACTACTACTTCCATTATCATCCTCATACTTTGCAGCCATTGCTTCTTTAGCGTTCATGACCCTACTAGCTTTTGTTAACAACTCAACCATAGACTTAGGAGGGTATTTATTAAGCTTACAAAGTAGCTTTGCCTTATGAAGTCCTCCAATGAGGGATGTCATAGCTATATTCTCTTCGTAATCTTTAACCTCCAAGTTTTCCTTGTTGAATCTTACAATGTAGTCTCTGAGGCTCTCATTCTTGCCTTGATTTACATAGAGTAGATGGGTCATCTTCTTCTAAGGTTTTACCCCCCAAAAAAAGTTATGTATAAAATGCTCAGCCAAACCCTTAAAGTTCTCAACAGAATTTTTAGGAAGAGAAGTGAACCAAATGTGTGCAGATCCCGTAAAGGTGCTTGAAAAAGCTCGGCTCCTCATCTCATCGGGGATTGAATAAATGTCTACTATAGACTGATATATCTCAGTATGATTTATAGGGTTGGTACTTCCATCATACTTGGGAGACACCATTAGTGGTTTAAATTTGGTAGGGGTTGGGAATTTGACAATCTTTGCCACGAATGGGGAGCCCTCTGCGAATCCCCTTTGTAGTGGGTCTTGGCTTTTTATGAGGCTACCTATCTTCTCTTCTAGCCGTTGAATGGATTCATTCCACGGTTTAGCAACGTCGTCCTGGCCGAGGTTGTCCCCAACCACCTCTAAGGGGTGAATTGAGGGTTCCCCAACTATTGCACAACATCAGTTGTTGACCTCCTGGCCACAATCTCGGCCATGTTGGGGTCGGCCATGATGAGGCTGATGTTCACCATCTTCCCTTTGTGAGCCAGTTGAGCTTCTAGACCTAGATAACCTCTACCTTAGATCATTATTTGGGTTGAGACTTTCACAGTCCGACCCTCTACTCAAGCGATCAAAAGATGATCCTCTTACTGGGCATCACCAACCTCGACATGTCTTGCTCCATAACCTCGGCTCTGCTATATATGATGTATTATGTTGTTTGAAACCTCATATGGCTCCTAACAGTCTACTGGAGCATCCTATTCCTTAATGTCATCGTACCTATCCTTAAAGCAAGGGTTTCCTTGACTCCCCAGGCATAAACGCCTAGGGTCAGTAATGTCCCTCCTCCACTGAGGTGTAGGTTGATCCTTTCGCGATGCCTAGGGTGGTCCACTGGCCTCAGGATGTGGTTCAACAGTTGTCAGAGTAATCATCTCCGGTGAGACCCCAGGTGGTCTTATTATATTATGGCTTAGCTGGGCAATTTGCTCCTTCATCACTTGTTGGGTCGCATCCAAGGACTTCAAGGATGATGCCACCTCAGCCATCTCGAACTGGGGTGGTGCCTGGATGGAACTGGGTCCTCAAACACCATATGGTGGAGGAGGTGGTGGTAACTCTGGAGCCATACGGTAAGGCTAGAGAGCTTGCAAAGAAAATATTATAGAGATTGGTACCTGAAAGGACCTCTTTCAATGGTGACACAGATTCACACGTAGGGTGAGGTCTGGTTCACCACCAGAGTCTTCGGTGAGGTTAAGATGCAAAGGGAAGAGATGAATCTTCTCATTCCCAAAGACGATGCCAAAATAATGATACTGAAAACATCACCACCAGATGAGGTGTTGATAATCTCAAGCTAGCAATAACAGTGGTAGCATAATATTGTATATATATAGAAGATTGAGGTGAGGAAAAGAGGATGGACACTTGTATGTAAGTGGTTCAGCTAATCTGTCCTACGTCCACTGTGAGTGTGAGTGATATCACTAGATGAAGGTACTAACAACCATAGATACAATCTTTCAAGTTTTCTCTCTCTACTGTGTGAACCAACAGAATTTCATCTAGGGTTGTAATTATGGATCCCTTTATAAGGTAGAGGATGACCTCTATATATAGTGTTTGAGGGGTGTAATGTACCCCTAAGCATGCAATGAGCATGTGCATGAGGATCGAACTAGTATGAGAATGACACATGGTTGATCTTATATAGATAATGATGACCTCAATATTCCCTCACGTTTAGGGAATGATTCGGTTGTAACATAGACGACCTTACTGACGGTTATCATAAGGTCCTTTTTAGCTCGGTTGTGATACATGTTGAGGTTGGTGACTCAGAGTACGAGGGTGCACTTTGGGCATACCATATAATATATTACTTCTTAAAATATCCTGGCTAAAATTGCCAAACTCTCATAGCGATAGCCAAAATCAAGAACGTTCCCATTTGTAATAGTATATAAGTATTCATACACTTAAAATACTAAACTTATAAGTATTCTCTCACTTAAGATTTAACTCACACCTTAGACACTTTTAAGGATTTTATATAAACCCAAATATACCAATTCATAATAATTAAATAAGTATATACTCAACTTATCTTAATTCCATATTTATCGCATCACCCATAATAATAGACGTCAATATAGACGTACCGAATAGTAGCTTAATCCTCTCAATCCCATATCCTAAATTCCATCGTACTCGCATCCTAGGATCCACTCAAATGTAATCGGACCATATTTATTCTCTACGCATAAATATATATACTCATATGAAGAAGACTTCTCTCAAATTTTTCTCGTCCTAAACATTCACTAAGTCTATACCCCGGATTGCACACTCAACTAATCCAAAGTTCTCTCTTCCAACACGAGGTTTACTCACCCTCAATTCCATTATCTGGGAGTCCTAATATCACATCTAGAATCCCCTACAATAATCTCCAATTTATGATTTAACTCCCCCTACAGTGAAGGGAGGAAAACTATTAAATCCAGCTAAGGAAAATCGATTCGCCCCTAATGCGAATCGATTCGGAAAAAGTTCTGTAATCAGGTCCTCAAAGGTGAATCGATTCATTGTTAATCCAAATCAATTTATCCTAAGCTACCCTTACAGGTCCCCTTATGCGAATCGATTCGCCCTATTCGGAGCTCACTGTTTGGGCGATTTCATTTTCTCCAAAAAAACCAAATATCATCCCAACTTCCATTTTTGTGGATTCTAATCTCAATTAACAACACTACAATCATCCTAACACTGATTTATATCTAACACATCAATTAATTTATGGGATAGAACAATTTCTCTTAGATTTAAACCCTAAAACCAATTAAACTCTCTTTTATCATTTCTACCCATATATACACACCATTAACACAGGTTTAATACTAGAAGTCATCAAGAATTAACAATACATCAATTTGTAAAATCAAAATCAATTTTCTCAAATTTATTTCAAGGGTTTCAACCCAAAAATCATATAGTTTACCAACTACAATATGGTATACACACACTCAATTAAATAAATCAAGTAAACACTTGTCTCGTGGATAAAATCCGACGACCTCGGGTCGAATCCTACGGAGTTTGGGACGGAATCCCCTTTCTCTTCTCCATTTTCATTCTTCCTTACTTTACTTCTTCTTTTCTTTATTTTCTTTCTTCTATTTCTCTCTCTCTTTTACCTTATAAGAAAGAAAAGAAGTGTATCCCCTTATTAAACCCAAAAATGACTCGTTTACTCAATTGCGAGTTCCTACTAGTCTAAAAGTCCCTGGAACCCAAATGCTACCCCCGGGTACTCTATTCTGACTATTTCGTCCATTTCAAAACCAGCCGTGCACTCAAAATATCCATCCGAGTCACTTAACTAAAATTCACTAATCAGACCCAACACTTCTCAACACGTGTTCTCTCAAACATGAAATAATTCCCACCCCTTTACCCAACTGCGACATGACATAAAAATATTCTGACTAATTTACTTAGTCCCCAAAGTAAATGTAACACACATCGGTAATCATCTAACACTCATAAACTCTGAAATTACTATTCACAAAATTCCTCTAATTATCAAATTACCCCCATTTATGTAATTTTAATATCCATAAAAGTACGGGGTATTACAGTTTGTGGTTGCGATTCCAGTAGCTCCTAATGAGCCTCCCTCACATTATCCCTATCCGCTGCTCTTGCCGCTCATTCTATCCTGATTGGTTTATGAAAATAGATCGAATTGTATGAGTTAATAGTCAATACAAATATAATAGCAGAAGAACGAAATCTCTAATACGTAATTATGAATGCAATAGTCCTAAACAATATGGCTCTATATCAAAGAATGCTACGCTGAAATCGTAGTAAACCATACAAATCCTGTGGACACTAGAACCTGATACTCTAATACCATCTGTGACACTTTGCCTATTCTAACCACTAGTGATCAGTCCTTCATTAAAATAAGTAGGAATCTCATTTGGTTCATTCTTAGCATCACCGTCGAAAAACTTAATAATTAATACTAACTTATGCCAAATTAAGTCGATGCCAAATTTATCTTTCATTATTAGAACAACAAGAAGAAATGAATAAATTTAACCAAACCATCCACACAAATAATAGTCTGAACAATCACACGACAAATATATATAAATAAGACCGAATAAACCATCGGTTCCCAAAATAAATAATCCAACTACAATGTAAAATAAATAACTGAATTTGAATACAGTACGATAAATAAACTGAGAAACTAAATTGTTTGAGGGGCAACACGCCCAAATGAAATACTGAGAGAAATCCTATCTAGAAGTGAATGAGCTGAAGCATCTACAGAAACTTCTGCAAGTCTCCAAAAATGTTGCAACTACGCATCTCTAGATATAATCATCAAGATAGGTGTCCCTGTGGCTGGACACCTAAAAGGTTTTGAAAATATTTTGACACGGGTTTGAGCCCAAGAAAACAGTTTGAAAATAATTTGCAAGTGTTTAAGTCACATTTTAAGTTCGTTATTAGATACACATGTTAATTACATGTACACTCCCTTAAGATTCTCACTTCTCGACTAATGTACACGCCTAACGTACCCTATCTAGCTATGCTATTCATCCCAACCAAAGAATGTATATACATAACCTCAATAAGTCTAGCTCTCTCATAATACCCATATTATACGCTACCACCATATCAATAAGTAATACGTCCCACGTATTATTATTGATTCAATCAATTAAGTTTCCCTACTTAATTACTTTTGGATGTAAATAATCTATCAGTTCTATTATCACACATAAGTATATATATTATGCCTGTATATATTCATCATTCCCAAAATAGCCCCTCATGATGCTGGCATACTTATCTATCAAGTCAATGTACCTCTCGTACAAAATCAAGGACCAGTGGTTGGGTATGTCTCCTTGAACCCAAAATAAATCAACACACAATGGAGGCGAACATGGTTCTAAGACTTTGGGATACGCACATACCTAACGTACCCAAATGACACATCAGTTCCACTAATACACAACACATCGTGAGCCGCCCTAAGTTCCATATTTTGGGGCAAAAATCCATTCCTCACTGAAATCATCAAGGTGGGATTGCCCTCTGTGAGGAAACCTACGGATGGAAGGCAACGTAGGTATGTTCACACACAATTATATATATATATATATATATATATATATATATATATATATATATATATATATAGAGAGAGAGAGAGAGAGAGAGAGAGAGAGAGAGAGAGAGAGAGAGAGAGAGAGGCAGGCTCCTGTACACACTAAGTTTGCACATTACCTTTTTAAAGTAGTAAAAACAATATTTTTGAGTTGATTTTTTTTGTGTGATATTTAAACATTTCAAGGAACCCATATAAAAAAATCAGGTCAAAAAAACTTTTTTTACTAGTTTTAAAAAATCGGTCAAACTTTCTATGCTTTTAAGCCCTTTAAAAACTACGAAAGTTTGATCGATTTTTTAAAAATAGCAAAAAAAGTTTTTTTGAGCTAATTTGTTTAATGTGAGTCCGTTGAAATGTTAAAATATCACATAAAAAAATTGGTGTGCTCCAGCACTCAAAAATATTTTTTTTACTACTTTAAAAACTTAATGTGCAAACTTAGTGTGCAAAGGAGCCTGCCTCTCTCTCTCTCTCTCTCTCTCTATATATATATATATATATATATATATATATATATATATCAAACATAGGTATACACACAAGCTATAAGTATATATCATGTACGTAGTATATATCTCTTTCATACCTAACGTACAATTCATTGCAATTATAACCTCTTATTGTATATTAACGAGTATCGCACACCACCTGAAGGGTCCTAATTACCCCTTTAATAAATATCAGTAGCTACTACTCTCATGCACTACTGGTCTAAGTAATAGGTTCACTCATACTCTCCATGATCCGTTCGTATCCCCTCGAATTTATTATTTCGTAATTCATACCCAACAGGTATTCGCCTATATTCTCTTGTTATGGCTAAGACTTTACCCACATTAGGCATACTGTAAGTCATTATAATCCTCATTATGAATTAAAGATGTCCTAAAATTCTCCTTGTTAATTATTCACAAATTAAGTGCTTAAAAAGAAAATTTCTCAATTCAGGGCAAATCGAATCGATTCTCTTAAAGACTGAATCGATTCGAAAAGTGTCAGGTCTTCTTCTTCCCATACGAAGTTGCGTTTTTCACCATTTTTGTTTATATAAATTTCATGCAAGACTCTCAAACTCCCAACCAACATAACTAATCATCAGTTATATGTATAGGGATCGTTTTTAATGTTTTTAACACAATAAATCCTTAAGAAAAACACCCGAGAACAAATCCATTTCGATATTTATCAAAAACCCTAGTTTTTGTTTTCTTCACACATGTTCTTCAAAAACCTAGATTTCTTCCTTGTTATTATCATATAACTTGTGATTTCTTATTGTTTACATCAGTGGATCCATTCTACGTGCAAATCCTACCCCAATTCATGAGTTTTCTAGATCTACACCTCAAGAATATCATTTAAATCAATTAATTGAAACCCTACACTACATGGGTATTATAACTCAATTAAAATATACAAGAGTAATACTTGCGTTATCAAGCAGGTCTGGTTTCATGAATATGTTGATAGAATTGGTTTTTCCTTACTCTGATCACGATTCTAGCAAGGTTTGGGGTGATAATTGGTGTGGGAAGCCTTGGTTTTCTCCTCGTCCTCCGCTCCTATGGCCTCTTATCTCTCAACTTTGTGTTTACCCTAGCCTTTAACCCAAAGGGGAATATATTTTGGAGTCCTCTTTACCCTAATATCTTGAATGACAGAAATGTCCTCTCGTGATGCCGGTTTAGTCTAAAATTGCTCCAAGACCCAAATACTACTCCCGGGTACACTATTTTGACTATTTTGGCCCTTTCAAAATCAATCATGGCCTAAAATTTATCATTCGGTTACTCTAAAATATATCCTATCTCGACCTCATATAGTCCACACATGACACCCAATTGAGATATACCACTGTCAATCACTATGAATTAAAAGGCCAAATCACTATTCACTTAGTAATTTTATTCGATAAACATTAATCATTTCTCTCCGATTAATAATTTAATTTATACATAATATTTTATTTCATTAGATTACGTCACATGTGTACTTTAAAAATTTGCCGAATTAATTCAATTTTACATGCTCAGAAATACGGTGTTACATTATATTAATGAATAGGTGAAATAAAATCTTAGGATGTCTCAATGAAAGGAATCCAAGCATTTGTAGTCATTAAAGGATAATTTTGTTTATTTTGGTAGTGGAGTTATAAATTTTAATGAAGTTGAGGAATGAATGATCTATGAGTAAAGACTTGTGTTTGGAAAAAATAGAAAGGTTTCACTTTTGAGTTTCCTTTATGTTGACGAGTAGATTTATAAAAACACAACATAATGATTTGATGATTCCATTAGTGCCTTGGCTTAGTTAGGAATAACTAAGCAAGATATCTGTAACACCCCGCGTAATTTTGGCATTGACCACCACCAAAACTATGTCGGGCATCACTAAATTAAATATCATGCTTAGCATGTGACATATATGAGACATATACAAATTTATTCCACGATGTAATAATTGAATTGATCCAATAACAAAAATCAGTCATCCAATAAAAATCCATCACCGTGTTAATCTTCACATTTAAATCCAACTCCAAATAAATATAATCTCAAATAAAATGATCCAACTGTAAGTATCTTAATAAATTGTAGACAACTATGGAACCGATTGCCCACTAAAACCACAACTAGAGTCTCATAATAAGTACGACTAAATGGAAAATAAGACTAAACTACTAATCATAAAAATAAATAGAACTCCAACTGCACCTTCAAGGTATAACTCCAAGCTCCTATGTAGCTACTCCAAGACTTATACCTGAAAAATGTTAGTCAATGTACAAGGTCAGATCCCTGAGCACGAATACACACTACTCCCCTCAATTAGGGTCCGTGAACCCAGGCAGTATCACTACACATGATAAATATCACAATAGAATATTTTAAATTTAAATGAGATAATTATTAGCGATGCGAGTAAATAAACGACATATGCTAAAATACGCATCTATGCTACCCCAATGTCTATGTCCGATTTTTCATTCATCTAACTTAATTTCATTTAATTAAGTTATCGATTTACATCATTTGTGGGACTCCCACTTAAATCTTTATCTCATATTATTTATTTGGTTGCGGGACTCTCGCTGTTTTACACCACACCCATTCCCCTCACTATGGCTAGTAAGCCCGGTTCATTATCAGCTCTGCACACACTCGTGAGGTTCCATGCACGACACGTCACTATAGCCCGTCAGCCCAATTAACTGTCAGCCCTGCACATACTCTCTCTGCAAACATATTTTAATACACATTTTATTATCTTAGGTATTAATTCTCAATTACTCATCTTTCTCATTTTTCTATTGCATAGACCCCATACTTATTATCGATGTGAGACCCTCAAAACACCCTTAGTCCCATACTTAAGGTCTTCAAAACACAAATAAATCCTACCCTATGATATAGGATGAATGTCTATCAATAATCTCTCCATATTCGTAAGCCTAGGTGTAACACCCCGTAATTTTATGCATTTAATATCTAATTAATTACGGAATTCTAAAGTACTTTTGTGTCGAAATTTTAATTGAATTAATTATGGTAATATTTATTTAAATATTAATCGGGTAGCGAATGATTAATATTTAGGGAAATTTAATTACTAAGTGAATAATAATAATTTATTTACATCATTTCGGGTATTAGTGACGGGGTATGTACTTATCTCAGCCGGGAGTCGATATAGACTAATTTGGGTGCAAGATAAGAATTTTTATAAATTAATTCGGACGCTAATTATGAGGGTACGGTTGAGTCCTTATGGGCCGAGATAGTCGAAAAAGTGTACCCGAGGGTAGTAAACAGGTCACGGGACGTTTTTAAGCATAGTCGGGCCCACACGATGGCATTTGGGTCACTTGGACTTGTCTCATTAGGTTAAAAATGGGAATAAGCCTAATTACTTAATTATAGGGAAAAAGGGGACGACTGATTTGGGATTAGAAAACACATAGTGGGAGAGAAAACCCTAAGAAGCAGTTAAAGGCAATTTGGGGGATAAAGGAAACAGCCAAAAGAGGGGATTTCATCTTCAACCTTGAGAATCCCAACTCCAGATCAGACCCCTTGAAAGCATAAGGCAAGTGGTTAACTTGCTGCATCATTTAATTATGTTTTCAATTCATATTTATGTGATGTGAATACCTAAAATTTGTTTTGGGGATAAATGGGTACAAAAATGGGGTTTTTGTAATTGGAGCACAAAATGAGAATTGGCGTAGGAATTTATGGTGTAACATGATTCTGAATAGATATTTGCCTTAGTTGTAATAAGACCAGACGAATTAGGAATGAAATTGATTTGGTAATTTGGTGTTGTGACTGATTTACGAATGACTGGGCCTTTTTCCCCAATTTAGAAAAAATAGTAGAGAACGTAAATTAAACCGGGTTTGGAGACTTTATGGGGGCCCCTTATGATGTTCTCGACGTGTTATATTGACGAGAAGGCTTGGGTTGGTTTGTAGAGGGAGTTGGGAATTTATGGTTTTCGTCCATGGCTGAAATAGGGACTCAGAGAAGACGAAGTCCTGTTCGATCGATCGGTCCGATATTTTTGACAGTTATGCCAGTTTTAATATATAAGGGAAATTAATTAGAATTTCTTCCCCATACTTTAGTTAGTGAGAAATAAGTATGAAACATTAATTCCTAACGAAAATAAAGGAGATTAATTGGGGTTAGGAGGAATTGAGGTGTGACACGTTATAGAAATTTTGGAAGAATATTTCAAAATAATTAAATACGGATCGAGCGAGCGAGTCCGGGTATATTGGTAGGGATATCAAAGTGTTAAATTAATTTAGATTGAAAACTAATTAATTTGGAGTCGGGGATTGGCACTTGGGTATTATTTTATTTCAGGCCACGAGAGCGAGTCCGAATATATTGGTTGGAGCGACACCAAAAGTAAATTTAATTATAATTAATATGCAATTAATTAAAAATCAGAGTTGGGCCATAAAATCATGATAATTTATATAGGCTTGTGCTACGGACTTAGTACCCGGTATAGACGGTGTGTTTTATATATATATATATATATATATATATATATATATATATATATATATATATATATATATATATATATATATATATATATATATATATATACGGTGTGTGATAGTATATATATATGGTGTGTGCATTAATATCAGTGGCTAGATGTTATTATTATATATACTCTAGTGCTATCAGGGAAGGTTGCGCATAGAGGGTGAATCCCCTGGCTTGAGGAGTAGGGAGAGTATATCCACAGGTCATAACATCCATTATATGGGTGAGGGGCATCTCACTTTCAGGGAAGGAATATGATCGCCTCCAATATTTATGTTATTAACCAAGTTAGTGAGCGGGTAACTAGGTGATGTGAATAGACCTAGAGGAATAACACTTAAAAGAATATACATTCGTTGAGTTATTACTCGGGAGGATGTTCGTTATTAATTATTATTTGAACATATGTGTGATTGTTGTAATATGACTACGTATATAATGGGATAAATAATTAAATACAAGTAATTTAATACATGTCGTGAATTGTATTATATGTATAACGGGTGTGAAAGTTACATGAATTTAAGAAGGGGAATGATCAATTAAGTTAATGTGATAATAACTTAGAAATCATAATTTTTGCATACTCGGTTAGAGTAGGGTGGTTGCAAGGGGTTTAATAAGTTATCTTTTGGGATGAATAACTAGGGAAATTAATTAAGTCGTTAATAGTGCATAGTAGAGGAGGGGTGAGGAGGTCCTCAAGGGAGTGCGACACTAACTAAAATATGAAGAGCATGCATACATATTTATTACTGCAAGTTAATCATTTGCTAAATGTTTTCCAAATGTTTTGGGTACTAACCCTTACTATAAAAACTTTTAAAAACCTTTTAGGTTTCCAGCCACAGGGACGCCAGACTTGAATCATTCCAAGGATCCATTGCTGCAGCATATGTGGATGTTGCAGGAGTTTGATAGGTGCTTCGTTATTTTCATTACTAGTGTAGGAATTTCCTATCAGCAACCCGAGCATGTCGCTCACTGTTTTATTCAGTACTTATGTTAGACTTGTTGAGATTTCTTTCTTGTCTTTACTTTTGTTGGATTTGAACCGATGGTTTATACGGTCAGCTATTTAGATGTCAATGGTGGATTTCAATTAATTGTGATTGTTTAAATTATTTTGTTTCTGCATGAGTATTTCATTAAATTAATGAAAGATAAAACTCGACATCCGTCTAATTTTCTCACTTAAGTGGTTAGTAAGTAAAAAGGAGACAATGATGCTAAGAATGAACCAACTGAGAAACCTGTTCTAATTTAATTTAGGACTGATCACCCGGGGTTAATTAGGCGGGGTGTCGCAGATGGTATCAGAGCATCAGGTTCTAGTGTCCTTAGGATCTGTGCGGCTTACTACATTTCAGCGTAGCGTTCGGTTGTTATATAGCCCTATTATTAGGACTATTGATTCACTTTTCGCTTTTGAGATATCGTATTTTCTGCTATTAGATTTTTGTATAAATTGTGTACATATATGATTCGATCTATTTTCTGATGCCACCGAATAGATAGAGAGTGGTGAGTTGTGAGGCTTGAGATGAGTTCTGGGAAGCTCATCAGGAGCCACAGGTACCGCCACCCCCACCCGAGTTGATCTCCAATACTCAGGTGGCAGTCATAGTGGCCCAAGACATTGAGACAGTAATGAGGGCTATGGCAACCTATTTTCCTCAGCCTCAGGCACCACCTCTAGTGGCACCAATAATTCAGGCTCCAGTGGGGACACCATCTTGGTAGCGAGTTAGGGAGATCTTTTGGAAGGGTCACCCACCCGCGTTTCGGGGTAGTACCAATGTAGTAGAGGCTTGTGACCAGAAGAAAAATATTCAGCGCCATCTGTGCATGCTGGAGTGTACCTGTGTATAGAAACATATGCTTTCTACCTTCCGTCTATCGGGGGTAGCCTTACAATGGTGGGAGTCAGTTACCACAGTTGAGGAGAGGGATCTGATGACGATATCCGAGTTCTGTGTGCGATTCAATCGCAAATACTTTCCACTAGCAGTAGAGGCAGAAAAGAGGAAGAAGTTCAACGAGTTAGTACAGGGTGACCGTTCAGTGGCAAATTATGAGAAAGAGTTCACCCGTTTGGCGAACTTTGTGCCAAATGAGGTGAGCGACGAGGAGTGAAAGAAGTCGAAGTTTATGGATGGCCTGGCCTGGAGGATCAGGAAGCACTTGATTGGTAATCCGGCATTGGTGACATATACAGATGTCATTAATGCCGCCCTTATACATTGACAGGATTATCGCTCCCATGCGAAGAGGAGCAAAAGGGTAGGGGAGCCAAGCCAGTAGGGTAAGGCAGTCGTTGGTGGTGACACAAGTGGTACTCAACAGCAGACTAGGAGTCAGCAAGGGAACCAGGCTAAGAAATTTAGGCCTGGTGGGTTTTGATCGGGAGGACAGGGATTCAGGCAGGGCCATCCGGGCCCAAATCAGTAGCAGCAGGTTCCTCAGGGCCGTCAGGGCTAAAGAACAATGGGGGAGGCCAGCAGGATCAGCCCCGTTAGGGCCAATGATAGGGGGATGGTCAGAGACACTGCTTTGTTTGTGGCTAGATAGGACACTTAAAGAGGGAGTGCCCGCAGAGGGGCAGAGGCCAACAACAGGGTGCCCAAAAGGGACAACAGGGTCAGATTCCGCCAGCAGCACTAGATCCCCCAGCCCTACAGCAGTAGGGAAAATGCACTACGAGCTTGTATATAACATCCGGGATGTTCCCAATCCTCCAGCACATCACGCGCCACCAGCGGTTGAGGGTATGTTTCTCATCCATGGTTATGAGGGTAGTACACTTTTTGATATGGGAGCATTTCATTCATTTATTAAATCTAATTTTACTAAATGGGTTGGGTTACTAGAGACTGCGGGTAGTCTTCGTATGTGTGGAGAGTCTCCAGTAGGCAGCGGGGAATTGATTCACTTGATTTGTCGGGGGGAGACATATTAATGGGGAAGCTTAGTTTAGCGGGGGACCTCTTAGTGTTAGATATGGAGGGGTATGATGTCATCCTAGGTATGGACTGTTTGGAAAGTTATCGGGCGACTGTGGACTATTACGAAAGGACAATTGTGTTCTCCATTCCAGGAAAGGAAATGTTCCTAATAGCGATCCCACTACCTGAGGGAGGGTCTCGTACACACTTGTATTATATCAAGGAGGAGACCTCATAGGAGGTGGTTGTTCCGCTTGATTCAATTTCGGTAGTGAGGGACTTCGAGGATGTGTTCTAAGAAATACCAGGGTTTCCACCTAGCAGGGAAATCGAGTTTGTAATCGATTTAGCACAACGGGTGAGGCTGATTACTCGAGTACCTTACCGTATGGCCCCTTCAGATATGCGTGAGTTGAGAGAGCAGATTCTGTCACTCTTGGGTCAGGGTTTCATTCGGCGGAGTACATCACCATGGGGTTCACTGATGTTATTTGTAAAGAAGTGGGATGGTTAACTTTGATTGTGCGTGGATTATAGAGAGTTGCACAAGGTGACGATACAAAATAAGTATCCGTTGCCTAGGATTGATGATTTATTTAACCAATTGAGAGGGGCGTCTTACTTCTCCAAGATAGATTTGAGGTTAGGGTATCATCAGTTGCGTATCCAAGAGGAGGATGTTCCTAAGACTGCTTTCCGGTCGCAGTATGGATCTTATGAGTTTAGGGTGATGCCATTCGGGCTCACCAATGCGCCATCAGTATTCATGGACCTCATGAACAGGGTTTTTAGGGAGTATCTCGACCAGTTTATCATCGTGTTCATTGATGACATCCTGATCTACTCGCGTACCGAGGAGGAGCACGCAAAGCATCTATATATGGTTCTACAGACGCTGCGAGATCACTTGCTTTATGCCAAATTCGGGAAGTATGGATTTTAGCTGCGGGAGGTACAGTTTCTTGGTCATGTGGTGTTAGACCGGGGTATTAAGGTGGATCCAAGTAAGGTGTCGGCAGTGAGGGAGTGGGGACAGCCCACGACACCGATTGAGGTGTGCAGTTTTTTAGGATTGGCAGACTATTACAGACGAGTTATTAAGGGGTTCTTAAAGATTGCGGGCCCTTTGATGAATTTGACTCGAAAAGGGGTGCCTTTTATTTGGAGTGACCATTGTCAATTAGCTTTCAATGAGCTAAAGGAAAAGTTGATATCTACACCAGTACTTGCTTTACCGAGGGGAGGACTAGAGTATTGAGTTTACACCGACGCATCCTTACAGAGACTTGAGGGTGTTCTCCAACAGGAGGAGAGGGCCATAGTTTATGCATCCATAAAGCTAAAGCCTCATGAGAGGAATTACCCCACTCACGACCTAGAGCTAGCAGTGGTCATTTTTGCCTTGAGGATATGGAGACACTATCTATTGGGGAAACAATTCACATTATTCATGGATCACAAGTGATATACCCGTTTATATCCTCGGCTTAGATGAGGATTGCCTCCACAACGGACGACCCTAAGAGGGGCCGACCCTTCACCAGGCCCCAGCTGGCCTCCACCAGGCCCAGACGACCCTACGAGGGGCCGACCCTCCACCAGGCTCCAGACGACCCTACGAGGGGCCGACCCTCCACCGGGCTCCAGACGACCCTACGAGGGGACGACGCTTCCCCAGGCTCCGGACGACCCTACGAGGGTACGACGGTACGAGGCCAGAATCAAGCCAGGCTCACTACCGGAAGAAACTTTGCCCTCGGCCTCGTCTCATAGGCCGAGGGTGACATCATGACAGCGCGTGGTTTGGGACACGCGTGGAATAGTGCGCGTCAGGCTCAGATGACACGTGGAAGACCGTTACAACCGAATCACCCCCTCACGTGAGGGAATATTATGTCATCATTTGGCATCTACAGGTGTCAACAGGGGATTGGTTAGATCATCATTCACATGCACCATGCTTACTTGGGGGGTACACTACACCCCCCAAGACCTATATATACTTGTCACCTACAACCCTACAGGGGATCGATCCATGAACAGTAGCCCTAGCTAAAACTCTGCTTGTTCACACACAGTAGAGAGAGAGAGAGAGGGTTATGTGCATTGTATCCAAGGCCATTAGTGCCCATACTTAGTGGATCACACACTCACAGTGGATGTAGGCCAAATTGGCTGAACCACTATACATCATTGTCTAATTTCCTCTTATACTCATCCCCTCCTACATACTTATACACTCATACACCTCTATGGCTGCCATGGCTGCTACTGTTTGAGCTCACTAACACTTACCTGGTGATGCTAAATCTTAGCATCATCAGTTTGGCGCCGTCTGTGGGAACGAGAAGACATCTCTTCCTTTGTACAGCTTGACCTCACTGGGCACTCTGGTGGTGAACCAACACTCCCCCTGAGAGGAGGTGTTTCACCATTGAAAGAGACCCACTAAGGTTCCCAAGCTAACCAGTATTCTCTTCAGTTCAGCTCTTCATAGCTCAAGCACATGGCACCTGAGATGCTACCGCCACCACTTCCCCCGCCGGATGATGGGGGAAGGCCCAGTTCCAGTCAGCCACCACCTCAGTCGGAGATGGCTGATGTGGCAGCAGCCCTAAAGTCTCTGGCAGCCAGCCAGCGGATGATGCAGGAGCAGTTTACAGCTCTAAGTCAGAATATACTGAGACCACCAGGGGTCTCACCTGAGATGATTACTCCGGCAGCAGCTCCAGGACATCATGAGGCCAGGGGACCACCCCAGGCACCACATAAAGACCTGCCACCCCCTCAGCGGCGTAGGGATGTTGCTGACCCCCGGCGTTTACGCCTGGGGAGGCAAGGAAACCCTTGCCCTGAGGACAGGTATGATGATCTGGAGGAAGAAGAGGCTCCAGTAGAATGCTGGGAGCCATATGAGGTCTGCAACAATACAGTACGACCCCTCCAGGACAGTAGAGGAAAGTGCGGGAGACCAAACCCTGATGATCGCCCAAGAGGCTCTGCTTTTGACCGCCTGAGCAGGGGGTCGACCTTCGAGAGGCTGGGCCCAGTGAATGACCTGCGAGACAAGTTGTCCAAGTCAAGAAGCGCAGCGAGATCTAGGAAAGAAGCAGAAGGCCGACCCCAAAGACGGGATGACGGCCAAAGGGAAGTAAATAGCCGACACAGGCCTGCCATGGCGGAGCCCTCCATCCACCTCCGAGAGGCAGCAGGGGATAACATCGGCCAGGCCGACCCTGTGAGGCCTTGGAATGACTCAATCCGGAGGTTAGAGGATAAGATTGGCGACATACTGAAGAGCCGGGACCCTCTTCAGAGGGGATACACCATGGGCTCACCCTTTGTGGCAAAGATAGTCAACTTCCCCACGCCATCGAAGTTCAAGCCTCCCGTGGTCACCCCAAGATACGATGGGAGCACCAACCCTGTCCACCACGTGGAAATGTATCAGTCGGCGGCAGACATATACTCTATCTCAGATGAGATGAGGTGTCGTGCCTTCTCTGGTACCTTGACAGGGGCTGCGCATGTTTGGTACACGTCTCTTCCAAAAAATTCTATTGGAAACTTTAAGCAGTTGGCAGACCTGTTCATCCATAATTTCTGCTTTGGGTTGAGGCCACAGAAGAAGACCACACACCTGCTCTATGTTAAGCAGGGAAAGAACGAGACTCTGAGAGACTACATAGCCAGATTCAATAAAGAGAAGCTGGAGGTGGAAGACTATGAGGAGAGCATAGCTATGACAGCCCTGATTGGAGGGCTCCAGAAGGGGAAGCTATTATGGAAGCTTGCCGAAGACCCTCCGAGGACGATGGCTGAGCTGTTGTCAACAGCAGGGAAGGTGATGAACGCCGAAGAGGCGATGGCCGCAAAACATGAAGACGAAAAAGGAGGTGCAAGTGGGAATAAATACCCCAAGAAGAACAAAGAGGGGAAGAAGAGGACCATGGATGATAAGTTCGCGGGGTACACCCCTCTGACGGTCAGCTGTGAACAGATCCTCAATGAGATAAAGAGTGACCGGACACTGAAGTGGCCTGAGAAGCTGAGGGCAGCCCCCGGCAAGAGAAATAGGAACCTGTGGTGTGAATTTCACCAAGACCACGGCCACGTAACAGACAAATGCTTTGCTCTGAAAGATGAGATTGAGAAGATGCTGAAGGAAGGGAAGCTCAGAAAGTACGTCGACAAAGCCGACTTCAAGAGGGGCCGAGGGGACGACCCCAGAAAGAAGCGAGTCGATGCCTGCAGAGAAGGTCCTCAAAAAAGAGGGGACGACCCCTCTGATGATGAGGACGACCCCGACCTCCCGCCGAGAGACGACCACGGCCCTGTCAAGAGGCTCAATATGATCTCGCTCGGGGTGGGAATGATCTCCGGGGGACTTGCAGGAGGAGGGTCTGAGGTCGCCGACAGGAAGGCCCATGTCGCTGAGGCTAAGGCAGTGATGAAGACGGTGCACTCAACCTCCGTAGAGGTCAAGTCAGAAAAAAGGAAGAAGGTTGATATGGACACTTTGATTGTGGGATTTTCAAGAATGGACTTCAAGGGCCTATTGGCCCCGCATGATGACCCTCTCGTCATCACCACCAGGGTGCACGGGTGCGAAGTGCCGAGGATCCTGGTGGATGGGGGCTCATCCGCAGATGTGATGTTTTGGCCATGCTTCAAGGCCCTGGGCCTCAGTCGTGCCAGACTTGTCCCATACCATCATCCATTGATTGGGTTCAGTGGGGAGAAGGTTCACCCTCTAGGAATATATAAAGCTGATGTCAGGATGGGGGACGAGTGGCCGAGATGGCTCACCAAGAGGGTCAGTTTCTTTGTGCTGGATGAGCATGTGTTTTCGGCATACAACATCATACTGGGACGTGTGGCTCTCAAGGGGTTTGAAGCTGTGCCGTCCACGGTCCACCAGATGGTTAAGTTCCCTACCCCTTATGGGGTGGGGGAAGTTCAGGGAGACCAGACGACAGCGAGAGAGTGCTACTACAACTCCGCTGAAGAAAGGGAGGCACACAAGAGGGCTACAGCCACTTACAACATTGATACCCTAGACCCCAGGGACGAGACGAAGCTCAAAAAAGGAGAGGCCGCTGAGGAGGTAGAACCCATCATCCTCGATGAGGATGACCCGGGAAAAACCGTCCAAATTGGCAAATCTCTGAAGCCCAGTATCAAGGAAGACCTCATCAAACTGTTGAGGAGAAGGCGAAGCGTCTTCGCGTGGAGTCATGTAGATATGCCAGGGATCGACCCTGAAATCATGTGCCACAAACTCAATGTGGTAGAGGAAGTGAAGCCGGTAAAGCAGAAGAGGAGGATTTACTCTAGAGAAAAGTATGAGGTCATCAGGGATGAGGTTAAAAAATTAGAAGACGCTGAATTTATCAGAGAGGTCATCTACCCTGAGTGGCTGTCCAATGCAGTCATCGTCCCAAAGGCCAACGGCAAGTGGAGAATGTGCGTGGACTTCACAGACCTCAACAAGCACTGTCCCAAAGACAGCTTCCCTCTCCCCCGCATCGACCAGATGGTAGACGCTACCGCAGGCCATGAGCTCATGAGTTTCATGGATGCCTACTCAGGGTATAACCAGATTTTCATGAACCCCGAGGACTCAGAGATGACCGCCTTCATCACTGACAAGGGGACATACTGTTACAGGGTCATGCCCTTTGGCCTAAAAAATGCGGGGGCAACGTACCAGCACCTCGTAAACAAAATGTTCGAAGACCAAATTGGGAAGTCTATGGAGGTTTACGTAGATGACATGCTGACCAAGAGCCTGAAGGCAGAGGATCATGTGGCAGACCTGGAAAGGACCTTTAATACAATGGACAAATACAAAATGAAGCTCAACCCGGCCAAGTGTGTCTTCGGGGTCGGAGCGGGGAAGTTCTTGGGGTTCATTGTCAATCAAAGAGGCATCGAGGCCAATCCTGAAAAGATAAAGGCCCTTATTGAGATGAAGACCCCCAAGTCCATTAAAGACGTTCAGAGGCTCACAGGGAGAGTGGCTGCCTTGAATAGATTTGTGTCAAGGGCTACAGACAGGTGTCTACCATTCTTCAAGATCCTCAGGAAAGCCTTTGAATGGAGCGAAGAGTGTGATGAGGCTTTCAAGCAGCTGAAATCATACTTAGGGTCTCCCTTGCTGCTGTCACGACCCGTGCAGGGTGAACGACTGTACGTGTACCTTGCTGTCTCAGAATCCGCTATCAGTGCAGCAATCGTAAGAGACGAAGATGGGATACAGAAGCCCGTATATTTCAACAGCAAGGCACTCCAGGTGGCAGAGCAGAGATACCCGAGGATGGAGAAGTTGGCCTATGCCTTGATCCATGCCTCAAGGAAGATGAAACCGTACTTCCAGTCCCATACTATGGTCATCCTTACTGACTCTCCTCTTAGGCAGATCCTACACAAGCCTGAAAAATCAGGAAGGCTAATGACCTGGGCTATAGAGTTGGGGGAATTTGACATTGTGTATCAGCCTAAGACAGCCATTAAGGGGCAAGCCTTGGCAGACTTCGTGGCCGAGTTCACATGGGAAGAAGATGAGGCCGAGGGTGAGACCCTCGGGAAGGCAGATACAGAAGACAGACCCGCAGACACACCTGCAGAAATGGCTGAGACGAGCACCGCTAGAAGGAAAGTAACTGAAAACGAAGAGGGAAGATACATCTTTAGACAGGGGTCCCTCTCTGAGGGAAATTTTTCTGAAGGAAAGACTCCGTGGAGCCTCTTCGTTGACGGGTCCTCCTGTGATAGCGGAAGTGGTGCTGGACTGATACTATCAGCACCCGATGGCACGGACGTCGAGTACGCCCTGAGGTTCAATTTCAAAGCCTCCAACAATGAGGCTGAGTATGAGGCCTTGATAGCTGGCCTCTCCTTAGCCAAATCCCTTAGTGTCAGCCAAATTTTGGTTCACAGTGATTCAAGGCTGGTGGTGAATCAGATATTAGGAGCCTATGAGGCCAAAGACGAGAGGATGGCTAGGTATCTTGATAAGGTGAGGTCATTGCTGAAAAACTTCAAAGAAGTGAAATTCAAGAGGATACCTAGGCTCGACAATGGCCGTGCTGACGCCCTTGCAAGGTTGGCCTCAGCTACTAGGACAGACATAAGGAGGACAGTCCCGGTAGAAATTTTGCTTCGACCAACTATCGAAGACGACGAGGGAACACTTGGCATTTGCATGAATGTTTCTCAAGAACCTTCATGGATGGACCCTCTGATCAGATACATTAAAGGGGGAGAGATGCCAGAAGCGAGCCAAGAGAGGAAGAAGCTGAGATACAGGGCTGCAAAGTTCGCTGTCATCGGAGACACGCTGTACAAAAAGGGGTTTCTGCTCCCCTTACTTAGGTGTGTGCATCCCTCAGAGGTCCCTTCCATTTTGCAAGACGTGCATGAAGGGTCGTGCTCAAGCCATATTGGGGGTAGATCCTTGGCAAAGAGGGTGATCACCCAAGGCTACTGGTGGCCGACCTTGGGGAAAGATGCTGCCGCATACGTTAAAAAGTGTGATAAATGCCAAAGATTTGCTACCATCCCTCACCAACGTCATCAGCCTCTCACCTCCGTTACATCCCCATGGCCGTTCGCAGTATGGGGTATTGATCTGGTAGGACCCTTACCAAGAGCAGTCAATAACTATCGGTTCCTCATCGTAGCAATTGACTACTTTTCAAAGTGGGTAGAGGCCGAGCCGATGGTCATGATCACGGAGCAGAAGACCTTCCAGTTCATCTGGAAAAATGTGATATGCAGATATGGTCTACCCAACACCCTCATCTCGGATAACGGGACCCAGTTCAAGAATGCCTCTTTACAGAAGTACTGTGAGAGGGTAAGTATCAAATAATTTTTCTCCACCCCAGGCCGACCTCAGGCCAATGGGCAAACCGAAGTTACGAACAGGACAATCCTAGATGGGATTAAGAAGAGGCTTGAGGAGGCAAAAGGAAGATGGGTCGAGGAGTTATATGCAGTGTTGTGGGCATACAGGACGACAGTAAGGACCCCTACCGGGGAGACCCCATTCATGTTAGCTTATGGATCAGAAGCAGTCATCCCCACCGAAGTGGAGTTTCCTACTCATAGGGTCCAAATGTATGACCCCCAGGGGAATACGGAAGAGAGAAGACTTGACCTAGACCTGATTGAGGAAAGAAGGGAGGATGCTGAGATAAGGCAAGCTTCCTACCAGCAGAGGACCGCAAAGTTTTACAACCAAAGGGTGAAACAGAGGCCTATCGCAGTGGGAGACTTTGTTCTTAAAAAGACTTGGCAGAAACCCAACAAGCTCCATCCTAATTGGCATGGCCCATATAGGGTCATCGATGAAGTTGTCCCGGGGACCTACAGGCTAGAGAACCTGGAGGGGGAACCTTTCTCAAACCCCTGGAATGCAGATCATTTGAAAAAATACTACCAGTAGTGTTGTAAGGTCTTGATAAGCCATAGTTGTAATAAGCATTGTTTCGACAGAACACATTGAAGATTAATGAGAAGTATCAGTGTTTCCCTCATCCAGTGGTTATCAGTTCTAGTATACATGCAAGGAAGTTGATCCCTCGGCTATAATGAGGATCAGTGGAGGGGACGACCCCACCACAGTCCTCAAGAAAGACGAGGGAAGATTTCATATATATCATTAATTTTATAAGTTGATCCCTCGGCTATAATGGGGACCAGTGGAGGGGACGACCCCACCACAGTCCTCAAGAAAGACGAGGGAAGACTTCAAAATCCATTAAATTGGAAAGTTGATCCCTCGGCTATAATGGGGACCAGTGGAGGGGACGACCCCACCACAGTCCTCAAGAAAGACGAGGGAAGACTTCAAAATCCATTAAATTGGAAAGTTGATCCCTCGGCTATAATGGGGACCAGTGGAGGGGACGACCCCACCACAGTCCTCAAGAAAGACGACGGAAGACTTCAAAATCCATTAAATTGGAAAGTTGATCCCTCGGCTATAATGGGGACCAGTGGAGGGGACGACCCCACCACAGTCCTCAAGAAAGACGAGGGAAGACTTCAAAATCCATTAAATTGGAAAGTTGATCCCTCGGCTATAATGGGGACCAGTGGAGGGGACGACCCCACCACAGTCCTCAAGAAAGACGAGGGAAGACTTTAAAATCCATTAAATTGGAAAGTTGATCCCTCGGCTATAATGGGGACCAGTGGAGGGGACGACCCCACCACTGTCCTCAAGAAAGACGAGGGAAGACTTCAAAATCCATTAAATTGGAAAGTTGATCCCTCGGCTATAATGGGGACCAGTGGAGGGGACGACCCCACCACTGTCCTCAAGAAAGATGAGGGAAGACTTTAAAATCCATTAAATTGGAAAGTTGATCCCTCGGCTATAATGGGGACCAGTGGAGGGGACGACCCCACCACTGTCCTCAAGAAAGACGAGGGAAGACTTTAAAATCCATTAAATTGGAAAGTTGATCCCTCGGCTATAATGGGGACCAGTGGAGGGGACGACCCCACCACTGTCCTCAAGAAAGACGAGGGAAGACTTTAAAATCCATTAAAATTTAAAGTTGATCCCTCGGCTATAATGAGGACCAGTGGAGGGGAAGACCCCACCACTGTTCTCAAGAAAGATGAGGGTAGACTTTATTTAAAAATCATTAATTTGATCATTTGAACCCTCGGCTATAATGAGGCCTGATGAGGGGACGACCCCACATTGGTCCTCAAAAAGACGAGGGAAGGGTTAGTATCATCATCATCAACGAAGAAGCAAATTTGCAAGGAACAAACCATAACAGAATTAAATATGGGAGACAGTTGTGAAAGGAAGAGACGATGGTATTAATATAAAGCATCAAGTGTTTTACAATATACAGAACAAAAATACAAAAACAAGGGTATGGGCTACAGGCAGCCACCCTAGGGGACGACATCAGAGGGCAGGGCCTCAACATCAATGGGAATGGTCTCCTCAGTTACCAGCACCGGATCATCTTCAGATGTGCCAACCCCCTCGATCTGGGCTTGGGCCTCCACCTGATTGAGGGCCTCGGCAATTAGGGGGTCGTCCAGTTGAACACCCTCCAATGATGGGCGAACAGAGGAGACGACATCGCCAAATCTGAGGACTACCCACCGACAGGCCGTCCTAATCCCCCTTTCAAGATATTCAAGGCCGAAGCCCTGAAATTCGTCTGAAATCTTGTATGCCTCCACAGCGTCAGTCTCAGCTTTCTTGATGGCTGCCTCCAGATCAGTCTTATGACGGGCCTCCAGGTTGATCAGAGCCTCATCCTTGTCCTTGATCAACAAGTCCTTGTCTTTGAGCAACAAGTCCTTGGCCTGCATATCGGCGTCATGCTGCCTCGTCAGCTCATCAAGGACTCTAGCATGCTCAGTCCTTGTGCTCTCCAGCTCGGCCCTAGCAGTGTCCAACTCTGTCCGTAGGTCAGCCTCTTGTTGAATGGCCCTCTCAGCTTCATGGAATTTCTGTTGGTTCTCAGCCATCCACTTGGTGGCAGAGGTGAAGGCACAGACAGACTGCAAGAAAAATGAAGATGCGTCAAGGGGAGCCGAGGGAACACAATGAAATTAAAGGTCAGGACCAATACCTGAGCAAGGGAGTGCAGACCGTAGTCATACACTTTGGCCGGAGGCATCTGCGCCAAGAACTCGAAGTCGAAGGCCGATGGTGCAGAGAACATAGAGGCCTTTGCTGCCCTCAGGTTGGCGATAAGAGATGAGGGGTCGGCCCTCAGATAGGACAGATTTTGAGACCAGAAGGCCCCCATGCTTGGTGAAGAGGTTGCTCCTTCAGAGGCCTCGGCCCTGGCCCTCGTCTTAGGGTCAGGACGAGGCTCGACAGGAGCCTCAGGCTCCTTCCTTTTGTGACTAACAGCTGTCGGCTCAACAACTGTCGGCCCTGAGGCCCTTGTCTTCTTAGGAGCTTGCTGAGGCTCCTTCCCCTTCTTCTTTGACAGACCAGCAAGAAGGCTTGGAGCAGTCATATCCCAGAGATAATCTGACACGCCTGCAGGACGACCTGAAAAGGATGCGATGAATCAGAAAAGTTCAGAGATAAAGAGAGAACACTTCAAAAATAAGTAAAGATGGGAAAATGTTCAGTATAACTCACATAGTTCTGTCAGAGGGCCGACCCTCAGACCAGCTTCTTTAAGGAAGCGTGGGGTCATCAAATCTTCGAACTTTGGGATCTCACCCTCTCTCCCTCGTCCCCTCAGATACTCAACAATATCCCTCTCCTCCAAGCTAAGTCCGGGGTCTGACCTAGCTTTCATGGAAGGGTTAGACCATCTGTTAGGAACCCTCGGAGCATCGGCAGAAGGGGACGCCTCGGTGGAGCTCTCCCATGCCCCAGATATGAAGAAGAACCTTTTTTTCCAATCATGATTGGAAGTTTGAGCCACGTGGAGCAGCTTCTTCTCAGACCTTCTCGCTCCCAGATGATAGTATCCGGGCTGTTTAGATGAAGAGGTGATATTGTAGCAGGCCAAGAACACGTCGGACGAGGGCTCGTCAGTGAAAGCGTTTTTCCACAGAGAGATGTACCCCAGAATCGTCCTCCAAGAATTGGGTGGAAGTTGCGAGGGGGAGACGCCCAGAGCCGACAGAATATTTATAATGGCAGGGTGAAAGGGAAGTCTGACACCTACTTTGAACATTTGCTCGTAGACTGCAACTTCTCCCTCTTCACCCTCAAAGACCCTCTCGTCCTCGGAGGGAACCCTCATAGTCACCCCAGGTGGCACTCCGTAAATATGCCTCCATATCAGAAGATCCCTATCCCTGACAGAGGAGATAAAAGACGAGGCATGGGAGGTATCAACCTCATCATCTGTATCATCGTCCTCATCCCCCTCATCACCTGCAGGAGGACCCTGAGGAAATGCTACTTGGAAGGCGTTGGGGGATAGGGTTGTCACAGGGACAGCCTCAGAGGGGATCGTACCCTCGGCCTCTCGGGGAGGGCTAAGGTCAGGAGAGTCCCTTCTACCAGAAGTTCCAGCACCAGTTGGAGAGGAGGTTCTCTCGTCCATCTCACTTAGGTTGGGTGTCTCGGCCGGACGAGACGACGACCCACAAGACTCAGAGGGTTCAGATTGTCTAATGGTGGCAAGAGGAATGGGAAAAATGGGTCGTACCCAATTAGGGTCGGCCCCTCGTCTCCTCTCTTCCTCTTCCTCTATTCGTCTGATCTCGGCAAATAGTTTCTCTCTCAAGGACGGGAATTCAGACACCAGGTTGTAAAGCCTCCTAAGCATTAAGGGGAAGACCCTACACTTAAAGAAATTATACTAGACTTGGCTAATTCAACCACAAACACTTGGGAGATTGACCAGGGTTGACCTTTGGATTAAATAAAGAACTCAAGGGTTTTCGTCAAGAACGTTCGAAGAACCCGTGACCGGAGAAGACACCGGAAAAATCTATGGGGGAACTCTAAAGAAATTGTCGTCCTACGACCCTAAAAAATAAACAGAAATGAAGGCAAAAGAAAACGCGTGGTGAAAGAGGTTACCTGATGAGAAGAGGGCAAGAACGCTGCTGAAACCTGGGAAATCGGAGGCTGAAATGGCAATGGGAACTGGTTCTAGAGAGAGAATAACCTTGGGCGCGAAGAAGAAGAAGATGAGGAGAGAGATTTTGAAAATATCTTAAATACTTTGGTAATGAGTGGACCCGTTTTACCAAAGAAAGATATAATTAGGGCACAAGACCCCAAGCGTACTGTGCAGCCGCCCTGCCTTGGAAACTGGAACATCAATGAGTATCTGCACATGTGTCACTCACCTAACTGATCACACGTGTCTCGAATGCAGCAAATATCCCTCAGCCATCTCAATGACACCTATGGCTAAGGGCTGGGGGGTGATTGATATACCCGTTTATATCCTCGGCTTAGATGAGGATTGCCTCCACAACGGACGACCCTAAGAGGGGCCGACCCTTCACCAGGCCCCAGCTGGCCTCCACCAGGCCCAGACGACCCTACGAGGGGCCGACCCTCCACCAGGCTCCAGACGACCCTACGAGGGGCCGCCCCTCCACCGGGCTCCAGACGACCCTACGAGGGGACGACGCTTCCCCAGGCTCCGGACGACCCTACGAGGGTACGACGGTACGAGGCCAGAATCAAGCCAGGCTCACTACCGGAAGAAACTTTGCCCTCGGCCTCGTCTCATAGGCCGAGGGTGACATCATGACAGCGCGTGGTTTGGGACACGCGTGGAATAGTGCGCGTCAGGCTCAGATGACACGTGGAAGACCGTTACAACCGAATCACCCCCTCACGTGAGGGAATATTATGTCATCATTTGGCATCTACAGGTGTCAACAGGGGATTGGTTAGATCATCATTCACATGCACCATGCTTACTTGGGGGGTACACTACACCCCCCAAGACCTATATATACTTGTCACCTACAACCCTACAGGGGATCGATCCATGAACAGTAGCCCTAGCTAAAACTCTGCTTGTTCACACACAGTAGAGAGAGAGAGAGAGGGTTATGTGCATTGTATCCAAGGCCATTAGTGCCCATACTTAGTGGATCACACACTCACAGTGGATGTAGGCCAAATTGGCTGAACCACTATACATCATTGTCTAATTTCCTCTTATACTCATCCCCTTCTACATACTTATACACTCATACACCTCTATGGCTGCCATGGCTGCTACTGTTTGAGCTCACTAACACTTACCTGGTGATGCTAAATCTTAGCATCATCAACAAGTAACTTCAGTATTTCTTCACACAGAAGGACCCGAATATGAGGCAGAGGAGGTGGCTAGAATTCGTTAAAGCATACCAATTTGATATTCAGTATCATCCTGGTAAGGCTAATGTAGTTGCGAACGCATTGAGCCGGAGATCGACTGGGGAAATGTCAGAAGTATGGAAAGCGAAGTGGAGAGAACTTTGATATGAGGACGATGTAGCCAGGGCCTGCATATCGGCTTTATCTATCACACGGGAGATCATTATGCTAGTGATGAGGGCTTAGGCAGAGGACCAGATCTTCCAGGATAACGTACGCCAGTTGTTAGCTGAGGGAGCAGAAGGTTACTCTATCAGCTCAGAAGGAGGCCTACGCCTAAATGGGAGGTTAATTATGCCAGAGGATGAGGAGTTGAGGCACGCAGTTATGACAGAGTCCCATTGTTAGATATTTGTGGTACATCTCGACGGGGATAAAATGTACCAGGATATGAGGAGGCATTATTGGTGGGCAGGAATGAAACGAGACATAGCAGAGTTTGTCTCAAAATGTGTCATGTGTTAGCTCGTGAAAGTTGACCATCAGAGACCACCATAGATGCTACATCCACTAGAGATTCCTGTGTGGAAGTGGGATAGCATCTCCATGGACTTTATTATAGGGTTACCTACATTGCAGAGAGGTCACGATTCCATATGGGTCATTGTGGATCGGTTGACCAAGGTGGCCCACTTCATGTCGATTCGTAGATACTTTTAGACGATGCATTATACGTAGATATTCATAGCGGAGATTGTTAAGATGCACGGGGTGCCAATAAATATTGTGTCTAACAGAGACAAAACTTTTGTAGCCCATTTTTGGCAGAGCTTTTAGGAGGCCATGGGCATAGAGTTACGGTTGAGTACAACCTATCACCCACAGACCGACGGGCAGACTGAGAGATTCAATCAGATACTGGAAGACATGCTCAGGATATGCAGTTTAGACTTTGGGGGATGATGGGAGTGATATCTTCCTTTGGGAGAGTTTGCATATAACAACTCTTACCAATTCACTATTGGCATGGCCCCATTTGAGGCACTGTACGGTAGACCTTGTCGTTCACCCGCTTGTTAGTTAGAGGTGGGGGACAACAAAGTATTGGGGTCGAAGATTTTCCAGGAGACTTCTGCCAAGATAGAGTTGATCCGAGGGCGAATTTAGATAGCTCAGGATAGGTAGAAGAGTTATGCTGATGCTTCACGGAGACATATGGAGTTAAAGGTTGGGGATCAGGTATTAGTCCGGGTATCCCCTATGAAAGGGGTGATGAGGTTCGACAAAAGGGTAAATAAGCACCGAGGTACGTGGAACCTTTCCCTATTATTGAGAGGGTGGGACCGGTAGCATATAGATTGGGATTGACAGAGCATGTTCAGTGCATACACGACGTGTTCCATGTGGCATCGCTGAAGAAATATCAAAGGAGCGAGAGGGCCTTCGGGCACATTCCACTCGAGGAAATTAATTTACAACCAGACATCTCGTATGAGGAGAGACCGATGGCTATTCTGGACTGTAGTGAGCGAAAGTTACGATCTAACGTTGTTCCACTAGTTAGAGTACAGTGGGGTTATCACAACGTTGGCGAGTCTACCTGGGAGCAGGAGGAAGCTACGCGGTAACAATATCCAGAGCTATTCACCACAGGTACGACCTAATTTTGGGGACGAAATTCCTTTATAAGGGGGGAGTATGTAATACCCCATAATTTTATGCATTTAATAACTAATTAATTCGATAATTCTAAATTATTTGTGTCGTAATTTTGATTGAATTAATTATGGTAATATTTATTTAAATATTAACCAGGGAGTGAATGATTAATATTTAGGGAAATTTAATTACTAAATGAATAGTAATAATTTATTTACGTCATTTCGAGTATTAGTGACAGGGTATATACTTATCTCAATCGGGAGTCGATACAGACTAATTTGGGTGAGAGATAAGTATTTTTATAAATTAATTTGGACGCCAATTTTGAGGGTATGGTGAGTTCGGATGGGTCGATATAGTCAAAAAGGTGTACCCGGGGGTAGTAAACGGGTCACAGGACGTTTTTAAGCAGAGCCAGGCCCACACAGAGGCATTTAGGTCACTTGGGCTTAGCCCATTAGGCTAAAAAGGGGATTAAGCCTAATTACTTAAGTATAAGGAAAAGGGTAACGACTGATTAGGGATTAGAAAACACATAGTGGGAGAGAAAACCCTAAGAAGCAGTTAAAGGCAATTTGGGGGACAAAGGAAAGAGCCAAAAGACGGGATTTCATCTTCAACCTTGAGAATCACAACTCCAGATTAGACCCTACGAAACCATAAGGCAAGTGGTTAACTTGCTGTTACATTTAATTATTTTTTCAATTCATAGTTATGTGATGTGAATACCTAAAATTCGTTTTGGGGATAAATGGGTACAAAAATGGGGTTTTTGTAATTGGAACACAAGATGAGAATTGGTGTAGGAATTTATGGTGTAACATGATTCGAAAAAGATATTTTCCTTAGTTGTAATAAACCCAGACGAATTAGGAATGAGATTGAGTTGGTAATTTGGTGTTGTGACTGATTTACCAATGGCTCGCCTTTTTCCCCAATTTAGAAAAAACAGTAGAGAACGTAAGTTAAACGAGGTTTGGGGACTTTATGGGGGTCCCTTATGGTGTTCTTGATGTGTTATATTGACGAGAAGGCTTGGGTTGGGCTGTATAGGTAGTATGGAATTAAAAAAATTCGTCCATGGCTGAAATAGGGACCCAGAGAAGACGAAGACCTCTTCAATCGATCGATGGATGGCTGGGATAGATCGATAGATGGTCTGAGATTTTTGACAGCTACGCCAATTTTAATATATAAGGGAAATTAATTAGAAATTCCTCCACATACTTTAGTTAGTGAGAAATAAGTCCGGAACATTAATTCCTAACGAAAATGAAGGAGAGTAATTAGGGTTGGGAGGAATTGAGGAGTGACACGTTATGGAAATTTTGGGAAGAATATTCCAAAATAGCATACATCCGCATGGCTTATACCCGCATAATCGCGTCTTGGAACCTTAATTAAGCTACTCGACACATTTAAGGGTAACCTACCTAACTATCCGCATGTATTATACCCGCATAACCCACCATCTTAACATAGCCCAAAAATCCTTTCCATTCCAACCCCACATTAATATATATACACATATATGCCTTACTAGGCTCTAGTGATTCTAATTATTAACTTAAACCAATTATAACTCTTATTATGTCACACATTAACATTAGTTTACATAAAAATAATTCATTCTCTAAACAACATGCATCCAAGTATTTAGGACATAACTTCTCTCCACTCCCAACATTTCACAGCGTTTCGTGCGTGGGGCGTCTCGCAAAGTAAAATCCAAATAAGGAACCCCCCCAATACACTACTACTTGACAATGTTGATCGTAGGGATCCATTATGTCATTCACACAAATCCTACTACTGCAACTACCTAATTATTGAATACCATCTCTAAATACACAATTGAATCTCTATTTAAATCCTTGGAGTCGATATAACTGCAATTGTCTCTAAGTATGATCCTTCGACCCTAATAAACTAGTACATTAAAATCACCCAAGATGTACATACTAGAAAATCATTCCTTCTTCACCTACAGGATATATAGATATATATTTATATTTACTCTAAATATAAATAAGCAATCATTCATTCATATAACCATGCATACATAACACACATAATGTACACTTTGCAATACACATAACATAAACGATTATAGGATACCAAAATATTTCACCATGCTATCATCTTCTAAGAATTACTCATTTTCTCCCGGGGTCAACACCTATCGAACTATTATCACACCACCCTGGCGATAAAATCAATCCTAACGTATGGTAAGCGGTCATAGTTCCTAACCGAAAAGTGAGAATGACTCATACCCAAGACATCTCACACCCAAAATAAAATCACACAAATAAAAATGGATGACTATGACCTGGGGACTATCCACACCCTGCTCCTCAAGCCAGGGGCTCACCCTCATCGTGCAACTTCCCATGATAGCATGTGTCGAGTATGCTACACACCATAAGTATATATATCATTTACACTATATATACACATCCATATGATCACATCATATAATCAAACCATCACACACGGTATAGATATTCACGCCATAAGTACACACATATATACATATCTATACATACACATACATAGTGATGTCTTTACATACCATATCTCTTCCATATGTATGCAAATTTATAAACTCAGCTATAAGTGTACATAAACCTCATTATACTAGCCGCCGTTCCCAAGCATACTAACCTAATTCATTATATAAATTCGATTCCTCACTTGAAGCATATTCATCCATTGCCCCTATGATATGAATAGTCTTCCAATATATCCAACATTAAGGTTATTAACCCAAAGTTTAATGTATGTAACAATCACTACACATCCTATCTATATCCGGAAGCACATCGATATATATAATAATAATCCCGACTATAAGTATACACTTAACTAATAGTCTGCAAGACTCAAGTTAAATCTTAAATTCATTTTATGATCCCATCATATATTGGGACACCCGTAGTTAATCACGCCTCGGTATGTGTAAACTATCCCGACGATAAGTATGCTCACAACTATTGGTCGGCAATACGTAAATCACTCTCATGTTAGTTTACGACTCAATGGCTTATTATGAACCTTTAACATTATTCCATTTGATAAACTCCCTAATTTTAATGTCGTCAAGGATTCATAACCTCTCTCTTATTGGTCTCTCCCAATCAAATATAGATAAAGTCCTATCGCTAAAATGACTCAACACAGAAGTCGGCATCTATATCTCACGTTATGCCATCATAATTCCTCGAAGAATACTCAACCTCACATCATGTATTGACTTACTTCTAACCTTTTAATAGAACTCTCATCCCTAATGAGGTTTCCTTACTTCCTTGATACAACAACTTCTAATGCATATGAGCATAAATTCCTCAAATAGCTCAATTCGTCCCCACAATCATATCTTGTAAGAAACTCCCAATAAATCTCCCAAACGTATATTTCACATCATATAATAATGTCCCAAATCAATAAACCCAATCGAAGTGGAGAAAAACTCACTCTAGAAAATCCTTGCCAAAACAGCCCTATTTTCGAATCGATTCGGCCTGGTCCTAATCGATTCAGTCTTAAGGACAAATCGATTCGCCCTCGTGCGAATCGATTCGGTCCAAAGGACCTGTAAGTCTGTATAAATCCGAATCGATTCGCCTTGGGTCCAAATTGATTTAGTCATAAGGACCTGTATGGCTGCAACATTCCGAATCGATTCGAAAAGGGGCCGAATTGATTCATCCCGTTCAGCAGGCTACGAAATGGTCATTTCTCTCCAAAACCTAAATTTCACAAAAATCATTTTAATCATCTACTAAGCCTCAATCTTCAACCCTAACATGTTTCCAACATCAAAACTCATTCTATATCTACTCTCATCAAGTTATACACCCTTTAAACCCAAGTATGATCATCAATATACAAGATTTAAATACCCAAAAATCTAGGTTTTGATATTAATACCCAAAATCCAATTCTTTTGTCCACAAATTATGAAATGAAATACACAAATGACTTATTTAGCAAGATTAAACACTTGCCTCGAAGTTGTAGAGGTTGAATCATCCCCGAAATCGCACACGGGCTGGAAATCTCCAAGCTTTCTCCTCTCTCCTCTTTCTTTCCTCTTCTCTCTCTTTCTCTAGGGATTTTCTCTCTCTTTCTTAATCTCAAGAAGGATATTTTACTCTCCCATAGGCTTTATAAGCCTAATTTCCCAAAACACCCAACTTAAATTATAATGCACACTTTAAATGACTCGTTTACTAGAATTCGAGTCAAACTTACTTAAAAATATTCCGCACCCAAAATAAATCCCAAGGACAGTCATTTTGACTATCTCGACCCATCCGTAATCAACCGCACACTCAAAATTGTCATCTAGAATACTTTATAACGTCCTCCATTTTGGACCTCAATTTCCAAATTCTAAAATTCTCGAATTTAAATAAATTTATTTCTCCCAAATAAATTAAATTCTCAATCTCAAAATCGTGGGGTGTTACAAACTTCCCCCCTTACAAAAATTTCATCCTCGAAATTTGAGTTATGCATAGGACTTCGAATCTCATCTAGTCCTTACATCTACCCTCAACATTAATATACCTATCTCTCCCACTTCTCACATCAAATCATTTAAACATTGAAATCAAACTAGCTACCCAGGGCGCCCATACACCCTGTACCCGAGCTCAACTCATAAAAACATCACCCGACTCCACTAGCCTCAAATTATAATATAACTCCTAAACAGATGATTCTATAATAGCGTACTAAGTATATGAAAAGTTTGAAATTTCCAATGGTTGAACTCTTCTCAATTCATGACATTCGCTACTTTCATGCGGGGGAGGCCTCGCAAGAGAAATCCAAATAAGGAACCCTCCTAATGCACTACTGTGTAGCTATGTCGGGGATTGAGATCAGTTGAACCAGGATTAATGTTTTATAAAAAAAATCAAGTCATAGATATTGCCCGAAGGCATATATAATAATATAATATAATATAAAATAATTCCATGTCTTTCGACACGCCAAACAAACACCTTATGTTCAAGACACAAGGCTTCAACAAACACAATACTCTCACCAATACCTAGTTCTCGTAACTAGCACAACCATGAGCTAAATTCACCACTCAATAATAAATTTGCTAAACTCTGAACCTCCTCAGTTATACAAATCCTTTACATTACATCAAAGCATTACCGCAAAGTAAGTCCTTCCCTCACTGGAATACCACAATTACCTTCCCTAGCCCATCTATAAAACAATAACCTTAACAGTCTGCGCTTCCAGAAATCAATAGCACAACTCTCTATTAGCTCATGAAAAATGATCTATTATCCCAAAAGATGCCATACAAAGGCCGTACTTACTCACTCTTTCCTCCAAAGAAATTATGTGCACATTATGGTTATAGTGGCTAACCACTCGTTATACCTTACGCGCGACGTTCCCAAATGCCGCACAAAGCATAAACTAAACCCAAAGAAAGGTATTCTACCTTACACTTCCATAATCCAATTATTTTACTTCATTGCTGAGTCTATCTACTCCTTCCAGGACAATCCCTACTTCCTAAGGACTAATTCTCCTTAAAGAAACATCCCCCCCCCCCCCCGAAAATCCCTCCTAACTATCCTGAAGGAAAAGACGCTATTGCGACCCCCGACAACTCCTTCAGTCCTACTCAATGAACCCAAGTCTCCAAATTTCTTACTCCCTCTTCCAAAAAAAAGATGATACTCCTGACGTTGGGACAACGCCACACACCTCCTAAGGGCTTCACCATTCGCTTCTCCTCAGTACTTACCTTATAGATCACAAAATTCCCCTTCTACTTGACCACCATCAAATCACCTTGAATCACCGCTAAAAATCTCCTCCTTTTCTCCACCTGAATCGTGGAAGAAAAATACTTCCAGTCAAAGCGTACCCAAAATTTGTTATGGGTGTTGCATCTCTCATCTTGCCCTTTCCTGGACAACTTATTCTTGGCGACGTCTAGAGACGAGAGCAACTGCGTCCGAACGTCGTTCAAGTGAGTACACCTCGCATAAGGAAATAGACATAGTGAACACAACAATCCTAATAGTAGGTCTCTACATCAAGAATGGTTGCGGAGGAACGTAGAAAACCCTCAAAGATCCTAAAGATACTAGAATCTGATGCTCTGATACCACCTGTGACAACCCGCTTAAAATAATAACGGGTGGCCAACCCTATACTACATTAAATAAGGTATCTCAGATAGCTCATTATTAGCATCAATAAACTATAATAAAATAGATAAGGCTAACTACCCAAAACTATAAAAGCGGATGCCAAAATTAAATAAAACATGCAACAGACAAGAAATAAACAATATCGAACTACTAAAAATGTAGAATGCACATAAGTACCATGATAAAAGAAAGTGCTAGAATTAAAATAAAATAAGTACAAAAAAGGAAATATACCCAAATAAGCTGTCGGGTCACAGACAGTACAACAACCATAAGAGAGAAATATAAAGAGTACAAATAAGCCTTTGGTGTAAACCTGATACACAAAAAAAATCCTATCTATATTTACAAAGAAATAGGAAGCGACTACAATCTAAAACCCGCAACAGTCCGCAACTGCTACAACTCCCAAGACTCTGGATAGAAAAGCATCTGATATCCATGCAGTGAGACACCTGTAGTAACAATATGTATATATATAGCAAAAGAGAAATATAAACGGGTCAGAGCCCGAGGTGTAAAAATATTTTCGGCAAGTGTGTTAACCGTGCATAATAAATATAAATACAATATTTCATTTTTAAAGTGGAGTCTCACTCTCGTGAAACCCCAAACTCACCTCTCATCTACAGCATGCACCTAATCGCGTCTTGGAAGCTTAATTAAGCTACCCGACACATTTAAGGGTAACCTACCTAAATATGTGCATGGCTTATACTCGCATAACCCACCATCTTAACATAGCCCCAAAACCCTTTCCATTCCAACTCCACATAAATATATATACACATATATGCCTTACTAGGCTCTAGTGATTCCAATTATTAACTTAAACGAGTTATAAGTCTTAGTATGTCACACATTAACATTAGTTTACATAAAGAGAATTCATTCTGTAAATAACATATATCCAAGTTTTTAGGACATAACTTCTCTCCACTCCAAACATTGCACTACGTTTCGTGCGTGGGCGTCTGGCAAAGCAAAATCCAAACAAGGAAACCCCCGATACACTACTCCTTGACCATTTTGATTATAGGGATCCATTATGTCATTCACAAAAATCCTACTACTGCAACTACCTAATTATTGAATACCATCTCTAAATACACAATTGAATCTCTATTTAAATCCTTGGGGTCGATATAACCGCGATTGTCTTTAAGTATGATCCTTCGACCCTAATAAACTAGTACATCAAAATCACCCAAGATGTACATACTAGAAAATCATTCGTCCTTCACCTACAGGATATATAGATATATATTTATATTTACTCTAAATATAAATAAGAAATCATTCATCCCTATAACCACGTATACATAACACACATAATGTACACTTTGAAATACACATAACATAAACGGTTATAGGATACCAAAATATTGCACCATGCTATCATCTTCCAGGAATTACTCACTTTTTCCCGGGGTCACCACCTATCGGACTATTATCACACCGCCATGGAGAAAAAATCAATCCTAACGTATGGGAAGCGATCATAGTTCCTAACCGGAAAGTGAGAACGACTCATTCCCAAGACTTCTCACCCCAAAAATAAAATCACACAAATAAAAATGGACGACAATGACCTAGGGACTATCCACACCCTGCTCCTCAAGCCAGGGGCTCACCCTCATCGCGCAACTTCCTATGATAGCATGTTCTGGGTATTCTTCACACCATAAGTATATATATCATTCACACTATATATATACATCCATATGATCACATCATATAATCAAACCACCACACATGGTATATATATTCACGCCATAAGTACACACATATATACATATCTATACAAACACATATATATCTATGTCTATACATACCATCTCTCATCCCTATGTATGAAAATTTATAAACTCAGCTATAAGTGTACATAATCCTCATTATACTAGCCGTCATTCCCAAGCATAGTAACCTAATTCGTTATATAAATACGATCCCTCACATGAAGCATATTCATCCATTGACCCTATGATATGAATAGTCTTCCAATATATCCAACATTAAGGTTACTAACCCAAAGTTTAATATATGTAACAATCACTACACATCCCATCTATATCCGAAAGCACATCGATATATCTAATAATAATCCAGACTATACGTATACACTTAACTAATAGTCTACAAGCCTCAAGCTAAATCTTAAATTCATTTTATGATCCCATCATATATTGGAACACCTCTAGTTAATCATGCCCCGATATGTGAGAACTATCCCGACGATAAGTATGCTCACAACTATTGGTCGGCAATACGTTAAATCACTCTCAGGTTAGTTTACGGCTCAATGGCTCATTATGAGACTTTAACATTATTCCATTTGATAAACTCCCAAAGTTTAATGTCGCCAAGGATACATAACCTCTCTCTTATTGGTATCTCCCAATCAAATCTAGATAAAGTCCTATTGCTAAAATGACTCAACACAAAAGTCGGCATCTATATCTCACGGTATGCCATCACAACTTCCTAGAATAATCCTCAACCTCACATCATGTATTGACTTACTTCTAACCTCTGAATAGAACTCTCATCCCTAAAAAGGTTTCCCTACTTCCTCGATACAACAACTTCCAATGCATATGAGCATAAGTTCCTCAAATAGCTCAATTCGTCCCTACAATCATATCTTGTAAGAAGCTCCCAATAAATCTCCCAAACGTATCTTTCACATCATATAATAATCTCTTAACCCAATCGAAATGGAGCAAAACTCACTCTAGAAAAACCTTGCCAAACCTACCTTGTTTCTTAATCGATTCAGCCTTGTCCGAATCCATTCGGTCTCAAGGGAGAATCGATTCGCCCCCATGCGAATTGATTCGGTCCAAAGGACCTGTAAGTCTATCTAAATTTGAATCGATTCTCCTTGGGTCCGAATCGATTCTGTCATAAGGACCTGTATGGCTGCAACATTCTAAATCGATTCGAAAGGGGGCTGAATCGATTCGCCCTGTTCCGCAGGCTACGAAATAGTCATTTCTCTCCAAAACCTAAATTTCACAAAAATCATTTTAATCATCTATTAAGCCTCAATCTTCAACCCTAACATGTTTCCAACATCAAAACTCATTCTATATCCACTCTCATCAAGTTATACACCCTTAAACCCAAGTATGATCATCAATATACAAGATTTAAATACCCAAAAATCTAGGTTTTGATATTAATACCCAATATCCAATTCTTTTGTCCACAAATTATGAAATGAAATACACAAATGACTTATTTATCAAGATTAAACACTTGCCTCGAAGTTGTAGAGGTTGAATCATCCCCAAAATCGTGCACGGGCCAGAAATCTCCAAGCTCTCTCTTCTCTCCTCTTTCTTTCCTCTTCTCTCTCTTTCTCTAGCACTTTTCTCTCTCTTTCTTAGTCTCAAGAATGAGATTTTAATCTGCCTAAGGCTTTATAAGCCTAATTTCCCAAAACACCCAACTTAAATTATAATACACTTTAAATGACTCGTTTACTCCAATTCGTGTCAAACTTACTTAAAAATATTCCGGACCCAAAATAAAACCCAAGGACAGTCATTTTGACTATCTCGACCCTTCCAGAATCAACCGCACGCTCAGAATCGTCATCTAGAATACTTTATAACGTCCTCAATTTTGGACCTCAATTTCCAAATTCTAAAATTCTCCAATTTAAATAAATTTATTTCTCCCAAATAAATTAAATTCTCAATCTCAAAATCGTGGGGTGTTATATATATGTATAACGGGTGTGAATGTTACATGAATTTAAGAAGGGGAATGATCAATTAAGTTAATGTGATAATAACTTAGAAATCATAATTTTTGCATACTCGGTTAGAGTAGGGTGGTTGCAAGGGGTTATGTCGGGTATCTAGTTTTAGGATGAATAACTAGGGAAATTAATTAAGGCGTTAATAGTGCACAGTAGAGGAGGGGTGAGGATGTCCTCAAGGGAGTGAGGCACTAACTAAAATATGAAGAGCATGCATACATATTTATTAATGCAAGTTAATCATTTGATAAATTTTTTCCAAATGTTTTGGGTACTAACCCTTGCTATAAAAACATTTAAAAACCTTTTAGGTGTCCAGCCACTGGGACGCCAGACTTGACTCATTCCAGGGATCCATTATTGCAGCATATGTGGATGTTGCGGGAGTTTGATAGGCGTTTCGTTCTTTTCATTACTAGTGTAGGGATTTCCTATCAGTTACTCGAGCATGTCGCTCACTGTTTTATTCACTACTTATGTCAGACTTGTTGAGATTTCTTTCTTGTCTTTGCTTTTATTGGATTTGAACCGATGATTTATTCGGTCAGTTATTTAGATGTAAATGGTGGATTTCAGTTAATTATGATTGTTTAAATTATTTTGTTTCTGCATGAGTATTTCATTAAATTAATGAAAGATAAAACTTGGCACCAGTCTAATTTTCTTACTTAGGTGGTTAGTAATTAAAAAGGCGTCAGTGATGCTAATAATGAACCAACTGAGAAACATGTTCTAATTTAATTTAGGACTGATCACCCCGGGTTAGTTAGGCAGGGTGTCGTAGTAGGCCAACGAATCGACATAACGACGTAAAAATCAGTCCCACCCTGGAATATCCCATGCGTAAAAATCTACAATAAATAGTCCTATACCTAGAAAGTGTTAATCACGACTAAGGCCTACCCGCTAGCCCCATACCTAGAGAGCATCCTAAAATATATGTGATAGCATACTATTTAATAACCTCGTCGTCCCCGTGATGGCGAATATGGATAACAATCAATCGCACAATCCAAGTATAACAATATGGCAATTTTCTCATAAGATCACAATTTAATATTTAATTTTTAATTTCATTAATAACACCGTCGTCGTTCTTATCAAAAAAAAAATTTACTGTCTAATAATTTTAGATTAATCAACATGCAAGTTTATGATATACATAACAATTGTCCACTACAAAAAAATTTAGTGAGTACGCGCCACGTATTTATTTAAATAAATTATATAAAAAATTTCATGTGATTCTACACCCATAACAACCAAAAACCAATACTCTCTCCTATGAACCTAGGGGTTTCCAATCTTATTCCATCTTAAAATTTTTCATAAAAATAGTACCAAATTAGTTTTTCACTTTTCCTAATGGTGGTTGCTAACTTATTTGGAGAAAAATATGTAATTACATGTTTAGGCGACGCTTAAAACGCATAATACTAAAGGAAGAGAATAGAGTATCCATGCCCGAGTAAAATTTGAATGTGAATTATGATTAGACGAGTGCGATCCTCTTGAAAAATAGCAAAGTGTTGTTCTATCACGAACTAGAGAAAACACCAATAGCCTTCAAAAATTGAGTTGAACTTTGAAGAACATTGAGGCTAGGGTTTGTAGGTGAATGGAAATCATTTTGGAGAAGTCTTCTGTGTAAAATTTAAGGTATAAGCACTGTTCTAAAAAACCCGCCTAGGCGTAAGGCTTAGGAGAAACGCCTTGCCTTACGCTTTTCACGCCTTATTCTTGGTAAAACCCTTACGGCGCACTTTTTTCTAAAAACAACAATGCCTTAGTGAAACGATGTCACCTTTTAAAGAATTTGTTTACAAACCAGACCATTATATTATCCAAAATAATCAGATAGTATTTTAATTTTCATATATTCAGACATATTTTTATTATATGTGCAATTTTTGTATTTTAATAACCTTGTTATGGTTAAAAAATATTAAAATATATTAAGAAGGCCTAAATGCCTTTTCACGCCTTTTTACACCTAGGCCCGCCTAGGCTTCCAATGCTTAAGGCTTGGCCTCCATGCCTCAATCACGCCCCACGTTTTTTAGAACCTTGGGTATAGGTGATTTGAAAATTCTAGCCCCAAATGCATTTTTATATAAAAGCATCATGAGTTTGATTCCAATTCGAATTCTAATTAAACTATAAATCTGCCAACAATGTCGTCACCGAATCGATTCGCTGCTGGGTTAAATTGATTCGGTCGACTTGATTTCCCAAGTTCGTCCCAAAATTTTATAAAGCCCAAATTAAATCCAATTTTAATTCCGATTTGAATTTCGAATTAAATCTTACTTTTAAATTTCAAATTATTAAAACTAATTGAATCTAAAATTTTAATTTCCCCAAATTTCAAATTAATTTAAATAATTCCAAATTTAAATTTATGAGGAGTTACAATATCTTACACACATATTAAAAATATACTACTCATAGGCTAGTTATTATTGTGGTAACATAATAACAAACCCAAGTGTGGGTTAACGTATATGTTAAGTAAGTAGGTCCATATGTGTAGAGTGACTTTCTTGGATAGACTTTGAGATAGGAAGGGATGATTAATATTGTGATTGATACTAGTAGAAATGCTTGGAGAAAAATATATTATGGTGATAATTAGGTGTATTTATTCCTTAAGGTAGTAAAGGTTGGTTAGTGCAAGTTGGCACTTGGCCTTGACAAAGGAACAATGATAAAAAAATCTTATGGAAATAGTAATCTAAGTAGTTTAAGTGAATTCCAATATTGTAAGAGTCAATAATGATACTCCTGAATAAGTATTATCAGTATCTTAGGATAATGATGCTAAGTTCAAGTATGAATTCTTGGGATTTGAATTCAATACATAAAATACTCATGGGAGCTAGTGGACAATTTTTAATGTTCATTCTATTTTGTAGTGTAACATGATCATAAAAAAAATGAGTATGTAAGACCTATAAGGAGGGAAACATCGTATTTCTCATCAATAACAACCCATTTCTTCTAAAAAGCTTGTCATGTCACCGTTCAATTAAGACAATGGTTTGGGTTAAGGAACTCAATCCGACTGGGAAAATACCTCGGTCATAGGTAAAGGATTTAAGTAATAATTTAGGTAACGACATACTTACATAGTACCATTATGGATAAGGCTAGGGTGAATAGCCTTCGCGGTACAAGTTTAAATAATTGGTCCTTTGTAAGTATGTAGTTACCTAAATTATTACTTAAATCCCCTACAAGCCTTCGCGGCACAAGTTTAAATAATTGATAGGATTATGCTGCAATTATAGACAACAATTTCTATTTTATTTTCTACAATAGTAAAGACCATAATGGAACAATGTCAATTACAAAATGGTTTTTAAATATCTATACATTAAAGTCTTGTTGATAGTTCAGGATGATAAGCTGCGAAACTATTATAATTATTTAATATTTATGAAGGATAATAAGTTTTCATTACACATGGTTTATTAGTTGGCTTGGGATTAACGATCTGCAAAGTTTGGGTCAGTGAGACTATAATTATTTGCTGTTAAAGTTTAGAGTGTTTTATTGATGAAGAATTAGTATTCACATTAAATTGTAAGTTTTTATCTTCGCTGGACAAAAGAATGGTTATGAGTTCTCAATTGGGATTTATATAATGATCACACATATTTATATTTTATGTTTAGAAGGAAATTAATAGACCTTGATGTTTAATTGATATCATGATGTGAGAAGTTGTCACAGGTGTTATCGATATGTAGTAATTACATGATTATATACCATCATGATGTAGGTAATACCTAAGTTTAAATTCAGGGAAAGTCAAGGACTTAGTAGATTCAACTATATAACACTTTGGTGATAAGAGCCTATAAAAGTCTATGAGATTTAGCGGTGTAAAAACATTACGAAAAAGTATTTTTGAGGAATTGGAAACAATTGTAATGTTGTGGGTCAATGTGTATGTTTATGATTCTTAAAGAGTTAAATAGATTAGATTTATTTAACAGTAATGCAATTAAATGATAAAAGTTGAAATAAAAAAAAATATCTTATGGCCATAAGAATTGATTATATTTATGGGAATGGAATTGAAAAAGAGTCTGTCATCATGACCTTAAAGGACAAACGTTATGACACGTAACAATTCATAAAATAGTAATAACTAGGAAGAAAGAAGTTCCATATTTTAACAAAAAAAATCAATGTTGTTGTACATGAATGGAACCTCATAGATGTTTGATCTTGAGTAAAATGATGAAGTCAAAATCTAGAAATGCATCCCACTCTACTTTGGTCGCTCGACCAAACTCTTCATTACCCTCCCTATAGTCATACAAACTAAAAAGCATATTAATCCTCTATTTTCTAGTGTTTAAGAGTCATGTAGAAGAGGTTTATTTTGTGTAGAAGTTAGTTTTAGAAGAATACAATTTCAGAAAGCTAGGAATTTTGGGGAACTTTTCTCGATATTCCTTGGAGGCTTTGGAACTTATTTTCTCTATATTATTTGTGGATTTCATCACTTGAGGTAGGATTTCTATATTCTATTTTCAATCTTAGAGAGAAGTATGTTACATAAGAATATATGTTGAATAATATGTGATAATTATGGATGAATTTCAAAGATTGAAAGAAGGAAAATTTTCAAAACCTTAAGGAAATTATTACTTGTACAAATCGAGTAAAACTTGTTAATTTGATAATAAATGTTATATTGAACATTTTGAAGAAACAATAAGATGCATATATGGGTTTTATGGGTATAAAACATCACATTCACAACATAAACTCATATAGTTGGGATAAATGGGTTAAATCTGTTGAAAGTGTATGAAAATAAGTCTTTGAGCACGAAATGATAAATTTAAAAATTTAAAAATGCTAATCACATAAAATGATATAATTTATGTGGAAAAAGTTTGTGAAAATTGAAGGAACCAAAGTAAATAGGTACTAAGTGAAAAAGTAGTAAAAGTATGGGTATTCAAATGTGTAGTATTAAAAGGTTAAGGCCGAAAGTAAAACAAAGGAATAAGGAAAGAAATTTAAATTTATCAATTTGTAAGACAATTCTTGGAATATCAAAAGTATGGTTTTTGGGCCAAAAGTGTGATTTTAGGGAAAAGTTTCGATTCAATAATAACATTCGCAAAAGTCAGTACGATTTTGTAAAGTTAGTTTAAAAGGAAGAATATGAAATGATAAATGCAAAGTGAATGTTTTTAAAGGGAAAGTCTTGAAATGACAAAGGAAATATTATAGCACAAAAATGTAATTTTATGTGATATATGGACTAATAATGATTTCATCGAACTAAATGACTTAAAGAGTTAGAATTCATGCGATGAAAAGCCATGGTTTATAAAGTAAAGATGAAAAGAAGCATTTTTGGAAAAAAATCTAAAATGCAAATTTACAAGTGTGTGAATGTTTAAAAATACATTAAAGTGTAAAAATGAGTATTTGAACTCAAAGATCAAGTTGCATGAAAATTATAAATGAAGTTAATTTCAAAATGTGAAATACCAAGTTTTAAAGTGAAATGAAAATGGACTTTTTATAAAGTGTGAAACTTGAAAATAAAGTGTGTTGGGATTTGTCTTGTCCTGTGTATTTGGCCTCATCGATCGGCAAAAGAAAATGAAGATAAATGCTTAAAAAAGTTAAGAAAGAAAGAAAGGAGAAAGGGTTTCAATGACGTAATAAGTAAAGGACCTCAGAGGTCACTGGTAAATTTAAGGACGATCCAAAGCCCTAGGGTGCGCCTTAATACTTAGCCACAAGACCACTGATCAGGAGCATATTTAGTCTTGGTGGAAGTCGGTGAAGGTCGTATAACACTCGTGGATTAGTACCCCGATAAATCAAGTGAAAAGATGATTTTGAGCACGACACTCATTAATGTAAAGCAAGTTTATGAAACAACTTGAAAAAATATGAAAGTACATTAATGTTTGAATTATGAGACATGGGTGGTAAAGTAATATAGATTAAGTGTGGGTGGGCACATCGCCCGAGTTACATGGTCATAATATCAATTGAATGGTTACGATACAACTTATATAAGAACTCTTAATCAAATGAAAGATGATATATATATATATATATATATATATATATATATATGTGTGTGTGTGTGTGTGTGTGTGTGTGTGTGTATATTCGTTTCCATATTATAATCTACTAGTATTTCTCCTATTGGACGCAAGCTCATACCGTGCCATTAGCCAACTGTCGTGCCCCGACTTAATTAAGTTAAAATCGTCCTTTTATTTAGAGATAATTTCCCATAAACATGTACATTACTGTAAATCTCTCACAAAATAGCATAAGATTTTTTTTTTCAAAGGCATGTTTAAATGAAAACACAACTACATGTACATATAACTTACAAGTACTAAATAACTTTACATATACAAGTTCCTTTGTTTCACATTGAAACAAAACCTTGTTGATATACAACCCATATTAGATATTCGTCACTCCCCCGTTTTAAGGTCCTAACGTTGCAGTGAACTCCAAACGATAGGCATACCTGAAACACAACATTACAAGAGTGTAAGCAATATAAGCTTAGTGAATGACCATATACCACACCTATAACCAAATTGAATAACCATTTTTATTTTGTTCTAATATCATAACCCAACAGGAATTGTAAAACTATCGCAAGCCTGGACCCGCCACAGTCCAATTAATCCACCACAGTTATTGGGGACCACCACATCCCTTTATTAGGCCCGAGTACACAAACCTTTAAGTTGGATTAACAAGACCGCCACATCCTATAGGATCCACCATAGTCCTTAACATTAAATAACATCACTTAACATTTTAATCATATTCATATGTTTCCTAAATACAACATCACCCCATAAGCATTTTAACACATGTATTGAACTACACATTTCCATACGAACATATAAGCATCTATATTTCATAGGATAGGTCACTCACCTTGGATTTGGTGATAAGATTAGTACCAAACTACTTCCTTGATATGGTAGTATTAGTTGCTTCCCCACCTAACAAGTCAAAGTCATTAGTATCTAAATACACCAATTAACATTAAACCTAGTAATACATCACATCATTTGGTCAATCAAAAATAACTAAGGTGGAAATAAACATGATACTTCACATTTCTACAACACCCAAGTAATTAGGGTTCTAACACAATTTATGGAATTAAATTACCAATTCTCTAGACAAAGTTATGCCCATTTTATTACAACCTTTTCCAAATCATTTCTCAAGAAAAACAACAACACAACTTCAACTTCCTGGAATTTTCATAATTTTTGTACAACATAACTTTGCATGACATTCCACCCAATATCAGTAGACACATTTAATAATATAAATTTAATGTTTCATAGTTTTTAGGGCTCATTTTCTATGTCGAGCAAAACGTCAAACACTTGGTATGCATTCTTTCTCCTTTAGGTCAGATTTTAAACAAAAATTTCAAACTATCACCAAAGGTTAATTACTTGATATTTTTACACACGTTTCGTATATGTTATACATGTATGAGTCTATTTTACTCTCCAACTGGAATCACTCAATTACAATAAGTATTCCATGATTTATGACATTTTTAGCATAACTAGGTCAAAATAGAACATTAAGGCATAACTTAACATTTTTAAGCATACATAACCTTGACCTTGGGTATAATTCATGGAAACATATAATAAACATGTTTTAGAAGAAATATACATCATAATAATGAATTTTATAAATCAAAATGCTTTACGAAAAGATGATGTAAATTTAGGACTTTAAAGTATGCATTTATGATCCTAGCTCCAGTTTTAACTTATGTTCTTAACCCATCCTTGTTCCAACACAATTCAGCAATATAGGTATCATTAAAATGTATATTAAAATCAAAAATAAAAACATGTCCAGTGTAGAACTCATCCATGTGACCAAGTTTAATTAAGAAGTAATTACCTTACGAGAATTCCTCAATTTATGGTGAATTTTCAATGAAATTCCTCCTTAACTTTCTTTTTCTCTCTCCGTAAGCATATTTTTTCTCAAACTTGTTATAGGAAATGAAAAAGATGATAAGGTCTACCTTATAAGCTTAAAAACGTGGCTATATGACCACTTTAAGGTGGTATTATGCGATTCGTTGGGCAAGGGGTCCAATAGAACAATTTCGTTAATGACATATTTGTCTTGCCTCGTAAAATCATCATAACTCACTATTTCGGGCCCCGATTTACTCTCACTTTGTGTCTATGAGTATATAACTTAAACATCTACAACTTTCATATTTTTTGTTTTCCCAAAATCATAAAACTAGTGCACTACTTTGGGCTCGAACACAAGAGTAATTATTTACTCAAAATTTCATAACTTTCACATTTGGCGACCAAACATCGCCACTTTCGCACCAACACTCAAGCTTACTTTTTATAAACATAATGATGCATTTAGAAACATATTTTCATGATGCATTTATCCACATAACCAATTTATAACTTATAACTCATAACGTATACTTAATCGTGTAATTAACCATACTAATCGTGTTTTAGGGCCTTACAATTCTACCCCTCTTATAAAAATTTCATCCTCGAAATTTAACGCATAAGAAACTTACCAAACAAATGAGGATATTGCTTCTTCATGTTATCCTCCCCTTCCCAGGTGGCATACTCCACATTCTGACTTTTCCACATCACCTTAACTGGTGAAATGGTTTTACTACGCAACACTTGCTCCTTTCGATCTACAATAGCAATTGGTTCCTCCATGTAGGTTAGGTCATCTTGAAGCTCTATCGGTTGTGAAGTAAACACATGTGAAGGATCAGGCACATACTTACGTAACATGGATATATGAAAAACATCGTGTATCCGGGAAAATTCTGGTGGTAACGCCAATTTATAAGCTACAACTCCAACCCGTTTCACTATCTCATAAGAACCAATGTACCTGGGACTTAACTTTCCCTTCTTCCCCAATCTCATAACCCCTCTCCAAGGAGAAACACGTAGGTATACTCGATCACCTTCCTCAAATTTCAATTCTTTCCTTCGGTTGTCTGCATAACTTCTCTGTCTACTTTGCGCCACCTTCAAGTGATTATGGATAAGATTTATCTTTTCCGTAGTCTGCTGTATGATTTCTGGTCCAAGTAGTTTTCGTTCTCCTACTTCAGTCCAACACACTGGAGTTCTGCATTTTCTCCCATATAAATCTTCATAAGGAGCTATCTCAATACTCGAATGATAGCTATTATTATAAGAAAACTCTATTAGTGGCAAGTGTTCATCCCAACTGCCTTTGAACTCCAATACAAAAATTCGTAACATGTCTTCGAGTGTCTGGATTGTTCTTTCTGACTTCCCATCAGTCTGAGGATGAAAAGCTATACTAAATTTCAATTTAGTCCCCAAAGCTTGTTGTAAACTAGGCCAAAAAATGAGAAGTAAACTTAGGATCTCGATCAGAAATAATAGAAACAGGTGCACCGTGCAATCTAATAATCTATCCACATATAATTTGGCATATCTATCCATGGAGTAAGTAGTTTTAACAGGAAGAAAATGTGCAGACTTAGTCAACCTATCAACGATAACCCAAATAGAATCAAACCCTCGTGATGGTTTTGGTAAATCTATAACAAAATCTGAAGTAACATGCTCCCATTTCCACTCAGGAATAGGTAAGGGCTATAGTAAACCACTTGGATTCTCATGCTCCACCTTCACTTGTTGGCAAACTATACATCAAGAAACAAAATCTGTAATGTCATGTTTCATTCCCGACCACCAATAACATTGTTTCAAATCTCTATACAGTTTTGTGCTCCCTGGATGCATAGCATATAAAGAACAGTGGGCTTCCTCTAAAATCGATCTTCTTAAATCAGGAACATTAGGTACACACAAACGGTTCCCATACATAACAATGTCATCATCCCGAATAAAAAATTCATTTTCTTTACCCTTTTTCATATTATCTCTAACTTTCTCCAATTCTGTATATCCTGTCTGTGTTTGTTTTATCCAGTCTATCAATGTGGGTCTAACATTTAAATGTGCTACTATTCCGTAAGATTCATTCAAAGTTAATTCCACCCCCATTAAAGCTAACTCTCTCAGTAGATCAACTCGAATACAATAAATACAAGATACTATGCCTAGAGATTTTATACTCAAAGCATCAGCAACAACATTAGCTTTACCTGGATGGTGATATATCCTGCAATTATAATCTTTTATAAGTTCCATCCACCTTCTTTGCCTCAAGTTCAAGTCTTTTTGAGTAAACGGGAATTTTAAGCTTTGATGGTTAGTAAAAATTTCACAACTAACACCATGTAAGTACTGTCTCCGGATCTTTAATGCAAAAACTACTGTAGCCAACTCAAGATCGTGTGCAGGGTAGTTGTGTTCATGTATCTTTAACTGCCGAGAAGAAAAAGCAATTACCTTTCCTTGCTGCATTAACACACAACCGAGTCCTTGCTACGAGGCATCACTATAAATAACTAACCTTCTGTACCCGTTGGGATAGTCAATACTGGAGCTGATGTCAACTTACCCTTTAATTTTTCAAAGATTTTATCACAATCGTCACTCCAGACAAACTTGTTCTCCTTTCTGGTAAGCTTAGTCAATGGCAATGCAATAGAAGAAAACCCCGGTATAAACCTCCTGTAATAGCCCGCCAATCCCAAAAACCTACGTACCTCTGTCACACTAGTTGGTCTTTCCCAATTCATTACTGCTTCTACCTTCTTGGGATCAACACAAATACCATCAGTAGAAATAACATGCCCAAAAAATACTACCCTGTGTAGCAAAAATTCACATTTAGAAAATTTAGCATACAACTGCTTCTCTCGCAAGGTCTGTAAAATAATACGCAGGTGGTGTTCGTGATCATCCTTACTACGAGAGTATATAAAAATATTTTCAATGAAGACAATAACAAAAGAATCCACGTATGGGTGAAATATACGGTTCATCAAATCCATGAATACGGTCGGTGCATTTGTTAACCCAAATGGCATAACAAGAAATTCATAATGTCCATACCTAGAACGAAAAGCAGTTTTAGAAATGTCACAATCTCTTACTTTCAATTGATGATATCCGGATCTGAGATCGATCTTGGAAAACACTTTGGATCCTTACAACTGATCGAACAAGTCATCAATGCGGGGTAGTGGGTATTTGTTACGGATAGTCACCTTATTCAATTGACGATAATCGATGCACAGTCTCATGGTTCCATCTTTCTTCTTCACAAACAATACTGGGGCTCCCCACGGTGGTACACTAGGCCTTATAAAAGCATGATCTAACAAATCTTGCAGCTGTATCTTTAGTTCTTTTAATTCTGCAGGTGCCATACGGTATGGTGCAATAGATATTGGTGCAGTTCCTGGTACCAACTCAATCGAAAATTCCACCTCACGGTCTGGTGCTAACCCTGGGAGTTCTTCTGGGAAGACATCTGCAAACTCATTAACTACTGGAATATCTGATAGCTTTCCAGCCTCTGATCGTGTGTCCACCACATGAGCAAGATAACACTCACATCCTTTCCTTAGCTGTTCATAACATTTTGTAGCAGAGATCAAACATGTTGGAGTGACATTTCAATCTCCAATAAATTTAAATTCAGGTTCACCCGGTAATCGAAACACTACCTCCTTTTTAAAGCAATCCAAACATACATGATATGAGGCTAAACAATCTATATCCAGTATTACATCAAAGTCGTGCATATCGAGAGGTAATAAGTCAACTAGTAATTCTTTTTCTCCCACTCGTACCACACACTCCCTATATATCCTCTCAATAAACCCCCCCCCCCCCACTGGAGTAACAAGAGCTAAACCAGAATCTAATGATGATAATGGTTTATTAAGATGCAACAGATAAAGCAAAGACACAAAAGAATGTGTAGAACCAGGATCTATCAACACATAAGCATCTTTATCACCAATAGGAAGTGTACCTGTCACTACGTTAGGCATAGCTTGTGCATCTTATTGCGTCAGTGCAAACACTCTGCCTTGGCCTTGATTTTGAGACACGCCTCCTCTACCTCCCCTGTGTACCTTCGGTGTAGAAATCCTATCTCCTACTGTCACACTCCCAACTGAAGTTGTAGCTCCCATCGCTGGACAATTCTTTCGTAAGTGCCCCGGTTGATGATAATGGAAACATAAATGTGTCCTCTCGGCTATTGTACACTCCCGAGACATGTGTCCTTGACCACCACATCTATAACAAAATATGGCCCTCGGTCCCATCACATATGCGTTTTCTAACCGATTTATCCCAGTCCTTCCAGCTCGAGCTTGAAATCTTCCACGAGCATTTATATTATTTTTAAATTCTTGCCCCTTAGGTACTCCTCGTGCTACACTCTGAGTTCAGGTTCCCGTATCCCATCCATATGATCTTATACCATCATGTCTATCTTTCTTTGAGTGTTCAACTTGCATTTCTTTTATTGACTTTTCTGACACTATGGCCCTATCCACCAAGTCCACATAATCCGTGATCTTCATATTAGCAACCATGCTTTTTATATCTACACTCAGCCCAGTTTGAAACCGATCACATTTACTTTCCTCCGTCCTCACCAAGTCAGGTGAAAATATAAATAAGGATATAAATAAAGCTTTATACTCTGCTACTGTTCGGTTCCCTTGTTTCAACGTGATAAATTCTTCCTCTTTCTCTTTCCTATAAAGCCTTGGGAAATATTTTTCAAAGAACACCTTCACAAACCTCTCCCATGTAATTTATGGAGGATTTACTGGTACCACTCCCCCCATGGTAGTAAGTAACCTTTCTGTTGCATCCCACCATAACTTTGCATCAGCCTCTAACCTAAAGGTTGCTAACAAAACCCTTTGTTCATCTCGCACTTCCATCACCTTGAATATTGTTTCCATCTTTCTAATCCACCCCTCCTCCACTAATGGATCCGTAGTCCCAGTAAATGTTGGAGGATTTAACTTCATGAATCTCTCATGCAATTTGTCCCTATCCCCAACATGTTCTCCACCTCTTGCTTGTTCCATAAGTTGTGCCACATCACGTAATATTCTTCCCACGTCATCAATAGGTTGTTGTTGCAACTCTAGTTCCTCCACTTGAATATGTCTATGTCCTTGCTGACTATTAGGAACATAAGATGCCTCACCCTCTGCTCCATCATGCGGCTCATGTGGATCCATCATTCACGGCAATATAATTCACTTAAACAAATACAATAGCAGCAGTTTAATATTAACATTGTTAGTCAAATCCAGGTGCATAACAAACTCACTTTCTAGTGTCCACTGCCCATCTAGACCCTCACACCCTATCCAGTACCTAATAACCACGCTCTGATACCAAGTTGTAGAGCCCCGACTTAATTAAGTTAAAATCATCCTTTTATTTAGAGATAATTTCCCATAAACATGTAGTTTACTGTAAATCTCTCACAAAATAGAACAAGATTTTTTTTCTTTTTTTTCAAAGGCAAGTTTAGATGAAAACATAACTACCTGTACATATAACTTAAAATTACTAAACAACTTTACATATACAAGTTCCTTTGTTTCACATTGACACAAAACCTTGTTGATATACAACCCATATTAGATATTCGTCACTCCCCCGTTTTAAGGTCCTAACGTGGCAGTGAACTCCAAACGATAGGCATACCTGAAACACAACATTATAGGAGTGTAAGCAATATAAGCTTAGTGAATGACCATATACCACACCTATAACCAGTTTGAATAACCAATTTTATTTTGTTCTAATGTCATAACCCAACATGAATTGTGAAACTCTCGCAAGCCTGGACCCGCCACAGTCCAATTAATCCACCACAGTTATTGGGGACCACCACATCCCTTTATTAAGCCCGAGTACACAAAACTTTAAGTTGGATTAACAGGACCGCCACATCCTGTAGGACCCACCACAGTCCTTAACATTAAATAACATCACTTAACATTTTAATCATATGCATATGTTTCCTAAATACAACATCACCCCCATAAGCATTTTAACACATGTATTGAACTACACATTTCCATATGAACATATAAGCATCTATATTTCATAGGATAGGTCACTCACCTTGGATTTGGTGATAATATTAGTACCAAACTACTTCCTTGATATGGTAGTATTAGTTGCTTCCCCACCTAACAAGTCAATATCATTAGTATCTGAATACACCAATTAACATTAAACCTAGTAATACATCACATCATTTGGTCAATCAGAAATAACTAAGGAGGAAATGAAATTGATACTTCACATTTGTATAAAACCCAAGTAATTAGGGTTCTAACACAATTTACGGAATTAAATTACCAATTCGCTAGACAAAGTTATGCCTATTTTATTACAACCTTTTCCAAATCATTTCTCAAGAAAAACAACAACACAACTTCAACTTCCTGGAATTTTCATAATTTTTGTACAACATAACTTTGCATGATATTCCACCCAATATCAGTAAACACATTTAATAATATAAATTTAATGTTTCATAGTTTTTAGGGATCATTTTCTATGTCGAGCAAAACGTCAAACACTTGGTATGCATTCTTGCTCCTTTATGGCAGATTTTAAACCAAAACTTCAAACTATCACCAAAGGTTCATTACTTGATATCTTTACACACTTTTCGGATATGTTATACATGTATGAGTCTATTTTACTCTCCAACTATAATCACTCAATTCCAATGAGTATTCCATGATTTATGCCATTTTTAGCATAACCAGGTCAAAATAGAACATTAAGGCATAACTTAACATTTTTAAGCATACATAATCTTGACCTTGGGTATAATTCATGGAAACATATAATAAACATGTTTTAGCAGAAATATACATCATAATAATGAATTTTATAAATCAAAATGCTTTACGAAAAGATGATATAAATTTAGGACTTTAAAGTATGCATTTACGATCCTAGCTCCAGTTTTAACTTATGTTCTTAACCCATCCTTGTTCCAACACAATTCAGCAATATGGGTATCATTAAAATGTATATTAAAATAAAAAATAAAAACATTTCAAGTGTAGAACTCATCCATGTGACCAACTTTAATTAAGAAGTAATTACCTTACGAGAATTCCTCAATTTATGGTGAATTTTCAATGAAATTCCTCCTTAACTTTCTTTTTCTCTCTCCATAAGCATATTTTTTCTCAAGCTTGTAATAGGAAATGAAAAAGATGATAAGGTCTGACTTATAAGCTTAAAAACGTGGCTATGTGACCACTTTAAGGTGGTATTATGCTATTCGTTGGGCAAGGGGTCCAATAGAACAATTCCATTAATGACAGATTTGTCCTGCCTCGTAAAATCACCATAACTCACTATTTCGGGCCCCAATTTACTCTCACTTTGTGTCTATGAGTATATAAATTAAACATCTACAACTTTCATGTTTCGTGTTTTCCCAAAATCATAAAACTAGTGCACCTAATTTGGGCTCGAACACAAGAGTAATTATTTACTCAAAATTTCATAACTTTCACATTTGGCGACAAAACATCGCCACTTTCGCACCAACACTCTAGATTACTTTTTATAAACATAATGATGCATTTAGAAACATATTTTCATGATGCATTTAACCACATAACCAATTTATAACTTATAACTCATAACTTATACTTACTCGTGTAATTAACCTTACTAATCGTGTTTTAGGGCCTTACACCAACCCTCCGGGTACTTTCGGCTAGAGGAAATGACAAGGATAATGGGAAAGGAAAGAAGAGTTATCCATGACTATAGAGCTCTGGAAATATTTTATTTTAATCAATACTTCAATTTCAAAAAATGGTTTTTATCATTTGACTATAAAGCAATGGCTTTAAGATTGGTTGTAATGATACACGACAATTACAGATTTTACTATAATGCTTATTTATTTCATGAAACTACAAAAACCTTTTATTTCATGTGTTCCTACGAATTTCATAAGATGGACATCATTTCATGAATTAAATTAAATATATTTTGTGACACAAATCAGTAATGCAAGTGTTTATTTCAAAACAGGATTTTCTTAAATGAAATCAAAGTATAAAAGGTTTTTCGCATTGACACTTGGAAACGGGGTGTTACATAAAATCAACATTCACTTTTAGAATACATCTCTCATTGTAAAAGTGGTGATCGCTTAAATAAACTCTGATACCAATTTGTAAAAAGTGTGCAATGCCGTGTGATACTGATTTAATGAAATTCGCAAGTTTCCAATTTAAACTTATTTAATTGGAGTAAATTATATAAACCAATTTAATTCATCCCTAAAACATGTATCTACATGGGTGAAATCAAACCATCATAAACAAGATTGCTGACACACAAATTTGAGGAAAAAAACTTTTATTTCACTATGAATTATAAATTACAACTTATATACACAATGAAATCTGCAATGAATATCGCACAGATACTCACATAGACACGCAATCCAATTCATCCAAGAACACCCACGAGCACTCCCACTCGACATGTAGTCATAGTGAGCCGTAGAGATAAGACTCAACAAAGAGATAACTTCACCAAAGTTAAATATTGGGTTCCAAAACAATCCACTAAAGCATATGGGATTTTTGTGAATTGAAAACAAAAAAGGGTTAAACCCTTAAATGAATAAGACAAAGTATTTTTCAGAAAATGGTTCATTGGTATCAAATTTCTTCAGGTCTTCTTAATGAAAATAGAGTGATTTAGCACATTTGGTATGGAAAATTTGAGTCGGCGCGTCCCTCAAACGAAAGTGACTATCGTTCGAACGACAACTTCGCGCGAGAACCTTATGTCATTTGAACGACATCATCAGGTCGCTCGAATGACCTTAATAAAAAATAAAAAATTATTTTGTTGAAAACTTTGCCTCAACAAAAAAAATTCTTTGATGAAAAACAACGCCTCAAGTGTTAGAAAATATTTTAGAAAAATTCTCACAACACTTATAATGAATCGTTAAGGTACTTAAACACAACCTTGCCAAAATTAATCTCGCAGAGGCTTCCATGTTGAAGAACTTTGATATTTGAATCCGTCTTGATGTATCTTTAAACTTGAAATATTTCTTCGATAGTTTGTAGCGATATACAACATAAACTAATGTATATGTCCTTACAAATATCCCTTTATGTCTTTGTCGGTACAAAATAAAAACATCCGAATTATGAAATCTAAATGCCTATACAAATCTAATAGCCTCCCATGAATCCAAAACTGAAAAGGTATAAAAAATGCAAGTATCAAACTTTCTTAAAAAATCTTCAACATCAAATCTTCAAATCTTTAAGCTTTTCTCATCAGGGTGTCCAAAATAATGATCTTCAATCTTTGTACCTACACACATGAGACAAATAAAATACCTTCATGACGTATCGAGTTTGAAATGAGATAAACATAACATCAAAACAAATATCGAATCTCAAATCTCCCTCATAATTCATTCTCCCCCTTTTTATTTGTCCGAAATAGACAAGGAAAATAATAAATAAAATAAACATGGAATGTCACGTCAAGTATGCATTGCAAACATGGATCAAACTGAGCTCATGCAAAGGAATCCTCAAAGGTATCCACAAACTATTTTGGATTTTTTTTAAAAAAAATTCAAGAAAAATTATTTTAAAAAAATCACATACCATGAATTTACACTAAGATAACCAAATCATGAAAACTGAATGAATTGGTGTGACATATTCGATAGGAAAATCAATGCAATCAAATATGGATACTCCTAATGAATGAGCATCAAAATTGTCCAAAGGTGTCGAAAATGTGAATTTAGATGACATCGTCTTAATCAAATCGACAAATCAAAGTCAGACATGATTTTCACATCAATAAGGTCTAAAACTATGTAACACTTTTTCATGACTTTTCAAGGACGTGCAAACCTATTTTATATTCCATCCAAAATCCCTCATAAATAATAATGCTTTTTTATTTTTATTTTGAAATGATGAAACAAATTGACCCACTTTTGGCATATTTTCCTTTTTATTGCCTTCAAATTTTTTTTGGGATCTTTTCAACCTCTTTGGACCTTGGCTTCAGTTTTTGTGCCATGCATTTTCTAGGTCTAATTTAAATGGTGGCTTAATCTCAAAGGAAAAATGAGTACCTTTTGTAGCCCTTCCCCGTTTTTCAAATAAATCACACAAACTCACGATAATGGTTTTCACATGCACTACTTCCATTGTCAAGTTTTATCGCATTTGGTTAGTTTTAAAGACGAAAATGAGATGAAAACACCTCGACCAACATGTAATATATGTGACAACCCGCCTAATAAAATACCGGGCGATCACTCCAATATCAAATTAAAAGAGGAGTCGCATATGGATCATTCATAGCATCACTATGGAAAACAAATTCAATTACTAATAACCTATTAGGTTGGCGCCAAAATTTTACTTAACTAATCTTTTTAAACAACTATACAATATAAACATTCACACAGTTTATATAAATGGAACTAAAAAGAAATAAAGTAACCGAATACTAAGTAACAGTAATACAACCCAATTGAATTATGCACAAAAATACGGTAAAAGAGTAAATAAATGCAGTTGGTTTATTAACCCGAATATTTATACAGTACCTCATATCTAGAGTACAAGAATAGAAGCGTCTACGGTAATCCTGCATGCATCCACAACTGCTGCAGCAGACGTCTGACTCGAAAGAATCGTCATCCAGGCGTCCCTGTGTCTGGACACCTATATATATATATATATATATATATATATATATATATAGCAAGAGAGGAAAAATATATAAACGGGTCAGGGCCCGAGTTGTAAAAATATTTTTCAAGTTCATAAATGCTTTATTTTTAAAAATATGTTTTATCTCATATTTAAATTGGTATCGCACTCCCATGAGAAACCCCTCACCTCTCTTCTAATAGTGCACACCTAGCGCATCCCTCAAAACATCCTAGTCAAACTACACTGCCTAACTAATCCGTCACCCCCAAACTCTAGATACTCCTTAAGAAAACCAAGTACTAAGGGCTAAACTTCTCCCCAATCTCAACACTATGCCATGTTCGTGCGTGGGGTGTCTCCCGAAGCAAAATCCAAACAAGGAACCCCCCGATACACTACTACGTGGCAAGGTCGATCGTCGAGATCCATTAGACCCTCAGTACACCACACACACACACACACACACACACACACACACACACACACACACACACACACACACATATATATATATATATATATATATATATATATATATATATATATATATATATTTCCATATTTACTTATATATACATATCACATTTTAAGTCCGGATAAAATCTCCCAGAATGAGAATTTCTTTCATATTCCATTTATCTCTTTACTTTAGTGGAGATATAACATCTTGTTCTCATACACAAGTAATGTACTATACACACAAGTATAATAACCATCCCAACGAGCTATAACTCTAGGATGCGGTCTCATAGTACCGATCCAAAATTCGGGTTTACTCACTATACCACGGTACCAAGCCACACTCTCTCAATGGACATGGTAAACAAATACACAACGGTGGAGGCGATCATGTTCCCCCTACAAGTGGAGTTACACACATCTCACTCTAACACGGGACGATAATGACCTGGGGACTATACTCTCCCTGCTCCTCAAGTCAGGGGATTCACCCACATTGCGCAACCTCGCTGGATCGCACTAGAGAAAATATATACTCTGGCTGTTCCAAACCTATACCAAAGGAAAGCCCATGGAAATCATCCTCTCAAATACACATATACCAATCACACACATATACTGTAGTCACATTGTATACATATATTCCTTAAATATACACAAATGTCCATAATTTCCAATCACACATAGCGATGACCAATAATCCCAAAGGTTCTCTTAACTTATATAATTCGAGTATTCGCACACCCATAATACTAAATCCAAAAGCATTCCCTCACTTGATAAATAACTTGTACCTTATTCACATTTAAGGATTTATTTAATATCTCCTACTATACCAATTTACACTAACTAAATAATTATATTCTGCCATTCATCCTAATAATCTCGTAGGGTGTATCCAACCATAATCGATAGAATTATGCCTTCCACTTACATAATTATATAGGCCTAAATGCCCACTGAATTTATCCCAAGAATTATTCGTCACCAAACACCGTTAATTTAAATAGGTCGTGGATTCCATTTCCACAAATCCTAGGACCACATCACATCCAAATAATAATTTAGAGGATCCTTATCTATTTTTAGGAACCCCTAATATTTATCTACAAACAATTCTAGCCTTAATTCTCCCAATATCAGGTTTGAAATCTGGCGGAGTTTGGCCCGAAAATCTTTTTTCTCTCCTCTTTTCCCTCTTTCTTTTTTCTCTTCTTCTTTCTCTCTTTTGCTTTCTTTCTCTTCCTCTCTCTCGTGACTTATAAGAGAGAAAATAAGGGGTTGTCCCTTATTAACCCAAAAATGACCCGTTTACTCAATTGCGAGTCCCTATTAATGCAAAAATTTTCGAAACTCAATTACAACCCCCGGATACTCTATTCTGACTATCTCGGCCATTTCGAGACCAACCCCACAATCGGAATTTCCATCCGAGTTACTTGACGGTATTTCACTATTTCAACGCAACACAACTTAATGCGGTATTTCCATTAAAATATTATCCTCTGTCTCTTTATCTGGCTGCGACATATAATTAAAATACTCCGACTTACTTACTTAATCCCAAAAGTAAATATTAAACCCATCGAAAATCATCTAATCCTTGAAAACTCCAAAAATTTACTATTCACAAAAATTCTTAAATTCCCAAATTACACTTTAATTATTGGATTTAATTTCCCATAAAAGTGCGGGGTATTACATACTTCCCCCCTTACAATGGAATTTCGTCCTCGAAATTCAGATAAAACCAATACTACCGACACTAGCCTAGGATCGTGAAGCACTCCACATCCTAATGCCTCAAAGTGGGATGGTACTACCCAATAGCTCTTAACCGTATACTCAATCTGCACTCACCTCTATCAAGGTTTATACTATACTGCCATCCCGACATAAACTTTAACTCTATATACTACGTCCTTTCTATTTCAGGTGGTATATAAAGCAACTTACTAAGGTGCCCATACATCTTTCCGCACAACTAAGACCAACGTCCGACACGTACACACTTTCTAAACAATGGACCCTATTTCCTCGTCATAATACTCATACATGGGTCTTCCTAACCCGCAAAATCCCATTTTTATCAAGGTTAACCAAACCATCTTTCTATATCGGCACCACTAACTCCACTGGCTTCACTTCCCAATAATTCTAAGATCGAAGCGTTCCTACCTACGTGAAATAGTGCTATCCTAAATTGTGTCCCTGGTGCCCAAGACCTTTCTCAACTCCCCATAATTTGCTCGATTTCATGTGTGGGACGTCTCGCAGAGAGAAATCCAAACAAGGAACCCTCTCGTTACACTACTCGCTCACGTCGTCGATCATCAAGATATAACTGCCTAAGTCACCCTAGCGGGACATCCTAAATCCTACCTTGCTAACCTATTTACGCATTTCTACTATTCTATCCTTCCACCTAAGAGAAAAGAAAACTCCAACTAATCGAGGCACCAAGCTTCTACAAAAGCGTTACGAACAACATACCCAAAACATACTTCCTCTAAAATTTTCCTTTTCATTAAGGCCTGGCTATACTCCTCAAATTAATTTCTCTAAGTCCTACTTCACCCACCCACTTGTGGTGATATGACCACTTTAGTGCTTTTCAGTAGCACCATATTTCCATAATCATACCATTATCATACGGCTCATAGTCTATAGTGTTTCATCCATACTATATGACTTATCAACAAAACCAACATCTTCGCATCCTATAACATCTCTCCACTTCCGACGTCATTAAGGTTCATGCGTGGAGCGTGTCACAAGAGAAATCCAAACAAGGAACCCCTCCAATACAATACTACTTAAATTTATTGACCGTGGAGGTCCGTTAGCTTCAAACATGTAACCGAGATAACCCTATCCCCTCTTTCAACGAAATGTGGTCTGAACTCCTATCTCTATCCAGGAACCACACCACTAAGCGCTCGCACTAACACTCAGTCCTTGCGCACTCAATAATGAGCTTAAATCCACAGCTCAACAATTAACCCTGCATACCTTAAATCACACCTACAAGATTGCCATACACTCGAATCATGATGATGAAACATCTACTCACAAAAGATGTATCCATACATATAATAAAGGAGAACTCAACCTGTATCCAGGTGAGATATCACAACAACAACCCGTTCCACCCTGAAACTACAGACACGATAGTCTTGCCATCATTAGCCTGCTATCGCTCCGAACAACAAATATCATATTCTCCTTAAAATAACACAATACTCATATAACACGCACATAAAACGAGTAATACCAATCTGATATACACTTAATATACTAACACCCTCTATTCACAGTGAATGGATAAAATAGATTCCCGCTATCACGGAAAAACACATAAACATATTCTACATAACGTTATCGATACTATTTACAAACTCGTATCACATATGAATCTGGAGCTAATAAAATATCGTGACTCAATCTTGTCACACAGAACATACCCCCTTCAATTGAGGTGAAACTCATAACAACATCTTTGCCTATCACCCTGGCTACTCCAACAGGTTCTCGGACTTGGTAAACTTGTCATAACTGAACCAAAAATTACTTTAATCAACGCCCAATCTGGGCACCTTACTCTTGCCCCTTAACTCCCACTGGGTAATGACCAATCGTATGGTTCTACACTCCACATTACAACATTACCCATCTCAGGTCACTCGAACCCTTTTAAGGTTATCAGTATCTTGTACTCCATAGCCGCGATCCTCACAATCACTTTACTAGTTCCCCTTAACTTCTTCATGAAAAGGAAACTCCACCACCGGCCTCAACAGCCCCGATTTAACGAATTCCCCGGGTGAATGCCCACCAATGGGGTCCTCGAACATACACATTCTCCATAAGTGTTAGAAACACTTCTCTAGTGAGCCTATCATTCCTCGAAAGGACTCTCTCTTCATTGTACTTACCTCGTCTCAGTGCAAAATTCGCTTATCCATAAATTTCTTTATTCACTGTCGGCCTCTGACCGAACCTTATGTGAATAATATAAAACTGCATTCTTCTCATTCCAGCTAAATCATGGGGACTCACGGTTAAAACTATCTGTAAGATACCTTTAGGGGCAAAACATCATGCTCCCCCAAATATGGTGATCATCGCACCCCCCATTTCAATATTGCTCCTACGAGTGAAATTTTTTCCTCAAATTTTCACATCTGGGTATTTCCACTTCAGTACTACTCTCTACCACCGCGATCCTTAGATACTTATAACGACTATCCTTTAGTAGTCATAGCAATGATTCTTAACAAATCCCATAAGGAGAATGACCTCTACTACGGTCCTAGGCTCTAACTTCAACTCATAGCTCCAACTAAGCCCCACCTCCTTCCGCCTTCCTCGATCAGCAAACGAATCATGAACGAGGACGTAAAATATTTTCTACAATCTTATATAATGGCAGGAGAACGAAATCTGACAAGAGGAATCAACAATCCTAATCATAAGGCTTTATATCAAATCGAGAGCAACGCTGAAAGCGAAGTACGTCCGCATAGATTCCTAAGGACACTAGAACCTGATGCTCTGATACCATCTGTGACACCCCACCTAATAAAATACCGGGCGATCACTCCTATATCAAATTAAAATAAGAGTCGCATATGGATCATTCTTAGCATCACTGTCGAAAACCAATTTAATTACTAATAACCTATTAGGCTAGCGTCAAAATTTTACTTAACAAATCTTTTTAAACAACTATACAATATAAACATTCACACAGTTTATATAAATGGAACTAAAAAGAAATAAAATAATCGAACACTCAGTAACAGTGATACAACCCAATTGAATGACGTAAAAAAATACGGTAAAAGAATAAATAAATGCAGTTGGGTTATTAGCCTGAATGTTTATACAGTACCTCCTATCTAGAGTACAAGAATAGAAGTGTCTACGGTAATCCTGCATGTATCCACAGCTGCTGCAGCAAACGTATGACTCAAAAGAATCGTCATCCAGGCGTCCTTGTGTCTGGACACCTATATATATATATATATATATAGCAAGAGAGGAAAAATATAGAAACTTGTCAGAGCCCGAGTTGTGAAAATATTTTGCCAGTGCATAAATGCTTTATTTTTAAAAATATGTTTTATCTCATATTTAAATTGGTATCGCCCTCCCATGAGACACCCCACACCTCTCTTCTAATAGTGCACACCTAGCGCATCCCTTTAAACATCCTAGTCAAGCTACACTGCCTAACTAATCCCTCAGCCCCAAACTCTAGATACTCCTTAAGAAAACCAAGTACTAAGGGCTAAACTTCTCCCCAATCTCAACACTATGCCATGTTCGTGCGTGGGGTGTCTCCCGAAGCGAAATCCAAATCAAGAACCCCCCGATACACTACTACGTGGCAAGGTCGATCGTCGAAATCCATTAGACCCTCAGTACACCAGAATGAGAATTTCTTTCATATTCCATTTATCTCTTTACTTTAGTGGGGATATAACATCTTGTTCTCATACACAAGTAATGTACTATACACATAAGTATAATAACCATCCCAACGAGCTATAACTCGAGGATGCGGTCTCATAGTGCCGATCCAAAATTCGAGTTTACTCACTATACCACGGTACCAAGCCAGACTCTCTCAATGGACATGGTAAACAAATACACAACGGTGGAGGCGATCATGTTCCCCCTACAAGTGGAGTTACACACATTTCACTCGAACACGGGACGATAATGACCTGGGGACTATACTCTCCCTGCTCCTCAAGTCAGGGGATTCACCCACATCGCGCAACCTCGCTAGATCGCACTAGAGAAAATATATACTCTGGCTGTTCCAAACCTATACCAAAGGAAAGCCCATGGAAACAACCTCTAAAATACACATATACCAATCACACACAGATACATATGTATTTGTATCATATAATATATATATATATATATATATATATATATATATATATATATATATATATATATATATATATATATATATATATATATATATATATATATATATATATATATACTGTAGTCACATTGTATACATATATTCCTTAAATATACATAAATGTCCATAATTGCCAATCACACATAGCGATGACCAATAATCCCAAAGGTTCTCATAACTTATATAATTCGAGTATTCGCACACCCATAATACTAAATCCAAAAGCATTCCCTCACTTGATAAATAACTTGTACCTTATTCACATTTAAGGATTTATTTAATATCTCCTACTATACCAATTTACACTAACTAAATAATTATATTCTGCCATTCATCCTAATAATCTCGTAGGGTGTAGCCAACCATAATCGATAGAATTATGCCTTCCACTTACATAATTATATAGGCCTAAATGCCCACTGAATTTATCCCAAGAATTATTCGTCACCAAATACCCTTAATTTAAATAGGTCGTGGATTCCATTTCCACAAATCCTAGGACCACATCACGTCCAAATAATAATTTAGAGGACCCTTATCTATTTTTTGGAACCCCTAATATTTATCTACAAACAATTCTAGCCTTAATTCTCCCAATATCAGGTTTGATTTCTAACTAACGATTTCGATCTCGGACAACTTTTCGTAGAAAAATGACTATAAATCGAAAAAAAATAAGAAAAATACGTGGTCAGTGCCCATGCGACAGTGTCAAAAAGATCTACAAATTTCATTTTTTGACCAAGAGCCGAATCGATTCGCATCAGGGCCGAATTGATTCCGAAAGGCCGCTGCATTACTATTCATCATCTTCTCCAAAATTCCAAATAGCAACCCAACCTCCATTTTTATGGTTTCTAATCTCAACCAATATCACCACAATCATCCTAGCACTGATTTATAACTAACTCATCAATTTATTTATGGTATTAAACCATTTCTCTTATATTTAAACCCTAAAACCATTAAAGCCCCAACTTATCATTTTAACCCATTTCAATCCCTTTCTTCACTTCATTTACATGGATTTAACACTAGAAATCATTAAGAGTTTACATTACATCGATTTGTAAACTCATATTCAAATTTTCCCAAATTTATTTAAGGGTTGTAACCCAAAATCATATAGTTTACCAACCATAATATGAAGTAAATGTACAAAATGAAATAAAGCAAGTATACACTTGCCTGGAGGATGAAATCCGACGACCTCGAGTCGAATATGGCGAAGTTTGGCCCGAAAATCTTTTTTCTCTCCTCTTTTCTCCTCTTTCGTTCTTCTCTTCTTCTTTCTCTCTTTTTCTTTCTTTCTCTTCCTCTCTCTCATGACTTATAAGAGAGAAAATAAGGGTTTATCCCTTATTAACCCAAAAATGACTCGTTTACTCAACTGCGAGTCCCTATTAATCCAACAATTCCCGAAACTCAATTACGACCCCCGGATACTCTATTCTGACTATCTCGACCATTCCGAGACCAACCACGCAATTAGAATTTCCATCCGAGGTACTTGACTTGAATTCACTATTTCAACCTAACACAACTTAATGCGGTATTTCCATTAAAATATTATCCTCTGTCGCTTTACCCGGCTGCGACATATAATTAAAATACTCCGACTTACTTACTTAATCCCAAAAGTAAATATTACACCCATAAAAAATCATCTAATCCTTGAAAACTCCAAAAATTTACTATTCACAAAAATTCTTAAATTCCCGAATTATACTTAATTATTGGATTTAATTTTCCATAAAAGTGCGTGGTATTACAATAGACAAGAACAATAGCCAAAAAAATTTTTGCACATGTGCAATAAAGAAAATCACAAGTCAAACATGAAGGGAGTAACAACTAATCACATCTCAATGACTCCAAACATTATAAAGCACAATAATGAAATGATGATGCATGTCAAAACACTATCGAATAGGCACATGGTATGGAATGAAATTGTGACTCGATCATCCTAAATGTCCATTCATAAATGGTGCAAAATAAAATACAAAAACTGTTTTTGTCTTTTTTAAATTTTTTTATCAAAATAAATTCTTTTTGTATTTTCAAAAGTTTATCAAAAACAAAAATCTAATACAAAAATTACACGTGTCATCACACTAGCAAACATATATAATGAAGCACAACTAGTGTATGACAAACAAAGCATGCAAGGAACTATCCATAAGAAATAACAAGTGACGCATCATGTGCAAGCGTGTGAGAATCAACTAATTTACCATCTAGCTCCTCTAAAAGTGATTTCCTAACCCAAAGAGATGTGAAACGTTGAATTGGGGTTTCGAGAACCAACGAAACACTTCAACTTCCTAGGACCTCTTCCAAGATCAAAACAAAAATTCCTAAGGTGACCTTTCTTACCACAATGTGAACATATGTAAACGGGTGGAACAACACCAATGGTTTGACCTTTTCTAACGTCTTTGGGATTTATTAACCCTCTAAAACAAATAACGGTATCGGCTTTGACAACTGGAGCATTAGAAAACAACGAGCCATTACTACACAAATTATTTGAGTCATTTAAATTATTTTTCAACTCCAAATTTTTTTACTCAAGCAAAGAATTGGAATCTTCCAATTTTAGGGACTCCTTCTCTATGTTTCAATTATTCCTATAAGGTTATCATGTTCTCCCATAAAATACTCACACTTATCCCTATGAGTATCCTCACCTGCCACAAACTCATTGATTAAAATATTTGTATCCTCTTTAGCACAAACTCTAGAATTTTTAAGATCCTCCAATTCTTTTTCTAACAATAGGACTCTATCATCACTCTCCTTTTTGGACAATTCTAATTTTCTAAAGTCGTGGTCCAAGGAAACAAATTTCTCACGATAAAAATCTCTTTGATTTTGAATCGTTGCAAAAGATCCATAGTGTATTTAAAACGACAATTTTCTTTTTCCAAAAAATCCATTCTTTTTGCAAACTTTAAATTCAAACAATTTAAATTATAAAAATTATGATCCGTGCCATTCAAAGGGGGCATCCGATTACATAAGTGCTCCATCAAAAAAATTGCGATTTCTCAAAATTAGATTTTTCAAAAAAAAATAAATATCACAAAATTTTGCGAAAAATAAGGATCACTTAATAAATTAGAGAAACCCGCTCTGATACCAATTTGTAAAAGTGGTGATCGCTTAAATAAGCTCCGCTACCAATTTGTAAAAAGTGCACGATGCCGTGTGATACTGATTTAATCAAATTCACAAGTTTTCAATTTAGACTTAATTAATTGGAGTCAATTTTTTAAATCAATTTAATTCAACCCTAAAACATGTATCTATGTGGGTGAAATCAAACCATCACAAACAACATTGTCGACACACAGATTTCAGGAAAAAAAACTTTTATTTCACTATGAATGATAAATCGTAACTTACATATGAAATACGTAATGAATATCGTGTAGATACTCACATAGACATGCAATTCAATTTAGCCAGGAACACCCACGAGCACTCCCACTCAACATGCAGTCGTAGTCAGCCGTAGAGATAACACTACAGAAAGAGATAACTTCACCAAAGTTGAATCTTGGGTTCCAAAACAATTCACTAAAGAATATGGAATTTTTGTGAATTGAAAACGAAAAAGGAGTGAACCTTTAAATGAAGAAGACAAATCATTCTGCAGAATACAGTTTACTTGTACCTAAATTCGTCAGGTCTTCTTAATGAAGACAAAGTGATTCAATATGCTTTATATAGAAAAATTGAGTCAGCGCGTCGCTCGAACGAAATTGATTGTCACTCAAATGATAGCTTCGCCAGAGAACCTTATGTCGTTTGAATGACATCATTAGGTCGCTCGAACGACCTGAATAAAAAATAAAAAAATTATTTCATTAAAAACTCCGCTTCAACACATAGAAAAAATTCTTTGACGAAAAACAATGCCTCAAGTGTTTGAAAATATTTTAGAAAAATTATCCCAACACTTATAATGAATCGTTAATGTACTTAAACACAACCATACCAAAATTAATATCGCAGAGGCTTCTATGTTGAATAACTTTGATATTCGGATCCGTCTTGACGTATCTTCAACTTGAACTATTTCTTTGACAGTTTGTAACGGTATACGACATACAGCAATTTAGACAGGACTTATAAAATTTTTCCTTACACTCATCCCTCCTAGGATTGTTATGCATAGTACTTGGAAATTAAGTATATGGTCTAAGTCTAGGAAACTCTCATCTATCCTAACCATTTTCCACTAGGGAAATCATCCTTGTCAAATCACCTACTTAACTTCCAACTTCGTCAATAGGATCTCTCCGATACACTTTCCTCCTAATGTTTATGAACCTATTGTTTGTCTCTCTTAAGCACCCATAAGATATATTTGTGTGGCCTTATAACCTACAAAAGGTACATATATTTTGACACCATTCTTCCTTTCAAACCTTATTTCATTCCTTCTCAAGCCTTTCTTCTCAAATTTTGCCTTTTATCCATCTATTTCAAGTCTTTTTCTTTTAAAGAAAATTGTGCAACATGGTTTGACATACCACAAAAAAGTATAACTAAAAGCCTTTTCAGCAATCTCAAATTTAGGTTTAACCTCCTACTTTTGAAGCATATAAGTTTGTACATTATTTTCCTTTTGAGCATTTAAACTTTCAACATTAATTTTTTTTTTCCAATTTTTTTTTTGCAAGCTTTGAATCATTATAACCAATCCCATAATTGTTCAGTTTTGGTTGAGCATTACTTAATAAAATGCTATCAAAAACATTTGTTCTATCATACACTTTAATTTTTAAATCTTTTTCATTCTCAAGTTCAAGTATAAAATTTTGAAAGTAAACATTTTAAATTGAATTCTCAAGATCAGATTCTTCTTTTTCTTTTGAGATGATTTCATTTTATGATTTCAAATTCTCACATAGCTTTGACAAAACATTAATAACTTTTTTAAGATCAAAATATTTTTATTAATCATTTTCACACTTTTCTTCTTCCTCATCAAGTTCATTTTGTGAATTTTTTTTTTTAAAAGTTGAGGTTTCATTATTTAAGCTTTAGAAATTTTTGATAAACCTCATCAAAACATTTTTTAAGGTCATTCCCATTCTCATCATCATTATCATCTTATGATCTTGGTATAGAGGTGTGTGAACTCTCACTACGACAAGACAAAGAATAATTGAGCCTCCTATTCTTAGAATCTTTGATCCTATTCTTCTTCTACTTCTTCTTCTCACACTCATTTTTGTTCACCATGAAAGAAAATTTTCTTCCATTTTCCCTCAAAATCAAAGAAACCAGTTTCCTTTTATTCATGTGATTAACTTTCCCTCAATTAGTCGACTTGAGAAGAAGATTAATTTTTTTTTTAAACTTTTGAATACCTCAAATTCATCTTGAAAAGACTCAAATCTCTTCTCAAGTTCACTTTTACAATGCTCACAAACAAGAAGTTATTCCTTAACTTTTTCAAGTTCAATAGTCAAATCATTTTTCACTTATTCCAAAACTTGTGCTTTTTGAAATCAACATTTTTTACACTTGTAAATCTTCTCAAATAAGAATTTTGTAACCTCAAAGTTTCTTATCTTCTTTCAACCCACAAGTTAATTCAATCAACTCACACTTCTATTTTCAATCAATATCAACTTTTTAGTTGTAAGTTGACTAGTCATTTCAAACTCTTTAAAAGCTTCTTTTTCTGTTCATAGAGTTTTACCCGCTTAGCCAATTTAACATTCATCTTTTTCATTTTGAGAAGATGAGAATTCAACACATCTTTGTTTTGACTCGAGAATTTGACATTTTTTATTTTCATCGTGTTCATCAAAATCAACATCAATAGGTTTTGATTTGTTTCGAGAATGATATAATTTTATCACATTCTTATCAAATTGAGCTTTCAATTGATCTAACCTTTCACATTGACTCAAAATCATAGATCTAAGATCACAATAGTCTAGTATCATAACACTCATAGTCACACAAGCTAAATAATAACAAATATTGACTCAAGAAGAACATAAGCACAAGCAAACTAGGTCAATGACCAGATATGCAATAAACACACAACAAGACAAGATCAACTCAAGTAAGTTAATGTTATTCAAATGATCACTTGGGTTTCACACCATTTGAAGGAGTGTGTTATGTGCATCAGTAAAATATGTACAATAAACCTAGAGGGGTGAAAAGGTTTGAAAAGATCTTTTGAAATTTTTTTATATTTCAAATATTTTTTCTTGCATATTTAAGTTACTCGAAACATAAGATGTAACACACCTAAGTCAATTTGAGTTCATATCACTAGATTCAATTTATAACTAAGTGATGTGTGTGATCAAATTTGTGAACATAAGTATTAATCATTCACTATCAACCATAAGATAAGTTTTATGAGGAAAAATCACCCACTAAGGGGTAAAAAACCTCAATGAACTTCAATTTGAAAAGTAATTTTACAAAATACAAGAACACTCACACAAGATCTATCAAGTAGTTACTTATGAAACTTTCACGGTACCCCATAGTCAATGAGAATCCATAAAAAGATCCACACCGCGAACAACGAAGTCCATTCTCTTCCACATCACATGACAATTTCTCCAAAGAAATAGTAGTTCCACCTCTTTTAGATCTAAGTGTGGTTGATTATAGTAATTCGGTAAATTTAGATTGAATTAACAAGGCTAGTGTATTTGTCCGGACCAAGGTACTCTTAATTCTCTCACAAAAGCATATATCAAGTATAGATCTATGCTTGATCAAAATAAAAGGAATGAGTGATATTGGAAAGAGAAGTACAGACAAAATTCTCTCAACCTTAAAGATACTCTTCGAAATGTAATTGAGCTAGGTGGTTTTTAGATCTTTTCAAATAAGGGGGAAATTGGCTTTTAAATAAAAAAATTTAAAATATGGCCCGACCGTGTGCACGATTACATATGTTCGTGCATACAATTTCATCCAATGTGGAGAACATGGCTTCACCGTGTTCGCATACATAAAGTAAGGTCGTGCATACTGTCTCAAAAGAGAGCCATGCGAACGGTTAAAATAGAATAACATTTCAAAAAGCCTCAAACAATTTCCAAAAAAGTTTTAAAAACATTTTAACATCTATGAGACCATTTTAAAAACATTTAAGCACTTATTCGATAAACATTTTAAATCATCACAAATTTTTAAAAATATTTTGTGCATGCGTGTGTGTTTATCAATAATTAATTCCCAATCTATTAAAAGGGTATATACTTCTCTTCAATGATAATGCGTGGAAACTAATGTCTTCAATGAGAAGATTATAAAATCTTCAAGCTTCAAAGGTTCATTGTAACTCAAATAATAATGCCTCACTCCTATCGAAACAAGTGTGTTACTTGAATCACTCAATGACACAAATGTTTCGACACGAGTATAAGACAACTACTATTAATTACAAAATTACATTTTCAAGAATGATATATAATTTTCCACTATCCTTGAGATGTTAAGGTCCACTTTCCTCTTCATAAATAGGACACCCAAATAACCGTTAACATTACAGACCGATAAAGTCCTATAAACTGGGAAATCATCAATTGCCTAAATCAACATAGCTTTTAACGTGAACACTTTATGTTTGCTAGAGTCAAATGATTTTACACCCGCTACGCACAAAATCATTCAACGTTTGAGTCAATAGGATGACACAAGAGATTATCACCTTCTTCTACCCTAATGTTCCAAGTCATTGCCTCCTTAATCCACGGTATTATGTGAATATCTTCAACCTAGGTCCAATGGGAAAATATTTTAATACTTTTTAGGCACTTTTTAAAGTGTAGCTCTCTTATCATTAGAACCATGATCTGGCACATATCTAGGTTCCCCACATATTGAACAATGATCAATATTTTTGTACCCCTTCCAATATAGTATGCAATCATAATTCCAAGCATGAATGGATTAATACTTCCTTACCAAAACTTTCAATATGTTATTCATAGTCAGATAGTTATGGTTCTATATCGATTTGTCCAGGGGCCGAATCGATTCGCCCCTGCGATTTTTCCAAGAATGGCTATGGAGTCTTGGACTCCAAATTTCCCCCCAACTCAAATCCATTCAGACCAACTCATTTATTGTCACAAACACATCATAAATACCACTAACAACTACCATGAACCTCATTAATCATCCAAATCATTCTTGAATGATTCAAGACCCTCAAATCCACAAAAACCCTAAAATAGTTAAACCATGATTAATACACAATTATCACAACTAATAATTTATCTTAAACCACTTTTAGCAAGTAGAAAACTCGCCTCAATCTTGAAAAATCAGATTTTCCTTGTGTAGTAGCAAGAATCCAACCTCAATCTTCTATCTCTTCTCCTTTCTCTACTCTTTCTCTTCCTCTCTCTTTCTCTCTAGGTTTAGGAACACAATTAGGGAGAACTAGAAGACCTAACAAGACTAAAACGTGGCATAGGTCTAAAATTCCAACTTAAATGATCAATACCGCGATAAAATAACACGCAACTACACATTTATGTTAAAACCAGTCAAAAGTGCCCGAAATCTCAAAATACAATATGGCACATATTTTGACTATCTTGCACGTTCCGGAACCAACTACGGCCTCCAAATTATCATTTGGATATTTTATAATTCATTTTAAGTTCTGGTTCCATTTTAAATCATAATGTCATTTTAAATCTTATGATACTATAAAGCTTAACATGAGGATATTTACATACTCATACAGTAAATATACAACAGTTAGTAAATATTAACTTTTCTTCATTAAATTAATACTTACTCCATATTCCAACATTCTATATGTAATTACTTCACATAGTAAGTAAATAGAAAATAGGTTCTCATAAGTGAGGGTTGTTACAATTATGGTATCCTATGACCGTTTATGTTATGTGTATTGCAAAGTATGCGTTATGTGTGTTATGTATACGTGGCATAGGGATGAATGAATGATTGATTATATATATTTAGAGTAAATATATATTTTTCTATCCTCTATGTGAAGAGGATATGGACTTTCTATGATGTTCATCTTGGGTGATTTGGTGTACTAGTTTATTTGGTTCGGAAGATCGTACTTAGAGATAATTACGGTTATATCGACCTCAAGGAGTTAGATGGAGATTCTATTTATGTTCTTAAATAAAATACTCATTATTTAAGTAGTTGCAGTAGTATGATATATGTAGATGACTTTATGGATCCCTACGATCGACATTGTCAAGGAGTAGTGTATCGGGGGGTTCCTTGTTTGGATTTCTCTTTGCGAGACTCCCCACGCACGAAACGTAGTGCAATGTTGAGAGCAGAGAGAAGTTTTGTCTTAGTACTTGTATGTATGTTGATTAGAGAATACACTTTTATATTGAATCTTAATGTTAATGTGTGACGTATTAAGACTTATAACTGGTTTAAGTTAATAAATGGAATCACGAGAGGCTAGTAAGGCATATATGTGAATATAATTAAGTGTGATTAGAATGGAATGGATTCTTGGGTTATGTTAGGATGGAAGGTCGTGTGGGAATAGGCCGTGCGTATGAAAAGATAGGTTGTCCTTATATGGGTGGGGTAACTTAATTAAGGCTCCAGGACGTGATTAGTTACACGTTATAGTTGAGAGGTGAGTTGGGGGTTTCACGAGAGCGCGACTCCACTCTAATTATGAAATAGTGCATTTATATTTATTATGCACGGTTAACACACTTGATAAAAATTATTACACCTCGGGCTCTAACCCGTTTATATTTTTCTTTTTCTATATATATATATAGTACTACAGGTGTCCTACCGCATGGATACCGGATGCTTTTCAATCCAGGGTCTTGGGAACCGTAGCAAATACGGACTGTTACGGGATTTAGATTGTAGTCGCTTCCTACTTCTTGTAAATCTAGATAGGATTCATGTTGCACATCGAGTTTACACCCAAGACTTATGTAGTTGTTTATATTTCTTCTTTATGGTCATTGTACTGTCTGTGACCCGACAACTTATTCGGGTATATTTTTATATGTACTTATGATGTATTGAGAGTATGTCCCTTCTTCATATTGAGCATGTATATTTTAATTCATGTTAATAGTTATTCTAATTTTTGGTTTGGACTCCATTTCATGTTTTTATTTTAAATTTTACATTTTCTTTTATAGTTTCAGGTAGCTAGCCTTATCTATTGTAGTATAGTCTCTTGATGCTGAGAATGAGCCATCCGAGATTCCTGATTTAATGTAGTATAGGGCTGGCCACCAGTTATTATTTTAAGCGGGGTGTCACAGATGGTATCAGAGCATCAAGTTCTAGTGTTTTAAGGATCTGTGCAGGTTTTGTGCATACCTCCGCAAGGATTCTTGATGTAGAGCTCTACTATTAGGATTGTTGTGTTCACTACATTTATCTCCTTTTGCAAGGTGTACTCACTTGAATGACGTTCTGACACAGTTTCTTTTGTCTTAGACATCTCCAAGAATAAGTCATCCCGGAAGGGTCAAGATGAGAGACGCAACACCCATAATAGATTTTGGGTATGCCTTGACTGGAGGTATTTTATTTTCGCGACTCAGGCGGAGATAAGGAGGAGATTTCTAGTGGTGATTCAAGGTGATCTGACGGTGGCTGAGTGAAAAGGAGATTTGATTTGAATGAAGAATTATGTGATCAATAAGGTAAGTGATGAGGATAAGCGAATAGTAAAGCCCGTGGGAGGTTTAGATTGAGAAACTCGTCAACATTTTTTAGGGAACTTGGAGTTGGTGACTCTTACTGGTGAAAGGCATGTGGCATTGTCCTATTTTCAGGAGTATCATCTTCGTTTAAGAAGGGAGTGAGAAATTTGAGAATTGGGTCCATTGAGTTGGACTGAAGGAGTTGCTTGGGGTCACAGTAGCGCCTTATCCTTTAAGATGATTAGGAATGATTTTAGGGAAGATGTTTCTCTTGTGGAGAAATAGGATTTAGGAAGAAAGTTCATCCTAGAAGAAGTAGAGGACTATGAACAAGGATTCATGGATGAAGTGAAACAATTGGATTATGGAAGATAGGGTGGAATACCTTTCTTTGGGGTTAGGTCATGCTTTATGCGATATTGGGAACGTCGCATGTAAAGTATAATGAGTGGTTAGCTGCTATAACCATAGGGTGTACATAATTTCCTTCAAGGAAGGAGTCAACCAGGGTGGTCTTTGCATAGCATCTTTTGGGATAATAGACCGTCTTGTGATGAGCTAGTAGAGAGTTGTGCCATTGATTTCCGAAAGTGCATATTGTTAAGGTTTGTTGCGTAATGGTTATAATGTTAGTGTTTTGTAGATAGGCTGGGGTAGGTAATTATAGTATTCCAATGAGGGAAGGGCTTGCCTTGTGGCAATGCTTTGATGCGATGTAAAGGATTTGTATAACTAAGAAGTTAAGAGTTTAGAAGATTTATTGTTCAGCGGGGAAATTTAGCTCATGGTTGTGCTAGTTATGAGAACAAGGTATTGGTGAGAGTATTGTATGTATTGGGCCGTTATGTCTTGTATATATAAGGTGTTTGATTGGTGTGTTGAAATGTATGAAATTATTTTATATTACATTTCTATATAGGCCTTCAGGCAATATCTATAATTCGAAAATATTTTATAAAACCTTAGTCCTGGTTCAACTGATCTCAATCCCTAACATAGATACACATTAGTGTATTGGGAGGGTTCCTTGTTTGGATTTTGCTTGCGAGACCTCTCCCGCATGAAGGTAGCGAATGCCACGAATTGATAAGAGTTCAACCATTGGAAATTTTAAACTTTTATATATACTTAATATACTGTTATAGAAATTTGTTGAGAGTTATATCACGATTTTGAGGCAAGTGAAGCCGGGTTATTATTTTACGAGTTGAGCTCAGGAACCGGGTGTATGGGCGCCTTGGTTAGCTAGATTGATTTAAAAGATATATGGTTCGATGTGAGAACTGGAACAGATGGGTATAGTGATCTTGAGGGTAGATGTAAGGACTAGATGAGATTCGAAGTCCTAGGCATATCTTAAATTTTGCGGACGAAATTCTTGTAAGGGGGGAAGTATGTAATACCCCGTGACTTTGGGACTGAGAAATAAAATTTATTTAAATTGGAGAATTTTAAAATTTGGTAATTGAGGTCCAAAAATTGAGGACGTTATAAAGTGTCTCGGATGAGAATTCTGAGTGAATCATTGGTTCCGGATGGGTCGAGATAGTCAAAATGATCATCCTTGGGATTTATTTCGGTTCCAAAAAATTTTTAAGTACGTTTGACTCGAATTGGAGTAAACGAGTCATTTAAAGTGTGTATTATCATTTAAAACTGGGAGTTTTGTTTGATAGGTTTAAGAGGCTTATGAATTCAACCAATCTCATTTAAGAGAAAGAGATAAAGAGAAAGAAAGAGGGAAAGAAGAAGAAAGGAAGAGAGAGAGGAGAAATCTTGGAGATTTCTGGCCCATACGCGATCACGAGGATGATTCAACCTCTACAATTTCGAGGAAAGTGTTTAATCTTGCTAAATAATTCATTTGTGTATTTCATTTCATAATTTGTGGGCAAAATAAATTGATTTTGGGTTGTATGTGAAAACCTAGATTTTGTAGAATAAATCTTGCATTTTAAGTTTATAAATGGGTTTGTTGGTGTTGGAATGGTTGGTATCTTAATTGAGATGATTATAAGATTAGAATCATCATTTCATGAAGGTTTAAGGGGTAGAAGTGATGATTTTAGGGTTTATAATTCGTGGGTTTTGTACAGAAGAAGAGACCTTCAAAGTTCTGCAGACCCGAATCGATTCACCCCCTAAGAGAATCAATTTGGCTTAGGCACAAGTGTTAGGTCTGCATGACCGAATCAATTTGGACCCAAGGAGAATTGATTCGGCTTGAGACAAACTCCCAGGTCCTTTGGACCGAATCGATTCGCATATGGGGCGAATCGATTCATCCTTGAGATCGAATTGATTCAGGCCAGGCCGAATCGATTCGAAAATAGGGCTGTTTTGTGGAGTTTTTCTAGAATGATTTCTACCCCTTTTTGATTGGGTTTGTCGATAAGGGACCCTCCTATATGATGTAAGAAATATTTTTTGGCGATTTATAAGAGGTTTCTCATGTGTTATAATGGTGGAGTCATATCGAATCACTTTGGAAACATACATACGATCCTATAGGAGTTTTATTCCATTTCGATTGGGTTTCTCGATTTGAAACTTATTCATATCATGTGAGAGTTACGTTTTGGAGTTTATTTGAGGGTCTCTCACATGTTATGATCACGGGGACTTATCGAATTAGTTTGGGAATATATGTATGCATTGGAGTTATGTATCGAGGTAGTGGGAAGCCTGATTAGCGACGTAAGTTCTATTTAGAGGTCATAAGTGAGCTTAGATATGACGTGAGGTTTAGGACTCTTTGAGAGATGAGAGAGGGTATGGTGTGAAATTATAAGCCGACTTTTGTTTCGAATCCTTATAGAGATAGTATTCATTATAAGATATGATTGAGGACCAATGAACTGTAGAGGTCACGTATCCTTAGTGATGATAAACTCTGTATGTATGTTGTTTAGAGAATACACTTTTATATTGAAGCTTAATGTTAATGTGTGATGTATTAAGACTTATAATTGGTTTAAGTTAATAAATGGAATCAGAGAGCCTAGAAAGGCATATATGTGAAAATATATTTAAGTGTGATTAGAATGGAAAGGATTCTTGGGTTATGTTAGGATGGCAAGTCATGTGGGTATAGGCCGTGCGTATGGTAAGGTAGGTTGTCCTTATATGGGTGGGGTAGCTTAATTAAGGTTCAGGACGCGATTAGGTGCACGTTGTAGTTGAGAGTTGAGTTAGGGTTTCACAAGAGTGCGACTCCACTCTAATTATGAAATAGTGCATTTATATTTATTATGCAGGGTCAACACACTTGCTAAACATTTTTACACCTCGGGCTCTGACCCGTTTATATTTCTTTTTTGCTATATATATATGTAACAACCCTCTCTTTTAAGAGCCTATTTTATATTTATTTACCATATGTAGTAATTAATTATAAAATGATGGATGTTGAGTAAATATTAATTTAATATGAAAAAGGTTAATATTTACTAACATGTTGTATGATTTCCTGATGAGTGTAAAAATATCCATCTGGTAATTTATAGTGTCATAAGATATAAAATGACATTTTGGTTTAATATGAAATCGGAACTTAAAATGAGTTATAAAATTTCCAAATGATAATTTGGATAGAGTAGTTAGTCCCAGTAGGTACGAGACAGTTAAAATAAGTGCCATATTGCATTTTGGTATTTCGGGCACTTTTGACTAGTTATAGCTTAAATGTGTAGTTGCGATTTATTATATCACGTATTAGTCATTAAAGTGCAGCTTTTTAGACTTAATCCACGTTTAAGTCCCCTATCCTATTTCTATTCTTCCATTACACACAATTGAGCCTTAGAGAGAAAGAGAGAGGAAGAAAACTTTGGGAGAAATTGAGAGATTTGGAGATTCAAGATTGGATCATTGCCTACAATAAATCAAATCTGCATTTGCATGATCAAGGCAAGTTATCTACTTGCTATTGTACGCTTTAAGGAGAGTAATTAGTATTGATATTGGTGAATTGTTATGAATTATCATTTTAGGGTTTTGTTAGATTAATTGGGTAGTCACCCTTGGAAATTGATTTGGATGATAAATATTGTAAATAATGGTAGTTGGGTGGATTTATGGAGTTATAGTTCCATTAAATGATTTTGGTTTGGTTGATTTTGGGTTTAGGAAGAAATTTGGAGTTTAAAACTCCATAACCAAAACTAGGAATTTCTGCAGAACCGAATCGATTCGGCCTGGCCGAATCGATTCGCTGAGAAATAGTTTGCAAGCCTGGGTCGTCCGAATTGGTCTGGCTCGTCCGAATCGATTCGGCAATTATGAAAAAAGTCATTTTTTTCTGACCGAATGGATTCGGCTAGTCCGAATCGATTCGCTTCTCTTAACCCAAATCTATTCGGCTAGGTCGAATCGATTCGGAAACCCTGTATTTTTCCTTTTTGTTTTCCTTTTCTAATTTTAACCAATTTTTTTAGGATTAGGACCTAGGAACCTTATTGAAATAATCAAACTTAAATTCCTAGAGTATAGGCGAAAAAGTCTACCCGGGGGTTTGATTTGGCTCTCGTCAATTGGAAGGTGAAAGGACACCCCAAAGGGGCATTTTAGTCATTTTGCTTGGGAGATGAATAGTACCCACATTTTTTGTCTTAATATCTAAGCATTGGGGCTTATTATATGCGTGGGATGAGAATGAACATAAGTTCATTTCTTTACCAAACCAAAAGTGAGGTCTTTTGAGAGAGAGCGAAAAGACTTTTGAGGAGCGAAAAGGTTTTCTTAATAAGAGGAAGAGTTTTGGCTAGGAGAGGAAGAGGTATCCGCTCAGGTGCTCCCCCGCAAGGACGCCCGTCTTGATGTTCTCATTCCTTTGCTTTTGACGAGCTGTAAGATTTTGCGGGTTATTACAGGATATTGTATTAGACGCTTTCATCTTTGTGTTCTAGATATGATCGGGTCTTATATTCCGGCGTGTGGCCCAAACTTTTGTATTTGATTAATGAATGTATTATGTAAGATATTTAAATTGTTGTAGTTCTTTGTATGTTGTTGTGGATCGACAACCAATTCAGTCCTTTTGTATACATTCGTCTTAGTTGTATTATATATATTCTTGTGGAATTCCACTTGCTTATCAGATGGGGTTGTTTTAATTTAAATTTCTTAACTGCATTTTAAATTTCTAAATTTTTGGCAACTCGTTTTCGGATTTATTAGGTGGTTTTCCAGTATAGTCAGTTTATATTTTGTGATGCTGAGGATGATATCCATCTATGATTCCTGTTACATTTGGGTATCGGGCTGGCCACCCCTTGTCTCGGATCGCGGGTTGTCACAGATGGTATCAGAGCATCAGGTTCTAGAGTCTTTAGGATCTATGTGGATTTTTCACGTTCTACTGTAGCGTTCTTTGATATAAAGCCTAATGTTAGTACTATGTAGTTGTCTATGTTTGCGATCTTCTGCAAGATAGATAGTTTCAAGTAGTATTTTAACTCTATTATTTCTTCATCTCGAATGCCGCCTAGAGGGGTCGCCTTGCGAGACGTTATAGGGTTGTAGAAGAGGAGGTAGATTCTCAACCATTGCCACAAGGGACTGTAATGCTGCGGATGTAGCATACATAGTAGCTCAAGCGGTTAACGCCGCCATGACCGCAGTGGTCCAACGATTTGCCACAGGCTCAACAATGGGCTTATGATGTTCAAGCTCCTATGGGACTTACTCCGTGGGAAAGGGTTAGGGAGTCCTTTCTAAAGGGAAATTCCCCAGAATTTGAGGGAGGCACGGATGTTATTATAGCCAACTGCATGGAAGAGAAAAGACAACGCCACCTTCAAATGATAGAATGTAGCGAGGAGAGAAACAAGTCCTTGCCACTTTTAAGCTAGTCGAATCTACGTTATACTGGTTGGAAACAATAACCACGCCAGAGTAGAGAGACACAATGACGATCACTGAGTTTTGGGCTTTGTTCGATCGCGAGTATATTCCTCCCGCAGTTCATTGGGAGATGAGAAGGAAGCTCCAGGATGTTGTGCAAGGAGAGAGATCTGTGGCGAAACATGAAGTGGATTTCACCTGCTTGGCGAGGTTTGTACCGGATTAGGTGACTCAGGAAGATAGGAAGATCTCAGAGTTTACGTGAGGTCTAAACTGGAAAATCTGACAACAATTGCTGGGTAATCCATCTTTACAAACTTTTGGTGAAGTTATGAATGCAGCATTGCTCCATTGCCATGAGCATCGGTTATATACACCGGGTAGCAAGAAAGCTACTATCGTGGGACAAGTAAGAAAGCCTAGAGGGTATGGGATTTGAGGAGGAGCATTTCCCTCATCCCAATATTTGGGTAGTAAGCATAAAAAGAGGGACCCTTGGCAAGGGGTTTCGTCTAAGAGACAACGTTTTGGAGGGTTTATTGTGAGTGGCAATAACATTAGGCATAGTAATGGTGCTTTGCAATACGTAGGTTGGGGTGGTAATGGAGGTAAAGACCATTTGGGCCAAGGCATTACCTAGTTTAGAAATAACGGGGGTCGAGGTCGAGAGGATATGAAGGGATGGTGCTTCCTATATGGGGAGGCAGGTCATATAGATGGAGTGTCCTTGATGGGTTTAGGGTCAGTTTCCTAGGACTTCGCAACAGCCATACGTTCAGTTTCTACCTCAGGTACCTGATCCGGTTGTTCCCATGCAACAAGTATAGTTATTGTATGGGAGAGTTTATCAAATTTGGTAGGCTATACTTCCTCCAGTTTCGTTAGCACCTCCCACTATTAAGGGTAAGTTTTTTTTATTTATTTCGGAGATACTTAATTTATTTGTTATTCGATGCGGGTGTTACGTGCTCATTTGTTTTATGTGCTCCTCTTAGGCTACGGATTTGATAAAGTCTGCTGAGAGTAATTTTTCTAGCGTTGAGTTTTCTTCGAGTGATGGTTCGTTCAATTCCTTATTTGTAAACATATAGGGATTTCTTGTGGTACTTTATGCTTTGAGGCCGATTTACTCGTCCTTAACATGGTCGGGTATAATGTGATTTGTATGCATTATCCCCACGATCGACAAAGTTGAGTAGTAGCGTATAGGAGGGGTTCCTTGTTTGGATTCCGCTTTTGCGGGACGCTCCACGCGTGAACCTCAATGACATTGGAAGTGGAGAGATGTTGTTCTTTCTTCTATTAGTTAATTTCATTTTATTTTAGTTTATTTTTGTTAGTTAAGAGATGGGTGGAAAGGTTTAGCCGAGAATCACGTAGAAGAGTGATTAGTGGCTATTAAAGTGCGAAATAGAAGCACTGTATACAGTTCTCTCCTCTGAACGATGTGAGGGAGACTGGGATGCGAAGTCGAGTAAAGACTTCGGGTTATGCCTTGATAAGAAGGCTATTTAAAAAGGTACCTATATTGTGGGATATATAATTATAGGGCTTTAGTTTTGATTTATTTGATTTGCTAAGTCTTCAGTTATTTATATGGTAATGTATATAAGTAGAATCCTTTCGGTCCCGATCATGTGTCTTAGACCTATATGCCTTGATGACTGACAACGCGAGGTAGTAGTGTAACGGGAGGGTTCCTTGTTTCGATTTCGCTTCGGCGAGACGTTCCACGCACGAAAACGAGCAAATATCGGGCGTTGAGAAGGACACTAGGGATATATTTAGTATTAGGTTCATACGACTTAGATAGGGTATAGTATAGGTAGGTAGACTTTAGGATTGTTTGGACATAGGGCCTTTAGTATGTGACATTAGTTTAGGAGGGCTGTTGGGAGTTGACCATGAATAAGTCGTGTGTTAACTCTAAGAGGGACTGGTTCCTTGATAATGAGAAGTGGGAGGATTTTGAGAAGTTTGGTATTTAAGGCCGAAGGAGATGAGGCCTCTCGTAGTAGAGTGTTACGGAGGTAACAAAAATGGTGAATTGACTCGCACCCCTGAGCCATGTTGTTAAGCTCGGGGGTGGATTCAATTGACAAGCCTCATCCAGGATTGGGAGTAATAATACTGGAGCATAGAACTAATGTTTATGCGCCTCATAACCTAAGACTGGTGAGAAGTATTATACCATGGTTGAGTAAAAATTCAGCATGGGGGTGATCGCTGTGTAGGAAAGGGAAGTGCTACTTCCTGGGCAAAATTTAATCCTTCGTGCGAGCAACATTTTTGTTACAAGATGTCGCAGGAGTGACAAGGGTGGTTAAAGCCAGATACGCAAGCTGTTGATTGAGGGAACATAACCCTGCTCTATTGATTTTGGAGGGAGGGGTGCGTTTCCATAAGAGAATCTTTGTCCCGAATGAGAAGGACTTTAGAAGGGCAGATATGGAGAAATCTTGCGGTTCTAAGGTTGCGTTACATCCGGGTAAAGACAAAATGTGTCAAGATACGCGCCACCAGTATTGGTGGTCGGGCAGAAAGAGGATGTTGGACTGCATGGGGTGCCTTCGATTGTAGTTTTCGACCGAGACAAGACTTTTGTTTCCCACTTTTGGTGAAGTTTCCAAGAAGCCATGGGAACCGAATTGAGATTAAGCACTTCTTATTATCCTCAAACAGATGGCCAGACCAAAAGGGTAAACCATATGTTGGGGGATATATACCTTATATCTGTGCCTGACTTCAAGAGTAGTTTGGAATAGTGTCTTCCATCAGTTGAATGGGCCTAAAAAAATGATTCGTATCGATTCACTATCGGAATGGCGCTTTAAAAAGCCTTGTATGGTAGGCCTTGTGGATCTCCCGCTTGTTGGTTAGTGGTGCGAGATGATAAGTCTCTCGGACCTGGAATGATTCGAGATACTTCTTCAAAAATTAAGCTCATTCGAAATCGCATTCGCATAACCAAGATAGACAAAAGAGCTATGTCGATGCGCGGAGAAGGAATATGTTGATGGAGGTAGGGGACCAAATGTTGGTGCGAGTGTCGCCTATTAAGGGCATTAAGAGTTTTGGGAAGAAGGGGAAACTTGCGCCACGTTATGTTGGACCTTTCCTATAAATGTTAAGGTGGGTCCGATAGCCTATTAACTTGCTTTACCGAAACAATTGCAGCAAATTCATGACGTGTTCTATATCTCCTTTGTAAAGTAGTACAAGAGATGTGATGGTGCCCTTAGGCATATTTTTTTCGAAGTAGATGCAACTTGACGGGTCTTATGAGATGTAGTCGGTTGCTATTTTAGAGCGTGGAGAGCGGCGATTGAGATCACAGGTAGTACTTTTAATTATGGTGTAATGTAATCACCATAGTGTCGAGGAATCGACATGGGATCGCGAGGATGGCATGCGGGAAAAGTATCCACATTTCTTCTTGTGAGGTATGCCTGAATTTTGGGGGCAAAATTCCCTCATAAGGGGGGGAGTATGAACAACCCTCTCTTTTAAGAGCCTATTTTATATTTATTTACCATATGTATTAATTAATTATAAAATGATGGATGTTGAGTAAATATTAATTTAATATGAAAAAGGTTAATATTTACTGAAATGTTGTATGATTTCCTGATGAGTGGGTAAAAATATCCATGTGGTAATTTATAGTGTCATAAGATATAAAATGACATTTTGGTTTAATATGAAATCAGAACTTAAAATGAGTTATAAAATTTCCAAATGATAATTTGGATAGTGTAGTTAGTCCCGGTAGGTACGAGACAGTCAAAATAAGTGTCATATTGCATTTTGGTATTTCGGGCACTTTTGACTAGTTATAGCTTAAATGTGTAGTTGCGATTTATTATATCACGTATTAGTCATTAAAGTGGAGCTTTTTAGACTTAAGTCACGTTTAAGTCCCCTATCCTATTTATATTCTTCCATTACACACAATTGAGCCTTAGAGAGAAAGAGAGAGGAAGAGAACTTTGGGAGAAATTGAGAGTTTTGGAGATTCAAGCTTGGATCATTGCCTACAACAAATCAAATCTGCATTTGCATGATCAAGGAAAGTTATCTACTTTCTACTGTATGATTTAAGAAGAGTAATTAGTATTGATATTGGTGAATTGTTATGAATTATCATTTTAGGGTTTTGTTAGATTAATTGGGTATTTACCCTTGGAAATTGATTTGGATGATAAATATTGTAAATAATGGTAGTTGGGTGGATTTATGGAGTTAGAGTTCCATGAAATGATTTTGGTTTGGTTGATTTTGGTTTTAGGAAGAAATTTGGAGTTTAAAACTTCATAACCAAAACTAGGAATTTCTGCAGAACCGAATCGATTCGGCCTGGACGAATCGATTCGCTGAGAGATAGTTTGCAAGCCTATGTCGTCCGAATCGGTTCAGCTCATCCGAATCGATTCGGCAATTATGAAAAAAGTCATTTTTTCCTGACCGAATCGATTCGGCTAGTCTGAATCGATTCGCTTCTCTTAACCCAAATCGATTCGGCTAGGCCGAATCGATTCGGAAACCCTGTATTTTTCCTTTTTGTTTTCCTTTTCTAATTTTAACCAATTTTTATAGGATTAGGACCTAGGAACCTTCTTGAAATAAGCAAACTTAAAGTCCTAGAGTATAGGCGAAAAAGTCTACCCGGGGGTTTGATTTGGCTCTCGTCAATTGGAAGGTGAAAGGACACCCCAAAGGGGCATTTTAGTCATTTTGCTTGGGAGATGAATAGTACCTACATTTTTTGTCTTAATATCTAAGCATTGGGGCTTATTATATACGTCGGATGAGAATGAACATAAGTTCATTTCTTTACCAAACCAAAAGTGAGGTCTTTTGAGAGAGAGCGAAAACACTTTTGAGGAGCGAAAAGGTTTTCTTAATAAGAGGAAGAGTTTTGGCTAGGAGAGGAAGAGGTATCCGCTCAGGTGCTCCCCCGCAAGGACGCCCATCTTGATGTTCCCATTCCTTTTCTTTCGACGAGCTGTAAGATTTTGCGGGTTATTACAGGATATTGTATTAGACGCTTTCATCTTTGTGTTCTAGATATGATCGGGTCTTATATTCGGGCGTGTGGCCCAAGCTTTTGTATTTGATTAATGAATGTATTATGTAAGATATTTAAATTGTTGAACTTCTTTGTATGTTGTTGTGGATCCACAACCAATTCAGTCCTTTTGTATACATTCGTCTTAGTTGTATTATATATATTCTTGTGGAATTCCACTTTCTTATCAGATGGGGTTGTTTTAATTTAAATTTCTTAACTGCATTTTAAATTTCTAAACTTTTTGGCAACTCGTTTTCTAATTTATTAAGTGGTTTTTCCGTATACTCAGTTTATATTTTGTGATGCTGAGGATGATATCCATTTGTGATTCCTGTTACATTTGGGTATCGGGCTGGCCACCCCTTGTCTCGGATCGCGGGTTGTCACAGATGGTATCGGAGCATCAGGTTCGAGAGTCTTTAGGATCTATGTGGATTTGTCACGTTCTACTGTAGCGTTCTTTGATATAGAGCCTAATGTTAGGACTGTGTAGTTGTCTATGTTTGCGATCTTCTGCAAGATAGATAGTTTCAAGTAGTATTTTAACTCTATTATTTCTTCATCTCGAATGCCTCCTAGAGGGGTCGCCTTGCGAGACGTTATAGGGTTGTAGAAGAGGAGGTAGATTCTCAACCATTGCCACAAGGGACCGTAATGCTGCGGATGTAGCATACATAGTAGCTCAAGCGGTTAACGCCGCCATGACCGCAGAGGTCCAATGATTTACCACAGGCTCAACAATGGGCTTATGATGTTCAAGCTCCTACGGGACTTACTCCGTGGGAAAGGGTTAGGGAGTCCTTTCTAAAGGGAAATTCCCCAGAATTTGAGGGAGGCACGGATGTTATTATAGCCAACTTCATGGAAGAGAAAAGACAACGCCACCTTCAAATGATAGAATGTAGCAAGGAGAGAAACAAGTACTTGCCACTTTTAAGCTAGTGGGATCTGCGTTATACTGGTTGGAAACAATAACCACGCCAGAGTAGAGAGACACAATGACGATCACTGAGTTTTGGGCTTTATTCGATCGTGAGTATATTCCTCCCGCAGTTCATTGGGAGATGAGAAGGAAGCTCCAGGATGTTGTGCAAGGAGAGAGATCTGTGGCGAAACATGAAGAGGATTTCACCTGCTTGGCGAGGTTTATACCGGATTAGGTGACTCAGGAAGATAGTAAGATCTCAGAGTTTATGTGTGGTCTAAACTAGAGAATCCGACAACAATTGCTGGGTAATCCATCTTTACAAACTTTTGGTGAAGTTATGAATGCAGCATTGCTCCATTGCCATGAGCATCGGTTATATACACCGGGTAGCAAGAAAGCTACTATCGTGGGACAAGTAAGAAAGCCTGGAGGGTATGGGATTTGAGGAGGAGCATTTCCCTCATCCCAATCTTTGGGTAGTAAGCATAAAAAGAGGGACCCTTAGCAAGGGATTTCGTCTAAGAGACAACGTTTTGGAGGGTTTATTGCGAGTGGCAATAACATTAGGCACAGTAATGGTGCTTTGCAATACGTAGGTCGGGGTGGTAATGGAGGTAAGACCATTTGGGCCAAGGCATTACCTAGTTTAGAAATAACGGGGGTCGAGGTCGAGAAGATATGAAGGGATGGTGCTTCCTATATGGGGAGGCATGTCATTTAGATGGAGTGTCCTCGATGGGTTTGGGGTCAGTTTCCTAGGACTCCGCAACAGCCATATGTTCAGTTTCTACCTCAAGTACCTGATCCGGTTGTTCCCATGCAACAGGGATAGTTATTGTATGGGAGAGTTTATCAAATTTGGTAGGCTATACTTCCTCCAGTTTCGTTAGCACCGCCCACTATTAAGGGTAAGTTTTTATTTATTTATTTCAGAGATACTTAATTTATGTGTTATTCGATGCGGGTGTTACGTGCTCATTTGTTTTATGAGCTCCTCTTAGGCTACGGATTTGATAAAGTCTGCTGAGAGTAATTTTTCTAGCGTTGAGTTTTCTTCGAGTGATGGTTCGTTCAATTCCTTATTTGTAAACATATAGGGATTTCTTGTGGTACTTTATGCTTTGAGGCCGATTTACTCGTCTTTAACATGGTCGGGTATAATGTGATTTGTATGCATTATCCCCACGATCGACAAAGTTGAGTAGTAGCGTATAGGAGGGGTTCCTTGTTTGGATTCCGCTTTTGCGGGATGCTCCACGCGTGAACCTCAATGACATTGGAAGTGGAGAGATGTTGTTCTTTCTTCTGTTAGTTAATTTCATTTTATTTTAGTTTATTTTTGTTAGTTAAGAGATGGGTGGAAAGGTTTAGCCGAGAATAACGTAGAAGAGTGATTAGTGGCTATTAAAGTGCGAAATAGAAGCACTGTATACAGTTCTCTCCTCTGAACGATGTGAGGGAGATTGGGATGCGAAGTCGAGTAAAGACTTCGGGTTATGCCTTGATAAGAAGGCTATTTAAAAAGGTACCTATATTGTGGGATATATAATTATAGGGCTTTAGTTTAGATTTATTTGATTTGTTAAGTCTTCAGTTATTTATATGGTAATGTATATAAGTAGAATCCTTTCGGTCCCGAACATGTGTCTTAGACCTATATGCCTTGATGACTGACAACGCGAGGTAGTAGTGTAACAGGAGGGTTCCTTGTTTGGATTTCGCTTCGGCGAGACGTCCCACGCACGAAACCGAGCAAATGTCGGCCGTTGAGAAGGGCACTAGGGATATATTTATTATTAGGTTCATATGACTTAGATAGGGTATAGTATAGGTAGGTAGACTTTAGGATTATTTGGACATAGGGCCTTTAGTATGTGACATTAGTTTAGGAGGGCTGTTGGGAGTTGACCATGAATAAGTCGTGTGTTAACTCTAAGAGGGACTGGTTCCCTGATAATGAGAAGTGGGAGGATTTTGAGAAGTTTGGTAGTTAAGGCCGAAGGAGATGAGGCCTCTCGTAGGAGAGTGTTACGGAGGTAACAAAAATGGTGAATTGACTCGCACCCATGAGCCATGTTGTTAAGCTCGGGGGTGGATTCAATTGACAAGCCTCATCCAGGATTGGGAGTAATAATACTGGAGCATAGACCTAATGTTTATGCGCCTCATAACCTAAGACTTGTGAGAAGTATTATACCATGCTTGAGTAAAAATTCAGCATGGGGGTGATCGCTGTGTAGGAAAGGGAAGTGCTACTTCCAGGGCAAAATTTAATCCTTCGTACGAGCAACATTTTTGTTACAAGATGTCGCAGGAGTGACAAGGGTGGTTAAATCCACATACACAAGCTGTTGATTGAGGGAACATAACCCTGCTCTATTGATTTTGGAGGTAGGGGTGCGTTTCCATAAGAGAATCTTTGTCCCGAATGAGAAGGACTTTAGAAGGGCAGATATGGAGAAATCTTGCAGTGCTAGGGTTACGTTACATCCGGGTAAAGATAAAATGTGTCAAGATACGCGCCACCAGTATTGGTGGTCGGGCAGAAAGAGGTTGTTGGACTGCACGGGGTGCCTTCGATTGTAGTTTCCGACCGAGACAAGACTTTTGTTTCCCACTTTTGGTGAAGTTTCCAAGAAGCCATGGGAACCGAATTGAGATTAAGCACTTCTTATTATCCTCAAACAGATGGCCAGACCAAAAGGGTAAACCATATGTTAGGGGATATATACCTTATGTCTGTGCCTGACTTCAAGAGTAGTTTGGAATAGTGTCTTCCATCAGTTGAATGGGCCTAAAAAAAATGATTCATATCGATTCACTATCGGAATGGCGCTTTAAAAAGCCTTGAATGGTAGGCCTTGTGGATCTCCCGCTTGTTGGTTAGTGGTGCGAGATGATAAGTCTCTCGGACCTGGAATGATTCGAAATACTTCTTTAAAAATTGAGCTCATTCGAAATCGCATTCGCATAACCAAGATAGACAAAAGATCTATGTCGATGCGCGGAGAAGGTATATGTTGATGGAGATAGGGGACCAAATATTGGTGCGAGTGTCGCCTATTAAGGGCATTAAGCGTTTTGGGAAGAAGGGGAAACTTGCGCCACGTTATGTTGGACCTTTCCTATAAATGTTAAGGTGGGTCCGATAGCCTATTAACTTGCTTTACCGAAACAATTGAAGAAAATTCATGATGTGTTCTATATCTCCTTTGTAAAGTAGTACAAGAGATGTGATGGTGCCCTTAGGCATATTTTTTTCGAAGTAGATGCAACTTGACGGGTCTTATGAGATGTAGTCGGTTGCTATTTTAGAGCGTGGAGAGCGGCGATTGAGATCGCAGGTAGTACTTTTAGTTATGGTGTAATGTAATCACCATAGTGTCGAGGAATCGACATGGGATCACGAGGATGGCATGCAGGAAAAGTATCCGCATTTCTTCTTGTGAGGTATGCCTGAATTTTGGGGGAAAAATTCCCTCATAAGGGGGGGAGTATGAACAACCCTCTCTTTTAAGAGCCTATTTTATATTTATTTACCATATGTAGTAATTAATTATAAAATGATGGATGTTGAGTAAATATTAATTTAATATGAAAAAGGTTAATATTTACTGAAATGTTGTATGATTTCCTGATGAGTGGGTAAAAATATCCATGTGGTAATTTATAGTGTCATAAGATATAAAATGACATTTTGGTTTAATATGAAATCGGAACTTAAAATGAGTTATAAAATTTCCAAATGATAATTTGGATAGTGTAGTTAGTCCCGGTAGGTACGAGACAATCAAAATAAGTGTCATATTGCCTTTTGGTATTTCGGGCACTTTTGACTAGTTATAGCTTAAATGTGTAGTTGCGATTTATTATATCACGTATTAGTCATTAAAGTGGAGCTTTTTAGACTTAAGCCACGTTTAAGTCCCCTATCCTATTTATATTCTTCCATTACACACAATTGAGGCTTAGAGAGAAAGAGAGAGGAAGAGAACTTTGGGAGAAATTGAGAGATTTGGAGATTCAAGCTTGGATCATTTCCTACAACAAATCAAATCTGCATTTGCATGATCAAGGGAAGTTATCTACTTTCTACTATATGATTTAAGGAGAGTAATTAGTATTGATATTGGTGAATTGTTATGAATTATCATTTTAGGGTTTTGTTAGATTAATTGGGTATTTACCCTTGGAAATTGATTTAGATGATAAATATTGTAAATAATGGTAGTTGGGTGGATTTATGGAGTTATAGTTCCATTAAATGATTTTGGTTTGGTTGATTTTGGGTTTAGGAAGAAATTTGGAGTTTAAAACTCCATAACCAAAACTAGGAATTTCTACAGAACCGAATCGATTCGGCCTGGACGAATCGATTCACTGAGCGACAGTTTGCAAGCCTGGGTCGTCCGAATCGGTTCGGCTCGTCCGAATCGATTCGAAAATTATGAAAAAAGTCATTTTTTCCTGTCCAAATCGATTCGGCTAGTCCGAATCGATTCGATTATCTTAACCCAAATCGATTCGGCTAGGCCAAATCGATTCGGAAACCCTGTATTTTTCCTTTTTGTTTTCCTTTTCTAATTTTAACCAATTTTTTTAGGATTAGGACCTAGGAACCTTCTTGAAATAAGTAAACTTAGGGTCCTAGAGTTGTAATTGAGTTTGGTCGCCACCCTAGACTAGAATGGGGTCATCTGGGGTGTATTCCGGGGAGGTTTAAAGTGATGTTAAGGCATTACTTATTTTAATTCAAACTTTTTGAAGTTTGGAAGTTAAATGCCCATATTTGGAGACTTAGGGGCTTATCGGAATCCTATGAACTTTGGGAATTGCAGGATCATAATGTCTATTTTGAGATTTAGATGGGACTTATAAATTGAGGAATGTTAATGTCAATATTCGATGGAAATTAGATTCGCATAAAATGAACCCAAATGGTTTAAAGATGATAGTTTCCACTAAAGTGAACCCACATGTGTTTAAAGATGATAGGTTCAAATAAAATGAACCCCGTTGTTTAATGATGTTAAGTTTCAATAAAAAGAACCAATCACATGGATAATGGAAATGGAAATTGGTAATGAATATTGAATATGATGATGAGATTAAAAATGTAAATGTTAATTTACTGTTACACACCTCTCTAAATGACATCATAAGGGAAGTTCGCGCGCATGGTGATGCCCCCTGGCTAATGAATGCAGGGTGGATATAGTCCTAGGCCATGTGAGCGTTTGTTATATATATATTTTCTGCAATGGGTAGGAGATTCCGGGTGTGGTCTTGACTATCCCGCAGGCACATGGCCGCTTCCTGATGTCTTGCGTTGTAGGATCCCAGGTTGTCTTATGATAGGCCCTGGAAGATGATGGTCATTTAGGGGCGCGCACATTGGGGAAACCTGGACGGGCAGTCTTAGAATAGTTATATGTATATGAATATAACTATATTTTTATCAAGTGGGACTTGATGGTTGTTAAACGCCACAAAGAGCGTATGATAAATGCCACAAAGAGCACGGGATTGAGATTTATATGCCATAAAGAGCACTTGATACTAATGGTATTCCTATTAAGGAATGGAAAGATGAAATGGTAAGATAATTAGCTATGGAGGTTAATAAATGGTTTTATTCCTATTAGGGAATATAAAAGAAAATGGAAAATTGATAAATGAGGAAAGGTTTTAAATTTAAGTTATTTACTTTTCTTTCTTTTATGTAAATGCCATTTCATTTCATCATTTAGTTAAATTTTAATGTAAGTTTATCATCCTTATCATTCATGCATAACTGTTCATTTCTATCATGCTTTTTGTTTCTTCTGGTGATCATATAGAACCCGACCCTGACCGGTTTACTTTCCTTGTTGCATATATGATTGTATCCGCTCAGGTGCTCCCCCGCAAGGACGCACATCTTGATGTTCCCATTCCTTTGCTTTCGACGAACTGTAAGATTTTGCGGGTTATTACAGGATATTTTATTAGACGCTTTCATCTTTGTGTTCTAGATATGATCGGGTCTTATATTCGGGCGTGTGGCCCAAACTTTTGTATTTGATTAATGAATGTATTATGTAAGATATTTAAATTGTTGTACTTCTTTGTATGTTGCTGTGGATCGACAGCCTATTCGGTCCTTTTGTATACATTCGTCTTAGTTGTATTATATATATTCTTGTGGAATTCCACTTGCTTATCAGATGGGGTTGTTTTAATTTAAATTTCTTAACTGCATTTTAAATTTCTAAACTTTTTGGCAACCCGTTTTCTGATTTATTGGGTGGTTTTCCCGTATACTCAGTTTATATTTTGTGATGCTGAGGATGATATCCATCCATGATTCTTGTTACATTTGGGTATCGGCCTGGCCACCCTTATCTCGGGATCGCGGGTTGTCACAATATATATATATATATATATATATATATATATATATATATATATATATATATATATATATATATATATATATATATATATATATATATATATATCCAGGGTCTTGGGAGCCATAGAAGATGCGAACTATTGCGGGATTTAGATTCTAGTCGCTTGCTACTTCTTGTAAATCTAGATAGGATTCATGTTGTACATCGGGTTTAGACCTAAGAGTTATGTAGCTATTTATATTTCTTCTTTATGGTTATTGTATTGTCTGTGATCCGACAACTTATTCGGGTATATTTTTGTATGTACTTATAATGTATTGAGAGTATGTCCCTTCTTCATGTTCAGCATGTATATTTTAATACATATTAATAGTTATTCTCATTGTTGGTTTTGACTCCATTGTATGTTTGTATTTTAAATTTTGCTATTCGCTTTTATAGTTTCGGGTAGCTAGCCTTATCTATTGTAGTATAGTCTGTTAATGCTGAGAATGAGCCATCTGAGATTCCTGATTTAATGTAGTATAGGGCTGGCCACCCGTTATTATTTTAAGCGGGGTGTCACAGTGAATTTTACAAACTCATTAACATCTTTTTTGTACACATCCTCGAGTCTATTTGTCTCCCCCATCCACTAATTATATAGAGGATGCCCCATAGCAACTTGTGGAATCGTTATCTATTATGTGTGAACAAATGGGGTGAGAATAGTTTTATACCCCATAGGAATAAACTAACTTGTAGAAAAAATCGGTGCAGTTGTGTGACTCATGGTGTTTCTACAAGATCTGACACAACCACAATTTAATTAAGAACCTATTGTTTTTAAATAATAATGTTATTTCTTTTTATCATGTTGAAGCCTTAATCTGCATATACATACCAAATTGTTTTAGATTATACTCTTTAACCTAATTGTATCCAATTTTCAAAACCTATGTACATACCAAATTGGTTTAATTATACGTATAATGATACGATACGATACGAATCCAATTTTCAAAGTGTTTTTAAAGTGTAATTTTTCATCACCATATTATATTGTGTAATTGTTTTAAAGGGTTTTCAATAAATTCATTTAATTTTTTCTATCTTTTGAACCAATACGATTCATAATAGGCAATGCATAGGGTTTTAGATAAATAATACGTATCCCAATACGATTCACGATACATGATATATAGGGTTTTTGATACACAATACATATCCCGATTGGATTCACGACACACAATACATAGTGTTTTAGATACATGCTATATATCCCAATTTGACAACTATGGTTAAAACCTTAAGCTATGTATACAATTTAAAACCCAAAATACTTCACATATCCGAATTTGACAACTATGATCGGAACCCTAAGCCATGTATCTCGATTTTACCCAAAATTCAAAAATCCTTCGTATTTTAAAAAGAACCCACAGTGATATTATTTTAACTAAAATAATTACATTTACAACAAACAAACATATATATTCAATCCCAAATAAATATCAAAGCCAAATATTCACATTGTAAGAATGTTCAAACCTTGGTTTTGCACAAATTGTATCTAACAATATCAAAGCCATACATGTAAATATAATTATTTTATAATAAACAAACACATATATTCAAGCCTTAATAAGTATCAAAGTCAAATTGTTCAGACCTTAGTTTTGCACAAATTATTTTCTAATAATATTAAGCCATAAATGTAAATACAACTATTTTACAACAAAAAAATATGTATTGAAGAACTACAACTACACAACTACATTATATATATATATATATATATATATATATATGTGTGTGTGTGTGTGTGTGTGTGTGTGTGTGTGTGTGTGTGTGTGTTGTCAAATTAAAATTATCACAAGTGCACGAGCTATTAATAGTATATCTTACGAAAATTCGGATCGAACCCATAGAGATTTGTTAGTTTTAACATTTAAAATAATTATCACTATCCAACTAGACTGAAAAGGATAGAGAATAAAGAATACAACTATGAACTTAACTAAATCAAAGCAAACACCTAAATATGAAAACAACACATGAAAGTTGTAAACAATATGGAAATAATTAGGATTCGGTATCCATTTATCATGTAACTAATAATTCACGCTAATTTAATGTTGTCAATCCATTTTTATAACTCAAATTAAATCGAATCTTATCGCGTTTAATTTGGAACATATAACTGTTATGTTTGAGACAATTTTAACGTCTCTAATAGACGGTTAAAACCTCTATTCCCTAAGAAAATATAACTTTAAAGTTCGCAAATTGATTTAAGCGTAGACTATCAAAACAATCAAAGTGAAAGCATATTCCATGAAAAATATTATTATTAAATCTCTAGACTTGATTTGACAAAACAAGTTTGAAGGTTTTAGAACACACTCTCGCGTCGTTTTAAAATGAATACCGAATTTTTATAACAATTAAATGAGTAGAGAATAAAAAATAATTGAATTAGTGTGACAATATTCGCTAACTATGATAAACTTTACCATAATCCTAATGAAAGAATTAAGCTACCATAGTGAAAGACAAAAAAATTGCAAGAATGAATACAATTTTTTATTAATAAAACAAACTTACAATAAGTTTTCTGGTAATAAATGTCAATCCTCTAAAAATGATAAAAACTTGGCCCTCAAATTGAATATAATCACTCCAAAATTACTCCCCAAAATTGTCTCTCAAAAAGTGAGCCCAAGGGTAATTTTTGTAGGTGAAGGAGTGGGGTGTTTGGGTTGGGTGAAACTCTCTTTACTTTGTCGAAAAATATTGAAACCGAACATTCCACCTCCTTTAGTCTTTGTATCAAAATAAGGTACTCAATTTTCCCCCATCCGGGGACTCATAATTTTTTTTTGCAGAACACGCTTGCTAAATATCCTCCAATTCTAAGAATATAAATTTTTGACTTTTTTTGTTCCACAAGTGTAAAAATAGCTTTTTTTGAACGGCCATAAAAATGGACTTTTTTGCCCTTTTCTCTAGTTGATTATCGATTTGCACCAAATTTCATCATTACCTACAAATTTTTTACTTGGCAACTTTTATCATAAATTAGCATAACAAAATTATAAAATTATAGAATTTACCATTTTTTTTACTTAAAATGTCTATCTTGAATCCGAACTCCATAATTCTTTCATGTTTTCCTTTTTTTTTAACAAAATGGGATTAACAAAGGATATATTGGGTATACATATACAAAATATTGCACTCATCAAATCCCCAAACCTAAACTTTTGTAATCCTGAAGCAAAATTAAAAATAAAATCTAACTCACTTTGATATGAATGACGATTGCACTTAGCATGTCTAATAAGCCGTTAAATCCCTAGGTTACCCAAGTGGATAAGTTTTGTCTCGTGAGGATTTGCAGTGAATATAAACACACAAAAAAAACTTTACTTAATACAAAAGACTCAAAAATGATATAACCAAGTTTGAATGCAACTTCATAAATATAGTAGAACTTCACTTCTCAATCTCAACTTATCGTGTGTGTGTGCATAGCCAATATAACTGTCCATTTCAAAAAAATTGATAATTACATTTCTTATTCTGAAATTTCATTTCAAATTTAAAATATCGCGAATTGAACTCCTAATCCAACACTCGACAATCGGTAAATTTCTCTCAATATATGTGAATAAAAGAGTAAATTTGATGAAAATTTCACATACACATTATCAAAGTGAACATTTTATAATGGATGAATTGTAACACCCCGTATTTCGTTGCATTTAAATACTTAATTAATTCAGGTAAATTTTAAATTACTTGCTTGTCGTAATTTAATTAAATTAATTATGGTAATATTAATCGGAGAGTAAATGGTTAATATTTATGAAGTTGAATTACTAAGTGAATAGTAATAATTTATTTATGTCATAACGTGTATTAGTAACTGTGACAACCCGCTCCAAATAATAACGGGTGGCCAGCCCTATACTACATAAATCAGGTATCTCAGATGGTACAGTCTCAACATCAACAACTAAACACCCTAATATAAGGCTAACTACCCGAAATTATTAAGTGTGAATCGCCAAAAATTTGAAACTTTTATTTTACAACAACAACAAAACCAATAATGCACACAACCAACAATATACATCTAACTATGATGCGTGAAAAGTGCGTGCTCCAATAATATGAAAGAGTACAATACATTGTACAACAAAAATCTCAACAATGAAATACCCGAATATGCTGTCGGGCAATAGACAATACAATAATCTGATAAATAAAATATGAAAGTGTTAATCTACAACACTTGAATACTAACTCAATACAACTGAATCCTAATCTAGATGTACAATAGATAGGATTCGACTAAAGCAAAGTGCCGCAACAGTCCGCTACTGCCACAACTCCACAAATCCTGAATGGAGGAATATCAAAGGCGTCCTTGCGGAGGAACACCTGAAGTAATACAATATATACATGAAGGAGGAAAATATAAACGGGTCAGAGCCCGAGTTTTGAAAAGCAGTTTATAGCAAGTGTATTAAAATGCATAATAATAATTATAAATGCATTATTACATGATTAGTTGGAATCGGACACTCCATAAAAATCCAACTCACCTCTCATCTAAAGCGCGCACTAAGCGTATGCACGTGTCTCCAAAAGGATGTCCGATTCTAATTAGGTAAGAGGATTCTAACTTAAACCCAAATAAAGTATTTAAGTGAAACCATCTAACCTATCTCCCAATTCTACATTTATTTCAATACCTCAAGTTATATACATTATCTTTAATGTAATAGTTATATTTATCTTTATAATGTTCATTTGTTGAACATATAAAGTTACATGATCCAATCATGTCCACATCATCATAATATATCAACACTCTCATTCACTAGAATTTATATTCTAGTGATGCCCATATAAGGCATGGAACGATATATATAATTATTATAGATGAGTTATTAGCATCAAGAGTTAAGGACTAAACTCCTCCCGATTCTCAATAAGGTACTGCGTTTCATGCGTGGGAGGTTTCGCCGAGGTGAAATCCAAACAAGGAACCCCCCCCCCCCCCCCCCCCCCCCCCGTTACACTACTCCTGACTGTATCGATCCTCGGGGCTCATTATGCCCTCGATGCAAGATGCATGTAACCCAAATGATTATTATCAATTTTAATTAATTAATATTCCCAATTCTCAACAGTACACGTCGTTTCATGCGTGGGACGTCTCGTCGAAGCGAAATCCAAACAAGGAACCCCCCCGTTACACTACTCCTAGCACTGTCGATTGTCGGGATAGGTGATTTAGATATATAAAATTATGAGCATTAAGGACTAAACTTATCCCCGAGTTCCAACATTACACTGCGGTTCGTGCGTGGGACGTCTCGCCGAGGCGAAATCCAAACAAGGAACCCCCCCCCCCCCCCCCCCGATACACTAATCCTGGCAATGTAGGTCGTTGAGGTCCATTATGCCCTTGACACCCAAATATAAACACAAGCAAATAATGACCATCCAACCGAGCTATAACTCGAAGGATGCAGGCTCACATGCTATCATCTTCCAGCAGCCCATATACGTAGCAAACTGGGGACACCTGGTGGGGTTCAACGACACCCACCTCGTGATCAACTCACGCACACAACGTCCCGGGAAGCGGTCATAGTTCCTAACCGAAAAGTGAGAGCGACACATACCCACGACCTCTCACCCCCAAAATAAATAAATATATATATCATATATGTCATTTTCTGACCACAAAGGACGACTATGACCTGGGGAATATCCACATCCTGGTTTTCTAGTCAGAATGCTCACCCTCAACGCACGAAACTTCCCAATGATAGCAAGGAGGGGGTATGCTTAACATGTATATAAACCATCATATAAGGAATACATACATCACACATAATAAAGATATACCATTTATATAAGGTATACCTGCAACATCATATTCATTTTCATATTCATTAAACGCTCTTAGGCGTAATTTGATTAACATCATTTGTTTAGTATATCTCTCTCATGATCACTACACCAAAATGGGCAAATTGTCAACTTTCAGCCGGCCAGCCTTGTCAAGGTCATTGACCGTGACAAAAAAACACGCGTTTTATGTCACGGTCATTGACCTTGACACGACCGTGACAACTAATTGTCACGGTCATTGACCGTGACAAGGTCGTGACAAATTTACTTGTCACGGACTTGTCACGGACTTGTCACGGTCAATGACCGTGACAGTTCTTGTCACGGTCCATGACCTTGACACGACCATGACAAATTTTCCAGCAAAAACCCTTTCCCCCTTCTTTTTTCCCTCCCACCGTTCCCTCCCTCTCTCTCTCTCTCTCTCGACGCTGCTCTCTCTCTCTCTCTCTCTCTACTTTCAGGTCCAATTTCTCTCTCTCTCTCTCTCTCTCTCTCTCTCTCTCTCTTCCATTTTATATATATATTTGTGTGTATATTTATGTGTGTATGTGTATATATATATGTGTGTATGTGTGTGCGTGTGTGGGGGATGGGGCGGGGTGAGGCGGGGTGGGGCAGGGTGGGGGAGGGGGTGGTGGAGGGGGGCAGGGGGTGGGGTGGGGTGGGGTGGGGTGCGGTGCGGTGTGTGTGTGTGTGTGTGGTGGTGTGTTTTGGGGGAGAGGGTGGTGGAGGGGGGGAGGGGGTGGTGGAGGGGGGCAAGGGGTGGGGTGGGGTGGGGTGTGTGTGTGTGTGTGGTGGTGTGTGGTGGGGGAGGGTGTGGTGGAGGGGGCAGGGGGTGGAGTGGGGTGGGGTGCGGTGTGTGTGTGTGTGTGTGTGGTGTGTTTTGGGGGAGGGGGTGGTGGAGGGGGGCAGGGGGTGGGGGTGGGGTGGGGTGTGTGTGTGTGTGTGGTGGTGTGTGGTGGGGGAGGGGGTGGGGGAGGGGGCAGGGGTGGGGTGGGGTGGGGTAGGGTGTGTGTGTGTGTGTGTGTGTGGTGTGTGGTGGGGGAGGGATAATTCACGGGCTTTAGCTAAACTAGGGTTTTATAGAGTTTCGCTCCTACTACTTGGGCAATGACTATACTAGGGACCAAAGATAAATAAATAAACTGGATTCAAAGTAAATACTAGGAAATCCCAATTTATAACCGTCTATTTTATATCCTTTATTTATTTAATCACGATTCATTCCACTAAATAATCATGATTGCACTCAAATTTAATTATTTATAAATCACTCGAAAGAATGTGTTCTTATTATTAAAGTTGATTACGGTATATTATGATTCCCCACGTTATGTTTTCGATACCCTCTTGGTTAAATACATTTTCTACTAACCGATTTTAATGAATATCTGATCAATTCCTTGATTCTAAAACTTAATTATATAGGATTATAAAATAGTTCATCGGTCGGGTAAACAAAATATATAAGTCTATCAAGGGGTATCACAATCCAAATTATTTCTTGGACGTGAATTCCTCCAAATTATGATCTCATACCTATTCACACAATGATTGACCAACTTGCGAGGATCTATTGTTCTAACATATAATTGAACTTTACCCATCGCAATCGAAGAAATAATTGTGAAAGAAATTTAATATCCATAACCCTAGGGATTAAGAATCTATGAACTTTTTGCAAACGATATGAGATTTCCCATGTTTAATCAGGAACATCCTTAGACTTGTAGGGGGTGGGGTGGGGTGGGGTGTGTGTGTGTGTGGTGGTGTGTGGTGGGGGAGGGGGTGGTGGAGGGGGGCAGGGGGTGGGGTGGGGTGTGTGTGTGTGTGTGATGTTCAATTTAGCTGGTGCACAAACTAACGATCAAAGTAATAGTATATAATTCCAACATTTCAAACTACTTGAACATCACAAATGGATACGAACTTAAAATATAAATTGAGATAACCTTAGAATCTAATTAGGGTAAAAATATAATGGCATCAACTAACATATATACACAACACTAAAAGTAGACATCAATTTTATAAATAATTGATAATAGTTGGATAATAATTGGATAATAAACATCGGAAGGGAGTGGGGGTGGGGGTGGGTGGGGTTTCGAATATTATTTACATTCAAAATAAATAATTGATAATAGTTGGATAATAATTGGATAATAATTGATATTTTCATTCAAAATAAATATTTCATTCAAAAATATTGGATAATAATTGATATCTTCATTTAAATTGATAATAGTTTTATTCATGAAATTAATTCAATTAGGTAAAACCCATGATAATGAAATTTATGCTACAATTATAATTATCTCATGTCATAATTTTATTGATAAACAATATATGTAGTTGTCACGGTCGTGGTGGGGGAGGGGGTGGGGTGGGTAGGGGTGAGGTGTGTGTGTGTGTGTGTGTGTGCGTAGGTGCGTAGGTGTGTGTGTGTGTGGCGGTGGGTGGGGGTGGGGCACCCATTTAATAACTCTTTAAATATTTGGAAAAAACATAATATTACAAAATTGAAACGAAATGGTATTGACGGAACTTACACATACGTTATAATATATATGGAACATTTTTTTATCTGTACTATTAATTCAATTAGGTAAAACGAAATGTGTACTATTAACATTTTTTTTTATCTGTACTAATAACATTTTTTTTACAGCAAAAATGTCTCCTTCAGATGTTAAGGCGAAGATGATGATGCTGTTTATGATGATGTCGTCTGGGTTCGGTGGTAGCGGAGGCGACGAGGGATCCTCCGCCGCTAGGCTCCCCAAATATGGAAAATTTGGGATTACCGTCGAAAACAAGTCGGAGCTTTTAGCGAGATCCCTCGAGCTGCTAAAGACGGTCATCGGCCCGGGGTTTATGAGTTGGAAGGAGGTGCCGTATGAGCTCAAGTTAGCTGTTTGGGCGGCATTACGGGTAATATTTATATGAATATTTTAATTTATATTTATATTTATATTTATTCGCAACTAACATTGTATTTGTTGGACAGGGACAATTCAACTTGGATCCAAAGCTACGCGATTCCGTCTTGGAGCAGTTGAGGGAGCAAAACAAGACGTGGAAGAAAAATATGCGGACACGGTACTTTGGAAAAACACGAGAGTCCATTTTACAATGGCGCGGATCCGTCCCGCCCAAGGAGCCGATCTCATTGGCACAATGGCAAAAGTTCATTGACAATGAGATCGAGGATCGACAATTGGCATCTCGCCAATCGGGGAGGGAAAATCGGGCTAAAAAGACGGACGTGCACTACTCCGGCCGGACCTCTTACGCTGAGGTGGAGCATAGGATGCAGCTAAGATTTAATTTATCTATAACTACAGAAATATATTATTGGATATTATTTTACTTTACGGGGCCGATACTAATTTTACTTTACTCTATTTTATTTCAGGGGGTAGGGAGTGGGCCAGAGGGTAAGCCACATAGGCTCGATACTTATGTGGCTCTTCGGATGAAGAAAAGGAAGGACAAGGAGGTGTCCCCGAGCGTCGCGGCCACGATTGTAAGTAATCCGACAGTTTAATTATTGTTAATTACGTTATAATTTTTTAGTTTACTTATTCTACTAATCATGTGCTTTTTGTCGTTTCAGGCAAAGCTTAAGGAAGTGCATGAGTCGCAGTCTGATGCCGGAAAGGCATCTTTGTCCACAGACGCACTCAGCCAAGTGCTTGGCTCTGATCGCAAAGGGAGGACAAGGGGAGTGAGCTCGTGGGTGGCCAAATCTAGGATCATCGGATTGGAGACGAGCGACACCGGGTTGTCTCGAACGGTGGATTCACACGACGCGAAGCTGTCCCGTTTGGAGGCGACGGTCCAAGATATGTACGCATTCATGAAGCGTACGTTGGGTGGAGATCGTAAAGGGAAAGGTAAAGGGAAGGAGAAGGTGGTGGAGGGGGAGGTGCAGGAGGACGAGGCACAGGATGACGAGGATGTGGACCTCGCAGCTTCATCACCGACACGTTCGTACTTCGACGATCCACTTCCCTATTTGAAGCCCTCCAACAGACCATTGTCGACAATTGGTTGGCCGAGCGTGTTCATATTGGACGTATTTGATGGCCAGCGGATAGGGCGGGGGTTGAGGGACCCGAATATCGTCGAGGGTGTAATAGTCCATGGACGTGTGCTTCAAGAGATGGAGTCCAGGGTGCTCGTCACGCATGTCATACCCGGGAAGGAGAACTCCCTATTGTGGTTGCGCGAACAATGCGGCACGACGTATATTAGTGGGTGCGTCAATTCGTATGTCATGTGGCCTACTCACCTCCTCAGTTTTATCCAAGACATGTAGTAACATTATTTTTAAGTTTGTCCATTTTAATTATATTTGGATTATATCGTCATGTATATTGTTTTTACTTTGAATATTTGGATTATATCGTCATGAATATATATTTGCATTATCTTTAGTTTGTGTTGGATATATGATGTTTGGAACAGGTACAACGTTGCTATAACAGGTACAAATATACTGCTGGGTAGTGGCGGTGGCCATACTGCCCAGCAGATTTTTTTTAAATTCTGCCCAGAATTGTCACGGTCATTGACCGTGACAAGTCCGTGACAAAAGTTGTCACGGACGTGTCACGATCATTGACCGTGACAATTCTGGGCAAGAGGGGTCACGGTTTTGTCACGGTTATAAACCATGACAAACGTGTCACGGTCATTGACCTTGACACGACCGTGACACAAAACGCGAGTTTTTTGTCAAGGTCAATGACCGTGACACGATCGTGACAAAAAAAGTTATCTCGCCTCGAAATGTCACGGTCATTGACCTTGACAAGGTGAATTTGTCAAGGTCAATGACCTTGACAAATGGGCAGATTTGGTGTAGTGGATACACCAATCGTCAATACTCACACATTTACCCCACTTAGTATATGCTATACTAATCCTCGCTTGAAATTCTCATGTCGCTTCTAGTATGAATTGTCTTTCAATTCTATTTAAGTTAAGGATATTATATATCCTATTACACCTCAATTAGCATTTCTCATTGTATGAGATATCTCCCAAGTCAATCATCAATAAGGATATTTCTATATCCATAAGCCCATCAAATAGCATTTATCATTTTCCATTCATAATAGGGTTCAATTCATTTTATGAACCTTTTTAAAGTTATCCCATTTGGGATTTGGATCCTAAGATCCAGCATCTCTAAGTTATTCTCATTCTCAGATATTGAAATTTATTTATTATCACCAAATAAAATCCCAAATAAAGTGGGCTTCCCCACTTAGAAAAATACCAAAATCTACAATCGGTATTCCTCAAAGACTAACCTCGATACTTCGAGGATTTTTCCCCAAATTAATATACTCTTTTGGATTCTCACTTCTCAACATTAATCACTAAAACTCTTCGACATTTAAATTTAGTCTTTCAATTATCGAATAGCCTCATATATCGTCTTTTGACTCTAAGGTCTATAATCCCCTTTTATAATCACTTAATCCTTTATGATACTCTGATTATGGAAGTCCATTTACACAAACCCAAAGGGGAAGGGGATAACTTAAGTTCTCAAGCTTGAACCCAAAATAGGGGACCGGTCGACCGGTTCCCAAACCGCGGTCGACCGCGTTTCTATATTTTGACTAATCTCGGAGACAGAATGCCCAACTTTGGAGGCGCGGTCGACCGGTCCTCTGTACGCGGTCGACCGGCCATAACAGATATTACGGCCAACTCCATTTTTTACATATCTCCAACTTCTCAGAACCCCCAATAAAACTCCATTCAACCACTAATCTTCAACCCAAACAAATTCATAACATTCATATTCATTCTAGAATACTTATAAACTGATTTTTATCATTAAATCAAAGATCTACATACTAAATCTAAGATTATATCTAAAAGTTAGGTTTTGTTAAACTAAACCTAAAACCCAAAATATCAATCCACAAATCATGCAATAATTGATACACAACAATTATTTAGCAAGTTTAATCACTTGCCTCGGGTTCGTAGGATCTGAATCCGCCTTGAGATCGCGTGGAAATCGAAAATATCCACTTTCTCTCCCCTTTTTCCTTCTTTCTCTTCTTCTTTCTTCTTCTCTCTTTCTTTCTAGGGCTTTCCTCTTTCTCTTAAGTGAGAAAGACTTCTCACGTGGCTTTTAAGCCTTAACCCACAAGACACACATCTTTAAATGATAATACAGACTTTCAATGACCCGGTAACTTTAATTCGAGTCAAACGGTCCTAAATTATTTCGGAACCAAAATAGACCCCAAGTACAGTCATTTCAACTTTCTCGACCCTTCCGAAAACGATGGTACCCTCAAAATCGACATTCGACACTCTTTCTGACGACTCTAAATTTTGACCTCAATTGCCAATTTAATTATTTCTCCAATAAAATATTATCTATTTCTCCCAAAATAAATAAATGGTCGACTCCAAAACCTCGGGTTGTTACAGTAACGTGGTATCTATTTATCTCAACCGGGAGTCGAATATAGACTAAGTTGGGTGTGAGGTAGGAACTTATAATAAATTAATTTTGATGTCAATTCTGAGGGGATGGTTGAGTCCGGATGGGCCGAGATAGTCGAAAAAGAGTGCCCAGGGGTAGTAAATGGTTCTCCGGATGTTTTTGGGCATAATCAGACCCACAAGAGGGTGTTCGGGTCACTTGGGCTTGGACCATTAGACTAAAAATGGGATTAGAGTATTAAACCTAAATCTAAGAAGTGTTGAACGGCAGAACAAAAAAACTAAACCTTAGAGTTTGAGAGAAAGCTAGATGGATTAATTGGAAGAGCAATTGGGGATCTTTTGGAGACGAAATAAGGAACAAATTGGGTGTTCTTCATCAAACCTTTCTCTACCTTAATGGATCAGACTCTACGAACCTGAAAAGGAAAGTGGTTAACTTGCTGTGATTTTTAATTGTGATAATCAATTCATATTGTAGTGGGTGTATTACAAATCTGTTTTTAGGTGGGTGTTTCGGTGAAATTGAGTTTTGGGTGAATGAAATGAGATTAAGGTTGAAATTAATGGTGTTTCATGATTCTGGAGTGTAAGTGTATGAATCTTACGTTAAATCTATAAATAATCGATGTTAAATTTCTGATAATAGAGATGTAAAATTCTATTGGATGTTTGAAACCCGAATAAAATCCGAATCTGAAAAACGTTGGAATTTATGGAAATTAGTTGTTGAATTAAGGTTTCTAGGATGCTTAGAACATGTTTTCATGTGTTAATATTGTTGATTGTGATTGGATAATACTGGTATTGAAGTTAAAAGCTTAGTTGGGTTAACAATTGAGGAAACAGATAACTCGGGGAAGAAGGGTACTTGATCAATCGATCGATCAACCCAGGGCATCGCTCGATCGGCGGTCCCAGAATTCTGGCAGTTCCACCAGTTTTATTATATAAGGGGAATATAAGAATGATTTTCCCTAACAATTATGGGGGAAATAATTGGATTAGGGAGTGCGATGTGGGTGACACATTATGGATAAATTTTGGGATAATAATTCTTAAGCATAAATTTCAGACCGAGGGAAAATGTCCAGATAATGTAGTTGAGCGACACTACTTTAAGATAATTAATTAAAGTGAAACTAATTAATTATATTAGAGTCCGACCATAGACTCAGGAGTTTTGGGCTAGTGCTACGGTATTGGTACACGGTGAAACCGGTAATAAATTATTATATATATACGGTTTGTGATAGTATATATATACATTGTGTGCTTATAAATATTAGTGAGTAGATATTTCTTTAATTTATATACTCTAGTGATGCCGAGGGAGGTTGCGAGATGTGGGTGAATCCCCTATATTGAGGAGTACGACGAGTATATCCCCAGTTCATAGAGTCTAATTTCAGAGATGGGGCATTGAGATGATGTCCTCATACTCGAGGAATATGACCACCTCCGTTACATTTTTATTTAGGTTCCGATTCAGCGGACCATAGTTGTCTCAGAACTCCAGGTGGGACTGAGTAGCCTGGATTGATAGCACTGTAGAGAACATATCCGATGAGTTAATACTGGGGAGGATGGGCTATTATATATTCAACATATGTGTGAATGTTGTAATATGGTTCTTTGTATATAATGGGATAAGTAATTATATGCATGTAATTAAATAAATGAAGTGAATTGTATTTATGACTTATGGGTTATATATATATTCAACATATGTGTGAATGTTGTAATATGGTTTTACGTATATAATGGGATAAACAATTATATAGGGGTAATTTAATACATGGGGAAAATTTTATTATTTTTATAACTAGTGAACGTTATATGGTTTTCAAGGAAAATGGTGAATTAAGTTAAGGTGATAAATAACTCATAAATCATTTATTTAAACGTACTCATGCTAGAGTAGGGTGTCAGGGAAAAGTTATAACAAGAACTAGTTACGGGAAAGATAACCAGGAAGTTATAGAGAAAGTGTTAGGTGTGCACATTAGTTGAGGGGTGAGTATGTCCTCAAGAGAGAGTGAAACACTAACTTAAATATGAAGCGCATTCATGCATTTTTAATTACTGGAATCTAATAATTTGCTAAATCTAACCAAAAATTTTTGGGTTCCAACCCTTTCTATCAAATATTTTCACAACTTTTTAGGTGTTCAGCCACAAGGACGTCAAGTGTGACTTCATTCTAGGGATTCACAGCTGCAGCATATGTGGATGTTGCAGGATTTGGATAGACACATCTATTTTTATATTCCTAGTGTAGGGATTCTCTCATAGTTTTATATAGTTTTCTTTTAGATTGTATGAGATTTATTACTATCTGTTAGTTTGGTTGGTTTTGGATTTTAGCCCGTGGTTTAATCGGCAAGACTTTTATTATTCTATGTGATGGTTGATTCTGTCAGCATTGAATGTTTTCATTTTATTTTTGCACTTATTTCTTTCTTGGATTAAATAAAGATAAAATTTGGCACCAGCTTTTTGAATACTAGGTGGTTAGTAAGTTTTAAAAAGTTTTCGACAGTGATGCTAAGAATGAACCAAATGAGATTCCTATTTTAATTTGATATAGGACTGATGACTCGGTATTTTATTGAGAGGGTTGTCGCACGAATATGAACTCAATAATATAAAAATAGATTAATTTGAATACTTTGAATTGCATCATAGATCCTATACATCTATGGTATCAGAGCATTAGGTGTGACACCCAGCCAAATAAAATACCGGGTGACCAGCCCTATACCAAATTAAAATAGGAATTCCAATTGGTTCATCCTTAGCATCACTGTCGAAAACTTTTTAAAACATACTAACCACCTAGTATTCCAAAAGCTGGTGCCAAATTTTTAGCTTTTTAATTAACAAAACAGTACATGCGGAATTTAAAAACAAACCATTCACACAATTGAATGAAAATCAACTGAATCATTAATTAAACAATTTGCCGAATAAACCATCGGTCACTAAAACGAATAATCCAATACAAACATCCAACACCTGAATAAAATGAATCTGAAAACTGTACTGAAAAGTCTGGGCGACATGCCCTAAATAAATATGAAACTGATGAATAATTTTTACTGTAGGAATGAATGAACGATGCATCTTATCTAAACTCCTTCTAGCATCCACATATGCCGCAGCTCCGTGTTCCTGGAATATAATATCAATCCTGGCGTCCCTATGGTTGGACACCTAAAAGGTTTTGAAAATATTTTTATAGCAAGGGTTAGAACCCAAAACATTTTGTAAATATTTAGCAAGTGAATTAACTGCAGTAATTAAAATGCATGAATGCACTTCATATATAAGTTAGTGTCGCAGTCTCTTGTGGACATTCTCACCCCTCCACTAATGTGCACAACTAACGGTTACATTAACCCCACCTAGATGTACTACCCCTCCAACTAGTCCTGGTATAACCTTCCATTGCCATATTACTCTAACCCGAGTGTAATTATTCACGAATTATAAGTTGTCTCACCAATTAACTTAATTAATTCTTCTTAAATAATAGCATATAACTGTGTCACGAGTTATATAAAGTAAATACATCACACACTGTATTATTACCTGCACATAATATTTAATACCATTATATACGTAACTTTACTAAAACATCCACACATATATCATACGTATATCCATCCCTCCGAGTATACCCTCACCGGATGATTCCCTCTAAAGTGACATCTCAGTAGGTATGCTCACATAACTTAGTTACCCAAGTTGGATTCTCTCACCAACCTGGACCAAAACATAAACAAAGTGGAGGTGGTCATATTCCTTCCCTGAAAGTGAGATAAGCCCCTCACCCATATACTGGACGCTATGACCTGGGGATATACTCACCCTACTCCTCAAGCTAGGGGATTCACCCACATCGCGCAGCCTCCCTTGATAGCACTAGAGTATATAATTAAATAAATATCTAATCGCTGATATTTAATAGCACACACAATATATACACCAATATATATACTATCACTACACCATATATATATAATATAAACCCCGACTTTACCATCTACTTCAAGATCCGTAACACTAGCCTGAAACTTTCTGAGTCTCTGTCCCGACTCACTTAATTAATTTACTCACTTGATAATTTATCATCTTCCCGAGTCTATGGTCCGACTCTAATACATTTAATTCACACTTCAATTAAATTAATATTTTTCCCGAGTCTATGGTCCGACTCTAATATAGACACTTTACACACTAATTTATATGATAATTACCCGAGTCTATGATTCGACTCTTACATAATTAATTTACATATTAATTAATTAATACTCAGCTGAGTCTGTGGTCCGACTCTCATTTAATTAATACCAATTCGACTATGTGGTCCGACTCTTATTTAATTAATTTACACCTTATTAATATATGACCTTATGTCACTCAACCAACATTCCCGAACTTGCTCACTTGGCCCATAATGTAATATTTCCCGAGTCTACATTCCGACTCTAATTATATTAATTAACACATCATTTAATTTAATGCTTGGTGTCACCCCACCATTATACCCGAGATCGATCACTTGACCCAAAATTAAATATTTCCCGAGTCTATATCCCGACTCTAAATTAATTAGTTTATATCCAAACTTAATTCACTACCTTGTGGTCGCTTGACCAATATACCCGGACTCGCTCACTTGATCCGTATCTCACTATTTTGGAATACAATTTCTCAAATCCATCCATAAAGTGCCCCACATAAATTCTCTGCAGTCCCAATTACTTTCTCCCATAATTGCTAGGAATATGCGTTTCATAATTATTTATCACTTATTAATGTATGAAAGTTAAATTTCTAATTAACTTCCCTTTATATAACGAACTGGCCGAACTTCCCAGATTTCTGCATCATCGATCGATCGAACCCCTTGGGTCAATCGATCGATCGTCCCAGACTTCGTCTTCTCCAGCCTACTATTCGGCCATTGGCAAAAAACTAAGGTTTATTTTCTCAAATCCCAACCTCAAACCAGCCTATTATTTATCTGATTACATCTACCATGAACTATAAACATCATCTAAACCTTTTAGAATCATTGACATTTCGAATCTGTACCCACTCAAGAACACAAATCCTTATGGTACAATCCCAAATCCATATTCAAATTCCACCATTTGTTTCTGGATTTCTCATTCCAATCAGATATCTATACTCAGAAATATATAACACAACTAATTTTTACTTTGAATCTCATTCAATTGTTCCATTAACAAAAACCCCATTTTGTACCCATTTATCCCCAAAACGAATTTTAGTTTGCACATCACTAAAATATGAATTGGATATCACAATTTAAACATTACAGCAAGTTGACCACTTGCCTGGAACTGTTCGTAGAGTCTGATCCGTTGGTGAATCCCTTAATTTGGCTCCAATAATCCCAAATTGGCTCTTGATTTGCTTTCCCCCAATTTTCCTTTCAAGACCTAGGTTTAGAATTAGAGTTTACTGTCGTTTAACACTTCCCCAAATTAGGTTAAAACCCTTAATCCCATTTTTGACCACATGGGCCTAATTAACATATCCCAAATCACCCCGTGTGGGCCTGACTATGCCCAAAAATATCTCGAGACCTAATTACTACCCCCGACACTCTTTTCTGACTATCTCGACCCATCCGGACTCCACCGCGTACTCAGAATTGTCATTCGAAATACTTTTAGACGTTTCCAAATTTTGACCTCAAAATGCGACACACATTAATTCGGACAATTAAACTTAAAGTCGACAAGTATAAATAATGCTTCCACTCAATCAAATTCTCCAAATCATAAATTTAAGTTTCTCCAATTTAAATATTTTTATATCTCCCAAAAATAACTAAATATTAAATCCTCAAATTATGGGGTGTTACATACTTCCCCCTTACAATGGAATTTCGTCCTTGAAATTAAGATAAGCGTAGTGCTCTAAGCTTCAAATATAACTCTATAGTCATGTACCTCTAAGCTCGCTATACCTATCTCTCCCGCTTCTAACCATAAGTTACACAAGTATGAATTTATATTAACCAGGGCGCCCATACACCCTGTACCCGTGCTTCAGAGCACAAAATTTGCCTTAATTAACCCGGGTGCCCATACACCCTATCCCCGTGCTTTACCACTCAAAAGTTACCCGACTATGGTAGTCGTAACCCATAATATAACTTTGAACCCATAGTCATATCACACACACACACACACACACACATATATATATATACTCCCCGGGGTACCCAACCCGTGGACTAACGACCAAATATCTCCCCACCTTCCAATGTTGCGCTAAGTTTCATGCGTGGGACATCTCGCAAAGCGAAATCCAAACAGGGAACCCTCCCGATACACTACTACTTAACGTTATCGGTCGTTGAGATCCATTAGACCCTCAGTCCATAGCACATACCCCAAAATACTTGTCTCCTAGCACAAAAGTATATACGCCTACCCTTATGCTACCAAAGACAACATAAAATACCGCGCCCTTACTATCGCTAGTTCTTGCGCTAAATAAACCCCGAGCTATCTCTTCCTTCTCAAAAATAAATTTAACCACCCTAATTCACTTCAGTAGACACCCCTACATACCGGGATAAAATATGAGAATATAAGACCTCACTTTGTGTCTCTCACACCACACAATATAACATATATACGCACATATACATAGGCTAAATGCCCTCTCAGATGATACCTAGTACTAATCATTCCCTGGTGTCCCGAACACCAACTTACCCTTACTATTCATAATAATTTAAAATCCGCTGCTATCCAGTCGATACTTGGGTAAATCATCAACCCTACTCCCAAAATTCTCGAAAGTAGTAATTCAAACCTTCTCTCAGTGTACACCCCCCACTCTTTCGTGGATAACACCAAAGAACTCCGCTACCCCACAAAAAATATATACATATATATAATATGGTTGCTATAGCCAGCGCACCCACCAAATTCGACTTACCCACGAACTCTAATGAAAATAATTCTTATATTGTGACACCCTCACTGTCACACAAAGTATACCACATTCCCATAGGATAAAAAGATAGTTACCTCCATATTCTAGCAGCAATGGCTGATCCTCGGGTTCCTGAGCAGCTTCCCCCTGCCCGAACGCACCCATGACTTGTTGTAGTAGCTGCACATCTAGGACCTCGTCCTGTAGTTGACCCCCTCCTCGCTGAGAATAATCTCTCTTTAACTTGTCCCGCTTCCTCACAAATGAAACACCTCCTAATAAATTCACCCTACCACTGATCTCTTACTTGCTGGCCTTTTCAAAAGACCTGGCCATCCTGTCGATAGCCTCCAGACCTAAATCGCTTGGTCTGATTCCTCTGTCGGGAATCCTATCCCTGATGTCCCCCTGTTCGCTATTGGGATAACCCCCTGGTATTATTCCCTCCTGCTTTATCCGACTGACTGGGTTCCACTCCCCTCTTGCTTCCTCTCATGTGGAAGTGATATTCCTGGCACTGCAGGAGTGCTGCATTAACGACGTCCGTATAAGCTACTAAAGCGGAATTTCCAATCAAATGTCATTTGATCCTCCAGACTAACCCATCCATGAACTTTTACATCTTATTTTCTTCACCGCGTACCTCATCCGGTACAAAATTTGCCAAACGAGTGAATTCTTCCTCGTAATCGGCCACTGAACGGTCCCCATGTGTCACTTCACTAAACTTTCTCCTCATTTCAGCCTTGACTGCTGGAGGGAAATATTTGCGGTCGAATCTCACCCAAAACTCTGTAATAGCTACTGTATCCCTTTCCTCAACTGTGATGATCGACTCCCACCACTATAAAGCCGCTCCCACTAACTTAAAAGTGGCTAGCATTTGCTTATGTACTTCGTTGCAATCTACCGTGCGTAGGTGACGGTGGATATCTCTCTTCCACTGACATTCTAGTACCACATCTGAACCCCCTCTAAACTCTGGTGGATGGCCCTTTTGAAAGACCTCTCGTACTTGCAGCCACCACGATGGCCCCGCATGAGCCTGAACATCTGACGCCACTAACACTTGTGGCTGCTCTCGTGGAAAGTACCTTGCCATAGCGATCATTGTTGCTTCAACTGCCTGCGCCAGTAATTCAGCTACCTGTACTGCCGAAATCATCTCTGGCAGTTATTGCGGTAACTCTTGCTCTTGATGAGCCTCTCTAGTCTCATCCCCCCAGCTGCCCTAGTTGCTCCCTCTCTCTTGGGCGACATCTGAATGAGAATAGAATTATATGAGTTCATCCTCAAATAAAATAAATGGCATAATAACTTAAATGCACATACATATAAGAATACAACAATCCTATGATAGGTCTTTATATCAAAGATTGCTAAGCCGAAATGTGAAAAGCCGCAAAGATCCTAAGGACACTAGATACTGATGCTCTGATACCATCTGTGACACCCCGCCTAATAAAATACTGGGTGATCAGTCCTATACCAAATTAAAATAGGAATCCCAGTTGGTTCATCCTTAGCATCATTGTCGAAAACATTTTAAAATTTACTAATCACCTAGTATTCCAAAAGCTGGTGCCAAATTTTTAACTTTTTAATTAACAAAACAGTACATGCGGAATTTGAAAACAAACCATTCACACAACTGAATAAAAATCAACTGAATCATTAATTAAACAATTTGTCAAATAAACCATCGGCCACTAAAACGAATAATCCAATACAAACATCCAACACCTCAATAAATAAATCTGAAAACTGTTCTGAAAAGTCTGGGCGACATGCCCTAAATAAATCTGAAACTGATGAATGATTTATACTCTAGGAATGAATGAACGATGTGTCTAATCAAACCTCCTGCTAGCATCCACATATGCCGCAACTCCGTATTCCTCGAATATAATATCAATCCTGGAGTCCCTGTGGTTGGACAGCTAAAAGGTTTTGAAAATTGTTTTATAGGAAGGGTTAGAACCCAAAACATTTTGAAAATATTTAGCAAGTGAATTAACTGCATTAATTAAAATGCATGAATGAGCTTCATATATAAGTTAGTGTCGCATTCTCTTGTGGACATTATCACCCCGCCACTAATGTGCACACCTAACGGTTACCTTAACCACACCTAGTTGTACTACCCCGTCCAACTAGTCCTGATATAACATTCCCTTGCCATACTACTCTAACCAGAGTGTAATTATTCATGAATTATAAGTTGTATCACCAATTAACTTAATTAATTCCTTATTAAATAATAGCATATAACTGTGTCACAAGTTATATAAAGTAAATACATCACACACTATATTATTACCCGCACATAATATTTAATACCATTATATACGTACCATTACTAAAACATCCATGCATATATCATACGTATATCCATCCCTCCGAGTATACCCTCGTCGGATGATTCCCTCTAAAGTGTCATCTCACTAGGTGTGCTCACATAACCTAGTTACCCAAGTTGGATTCTCTCACCAACGTGGCCCAAAACATAAACGAAGTGGAGGCAGTCATATTCCTTCCCTGAAAGTGAGATAATCCCCTCACCCATATACCGGACGCTATGACCTGGGGATATACTCACCCTACTCCTCAAGCTAAGGGATTCACCCACATCGCGCAACCTCCCTTGATAGCACTAGAGTATATAATTAAATAAATATCTAATCGCTGATATTTAATAGCACACACAATATATACACCTATATATATACTATCACTACACCGTATATATATAATATAAACCCCGCTTTACCGTCTACTTCAAGATCCGTAACACTAGCTTGAAACTTTCTGAGTCTCTGTCCGGACTCACTTAATTAATTTACTCACTTAATAATTTATCATCTTCCTGAGTCTATGGTCCGACTCTAATATATTTAATTCACACCTCAATTAAATTAATATTTTCCCCGAGTCTATGGTCCGACTCTAATATAAATACTTCACACACTAATTTATATGATAATTACCCAATTCTATGATCCGACTCTTACATAATTAATTTACACATTAATTAATTAATACTCAGCCGAGTCTGTGGTCCGACTATCATTTAATTAATTTACACACTAACTAATTAATACCAACTCGAGTCTGTGGTCTGACTCTTATTTAATTAATTTACACCTTATTAATCTATAACCTTATGTCACCCAACCAACATTCCCGAACTCGCACACTTGGCCCATAACGTAATATTACCTGAGTCTACATTCCGACTCTAATTATATTAATTAACACATCAATTAATTTAATACTTGGTGTCACCCAATCATTTTACCCGATCTCGATCACTTGGCCCGAAATTAAATATTTCCCAAGTCTATATCCCAACTCTAAATTAATTAGTTTATCTACAAACTTAATTCACTACCTTGGGGTCGCTTGACCAATATACCCAGACTCGTTCACTTGATCCGTATGTCACTATTTTGGAATACAATTTCTCAAATCCATCCATAAAGTGCCCCACATAAATTCTCCATAGTCCCAATTACTTTCTCCCATAATTGCTAGGAATATGTGTTTCATAATTATTTATCACTTATTAATGTATAAAACATAAATTTCTAATTAACTTCCCTTTATATAACGAACTGGTCGAACTGCCCAGAGTTCTGCATCATCGATCGATCGAGCCCCCTGGGTCGATCGATCGATCGTCCCAGACTTCCTCTTCTTCCGCCTATTGTTCGGCCATTGACGAAAACTAAGGTTTATTTTCTCAAATCCCAACCTCAAACCAGCCTATTATTTATCTGATTACATCTATCATGAACTATAAACATCCTCTAAACCTTTTAGCATCATTGACATTACGAATCTGTACCCACTCAAGAACACAAATCGTTATGGTACAATCCCAAGTCCATATTCAAATTCCACCATTTGTGTTCTGGGTTTCTCATTCCAATCATATATCTATACTCAAAAATATATAACATGACTAATTCTTACTTTGAATCTCATTCAATTGTTCCATTAACAAAAACCCCATTTTGTACCCATTTATCCCCGAAACGAATTTTAGTTTACACATAACTAAAATATGAATTGGATATCACAATTTAAACATTACAACAAATTAACCACTTGCCTAGAACTGTTCATAGAGTCTGATCCGTTGGTGTAGTCCCTTAATTTGGCTCCAATAATCACCAATTGGCTCTTGATTTGCTTTCCCCCAATTTCCCTTTCAAGACCTAGGTTTAGAATTAGTGTTTACTATCGTTTAACACTTCCCCAAATCAGGTTAAAATCCTTAATCCCATTTTTGACCACATGGGCCTAATTAACATAGCCCAAATCACCCCGTGTGGGCCCGGCTATTCCCAAAAATACCTCGAGACCCAATTACTACCCCCGGGCACTCTTTTCTGACTATCTCGACCCATACGGACTCAACCGCCTACTCAGAATTGTCATCCGAAATACTTTTAGACATTTCCAAATTTTGACCTCAAAATGCGACACACATTAATTCAGACAATTAAACTTAAAGTCTCTAATTATAAATAATTCTTCCATGGCTAGCCATGAATGCACATAAATTAGGTTCATGTGGTGATTCATCTCAAGAATCCACCAAATTAATATCACTCTCTTATAGTGGGATTATAGGAAACTTTGTCTTTTCCTTGTCTCTTAAGCCTAGTGGGAAACTTATGTGTTGTGACCTTTCCCTTCACACTCATAAAATCTCTCCAATTCAACTTTATTAGGGTTTTCACGTCTATCTTTATTTTGATCATTCTCATTAAAAATATTTCCCTTTTTAAATTTTTTATTTTTCTCAAAATTTTTATTTTTTCAAATTGGATGATTTTTTATTTTTGATTTTGATAAACTTTCTGAATTTTTTAGTAAATGGGACAAGATCATCATGATCAATCTCAGAAGCGGGGTCAGAAACCTTTTTTTCTTTGATTTAACTTTTAAAGTTATTCCTTCTTTTTTTTCTTTTGGAAACTAGGAACATGTCTAATTCATATGTTTGAAGATCACCTACAAGATATTCTACCCCAACTATGCCTAGAATTCCCAAAGTGTTAAGGACGATAACCTTCGCATTAAAACGAGATGGGGGAGACCTCAAAATTTTCTTAACATCTCTCACTTTCGAAAGTTGCTAACCCAAATTAAGATGGTGATTCACAATAACAGATGTATATGCATAAAATTCATCATCAGTTTTAGATTCTAGCATGCGTATAGTCTTAAATTATGTTATGGGGTTTTGAATCTTAGAATCTTTCATAACATTGGTACCCTCGCGTGTGAGCTGGAGGATATCCCAAGCTTCTTTACACATCATGATGCATCAAAATTCTTCGGGTGTCACAGCACCTAAAATAGCCTTTAAACATTGAGAGTTAAAATTACTCAGCCTAAAATCACACTCAGTCCAATTAGAGACTGGCTTGAGACTAATGACATTTTCATTAGTCATAATGAGATGAGTCCACCCCCTTCAATAGGAATCCAAACACGCTCGTCGATCGATTTTAGAGAAGATCTCATTCAATCTTTCATATAGTCATAATGTGTGCTATAAAAAAAGGTGGCATATTCTATGAGTTCAACATATAACCACAAGGATTTAACTAAATCACTTTTAAAAACAAGCTCTGATACCAATTTATAAAAATAGAGTGGTTCGGTTATATGGTGAAATCATATATTAGGTCAAACACTAGACAAATTCAATTATCAAACATAAGATAAATTCAGTTATGTCCAATCTTATGTTAATCAATTATGTCGACCTAAACGTGAAAGACATTGAATCTAAACTGAATGAAACAAACCATAAAATATGTAACACCCTGTAATTTTTTTTATTTTTATTTTAGGATTAATTAAATTAAATTGGGACTTTAATAATGATTAAAATAAATATTAATAAGCGATATAAGGGTTCATATTTATTTATATTAGATATTAATTACTGAATGAGTAATAAATTGATAAGAAAGTATTATGATTTTCGTGAGTGAGAAGAATGGCAGTTATAGTAAATTTAGTCGAGAGGCACGTGTCTGTCGTGTCAGGACTTAATTTTAGGAAATAAAATATAAGTTCATTTTAGAAAATTTGAATGGTCTTTTTGAGTGAGCCAAAGTGTCCGAAATGGTCGAAATAGTTAGAAAACTATATCCGGGCATAGGTATAGGGTTTGGGGTCATTTCTGGGTCGACCTGACAAGTGAAAAGTCAATTTTTAACCTTTGCATTTACAACCTATGAAGATATATGGGATTAGATACTTTAAAACCAACTCATTGGCTAATCAAATGGGGAATTGAAAAATCAAAATGAGGAAAAACCAAAGGAGAGAATGTGTGAGAGATTTTACCCGAAAGTGAAGAGTTTCTCAAGAAGCTGAAGGGTCTTAGAGGAGGAGCAACACCTAGAGCCACCTTTCACCACCACCATACACCACCATTGTGTAGATAAGAGGGAGAGAAACACAAACATATCAGTATTTACATAGAATTCAGATCTACACATAAAGGCAAGTATTTATCATGCTTAATTTATGAAGGATCTATCATCCATGTTAGAATAGGAATTTAATATCTTGAGTTTATGTGTTTTGATGACTCAATTGGGAGATTAAATAATGTTTTGGGTTGAATTAATATTGTAATTTAAACCCCTGTATAATATAACGAATTTGGATGAATTTTAGATGATTAAACATGAAGAAAATTGAGGTTTTATATAGGTTCTTGAGGATAAATGATAAACTATGGTTTTTTGGAAATGATTCTTGATCTAATTCAAATTATATGATGTTTCTTGATGATTTGATTATTATGAAATGTTAGAAATCATGTATATAGGTAGGGATAATATTTGGTAGGTTTCGGTGGGAGTATGGGATTATGTAATGAAGGTTTTGATTTGAGATAACATCATTTGAGATTTTAGAATTCATGATTAGGATTATATAGTTTATTAATGATTTTGAAATATGACAAACATTGTATGATAATTTTAGGACTTATTTAAGCGGAAATTGGTAGTGTGCACACGATTTCTTGTATAAAATCATGTTCTAAAAAATTGTGTAGTTTTATGTTTTTTCAAAATCGGATAAGAAAATCCTCAAATTGCAATTTTATATTTCTGGGCAGAATGTAACAATATTGAGAAAAAGGATTATTAGGAATTAAAATATAATTTGAGCTTGTTATAATAGTTCTGGACCAATAAGTATGGTTTGAACCAATAAGTATGGTTTGAACCTAACTATTGAAATAGTTAATTAAATTATTTATATCTTTTTGGTAACAAGAGATGTTAGAAATAATGAGAAATGGGAATACAATGTGAATCATTAGTTTATGGGATAAACTTAAAATATACTTTATGTATGTATAGGATAAGTGTATGTATATATTATGTGTATTGACATACTTACGTTGCTTGCTATCACGGGAGGTTACACGATGTGGATAGTCTTATTTCGATGAGCCTATTTGGGGGGATATCGACTTATACTTTTGAACATAAGACTTAGGTTGGAACACTATTTGTGTGAACGATGGTGTGCACGGTCATTTGGGTGCATAGGTATGTGCGTAGCGCAGATGCCTAAAACTATGTTCACCTCCAATATGTGTCATTTGTAATTATGGTTCGAGAGAGATACTGAACCAATGGTCCTTTATTGAGCACCTGATGTACCGAGACTTGATAGCAGAGTATGCATGCACCGCAACTCAGCGTCGGGGTGCCGTATTTATATATATATAATAGAGTAATATAATTGAGTAATAAATATATATACTTATGATGTGTTCTACTCCTTGTGCTTAGTATATGATAAAGATAGTGACATCTAAAATAACCCTAGTATATGGATAATTAGACTTATATTGAGAACTTCATAATTGGATAATTGATATAAAGATTTTGGTAGTTTATAGTTTGGGTGAAACGGGTGGGCATAAAGAGATAGATTGTGAAGAAATGGATTTGGTTCAGACTAGTTAGGAGGGTAGCATGACTAGGATGGGTTAGTTAACACGTGTTAGGTGTGCACATTATTTGAGAGGCGATGACCTCAAGTGAGGGCACGTAAACCTAACTTGTATATAATATCTGCTGATTTTACATTTTAAATAGTAGATAAACCTTTTTAAATCATTTTACTCGCGCTCTAACCCGTTTTCTCCAAATCTATATTTTTTGTAAAATATTTTTGGTGCCCATCCACAAGGACACCATGCTTAGAAGATCTTAGCAATTGACATGTCGCAGCTGTTGTGGAAGTTGCGGGACCTTGATATTAAACGCCTCGATATTCTTCATTCCTTACTTGTGAGCTACTTGTTTCAGTAGGGCATGTTGACCCCTTTTATTTAGACTTCATTCAGAGATAAAGGACATTAATTTTATTTTATTTATCAAACTGGTGGGCTAGTTCTAATTATGTATAATTGTATTATTATTTTAGACTGGATTGTGTATTCCAGACACCTTTGTAGTATCATGTCACTATATTCATCATGTGTTCGATTGTTGAATATGGAATGTGGTATTACAAATTTATTTAGTTGCATGTTAATATTAAAGTGAAAATTTGACACCAGCTTTTCAAATACTAGCTGATTAGTAAATATCAAAAAGTTTTTGAAAGTGATGCTAATAATGAAACGAATAGATGCTCTATTTTAATTTAATAAAGGAGTGATCACCCGATATTTTATTAGGCGGGGTGTAACAAATTATATCAGAGCATAAGTATCTAGTGTCCTTAGGATCTGTGCGACTTCACTACATTTTAGCGTAGCGTTCTTTAATATAGAGCCATGTGATAATATTGTTGTATTTCCTCTTCGTACGCACTTCTACGTTCTCCCTCTAATAAGAATAATTGATATGAATAATATGTTATTTCGATGGAGGAAGGTCTCAACAGAAGCCATAAAGTATTTTAGGAACGGTGGTCGTGATGGAAGTCACCATGATTATTGTTCACGCAGACGATGAGGGGATAATCACTCAAGGGAAGTAGCGTCCCCAGGCACTATAGTATATAACATTAGTGTAAATTCATACTCACCCAGCGTAGTCGACAAGGGGAAGTCGGAGCAGATATCTTGAAGAGCCACCTACAAGGATTCGAGTAAAAAGAAGAAGTGCGTTGGGCTAATGGAGATAACTCAAAGTCAGTTGCATATAGTGAGGTGCAGAGGAAACTAAGGTTCAAATTTTGGTGTAAACTTTTTATTGTATGAGCTGGGTGGCCATAATAGGAGATAGTCACCATATATAAGGAAGTAGATAAGGAATTAATCCAGAAATATTTGTCACGATCTAACCACAAGTTCTTTCATTTGCTACTCAGATGGAGATGCGAAGGAAGTCTATGCAATTTTCATGAGAGGGATGAACAGAGGTTGGTTTTGATGAACAATTTATTTATGTAAGTTAACTTCATACCTAGGGAGATAGGTAGCGGAGAGGAATGCCCTGAAAGGTGATGATGGACTCATGAGTAGGAGTCCCTAGTATTTATGGGAAGTCAGTCCTGGGTGACTTATGAACATGGAATTTATAACACACTTTTACAAATTTATATCAACGCTTCCATGAGAAGGGAGAAAAGAGGGTTGGAGAGCATAATCAGAAGGGAAAAACTAAAGAAAATTTGTGATAGTATTCAACCACAAAGGGATTCCCAGCAGGGGATCCATTTAAATGATGTAAATCAATGGAAATTGTATCGAGTGATGATGGATTCAATTAGGTCCACCAGGGATAATAGTGTGTTCCATAGGGCCAGCCAAGTCAAAGGGATAACGGGGGTATCAATTAGGGAAAATACTACCAGGTATGAGAGAAGGGAAATCCTGATATGACCAGTGGTGCCAGAGATAGGGAAATGACACCAAGAGGTGTCCTATGTGTGGAGTGTAGGGGCACATGTATCGACCTTATCCGCAACGAGTTAGGGGACGGGAGCGGGATGCCCAGTAGGGGGAAATAGTTGTGAAAGTTTTTTTTTGAATCCGTATGGATGACAGTGTTATGTCCAGAAAGCATTTGGACCGCTAGTGCTATTGAGAATTAAAAGTGTGATTTTTATCCTAGGGTAAATGGGGTATGTTTATGTGACACGAGCGAGTCACAATATTTTGTTAGCACTAAATTCGCATGGGAGAAGGTTTTATTGGGTGTATTATTAGTCTTACTATTGTGTGCCTATATTATTACTATGTAATACGAAGTTTTTGGTCCTATTTGTAGGAAAGTGAGTATAATCACTAAGAGGATATATTTTAGTGGGTTATCTCACTTCGAAACATGATATTCGAGTATGATGTTGTCCTAGGTATGCGTTGGTTATCCATGGGATGAGAGATGGTGGGCTGTTAAAATAAGGCTATCGTGTTCGCTATTCCAGTGCAGGATATGTTAATTAGCGATGTGTCGACTGGAAGAAAGTTGAGCTCACATTTATATTATATCGCGAAAGAGACTTCAAAGATTATAGTTGTTTCCTTATATTTGATCCCAATGTATCGGACTGTACTGATATGATTCGGGGTATATTCGACTTACTGTCGAGCAGAGATATTTACCTCATTATTGACTTAGAGAGGCAAAACTGGTGATAGTGAGGGGGGAGTGTCATATAACTCGTTTAGTGATGTGGGAGTGGACGGTTAGACTTGTACATTTGGGGATAGAATTTTGGATGTTCTCATTATGTGTGTGTAGTACCTACAGATCTCGATGATCGACAATGCTAGGTAGTAGTGTATTGGTGGATTCCTTGTTTGGATTTTGCTTGCGAAACGTCCCACGCATAAATCCCAACGAATGTTAGGAGTCGAGAGATGTATTTGTCAATAGGGCATGAGTTTATCAATTTAGTTATTACATGAGTATGTGGGTGAAGCATGAGCTGAGAGTTATTCCATGATATAAGAATGGTGAGTCGAGTAATGCTGTGTGAGGGGAGTACTGGGGAAATTTTTTTTGCACCACTAGTTGATGGGTGGGGCAGTCTCGAATGGAATTAAATAATTTTAATAAAATAATTGAGGTTATCCAAGTATATAGCCACACTGAGAATGAGGGGTCAGATTTTGAGATAAGGATGTTATATGTGGAATGTTAGAGATGATTCTGCAGTTGTGCACGGGATATAGGGTATATGGGCGCCCCAGTTAATTTAACTTTTGGTATCGTCTGTGATAAGGAGGCTTAGAAAGATATTGTAAATGTATCTGTGGGGAAAGAAGGAAAACAAGTGGAAATGTAGTAGATGTTAAAATTCATTCGAGGAAAGGAGATAGTCTGACTATGTATATGTCAAGAGAAAACTCCCACAACCGAGGTGAGTCAAAAGACATTGGAATCAAGTACAAAAGGTATCCTTTGACAAAGGAGAACCCCATAACTTTTGGAGGGGCGGAGTCTCAACTAGTCGAATACGTAGAGTGGTTTGTGCATAGATAGGGTATTAAAATTATAATAGACGGAAAAAGGGCCTAGGAAGTGCGCAGTTTTGTAGTAAACACACATACCATAATTTTTTGTACAACTCAGAATAAAGGGAGTAAGATATTCCACGTGATGTGAGGTGTTGATATCAGGGAGTGAGACATAGTGAACTTGTTTTCAAGTTCTCCACTCGTAAAAGGAAGAAGTTGGTCTGATCTTACCGACCTGAATGTTGTGGTAGACGGATGATTCCAAGGATAGAATGGACACGTAAATTGACAAAGTCCATTATTAGATTATAAAAATTGCAGAGTGGGTAGGATTTTCTTTGAGTTTTGAAGTGGATTGTCCAGGAATAAAATCATCATTATTAGTTTGTGGTGTATTATAGTATCGGCCAGTGTGACCATCATGTTATTAAAGAGAATAAATGAATCGACATACGATGTCGTCCACTACTGCTATAAATCAGGATTAGATCATTGAGTCCTACCTTAAATATGGAGTATCAGGAGGTAATGGGGTGGATTTGAGCCCTGAGCTAGGTGTGTCAACTGTAGACCGATGTATAGTCCGGAGGAGTGATATACAATGTGGCAGAATACGAGGATGCATGTATTGGATTTTTAGGAGTAATTAGGAATGTTAACTACAATTGGTAGGGTTGCATGTGATTTCCCATAGCAGGGTATTCAATGCTAAGTAACTTCTGAGGCTTAATAGGGAGAAAATTTTTGCTTACCCTTTAACTAGTTAAAAAATGGTAATATGAAAAGTTTCTAGTATCTGAAGTGATTCATGATCTGTCGACTAGGATTAAATCAATCCACATCCTTTCCGTAGTGATAGTACTTTAATGGGAACCAAAGTTTTAAGGTCTGACATGAGGAAGAAAAGATTATTGAGGGTGTACCCCATGCGAATAAATGGCTTGGTAAGACAATGAGTGAAATTGATACCTATATATGTGAGGTTCTTTCTAACATAGAGTTGTTAGAGCCAGTGGGGTCTAGGCAGGAATAGAAACTCGGGCTAGTCGTGTTATTTTCGGGGTCATGTTCGGGTTATTACCATAAATCGGTTATGATGTCAAAAATTACCATCAATAAGTATAGGCTCATCTTTTTGAGACATTGTTATCGAATTCATGATAGTTTTGCGTGTCATTAAATAGTTGAGACCTTAAGTATAAGGACATCTATCGACATGTAAGGGCTTAAATGAATTTGTCACTAAATCATTGGTTATATCAAGTAGACCTTCGGTTGAAATGGTACCATTTGTGTAGGTGTAGTGGAAATACCAAAAGATCATTACGAGTAAATATAGAACACGTTTGAATGCATTTGTGTGTAAGAATCTGAGGTGATATTATAAGGCATCATAATGTTGACGAGTCAATTTAGGAGAGCGAGGATGAGATGCACAACAAATATCCAGAGTTATCTATACGAGTAAATTTTTTAAATTTCGGGATGAAATTCTATTATTAGGGGGAAGTACATAACACCCCGTAATTTTAATTATTTTTGTATTGGGAATTATTTGGGATTAATTAAATTAAATTGGGACATTAATCCTGATTAAAATAAATATTAATTAGCGAGACAAGGGTTCATATATATTTATATTAAATACTACTTAGTCAATGAGTAATAAATTGATAAAAAAGTATTATGATTGCGTGAGTGAGAAATACGAAAGTTACGGTAAAATTAGTCGGGACGCGTGTGTCAGAACTTGATTTTAGAAAATAAAATATAAATGAATTTTGAAATATTCAAATGGTCATTTTGAGTGCGCCAAAGTGTCCGGAAGGATCAAAATAGTCAGCAAACTATATTCGATTATAGGTATAGGGTCTCGGGTCATTTCTAGGTCGATCGGACAAGAGAAAAGTCAATTTTTGACCTCTGAATTTCCAACCTATGAAGAGATACGAGATTAGATACTTTAAAACAAAATCTTTGGCTAATCAAATGGGGAATTGAAAATTCAATGTGAGGAAAAACCAAAGGAGAGAAAGTGTGAGAGCTTTTACCAAAAGGTGAAGAGTCTCTCAAGAAGGTGAAGGGTCTTAAAGGAGGAGAAACACCTAAAGTGACCTTGCACCACCACCAAAGACCACCATTGTGTAGATAGGAGGGAGAGAAACATAACCATATCAGTAATTTCATGGAATTCAAACCTACACATAAAGGTAAGTATTTATCTTCCCTAATTTATGAAGGATATATCATCCATGTTAGAATAGGAATTTAATATCTTGACTTTATGTGTTTTGATGACTCAATTGGGAGATTAAATAGTGTTTTGGGTTGAGTTAATATTGGAATTTAATCCCTTATGTAATATGACGAATTTGGATGAAATTTAGAAGATTAAACATGAAGAAAATTTAGATTTTATAGAGGTTCTTGAGGATAAATGATAAACTAGGATTGTTTGGAAATGATTCTTGATTTAATTCTAATGATATGATATTTCTTGGTCATTTGATGATTATGAAACATTATAAATCATGTATATAGATAGGGATGATATTTGGTAGGTTTGATTGGGAGTATGGGATTATGTAATGAAGGTTTTGATTTGAGATAGCGTCATTTGGGATTTTAGAATCCATGATTAGGATGATATAATTTATTGATGATTTTGAAATATGAGAAAAGCATGTGATTAAATTGGATATTCAATTATCTAACTAGAAATGAAGTGAACTCATACGAATCCGAAAGTCAAATGCGTGTAAAATCGGTTTAAAAAAAGGACAAACATTGTATGATAATTTTTGGACTGTTTTAAGTGGAAATTGGTAGTGTGTATGTGAGTTCGTGTATAAAATCATGTTCTGAACAACTTTGTAGTTTTAGGTTTTTCCAAAATCGGATCAGAAAATCCTTAAATTAGAATTTTATATTTCTGGGCAGAATATAACTTTATCGAGAAAATGGATTATTGGGAATTAAAATATAATTTAGGCTTGTTATAATGATTCTAGGTTTTGGACCAATAAGTATGGGTTAAAGGTAGCTATTGAAATAATTAATTAAATTATTTATATCCTTTCGGTTAATAGAGATGTTAGAAATAATGGGAAATGAGTACAATGTGAATTATTAGTTTATGGGATAAACTTAAAATATACTCTATGTATGTATAGGATGAGTGTATGCATATATTATGTTGATTGTGATATTATGTGTATTGACATATCTACACTGCTTGCTATCACGGGAGGTTAAGTAACGTGGATAGTCTTATGCTGATGACCCTATTTGGGGGGATATTGACTTGTACCTTTGAACATAGGACTTAAAATGGAACACTATTTGTGTGAACAACGGTGTGCACGATCATTTGGGTGCGTAGGTATGTACGCATCCCAATGGCCTAGAACTATGTTTGCCTCCAATATGTGTGATTTGTAATTATGGTTTGAGAGAGATACTGAATCAATGGTCATTTATTGAGTACATGATGTACCGAGACTTGATAGCAGAGTATGCATGCACCGCAACTCAGCCTAGGGGTGTCGTATATATATATATATAATAGAGTAATAAATATATATACATGTGATATATTCTACTATATGTGATTAGTAGATGATAAAGATAGTGACATCTAAAATAACCCTAGTATATGGAGAATTAAACATATATTGAGAACTTCATAATTGGCTAATTGATAAAAAGATTTTGGTAATGTATAGTATGTGCAAAACATATGGGCATAATGATATAGATTGTGAAGAAATGGATTTGTTTTGGACTAGTTAGGAAGGGTAGCATGACTAATACGTGTTAGATAACACACGTTAGGTGTGCGCGCATTAGTTGAGAGGTGAGGACCTCAAGTGAGGTCACGTAAACCTAACATGTATATAATATCTGCTCATTTTGCATTTTAAATACTTGCTAAACCTTTTTAAACTATTTTAATCGGGTTCTAAATCGTTTCCTCCAAATCTATATTTTTTGTAAAACATTTCAGGTGCCTAGCCATAGGGACACTAGGCTTAGAAGATCTTAGCTATTGACGTGTTGTAGCTGTTGTGGAAATTCCAGGACCTTGATATTAAACGCCTCGACATTCTTCATTACTTAATTATGAGCTACTTGTTTCAGTCGGGCATGTTGCCCCTTTTATTTAGACTTCATTAAGAGATAGAGGACATTCATTTTATTTTATTTCTCAGACTGTTGGGCTAGTTTTTATTATGGATAACTGCATTATTATTTCAGACTGGATTGTGTATTCCAAACACCTTTGTGTTATTCTGTCACTATATTCATTATGTATTCGATTGTTGAATGTGGAAAGTGGTATTACAAATTTTTTTGGTTGCATGTTAATTATAAAGTTAAAATTTGACACCAGCTTTTCAAATACTAGGTGGTTAGTAAATATTAAAAAAAAATTGACAGTGATGCTAAGAATGAACCAACTGGATATTCTGTTTTAATTTAATAAAGGACTCATCATCCGGTATTTTATTAGGCGGGGTGTCACAAAATAAAATATGAAGAAAATATTAAGGTAATGAGAGTTATAGTAGAAGGTAAGGAGAGTTAATTAGTGAAGAAGGTAAGGAGAGATTATTGGTGTAGAAGGTAGGTGGATTATCCATAGAATTAAAATGATAAGCTTTTGGAAACTTGAAGCACACATGGTTGCATGGTGTAACCATGTGATTTTGGCTTGTTCTGCCTATGAGGAGGCACATGTGGTAGGGGCAATGGGTAAATATTTAGTTTTGAGTTTTAGTCCTTGGTTGAAAAGTTTTGTATTTATTTGGAATTAAATATGGGATAGTATTCAAGTTTGTGGGGAATTTTTGTAAATTCATGAAAGGTTAAGGGTTAAGATTATAATTCGAATTAGTTTAAGTCTATAGGTTTAATTGGCTATAATGGTTGGGTCTAGTGGTGAAGTATAGGTCATGTTATGCTTATTTTAAAAGGCCAAGCATTATTTTGGTAAATTTAAAACTTTAAGGGGTACTTGGGAAATTAAGCAAAGTTGTAGGTTTAATGATATAGTTTCAAATTTATTAGAATGTTTTCGTATTTGAGTATTATATACGGGAGATAAAGGGAAATGCTGGTATTTGTTAATTTAATTATCTCGATTAAAATGTATGGGTGTTACAATCTACCTACATAAAAATAAAATTCGTCCTCGAATTTTTCATTCAAAAAGGTCAGGATATTATTTTCTTATTGCTTGTTCTGGTTCCCATGTGGCTTCTTGATGATTTTTATGTTCCTAAAGTATATTTACTAGGGGAATTTATTTCTATCAGAGGATTTTTTTATGTTCCTAAAGTATATTTACAGGGCGTTCTTCAAACTCATGGATAGGTTAAACAAATATTTCATGCCATTTAATAACATGCATTGGATCTGGAATTTACCGACGTACTAGGGTACATGGAATACATTACCAATATTAGATACCTCCACTAGTAATTCTAACTGATAGGCTATAAAGCCAATACGTTTAATAATCGCAAAGGTTCCAATATATCTCTGAGCTAATTTCCCTTTCATCCCGAAACGTAAAACTCCTTTATGAGGAAAAACGCTAAAAAAACCCGATTAGAAACTTAAAATTCTAGAGTCTTCTGATGATGTTCTTCATAACTCTTTTGGCAATCTTGGTCTGTCTTGGGTCTCTGTCTAATCCGTTGTATCTTCTCGGTAGTTTCTTAGATTATTTCGAGAGCAAATTGCTTGTTGTTTTCAAATTTAGTCCAACATGCTAGTGATCGACATGGTCTTCTATAAAAGGCTTCAAATGGGGCGTCTTAATAGTTTACTGGTAAATGTTACATTAAAACTCAACGAGTGATAAGCGTCCACTCTCATAGCTGTGCATGTCTAAAATACAAGTTCGTAACATATCTTCCAATGTATGAATCGTACGTTCAGATTGTCCATCTATTTGAGGATAAAAGGCAGTGCACAAGTGAAGTTTAATACCTATTGCGGCTTGAAGTGATTGCTAAAAGCTTCCTACAAAAGGGGAGTCTCGATCTGATATTATGGATAGCGGAATTCCATATTATCAGACAATTTCTCGAATGTAGAGTTTACTGAACTTTTGAAAAGGATTTGTGGTTTTTACTCACAAAAAAGGCAAATTTAGTGAGTCAATCTACTATCGCCTAAATAGAGTTGTATCCTTGGGATGTACGAGGTAGTCCACTAATAAAATCCATGGTTATGTGATCCCATTTCCATTTTAGAATCGAAAAAGGTTAGAGGAGTCCACCAAGACACTTGTGTTCTATCTTTACCTTCCGACAAGTCAAACATCTTCTCATAAAGTTCTCAATGTCACTCCTCATATTTGACCACCAATATTGATTCCTCAATACATGATCCATTTTGGAACTTCTGGGTGCATTATGAATTTAGAACAACGAGATTCTTATAACACTTCTTCTCGTAAGCATGATTCATTGGGCACATACAATTTGTTTCTAAATTGTAAGCGTGCTTCCTTATCAGATGAGAATTCTCGAGTTCCATACTAGGCTTGTTGTTTGATTATGGAGGGATCTGAGGGTTTCTTTGCTAGGATTTTCTTTCTCAGGTCTAGTTAAGCAATTGTATTGGAGAATTTTGAGAATGGCGGGGTTGGTTGAAGATCATATTGCTCTATGGTAGCAGAAATTTTATAGGAGATTAAGGTGTGAAGTCTACCAGTGGGATTATGACTTAAAGCATCAGCTACAACATTACCTTTTCATGGATGGTAGTGTAATTTAAACCTATAATCTTCCAAAAATTCCATCCAACATTGTTGTCTAATATTTAAATCCCTTTAAGTGAAGATATATCTTAAGCTTCTTTTATCTTAAAAGACTTAAAATTCTTCATCGTATAGATAACAACGCTATATATTTAAGGCGAAGACCACATCGTCTAATTCAAGATCATGTACATGATTATTATAATCATGAGTCTTGAGTTATCGGAATCCATAGTCTACTAATTTTCTTTTTTGCATCAAGATACACCCTATGACTTGTAAGGAGGAATGGGTTTATACATCATAGCTTACATCACTAGAAGGAATAGTTAGGACAGGGGTAGTAGTTTGTTCTTTAAAGTTTGGAATGCTTGATCAAACTTTCTAGTCCATACATATGGTACTTCTTTCCTAGCTATCTTCAGTAGTGGGAAAGAAATTTGGGAAAATACTTCTACGAAACAACGATAATAAGGTATTGATCCGAGAAAACTATTTATCTCGGTGACATTGGTGGGATTTTTCCATTCTAAAATGGCTAAAATTTTATCTGGATCAGCTTGGAGTCCACTTTAAGAAATCACATGTCTTAGGAATATTACGTCCTTCATCGATATGTCACACTTGCTCTTCTTAGCATACAATTTATGGTTCCTCAAAGAGCCTAATACAGTTTCTAAGTGTTGGGCTTGTTCTGCATGACTTCGAGAATAAATAAGGATATTGTCAATGAATACGATAACAAATTAACCGATAAAAGTCTAAAGATTCGATGCATAAGATTCACAAAGGTTGGTCATTGGTTAATCCAAAAGACGTTATAGTAAATTCGAAATGTCCATAAGGAGTTCGAAAAGAAATTTTTATAATTTCTTCTTATCTTACTCGTACTTGATGGTAACCAGATCGTAAATCGATCTTAGAAAATAATCTCGCTCCTCTATGTTGATCGAATAAATCTTTGATTCTAGGTAAAGGATATCTTTTCTTAATTGTCACTGATTTCAGCTTACGATAATGTATGCATAATATAAAGCTTCCATATTTCTTCTACACAAATAACACAGGTTCTCCTGAATGAGATGAACTAAGCTGAATAAAACCTTTTTTGAATATATCATCTAGTTGGGTAAGAATTTTAGGGAAATATAAAGGAGCCATTTGATACGAAGGTATCAAAATAAGATAAGTGTTTGGGTAGGGATTGATGGTAAATTCCATTTCTCTGGAAGGGGGTATACCTAGCAATTCTTATGGGAAAACATCCTCAAATTATACCAAAATCCTACGAATTAAGGAAGAAGATAAATTTTGGATTTGGCACATTGAAGGTTCGGAATTACTGGTTCCTTGAGATATAAAATAACAATTTTCTTGGTCTCGAAAATGTATTCTCTTTGAATTGCCATCGATATAAGCGTGATGTTTTGACAATACATCCATTCCAATAATGCTATCGAATCTACGTATACGTAATATTATTAGGTTCACAAAGACCATACATAGACCTAGAAGAATTTTATAATTTTCACACCCCTGAGGAGGTGTATTAATTTCACTCATAGGTAATTCTATTTCCAGGGGAGTATTTAAAGATGTAGGCAAATTTTGAAAAACTTTAGCTAGTTTAAGCCTAACTAATGGATGTTTTGAACTAGAGTCAAATAAAATATGAGACGGAAAAGTATGAAAGAATATTGTACCTTCTATTATGTCATGTGAGTTCGATATAGGTAGTATATCATAATTCTTTTCAAGATGGGGGACCGATTAAGGTTTTCTGATGGTGTTAGGCCTATGTTGGTTTTGGAAAGGACATGTTTCTCGAACTATTGAGGGATTACCTTGTTGATGACGTACTGTAGAAGGGTTCAATTTAGGGCACTGGGGGTAGATAGGTCCTAATTCCTAACACTCATGACATAAAATCAAACGAAAGGTGGTACTATAATAGATTTGAGAATAAACTTACCCACTAGTATTGGGGTAAGGCTGAGGTCGAGGTAAAGTTCTAACAATACGATTGTTCCTATTGATAGGGTAAGGTGAGCGAATATATTATCCCGATGGGGAATTTCATTCGACAATTGAAGTGATTTCGATGAGTTGTGACAAAATCTCTAATCTGCAAAGGGGTGATTGAAGTTTTAATCCTTGGGTGTAGTCCTCTTTGAAACTCCTTGCATTTCTTTATCTCAGTATCCACATAATCGACTAGATAACGTGATAATTTAGTAAACTTTTCTTCATACTGAGCCACAAATAGACTTTCTTATTTCAACCTCAAGAAACCTACGGTCAACTGATCTCTTTTAGTCACGAAAAACTACTTTTTGAAGAAAAATTCTTCAAATTGTTCCCAAGTCAGAGTGGATATATTCTGACTTTGGGGTGCAGCTTGCCACCAAAAATTGGCTTCAACTTCAAACATATAGGATGCCAAGGTTACTCATATATTTGCAAGGATTCCTACCCCATTAAATATTTTCGTGATTTGAAGCATCCACTTTTCAGCTTCATTGTCACCTAACTTTCTAAGAAATGGAGGGGTTCAATGTATCCAAATTTTCTGGAAAGCAGTTATTCGATGTGTATCATCGGACATTTCTTTCAGAACTGGGTGTGGAACTTGTTGTTGTCGGGATAAATATGCCAGCTCTTAAAGGCATTTCATAATCCCTTCAATATGGGTCTGCTCAGTAAAGAGTTCGAGTGTTAACCATCCTAAATCTAAATATAACAGTTACATAAAATGTGTAAGAACAATTTTTAAAAGTGTATATAGAAACAACTTTAGATATACTATATAAGGGAGTTAAGGTAGTATTTTACAACCTATATAGTCTAATTTCACACCGTCACACTTAATCATCCTCCTAATCTAGTGGTTTGGGCACAATATGTACAACTACTTTATTCACTATTTTACACTACAAGGGACAGTTTCTTTAGATTTTCCTAATTTATGTCTATGTTATTAATCTTGAATGGATCAGTATTAGGAACAACAAAAAAATCATCTGGTTCAGAAGGATCATCATCTGTAGAGTCACTGGAAGTGTCTGAGGAAATCCCAATGTGTTCACCATTTGAAGTAGCTTCAGGATGAAGTGGAGGAGGTGGTTGACCATCAAGTAACACGAGATTAATTGCTACTTGTAAGATAATATGGTCATAAACATAGTAATATATCTTCCATTTGAATTGAGCTTCTCTCAAAACACAATTTGTCAATACTACTCGTTTCACATCATTTCTAGAATCAATCCATTGTCTATCGACTTTCCTAATCATTGAATCAAGTCATATAAAGGCTTCTTCTCGGACTGTAGTTTCCCAATGGTTATTGGGTACGATGTCTAAACTAAAAAGTAGTGAATCCCATGTGTCCATGTTGCAAATTAGATTTATTATATAATAAAGCTAAAAAGGTTACAAAAAGTGTAAAATAACTAAAATACAATGAAAATTTCCCCATATAGGAATCTAAGCTGACGTATTTTTTTAACACACTCTGATGCCAACTTGTCACACCCTATTTTTGGTATGAATGTACAAGAGAGTAACAAGGTAATGTATTAAAGTTAAGGAGGAAAACATAACTTTATTCATTAGATAATGTCGCACATTTATTGTACTACCACCAAAAGGGTGAATTTCTAATATTACATCTTATTATCAAATTGGAAAATAAAGTAGGTCATCGAAAACCGCCACTCCTTGCTCCCATCTTCTTTAGTCTCCATCCATATAGTTAAATAAGAAAACATGTGGCTTCTGTGTGTCATAAAAAGGGAGGGGGATTATCCTCTTTCTTTTGGAACATCTGGAGAAAAAAGGAATCAACACAAATATGCTAAGAAGATCTTACCAATTTTATAACAAATTTTACGTAGTTAGAAGCTTGGAGTGTGTATAGAATTTATTGTTTGTTACAATAACACTGTATAAATTGTAAAATAAGAAAGTCATGGAATTTAAACTGACAGTCCTATACTTACCCCTTACAAATAGGTATAGAAATATATGAAGTGTCATACGTTTGTAGCATCATACATTTAATCAACCCAAAACCTTTGGGGAAAAGTAATTGGGTAAGAATGTTGTTAAAGTGGAACTCATACGTGTGTAGCTAAAATCCAGTCTCTCAAACATCTAAGACCTTAGTCGAAGTAGAAAAATTCCATTGGACAACATGACAGTCTACTTCCTACTAATACTAGTGCATTTACAAGAATAATTTGCACAGAGGTGCATGGTGAACTGATTCAATCATTATAATGATTTTCATTGTATAAGCTATTAGTTGAGAGGGACTGAAATTGATCCAATTGATCACAATTAAATGTAATAGAGGTATATCAGCATAATAGTATGGTAGAAGTATACACATACTAGGAATCAGATAGGGCTATCACATAGTGATATCATTAGCAGTAAAACAAGTAAACTAAAATTTACTATTCAAGAGTAAAACCTATTTGTAGGTTGTGTTGAAGGGATTAATTATGATTGAAGAGGATGTCGAGAGGGGATCTTATTTGATTACCTTCACACAATCACCTTTGTAAGTAAGCGTAGTTGATAATAATGTTGATTTCTGAAAATAACTGGGAAAAATTATGTTTATTAAAGTTTAAGGGTTAATTTATAATTATTTTAGGGGGCTTTAAACTATATGGTTTAGAGTCAAATTTGAAACATGGTGTACAAGATTTTTTGATCCAAAATTTGTCAAAGTAGGTGTAGGAAAAAGTTGGCGCTAAAATTCATAACTTGAAAAAGCCAGGAGGGGTGAAATTGTAAATATAGGAAAATATTTATAACCTAAAACCCTAATTTTTTTTTCACTTGAGCTAGGATTGGCAAAACACCGCTTTACCTTATAAATTTTGACCAGAAAAATTAATAAAAATATTGGAAAAAACATAAAATTTTGATTGGCCATGCGCCCTCACGCACTCGGTCAAGGTTTCTGGTTGAAAAGTTCATCTTCAACATCTTGATAGTTAACTCAGGTTTTGGAAAAAATTTGACCTTGAATAAGTTCTAATTTTATAAAAAATTTAAGATGATTCTTGAACCAATCCAACCTATTTTTTCACAAGGAGTCGAAATATATAAGTTTCATGGATTGAGGTTCATTATTCATTGAGTTCAAACTACTATGTGTTTTTTAAAAAATTTGACCAAACATTCGAAGCTCTACAAAATATGTTAATGGTTTCAATACATATAGTTAGGTTTCTGCTATCTTAAGGAAGGCTTTGGTTTTGGTTTAAAGGATTGAGGTGGTCTGGTTAAGGAGAATTTGGACTTTTTAATTTTTTGAAATTGAAAACATTTTTAAGAAATTGAGGTTCAAAATATATGAATTTTTTAAAACGACCATTGCACTTGAGCCCCTGGGCTCAGAAGAAACCTATTCATCACTTTAAAAATAGTTCAGATTCCAGGAATTGAGTTTCACCAATAAAGCTCAAACTTTAATGGAGTTTTTGAATGTTTTTTTCGAACTTGGGTTGTTTCGAACATAAAAGATGCCTTTTTTTTTATAGGTATGATCATAATAACAATGCAGAAGACAAATGGAATTAAAATAACAAAATTTAACATATAAAATGACAGTGTACCAGATTGGAGGGAAAATTTGAAATTTTGGATAGGCTCAAGGGGTGGGTTTTGTTACCGGTGATCGTGGGGATTTTATAGTAGAAGGTATGAAGAGTTAATTAGTGCATAAGGGAGGGGAATTCTCCTTGGAATTAAGATGATAAGTTTGTGGGAACATGAATCACACATGGTGACATGGTGTAACTATGTGATATTGGCTTATTCTACCAATGTGGAGGCTGATGTGATAGGGGCAATATGTGAATATTAAGTTTTGAGTTTTAGTCCTTGGTTGGAAAGTTTTATATTTATTTGGTATTAAGTATGGGATTTTTTTTCAAGTTTGAGCGACATTTTTATATATTCATGAAAGTTTAAGGGTTAGGATTGTAAATTATAATTAGTTTAAGTCTAGAGGTTTAATTTGATATAAAATTACGGTCTAGGAGTTAAGTATAGGTGAAGTTATGCTTATTTTAAAAGTTCAAGGGGTATTCTAGTAAATTTAAAACTTCAAGTGTACTTGGGTAATTAAGAAAATTATGGTTTTAATGATGTAGTTTTAACTTGATTAGAATGTTTTTATTTTGAGTATTCTATAAGGGAGATAAGGGGAAATGTTGGTATTTGTTGTTTTAATTAGCTCGGTTGAAAGTCATGGGTGTTACAGCCACATCATTCTTTATATAATCCCACTAATTCTTTCACTTCATATCTTGGTACATTTTATCCCTTCATGGGTGTACCGCAAAATGCGAACCATGCGTATCTTCCATATTGGCACATATTAACTCCTCATCCAAGGGTACCACCTACCTACCTTTATAAGCAATCCATTATGAGATCCTATTGAAAAGAAAGTTACACAGGTATCAAGAAGCTCTATCACCTTTCCCCTATACATTTCATCATATGACTGCCCCAGATATGCATACCACAATCTCCGGAGTCAATGTAAGCATACTAATGAATGCACTGGTCAACACATCAATCATCTCTACTGGTTCCCACTCGGTCGCTCGAAGGGCAAAGATACTATCACTGGGTGATATTGGATCATAAACTCATAGCCCTTAATGAATTCAAACAATCTTCACTATCTCATATTGAGATTTTTATATGTAGATAGATATCTTAAAGGTGTCCAACACCTGATGACACTTCTCACTCCAAAAGAATACCACCCCCTTTCTTTAGTAAACTCGGTCACCATCCCATCTATATTCAAGAATTCCTGAATCAATCTCTTGTAATAACTAACCAAACTCCAAAAGTTGTGAACATCAGTAGGTGTCGTGTGCTGTCCTCAATCCAACACGATTGATAGCCTACTCAGATCTACCTAAAGTCCTTTATCTTACACAACATGCCCAAAAAACTTCATTTCTTTCTTCCAAAATCCGCATTTGGATAACTTAATATAAAGCTTATGTTCTCGCAATGTCTATAATGCAATATGCAAATGTCGACTGTATTCCTTCTCTGTCTATGAAAAGATCAGGATGTCATCGATAAAGTCTATGATGAAATGGTCCAAATACGGTCAGAACACCCGATTCATTAAGTCCATACATATAACTACGGCGTTAGCTAACCCAAATGTTATCACTTGGACCTCATTACACCCATAACAAGTGAAGAAGGTTATCTTGGGAACATCCTCCTCTCGCACCCTCAATTGGTGGTATCCAGGTTGTAAGTCAAATATTGAAAACAAATATGCTCCCTCATCAATCCCCGGTAGCGGATATTATTTATCAATGTCACCTTATCCCACTCCGAATAAAAGTCTCAAAGACCCCTCATTCTTTTTCATAAATAGTGATGGTTCACCCCAATGTGAATTGCTACAACAGATAGGTCCCTACACTTGCTTTATATGATATCTAAACTCCTCCATTACCATAGGCCCATACAATAGGGTACGCTATCTATGGGCTTACTACCTGGTGCTAAATCTATAAATTAGATCTCTCGACTAGGTGGTAAACTAGTAATCTCATTGAATATTCGCTGAATTCCTAAACTACTTGAATCATATCTAGGGTCACTGTGTTCTCCTCCTGGATCTCCTCATCAATACAATACTAATGGGTAGTAGTCTAACCCTTACATCTAGGCATAGTAACCAAATACATCTATCGACCTGGAATTAAAGACACAATAGCTCTACCAACACAATTTCTAAGCCTGATATATACATATGCCTGTCAATTATGCCGAGCAAGCTCGAAACTCACTCGCTGGGCCCATAAAATTTGGTTCGAGCTTTAATTAAGTTTGATCCAGGATGAGTATGAGCTAAAATTTTAAGCCTGAATTCAATTTGAGTTGAGACTGAGCCAAGCACTATCAGCCCAGGGTAGGTTCGACCCCAAATTATATATATATATATATATATATATATATATATATATATATATATAATTTTAGATTCTATGAAATAAATAAAATTTTGAAAAATAAATAGTTTTTGTTTAGTTTTTATTATGTTAAAATTTGGGCTGCCATTTGTAAACTATTGGATTTTTCAAAATTTACGTTGGGTGGTGGGTAGTTTAACATTTGCAAACTATTGAGTTGGCGATTTGCAAAAATTGAAAACATTTTCTTAAGGTTTTTTGTTCCACCATTTTTATGCATAGTAGCTCCAAGGCAAGCCAAGCACAAACCAACCTCATTTTCACCCAAACTTCTCCTCCTACGAAAAAACAAGAAATCAACCCTAGAAATAAAACCACATAAATGGTATCACCTCCAACCATTTTCTCAGCATGCACCTCCAAAATAATAATTGTTAGCACGAAGAAGAAATCAGCTCCAAAATAGTTTCAATTCACCTTCGAAACATTGCTCAATGTGATGGGTTTTTTCTTCCTTTATATATATATATATATATATATATATAAGGTAACCCATCCAAGGTGATACAACTGATTATTCAAAAAATTGGTTTTTCTTGAAATAGTTCAAAAAATGGGTTTGTTATTCAAACAGAAATATGAAAATAATGTAAAACAATTCTTAATTAGTAAATGTCTAAGAGAAAATAAATAATCATGTATTGGAATATCAAATTTGGGCCTACTCAAAATGGACTCGAAGCCCGTTATGCTTTGTGAGCTGAGCTTGAGCTAAGGTCTCTTAGGCTCGTTCGAGCTGAGCTTGAGCCTGAGCTGAGTAAATTTAATTTGGGTCGAGATTGAATAACCCCAAGCTTGGCTTATGAAGACTGATTGATATGCCTATACATACATAACCTATCCATCCCAAAATCACACTGTATGCATGGGTATATACAACAAACCAATTATCTACAAACTATAGCCAACCAATATCAATGCCTACCCCATTACAAACCTAGATAATAACAATTTATAAACCTAATGGAGTATGTAGGGATAAACTCATAGTGAAAGGAGTCAAAACCATTCTCGATAAACCCACGAAGTGCCATGAAACAAAAGAGTGTGTAGCACCCATCTCGAATAACACCCTAACTAAAGGTCCATAAACATGGAACATACCATCAATCACCTCAATAGGTGTTGGTTCATCCTTGGGTCCCAACTAATAGACCCAACCATACTGTAGTTGAGGCTGAGGCGCTGCGGTGGGTAAAGGAAGTGTCGCTAGTGCCTGATGTCTAGGAGCTGGAAGTCCTAGCACCTATTGCTTATATTGTTATTGATTATTGGGCCTAAATCCATACTTCCATTAACTCTGCCAATACTGGCCCTGATGGCTTACCTTCCCCCAATTTTGTAGGTCCTTATTTATATGGCCAAAACCTTTACATCTGAAGCATACTAGGGAAAACTTCCCATGGGAGGTATGGCCCTACCTCCCCTACTGTTGCTATCCTTGGCTACTCTTTTGGGGACTTTCTTGAATTGATTGAACTTCTTCCATGGATCTTGGGCTTGTTAGCTCTAATATTCCTTTCGGTCACTACCAGATGTTCCCTTTGTTTTGGGCTCACTTACGTTCCCCCTTTTCTCAAACTTCTTCTTATATCCGTTACACTATTATAAAGAATAAGCACGACATTCAATATTTGTGTGTATGTAGTATTTATCCAGATCACCTTCAAACACTCGATTCTATTTTTCTCCATATTTTCATCCCCCAGAGAAACCAATGCCAAATGTGTAAACTCTTTCGCGTATTTTAAAATTGCGCGAGCCCCCATACAAGAGAAGAAGAAACTTTATTTTCTTCTGCGTACAACTGGAGTAAAAAATAATTATCGTTGAACCTCTTCATAATCTATTATTACACTTAACCAAACCTATCACTAAATGTTTACTAAGAGTCTTATGCCAAATAACTCCTAACTTTCAATCGAACTAAACCCCAAGTGTGGGACATTTCACGAATGAAATCCAAAAAGGGGATCCTCCCTATCCACTTCAGTCTAGTAGGTCCTTTATCAGGATAATTGGCACCAGATTCCCTAAAAATTGTACCCTACGATGAGAATGAAAAAAAACAAAAATAAACATATCAAAGAACTCTATGCGAAAAGTTCGAATGTACCTATGGAACCTACATTGCATAGGACCATCATTTGATACAAATTGTGACATCCCATAATTTTTAATTATTAGGTTAATCAAGTATATTTATTAAAATACTATAGTTTTTCAAAACATTTTAAATACTATCCTTAGCGTGAGAGAAACCAAACTATATAGATAATGCCATAAGAGTGCGATAAGAAAATTCCACAAGATAACAACGGATAGGAAATGCATTACCATCATATATTATATAAAATCAGACTATAATCCATCAATACATAACATCTGAACGACATCAAAAGTAAAAACTTATACCAACTAACCAATTAGAAATACAATTCAATAACTAAAAGTGTACATGTTAGAACTAAAGTTATAATCCTCACATCTCTGAGTACAAAATGAAATAATTAAGATGGCAACTACTTTTCGATAGTGATGATGAAACTGGAACAAAAGTCGATATAGAAAGAGATGGGAAGAAAAATCGAATACTAACGAACGACTGGAAGGGAGGTTTAATAGCAATGGTCAAGACATCCTAAGCTAGCATAGCTATGCCACCCAATGACAGTTATGCAAATAAATAATAATTCAATATTTATTAAGTTAAGTCTCACAATGAATAAAGTGTCTCACAAATATATGTAATCAATTTAATCTATAATTTTTAAATATAACCCATTGCCATATATTGTGCCCCATGTATGTGAAATAAAGTAAATCATAACATGTATAAATCTCCATCATAAACATAAATTCAATCTCTACTTATCCATCCAAATCATCAATAATAACAAGATCATTGTAATCGTGTCTGCCCCCAGTCCCCTTTGAGTTCACCAAACCCCATGATACGGAACCCATCTTATCCACCAAAACATATCCATAATAATAGTATAACAAAAGTGTCCCCACACGTAAGGTCATCAACATAAGAGTAATATTTATCCACTCTCGATATAATTCCACAATTTAAATTTCACACGTCCTTAATTTATTCCAACATCTTTTGTTATCTGAAACTACAGGGTCATATTGATAGATCATATACTAGGTTACACACACAAGATCCAATTTTTGATACAAATTTTATATTGAATAAATTTAGGCGTGAATGTGAGATAAATTCCAAATTAAATGATAAAATCACACAATCAAACCAAACACACAGAAGAAGAAACTAAGGAAAAATCGAGTTTGGGTAAAGCCTAGATTTCAACACTATATCTGAATAGGACAAACTTTATGACTTATAGGCTACTTAGAGCTCCACTGAGTATAATTCACATGTATTCAAATATTTTATCTACACGACACAATTCAACACCATCAACATTAATAAATCTACCCTCTATATCCACTGATCAACCTCAAGATTCAAGATCCTTTCTTCTTTAGCATTTAGGGCCTCGTCTCCACAAATTAGTAGTAGAGTAAAAATTTATAAAGGTTTGATGTAATGTATGGAAAACCGGGTTTGAAGAAAATCAACAAATCATATATGGGATGTATGACTTGGAAAAGAAAAGTTTTTTTATGAAACACAAAGATGAAAACTTTTGATGCATAGACTACAGATGATTTTTGCCAAAATAGTCAAGAAGAACTGATCAAAATAGGTCTTTTATAAAAAAAAAAATACGAATTTTGAGTCTATAGTCTTATTTGAACGAAATTAGAGCCTAGTTCTAATGAAAACACATGTCTCGTTCTAACGAGATGCTTATTTCATTCGATCGACTTTCGAACGAGCTTTGGACAAGAGTGTGTCTGCTAAATAGAGATCCTTTCATTTGATGTTTATTAGAAGTAGGTTTGAACGAATTAAGTATTTTTTTCTAACGAGATTTGATCTTGTTTGAATGAGAAAAGGATCTCGTTCTAACAAGATAGAAATCTCGTTCAAACGAACGCAAAATAAATAAAAATAAAAATAGTTTTATAAAAAATGCCTCGATTAAAAAAACAAACATGCCAAAATAAATTGTTTGAGTAAAATCAAAAGCACAAATTTGTATACCTCCATAAAATGTTTGTGACAATTCCAATGGTTTGAATCTCGTACATAATGCTCGATCACTAACATGTCTTTAAATGATCATGGAGGCAAATTCGAATGCAGTTTTTAGTTTGTAACGAGATACGCCAAAATTACTAAGCTATGAGCAATTATAAAATCTTGTTGTTACAAAATGTATCTTTAAGTTCTAAAATTCCCTTAAATTACGTCTCAATGTTATACTACTTTTGAAAGGGAGAGGGTGAGGCATAAATTTTACACTAAAGTCGGGGTGGGGGGGGGGGGGGGGGGGGAATGTCTCATTTTACATTTCAATAGCCCAATAACTTTTGTTATGCGCATATCACTCACACTATTCTTAAATTTTACTTTGCACTACCAATGTTTAAATTCTTAAATCGTAAGAGTGTACTACAAATTCCACCATTGTTTAGGGACTTCATCAAATTATTATTATCAACATACGTGTGAGGAAGAATTATTTATATTCGGAGAACAAGAAAAGAATTAGAGGTTATTTCTAATAATATAAAAAACCCCAAATTCATATAAATTCAATAAGTCTACGTAAATGTAATAATTTTCGATTGAAGTCTTGTATTAAGGTCAATTCTCAAATTAAATCGAATTTCAAAAATTTAACTAATGTTTAATTTAGGAGTTTATAAATTTTAAGATTTGCATTTGATCATATTCATAAATAAAGTTTTCTAAGTATCAAAATTTATGTGTGAATTTATCGAAATTCCAAATATCAATTTTTTTCAATTACAAATTACTTAAATTATCACAACCTACCAAATTCTATTTAATTTTTTTCGTAAATTTTCAATAGTTCAACAATTTCACAATATCATATTATTTAATTATGAAATTCCAAGAAGTAGTTTACAAAACTAATTATTTTTAATGGATTTTACTTATAAAAACTAGGTTGAGGTAGAAGTTGGTATTTGAAATCATAAAAGTAGAGAGTGTAAAATGTAACTTGCCTTGTTAGAAGAATATTCACATAGTGTAGAAAATTATGTAGAAGAAATACCCTTAAAAATATGTTGAATTAGCCCTCCAAATTTACTCTAAAATTTGTCCAAATGTTGTCCCAAGAATTCTTCTAGAAAAATATAATTTTTGGCTAGCATGAAATGATATTTTTTGTGATTAGGAATATATAACTTTGTAGAATTTGATTTAGATTTGAGGGTCAAATTATGTATTGGATATGGAAATTCAATATATTTTTGTGTGCTGATATGTTGAGTTAAATGAAGAGAAGGGTTGAAGCTTCGTTTTAATAATGAATTAGCCACCAAAATTTTTAATTTATTTATTTAATTTTTTAATGATGCCTTAATTCTTTTCTCAATAACCCTAACCCTAAACCTTTCTCTAAGTAACTACCTTATTATCAATGTACCATATATCTTAAACCATAATTCCTTTTATGTAAAACCTTCCACTTACTTTCTATAATTATAATTAATTCTCATATGTTTATTTATTTATATTTAGCCCCAATCACTTTACTAATTCACCAAATAAATTATATAATTCATCGAATGAATTCTATAATTATAATAACATTCATAATTTATATTTCAACATCCACTAACATAAATAAAAACTTTATTCTTCACTTAAATAATTATAAAATTTAAGTTTTCACTTAAAATAATTATTTAAATTCTCTCAAAATCCATAATCAATTAACTATTTAATTAATAAATTGCTTTAAAATTATGGGGTATTACAATATATCATATTAACGATTTTTTATTAAACGTGGTTGGTTATGCACACACTTGCACGTTTTTACAAAATGTGTTTTTATGGGCGCAATAAGTGTTTTTGAAATCATGAGATGTGTTGTGTATACCTTGGGGAAAAGACCAATTTTAAAATGTGCTTTTGTTCGAAGCTTTTATAAAATGACATCAAATAGTTCGTACAGTCCCATTTGGACCCGTGCACACAAACCATTCGCATGAACACATTTGACTCATGTGCATGACCTTGTGACATTTTATCTTTTGTTGCATACTAGCTGAAATCGTGCGCATAGTGGTGCATAATTTTTAAAAATTTCTATAAATAGGTCTTCTTCCCTCCTTTTTCAAAGAATTAGAATTCCTCATTACTCACTTACTTCCCAGCGAGCATCTTCAAGGTTAAGAGTTTTTACTTTGTCTCTCTATTTTTATATTCACTTATTCCCTCCAATATTAGAGAAAAACTTAGATTTATACTTGATATATGGCTTGGGAGTAAATTGAGAGTGATTTAATTCAGATCCATATTGCCAAAGTTCAATTCAAACTATTCTTTACTTGAATTGGTTGATAAACACTCCTAAATCTAAAAAAGGAGGTAACTTATTCTATTGGAAAGATCGAGGGATGATGCAATTTTAAGGAGGAAAGTGTGCTTACTCATTCACCTTACGAAACTTAACGTGGATCTCTTATCGGTAAATGTGGAAAGTCTAATGTTCATAGATAACTACTCGTGAGTTCATAAGTAACAGGTACTTTCTTACATTGTATAAAATATTCTCAAGCTGGATAAGAGATTAGAGTACGTTGAGATGTTTTACTCATAGGGGGGTCCTCATAAAATTTGAGTTTTCAATTACTTGTATGTTGTGCTTGCTATTTTGTTCAATTGGGTCACACGCTATACCTAAATCTCACATAAAACTTATTTAATCCATAGAAATTTCCTTATGATTTTTGCTTCTAGTGATTTGATATAGATATTGTAAGGACATATTTTTATAAATGTCCATCACAATTAATTATGTCGTATACTGTTACAACCGTCGAAGAAGTTCAAGAGCAATCTACATCAAGACGGATCCGAATATATCAAGGTTCTTCATCAAAAAGGTTCTGCAAAGTTTACTTTGGTAAGGTTATGTTTTAAATACCTTAACTTTGCACTAAGAGCTATGGGATATTTTTACAAAATATTTTCTAAGTGTTGGAGCAAACTTTTTTCGTCAAATTTTAAGAATGAGTAATTTTTCTAAGTCCTGTAGCATTCCTCGATTTTGATGCCCAGGTCGTTCTAGTGATATCTCATCTCGTTCGAGCGACATGGAGATGTCGCGCGATGTCATTCAAATGACACGTGTCCTTCGTTCAATCAAGATCCCTTTTTCGTTCAAATGACGGAGGCGGTGCAATTTTCTATAAATACTCATTAAATGGTTTCGTTTCCATTAAGAAGTTCCAGTGTTTTGAAAGACAAAAAACTACGAATCTGCAGAAATTTTTTTGGCTTCTTCTTTTAGGGTTTTTATCCCTTTTGTTTTCAATTCAGAAAAATCCCATATGCTTTGGTGAATTATTTTTGTGTTCAAGAACACACTTTGCTTTTGTTCATTCTTTGTGGGGAGAACTCTACAACCGTAGAGTTGCGTGCTATTGTGGAGGGAGTCCTTATGAAGACTTTAGACTGCGTGCCTGGACGGCACGTCCGTGTGGTATAGATGCGTGTGAACCACTGTTGATTTCTAGTTGTTGCTTTGATGGTTTGACAAAGACACCCTGCGTTACTCTTGTGGGCAAAAACAAGATGGTATGTAAGTCAATGGTCTTGTGAACTTGTCAGAGTTCTAGAAATAAAAGCTTTTCTTTATTTGTTTATGGTTTGACACATGCACACACGTAGTTGCATGTTTAGGGGCTGAGTTATTTTGGATTAAAAATAGACTCTAATTAAATAATTGTGCCAAATTAGAAATTTATGAATTTAATCAATTATCACACAGTCATATTTCACAAACTGGTATCAGAGCAGGTTACACTATTTTATTGTATAATCCTATTTTCCATCAAATTTGTGTGATATTGATTTTTTAAAAAATCCCTTTTGTGAAAAATCGTAATTTTTTCGATGGAGCACTCTTAATATGATGCCTATTTTTGACAGGTCTAATTATGCTGATTGGAAATCTCGTATGAAATCTAATTTAAAGGCTATTGATGAACGTGTTTGGTTGTTGTGTGAAGGAGGGTGAACTCCTCCCACTGTCACCATTGAAAATATCACCTCTTTAAAACCCGTGTCGTTCTGGACTGAAGAAGATTTTAAAATGTCAAATTTTAATGCACATGGTTTGAGTGCTATTTCTGGAGCCGTCACTCCCGACGAGTTCCACCTAATCATGACGTGCACCACGTCTAAAGAGGCATGATATGTACTCCAATTGACACATGAGGGTATAAATGCGGTTAAAGAATCAAAATTGCAAAACCTTGCCACCTAATTTGAGAGCATTACTATGTTAGAATCCAAAACTTTTGACGAATTTTATGCTTGTGAGTCCGATTCTGAGGGAGATTTTGATTTTAATGATACGGCCTTATATGCAAAAAAATTTAAAAATTTCTAAAGAAAATTCTTTCAATAAAAAGAGATTTTTTGAGAAAAATAAAAAGGAAGGAAAGGCCAAAGAAAGAGGTGAGAGGGAAAAAGAGAATGACTCAGATGAGGAGTGTGAGGAGGATTTTGAGAACGTGACTTGTTTTGAATGTGGGGGTAAGGGGCATAAGTCGTTTGAGTGTCCTGCGTGGCTTAGAAGAATGGGAAGAACGTATCCATGCCTGCCACACTTAGTGATAGTAGTGAAGGTGAGGATGATGTGACTAGTGGTGGGAAGTTTGTTGCTTTTTTATCAAGTCTTGTAAGCACACCCACTTTGTACCACAATAGTGCACACGAATACTATAGTGATGATTTGGGTGATTCAAGTGAGGGAGAAAGTGAGAGTGAAAGTGGAGATGAAAGTGAGCTCCAAAAAGCCTTTAGATATTTGTACATTGAGACCTTAAAAACAAAGAAGTATAATAGGGATTTAGGTCATCGAGTGTCAGATTTTGAGAGAGAGAATAAGGGTTTAAGAGAGGAAAAATGTGATTTGATCTACACGATGTCTAATCTGACGACACATGTATCCTAACTCGAGAGTGATCTCGAACATGATAGGGAGGTCAAAGTCAATTTTGAGAGCTCACCTAAGAAGGTTAAAAGGGTGGTTCTTAATCCCGATAAGGGTAGAGTTGACGGCCTAGGAAAAGTTCATGACGGTGCTTCCACTTCTTTTCTCGCACCCGAGCCGATTCCAACTTTAGTGAAAGATTCACATGGCCCAAAAATTTACCCACCTAGGCTTCCGTTTCCTGTTAGGAGAACACGTCCTAGAGTTTTTGAGAGGGGCATTCCTAGGACTATTTATGTTTATTCCCATTTCAATAGGAGAGGACACCTTATGGAATTTTGTTTTAAGTTGGGTTATGTGTCACGTTTTGCTTCTACGTGTTTCTGCCACACATGCACCTACACATGATACTTTACATGCTCTTGGAGACTACATGGGAGAGTTTTCACATTTAGGTGATCAAGTTAATTTTTTGATCAAAACTTCACAAAATTTGATGGAGGTTTTTCATAAGTTGACACCACCTTTGGAAAAACCCTCCGCACCTAATGATTGAGGTTTGACTTGTTTACTAGCATAGGATGTTTTCCATGATGACATTATTTGCATATTGCTATTATGTATCATTTTTGTATGTTTTCCTTTTGTTTTAGAAAAATTTTGAAAAAAACAAAAAGATAAATCCAAAAAGATTTTTGTATTTTGTTTACACCATTTATGGATTGACACTTAGGATGACCGAGTCACAATTTCATTCCATTTATCCACATGAATATTTGATAATGTTTTGAGACAATATATCATGTCATCTTTGTGATTTATAATGTTTGGAGTAATTAAGATGTAATTAAGTGTTACTTCTTACACGTTTGACTCATGATTTCCTTTATTGCACAGATGCACAGATTTGTTTGATTATTGTGCTTGTCTTATCACATGTTGGTTGGGTGTTTTCACTTTAATCCTGTCTTTAAAAATGAACCAAGCGCGATAAAACTTGATAAGAAAGTTGTTCATGTAAGATCCTTTTGTGAGTTTGTGTGCTTTAGTTTAAAACGGGGAAGGGCTGCGAAAGGCTCATTTGGCCTTTGTGAACACTAAGCCACCGTTCAATTGAACCTAAAAAATTAAGAAATTTTATTATCCGAGGTCCAAAGAGGTTTAAAAGAGCCCGAAAAAATTTAAAGGCAATAAAAAGATATTCATGCCAAAAAGGGGGCCATTAGGTGTTTGCATCAATTCTCTATTGTTTGAGAATTTAGATTACCTCTAAAATAAAATATGCATGAGGGAGTTTGGATGGAATTTAAAATGAGTTTGTACATCCTTGAAAGTCTTGAAAAAATGCTACACAGTTTTGGACGTTATTGGTGCGAAAATCACTTTGACTTTGATTTGTATAAGACGATGTCATCTAAATTCAATAATTTTTACACCTAAGGATACTTTTGATGTTCATTCGTTAGGAGTAGACGTATGAATCATGCACATATGGTTGATTGAGTTGATTTTCCTATCAAATGTGTTCACACACATTCATTTCATTTCCATGACTTGGTTGTTTTAGTATAAATCCATGGTGTGTGATTTTTGTATCATTATTTTTGTACGAAAAATTGAAAAATCATAAATAGTTTGTGGATGTTTTTGAGATACTCCTTTGTATGCACGTAGTTTGATTAATGTTTTCTATGCATTTTGTCGTGACACTCCATGTTTTAGTTTGTTTCTTCTTATTTGTCTATTTGGGTACATAATAAAAAGGGGGAGAAAGAATTATCATGTTATGGTGGAGTTTTTGGAGTATGGGGGAGATTTGATTTATTAATGATTTATTCTTATATCATTTCAAAATCGATACATCATGAAGGTTTTTTCTTTACCTCATGTGTGTAGGTTCAAAGATTGAAGATAATTATATTGCACACCCTGATGAGAAAAGCTTTGAGATTTGAAGAAGATTTTTTGAAGAAACGCTTGAGAACTTGCAAATTTTTACCTTTTCAGTTTTGAGATTTATGGGAGGGTAGATTTGTATAGGCATTTTGATATTTGATAATTAAGATGTTTTATATATGTACCGTCATAGACATAGGGGAAGATTTGTAAGGACATATATTTATAAATGTCCGTCACAATTAATTATGTCGTATACCGTTACAGCAGTCGAAGAAGTTCAAGAGAAATCTACATCAAGAAAGATCCTAATATATCAAGGTTCTTCATTAAAAAGCTTCCGCAAAGTTTACTTTGGTAAGTTTATGTTTTAAATACCTTAACTTTGCACTTATAGCTTTGGGATATTTTTACAAAATATTTTCTATGTGTTGGAGCGGACTTTTTTCGTCTAATTTTGAGAATGAGTAATTTTTCTAAGTACGATTACGTTCCTTGATTTTGACGCCCATGTCGTTCAAGCAAGATCTCATCTCGTTCGAGCGACATGGAGATGTCGCGTGATGTCTTCAAACAACACGTGTCCTTCGTTCGAGCGAGATCCCTTTTTTGTCCAAACGACCGAGGCGGCATGATTTTCTATAAATACTCATTAAATGATTTCGTTTTCATTAAGAAGTCCCAGCGTTTTGAAAGACAGAAAACTACGAATCTGCAGAATTCTTTTTGACTTCTTCTTTTAGGGTTTTTATCCCTTTTGTTTTCAATTCACAAAAATTCCATATGCTTTGGTGAATTATTTTGGTATTCAAGAACACACTTTGATTTTGTTCATTCTTTGTGGGGAGAACACTACAACCGAAGAGTTGCGTGCTATTGTGGAGGGAGTCCTTGTGAAGACTTTAGATTGCGCATCCTTGTGGTATAGCTGCGTGTGAACCACTGCTAATTTCTAGCCGTTGCTTTGAAGGTTTGACGAAGACACCGTGCGTTTCTCTTGTGGGGAAAAGAAAGATGGTATGTAAGTCAATGGTCTTGTAAACTTATCAGAGTTCTAGATATAAAAAGATTTTGCCTTCGGGGATTTTTCCTAAAATTTGTGTCACATGCTTTATTTATTTATGGTTTCACACATGCACACACGTAGTTGCAAATTTAGGGGCTGAATTATTTTGGCTTAAAAATAGACTCTAATTAAATTAGTGTGTCAAGTTAGAAATTTACAAATTTAATCAATTATCACGCAGTCATATTTTACAGATATCCTAAAATATAATTTAATTTGTTTATCCACGCCTAATATGATTTCACCTAGTTGTTACACGTGTTAGGTTGCTTAAAATTGAGAATAAAATTAAAATTGGATAAAATTACAAATAAATCTATCCTCCCCTAGGTTTATTAGAGTTGAACACTCATATTTAAAACATATATCCTCAACTAGTATCATTACAATTTATATTGTTCTTCTTCATGTGCTAAAAGTTATTCTTGATTTTGTTATTTTTTATCTATGTTCAATACACATAGATCTATTGTGTTTGTGAGTATATCTAATTTGTATGATTGATGATGGATTTTATTTGTCCTAAGTTTCATAATATAGACATGGGCCTTTGATTCCTAATGAGAGGAAAAACATTTAAATCCAAAACTAAAAAGAAAAAAAATAAATCTTCTCATTATTCCAAAAAATCAAAGTATATCGATGTTAACTATGATGTACGTGATGAAATTAGAAGTGCCAAACCATCGAGTCAAGACACAGGAGAGTTAATGTTTCAACATCTCAAAATGAAAAGGTTTAATGTTAAATTGGCTACAAAAATTAAACTCTTTGAATAAAAAAATAATATTTTAAAAGTGAGTTTAAAAAACTTAGTCAAATTATGAATTAAAATGCTAAAATTGATTGAAAAAGATAAGAGTGAGTTATTAGACTTGGCTTGTGCTTTGAAAGAATATATAAATGCCTTTAGAAAACAAAATTCAGATTTGAGAAAATTGAATAGTTCAAAATGTTTTGATTTTGAAAAAATTAAAGTTATTAAACAAGAGAAAAGTGATTCGACTCTTGAACTCAAGAAGGTCAAGAAAGAGCATCTTATTTGTGAAGTCTCTAAAGGTGAACTTGAGAGAAGGGATTTGAATCTGTGAAAAATGAATTTAACTTGTCTAAATTTTTAAAAACCAAATCATCTTCTTCTCAAGTTGACCCATCGAGTGAATGTTCATCACATAATTTGAAGAATTCCAATTGTTTGATCTTGAAGAAAAATTATAATAAATAAAAAGTGAAAGAGAGTGTTAATGTTTAAAAAAAGGAAAAGGATCAAGAAGTTTTAAAAGATCACCCAAAATAATTCAGTTACAATTTTTTTTCACATGGAATGATATATTGAATCTTCTTCTAAAAACTAAAAAGATTAAACGAAAATGTCGTTTTATCTGTATGAGGTTTAAAAGGGGAGATAAATTTTTCCCTGGAGGTGCCTTTGATTGGAATATGGTTATAGACATCATGATGGTAAACTAAGATCTTTACCATATGTTCCTCCACTTTTATGAGATAAGAGAGTTGAGAGAAGAACTCACAAAGCTAAAAAAATGAGAAGGAAGACTCTTTATTGAACCTTTTTCAAGGTATAAGGTCACACCAATCAAGTTTGTAGGTTCTTGAAAGAGAGAAACCATTGGTTCATGAATAGTATGAGATAATAATATCGTAAGGATACTATTAGTGAACTTAGGGGTAAGATTGGTGAATTGATAAAGATAGTGGATTTCCTAATGGAAGGCGTGGGTGGGGCTAGAAGGGAGATACCTAGACCCATACCTAGATCATTTTCTCAAATTCAAAAAAGCATGCATAAGAATCCTATGACAAATGCAAGATGGAATTAAAAGAACGTTAGAGGCATGCCTAGGAAAACTCCAAGGAAGAGAATTAAGGTTGAAGTTCCTCAAAAGAAATTTACCAAGAGGTAAGTAATTTTCATTCCTCCCATTGATCCAGGAGATTTCACACCCATCTTTATCTAGGAGATATTTTGCTTAGGATTCCTAAGGTTTTATTTGTTATAGGTATTCTTATTTTTTGGGCTCAAATCTTTATGGGTGAATGTTTAAAAGTCACTTGGACAGTTATTCATATTTTGGTGAGGAATTTCATGCATTTGTACATTTACATGAATTTTCTATATGATTTGTTCCTTACTTTACATGGTGTATATATGTGAATCTTGCTTTTATTAAAAATTCCAAAAATATTTTCCACTTTATTTTTTTGTGATTAAGTCCTTTGATTCATGAGATTTAATGAATAAACTCAACTTGGATGAGGATTTATATATGGTCTAAACAAAATCCAATTTCTATTTTTTTAAAATTAAATATTAAACTTCAACAATTTAACCTAAAAAGTAAAATGTTGCATTAATTTTAAACAGGTTGTGATTAAACTCATTAGCCAATTTTATCTTAACCTAAACATGCAATTGGGTGAGTGCATGATAAAATATGTAAATCAACCATAACACCTGATGTACAAGGAAAATCCACAATGGGGAAAACCTCGGATGGCCCAGCCATGGAAATTAATTATATATGGAATTATAAAGGACACAACAGTAGACTTACAACACAGACTCAATGCACTCATAAGACTTGACCCTCTTTATTTCTCAACCTCCACATAGAAACACACAAGAGTCCGTTCGTACACCGCCACATTTATGGATCAAATAACGGAGTCCACCACTTATTCACCATAATTCCATAAACACGGAGTCTACCGTATGTAAATAGAAATATGGAGTCCAATATATGAAATATATTCTAAACAAGATGAAAATAATAAACCGAAAGTGCCCAAAACAGAATCTTAACGCATAATATGATGAACACTTGGATAATAAACAACTTGGGTATAAAGTAAGGCTTTGGAGAGATTTTTGGTAGAGTCTCGGAACTCAAAACATAAGTTTTTATCACCAATAAACTATTGTTCCGGACTCATATTTATAGGAGGTCTTTCAAAATCGAGATAAGGATGAAAAGTAATTGGAAAATCTCAAAATTAACAAAAATCCGCAGGCTTATTCGAACGACTTTGAACCTCGTTCTAATGAAGTATAACATCTATTTTGAAGACGTATCCAACGAGCTACCAAATGACATTCCGGGAAAGGTCAAATTTGGTTCAATCAAAGTTCATTTGAATCTGTTCTAGAGAGGTACCATATCTCGTTCGAGCAATACACTCTATCTCGTTCTAACAAAATCGCAAGAATTTTTTTCTTTTAAAAAATATTAAAAATGATAAATCATTTAAAAACAATTTTGTAAAAACCTAAAACCCAAATGTAAAATCTCCAAGGGTAAAAATATTTACACATCCATATCTGATAGATACTCGAAATGTGAAGAAATAAACGAGCATGAAACATAACAGGATGATGTAGATATTCAAACATGGCCTCTATATCTTCAAGAAACCACATCATAGCCGTGAAAGGTCAACACACTCAAGTCCTAACGTATGACTCAAATAGTTTTGTCCAAACATGCAATAAGACAAAATTTACAAATTGACTCTATTTGGAAATTTATCCTTTCATCGACTTGGCATGGTGGATGGAGAGAGGGATAGTTTAAGGATTGATGTTACCTTCATTATTCATTATCTAAGACAGATCGAGTTTGTTCCAAACATTCCAACATCTAGTTTTGCACCCCTACTTGCACTAGTTTTCACTCCATCTCATGTTCCAGCAATTGTTATTGTTGTTCTTGATGATGATAATCCAGACTATTCTAAGGATGATGAGGTTGGTGATGAGTTTTTTAATAAGGATTATAGAATTCATGTCTTATATGTATATTTTATTCTTTTGATACATTGAATTACCTTTTTGGTGGTACTTTGATATTTTTATTTGGTTGTTTGGATATTTGTACCTTTTACTCCTTTATTGGTCATGGAGTAGTTTTGTATGGTTATTGTCGCACCCCCACTTAATTAAGTTAAGATTATCATTTATATCGAGATAAATTCCCATTAAACAATATTATAATTGAAATCTCTCAAAAATAGCTCAAGATTTTTTTTTTATAGTGGAAGGCATGTTTAGATGAAAACATAACTACCTTTACACATAACTTACAAGTACCAAACAAATTTAGTCACATAAGTTTCTTAGTTTAATAGTTACCCAAACAGGTTATTGATATTCAACCCACATTATTTATCCTCCACTCTCCCGTTTAATGTCCTAACTTGACAGTGAACTCCAAACGATAGGCATACCTGAAACATAACATTATAGGCGTGTAAGCAATACAAGCTTAGTGAATGACCATATACACGAACATACCACAAATATAAACAATTTCAATAACCATTTATATTTTCTAATATTATAAACCAACAGGAATTGTGAAACTCTTGCAAGCCTGGACCCGCCACAATCCAATTAACCCACCACAATTAATGGGGACCACCACATCCCTTTATTAGGCCCGAGTACACAAACCTTTAGGTTGGATTATTGAGACCACCACACCTCGAAGGACCCACCACGGTCCTTAACATTATATAAAGGACCCGCCATAGTAGATAACCTTTGGTTCGGTTCGCTTAACATTTTTAATCGTATGCATATGTTTCATAAATACCACATCACTCCATAAGCATTCCATCACATGCATTTAACTACACATTCCATATCAAAATATAAGTATTTATATTTCATAGGTAAGGTCACTCACTTTCAAATTGGTGCTAATATTATTACCAAAACTATTTCCTTGGTATGGTAGTATTAGCCGCTTCCCCACCTAACAATTCAACATCATTAGTATTTGAATACACCAAATAACATTAAACCCAGTAATACATCACATCACTTGGTCAAATATGAAATAACTAAAAAGGAATTAAACATGATACTTCACTTTTATATAACACCCTATTCATTAAGGTTCTAACACAATTTATGAAACTAATTTACGAATTCTTTAGACAAAGTTATGGCCGTTTTATTACAACCCTTTCCAAATCGTTTCTGTAGAAAAGCAATAACTAAACTTAAATTTTGGCACAACCCCCAAGCCAAACAAGAATGTGTGTTATACTAATATATATTCTCAAACATCTCCAACTGTAATTTCTTGATTCCAATGATTATTCAATGATCTATTCCATTTTAACACAACTAGGCCGGAATAGAACATTAAAGCAAAACCTAACATGATTAAGCATACACACTCTCCACCTCGGACGTCAATCATGGAAACATACACTAAACATGTTTTTAACCTATACATACATCATATACATGAATTTACCAAATTAAACAAACTCTGCAAGAAGGTGATTCAAATCTAGGAGTTTAAAGTTAACATTTACGATCCCAACACAAGTTCTCACGTATGTTCTTAAGCCATCCTTGTTTTAATACAGTTTGGAAATATGGCTATCATTCAAATATTTATGAAAATAAGAAACAAAAAGATACAAAATGTAAAACTCATTCATGTGATCAACTTCAACAAAGATCATAGAGGTAATTACCTTATAAGAGCTCTTCGATTTATTATAATGTTTCAAAGCAATTCTTCATCAAACCTTAATTTCTCTCTCCTCAAGCTTCTTTTTTTCTAATTTTTTTATAATGAACTGAACTAGATGATAAGGACTACTCTTATAACCACAAAAACATGTCCATGTGACCATTTTAAGGTGGTGGCATGTGATTGGTTAGGCAAGAGGTCCAATAAGACAATTCCATTAATGATAGATTTGTCCCGTCTTTGTAAAATCACCATAACTCACTAATACAGAATATATTTATTCCCTCTTTGCATCTGCTTGTCTATAACTTATATATATATAACTTTTATATTTTGTGTTTTCCCAAAATCATAAAACTAGTATGCTTAATTTGGGCTCGAACATGAAAGTAGAAATTTACCGACAATCTCTCAACTTTCACATTTGGCTACCAAACATTGCCAATTTCACACCAACACCCTAGCTTACTTTTATAAATATAATGAAGCATTTAAAAACATATTTAATGGTGAATTTAACCACATAACTAATCATATGCTCTAAGCATGTCATCCCAGATCATAAGCTCGATTAACATCTAATGTAAACAAAATATATATCATATGAGTATGCATCCTCTAAACATGATAATTAGCATGATTAACACCCATAACCAACTTATCACTCATAACTTATACATAATCATGTAATTAACATTCCTAATCACATTTTAGGCTCTTACAGTTGTTGATACATTTCGAAATTTGTTATGGATTTCTATTTTTTATTTATTTTTTGACGCTTATCATTACTATACGCATGCTTCATATGATCTCATTCTACTTAAATTGATTTATATCATTGTTTCATGCTTCACATAATTATTTGATTTCTATATCATATCTTTTAGTTTATGTCTTGAGATTCATATTGTGTTACACTTGTATGTTGATCATTCACATGATGATTTTCGTTGAGTATACTCTTTTATAGAATTGGTTATTTCACATTATTATCTAGCTGTTGCTTCGCTAGTTTTACCTATTCATTGGGATTATTGCTATCTTGACATATTATATTCGTTATCTATGGCTTTCTACTTCTATTTGAATTTTCGTGGAAAAATGTCTAAGATAGGGGGAGATCCCATGTTTCTTGATTTAAGGGGAGAAACATTTTGTATGAATGGGTTTATAGGGAGACACATTGTTTTGATGATATATTTAATGTAGGGAGAGTACTTGTCGTATTTGTTGATATTAGATGGTCTTATCACTTTGTATGTGCTTTCATGATTTATAGCGTCTATATATCTCATTTTTTTGGAGGATTCCTAAAGCAGGGGAGTTACTCTTTCTGCATGCTATTACCTGAATGATCATTGTATCTTTATTTCATATGTTTCAGGTATAGACATGTTTATGCGACTCACGCCCATTTTTTAGACTCGACTTTCATGTGTCATTAGTCTTTTGGACTATGTGTTCATTACTTCCAACTAATCTCATCATATGACTAATGTGGAATGGGTTTGGTAGGATTAATCAAGAGATTTTAGGTTTTAGGGAGTTTTCCACGAATAGCCAAATCATGATATTGAAAATGTAAATATTTGTAATTTGATATTAGGTGGCTAAATTTCATGTCAATGCATTGAGTCATGAGTCATTCAAACTATGTAGGCTTGAATCGTGGTCAGACATTTGACTATATTGAGGGTCGTTTATTTAGACTATATGAACATTTGGAACTTTGAAGATCTACAAAGTTTCTCTACGTCACAAGACTTCCATTGCGGAATTGAAGATCTGCAAAGCATCTCTACTTCACGCACAAAGCTCATTTTTACAAAATGTGATTTTATAGTTTGAACAAGTTTTTAAATCATGAGATGTGTTGCATATACCTATAGAAAAAATTAATTTGAAATTTTTCTTCTGCTTGAAGTTTTTTTATCAAATGACTTCAAACTGTCTGCATGGTCCCATTTGGACCCGTGTGCAAGGTACCATTTGCACAGTCACGTTTTGACCCTTGCACATGACATTGTGCCATTTTATCCTTGGTTGCATAGTGGCTAAAATCTTATGCACGATAAAATTCAAACATGCGCACAAAAGAGCAGACAATTGCTATAGATAAGTATTCTTCCTCCTTGTGACCATCCTGGTCAGATTCCTATAGTGCGGGTTGGCCCTAAAATCGGGACGGGAGGGAAAAATTAGAGAAGTATCCCTATCTTCACACCATGCGTATGAGGGTGATTCGAGGATATGAGGGTCCACTTTTCGATAATCACACTAGTATCTCCATGGGCTACCTCTGATATAAAATTGACTGTCGTCAACAGGGAATAACATGAAGGAATGGAGTTTCCAACCTATTTTTCTCAAAACATGCAAAATAAATGTTGCCTCCTCGAGAGAACGACTTCAAGGTTATATCGATGCCTACAAAATCAAGTGATTCGAGGGTCCGAGGACCAAGTTACGAAATGGGAAGGTGTTAGGCACCCCTTTTTCCCTTTCAGTCTCTCATGGGCTATGATGATATTTTCCTTTTCTACAAAGCATGATGTGTGTGTACATGTATGTAATGTAAATAACGGGAGAATGAAATCATCTGACTCAAGTCATGGGAAAGACGGAGTGGAATCATCCTGAGGATTGTTCCTTAAAATAATATAAACATACGATATGAGTGTTCATTGAATTACGAGTCCCTATTGAAAGAGAATGTCCATATCAGATGAGCCATAATATATAGGATTTTATGAATCACAAAAATAAATACAGTATAGTATGAAAACATAAAATGAAAATAAAGGACTTGAATTCCAGGATTAGCCCAGGATGACTACGTAGCCCAAGGGAAATTAAAGTTCACATAGTTCGATATGTCATAGGGGTGGGGGTAACTCAAAAAACCAAATTTAGGACTCCTTTTTGAATATTTTTGAAGAATATGTGCCAAAGTATAAAAGTGTGAAAAAGTGAGGAAGTCTTACTTTTGGAATTTGCAAGTAAACCCATTTTTTTGTCTTTTGGACTTTTATGATAATAATCTATGTGAATACTAATAATAAAAATGGATACTAGTGAGATAACAAAATAAGACTAAAAATACCAAAATGGGAATAAAGTGAGTAAATAATGATAAATGAATAAACTACAAAATAGTATGAATATATCTATTAGAAGACATTTGCTATTGAATTTGGAAGGTATGTAATCTGATTTTGTAGTGGTATATGGGTGGTAAAGTAGGGTGAGGTAAGAGACTAGAGGTGATAATAAAGTGAGGCAAGAAAAATGAAGAGAATGTTGGAAAATAGGGTTTTTTGGGGATGACGGGACACTTATTTCTAGAGAATGTTTTTGATTGCTGAAAGGAACCTCCTAGGAGTGAGGTCATAGGCTCCTTAAATTGTGTCATTTTAGGGTTAGGAGGTGTCGGTCGACATGGACCCTAGCCTGCCTATCGGCACAGTGCCTTCATTGAAGGGCAAGGAAAGTACACCCTGCCGATGGACAAGGGGTCTAGGGTGCATATAAGCAGTTCGAAAAAGACTTTTCTACAAAAAGGGCATAAATGCAAACCATAAGTCCAAATCACGCACAACTAGGACCATTGGAAAGGTTATTCAGAGTCCCTCAAGAATTCATTGAACTAATCTTGGGTTCGGGAGTTGACTGGAGTCAAATGGGACTTGAAAGCACTCGATGTTCTCTAAACGAGGAGTTTCAGAGTAAAAAGGGTCATTTATGCGAATCATGAGAATGATTTGTGCACGGTATGGACCGTTGTGAATAGGCTTCAGAGCCCTTTGAGATTTTATTGACCTTTTCTTAGGTTAGAGAGTTGACTAGAGTGAAATGGGACCCGAAGGCACTAGTGTCCTTTCAAAGTAAAAAGGATTGTTCGTGCGAACCGCGAGGCTGATTCACACAGGGTATGGATCGTTGGAAATGGAATTCGGACCTTATAAGGTTTTATTGAGCTTCGCTTAGTTTTGAGAGCCAACCAGAGTCAAACGAGTCCTGGGATCTCCGTTGGCCTCCAAATTAGTTTTCGGAATAAAAAGGATTGTTCATGTGAATCGTGAGGTTGATTCATGAATGGTATGGACCGTTGTGTGACAACCCGACTAATTAACCTCGGGTGATCAGTCCTAAATTAAATTAGAATAGGTTTCTCAGTTAGTTCATTCTTAGAATCACTGTCACCCTTTTAATTACTAACCACCTAAGTGAGAAAATTAGATTGGTGCTAAGTTTTATCTTTCCTTAATTTGAAGAAATACTCATGCGGAAAGAAAATAGTTTAAATAATCACAATTAACTGAAATCAACCATTCATAATTTAAATAAACTGACTGAATAAACCATCGGTTCAAATCCAACAAAAGTAAAGACAGATAAAGATAAATCTCAACAAGTCTGACATAAAATAAATAATGTTGTGAGCAGCATGCTCGACTAACTGATTGGAAATTCCGATACTAGAAATGAAAAGAAATGAGGCGTCTATCAAACTCCTGCAATATCCACATATGCTGCAGCAACGGATCCCTGAAATGAGTCAAGTCTGGCATCCCTATGGCTGGACACCTAAAAGGTTTTTAAAAATATTTATAGCAAGGGTTAGAACCCAAAACGTTTGGAAATTATTTAGCAAATGATTAACTTGTAGTAATTAATATGTATGCATGCTCTTCATATTTTAGTTAGTGCCTCACTCCCTTGAGGACCTCCTCACACCTCCTCTAATGTGAACTACTAACGCCTTAATTAATTTACCTAGTTATTTATCCCATAACTAGATAGCCGATATAACCCCTTGCAACCACCCTACTCTAACCGAGTACGCGATAATTATTATTTCTATGTTATAATCAACATTAGCTTAATTAATCATTCTCCTTTTTTAATCCATATAACTTTCACACCCGTTATACAGACAATACAATTCGCGGCCTGTATTAATTTACCAGTATAAAATTATTTATCTCATATATACGTAGTCATAATACAACACTCACAAGTATGTTGAAATAGTAATTAATAATGAACATCCTTCCGAGTAATAACTCACTGGATATATATTCTCTAAAGTGCTATCCCACTAGGTGTATTCACATAACCTAGTTACCCCAAGTTAGAATATCTCACTAACTTGGTTAATAACATAATATTGGAGGCGGTCATATTCTTTCCCTGAAAGTGAGATGCCCCTCACCCATATAATGAACGCTATGACCTGGGGATATACTCGCCCTACTCCTCAAGCTAGGGGATTCACCCTCTATGCGTAACCTCCTCTGATAGCACTAGAGTATATATAATAATAATATCTAGCCACTGATATTAATGCACACACCATATATACATACTATCGCACACCGTATATATATATAGGAATAAAATACCCCGGCTATCCCATGTACTAAGTCCGTAACACAAGCCTATACAAATTTCATGAGTTTATGGTCCAACTCTGATTATTAATTAATTTTCACGTTAATTAATTAAATTACATTTGGTGTCGCCAACCAATATATTCGGACTCGCTCTCGTGGCACGAAATAAAATAATACCCGAGTCTAAATTCCCGACTCCAAATTAATTTAACACCTTGGTATCGCTCAACCAACATACCCGGACTCGCCCACTCAATCCGTATTTAATTATTTTGGGATATTCTTCCCAGAAATTCCCAGAGCGTGACGCACATAAATTCCTCCCAATCCCAATTGCTTTCCTTTATATTTTCTAGGAATTAATGTTACTTACTTATTTCTCACTAACTGAATTATAGGGGATAATTTTTTTAATTAATTTCCTTTATATATTAAACTGATGAAACTGTCAAAAATTCGGGACCATCGATTGATCGATCCCAGCCATCGATCGATCGATCGAACATGTCTTCTTCTTCTCCACATCCCCGTTTCTCCATGGATGAAAACCTTAAAATCCCAAATCCTTCTACATCCTAACCAAGTACTGTCATCAATATAACACCCCCAGAACATCATAAAGAACCCCCATAAAGTCCCCAAACCTTTTTTAATTTCCATTCTCTACTTTTTTTTCTAAATCGGGGTAAAACCCGAGTTATTCGTAAATCAGTCACAACACCAGATTTCCAACTCAATTTCATTCATAATTCATCTGGGTTTATCACCACTGAGGTGAATATCTATTCAGAATCATGTAACACCATAAATTCCTGCACTAATTTCCATTTTATGTTCCAATTACAAAAACCCCAGTTTTATACCCGTTTATCCCCCAAACAAATTTTTGGTATTCACTTCACATAAATATGAATTGAAGAAACAAATAAATGCTACAGGAAGTTAACCACTTGCCTTATTGTTTTGTAAGGTCTGATCGGAGTTGTGATTCTCAAGGTTGATGATGAAATCCCCCCTTTGGCTCTTTCCTGTGTCCCCCAAATTGGTTCCTAGTGCCTTTAACTACTCCTTAAGGTTTTCTCTCCCACTATGTGTTTTCTAATCTCAAATCAGTCGTTCCCCTTTTGATTTTAATTAAGTAATTAGGCTTAATCCCATTTTTAGCTTAATGGACCAGCCCAAGTGACCCAAATACCCATGTGTGGGCCCGACTATGCCTAAAAATGTCTCGTGACCCGTTTACTATCCCCGGGTACACTTTTCCGCCTATTTTGGCCCATACAGACCCAACCGTACACTCAGAATTGACATCCGAATTACTTTAAAAAAATCCTTATCTCACACCCAAATTAGTCTATACCAACTCCCGATTGATATAAATAAATGCACCATCACTAATACTCGTAATGACGTAAATAAATTATCACTATTCACTTAGTAATTAGATTTCCCTAAATATTAACCATTCACTCTCCGATTAATATTTAAATAAATATTACCATAATTAATTCAATTAAAATTACGACACATAAGTAATTTAAAATTTCCCAAATTAATTAAATATTAAATGCATAAAATTACGGTGTGTTACACATTAGATAGGAAATTTAGATCCTTATGAGATCTCATTGAGATTTTCTGAGGTTAAAGAGTTGGCCGATGTCAAACGGGGATCGAAAGCGTCGAATGGCCTCTAGATCAGTACTCGGAGTAGAATCTTGGGTTTACAGAGGGAGGAATACTGCTAAAGACCTGAGAAGGTACCCAGGGGGTAATAGCATGGGGTGTCTAAAGATCCCCTTGACGGGCGAGGTTGGAATAAGAAAAGATCATCAAAATATTAAAACCTCATCGATGTTTGAGAAGGGGATTGAGGTCAATTTTATGGACCAATGGGATAGAGGAGACCGATTCGGAAGGTTAAGGTTGATTCTACAAATCATTATATCGACATGACTAATTTAGTGGGTCGAGGTCGATTCAGTAAATCTAGGATTGAAGTGACCAATTCAGAATTCTAAGTCTATTATTAAAGCCAAAATATTGAGATGACCAATTCAGTGGGTCGAGGTCGATTCTGCGGACCAAAAGATTAAGGTGACCAATTCAGCAGGTCGAGATTGATTCTGCAGGCCTAAGGATTAAGATTAATAATTTAGCGGGTCAAGATCGATTTTGTGGACCTGAAGATTAATATGACTAATTTTGCGAGTCAAGGTCGATTCTGCGAATCTAAAGATTAAGATGAACAATTCAGTGGGTTGAGGTCGATTCTTCATACCTAAAGATTGAGATGATTGATTCAGAGGGTCGAGGTTGATTCTACAAACCTAAATATTCAGATGACTAATTTAATGGGTCGAGGTCGATTCTGTGAACCTAAGGTTTTAGATGACTAATTCAGTGGGTCAAGATCGATTCTACGCTCTTGAAGATAGAGATGACTAATTTAACAGGTCGAAGTCGATTCTCCAGACCTAAAGATTGAGGCGACCAATTCAGCATGTCGGGGTTGATCATGAAGACCTAAAGATTGATATGACTAATTCAGAGGGTCGAGGTAAATTCTTTGGACTTAAAGATTAAGATGACCGAGTCAGCGGGTCGAGGTCATTTCTGGGTACCTAAATATTAAGGCGACCAATTCAGTGGGTCAAGGTCAATTCTACGGACCTAAAAGATTGAGATGAAGAGGTCGATTTCGTGGACTTAAAGACTAAAATGAATAATTTAGTGGGTCAAGGTAATGAACCTAAAGATTGAGACGATCAATTCAGAGGGTTTGGGTAGATTCTGCGGATCTAGAGATAGAGATGACTGATTTAGCGGGTAAAGGTTGACTTATGGACTTAAAGATTGAAATTACCATTTCAGTAGGTTGAGGTTGATTTTATGAACCGAAAGAGTAAGATGATCTATTCATTGGGTGGAGGTCGATTCTGCGGACCTAAAGATTGAGAAGACCAATTCAATGGGTCAAGGTAGAGTCTACTAACCTAAAGATTGAGATGAACGATTAAGAGGGTCGAGGTCAATTCTATGGACCTAATGAATGAGATGACTGACTCAGCAGTCCAAGGTCAAGTCTATAGATTTAAAATTAAGATGATGGATTTAGAGCGTCGAGGTCGATTCTACAGACCTAAAGATTACTACGACTAATTCGATGGACAGGGGTTGATTCTATGGACCTAAAGATTAAAATGACGGATTCAGTGAGTCGAGGAGAATTCGGCATACCAAAAGATTAAAATGGTCGATTTAGTAAGTTGATTTTGATTCCATGGATCTAAAGATATTGTTTACAGTGAGTTTTTCTAATTGTGGCTATGTTGGGGAAAGTAGAGGGTATTTAGTGCAGGCATACTTTGGTTTTTTGGTTCCACTGGGCAGTCTTTTGGTGACAAGAGCGAGTGTCGATGATCTTTTTTAGGATTAACGAGGGCTTATAATTGGCTTGGTGCTCACAGTGGGTTTTTCTCGGAGTAATGAAGTTTTTAACTTCGTACGATTTTCATGGAATCTTTACAAGTTTTTCGACAAATTTTTGGATTTTGCTGGCATTTTGTAATAAAATTTATATGGTACTGCTGATAGGCATGTATGGGAAGGTGCCTATTAGCATAGGGTATGGACTCCTAGTCTTCTCGGCGAAGGGTAAAGGTCACTACAAATAGGCAGAACTAGGGGACTGTTGATTGCTATACCCTTAGGCTCTTGTAAAAAAGGGCGGCCTTCTTTATTTTTTTGCACATTTAAGTGAATGAATCTCTTGCTTTCTCTTTCTCAAAGTTAATTTTGAGTCTATTTCCTTTTCCAAATCTTAATGGTGGGTACTTATGGTAATAACAACAATGATTGGGTGACTATTGACGATCGGGAGGGCTTAAAATGGCAAGTTGTGGTGTTGCTGGCACTAGGCAAGTCGATGGCTGATGAGATGGTTCTATTACGGGAGCCTGTGCATCACCGATCTACTAGGGTGAATAACCCTAATGGTTATGTAAGTGCTTGTCCTTTAGTTTTCCTCCTTTTCTCTTTCTTTCTTTTTTGTCTTTGGGATAATAAAGGTTTTTACTTAATTACTGCACAGGCTGATATAACATCTTCGAGCATTCAGTACCAGGGGATGACCAGGATGAAGGAGGTTTTGGATTGCCTTCCTAAGGCAGTACAATGTATGGTGGGGTCTATCGGGTTTGGTATATTAGCGGGGGCATTGAATGGGATGTCATGCTCTACAACAGTATTATGTGCAATGGGCGAGAAGTGGTGGAACACAAGCCACACATTTCACTTGGGTGTGGGGTAGATGATGATCACTCCCTTGGATTTTTAGTAGGTGACAGAGTTGGAGTGCGCAAATCATCAAATTTCGATGGACTAGACTCTACGGGTTAAAGAGGTGGTAGAGCGGGCTGACTTGGGGGATATAGGAAGAATCGTGTCGAGAAATTATGTCCAGATGTTTATATTGAAGGAGACTCTATAGTCTAGGTAGATTAATGACACTGATGGGTGACACATGAGGCAGGCATACCATTTATTCATTCTTCTTTTATTGGGGGATTCGTGGTGGAGACAAGCGGTGACGTCGTCTATCTGTGGTTTTTGCCAATTTTAGGACCATCTTAGACATCCATCTGTATGATTGGGGGATATTTTCACTGGCATTTGTTTATGATTAATGGGATTCTTTTAGTCTATGCTATCGATGGACGTTTATAATACTTACATATCTCCTAGAGGTAATCTTTCTGTTCAATTTCCCCTTTATTTTCTTATAGTATTTTAGCTTTCTCTTTTTATTCTTGGTGTTGTATTTTATAAACATGTGTTTTATGAGGTGATACGGCACAAAAGGGGGTTGGTTTTCTTGAAGGAGAGTGAGCAGGAGACTGAGATCGGATGTATAGATGAAAGAAGTCGAACATATATTCGAACTATTCCCTTTCCTTGAAGGATGTGCAAGAGGCGCTAAATGCCCTAATAAGCAACCAAGTTAGACTCTTAATCCTTGTCTCTTTTCTTACTTTTTATAAATTTTTCTTCTGGGTAGATTAATAACTCTTTATTGGGGAAACATGTGATCTTGTACCCTTGACGTCAATCCTCGGGGTTCGCAGGGATTACGGGTATGCATGAGCAGATGAGGAGGTTACTAGTTCATGAGTTTGGGTACATTTGGTACCTTAGAGAGAATGTGGTGTGATATATAATATAAGGAGAGGTGGAGATCACACCATTGGTACCCCCTGAGTACATGAGACGGGTGAAGGAAATGACTGACGAGGCTCGGGCAGTGATAATAAAGGGCGAGACTTATACGCATCACATTAATATGACTATGGGCTACGAATATCTGGACTTTACGACCAGTTAATTGATGATATCGTGCATAGATGATGTGTAGAATATATGCCTCCACCTATGGAAGGATCATAGGGAGGTACTAGTGTACCGGTGGCATCAGCATATAGTATGAAAGGAGGCACGATGATTGCAGTGGGGGAGGTTCCACTTATTCATTTCTCAATTCCTTCTTATCATATTTGGCTGAGTAGTGGGGACATGGTATCGCTGCCTCAGCACCCTCATGCGATGTTGGAAGGGTTATAAGGTCTATCCAAAGAGTCTCTTCAGGATGAGGTATAATTTTTTTTTCTTTTTTCTATTTCCTTCCTTCTTTTTTCTTTAATGACTTGTTTTGATTTTTGGTTTTCTTTTTTTTATAGACTGTCAACATGTTGACCACCTGGATGGGGATATCAAGGATTGGATGGCATAGATGTCAGACTGTATGAGGAAGTCGATCAGTGCCTTCTTGAGGCCATCGACAATGTTTGATGAGAGTTCTGATTCTAGGAGTAGGGAATCCACCGCTTGTCGTCAGGGAAGAACGTCTGCCGAGATGGTTGAAGGTGGAAGATTTGAGAGAGATTTTGGAGGGATTCAGACTATATCTCGATATATATTTTTTCTTTTCTTTTCTTTTGTTCTTATTGTACCTACATGAGAATATAATGATTGTAAACAAGTTATATATAAGGAATGCAATTATTGTGTTATCTCTATTTAATGACTAACTTTATATGCACTTTAAAATGTTGCTGAGGTTTTTTCTTATTTACAAAGATAGAGATAAAATGAAAAAAGGAATCGAAGAACGATTTTTCATAAGTAAAAGAAAAATACATATTTTAGAAATTATGTACAAGAAGAATATAAGAAATTTTCAGAGGAATAACTCAAAGATTGATTTTTTCAAAGCAATGTTTGTTTTAGAAATGATATGTATAAAAGAGGAAAGTGAATAATTTCCAAAATGGGGGGTTTCCAATTAGTATACCCCTTAGCCTGCCTAGCGTCATAAGGGTCGAGTCAAAATAACTTACTTAGCTTTCATTGTACTTTTAGCGTACTCCTAGTACTATTGGATCAGGGAATCTGGTGGTGTTGTGAATGATTATTTTTTATGGAATTTTTAGTATAAAAGGGGGCCTTTGGAGGTGTTTTCATCACCACGTTCTTCTTTGCCCTCTTTGTGGTGCTCTTCTTCTCTATTCTTCAATGACTCTTCCAGTGTCCAAATGCTTTTCCAATTATCTTGAAGGTTTAGAGGCCATGTGCCACTACACATAAACTATGAAGATTTTGGTCTGCAATACGTCTCTTTGTGGCGTAATAATTTCATAGACTGGAACCTTTTAGAAGAAGTGGTACAATTCTTATACCTTGAAGACCATATTTTGTAGATCAGGTTAGATGAGGTGTGTCCCACCTATGAGGAGTTCTCTGTGATGCTAGATTCCAGTCTTAGTGTAAGGGCAGCTATGCCGAATTTATCATATTCTCCTCGGGTGTCTTTGGCAGAGTTGCTCCATATATTTCCTTATGTTGCTCAGCCTCCTGTTTTATGGAGGAAACATTATCCTCTCGACAGTTATGAATTCGATATGCAGAAAATATTTTATTGACAATGGCTTTACTGGCGCTATTGCCTTGGGTTTGACTGTCAGGCTTTTATTGGTGACAAATAATTTAACGACTGGCCCTTAGGTGGCAACGATAGCATTGTGGTTATCCTACCACTGTAGTCATACTATAGTGGTATTAGTGGAGACTCTAAACGATCTAGATGCCTAGAATGAAGTTAGGTCTAGCTTTTTACAGGGGATCCCTATCATGCTATTCATGTGGATTTCTGAGATATTGTGCCTTGCAGAACCTCCCACTATTAGGTGTTCCTAGTTTCTTATCTAGGCCCTTTTTTAGCTTCAGACCGTTGACGGAAAACAAGGTTTACTAGCTTGTTGAGCATGGAGCCAAATGACTTCGCTGGTCTATGTCATGGTGGGGAAACTTTTAGGTTATTTTGTAGTTGGTGGAATACCAATATGTGAGGTTGGTTAGTCTTCACCAGACCTCCTTCTACTTTCCCTAGAGACTTATGTATCAAGTAGGATAGGACCAGATTATTCCTCCTCACACAACTAACTTCTTTCCAGTGGAGGACTTGACTGAGTCCTTGAGGATGATATGGGGCCCTTATGGCAACGTTGTCGGCCATCCACCCATCTATCATAATCTATTGCAGAGATGGGTTTATATCCAGGGACTATATTTGAAGTGGTTATGGAAATGGGTGGTTGAGAATATTTTAGTGGATGGGATTGGAAAAAGATGGCTTGTCATGTTCAACACCTTAGAAGAGGGTGCCATGGAATCATCAAAGCTCATTAAGGTCTATCATCTCATAGAGAGCATGTATAGCAATAATCAGGAGTGAGGTGCTTGGGGGCGTCTAGGGGCATATAATGATTATGAAGCAGGACAATCAGGTGGTTGAAGATAAGGTTTTGGGAAGCTGGTGTGGTTTATGTTTGTGAAAATATGTGTTTAGTTTTGGGTAGGTGTTTGGTAAGTTCTTGGATCTTTTTTGAAGCTTATCTAATGGTAGGGAATTATAGGTGGTATGAGGGTTAAGAAGGGTGTGGTTTATTTGAATTCCATTGTTGATACTTCATGTAAAATCCATATTCTTGGTTAAAATAAAAGAAAAGTGGTTTTGACATATTTTGTTTCATCTTTTGATGAATTTCGTATGTGAACTGTCTATACTAATCACTAAGGCATACATAATCTTTTTGTTCATTTAAATGATGAGAGAGACCGTCATTCTTGGGGAAAAAAATAATAGCATTTTGTGATAAAGAAAGGACCTCACCCATGTGGGTTTTATATGATGCCTACATAACTCTGTGGGTTTTGAAAAAAAAATATCTTCTTCTTTTAGAAAGGGGGTAAATTGAGAGGACTAGGTCCCATGTAGTTTTGAGAATGGGAAATGAAGAGATTCTTTTCTTTTTCCTTTTTTAGAATAAAAGGGGGATGAGAAGAGTCGTAGCATAACAAGAGTTTGGATTAAGGGTAAAACTTTTTTAGATGGTCCAGGTTGAGTGGATGTGCCATTTCTTCTCCATTGAGATCTATGAGCATAGCAGTGCCACCTGCCTGGATTTTCTTTACAATGTAGGGGCCACTCCAATTCGGTTTAAACTTTCCTCTCGGATACTAAATGGGTTCTATAATTTCTTTGAGGACTAAATCTTCTTCTAGGACACCGTGGTCCTTGACTTTCCTATTTAATAATTGCGCAATACGAAAATGGTATGGTTATATGTGTTATAAAGATTTTAATATATTTTCATCTAGGAGTGAGAGTTCAATGTAGCAACTCTGATGCTAGTCTTAATCACTGACCTTGCTTTCGAGCATAACCTATAAATAAGGCACTTCTAGTTCGATAGGGAGAACTGTCGTCATGATGTAGGCCATAGAATACGGGGTAGACCTAGTTGGTATCCTAATGGAGGTACGGTAAGCCTAGAAGGCATATGGGATCCATTCGACCCAGCCCCTATAGCTTTCAGTCATCTTGCTGATGATGGTCATGAGGCTCGTGTTGGCTGCATCGACTGTGTCATTAGTATTCTGTCAATAGAGAGAAGACTTGTGCCTTTAAATTCTATATTCGTCAACTAATATAGTGACCTTAGCCTCTAAGTGTAGTCCATTATCGAATACCAACTCATAAGGAAATTCGTTGCAGCAGATGATATTTTTTTATGAACTTAGCCACTTTCCTTGCATTTAGTACCACATATGACTCGACTTCAACCCATTTCGTGAAGTAGTTCACGGCAACTAGGATGAATTCATGTCCTTTCGAAGATTTGAGAGTAGCCTTGCCTATGATATTTATGCCCCATGTAGACAAGGGTCGGGGAGAGGTCATGTTATATAATTCTTAGGAAGGCAAGTGATAAAGGTTGTAATTTAAAGCATCTTCGAACATAAGAAGGGCAGTCTTGGATCATTATGGTCCAATAATAGTCTTGATGAATGACTTTTTAGCAAGCATGTGATCATTTATATGGGACTCTCATTACCCACTATGGAACTTCTGCATAATTTCTTAAATTTTATCCCCTGCTATGCAATGCAAGTGGGTTCTATCGAAGTTTCTCATAAAAAGTGCTTTGTCACAGATGATGTATTAGGATCAACCTTATGAAGGGTCATGTGGTCTTTCTTATCTATATCTCAAGGATACCTACCATGTTTAAGGAGGCACCAAATTTCATAATATCAAAATTCTATTATGTTCGTGCTTTATTCTATGACAATCTCGATATAGTAGAAGTGGATGGGTGTAGCTTATTTTTGGATCATAAAGGAGGCCATTATTATTCTCTCAGTCATGTCGACCATTGAGGACAAGGATGTTATTGTGTCAGTTAGGTTATTATTCGAGCAAGAAAGGTAATGGAAGGGGACATCTTTAAATTAGGAGTAAAGCTCTTCTAGGTCAGCATGGAATGGTATGAGCTTCTCGTCTTTGACTTTGCATTTCTTGGGAATTTTCCCGATAATGAGAGCAGAGTCCCCAAAAACGTCTGTGTGCTTGATTACTTTCTCGAGGGAGATATTGATCATTACGATTCATTCCTCTTATTCTATCATATTATTTGTTCAAGATAAGCTTAATTTAATGGGAATGGGGGTGTGAGAGTCATCGGGAACAATTAGGATTATCCCAATACTATATCCTTTCTTGTTAGCATCTCCGTCGAAGAACATCTACCATATGAGATCCTATTGAGAGGTGCAGATGATGTCTTCATCTGGAAATTTGGAGACCCAAACTTCAGTCCCTTCCATGGGATGGGCAACAAGATAATCTAATATGTTCCTCCACTTCATAGCCTTCTGCGTGATATACACAATGCCAAACTCGATTAGTAACATTAGACAGCTGGCCATACGTCTAGACAAAGTGAGTTTCTTTAAATGGTATTTTATGGGATCCATGTCAGCATGTAGTGCTATAGTTTTTGCATGACCTGGACAAGGGAGACATATGCCTTCTCTAAGGTAATGTAGTTGATTTCGTACCCAACTGACTTTCGACTAACGTAGTAAATTTCTATCTACTTTCGAGATTCTTCAATGTATTTGACCAGCAAAATCCCTATTGCAGGATCGGTGATAGTCAATTTGGGTGAGGTGTCATTTGATTTTATTAAAGGCTTCTTGGCAAGCCTCATTCTAAACTTTAGTTGAGTACTTTCGAACAAGTTTCAAAATGGGTTCGTAGATAGAGTTCAGTTGGCTGATGAACTAATTAATGTATTATAGCTTACCCAGTAATTCACACACTTATTTCCTCATCTTATATAGTGGCATCTCGAGTATGGCTTTTATCTTGGCGGGGTTTGCTTCAATCCCTTTCTCAATGACCATGAACCCAAGGATCTCCCTTTAGCGATGTCAAGGGCACATTTTTATGGGTTGATTAGCATTTAAAACTTTCTCAGTAGCTCAACGAACTTTCTTAATATAGGAATAGCCTTCCCAAGTCTTGGGCTTGATGATCATGTCATTGACATATACCTCAACATATTTGTGGATGAGTCCATTCTTAATAGTTGTGGTGACTCTTTTTTAAGTAACCTTGGCATTCTTGAACCCAAATGTCATGACTGTGTAGAAGAAGGTTCCTCATGGGGTGATGAAGGAGGTCTTTTATTGGTGGTTAGGATGAATTTTAATCTGATTGTATGCAAAAAAATATTGACAAATGACTTGAGAGCATGGATGAATGTGTTATCTACGATCATGTCGATATTGGTTAGAGGATAATCATCCTTCAGTGATTCCTTATTCAGATCTCGATAGTCTACACACATGTAGACTTTCCCTCCCAATTTCGGCATAGGGACAATGTTTGCAAGTCATGTAGGGTATTCGACTATGTGAATGAAGCCCACGTTCAATTATTTTACCACTTCTTCTTTAACCATGATGGAACTTTCTGTTGGAGTTTCCTTAGTTTCTGCTTAACGGTCTTTCTCTATAGGAGTGTGGGAATCTCGTGATGAGATATCTCTGATAAATATCAGGCATGTGATCGTACAACCATGCAAAGACGTCCGCAAAATCTTTTAGAAACTCTTCGAATTGTGCCCTCTTATGCTCATCGAGTATAGGCCCTATCCTAATCTCACATAAATGGATACTTGAATCAATATTAATAACATCAGTTTCATCATCATTAGCTTGAATGCGATTATATTATTTATTATGTTCAAGAAATATCACATTGAGGACCTCATCAAAGGAGGCCTTATTTACAATGATATCAGAGATAGGAAAAATAGTAACAAGCTCAAGGATCTCTTAGAGAGAGTGAATAATAAGGTTTAGATTTGTTTGAGACGATTGGACCGGAACAAAATGCCAGTTAAGGAGAGGTTTTTTATCAATGGATATATTTGTAGACGGATCAGACAACGCAGCCTCTGTACGGATCATGCAAAGACTCAGCCCTAGTGTGTGCGGGTTGAATGAATTTTTGGTATCGCTATCCTCAGGTTTTTTAATGCTTTCTATGGATTTGTCAGTCATAGGTTCTAGATCGTGTTTCTTCTCCTCGTCCCAGCGATTGTCATCTATGAAGGAGATTTCCATTCCCAAATTTATCTTCTTATCAGTGGGGTTAAACCATGGTTCCTAGAATCCATAGAATGGGAAATCCTTGCCTTCTGATTTGTCGTTCGAGTCTTTAAAATCATCACCCCAGCCTATGGTGATGATATCATCCTTCCATGGGTAGTTGACTCACTCAACAACTTCCATATCTTGATCATACAAGTCTTCCCACTCAGTAGGGAAGTGATGAAATGAAGGGACCAGATGCCCTTGGAGCTTCAATACTGTGAGCAACTCGGGGATGCTACATATCTCCCCTTTCTGGAGAAGAACATATGACATAATCGCTATAATGTCATCCAAGTTTATTTATTCTATGGACAGAACCCATTCATCTGATTCTCAAGCCCACTTCTAAATTTCATGAACAAATCGTTGAACCTTTAGCAGTGGATAGTCATTTTTATGGGCAATTTTAGCCCAAACCTTTGGAGTTAGTCTATAATTTGAGATAATTTCATGCAACTGAGGGCACATGTACACATGTAGAAAGGTAGGTGAGAAAATAAATACAACCCATATGAAAATAGAGTCTAGTCCTTTAAATATTCCCTAGGAAAGTTTCCATTTGACCATTTGGACGAATTCCTTCGGTGCGAGCTGGACCCAAAATAAGGAAGGAAGGGAAAAATTGGAGAACTATCCCTCTCTTACTTCCATGCGTGTGCGGATGATTCGAGGATATAGGGGTCCTCTTTTCACTCATGATGGTATCTTCACGGGCGTCCTTGGATATAAAATCGATCTTCGTTAAAAGGGGATAACACAAAGGATTGAGTCGCTAACCTATTTTCCTCAAAACAAGAAAAATAAATGTAGCCGCCTAGAGAGAACGGCATCAAGGTCATACTAACGCATACAAAACCATGTTAATCGATGGTTCTTGGACTAAGTTATGGAATGGGAAAGTTTTAGCAACCCATTTCTCCCTTTCGCCCTTTAGGTCTCTCATGGGCTATGTTAATATTCTCATTTTTCTTTAAAGCATGATGTGTGTGTAGTTGTATGTAATGTAAATACTGGGAGGAGGAAATCATCTGACTTGTATCATGGGAAAGGCGGAGCGGAATCATCCTGTGTAGTGTAGTAAAAAATATCATAAACATACGATGTGAGTGTTTGTCGAATCCCGAGTAGCTATCTAAAAGATAATATGTATATAGAATGAGACACAAATATATAGGAGTTTATGACTCATAAAAATAAATGCAATATATTATAAAAGCATAAAATGTAAAGAGAGGATTCGAATCCCAGGATTGCCACGGGAAGCCTACGTAGCCAAAGGGGCATCAAAGTCCACATAGCTCGATATGTCATAGGGGTGTAATTTAACTCATAAATCCAAATTTAAAAATCTTCTTTGAATGATTTTGAAGAAAGTGTGCCCAAGTATAAAAGTGTGAAAAAGTGAGGAAGTCTTAGTTTTCGAGTTTACATAGGAAATATCTTTTTTGGATTTTGGGTTTTTATGAAAATAAGTTATGTGAATACTAATAATAAAAATGGATATTAGTTAATGTGAGATAACAAAATAAGACTATAAGATACCAAAGTGCAAATACAATTAGTAAATAATGCTAAATGAATAAACTAGAAAATAGTAGGAATTGATCTCCTATAGGACTTTTGTTATTGAATTTGAAAGGTATGTATGCTTATTTTGTAATGGTATAAGGGTGGTAAAGCACAGCGAGGTAAGTTACTAAAGGTGGTAGGAAAGTGATGAAAGATAAATGGAGATAATGTTGTAAAATAGTTTTTTTTGGAATGACGACGCTCTAATTTCGAGAGAATGTTTCTGATTGCTGAAAGGGACCTCCTAGGAGTGAGGTCATGGGATCCTTAAATACTAACATTTTAGGGTCGGGAGTTGCGATTGGCATGGCCCCTATCCTTCCTATCGGCACAGTGCTTGCCTTTATGGGCAAGGAAAGTACATCCTGCTGAAAGGCATCGGTCTAGGGTGCCGATAGGCAGTCCATAATGGACTTTTCAGAAAAAACGGGCATAAAATGAAAATCGTAAGTTCAAATCATGCAGGGATGAGACTGTTGAAAAGGGGATTTAGAATCCTTGCAGAGTCCATGAGCCAATCTCATGTTCGGGAGTTGAACAAAGTCAAGCGGGGCTCAGAAGCACCCGATGGTCTCCAGACGGGGGTTATCGGAGTAAAAAGGTGTAATACCCCATATTTTTATGGCTTTTAAAATTGGGGATATTATTAAATTTAAATTGAGATATTAATTTAATATAAATTCAAAAATTATTTTTAAATATTTACTAGCGTGATGAGAGTTAGTAATTATTGGGAATTTGTTGAATATTACTGAATGGGTAAAGTAATATGTATAATTGAATTTATAAAAAATGTCACGAGTGAATAATATGATAATTATGGAAATTAAGTCGGGACACGACTGTGTCGTGTCATGCCTAAATTATTATTATAAAAGTGAATAAATTATAAGTCGATCATATGGTCATTTCGAGTGTGCCAACATGTTCGAAAGGGTCAAAATAGTCAGAAAAATGTACCCGAGGGTTCTGTTTGGGTTTCGGGACGTTTTTAGGCCTAACTGGCACCCCAGAGGGGTAATTTAGTCATTTTCAAATTAGGCCTTAATTAAATGACGAAAATTGGGACATTATAATTAAATATTAAAAGAGTATTCTAGGGTTAACACTCTCAAAAATATAGAACGACAGTGAGAGGAAGGAAGGAAAAGCTTTCTAAGAAATCCAAGGCCAAGAACCAATTCGATTGCACCACCACCACTACCAAAACATAGATCGTAAGACGAGGAACACAACCATATCCTTATCATCAGTAAATCAAACATTCGAATCCTAATCAAGTATCTATTTTTCTATTCTTTTATTTAATGTTTCACCCATGTTAGAATAGGATTGCTAAACATATGTTTCATAGAAGAATTTGATGATTTAGGCAATTTGATATATTCTGGAAATCGTAACATATGTAGAGGATTACCCATGAAATTATATTGGTTTAGAAGTGAGAAATCTTGAAAAAGAATTATAATAATATAAGTTTAATGTAAAATTTGGGTTATTGATAATTATGATGAATTACACCTTTAATTCAATACTTTGGATGAATTTGTACATGCTTCACGTAGGAAATCATGTATATCGTCACATGAAACCAGTAGTAAATTTGTTTGGGAGTTTGGGGATTGTTAATGGAGTTTTGGTTGAGGTTGGAGAAGAAAACCCATAGTTAACAATCGCAGAATTCGAAATACCTGCTTGATCGATCGATTGACCCAAGAGTATCGATCGATCGACCCCTTTCCTTGTTCGATCGGCCCCTCCGGGAAAACTTCATATTTTCCCCTTTTTGTTTAATCCAGATAAAATATATAGGAACCCCTGAATATCATTTAAAGAGTATAATGGGTCATGAAGGGGACCAGTAGTAAACTTCGTTGAGTGAAATATTATACGGGATGAAATTGTGGGTTAACGGGGGGGGGGGGGAGGGGGGGAGTTAGTCACACATTGGAAATTTTGCTTACATTCACTAAAGAATTGAGAAACTTGTGAAAGACTTATACCAGAAGTTTAGAGAGGGTGTACCTACTGGAATTATATTTAGTAAGAGAGAATACTTCGAGAGATGAGAAGAAACTATGAAATGATTATAAGTGAGAATAAAAGAGATGAATCCTTTACGTGAGATAATTGGGTAAAATTGTACTAAGTACGGTTAATAATAATTATGGATCATGGGCGAACCTAATTGGAAAATGTGAATATCTATATTTATGGCCGTGTGACTATGTACATATATTATATATTATATTTATGAATAATCATACCCGCACTACTTGTTATCACGGAGGTTGCTGCGCCGGGACAGTCTTATCTCGATGGGACCTTTATGGGGGATATTGACTTGTACCCTAGAACATAGGATTACTTGGTACAAGCTATCTGAGAATGATAGTCAGGTGGTCCTAAGAGATATAAGGGGTATGTGCTGACCTCTTAGTGACTTGGAACTATGCTTCGCCTCCATTTTGTGTGTATTGTGTTAATACAGTTCGAGAGTTATTCCGAACTAGTATTTCCCTTAGTACGAGAGATACGGGGACTTGATAGCAGAGTATGCCAGCACCATAAATTTTATACGGGGTGTCGATAGTATATATATTATATGAGTGACTAATATATATACTTATATATGGAAACTTTCTAGTGTGCGTATAAGTAGTTAAGTATTGAATAAATCCTCCAAACTTTATTATAAGTGTTCAGGAACTTTGTAACAGTACTGAGATATTCTAAGTAACGTAAGTAATCATGAAGAGATTGATTCTCTAAACTAAATATCCTAGCCTTATTACTTCTCAAGATAAAACTTTATGGAGAATCAGTTAGATAAACTTATGAGTTTAGTAGTATGGTAGGTGTGCACACTAGATGAGAGGTGAGAATTCTCTAAAGAGTGTCGCATACTAACATGGTTGTTACATTCACCGATAAGAATTTTAAATACTTGCTAAATTATTGTTAAAACTATTTTACACTCGGGATCTGACCCATCTTCTGTCAATTTTCTCTCTCTTGTATATATATATATGTATTATAGGTGCCCAGGCACAGGGGCGCCAGGCATATGTTCTTTGGATTGGATGTGCTGCAACTTATGTGGGAGTTGCAAGCCCTTACTTTGGACGACCTCTTCATTGATTCAGTTCTTGTTCTAGTTCGGCATAGTTAGGGCATGTGTCGCCCGATTTCCCATTCAGTTTGGATTTATCCGAGATTTGTATTTATTTATATTTCCAGTATTCAGTACTCATTGGGAGTTAACTCTTGTCAAGATGATTTCATTTATGGTTCTTTAACTTGGTTTTGTTAATCTAGAAGACTTAATTATCTTGTGTTGATTGCCATCCTTAACTTTTATGTGATTCTTAAACTAGTGATTATTTAAAGAGGCTTTCAGGTTGGAAATTTAAAATGAGAATAAGACTTTAAATTATTTTGACACTTAGCGTAATTATTTGGATGTTTAAAATTGGAAATATTTATTTTGCGACAGTGATGCTAAGAATGAACCAACCATTCACCTTGATTTTAATTTAATAAATGACTGATCACCCAGTATTTAATTAGGAGGGGTATCACAAAAAGGGTTTCTCGTGCAAACCATGAGTCCAATTCATGTTTGGTATGGACCATTGGAAAAGGGATTCAAATCCCTTCTAGATTTTGTTGAGCTTTGCTTAAATTGGAGAGTTTCATGAGTCAAATGGGGCCCGGAGTTGGCCGATGGCCTTTTAGAGTAATAAGGGTCATTCATGCAAATCGTGAAGCCAATTTACAACTGGTATGGACCGTTAGAAAAGGGATTAAGAGACATATGAGGTTTCATTGAGCTTTTCTCAGGTTAGAGGGTTGATTAGAGTCAAATGCGGCCCGAAAGCGCTCACGGGCCTCTAGATCAGTTCGTGGAGTAAAAAGGTTTATTCGTGTGAAATGTAAGGTCGATTAGCGTGTGGTATGGCCTGTTGGAAAGTGGATTCAGTTCTCTATGAAGTATCATTGATATTTTTTTAGGATAGAGAGTTAATCAAAGTCAAACGGGGATTGAAAGTGCTCGGTGGCCTATAGAGCAGTACTTGGAGTAGGTTATATGGTTTATATAGGGAGGAGGAGTGTTAGGGAGTTGATAAGGTACCTAAGGGTACTTGGATGGGGTTTCTAGACTCTTTTTTCAAAGAATCTGAATTACCCATTGCTCACTTATATCTAAGAGATTATTTTCGAGGTTGACAAATTTTACCGTCTCTATATTTTCAAATTCACTTATTCCCACCAAATTGAAAAAAAAAGACCTTGATATGTACTTAATCAATGGATTGAGAGAAAATTAAGAGTGATTTTATTCAGATGCACATTCCCAAAGTTTAATTCAAACTATTATTCACTTGAATTGGTTGATCAACACTACTAAATCTAAAAAGGGAGTTGTCTTGTTGTTATGGAGAGATTGAGGCATCATGTAATTCTAAGGAGGAGAGTGTACTTCCTCCTGCACCTTATGGATGTTTAGGTGGATCTCTTATCATCAACACGGGAAAGTCCAATGTTCATAGGTAACTACTCTTGAGTGCATAATTGATATGTACATTCTTGCATTGTATAAAATCTTTTCAAGTTGACTTATAGATTAGAGTGCATCGAGCTTTTTATCACTTATTGGGGGTTATCCTCGTAAAATATGAGTTATGAATTGTTTGTATGTTATGCTTTTTATTCACCTGCATCACACACTCCACCTAGATCTCATATAAAATATATTTAATACTTAAAAATTGAGTGATGATTTTTGCATGAAATGAATTGATCTAGATTTCCTAAATTTTAATTTGATTTGTCACACGTGTTAGGTTGCTTAAAATTCAGAATAAAATTAAAATTATCAAATTTTGGGCAAAATTGAAAATAAACGTATTCAACCCCCACCCCCTCCTCTAGGTTTGTTAGATTTGAACAATCATATTGAGTATACACATCCTCACATATTTTTCTTACTTTTTAAAAATAAGAAAAATGATCTTCCAACTTGATAATCAATTTTATTTGGGTATATAACGTCGAGATGATGCACTCTCACATAATCTCTAAAACACCACATCCAATTGAACATGTAATTTATGATAGGGATGTTATGACTTCCGTATATTCTTCTTTTATGCTCTAACTACAATAAATTCGCCCGTGAGTTACGAATCACCACTCATATGCGTATTTCTATCCTCTTTAGAGACTTTTGCATCAATTTTTTTAATTACTATGAAAATATGAGTCAAGTAACTATCCTAAGGATGTTGTTGATGGTTTAAGATATTTTTGCCCTCCTAAAAATTCTTCAAAATTTTTTAAGCGTGAGTGATAATTTCCCGTGGTTTGAGTACCATATCCTTGTGATATTTCTTGTTTATGTACAGATTTTTAAGCATGACTGATAATTTCCCATGGTTTCGATACCACATCCTCTTGATATTTATTATTTATACCATGATATAATCCCCAACAAATTATCAACAGCATGTCAAATACTTTTTAGGAGATATAATGAACCGTCTCCAAGAAAAATTCTTTGTTATCGATCGAGTCGATCCATGAAGCTAGGCACTTTATTTTACTAAATTTTCATGTTTCCTAATCCACTGGATGGTCCCGTAATGATTGAATTGTAGTCTCGGCTTCATATTGACATACACAATGGTATAATTCCCTCTTAATTGTTCGTTGGTCAAGATAATCAGTCACATGAAGAATATCATGTCTCTTGGGTAAATAAAGGAATTTCCAACAAGTGCAAATAAAATAAAAAGTAGTTAAGAAAAATAAAGGAGACACAAATATACATGGTTCACGAACAAAGTATAGGCTACATCCATGGAACCCTAAGGTCAGTTCCTTCACTATCATAAAGTTCAAATGATAAATCGATTACGAGATACTCAAAGGTCTCACGAACAAACCAAATACAAACACTCTTAGGTGCATACAAATATTCAAATAGGAAGGATCTTACAAAATAGGTCTTCAAAGAACAGTATCAAAACAAGACAGAAAATAGCAAAAAAGTTATTTCTAACAAAACTCTAATAATTTGATGTTGCTTGAATGAATAATTTGCAAAAGGATAACACTTATTATATAGGTGCCAAAGCCCATTTCAAAGGTCCATCAAATATAATGCAAAGTCTTTCCCAAAGTATGCTTTCCATTTATTAAGACTTTGACGAAGAGTTCTAAGATGAGGATTCCCAAAGTGCATGTGCTGATTCATGAATCTTGGAATATGGTGTGATATAAACAATTCTCCCCTTCTCGTCTTATGATAAGAAATCAACTATACCTACAATAGTATTACACTTGTCATGCTTGGATTTTGGCAAAGTTTTAGTTATTATATCTGAACCATTTTCATCGATGTGAACTTTCTCAAGTTGCAACAACTTTAAGTCTAGTACCTCATGAATCCAATGATACCTCACATCAATGTGATTGTACCTTGAATGAAAACTTGAGTTTTAGTTAAATGAATTGCACTTTGACTATCTTAATAAAGAACATTTTTTTAAGAAAAATATATTTATTGAAACATTAGAGATAAAAGCCCTCTCTCATGGCGTACAAACAAATAGAGACCTTGAAGACAAAAATTCAAAGATAAATTGTAGAGGACTTTTGTGAATCAACTTAAATAGATTCTCTAATAGCTCTAGGAAGATCAGTATAATTAAGAAAAATAGAAGAGCATTTTTACAGGATCCATATTTGGCAAGAAAGAGATCTATTAGCTTTTGAGGAACATAACTTGATGAGATAGTCATTATACTGAAGAAATGTGACACCCCGACTAATTAAATTCCGGGTAGCTACTCCTTTATTAAATCAATACAAAATGCCAAGTTGGTTCAGTTAATAGCATCACTGTCGAAAACATTTTTATAATTTCTAACCACCTAGTATTTAAAAAGTAAGTTGCCAAATTTTAATTTAAGTATGATTAACATGCGATAAAAGAATAATGGAAGAACAATATAATCCATTCACCATAACGAAGTAATGAAATAACCAACAAATAGTAATAAGCCCGGAGGAAAAACTCCTCACAACAATTCCACGAATGAAATAATAACATAAGTCTGAATCCTGAATTAATTACATGCCCGAAGTCTGAATAACTGAAATAAATGAAATGCCTCTAAAAGAAATGGGCGACATGCCCTACAATTGATAAATGCTGAATATGGAGTCAAGATAGATGAAGCGTCTACAAGCAAGTCCTGTAACTTCCACAAACAGCTACAGCTCGTCACCTGAATGAGGGTCCTAAGCATGGTGTCCTTGTGGCTGGGCACCTAAAATGGTTTTTACAGAAAAATAGGTTTGAAAGCAAATGGGTCAGACCTCGAAAGTGGAAATCATTTTAAAAACAGCAAGTGTTTTAATATCATTAAAACATTAAATGCAAAATACATGTTAGGACGTGTACTCACATGAAATTCTCACCTCTCGACTACATGTGCACTCCTAACGTACCGTACCCATCTAAATACATACATATCTAACCAAACCGTAATAATTTCTACCCTTTACTACTCGATTCCCAAATTACATTCTAGCGTTATCAATTAAATAGGGGCTCTACATACACTCGGATTATCAATAAGTAATACAATTCTCTATCAATTTACTCGTTATGTTTTCTCAAAACATTACCATAATTATATTCACAATATTAACATGAAAGTTCCCATTAATTAAGTGTTATATTATTCACGTCATAAATATACAATACAAGCACCCCGAGACTAAGCTGCGGTGCACACATACTCTGATATCCATCCCGGTACATCACGTACATAAGGATCACGCATTTCGAATCTCTCAGGAATCGTTCTCAGATAACAACATCACAAATAATGGAGGCGAACACAATCACATCACATGGGTCATGCACATACCTGCGCTCCCACGATCACCAGACTTATTAACATCCCAATAAGTCCTTCTCTGACCTATGTTAATCGAGGTACCAGTCTAAATCCGGGCAACACAAGGATTAGAGGGACCTAAGCGAACGTAAACCTCCCATGATAGCAAGTATGGTAGGTATGTCATACACATAAAATCAATACATATACTAAGTATGAACACATATTAGTAATCACCATAATATATTGGTGGTAAACTTATCAATCTCGTACCGACATATAATACTACACAATTTATATGTTCCCGGTTAATATAATAAATTAGGTCGTCAATAGTTCTCGCATCGTAATAGGCACTCACGTCCTACTCCATAATTTCCCTTAGGTTCAACTACACTTCTAGGTTTTGCTCCTCAATATATCCCAAATATCCCAAATATATCCATGAATCCACAAGGAAGTGTTATCTCTACATATAAACAAGGTTATAGGACACTCGGGATCAAAACAGGCTAAAAAGCCTAAACTGTCAACTCGTTAGAAGTCTCGTTCGAACGAGGCTGTTCGAACGAGAGTTCGTTCGAACGAAGTGGGCTTTCTAACGAGGTCTCGTTCGAAAGAAATCATCGAACGAACTTCACCCTCGTTAGAAGTCAAAGGTCAACTCGTTAGAAGCTCGTTCGAACGAGCTCATTCGAACGACCTGGGCAGGTCTTCTAACGAGTGGCCAGTTTCGAGCCCAAATTTCCTATTTTCGTTTTTCCAACTTCTCTACACCTCAAAACTCATCCAAACATTAATCCAATGAATGTTCAAAGCCACCAATCATCCCTACACATATTTAGGTCTTATACTAACGTGATTTGTGGGGTTAATTCATTCTAACCTCATTCAATTATCAAATCTCTTCATATTTCCCCCAATTTTAAGAACATGAACCCTAGAATTTATAAATCATCCAAGAGCCTAATTAAATCCGTTTTTGTTTCATCCAAATTATAATATCATCAGAATAATCATCTAAATACAAATCTACATGCGATTCCTCATCAAAAATGTAATTTTTACTTCCAATTAAAATGGATTTTTCATTAACTCCCAAGAACAATAAGATTTTATCAATTCCTACACATGGAAGAAACATTCTTTGCAAAATAACGAAATTAAACCACTTGCCTTATTTGAATCTCTGATTTGATGTCGATTTGGTGGAGTATTCTCACTCTCTCTCTGCAGAATCCTCCTCTCTTCTCTCTCTACAAGCTTTCTTGTCCAAGTAACAATGGTGGCTAGGGTTTTTGCCTAAGGAACCTTTGGAACAATTTCTAATAACCCCCGTAGCCCATTAAGTCCTAAGATGTGGTTAGTGGGTTTAGTGGTTAATTACCAAGTCATCTTTTTAATTCCCAATTTTCGTAGGTTTTAATTCCCAAAAATCCAAAATTACCAAACTACCCTTATACGTTGCCGGTATGGCCTAAAAATGCCCCGGGACCCAAACTAAACCCCCGGCTAGTGTTTTCTGACTATTTCGACCCTTTCGGACGCGTTGGCGCACTCAAAACGACCATTCGGTTAATAGAAATAAAATTCACTTTTTAATTAAAATAAATATATTCCTGACGCGACTGTCACACGCGTCTCAACAAAATATCCAAATTGCCGGATTTCAATCTCACGACAAATTTCATAATTCAATATTCATATATAATCATATATGCACATTATATTCAAATACCAACTCGCATCTTGCTAGTATTTTAATCCGGATTAATTTCCAATTAATACGCATTTAATTCAATTAATCCCATAAATAAATATCACAAAAATACGGGGTATTACATACTTCCCCCCTAATAACTGAATTTCGTCCCAAAATTCGAAACTAGAAAGTACCTGGGAAGAACATCTCTGGATAACGTTCGCGCATATCATCCTTGCGCTCCCATGTGGACTCCTCGACATTATGATGTCGCCACTGAACACGCACTAACGGAACTATCTTTGACCTCAAATTCCGCTCACTTCGGTCGAAAATAGCAATCGGCCCCTCCTCGTAGGAGCTATCCGGCTGGAGATCGATGTCCTCCAAAGAGATATGAGAATGAGCCAAATCATCTCTAAGATATTTCCTTAGCGAGGAAATATGAAACACATCGTGAATCCAATGTAAATGCTCCGGTAACCCAAGCCTATACGCAACCGGTCCAATCCGCTCAATAATAGGAAATGGTCCCACATATCTCGGTGCCAACTTCCCTTTCTTCCCGAAACGCATAATCCCCTTCATAGGAGATACTCTGAGCAAAACTTGGTCCCCCACTTTGAACTCTCTGAAGAACCTCTTCGCATCAGCATAGCTCTTCTGCCGATCCTGAGCTACCCGAATGCGACTCCGAATCAATTCTATCCTCGTCGAAGTATCCTGAATTACTTCCGGCCCAAGTAGTTTGTTGTCCCCCACCTCCAACCAACATGCTGGGGAACGACAAGGTCTACCGTATAACGCCTCAAATGGAGCCATGCCAATGGTGGACTGGTAGGAGTTGTTGTAAGCAAACTCCACCAGTGGAAGATACTGCTCCCATCCACCCCCAAAATCAATGATACTCATACATAGCATGTTCTCCAACATCTGGTTTGTACGCTCGGTCTGCGGGTGATACGCCGTACTCAACCACAATTCCGTGCCCATGGCCTCCTGAAAACTTTCCCAAAACCGTGAAACAAATATCTTGTCTCTGTCAGACACGATATTTAAGGGTACACCATGAAGTCTCACTATCTCTGCAATAAAGAGTTGGGAATACTGTCCCGTAGTGTAGTCTGTCCTTACGGGTAGAAAATGAGCGACTTTGGTCAACCTGTCCACAATCACCCATACGGAGTCATGACCTCTCTGTGACGTAGGTAACCCTGTGATAAAGTCCATGGATATGCTCTCCCACATCCACATCGGGACCTCCAATGGCTGTAGAAGTCCTGCCGGTCTCTGATGATCCACTTTTACTAGCTGATAAGTGATAAATTTGGAAACAAACGCGGAAATATCTCTCTTCATCCCGCTCCACCAATACTATCGTCTCATGTCTTGGTACATTTTGTCCCCACCGGGATGTACCGCGAACCGTGAGCCGTGCGACTCTGCCATCACCTCGTGTCGCGATTCCTCCCCTTCCGGAACTACCAATCTCCCATTGAAGTGTAATCCCCCGTCTGAGCTAACGGTATAGGATTCGGCTCCCTCTGCCAATAATCGGACTATCTGCTCTTGATAGAACGAGTCATTTGCCTGTGCCCTTACTACCTTCGTGACAATCTGCAGTGTAACGGTCATCACAGACATGAACGATCGAGCCACTACATCCTGGTGTCCCAACTCCTTCCACTTGGCTTTCCACACCCCTGCCACCTCATCTACTGGCCTACGGCTCAACGCGTCTGCTACCACGTTAGCCTTCCCCGGGTGATATTGGATATCAAACTGATAATCCTTCACAAACTCAAGCCACCTTCGCTGCCGCATATTCAACTCCTTTTGCGTGAATAGGTACTGTAGGGACTTGTGGTCCGTGAACAATCGAAACTTTTCCCCCAAAAGGTAATGTCTCCAAATACGAAGGGCAAATACAACTGCCGCCAACTCCAAGTCATGAGTGGGGTAATTCTTCTCGTGAGGCTTTAGCTTACGGGAAGCATAAGCTATGGCCTAACTCTCCTGCTGTAATACACCTCCAAGTCCTTACACGGACGCATCGGTGTAAACTAAATACTCAACTCCCGGTCTCGGCAATGCTAACACAAGTGCTGAGGTCAACTTATCCTTCAACTCATCAAATGCCAACTGACAGGCATCACTCCAGATGAATGGCACACCCTTACGAGTCAGATGTGTTAAAGGACCCGCTATCTTCGAAAATCCCCGAATAAACCTCGTGTAGTATCCTGCTAATCCCAAGAAACTACGGATCTCTGTCAGTGTCATGGGCTGTCCCCACTCCCTCACCGCGGATACCTTCCCCGGACCCGATCAGAAATAATGTGACCCAAAAACCGGACCTCCTTCAGCCAAAACCCGCACTTCTCATACTTTGCATACAATTCGTTCTGACGTAGCGTCTGCAAAACCTGCCTCAAATGCTCGGCGTGCTCCTCCTCTGTCTGGGAGTAAACTAGAATATCATCGATGAAGACAATGACAAACTGATCTAGGAAATCCCTGAACACCCTATTTATCAAGTCCATAAACACTGCTGGAGCGTTGGTCAAACCAAAAGGCATAACCCGAAACTCGTAAGAACCATATCTCGATAAGAACGCAGTCTTTGAGACGTCCTCCTCCCTGATACGCAACTGATGGTATCCTGATCGCAAATCAATCTTCGAGAAGAAAGAAGCTCCTCTTAATTGGTCGAATAAGTCATCGATTCGAGGCAACGGATACTTATTCCGTATCGTGACTTTGTTAAACTCTCGGTAGTCCACACACAGTCTCAGTGAACCATCTCTCTTCTTCACGAATAACACAGGGGCACCCCACGGAGAAGTACTCCTCCGTATAAACCCCTGGCCCAACAACTGCTCAATCTGATCTCGTAGCTCTCGCATCTCTGCCGGAGCCATACGGTATGGTGCGCGTGCTATAGGTCTCGTATCCGGCAATAAGTCTATGACAAAGTCTATCTCTCGACTGGGGGGTAGGCCTGGTATCTCCTGAAACACATCGGAATACTCCCTGACAACCGGGATCGAATCTAAAGGAATCACAACCTCCTTAGAGGTATCCTCCTCTATGTAGTACAAATGAGCGGTCGAACCTCCCTCTGGGCGAGGCATCGCCACTACAAACATCTCTTGCCTCGGAATGGCAAAAACAATGCTCCCACCGAAGCAATCAATCATGGCTCTATAATCAGCGAGCCAATCCATACCGATAATCACATCGCGTACATGCATATCTAATACTAACATGTCTGCAGGTAATACCAGACTACCAATCTCTACCCCCACTCCCCAGTATATAAAGAAAATAAGTGACCCACTCCCCAATGGTGAGTCCAAACACGTCACTGTGCTCTCTGCTGTGGCTAACAACCCTAAGGCTTTCGCAAAATGTGTAGCTATAAAACAGTGCATTGACCCCGTATCAAACAAAACCCGACCCATAGTACCATGGATAGGAAACGTACCCTCAATCGCGGGTGGTGCCTGTGGAGCTGCTGCCTGGTGGACGTTATAGACACGTCCATACTGTAACTGCCCCTGCTGCACAGGAACTGCTAGAATGGCTGGAAGAGCTGGCACCTGGGCTGGAGCTGGAAGAGCAGGTGGAAAAAGTGGCCTCTGTGGCTCATGTCGAGCACCCTGCTGCTACTGCGGGGCCCTGCCCCTATCAGGACAGTCCTGGCATTTATGGCCAGTCTTGCCACAAACGAAACACTTCCCCGGGAAGTTCCCCCCTCTCTGTCCTTGCTGCCCCCGGCCCTAGTGGTCGTTACCGTTCCTCCACTGGCCCTGCTGAAACTGTTGTTGACCATTCTGACCCTGTTAGTTCTGATGGCTGTTCGGACCCTGATGGCCCTGCCAGAAACCTCCCTGTCCGTGCCTGAAATTTCTCGACCTGAACGTCTTGTGATCCCCTTGCTGGGAACCCTGATCACCCTGCCTCTGTCCCTGAACAGAATGTGCCCCACTGGCACCATTTCCCCCAGTCCTGCCCTGATGGCTGGACTCTCCTGACCTCTTGCCTTCAGTCATGTGAAAGCGATGATCCTGGCAGTGTAATAGTGCAGCGTTAACCACATCAGAGTAAGTGGCCAACGATAGGTTTCCCAACAAATGCTGACGGATCCTCCAAGTCAACCCGTCTGTAAATTTCTGTATCTTCTTCTCCTCTATCGGTATCTCATCCGGAACAATATTCATAAGATCAGTGAATTCGGACTCATACTCGGCCACAGTCTTACCCTCCTGCTTGAGGCTCATCAACTTCCTCCTCATCTCCGTGTGAACAGCTGACGGAAAGTACTTACGGTCGAACCGCACCCAAAACTCTTGGACAGTGAGAGTGTCTCTCTCCTCCACGGTAGTAATAGACTCCCACCATTGCAGTGCAGACCCCACTAGCTTAAAGGTAGCTAGTATCTGCTTCTGGACATCGGTGCACTCATACATCCTCAAGTGCCCCTGAATATCCTTCCTCCACTGACTCGAAACTACCACATCGGAGCTACCTGCAAACTCCGGAGGGTGTGCTTTCTGAAAAGCATCACGTACACGTTCCCAAGCAGACGGGAATGCATGTGCCTGAACTAGCGCGGCTACTGGCGCCTGAGGTGGTGCCTGCTAAACTACGGCTAGTGCGGCATTTACCCCCTGGGCCACAATGGCAGCAACCTCGGCGGCATTCATCGTGCCCTGAACTGGTGCAGGCTGTGGTTCTGGCATTGCATCCCTGGGAACCCGTTGTGCACGTCGTGGAGGCATCTGAAATAAGAATGAAGTTTATAAGTTCGCAGTTATAAACTTAAAATAGCTGACGAACGTAGCATATACAAGAGAACACAACAGTCCTAAAATATAGGGCTCTACATCAAAGAAAGCTCAGCGGAAACATAATAAGCCGTTCAGATCCTAAAGGACACTAGAACCTGATGCTATGATACCACCAGTGACACCCCGACTAATTAAACACCAGGTAGCTACTCCTTTATTAAATCAATACAAAATGCCAAGTTGGTTCAGTTAATAGCATCACTGTCGAAAACATGTTTATAATTTCTAACCACCTAGTATTTAAAAAGTAAGTCGCCAAATTTTAATTTAAGTCTGATTAACATGCGATAAAAGAATAATGGAAGAACAACATAATCCATTCACCATAACGAAGTAATGAAATAATCAACAAATAGTAATAAGTCCGGAGGAAAAACTTCTCACAACAATTCCACGAATGAAATAATAACATAAGTCTGAATCCTGAATTAATTACATGCCCGAAGTCTGAATAATTGAAATAAATGAAATGCCTCTAAAAGAAATGGGCGACATGCCCTACAACTGATAAATGCTGAATATGGAGTCAAGATAGATGAAGCGTCTACAAGCAAGTCCTGTAACTTCCACAAACAGCTACAGATCGTCACCTGAATGAGGGCCCTAAGCATGGTGTCCTTGTGGCTGGGCACCTAAAATGGTTTTTACAGAAAAATAGGTTTGAAAGAAAATGGGTCAGAGCCCGAAAGTGGAAATCATTTTAAAAACAGCAAGTGTTTTAATATCATTAAAACATTAAATGCAAAATACATGTTAGGATGTGCACTCACATGAAATTCTCACCTCTCGACTACATGTGCACTCCTAACGTACCGTACCCATCTAAATACATACATATCTAACCAAACCGTAATAATTTCTACCCTTTACTACTCGATTCCCAAATTACATTCTAGCGTTATCAATTAAATAGGGGCTTTACATACACTCGGATTCTCAATAAGTAATACAATTCTCTATCAATTTACTCGTTATGTTTTCTCAAAGCATTACCATAATTATATTCACAATATTAACATGAAAGTTCCCATTAATTAAGTGTTATATTATTCACGTCATAAATATACAATACAAGCACCCCGAGACTAAGCTACGGTGCACACATACTCTGCTATCCATCCTGGTACATCACGTACATAAGGATCACGCATTTCGAATCTCTCAGGAATCGTTCTCAGATAACAACATCACAAATAATGGAGGCGAACACAGTCACATCACATGGGTCACGCACATACCTGCGCTCCCACGATCAGCAGACTTATTAACATCCCAATAAGTCCTTCTCTGACCTATGTTAATCGAGGTACCAGTCTAAATCCGGGCAACACAAGGATTAGAGGGCCCTAAGAGAACGTAAACCTCCCATGATAGCAAGTATGGTAGGTATGTCATACACATAAAATCTATACATATACTAAGTATGCACACATCTTAGTAATCACCATAATATATTGGTGGTAAACTTCTCAATCTCATACCGACATATAATACTACACAATTTATATGTTCCTGGTTAATATAATAAATTAGGTCGTCAATAGTTCTCGCATCGTAATAGGCACTCACGTCCTACTCCATAATTTCCCTTAGGTTCAACTACACTTCTAGGTTTTGCTCCTCAATATATCCCAAATATCCCAAATATATCCATGAATCCACAAGGAAGTGCAATCTCTACATATAAACAAGGTTATAGGACACTCGGGATCAAAACAGGGTTAAAAGCCTAAACTGTCAACTCGTTAGAAGTCTCATTCGAACGAGGCTGTTCGAACGAGAGTTCATTCGAACGAAGTGGGCTTTCTAAAGAGGTCTCGTTCGAACGAAATCATCGAACGAAATTCACCCTAGTTAGAAGTCAAAGGTCAACTCGTTAGAAGCTCGTTCGAACGAGCTCGTTCGAACGACCTGGGCAGGTCTTCTAACGAGTGGCCAGTTTCGAGCCCAGATTTCCTATTTTCGTTTTTCCAACTTCTCTACACCTCAAAACTCATCCAAACATTAATCCAACGAATGTTCAAATCCACCAATCATCCCTACACATATTTAGGTCATATACTAACGTGATTTGTGGGGTTAATTCATTCTAACCTCATTCAATTATCAAATCTCTTCATATTTCCCCCAATTTTAAGAACATGAACCCTAGAATTTATAAATCATCCAAGAGCCTAATTAAATCCGTTTTTGTTTCATCCAAATTATAATATCATCAGAATAATCATCTAAATACAAATCTACATGCGATTCCTCATCAAAAATGTAATTTTTACTTCCAATTAAAATGGGTTTTTGATTAACTCCCAAGAACAATAAGATTTTATCAATTCCTACACATGGAAGAAACATTCTTTGCAAAATAACGAAATTAAACCACTTGCCTTATTTGAATCTCTGATTTTGATGTCGATTTGGTGGAGTATTCTCACTCTCTCTCTGCAGAATCCTCCTCTCTTCTCTCTCTACAAGCTTTCTTATCCAAGTAATAATGGTGGCTAGGGTTTTTGCCTAAGGAACCTTTGGAACAATTTCTAATAACCCCCATAGCCCATTAAGTCCTAAGATGTGGTTAGTGGGTTTAGTGGTTAATTACCAAGTCATCTTTTTAATTCCCAATTTTCGTAGGTTTTAATTCCCAAAAATCCAAAATTACCAAACTACCCTTATACGTTGCCGGTATGGCCTAAAAATGCCCCGGGACCCAAACTAAACCCCCGGCTAGTGTTTTCTGACTATTTTGACCCTTCCGGACGCGTTGGCGCACTCAAAACGACCATTCGGTTAATAGAAATAAAATTCAATTTTTAATTAAAATAAATATATTCCTAACGCGACTGTCACACGCGTCTCAACAAAATGTCCAAATTGTCGTATTTCAATCTCACGACAAATTTCATAATTCAATATTCATATATAATCATATATGCACATTATATTCAAATACCAACTCGTATCTTGCTAGTATTTTAATCCGGATTAATTTCCAATTAATACGCATTTAATTCAATTAATCCCATAAATAAATATCACAAAAATACGGGGTATTACAAGAAAATCCTTAATTTTTTTAATATCTTCCCTTATAATCCATGGAGATGTTGATGAAAATGAGGAGATACTGTAAAAAATAATTTTTGAATAAATTTCAATTTCTATGTTAAAAATGTGTTTCTCCTTGCATAAATTGATCCTAACCATAATAGCTTGAATATGAGCTTCAAGAGATGAACCTCTAGGAAAAGTGTATGAAGAAGCCAAATGAATTGACCAACATCATTTCTAACAATAACTCTAATACCCAGATTATTCATTGTCTTAGCAGTTAAGTTGAGTTTAAGTCTAACTCTTGGAGGACATTCCTAAGGCACAACTTTGAAACAAGATATGGTATGCTTAAAATTGAGAGAAAAAGCAGTTATAACCTCAGTACTTAATTCTTATGTTCCATGCTTGAAGTTGGAATTTTTATATATTTCTTGATATCACCATTGAAATAACCAAGTTAGCTCTCATTGATTTACCTTCAAAAATAGCTTTATTTCTAGCAAGACAAATCTCCCAGATGATACTAACTAGAATGATCTTATGTAGCCATTGAGAAATTTTTGAATTACCTGATTATGATTACCCTTGTATTATCGAGCCATGAATAGAGGAAGGTATTTGAGTAACTCCCATTAAGAAGCAAAAATGATTCCAAACTTTAAGAGCTATAGAACCTGAGATAAATAGATGGTTTAGAAATTCACCATTCATATGGCAACACTGACATCTCGAAGCCAATCTAACTCCAACCTTTTGAATTATCTCTTAAACAGGAGCACAATTAGATAAGGTTTTCCACAAAAATTTAGATATATTAGGAGGAATTTGTGGATACCAAATAAAGTTGAAAGCCAATTAGGATATCTTAGAGTTTTGAATTATCTCATAAGTAGAAGAAAATGAGAAAGTTCCACTAGAAGAGGGCTTCCACATCAGAACATTATCTATCTAGATAGAATTAGTCTCCATATGGGTTATAACAGTGTCCACAGCTTATTTAATTATCTTATTGGACTTGGGTTTCACCATCATTTTAACCTAAATGATGGTGAGTTACTCATTTTCTACTTATTTATGCGGATGATATTATAATAACTTAAAACTATTCTTCTCATATCGCCCACTTAATTAAAAAATTTGCTAAGCTGCTCTCTTCGAAAGATTTGGGTTTATGGGATTATTTTCTTATTCTCGAAGAAGTATTTATTTCTCAAGGAATTCACTTGACATAATCCAAGTACATTTTCGACTTTCTTGATTGGATATTGAAACTCTATCCAAGTTTTAAAAAAAATAATTGTAATCTGCAATTGTTTATTTTGTTCATGTGACTATTCAATCAATAGTTTTAATGTTTATCAATTACAGGTTTGGCCTTTGACAAACGTTTACTAACCAATTGTTCATATTTTCAAGTAAGTATTTCGCAGTTATGTAACAAACATCAATATGCAGTTTTTCATTACTCATATTTTATGAAAAATAAATTACTAATTATGAATATATCATTTCAGTATTGTTCAAGTTATACATAAAATTAATTGAAATTATTACATCTTCAACTATATATGTAAAATAATATATGTTTCCCATGTATTAATTTCTACATTGAAGACACGTAATACTCTCTCCATTTCAAACATTATAAAAAAATAAACTTGTCTTAAAGTGGTTGTTCATGTTTCGTTTGATGAGAACGAGATAAGTAACATCGATGAGATCAAACAATTCCAAGATGCAAGATGGGTATCTGCACAAGAAGATGTTTGGAGAATTTTTGAATTCGTGCTAAATGAAATCAAGCCCACTGTGATAAACCTTCAACTCCATTTTCCAAATAAGCATAGTGTCACATACATGGAGAACAAAAACTTAAACAATGTGCTAGATACCCCGAACATTAGCAAGACAATGCTAACAGAATTCTTCAATATGTGCTCTAGATTCAGTGAGGCACGCCAATATCTATATAGGGAATTTCCAGAGCATTATGTATGGGACAACCAATCTAAAACTTGGTCAAAAAAGAAGAATAAACTCGACGTAATGGGCCGAGTGAATGGTGCAAATCGTGCAGAATGGGAACACTACTATTTAAGAATTCTTCTAAATCACGTCAGAGGTCCGACATCATTTGAAGACCTACTAACTTGGAATGGAATCACTTATATGGCATTTAAGGAGGCCGCCCAAAAATGTGGACTATTAGAATAAGACAATAGCATTACTGATTGACTCTCAGAAGCAGATACTTTTCATATGCCGGAGGCAATAAGAAGATTATTTGTAATTATTTTAGTTTACTGCGAGCCCTCTCATGTGAGGAAATTATGGGAAACAAACTTTAAATTTTTATCCGAAGACTTTAAAAGACTACACCCGCATTCTTAGGCAGCACAAAAAGATTACACATTAAATAATATCTGTTTCTTTCTAGATTTAATGGGAAAATCGATAAAGGACTTTGACTTGCCTTCATATAGAACTAGCGCCTTATCATAAAACAACACAAGTCGCAGAGAAATTATCGATGAACTCAATGTCGAGACACCAGAAGAAGACTACAATTTCTGTATGCATTTAAATGTAGACCAAAAACATGCATACTTCATTATACTCGACAGGGTGATTGCTGAAAATTCAGGTTCATTCTTCGTTGATGGGCCTGGTGGGACTGGAACGACACATCTCTATAGAGAATTACTTGCTGACATTAGAAAGAGAGGTATGATTGCACTTGCTACAACAACATCAGGAGTAGCTACATCATTATTGCCCGGAGGTCGAACTGCACATTCTCGCTTCAAAATACCTATTCTTGCCAATAACCCAAGCTTATGTAACATTCCTAAGCAAAGTGGCACAACAGAACTCATACAGGAAGCAAGAATCATAATTTGGGATGAAGCACCAATGGCAAAGCGATTTGCGATCGAAACTCTTGATAGGACATTAAAGGATTTAATGGATAGTATTCAACCTTTCGGTGGCAAGGTGATTGTCTTCGGGGGAGATTTCAGGCAAGTACTACCTGTAGTACGTCATACGTCACGATTGGAAACAGTAAATGCTAGCATTGTGATGTCGCCTCTTTGGACTACAATGAAGGTATTACCTTTAACAATAATAATGCGTGCCAAAAATGATCAAAAGTTTAGCAATTTCCTTCTAAGGATTGGAAATAGGACGGAAGAATCAACACCTGATGATTTGATAATTCTTGTTGATGAAATGGTCATATGTCCATGAGAAAATGAAGGCCCCAAACATTCTCTCATTGACGTTATCTTCCCATCATTAAATATAAATGCCATCTCGCAAAACTTCTTAACAGATCGAGCAATTCTTGCAACAACAAATGAGCATATAGACTCACTCAACGATATGATGATTGATATGTTCCCCAGAGAATTGAAGACATTAAATATCTTTGATGAAGTTGTGGATGACACGCACAACTATTACCAAGAAGAATTTTTAAATTTTTTAATGCCGAATGGATTGCCACCACACGCATTGAAACTTAAACATAATTATCCAATCATTCTTCTACGGAATATAAATCCATCAATTGGATTATGTAATGGAACAAAAATGCTGTACAAAGGTTTTTCAGATAATTTCATCCCCGTCGAAATTTCAATTGGCCAGCATATGGGCCGAAATGTCCTACTGCCTCGCATTCCCCTATCCCCAACAGAAAATGAGAGATACCCTTTTCAATTCAAAAGGAAACAATTTCCTATTCGTTTATGTTTCGTTATGACAATAAACAAAGCCCAAGGATAAACAATTGCTAACGTTGGTGTTTACTTTCCAAGAAACGTCCTCTCACATGGCCAAATATACGTCGCTCTATCGAGAGGAACTTCAATGACAACGACAAAAGTACTCCTCAACTCGGAAAACTCTAGGAAGAAGAATGTCACCAAAAATATTGTTTACAAAGAAATTCTGTTGGCATCAAGGTACAAATAAATTTAATCTCCTATTCGTTAGTTATAAACTTAGATTTTTTATACTTCAACTCTCTTTCATTCCTACTAACTTAATTTCTATCACTTTACAATAAAATATATTACACATATTTTCATATTGTTTAAATTAAATAGGCAAAATTCTTACTCATCTGATGGTGTCACCGGGGATCGAAATTGAGGAGTACAAAATGATCAACAATCTGCACCGCTTTGTGGAAAATCGTTTGTCAAGTAATGCGAAGAGGCAAAGTAGAAGCGTACATAAATTCAAGAGGATCAGACAATGTTTTAAAAATAATCTTGATGGATGAAGAGGTTCAAATTCTTCTACTTAAATTATTTAAAATTATTTACATGATTATTTCATGTATCATAAATTTACTGACCAAAAAACATATATAGGGATCTAGAATTCAAGCAATCGTATGGAATGAAGACATAAAAAGATTTGAGGATCTGCTTCATATTCATAAACAATATTCCATTAATAATGGTATGGTCAAGGGAGTCAATGATGCATACTCAACCGTTCACGAGAAAATAGAGTTGTCCTTAAATAAATACACTGAGATCATTGAACGAAATCATTATTTCATATTCCCTTCAATGTTCTATAAATTCATCTCCATTGAAGATCTGCTCGCACAAAAATTGGAAGAGAAAACATATGGTAAATATTAATACATATGTTTTACTCTAACAATTATAAAACTCTTTATTTCTATCTTATCTCAATTTTTCATCCATACAGATGTGATAGCATTTGTGATAAATGTCCAACAAATGAGGACCATTAGAAAACCATCTAACTCAGCTAAAGTAAATTTGCACGATATAAACCTTCGAGATACAAAGTATGAATTCTAAATGAAACATTTCAATTACAATACTAAGTTTCCTTCACATTTTTTAATATATTATTTCATGTTATCATTTATTATTTATCACAGATTCCAATCATTGAAGTTCACTTTGTGGGGTGACTTAGCAGACAATGAAGGACAACAATTGAGTAACTTAGTAGCATAATTTCCTATAATAGCTGTTTCTTAAGATAAACTTTCATCTTACGAAGGTAAAAAATTCTTTTTCAATACACCCCAAAGTTACTAAATCTCCTACTACTTCAAACTTAATAAATGCATTCTTAACAGGTGAATATAGCCTGACCAGTGTCTCAAAGACTACAATTCAGATTGACCCCAATATCATACAGGCTACTGAATTAAAACAATGGTCAAATATTGTTTCCTCACGCAATTTAACTTCATCAATGCATATATTAATTGAAAAAAATGTCTACTACGGGTTATCAAGCTCACTGCAATCCACACAATTCCAAAAATTTGCTTCACCCCCACCAAAAATTATCGAGAATGCGGATAATGTTTCTATTCGTGATATTATTAATGGAATCACATCAACTAAGGAGGTAATCCTTAAATTAATGTCAATTCACTTTACATGTATAATATTTTCATTGTCATAACATAACATATACATTTTTTTCACATACAACAGAATCTTTTCTGTTCTTTCGTCACTATGATTATGGAGGTCAGAAACAAACAAAACCCATGGTATGATGCTTGCAATGAATGCAACAAGAAAGTCACTGTTGCAAATGGAATTGGAACTGTCCTAAATTGTGGTTCCTTAAATTCAAATTACACCACGAGGTAAAATAAATAATTTATTATTCCTTAAATTTTTTTTTTACACAACTCATATATAAAGCTTTACTTACACATTATTGAAACAAAAAAAAGGTATTTACTTCAATTTGTGGTCCAAGACGTCGATGAAAGAGCATCAGACACCTTATTCGAGGAAGCCGAGTCTTTTATTGGCTGCAACATTCTAACTTTCATCGCTTCTAAGGATAAGGTAATATCATTTTTATTAACAAATCAAATTCGTCCATATATTCAATACGCTCAATACTAATTACATATAATTAATATTCAAAGATTTTTTAATTCGCAGGGAATTTTTCACTCAGAATATATTCGAAAGTTATACACGTGCATTGGGAAATTCCACAAATTCTACATTAAAGGGAGAACGCTTAAAGAAAGCTTGCACGTTTCGTCGCTCCTAAAGTTGAAGAGGAAGAAGAAACTTTCAATCCTAACAAACGTCAAAAGCAACAAATTTAAGCATTAAATTCTCAGTATTTAGGATTACCCACTGTTATTATCAAATGTTGTCTTTCAATAACTAAGATTTGGAATTTGCTTTATGAAACTCTATTTAACTTTTTTTTAATGATATTTCATTATAAATCATTTCAAGATAATTTTTTTTTCATATGTTTATTCTGATTATATATACATACATGTTTCTGTGTATTTCTTCGTGCTTTTGAGTAGGAAGTTCTCAATTCGTTTGTCATATATTTAGAGTATTCACATGAATATATTGTATAGATGCTTCGTACTAGGTACTTTATGTTATATTCTAACAAAATAAATTCTACATAATATGTTGTAAGTATATTTATTACTTTTTCCTTCACAGATTTGCAGTGGAAGATTAATATCTGGAAACATGCACACGTGAAACGCACGTGGGCACAACTAGTATAAAGTAAAAGTTTCACTTTGTTTGGGACGTTACATTTCCAAATGGTGTCCCATTACTTGTTTGGAGTTGATGTGATGCAAGTCAGTGCCTAGTTTTAATTTTCGTCATGTCTATTTTGATAAATGCCTTGTACCCACTCCTCGTTGAATAAATTTAATCTTTTCTTAATTCCATACCTCAACATCTACTACCTTAGACGTCGACAAAGGATTTTTTAGAATCTCAGTTGCAATTTCATTCAAAAAACTAGTTTTGAATATTCCTCGTTCCACGTTTTGGTGTAGTATTTCATAATGTTCAGTAACTTTGCTCAATTCTTATAGATCATAGGGTTGGTTAAGTCTTGAATTTTTTGGTTCATGGTATCCATTTTATAACGGCCTGACCCAAAATTTGGGGTTGTTCATATGTTAACCCGATCTGGTCCGACTGCATTATGTGTAAAGTGATGTGAAATAATCTAAATAATGTTTCTAGTTAATTTTAACTAATTTAAATTACTATGCAAGCAAGCAATTCCATTTTGAGAGCATGCAATAATAATAATAATAATAATAATAATAATAATAATAATAATAATAATAATAATAATAATAATAATAATAATAATAATAATAATAATAATAATAATAATAATAATAATAATAATAATAATAATAATAATAATATTATTATTATTATTATTATTATTATAGAACCCATTAGACAATGTTCTAGGGTTCAAATAATTAAATCTACTAACATAAAAAGTAAGAATTACTTACCTATAAAATGGTTTTAAAAGTTAGAATCTCAGATAACGTGCCCTAACAAAGGGAACATGTGTGAATCAATGCCCAATAGAAATTTCCTAACAAACGCAATACAAAAATAATCAACATAAAAATGCGTGAAATATTATACCCAGTATAATTCTACCTAGCTCTACATGCAACTACTATACAATATACGCATTCACTATTTTTTTCAATATAATATCTTTATGTCCAGTTAAATACTACTAGCCCTTATCTTCATAAGTTGCCATTTTTATTCCAAAATTTTCCTTTAAACCATTAACTCACACGATCAGTTTGGAAAATCATATTCTTGAACTATCTTTTAAACGTACGGTTTACTTTCAAAAGCATCCATTTGTATTCAAATTAACACATGCCTAGTGTTTTTTAAAACAGTAGTTCAACGTAGGCACCCGGTGTTTAAAAATAATCATTTATACATAAAATATCAAGCCTTAGTATTGTGTTCCATCCTAGGATAAATTAGACATCCAATTATTAACTCTTTATCCTTTTGGAATATATAAAATTACTCACACATACCCGTGTTATTCTTAGATTTATACCCCGCAATGGGATTGCTTACTCATCTAATAGCCATCTTTTATTCTTTTAATTAATAATTACGAGCTCCTTTATTTCACTTCAAGTTCGGATATCATTAATTTCTTTTCTTACATATTTACCATGATTGTGGACCGTGTTGTTTAAAAATACATAATGTAAATTTTACAATCATTTATTAACTAATTATCTATTTGTTTAAAATTTATCAATTCCATTTATCCTGATTAATTTCATTTTTTTTAGTTCACTGAATCACATTTATGTTTACGGGCTCTTACCACTAGCTATAAATGACACGACTATTTCTTTTCTGACAGTGATTTTTGGTCTAAGACGAATCTGCACCCCAGGCCTTCGATTCCTTCTTAAATTTGTCCCGATTACTCCTAACTGAAAACTCTTTCACTTTTCATTAGTTTCATTTTCTTGCAGTCAAATTGCTATTTTTATCAAAACACTCGGCCTACGTTGTATTTAACGAAATACCTAACTTACGTCATATTTAAAACTTATATAAGCACAATTTATAAGTTCTCTTTTCATATTTTAATATTATAGACCCAACAAATTGCCAAACCACACAAAAACACTTTATGCATAATTTATACTTTTAATTTCGTTTATACACTTGAACATATACATATTTGTCTTTTTGAACCTTTTTAGAGTTAAACCATTTAACTCAACATTTAAGGTTTATTTTGTAATTTTCTAAAATATCAAGATTAATTTGTAATTTCTTTACAAAGTTTATGTCCAACACCATTTACATATTAAGGTTAATTCCCAAAACCACAAGTTTAGGGCACTTTTTATAATTTTTCCAAACTTTTGGAGTTGTTTTACAATATTAAAACTCCAAGGGCCAATTTGCTATTTTACAAAGTTTAAAGGATATTTTTCGATTATCCATAATTTTGGGGGCCATGTTGTTATTATCAAAAAGTTGAGAGACATTTTTGCTAATATTTTCTAAAAATACATATTAGGGCCATAAATCAGTTTATAACAAGTCTAAGGTCAAAACTATAATTTCTTGAAAGTTTGGAGTCGAAACTATTTTTATTAAGTTTAAGGGTTAAAAACATAATTTATAACACAATATAATCCCAAATAATTATTTACCCAATGTTTTGGCTTTTAAACACATCCCTTAAATTTACATTTTTATTTTGAAATAAAATAATACCCATTTTAACCGAACCCATAAAATAATTAGCACCACAAAAATACATGTATATAACATATATATAAATCATTTTACAAGTAAAATACATTCTGAAATTTACTAATACCCAAAATACCATATAATTCAAATATGTTTTTTATTTAATGAAATGCATTCCTACCATGAAAAATAACACAATAATACATCATTCCTACTTCTTTAAAGCCAAAATATGAAGAATATGATTGGTCTAGTGTGGTAGCTCCCATCTCCAAAGGTGGCCTCAAAGAGATACCAATCTTTCCTCAATGAGAGTACACTCTAATATAATTCTTCCTCTTGCATTTTTTTCTCCAAAATACTTCAAAAGCACCCCCTATACACCTACAAATACCCACATGTTTTTGGTTTATTTCGTCTCTCATGTCATGTTGGCATAAGGACTTTGGAGAGAAAATAAGTGCTTATTTACTTTGCGGAACGGTTTTGTTTTCTCACCAAGACCTATATAATCCTATTTAATAAATAAAAGGAATATGTGATTGATAATTCTTTGGACCCATTTTGATATTATATTTATAAGTAATAAACATTTTGATATTTTATAGTTGATGAAGAAAAAAATGGACGCATTTAAATATCTCATAAATCAACCAAAATTGTGTGCATTCAGCTGCCAAAGCGGCCCCCACTATCGACACACTAAGACAGTTATAGTGGCCTAGGGGGATGGTTATAGAATTTAGGCTTGAAAAACAAATTCCCTCTGATTTTTTTCTTTACTTTCTAAACTCAATTTGTGTTACGATTACATCCCACTAAGTTCATATTAATTTTCTAAATCACTTAACTAACTTAATAATCATCCCATTCTTCCAAATTAAGTTATGTTAAACTAGGCCCAACAATATGGGCTCTTAAGGATGAAACCGTCCATAACCCACCCAAAATAATATGTTTGGATCCCATTAATTGTGTTTGTGAGTAAAAATGGTTTGAGTGATCCAATAAGACGATTTGTTGGCGGGTCATTAGCGGGTCAAAATGATTTTGGAACTTCTCAAAAATGAAACTCAAATTACCAAAGAGTTTAAAGATTTTGTTTATTTAAGTACTTGTATATTTTTTTCAAAATTATTATACCATATTTATCCATATATGGTATAATAATTATTTTTTCAAAAAACAAAAAGCGAGTCAACCTGACTCGATCCCAATCTGACCCGACCCGACCCTGATTTGACCAACCCGACCCAACCCGTCTAAATTATTCTGTCCAACCCGCTTTTGACCCACCCAAATTTATTCGTATCCATTTTTTACCCTTCCATAACCGCCCATTTTCCACTACTATGCTAAACCAACACTTAATTCAATGATTGATCCATACCACTTCAATAATTTCTCAATTAACCCTACTAAAATTAACCAATGCATGCTCGATTCATTTAATGTAGTTGACCTTATATAATTTAATTCCTATAAATTGTAATACCCCATAATTTTGAGAGCATATTTTTTTATATTCTATAAGATTTCAGTCGGGATACTTTATTTTAAATGGAAATATTTTTTTTATATTACATCTAAAATTAATTTATTTTGGTTTTAAATCGAATCAAATATTTAAATTCAAAATTAAATGGGTTTTGGGCATTTTGTAATGAGTTACATATGTAAAGTAGGCAATTTTAAATTAGAGGACAATATAATAATATGCATTAGCTTAGGCTCCAAGATAGGGTTTGAGAAAGATACTATATAAGGACTATTATGGGTGATTATAAGTAAAGGAAGATGAAAAACAAAGGAAAAAAACGAAATTACCTAATTTTTCATGTAGATTCCAAATCTAAAGTCGAATTGGTAGTTTAGATAATGCTTGGATCTGAATTTTTTGGGTTTTCAAAGCAGGCCTAGAATGGTGGATTTTGACTCGCTCGAGGTAGTTTTATTCTTCCATGGTTAATTTAGTGTGCTACACTTATTCAATCTTGATTGAATATTTATATTCATTCTATGTGTTTCATTTATATGTATTGTATGATCGTATAGTATATTCGTTCTTGCACCCATTTTGTATGTGTTATTTTCATGCCGTGTAGTTTGGGATAACGAAACTAGTTGATATTACGAGTATGTTGGGTTATAGAAATTGGGTAGAATATATGTACACTTGATTTATTGGAATCAAATTTGATATTTATTTCATTTGAGAAAATGATATTATGATGATTTTTATTGGAGAATGCATAGCCAATCCTTAGCCAAATCACCTGCTAGACGGGGTGTGCTGTCGGCTACGATTTTATTTATTATCCAAAGACTAGGCCATGGACCCCGATTGGTGAGTATGCCAGATTTTACTATGGTGGTGATGCTAAGCTTTTATGGCGATGATGCCATGTTATGATGGGTAGTGTTCCCAAGTTATGTTATTTATTTTTTGGGCCATTAGATTGTTCTGAGGATAATTGACAGGATGGTGGATGGTAGTCCATACCGTACTATGGGGAGTGCAACGGGCATTTTGATATGGGATATTCGGTTGTGTAGTGCCGCGATGAGATCATAGGTGATGATTATATTATTGAGATTTTAGTTTCAGTGTTAATATTGCATACACTCTTGTTTATGATGCACGCATACATGAGTATGTGTAGTTACACTTGGAGACTTTGTACGAGCTACTTAGTTTCCTGCTCATCCCCCCATAGTTTATTGTATTTTAGGATTGACGCGAGAGGATATTTATGGAATCGTTGGGATTGGGATCGTATTTAGAGGCTCTAGATATTTATTTTTAAAATTTACATGTAACGCTTTATTTATTGTAATTTTTTTTGTAAAAGGACATTTGAGATTTAATAAAATTGAGAAATTTCATTCTGTTGATTTATTATTTATGCTTTCGCAAATTTATTCTCAATCGAAATGGTATTGTTTTATAAAAAAATTCTCTAATTTATCAATATTTTTCAGTAGCCCCTCTCAGGGTGTTACATAAATTTAATGAAAAGTCGGGTTATTATACATTTTTACTTCTAAATTTAAATGATGAAGTCAATATCAAATTCTCCACCTAACTCCAACCTCTAAAACGATATTAGACTCCTATAAAATCCTCCATATGCAAAATGAATTATTTTCTTTTTATCTTGTCGAAGTCAGGTGCATGGGGAAAATTAGCCTTTAATGTACGATTAACCAACGCAATTGATTCGCTGAAGTCTTTTGGTTAGGAAGGTAAGATCAAAAGCCTTTAGGTCCTTGGATATAATTCCTCCCCGTCCTTTAGGTTTAAATAACCTTCCTTGATCTTCCATCATACCCATTTGTCCCTTATCTCTCTCTCTCTCTCTCTCTCTCTCTCTCTCTCTCTCTCTCTATCTATCTCTCTCTCTCTCTATCTATCTATCTATCTATCTATTTATTTATCTATCTATCAATATTGATATATATATATATATATATATATATATATATAGTGTGAAATCAATATGTAATTAAAAATGATTTTTTTTATGAGAACACAATTGATATAAAAACATAACTTCACTATCTTCTCTCCAATGTACTTGATATTATAACATACATTCAATACATTATGAGATATGTAACCAGAAACACTTCTTCTAGGCAACCATACAACCATCCCATGCAAGATAATGAATCACTCAAAACCAAGATAATGATGAACATGTATCAAAGGCAATGAAGTTCACAAGATTGACTTGAAGATGAAAACTTCATACATTGTCAGTAAACTAGTCAAATATCAACCCGTATTTTCACCTAAAGCTTGCATCAACCAATGTACCTCATACATGGTTCAAATAACCAGTTTGAAGCATTCAAGTTCAAGATCTTTTCAACTGAACCATTCATATACAAGTTGTTCCATCTAAACACAACCTATAATCTAATTTAAGCAAGAAATTCATCACAACCTCTTAATTGATGTATCAAGAAAGTGAAGGAAATTTTTAGAAGATCCCGACAACTTTTTCTTTATTTTGTTCTACTTTAGGAACTAATGTACAAAAGTAAAGTAACTAGTTTTGATCATGTAAAAGCTTATCCCCACTCATGCAAAACTGCCCTAAACCTATCCTAAAGCATGATCCCTAAGCAAGCTTGATTTTCAACAAAAACAAGAGTTTCAGTCGAAAAAACCACTTTCAGTCGACTCAAAGTCCAGAGATCACTTTGAGCCATATCATCTTTTCCAAGGCATTCTAGGGGAGTTTCATTTGATTGAACTCCACTTTTAGTCTACTGAAAATGCCAGAATGTGAGCACTCATATTAGTAACTTGTTCCTTAACTTTCAACATATTATCCTTTGAGTTTCTAAACTTCTAAGAAATATTTTACCAACATTTTTCAGCACTGCCCTTCATCCCAACCCTATAAATACCCACGTCCTCTTCCATACAAATGCACATAAAGAATGACAACATTCTCTTAATCAAATTTCCAATATCCCAAACTTAGTGCCATCCCCTCCCTTAAGTTTTTAATAAGAGAAATACCTTGTGAGTTTAAAACCCAAAAACTCTCATAAACCTTACCTTCAAGAAAACCCACTTGAACCTAAATTCCCGTTCTCATTCCATATTTAGAAAAGTTACAATCCCAATATCCACTTGTGTTAAAGCTTACCTGAAAATTAAATTGAGATATATTCTTGTGAAAGTAGTCTAGTTATATTTTTAGAGAGAAAAAGTAAACTTATTATCCTATTTTTTTCGTAAAGATTTTTTTTTTACTTTTGATTACGCATCCCTTTTTTGTGATGAATGGTTAAACTTCATTGTATCTTCTCGGCTAGTAGTGTCATTGCTATGAATAGTCAAGGCATTTAAAGACCGTAGGCTATTGTCTGGGTAGCACTTGAGCAAGAACAAGTTTAATATCTTATTGATTGTGATTTGCAAGGTAGAATTTCTTGTGAGATTTTTATTCCTCCATAAGTGAACCGTAGATAGTGAAGTTCTTTGAGTACCGTATCGATCATGGATGTTGATATGCCCAAAGTGCACCCTCGTACTCAGGGTTGCCAACCTCAGTTTGTCTCACAACCGAGTTGACATAAGCTTAAAATAGCCATTAGAAAGGTATTCCTCCGCAACATCGGCTCCTCATTGACCAAACTCGGCTTGCCATCAACCGAGGTCATCAACATCTTATGGGATCAAACTACTGCCAATCTCATCCTCTTCTTCAGTCGACACTACATTCGGCCCTCTACCTAACTTCGACCAGTCTCTTAGGCCAAGGTCATGTTGATGATTAACAGGACAAAGCATTATCAGACTTCCCCAGCCTCGTACTCGACTAAGTGACGCGACTAAGAATGTGTCTCATAAGTGTGTTCTCTCTAGGCTCAAGTGCAAGCCTATCGCATTAGTAATAAACCGGTAAGTCGGGATCATATCCACGGGGAAATAGGACAATGGAATTATAACGACGTTGGACAGATGAATGAATCCTAACTCTGACTCTAAAGAAAAAGGAAAAGATGATTGGTATGAGAATTTACTAAAACTAAATGAAATTTTGGAAATGTTTAACTAATGAACTTAAGTACGAATGAAATTCAACTATTCTAAATTATCTAAAATACTAACAATGAATGATTTAAAAATTCGAACTAGGTGATGAGAAAAACAGGAAAGGAATACAATACCCCAACCCTATTGTATTGATGGTATAAAACTAATCATAAATTTGAATGATTAATTAGACCCCGAATTTAGTACTCCCAAGCATTACGTATATGTGGTTCAATCCCGCACCATACTTAATCAGAGGACGAGTAAATCGGTATTGCAATAGTTACATTCGAATTGTATTCTAAAGCATCCCGATTACCCAAAAGCAAACGAGATCCAAAGATCTATAATTATTGCATTTCTACACAATACGATCGTAATCAAATCATTAAATTTAGATAATTACTTTTATACACATACAACTACCACATCGGGTTGGGTTCATGCATCCCAACCCTTAAAAGTCTAGCCTACCATAATGAAAGTAATGAAAACGATTTTGGAGTTGCAGGAAGTCATGATTAAACTAAGGACAAATTAAAGAATGATGTAAACGGGAAATTAGATAGAGGAAATTACTCACTAATCTTACTAAAGAACTCAAAGCATTAACTACAATTACTTGTAGTCATTGAAATCTGAACAATCTTAAATCTTGGCATTAAAATTATAAGATATCTTCAAACTAGGGTTTTTCTAAAAAAATGGAAAATTAGATAAATTCCCCGTTCTCTCGAATGATAATAAATCGAGTTTAAATACCATACAAAGATCCAAGAGTTTTAGCTGAACTAGGACTCTCCATTAGAGGAGGAGTAAAAAATAAAAATCGACAATCGGACCGGTCCGGTCCGCCTTTGGTTCGGTCTGGCTGGAATCCCGATTGGTTCGTTTATTTCTTGGCTGGATCGATTTGATCCAGATCAGTTCATTTATTTTCCTTCATCTTCGATCCGTCTTCGGTCCAGGGTTCTCTGGAAATTGGCATTTCGGATCGGTCCGGATTTCCTTTGACTTTTTCTTCTGCATTTGACTCCTCATAACTTTCACACAGGGACTCCGATTGAAGTACCGTTTCTTCTTATGTGCTCGTGAACTTGATATCTTCAACTTTTCTTTAGATTCCTCATCTGAATTTTGGGTAAAAATTATAATTTTGCCCTTTTGACTTTCCTTCTTTTCTTTCTCGATTCTTTCGATTTCTTTCTTTCTTTAATTGATATCAAATACCTTAAAATCAGTACAAAATACCAGAAACTCGGGGTACTCATAAGAATAATTCAATAACGAGATTATGAGATAAAATCAGATGGATTATGTTATTCGAGGTGCTAAAAGTAACTAAATTAAAGGGATAAATTGGGAAGAATTTATGCGTAATCAAATCCCACTAACTTAGAACTTTGCGCATCCCGAGCAATGTAAATGAATCCTAGCAAGGCTCAACTCTTGAAAATCATTTTATTGGGATATAATACCTTTTTTCGCGGGAAAGAGATTACATTGAGCATATGCAACAAGCCTTTAAACCCCTAGGTTACCCTAGTAAGACGAGTTATGTCTCGTGAGGGTTTGCAGAGAATATACCCACAAAATTCGACTCAAGGAAACTTCAAAATATGCAAAAATTGTATAATTAAATATTTCCCAGAAAATAATCATCATCAAGTCATGCTCAAGGGTCTCAAATCATAGTGCGTGTGTGCGAAGCCAAAAATTTAACTGCAAATTTCCACCGATTGATCATTACATTACTTATCCGAAATTTCGTTTTGATTTCAAATTCTCACGGGATACTCTCACAAACGAATCTCTCGAATTATGGCTATTCTCTTGGTATGCGTGATATAAAGAGTAAATATATTGGACGCAAAGTCATGCACACAAGTAGAAAGACGGAAATTTTATAGTGATAAGATCTCATCAACGGAATACGATTTTTCAAAACAGGAACATTGGCTCTTATTCATGCATTCAATCTCTTTTATTATCTTTTGGTGTCTTAGCTCTCCACGCGGTAATCAATTTAGCATTTCGGAATCAGTTAGGACTTTTTCGGGTTTTAAGGTATATTGGGTAAAATAAAGATGGTAGGGAATTGCAGAATTGAAATTTTTTTGCTTATGATGTCCGTTAGTGCTTTCTCCGGGCTTTTTGCTCATTTTTTTCTTCCTTTTCTCTATTTTTTTTTCCTGTTTTTCACTTCTTTTCTTTTCTTGATATTTTTGTTGAGCATCTTTATTTCTTTTCTTGCCCCTTTTTCTGAACATTTCAGACTTTATTCGATAAATATTCGATTTTCTCAACCTGGCTTTTTGGGTTTTTCGGATTGTCAAACGAAAGGAAAAATTATTTGGCTCAATTTGGGTTACAAAAGGGATATTTTTTCACAATTTTTTATGGCCGATATTTTTGGGTAACAAACAAGGGCCTACTTCATTGTCCAAAATACTAATTGCATTACCTTATGCATCTCGAGATTAATTTAATTTAGAGATTTGTAGCGCGCTTTGTACGGAAATATCACACACATTTATCAAAACCGATAAAAATGAAAGGATTGAGATCCTCAAAAACTTTTTAAACGCTGAAAAGAAATTTGAGTTAACAATTAACTCGGATTGATTTATAATTTTCACAAAGATGAAAGGCTCGAATTCCACCGGGTTTGTTAATCTCCACACTTATTCGTTATTTTGTCAATTTTCGCACAACTTCCATCTTTGGTCAATTTCGGCTTTGTGTATTGTTTTTTTACAATTTGAGACTTTAACCGACTTTTAATGATATTTTTGAAAATTTTGAATTCCAATTTTTATTTATTTTGAACAAAAATATTTTAGAGTTTTTCAAAATTTTATGATTTTTTTGAAATTTCTGTGCATTTTCGATAATTTGTGAAGTTTTATAAATACGCATTTGTGACTCCCCTAACTTAGACTTTTGCATTGTCCTCAAGCAAAAAGGTCTAAAATCTAACTCAAAGCGAATGAAAAGTGCAGAAAAATAAAACAAATAAATATTTAAAATGCATAAAGACACTAAATGACCCTAACACATGACTCAATAATACACTAAAAATCACCCCATATGCGTCGGGGGTGCGACGACCTCTCATCTGTCCACAAACTCACCCGATCCCACTCACGGGATCCGATGATCTCATTGTTTCTCCCGTCCTAGGATTATAAACCAACAATCAGAATAAGTTGGGACCTCGCCCATAGATAAAGGAAAGGCCGGGAGGCTCATCTTGACAAATCGGAAAGGGATCCTCATGATGTTAACTCAAAGCGTTGACTGCGTGCGCCGACTCGGAGGGAACACCTAGGTTTCTTTCAATTTTTAGGATGCATGGTTCGGGCTCTAAGTTGGACGAAACCCAACTTTTCTTGTCAATCGGTTTCGGGACCTCAACTGGTATGGGTAGATGGTCGCAATGAAGGAATTCATCAATTTTTACTTTCCATTCACTTTCGTCTAAGTGACTACAAGTATCCAATAGGGACTGGACTTCAACAATAAGGCTTTCATCCACCTGTCCAAACTCTTTTTCAAAATCTTTTATGCTCATGTCCCCTAACTCTCTCTCAAACTCGGTATAAGTTCCCTCTCTCTCACGACTAGACCCTAAGCAAGATTTTAAGGCGTCTCCATAGAAATTTTCCTCAATGTGCTTTTCTACGATCTCATCAATTAGGCTTACCGCATGAACATCACCTTCTTCCTCGTATGTTGGGCTATATGGAAGATGTTAGTCTGTAAGGTCATGTTCCCAAAGGTGAGTTGCATCTCCCATTTTGAGTATTGATAATTACGTTAGCCGTAGCTAAGAATGGGAGCCCAAGAATGATGGGAACATGATTGCTTGAGGCGAAGGAGGGTTCCGTGTCCCAAATGACAAAATCTACCATAAAGTAGAAAGTGTCAACTTGAACGATCACATCCTCAACTATACCTCTTGGGATCTTCACGGTTCGATCCGCTAACTGGAGAGTGATCTTTGTGGGATTAAGGTCGCCCAGATCAAGTTGCCTATAGATAGTGTAAGGGAGGATATTGACACTTGCTCCCAAGTCAAGTAAGGCTTTTTCAATTTTATTTTCTCCAATGGTGCAGGAAATGGTGGGTGCAATGGGATCTTTGAATTTTGACGGGAGATCATTAAGTAGAATAGAGCTCATGTTCTGTGCTAGACATACATTTTTCTTTACCTTCATCTTCCTCTTCACTGTTAACAAGTACTTGATTACTTTTTTGTATGCTGGAATTTGCCTAATGGCATCGAGGAAAGGTAAATTTAACTTTACTTTCTTTAGCACGACTAGAACATCATCACGGGTGTTTCCTTTATGGGAAAGAATTATCCTTTCAGGAAACAGTGCCGCTGAGGGTGATTTCACTACTACCTCGGGCTCACTACTGTCTTCTTTATCACTCTCTTTCAAGGGGACATCTTCGGCCTATTTTGTACCAGGCGAAATCTCCTTGTCTTTAGGTACGTCTTGTGGGTGAGGTGACAAGTGAACTACTCTCCCACTACGTAGAGTGGTAATTATGCTACATTGCTCCTGATGTTCTGTCGAGGTGGAGTTAACACTAGTTTGACCCTGGAGCAGTCTTTGGCCCTGGGCAGGAAACTTGCCTTTCTCTTGGATACTCAACGATGATTGCAACCTTAGAATGTTCGCATTAATGTCATTGATCATGCGCTCATGCCTAACATTAGTTTCATTCAGGGTATTGATAAAGTGGTTGATCGTATCCTCAAGATTTCTCTGCGGTGGAGTGATATATGCTCCTTGAGGGCAGTGCTTGCACATGTCCCTGCATGTGCGGAACTTGTTGAAATTGCGGTGGTTGAGAAGGGGCAACATGTGAATTAGGATTCATCGCAGCATGTTGTTTCCCATAGCTAAAACCAGGATGTTTTTTCCATGAAGGGTTGTAAGAATTCTCGTGCGGTGCACCGAAATTACCCTTAAATCCTCTTATGCCACTGACTTGCTCTTAAAGCATCACTTTATAGGTGAGTATAGTCGGGAATTCCTTAGTTGAATGACCCGCCTCACAAATCGTACACACCTTCTCGACGGGGTTTGGGATGGATCCAGTTGGTCCTCTTCCACATACCTCACGTAGGTCTCGTAGTCCTTTCTCAAGCGTATCGAGTCGACTGTTCGTCATAGAATTCTTTTCTACATGAAATAGACTGGACACCGATGGAGTGGTGGTCACTTAACGATTCTGATTTTGAGCATTAGCGTCATATGTATCCCAAGATTGGGTAGTCTCGGCGATATACCTCAGGTGAAGCTCAGCATCATGGGCGTCTAAGTCGAGAAACGGACCACGACCCATGGTTTCAACGAGTTGCTTGGAATTAATGTTCAGCCCATTATGGATAAAGGAAATGATTTTCATTTTATCAAAACCATGATGGGGACACGACACAATTAACTCATTGAAACGCTCGTAGCATCGTTCGAATCACTCATTTTCTAATTGTCGAAAAGTTTGAATTTGAGCCTTGATGGGATTCGTTCGATGAGGAGGAAAGAACATCTTGAGAAATTTGGATTGTAATTCGTTCCATGATGAAATCGAATTTGGAGGTAAAGACCATAGTCATGTCTTAGCCTTATCCTTTAGCGAGAATGGGAAGAGTTTGAGGCGGATCACATCTTTTGTGCAAGTTTGATCATTGAGAGTCTCGCACGCCTCCTCAAATTCCATAATGTGGGCATATGGCTTTTCTGAATCCAGTCCATGGTAAGTGGGAAGTATCTGGATCATCCCATTCCTAAAGCAAAATTGCCCAGCATTATACGAGAGTAAAATGCATCCTAGAGTGATAGTGCGCTCAGGATATAAGACGTCTCTTAAAGGGCGATACGGGGCCTCTCCCTCGTCGGCGGCTACACTACCGTGTTGTGACATATTTCTCTCACTTAAAGACTCTGTGTCCTCACTTGGTATACTCAGGGTGCACTATGGAGTGTGTCCAAAGAAGGAAAATGGCATGTTATTTGAGATTGAGTGTGATGGTGTGGGAGGTGGAACCCAGAATTGTGGAGTGTTAGGAATGTGAGGGCTATGAGGGTCGTACTCAACTATTGGATTTTCGTGAATGTGGGTTGGAGAATTATGGGAATTTGGAGTGAGTTAAGAATTTTCCATTAACGGTCTTATGAGAGATGATGATGAATCTTTTTGTGCTTTTCAAATTTTTATATGTTTTTGGATTTTTGGAAATTTTTGGTCAAAGTTTGAGATTGACTCGATCTAATCGTAAGTCTACCTGATTCCCCGACAACGGCGCCAAAAACTTAACGCGGCTAAGAATGTGTCTCAGAAGTGCGTTCTCTCTAGGGTCAAGTGCTAACCTGTCGCGTTAGTAATAAACTCGGTAAGTCGGGATCGTATCCACAAGGAAATAGGACAATAGCATTGTAACGACGTTGGGCAGATGAATGAATCCTAACTCTGACTCTATAGAAAAAGGAAAAGATGATTGGTATGATAATTTACTACAACTAAATGCAATTTTGAAAATGTTTAACTAATGAACTTAAGTATGAATGAAATGCAACTATACTAGATTACCTAAAATACTAACAATGAATGATTTAAAAATTCGAACTAGGTGATGAGAAAAATAGGACAAGAATACAATCCCCTAATCCTATTGTATTGATGGTATAAAACTAATCATAAATTTGAATGATTAATTAGACCCAGAATTTAGTACTCCCAAGAATTACGTATATGATGTTCAAGCTCGCACCATACTTAATCAGAGGACGAGTAAATCGGTATTGCAATAGTTACATTCGAATTGTATTCTAAAGCATCTTGGTTTCCCAGAAGCAAACGAGATCCAAAGATCTACAATTTTCGCATTTCTACACAATACGGTCTTAATCAAATCCTTAAATTTAGAGAATTACTTTTATACACATACAACTACCACATCGGGTTGGGTTCATGCATCCCGACCTTTAAAAGTCTAGCCTACCATGATGAAAGTAATGAAAATGATTTTGGAATTGCAGGAAGTCATGATTAAACTAAGGAAAAATTAAAGAATGATGTAAATGGGAAATTAGACAGAGGAAATTACTCACTAATCTTACCAAAGCACTCAAAGCATTAACTACAATTACTTGTAATCACAGAAATTTGAACAATCTTCAATCTTGGAATTAAAATTATAAGTTATCTTCAAACTAGGGTTTTTCTGAAAAGAATAGAAAATTAGATAAATTCCTTGTTCTCTCAAATGATAATATATCAGGTTTAAATAACCTACAAAGCTCCAAGAGTTTTAGCTGAACCAGGACTCTCCATTAGAGGAGGAGTAAAAAATAAAAATTCGACAGTCGGACCGGTCCGATCCTCCTTCGGTTCGGTCTAGATGGAATCCGAAGCGGTTCATTTATTTCTTGGTCGGATCAATATGATCCGAATCGGTCTGTTTATTTTACTTCAGCTTCAATCCATCTTCAGTTCGGGGTTCTGTGGAAATTGGCATTTCAGATCGGTTCGATTCGGATCGGTCCGGATTTACTTTGACTTTTTCTTCTACCTTTGACTACTCATAACTTTCACACTGAGACTCCAATTGAGGTACTGTTTCTTCTTATGTGCTCGTGAACTTCATATCTTCAACTTTTCTTTAGATGCCTCATTTGAATTTTGAGTAAAAATTACAATTTTGCCCTTTTGACTTTCCTTTTTTTCTTTCTCGATTCTTTTGGTTTCTTTCTTTCTTTCTTTAATTGACATCAAATACCTGTAAAATCAGTACAAAATACCAGAAACTTGGGGTACTCATTAGAATAAGTCAGTAGCAAGATTATGAGATGAAATCAAATCGATTACATTGTTCGAGGAGTAAAAATAACTAAATTAAAGGGATAAATTGGGAAGAATTTATGCCTAATCACTAAGTTGAGGTTACATCAGATAATAACACAAGTTCGAGCACACGAAATCATATGGAAGACTTGGAACACGTCAGTTATAACCAAATCATTCCCCTCACGTGAGGGAATATTTGGTTATCATTCCTTACATGTGGCCCAGCCAGGTGTCCGCCTATGATTGTAGTATTCAACCCACATATACTCATAGCATGCTTGGGGGGTACACTACACCCCCCAAGCACTATAAATACCTATATTCCCCTACCTTAAAAAGGATCCAAAATTAGAACCCTAGAAGAAACTCTACTTGTATATACAGTAGAGAGAGAAAGTCGGAGATTGTATCACACGCCATTAGTGCCCTCATTTTAGTGATTCTTACTCACACACTCACAGTGGATGTAGGCCAGATTTGCTAAACCACTTATATATAGTGTTTCTCCTATTCTCTTTACCTCATTCTACTAGATATATATGCTTTTGTGTTACCATTGTCATTGCTAGAGCGAGCTTATAAACACCTCATTTGGTGGTGCTATTTTCAGTATCATCATTTTGGCAGCGTCTGTGGGAACGAGAATCTATATATATATATACCCTCTTGAAGCTTTGACTCATCGGAGACTCCAGTGGTGCACCATCCCTCCCCCATCGCATGGAGCTATTTCACTACTGAAAGGGATCCCTAAAGGTATCAATCTCTCTAGTGTTTTCATTTACAATCTCTCTAGTCTTTTTCCATGGCACCAGAGTTACTACCTCCACCATCTGGTGTTGGAGGGCCTAGTTCCAGTGAAGAACCACCCCAGTCCAAAGTGGCTAAGGTGGAAGAAACCTTGAAGTCCTTAGATGCAACTCAATAAGAGATGCAGGAGCAATTTGCCCAGCTAAGCCAGAACATAATAATAAGACAACCTGGGGTCTCACCAGAGATGATAACTCCGAAAGCTACTCAGCCACATCATGAGGCCAGGGGACCACCCCAGGCACTGCGAAAGGACCTACCTACTCCTCAACAGAGAAGGGATGTTGTTGACCCTAGGCGTTTACGCTTTGGGAGGTAAGGAATCCCTTGCCTTTAGGATAGGTATGATGACATTGGGGCAGAGGATGTCCAATAAACTCTTGGGAGCCATATGAGATCTCAGACAACACAGTAAGACCTGTTCAGTAGAGAAGATGTCATCAGAGCCGAGGTCAATGTGAGAGATGAGATTTTGATGCACGCTAAAGAAGATCATCTTTTGATTGCTTAGGTAGAGGGTCCGACTTTGAAAGGCTCGACCCAGTTAATGATCTGAGGGAGAGGCTGTTCAGATTAGGAAGTATCGTTGGCTCTAGAAGATAAGGAGTTGACTATCATCCCTATAATGGTCTAGCCTCACATAGCCGAGACTGTGGTCAGGGGGAGGTCAATAGCTGACGTTGAGTAGTAGCTAGGGAATCCTCAGTTCACCCTTTAGAGGTGGCTAGGGACAACCTCGGCCAAGAAGACATTGCTAAACCATGGAACGACTATATTAAAAGGCTGGAAAACAAAATTGGAGATCTCTAAAAAAGTCTATACCCGTTGCAGAGGGGGTATTCATAGGGCTCACCATTTGTGGCAAGGATTGTCAACTTCCTAACCCCTGTAAAATTTAAACCCCCAGTGGTGTCTCCCAAGTATGATGGGAGTAATAACCCAGTCCACCATATTGAGATGTATCAATCTGCAACTGATATCTATTCCAACCTTGATGAGATGAGGTGTTGAGCTTTCTCAAGCACTCTAACCCGGACTGCGCATATTTAGTTCACTTCTCTTCCTAAAAATTCAATTGATAGTTTTAAAGGTCTGGCCAAACGGTTCATTCACAACTTATGTTTTGGGGTGAGACCTCAGAAGAAGACAACCCATTTACTGTATGTCAAGCAAGGGAAGAATGAAAGCCTCAAATATTACATCGCGAAGTTCACCAAGGAAAGTTAGAGGTAGATGATTAAGAAGAGAGCATATCCATGACATCTTTCATTGGGGGTCTGCAGAAGGGAAAAATCTTATGGAAACTAGCCTAGGATCCCACTAAGTTAATGGACGAGTTTTTGGCAACCACAGGAAAGGTCATCAATGTAGTGGAAGCTATGTCTACAAAATACGAGGATAAAAGGGGGAGCAGTAGTGGAGGTAAATTTCAGAAGAAAAATAAAGACGATATCAAAAGATCTGCAGATGATAAATTCTCAGACTACACTCCTCTAACTGTAAGTTGTGAACACATCCTCAATAAAATAAAGAATGATAGATCTTTGAGATGGCCAAAGAGGCTGAAAGCTCCTCCACATAAGAGAAATAAGAACTCATAGTGCGAGTTACATCAAGATCATGGCCATTTGATTGAGAAGTGCTTCGCTCTAAAGGATGAGATTAAAAAATGTTAAAGTCTAGAAATCTCAGAAAGTATGTGGATGGTAGAGCTTCTAAGGGAGGAAGAGACAATAATAAAAAGAAAAGAAATGATAAATGCTGGGAAGATACCCCTTCCAGAAGAGCTGATGCCTCAAATGATGATGACCCTTATCTCCCACCAAAGGACGATAATGTCCTAGTAAAGAGAGTCGGTATGATATATTTTAGTGTGAATACTATCTATAAAGGACTATAAGGGGGTGTCTTAGAGGTTGATGATCGCAAGGCTCACGTGGCAAAGGCCAAAGTAGTGGCTAAGGCCGAGTTTATGAACTTAGCTTCCACAGAGGTTAAACGTGAGAAGAGAAAGAAGGTAGATATGGATACCCTCATAGTCAGCTTCTCATGACTTGATTTTAAGGGTATCTTCGATCCCTATGATGATCGTTTAGTCATCACCACAAGGGTCCATGGGTGTGAATTTAAGAGGATCCTTGTTGATGGTGGCAGTTCTACAGACGGTATGTTTTGGCCCTGTTTCAAGAGATTGGGCCTCAGCAGAGCTAGTATTATTCCTTACCATCATCACTTGATTGGCTTCAATGGTGAAAAGGTCCATCCATTAGGTATGTATGAGATGGATGTGAGAATAGTAGATGAATGGCCTAAGAGGTTGACCAGAAAAATCAATTTCTTTATGATGGATGAAAATGTCTTCTCAGCCTACAACCTCATAATGGGACGAGTAGCCTCTAGGAATTTGACGTCGTGCCTTCAATGGTCCACCAGATGATAAAATTCTCGACTCCCTATGGGGTAGGGGAAGTGCAAGTTGACCAAACATCGGCACGGTAATGCTATTTCAACTCTGCAGTAGAGAGAGAGGCTCATAAGAGGGCAACGATCACATACAACATTGACACCCTTGATCCTAGAGATGAAACCAAACTCAAAAAAGGGAGAGGCCACAAAGGAGGTAGAATCCATCATCCCTAATGAGGGCGAGCCGAAAAAACCATCCAAGTCGGCAAAGCCCTAAAGCCTGAGATCAAAGAGGAACTAGTGAAGCGGTTAAGGAAGAGACAAAGTATCTTTGTCTGGAGCCATGCAGACCTGCCAGGTATTGATCCTGAGATAATGTGTCATAAACTCAATGTTGTAGAGGATGCTAAGCCCATTAATAAGAGAAGACGGATATATTCAAGAGATAAGTAGGAAGTCATTAGAGATGAGGTTCGGAAGCTTGAATAGGCTAAGTTCATCAGGGAAGCTATATACCCTAAGTAGTTATCTAACGCTGTTATAGTACCCAAAAATAATGGGAAATGGAGGATGTGTGTAGACTTCACCGATCTAAATAAGTCTTGCATAAATGACTATTTTACCTTGCCTCGTATAGATCAGATGGTGGATTCCACAACAAGACATGAGCTCATGAGCTTCATGGATGCATATTTTGGGTATAATCAGATATTTATGGACTCGGCTAACTCAGAGAAGACAACCTTCAAAGGGACCTATTGCTACAAGGTCATTGCCTTCGGCCTAAAGAATGTAGGGGCTACATACCAATGTCTTATAAATATGATGTTTGAAGATCAGATAGGTAAGTCCATGGAGGTTTATGTGGATTATATGCTGACAAAGAGTCTGAAGGCCGACACACATGTGGCCCACCTTAAAAGAACTTTTGACACCATGGAAAAATACAGAATGAAGCTCAACCTAGCCAAATGTGTCTTTAGGGTAGGAGCAGGAAAGATTTTGGGCCTCATCTTTAATCAAAGTGGAATAGAGGCTAACCTTGAGAAAATCAAGGCTTTGCTAGAAATGAAGACAACCAGAACGATCAAAGACATTCAGAGGCTGACCAGACGAGTGGCTACAATAGGTTCATATCTAGAGCTACAGATAAATGTCTTCCTTTTTTCAAAGTCCTTAGAAAAGACTTCGAATGGCATGAGGAATGTGACATAGCCTTTAAAGAGCTCAAGTCCTACCTCGGTTACCCATACTCCTATCTCGGCGAATTTAGGGTGAGAAGTTATATATATTCTTAGTTGCCTTAGAGTCAGCCATTAGTGCTGCAATAGTAAGAAAAGATGATGGAGTGCAGAGACCAATGTACTTCAATAGCAAAGCACTCTAAGGGTCTGAGAAGAAGTACCCTTGGATTGAAAAGTTAGCATATGCTTTGATACATGGTTCTAGGAAAATGAATCCATACTTCCAGGACTGATCCATGGTCATTGTCACTAATTCCCCACTAAAACATGTCCTCTATAAGCCTAAGAAGTCAGGAAGGCTAATGACCTGGGAAATTGAGTTGGGGGAGTACGATATTGTTCATCAACCCAGGGTTACCATCAAGGGACAGGCAATCACAGATTTTATGGCCGAGTTTACCTGGGATAAGGCCGAGGTTAAAAAGAATAAAGAGGTTGCAGATGATCCAGTAGAGAGAAATATCGGTCGAACTTTGACTGAGGCTGAGATAAGTACTGTTAGATAAAGAACAGTTGAGAGTGAATAAGAGAGATACCTCTTCAAGTAGGGGACCCTAACAAAGGGTAACTTCTCTTTATATGAAACCATATGTAACCTCTTCTTTGATGGGCCATCCTATGAAATCGAAAGTGAAGTAGGGCTGATAGTGTCGGATCCAGATGGTACGTATATTGAATATGCAATGAGGTTCAACTTTAAAGATTCCTATAACGAGTCAGAGTTTGAGGAATTAATAGCAGGTCTCTCTTTGACAAAAGCCCTTAATGTTGTCCAGCTCCTAGTCCATAGTGATCAAGATTAGTCATGAACAAAATCCTGAGGGTGTATGAGGCCAAAGATGAAAGGATGGATAGATACCTGAAGAGAGTGAGAATGATGCTACAAAGCTTCAAGGAAGTAAAGATGAAGAGGATACCTCGACTAGATAATAGTTGAGTTGATGCACTCACGAGGTTGGCCTCAACAATAAGAACAGACATAAGGAGAATCGTGCTAATTGAGATTCTTCTCAAGCTGACCATCGAAGAGGAAGAGGTTGTTAAACCTTTCTTAAATCTGAGTTTGGGGGCCTCATGGATGGACCCTTTTATCAAATACATCAGAGAGGGACAACTACCAGAATCAAAGTTAGAAAGGAGGAAGTTAAGGTTCAGAGCTACAAAGTTCTCTATTATAAGTGATGTCTTGTATAAAAAGGGATTACGTCTCCCTCTCCTCAGATCTATCCACCATTAAGAGGTTCCACACATCTTGCATGATATGCATGAGGGCTCTTGTTCAAGCCACATAAGAGGGAGGCCATTAGCTAAGAGGATAATTACTCAGGGATACTGGTGGCCAACCTTGGCCAACGATGCAACTGTATATGTGAAGAGATGTGATAAGTGTCATAGGTTCTCCACCATTCCCCATTACCCTCACGAACCTCTCACTTCTATCAGTTTATCTTGTCCATTTGCAGTATGGGGCATTAATTTGGTAGGACACTTTCCAAGAGCTATAAATAACTATTGGTTCTTAAAAGTGGCAATTGACTATTTCTCCAAATGGGTAGAGGCCGAGCCAATGATCATAATCAATGAGCAGAAGACTTTCCAGTTCATCTGGAAGAACATCATATGCAAGTGTGGTCTTCCAAACACCCTTATCTCAGACAATGGAACCCAATTCAATAATATTTCCTCAGAAAAAGACTGCGAAAGGGTAGGGATCAAGAAGTTTTTCTGTTCTCCTGGCCGACCCCAGGTAAACATCCAGACTGAGGTCACAAATCGAACAATCCTTGATGGGATAAAAAAGAGGTTAGAAGAGGCCAAAGGAAGATGGATAGAGGAAGTATATGCTGTGCTTTGGGCTTACAGGACGACGGTGAGGACACCTACAAGGGAAACCCCATTTATGTTTGCCCATGGCTCAGAGGCTGTCATCCCAATAGATATAAGTCTCCCTACTCATAGAGTCCAGACATATAACCCTCAGATGAATGGAGAAGAGAGAAGAGTTGATCTTGATTTGATTGAGGAAAGAAGAGAAGATATAGAGATAAGACAGGCAACCTATCAATAGAGAACTGTGAAGTTCTATAATCAGAGGGTAAAGTCAAGGCCAATAGCTATGGGAGACCTAGTCCTCAAGAAGACGTGGTAGAAAACCAATAAGCTCCATCCCAACTGGCATGGTCCTTATAGGGTCATTGATGAGGTTTTGCCAGGTACCTATCGGCTAGAAAATATTGAAGGAGAACCTTTCTCCAATCCTTGGAATGCCGATCACTTAAGGAAATATTACTTATGATGTTGAAATTGTTCTTATCTTTTTGTAATACATGTATCAGTTTATACAGAGGATGTTAATGGAAAAAATAAGCAATGTTGTGTTGATACTTTTGTTACAATATATATGTTTTTAACATCATCAATTTGGTGAAATATGAGGTAAAACATCATTAACTTGGTGACCTCAGACCTTTAACATCATTAATTTGGTGAAATATGAGGTGAAACATCATTAACTTGGTGACCTCATGCCTTTTAACATCATTAATTTGGTGAAATACGAGGTGAAACACCATTAACTTGGTGACCTTGGGCCTAGAACATCATTAATTTGGTTAAATACAAGGTGAAACATCATTAACTTGGTGATCTCAGACCCTTAACATCATTAATTTGGTGAAATATGAGGTGAAACATCATTAACTTGGTGACCTCAGACCTTTTAACATCATTAATTTGGTGAATTATGAGGTGAAACATCATTAACTTGGTGACCTCAAACCTTTTAACATCATTAACTTCGTGAATTATGAGGTGAAATACCATTAACTTGGTGACCTCAAACCTTTTAACATCATTAATTTGGTGAATTATGGGGGTGAAACACCATTAACTTAGTGACCTCAGACCTTTTAACATCATTAATATGGTGCATTATGAGGTGGAACATAGTTAACCTGGTGACCTCAGACCTTCTAACTTCATTTGTTCGATGAATTATCAAAGCAATAACTAAAGGAAATAAACACAAGTGAAAGAAATCGAATTTTATTCATTCGAACCAAGAAGTGTTACATCATTCTAACGAAAGAGTTTAGAGTTCATCAAATAAAAGGGTTACACAAAATCTTCACAAAAAGAACAAACATGATGGTGAGACACTCAGACACTCAGGCTTCAGCCGACCCACCAGTAGCAGGGTTGTTTGTCTCTAGTACTTAATTGGTAACTTCAACCTCATCATCTTGATGTCCACCATCCTCGGTCTCAGTCACCTCAAGATGGATCTTCCCGGCTGGGCAACCCTTTTCAACCTCCTGCAGGGCCTTAGCGAGCTGAGCATTTCCAAAGCCGAAGCCAATAAATTCCTCGACTAACAAACTGTCGGAACTTTCTTGCTTTATGGCAACCCATCGGTTGGTTAAATTGATTCCCCTCTCTAGGTACTGAAGGCTGGAGCTAACAAACTCATCAGAGGTTTGATACTCCCTGATGATTGCCTCTGAAGCATCTTCCATGGTGACCTTAACAACAACATCAACCATCGACTTAAGGCTATCATCCTTTGCCTTCAGAGCTTTGGGATGATCAGTTTTCATTCGGGAGATATCGTAACCCTTTTCCTTCAGACTTTTATTCAAATCTTCAATTTGCTTATTTAGATCCTCCTTAAGCTTTTTAGCGTCCCTACCTTTCTAGATCAGAGGCAGTCTCTTCAGTGTGTAATCAGCCAGGCGGTGAATAGAGAGGGCAATCTATAAAAAAGAAGAATTGAACATATTAGTAATAATTAATAGCTAAGATCAGAGGTAAAACAAGTAGAAAATAAATACCTGAACCGATTTATGGACTGAAAACTCTTCTAATAAAGGGACATCCATTTAATGAAGAAAATGTTTATCATCCTCGGTCATTGCATGGTCAAGGGAATCAGAAGTACGGACACTATTGCCAATGAGGTTGTCACCAATCTTGAGCTGAGAAAGTTGAGTAGTTAAAGCATCTTCTGAGGAAATTGGGATACCATGCTCAGTATGTTGAGCCTTTCTAGGTCTCGTGCGGGAAGGGTCTGTAGGTGTCTTCATCTTCTTAGTTGCATCAGCAGGGCCCTTCACCTTCTTTGTTTGAGCAGGGGGTGACACACTTGTCGCCTCGCTTCACCAATAGGTTTGTGATTCTGGGAGCAGACATATTCCAAAGTTCTTCAGAAACTCCTTCTTGTCTCTCTGCAAAAAGAAAACATTGGGGTTAGAAGATCGGACATATGAAAAGTACGAGACTAGACTTCGTGTAAAAATATTTTGTTCTATAATACTTATGAAGCTCGGCCAAAGGGCCATGTAATACCCCATAATTTTATGGCTTTTAATTATGAGATTAATTAAATGAAATTTCTTTTAATTGCTTCTAATTGTAGGATTAATTAAATTAATTTGGGATAATTAATTGGAAATTAATTCGTATTTAAATAACTATCTAGATGAGAGTTAGTATTTAAATATGATAATAATGTTGTATATTGCTGAGTGATTATGGTAATATATGATTATTGAATTAATTAAAATTGTTGTGAGTTAAAAATACGGTAGTTTCAATAATTTAGTTGGGACGCGTGTGTCAGTCGTGTCAAGACCCAATTTAATGAATTTAAAAGTATTTTATTTTTATGTCATCCGTATGAGCATTTTCAGTGCGTCAACATGTCCGAAAGAGTCGAGTTTGTTTGAAAACACTAGCCGGGGGTTTAGTTTGGGTCCCGGGGCATTTTTAGGCCTAACCGGCAACCCGGGAGGGTATATTCATCATTTCCATTTTTGGTGAATAGTAACCCACGAAATTTAGGAAGTTTTATCAACCAATAGGTTAGAGCCTTAGGATTTCCATCACCAAGATTCACAAACGACCATTAGAGAGGAAGTGGAGGAAGTTACCAAAGGAGAACCACCATATTTAGAAGTTTTTGCACCGCCGTCACCACCGCCGGATAGATTGGAAAGCAAGGATCATCCCCGTACCGTCTACTTCATTGGATTGGAAACTTTAATTCAGGCAATTGATTTATCTTGCAATAATTTATGGCATATACTTTACATGATAACTTAGGTTTGATGTCAATTTATGAATAATGGCAAAAACATGAATTTAGAGACTTAATAATTGATTTTTGGTAGGTTTGCATGTAGTGGTACTTCTAGAAATGTTTGATGAACGAAATTATAAATTAAGGGTTAATAATCATGAAATTTAATTGAGGATTATGATGATTATGGAAGAAGTAGTTAAGAATTAGGGTTGTAGCGAAATTCATGACTTTTAATCCAAGAAAACGATGTTCTATGATAGTTTGATGATTCTTGAACGTTAAAACTTGTATATATATGTTGGTTTAAGGATTAGTAAACTTACTTGGGAGACTGGGATGTTGTAATGGAGGATTTGGGGTGTAAAAATGGCAAAACCCGTAACTATTAAAGAAATTCTGGGCAGATACCTGTTTGATCGATCGATCGACTCAAGAATGTCAATTGATCGATGGATGGATGGATCGATCCCTTTCTGGGCAGATACATGTTTGATAATTGCTTTCCTTTAAGGTTTAATGAAAATCCCAAAGCCGGTATGGATTCTTAGGGTGATCAATATAGTTAAGGTCAGTAGGGTCTTAGTTATTGCTCGAAAAATTCTATGACTTATGGGATTGAACGTTATAATTACGAGCGGTTACCGAGTGAGGACGGTTTGAAATCTTTCGATTTGGGACTAAAAGCGGAATGAAAGATAATGTAAGGGTGTGAACACTAGCAGAGGGGTTTTACAATTGCTGAGATAACCTTAGGAACAAATGGGAGATCATGTATTCACTTGGGATATGATAGGTACCCGAATCCGTATGACGAAACTTGTCGCGTTAAATAAATATTATGTAGAATATCTGAAACGTAAATATTATGGGTGAGACTTAATATAAAAGGGAGGAGTATACCTATATTGAAATTATATATATACTGGTTGTGTGATTTTCTAGTATATGGATTATTGTGTGTATAGCATACCTACCATAGGGTCGTTCGTAAGAGGATAGTCTGGTCTAGATGTGACCTTTGGGGGGAATTTATATTGATACCTCAGAACATAGGACTTGGAAGGGATTATTGCTGAATGGATAAGTCTGTTGACCTTGGGAGTGTAGGTATGTGCGTGACCCATGGGTATGTGAACTATGTTCGCCTCCACTATGTGTGATTTTTATCAAAACGGTTCCTGAGCGATTCAAAACTTGTGATCCTCACGTACGTGATGTACCAGGATTCGCTAGCAGATTATAAGGGCATCTTGTGGGGTGCCTGATTCGTATATGTGATATTATACTGGTGCATATACATATCCTTGTGATAGTTCTGTTGTGTTGCTTAGTAGATGTGAATAACTAAGATATTGTAATGGACTAAGAATGTGAGAATTTAATTAACACTTGAGATAAGTAATTTAATTAATGTGAATATGGGTTATGAATATAACATGTTTGGGTGTTACGAATAGATACCCTATGATATAATGCAAAAGCAGGAGAGTTACACACTAGTTAGTTAGCAGCATAACTACGATGGGTTAAGGGAATACGTTATGCGTGCACATTAGTGGAGATGTGAGAAACTCATGTGAGAGTATGAAACTAACATGTTTATTATATTTATTGTTTAATATTGTAATCTAAACACTTGCTATATTTTTAAACTATTTTCAACTCGGTCCCTGACCCATTTTCTTTCATATCTATTTTTCTTGTAAAACCTTTTAGGTGCCCAGCTACAGGGATGCCAAGCATAGGAGTTCCATTATGTTGACATGCTATAGCTGCTGTGGAAGTTACAGGATCTCAGTATTAGACACCTTCACATTTTGTTCACATTATGTTGACATGCTATAGCTGCTGTGGATATGTAACACTATATGAATACCCTAACTAGAAGGTTGGTATGATGAATCACCTTGCAGAGTACGATAGCCCCAACCAAGACCCTCCATGCATTGGGGGAAAGTTGAGAAGGAGCGAGGTTGATATAAGAAAGAATATCTCAGATAGTGGGATGAAGTGGGAGACGAAAGCCGAGTTTGAACATCTGCTCATAAACGCATAGCTCCCCCTCTCGACCATCAAAGGCCCTCTCGTCCTTCAGAGGTTTCCTTAAGGTAAATAATGAAGGAATGGCATACAGATGTCTGAAGATGAGAAGGTCATATTCGGTGATAGAAGTCTCAGGACCATCAACCTTGGAAGTGTCAAGTTCACTCCCTTCATCGTCATCATTATCATCAATGGTCTGATTCTGAGCTTCAGAGGGGGCAACACCAGGAAACCTCTTTGTAAAATCAACACCGGTAGTAGTCGATAAAGGAATGGTGTCAATAAGAGGGGGAATTTCCACACTGGGCCCTAATATTTCAACGAAAGAAGACCTACGATAGGTGCTAGCCTCTTGGTGGGATGATGAACGGTCAGAAACATTTTCTTCCTCATAGACTAAATTTCCCTAGGGAGAGCAATCCATAGCCTCTTGGAAAGAGTCTACGGACTGAGCAGCCTCAGAGGTAGACATAGGGTCTGAAGAAGATGACTTAGACATTGGCTCAGGAACTTCAGTAGGTTCAGTAGACTCAGGGTATATAACCTTCAAGGGTGGAGGAAATATTGGTCTGAGGGGAAAGGACATAGATCTACGAGCCTCCTCCTAGGCTAACTCTATCTATCTAATCTTCTTAAAGGTCTTCTAGTGCAGAGTTCAAAACTCTTCAACAAGCTTATGAAAAATTCTGAGCATATGGTGGATGACACTACACTTATGGGAAAGACAAACTGTAAATAGGTACACAACTTATGCTACCTAAATTAAAGATCAAAGGTTGGAAATTGAAAGGTCCCAAACAAGAACACGAAGAACACCCTAAGTTAGGTCACCGGAGAAGATGATCGGATGGTCACCAAAGAGTCTAAAAGAAGCAATTTTATGGCTAAAGCAACCTCAGAGTAGCCCAGTATGGCTCCAGTACTACCTAACCACTGCAATCCTAACCCTACAACCACTTAATAATGGTTGATACCCTCGCCGAAAAAGGAAAAAAGTCATCGAAAAACCAAAAATGTAAATTAACACCCAAAAATTAAAATCTTGAATGTGAAGAACAATACCTGGTGGATTTTGAAGGAAGGAAGAAGTAATTCGAAGTAAGAACCTTGAGTTGTAGTGAAGTATGGAGGTTTTAGAGAAGAAAGTTGCAGAAAGGCTATAGGCGGGAAGCTAGGGAAGAAGAAAGAGAATGAAAAGACAAAAGGGTTTAAATATCCTTACAATGATGAGATACGAGTATCCAGGCACTCATCATTGCCCTACAAAGTATAAAAGATGCCGTCAGAGCTGCATGCCTTGGGGAAAATGCTAGCCACTTCAGTGAATGCCATGTGTCCAAGGAACCACTCCAAGACATAAAAACATCCCTTCATTATCCTAACTCTCATACCCCTCAGTCACCTATTCACATAGAAGACTAAGGGCTGGGGGATATTGATATGACCAAAGTGTATTCTCGTACTTAGGGTCGCTAACCTCGGCCTGTCTCACAACTGAGTTGACAGAAAGCTTATAATAGCCATCAGAAAGTTCGTCCTTTGCAACATAGGCTCCTCATTGATCAACCTCAGCTGGCTAGCAGTCAAGGTCATCAACATCTTGTGGGCTCGAACTACTACCAATCTCATCCTCTGCTTCAGTCGACACTACATCCGGACCTCCAGCTAACCTCAGCTAGTATCCTAAGCCGAGATCATGTTGATGATTGACAGGACAAAGCATTATCGAACTTCCCCAACCTTATAGTCGGCTATGCCGAGGTTCCATCAGATGATGACACAAGTCTGAGCACATGTAAGCACATTAAAGACTTGGAACTCGTGAGCAAGTCAGTTATAACCAAATCATTCCCCTCACGTAAGGGAATATTTAGTAATCATTCCTTACATGTGGCCCATCCAGGTGCCCACCTATGATTGTTGTATTCATCCCACACAAGCTCATAACATGCTGGGGGGGGGGGGGGGGGTACACTACACCCCCCAAGCACTATAAATACCTATCTTCTCCTACCGTGAAAAGGATATGAAATTACAACCCTAGTAAAAACTTTATTTGTATACACAGTATAGAGAGAAATTGAGATATTGTATCACAGACCATTAGTGCCCTCATTTTAGTGATTCTTACTCACACACTAACAGTGGATGTAGGCCAGATTGGTTAAACCGCTTATATATATTGTTTCTCCTCTTCTCCTCACCTCATTCCGCTAGATATATGTACTATTTTGTTGCCATTGTTATTGCTAGAGTGATCTTATCAACACCTCATCTGGTGGTGCTGTTTTCAGTATCATCAGACGTGGGCATTGGTCGAACCACATTAAAATCTCGATTTGCAAAGTTTCATTGATCCCTCTGTATTAACTTCTTATATTTATTATCGATTAATTTATTACTATTAAATTGATATATCATATTGCAATTAATCTCTATTCGTAGTTAAGAAAGTTTAAAATTTCCATTAAACCCCCACCCAATTCACCCACCCCCCCCCCCCCCCCCCCCCGCTCTTGGGTATATTTTTCGGATAATAATTGGTATTATAGCCTAGATCATAGATACATATTTTAAAAAGTATAATTGAAATGTAAAGATCAAAATTTTAAAATGGCAAGCATATCGCAAATATTTCTGAAAAGAAATTATATTCTCGTATTTTTAAGAGAATTTTTTAAACTATGGAAAGCTAGAACCATGTGCATGACTCAAACTCTTAATTACTTTGCTTGTAAAATAATTGGCGATAAGAAATCACCCACACTAGATAGATTAAGTATTAAAGAAAGGATTGAATAAGGAAACTATGATAATATTATGATGCACTATAAATAATATTGTTGCAGAAAAAGTAGCACATTACAAAGAAGAAAGTAAAATCTAGGATACTCTGACAAAAGAATACTTAAAAGAAAGCATCAAAAACTAATCGGATGATGTTATAGATGAAACCAACATGAATGAAATTACTATCACAACAACACATGTTATGTTAACCCCAATTTAAGAAGAAGAAGAAGAAGAAGAAGAAGAAGAAGAAGAAGAAGAAGAAGAAGAAGAAGAAGAAGAAGAAGAAGAAGAAGAAGAAGAAGAAGAAGAAGAATAAGAAGAAGAAGAAGAAGAAGAAGAAGAGGAGGAGGAGGAGGAGGAGGATGAGGAAATATTTATTCTACGATCAAAGAAACTAGAAGTAAAAATTCTAAGAAATTCAGATACCACGGGGAATAAAAGAGTCAGTGAGGAAATCTTTTGTTCTTCCTCTCAACAAAGCAATGTCACGGCCAATGAAGAAGCATAATGTTCTTCATTTTCTAAAAAAAATGAACGAGTCAACCAATCTCAATCGGTTAGTAACTCGTCTACTAATACTCTTAATACAAATCAATTCTCTAAAGAAGACATAAAAGAATCATTTGACTTATACCTAAGAACAACAGTTAGTTATAAAAATTGTTTGACCTTCAAGTAATAATGCAAAATACTAACAAAACATATTTTGTCAAAAAATGAAAATACATTTTGGAAAATCAGAGGGTCAAATAACAAAACAAAGATTCAATAAACAAAATAAACAACCAAATCACCAGAAGACACCTAATTATTTAATGCAAATATCAAATTATGAGAAGAAGTGAAATATCTAAAAAATTCGAAACAAGTAGTCATATGTTGAATTGATTCATTGAAATTTCATAAATGTGTAAGGAAAAGAAGGTTTAGGTTTCACAGAAAACTCACACAAACCAAACAAAGAAACTATTTTCATAAAACCAAAAACATGTCACACTAACAAATGTAAACAAAAATTAATCTTTGAACATTCGTTAGACAAAATTAATACTGAATCGAAAATTGCCTAAGTAACTCCAAAAATAGTAATACTGAGATTAGACAAATAAAACATAAATGAATGCATAAAAAGGTTATATTTTTTATAAAATGTAAAAAGAGAGACCACACGTATATTAATTGTCCAATCAAAGTTCTAATTATTCCTCATTGAGAAAGATATCCCAAAATCAAAATCAAAGGACCAATCTATGTTGGAGATGCACACAAAACATTAACATTCAAAACCAATAAAAAAATTTAATTCATTCCAAAGGATATTATCATCCGTTATACAATTTTATCCATTATGAACACATGAAAAGTGAAATATGGAACAGACAACTAAGAAGAGACATTCAAATTAATCTTCTAAAATGGATAATAGTAAAAAATTTATAACTAAAAGTCAAGCTCACAAACCAAATGTCATTATCATAAAAAAGAAAGCATAAAAAAGGTTCTCCCCTTAACATCCACACTTAAAGACCCAGACTTTATGTATTTCCTATCCATAGGTTTCAACTACCTAAAAGGGGAATCTACTATGCACGAAAATGGAAGCATACTATATAATGGTACGTATAACAACAAACCCACTCTCAAAGTCTATTCACATGAAATATATTGTATTTTATCCCATCTTCAGAAAAATTATTCTCAAAAGAAACCACATCATCACAACTAAGGAAATTCTACTTCAAACCCCCTTGAGAAATAACCTCATCTCTCCTACTTATAAATCTCCTATTAATATCATTCTCATTCTTATTCTCTTATACTATCTCTTATTTTTAATCCTCCTATTATCCTTCCAAAATCAAAAACACTCTCCAAAAACGGAACAAGGTGTGATACCCCGCCTAATTAAATATCGGGTGATTAGGCCTTTATTAAATTGAAATAGTATTTCGATCAGCTTCAATCTTAGCATCAACGTCGAAAACCTTTATTAATTACTAATCGCCTATTATATTATTAAGCTGGTGCCAAACTTTAATCTTTTAACAACCAAACCATTAAGTATAATGAAAAACTGAATACAACAATCACAAAATAATATAGCCTAAACATCACATCAAATAACTGAATCAAAGACCTATCGAATTAACCATCGGCCAAAATTCAAACCTAACAAATTTGACAGATAGTAAACAAATCCCAAACAATCTGAAATGGAGTAATCTGAAATAAATGTTGTGAGAAACATGCTCGAAATAACACTGAGATAGAATTCCTAAACTAGGAATAAACGAAAGAGGTGACTACTCCATCTCCTACAACATCCACATATGTCGTAGCTATGTAACCCTGGAATAGAATCAAGTCTAGCGTCCCTGTGACTGGACACCTAAAAGATTTTTAAAATATTTGGCAGCAAGGTAAGAACCTAAAATATTTTGAAAATATTTATCAAGTGATTAAATTGCAGTAATTTAAAATGCATGAATGCTCTTCAAATTTCAGTTAGTGTCACACTCACTTAAGGACCCGTTCACCCCTCAATTATTGTGCACACCTAACGCTTTCTTTATAATTCACCTAGTCATTTACCCCGTAACTAGTTCTTGTTATAATAACTTCCTCTCACACTACTCTAGCCCTATCATGTATAATATATGATTTGTAAGTTATTTAACACATTAATTTAACTAATCAATTTTCATTTAAAACCATATAACATTCTCATGAGTTATATATAATTAAATACATTTTACTACATGTATTTTACCCGCATATAATTATTCACGCCATTATATACGTAGAACCATATTACAACATTCACACATATGTCGTATATATATAAATTCATCCTCCCGAGTAATACCTCACCGGATGCTTCTCTAATATGCTGTCATCCTAGGTCTACTCAGTCCCACCTGGATTCCCAAGACAACTAAATACTACCGAGTCGGGACGTAAATATAAGCATAATGGAGGCGATCATATTTCCCTGAGTGTGAAGACAATCATCTCACATGTCTCACCTCTATTGGACGTTATGACTTGGGGATTATGCTCTCCCTACTCCTCAATCTAGGGCGATTCACCCACATCGCGCAACCTCCTGTGATAGAACTAAAGGATAAATAGTTATAAAATTCCTAGTCACCGATATTTTAATAGCACACACAATATATATACATATATACATATATATATATATATATATATATATATATATATATATATATATATATATATATATATATATTCTAAATTTAATCCCGGCTATACCACGCCCAACATCCGTAGCACTAGCCTAAAATATACCCGAGTCTATATCCCAACACTTAATTTAATTAATATCTTATTAATTAATTCATTAACTTGGTGTCACACCAAACTACCCGGACTCAGTCACTTGGCCCGTACTTTAATATTCAGAATTTATTATCCTACATTCCCCTTTAATAAGTCTGACACCCTTATCAATTTAATTCTCCTTAATGTTCATCTTCCCACATTAAGTTTAATCTCAGGCTAAAAATTAAACAGCATAACTATAGATATCCTCAAACCAGTTCCAAGCCAAACCGTAGAAGGAACAAAAAGTGGCCAAATTTATCACGTCGTTCAAATGAGGCCACGTGTCTTTCGAACGACAAAGGATCTCGCACGAATGAAGCCCAGGTCGCTCAAATGATTTCTGGGTTTTTTTCTCTTTCTTATTTTTCGTGTCGTTTGTCCGCCATGGGAGAGTTTAAAAGCTTATAACCCTAGATTTTTTTTTACTGTTAATCTCTTTAATATGAAACGATTTCTACACGTCTCATGAATAAATCTCCAATTCGATTCCAACCACTTAATCAGATTTCATCGAATAAAAAATGATTAACTGTCCACAACTTTTATCTCTAAATACATAAATATAAATATCACGGATGTGTAATCCTTCTTTAGATTTGATTTCACTAATTAACAATATAAGGAGATGATTTATGGGTTCAAATCTCCAATCTAAAATCTCTAACAACATATTTCAGATGCCATTCTTCCCAAACAACATTTACACGTACTCATCCATAAGTTGAAACCCCAATTTATGTATCAACCCAATTCAAAATAATTGTTTTCCATCACACCCACTATGATATGAATAAAAAATCGGAATTAATTTAAAAAAAATATTTAACTACTTGCCTTAGGATTCGTAGGGTGTGAATTCCTTTGGTGTTGATGAGTATTTGATGAAGAACACCCACACTTGTTCTTACTTTTGGCTCCCAAGAGTTATCCAAATTCTCCCTCTTTTTTTCTCTAATTTGTAAAGGTTTGTTAAATGAGTTATGGTTGCCACACACTCTCACTTTTAGGTTTTATTAAGCCAATCCCGTTTTAGGCTTGTGGGATTTATTAAAATGGCCCAAACACTCCCGTGTGGTCCTGATTATGCCTAAAAATACCTCGAGACCCATTTACTACCCTCAGATACTCTTTTTCAACTATTTTGATCTATCGGAATCAACCGTACACTCAAAATTGTCATCCGAATTATTTTTCTAAAAGTCCTTTTCTCAACCCCAATATAATCTATACCCTACCCCCGTTGAGATGCTACGTCACTATCAGTTGTTATGATGGAAATAAATCATTACGATTCACTTAGTAATTTAAATTAAATAAATATTAACCATTTACTCTCTAGGCTAACATTTAAATAAATACTAATAATAATTAATTAAATTAAATTACGACACACTAGTAATTTAAATTTAGCCGAATTAATTAAATATTGAATGCAAAAAAATAAGAGAGTGTTACATACTTCCCCGCTGACAAGGGAATTTCATTCCCAAAATTAGGTCGTACTTGCGTGAATAACTCTAGATACTGCTCTCATATGTCATCCCCTGCTCCTAAGTAGACTGGTTGACACTGTGATGTCCCCAGTGAACTCTAACTAGTGGTACCACCTTAGAATGTAGCTTGTGCTCACTACAATCTAGAATAGTTCTCCTCGAATGGGATGTGCCAAAAATCCCTCTCGCTCATATGGTATTTCTTCAACGACGTCACATGAAACACGTCGTGTCCACTGAAGATTCTCTGGATATTCCAATCTATAAGCTACCAGTACCACTCTCTCGATGATAGGGAAATTTCCCACATACCTCGGTCCTAGTTTCCCCTTCTTGTAGAACCTCATCACCCCCTTCATGGGAGACACCCGAACCAATACCTAATCACCGACCTTTAACTCCACATATCTCGGATCATCATTGGCATAACTCTTCTGTCTATCTTGAGTTATCTGAATATGTCCCAAAATTAACTCTATATTGGCATTCATCTCTTGAATCATCTTTAGCCCCAATAGCTTGTTGTCCCCCACCTCTAACCAATAAGCGGGAAAATGACAAGGTCTCCCATAAAGTTCCTCGAATGGTGCCATGCCAAGAGTAAATTGGTAACAGTCATTTTACGCAAAGTCTACCAATGGAAGATATCTCTCCCATCCCTCCCTAAGATCCATAATGCATGTCCTCGTCTTATCTTCCAATATCTGATTTACCCTCTCAGTCTGCCCGTCTATCTATAGATGATAGGTGGTACTCAACTATAAGTCTATGCTTATGGACTCCTGAAAGCTTTGCCAGAAGTGAGACATGAAGATCTTGTCTCTATCAGACATAATGTTAACCGGTACCCCATGCAGCTTGAGTATCTCCCCAATGAACAACTGCGAGTACTACATCGTCTCAAAGTCAATGCTAACCGACAAGAAATGGGCTACCTTGGTCAGTCGATACATTATCACCCATATGGAATCGTGACCCCTTTACGATTTTGGCAACCATGTAATAAAATCCATATATATTCTCTCCCATTTCAACACGATAATCTCAAGCGATTGTAGCATCCCTAAAGGTCTATTATGGTCAACTTTCACAAGATTATAGGCAACACACTTCGAGATAAACTCTGCTATGTCTCGCTTCATCCCTGACCACTAGTACTACCTCCTCATGTCTTGGTACATCTTATCCCCATTGGGATGTACGATGAATCTCGAACCATTAGACCCAGTCATAATGCCATGCCTCAAATACTCATCCTTTGGTACGACTAACCTTCCATTAAAATGTAGTCCTCCCTCTGAGCTTATCGAGTAAGACTCTGCACCATATGCTAGTAATTATCGTACCTTGTCTTGGAAGAACTGATACTCCACCTGTTCTCTCACTACCCGTACGATAACCTATAGAGTGATAGCTATAACTACCATACACGCCCTGGCGACCTCATCGTCATGCCAAAGTTAACTCCACTTTTCTTTCCAGACCTATGCCAAGTCCCCCGTAGGTTACCGGCACAATGTGCCTGCCACCAAATTAGCCTTACCAGGACAATAATGTATATCAAATTGGTAATCCTTCATGAATTCTAGCCACCTCCTCTATCTTATTTTCAAATACTTCTGTGTGAAGATATACTGAAGTGAATTATAATTCGTGAATAATGTGAACTGATATCCTATAAGATAGTGCCTCCATATCCTCAAAGAAAAAACAACAGCTGCCAACTCAAGGTCGTGAGTGCGGTAATTCCTCTCATGTGGCTTAAGATTTCGAGATGCATAAGATATAGCCCTTTCCTCCTCCTTTAATACACCCCCAAGTCCCTACAAGGATGCATTAATATAGACTCGGTACTCCAATCCTCCCTTAGGCAAAGCAAGTACGGGTTCTTATGTCAATTTGTCCTTTATCTCGTCGAAAGCTAGCTGACAGTGGTCACTTCATAAAAATGGTACTCCCTTCAGAGTCAGATTCGTCAATGGACCCGCAATATTCTAAAATCCCATAATGGCGCAGCGATAATACCCGGTCAACCCCAGAAAACTGCATATCTCGATCGGTTTTGTGGGTTGTCCCCTCTCCCTCACCGCTGATACCTTACTCAGATAAATAAAAATACCCCGGTCTTACATAATATGGCCAAGAAAATGTACCTCTCATAGCCACAATCCACACTTCCCAAAATTTTCATACAATTGGTGGTCCCGTAGTATCTGCAGAACCATATGCAAATGCTCTGCATGCTCCACCTCCGTGCGCCATTAGACCAAAATGTTTTCTATGAATATGATGATGAATTGGTTGAGGATATCCTTGAATACTATATTCATGATATCTATGAACACTGCTGGAGATTGATTAGCCCAAACGACATCACCCTGAACTCATAGGATCCATGCCGCGATAGAAAAGTGGTCTAAGGAACATCATCCTCTCGAATGCGCAACTGATGATATCCCAATCTTAAATTAGTCTTTGAGAAGTATGTTGCCCCTCTAAACTGATCAAACAGTTCATCGATTCTCTTCAATGGATACTTATTCTATATCGTGACCTTATTCATCTCCTTGTAGTCTACACAGAAGCAGAATGAACCATCCCTCTTCTTCACAAACAACATAGGAGCACCCCACGGTGATGTGCTCCATCGAATGAAACCCTGGCCCAAAAGATTCTGAATCTTCTCTCTCATCTCATGCATCTTTGAAGGGGGCTTACGATACGGTGCTCTGACAATCATTCTCACACCAGGTGATAAATCAATAACGAACTCAATGTCCCATCTGGGTGGTAACCCCACTGTATCCTGAAATACATCCCCAAAGTCCTTCACGACTAGAATCGATTCTAACGAAATCCCCACCTCCTATGAGGTCTTCTCCTCAATATAGTATAAATGAGTGCACGACCCTCCCTCAGGAAGAGGCACCGCCACTAAAAACATCTCCTATCTCGAAATGGAAACACTATGGTCCTCTCAAAACAATCTATAGTCGCCCTATATCATGCCAAACAATCCATACCTAAGATAACATCATATCCCTCTATATTTAACACTAAGAGGCCTTATTACAAACTTAGTCTCCCAATCACAATCTCTACTCCTTTACGGATCGAGTGAATAAGTGAACCACTACCCACTGGTGACTCTACACACATAAGGAGACTACAAACAGTTTCTAACAAATCAGAAGCTCTAGAAAAACTAGTTTTAATGAATGAATGTGATGCCCCAGTATAAAAAAAATCCTACCCGCATGCACATGGATAGGAAACATACCCTCAACTGCTGGCGGCGCTAGAGGTGCTAGTGGAATGGGAACATTCTGGACATTATACACACGCCCGTAGTGCATCTGCCCCTGCTGCTGTGGGGTGAGTGGAGCTGGTGCTGTTGGAGGAATCTGTGTCTGCTATCCCTACTGGGCACCCTACTACTAGAATCTAACTCTTTATGGTAACTCCCTCTTCAGATGGCCTATCTGGCCACCAATGAAGCAACGCCTTGAAAAGTCTCCTTGACACTGGCCATACTGGCCTAAATGAGGTTTTCGCTGATGTTGGCCTTACTGGCCTCCCCCATTATTCCCTTGGCCCGGACGACCCTAAGGAACCTACTGTCATTGCTGATTAGGGCCCTGATGGCCCTACATAAATACCTGACCTCCTGGTCAAAATCTCTTAGAAGAATTCCCTGACGAGTATCCTTCCCTTATTGACTTCCTATCTATTGCTATGCTCTGCTAGCAACACCCCAAATTGCCTTGCCCTGATGGCTAGGCTCATTTCCCCTCTTTCTTCCCTTCAGGTGGAAGTGATGGTCTTGGTAGTACAATAAGCTTCATTGACAACGTCTGTATATGTCACCAATGCAGGGTTCCCGATCAAATATTGCCTGCTCCTCCAGGCTAAACTAGCTAGAAACCTCGCATTATTCCTCTCCTCGTTGCTCACCTCGTCTGGTGCAAAGTTAGCCAAACGGGTGAAATCCTCCTCGTACTCTGCCACAGAGTGATCATCCTGAATCACCTCGCTGAATTTCCTCCTCATCTCGGCCTCGACTGCTGGAGGAAAGTACTTGTGGTCAAACTGTACCCAGAACTCGGCGATGGTCATCGTATCTCTCTCTCCAATAGTGGTAATGGACTCCCACCACTGTAGATCCTCCTTGATCAATAGAAATGTGGCTAACATATGACTTTGCACTTCACTACAGTCAACTATGCACAAGTGGTGCTTCATATCTTTCTTCCACTGGCAAACTAGGATCACCTCAAAAAAACAAAACTCTGGTGGGTATCCCTTTTGAAAGGCCTCCCTAACTCTCTGCCACTCTGATGGCCTCGGGTGGTCCTGAATAACTGGGGCCACTGGAAATTGTGGCTGTGGGTGAGGCTAAGGAAAATGAACTATCATGGATGTCATCGTTGCATTGGCTGCATAAGACATAATCAGGATCACCTAAGTTGTAATCACAAACCCTAGTTGGGCCTGTGGCTGAGAAACCATTGGCTCCTGAGCCTCTCTCACCTCATCCATGGCTTCTGCGCAAGCAGGTCTACCTCTCCCATGCAGCATCTGAAATTTATAACGAGTTGTATTAGTTCACTATTAATACAAATCTTAATAGCAGAAGTACAATATCTCATAAGCGTGAAGATAAATCAATAGTCCTAATAATAAGGCTCTACATCAAAAGAACGCTATGCTGAAATCATAATAAGCCGTACAGATGCTATGGACACTAGAACCTAATGCTCTGATACCATCTGTGACACCCCTCCTAATTAAATACTGGGTGATCAGGCCTTTATTAAATTAAAACAATATTTCCATCTAGTTCATTCTTAGCATAAGTGTCAAAAACCTTTATTAATTACTAATAACCTATAAGTTAATTAAGCCGCTACTAAAATTTTATCCTTTAATAACCAAACCATTAAGTACAATGGAAAACTAATACAACCATCACATAATAATAGAGTCTAAACATCCCATCAAAGAACTGAATCAATAACCAGTCAAATTAACCATCGGCCAAAATCCAAATCAAACAAATCTAATAGAAAGTAAATAAATCGCATACAATCTGAAATGAAGTAATCTTGTAAGGACACAAATTTCCAATTGAGTCTTAATGTAGTTGTAACACCCCGCCCGCCCGGGGAGAGCGAACAGAGCGCTACTGTCGATAAAACTAAACTAATCCACAAATAATAAGGTATAGAGCATCTAAATCCCACAATAAAACAAGAAACCACTATTCTCATCTTCAAATTAATACAACAAATTTCTCGAAATAATTACAACAATCCAACTATCTCGAAGATAAAATAAATCTCCAAATGCTCTATACATCAAAATAAATAAATACAAGTCTTCTCATTTCTTGTATTCTCCAATAATCTTTCCAAAATAATCCACGCTAAAATCAAATCCAAAGCTCCCAAAATCCACGCTAACCTGCCACTAAAAGAAAATATGGGGAAGTACACAATACAACAGGAAAGATGTTCAACAAATATTAGCGGCGAATAAAACGTAACAATACGAATACGAATATTCAAATCAAAGCGAATCTCATAAGCAATTATATCAATATAATTTCTCAACAACACATTAACCGAGTCACCAAGCCTCACCACCGTACCGCGCCTATGCATTTTTAGCATATCCGAAAAAAGGAATATTGGCGGGTCCCCAACCTCCGTGCCATATTAAAATCTCATGACAACATGCTCAACACCAAATATAATACCACGTGAATCGAAATTAGATTCCAATAAATATTTTCAGATTTCCAAATGAATTTATCAATTCAAATATGAGTCAATAATCACAAGAAAACAACGAGAATAATACTCGCGAGATTAAGGAGCATATTGTGTAAAACCCCATACCTCAAAATCATCGCATAATTCAGCCTCAAAATCTAATCACACCATCACGTTCCTCTCGCGAAAATAATCAAATCTCGTTCTAGCCCAAACTCGAGAAAACACCAAATAAGCCTTCTAATCTACGGTTGAAATCTTGAATAAGTTTGGGGCTATGGTTTGTATATGAAAGGGAGTAATTTTGGAGAGGTCTTCTGATTGAAAAGTGTAAGGACATTTTTGTCATGTCCGTTATCTTACAGTTTTGTATGTCGTACGCCGTTACATTTGGCACGTCTCTGCTCGATCACATATGATGGCCCCAATCCAAATTCCGGGAATCAATCATCCTGCACCTCCATCATGTGTCCCACATCGGCCTCAACGACTTCACGTTCCATGATTTTAGGGACTATATGCTAGTGGAGTCAAAAAACAGTGAAAGAAGGCTCGATATGGAAGTTCAAGGGAAATTCGGTAATTGTACATCCACCGTCCGGAGGATAGGTCAACTAGAAAGTTGAAGAGCTTGCCGCAACAAAGATACTGGAAGAAACGGCATCTCATTCCGAGCTACGGTGAAGAAGATATGGCCCTTTGAAGATGGAGAGATTTCCTCGAAGGAATCTGGTTCCTGTTCATCGGACCGATCCGACCATCTACCGGACCGATCCGTTTTGTCAAGATCCAGTAGCCACCGGATCCATAGCGAACCGATGAAGGCAAAAGTCCCGGACCGATCCGATGCCAACCAGACCGATCCGGTTTCAGAAAAAGAACCGATCCGACTTACCCGGACCGATCCGCCTAATCGACCGGACTGATCCGGCGAGGATAATCACTGCCAGATCGTGCAGCCGATTTTGAAGGGTTTCGATCCCTTATTTAATCCACGATCAGCAGTTGGTTTTCTTAAGACTTATACACGATTTTCAGAGCATATCAACCCTAAAGTCTTCACCTATTGAGTCCTATGATTCTAGGTTTTTAGATTCACACATCTTCCATATCTTTGTGAATCAAATTTTGGTAACCCAAAGAACACCATTGATGTTGTTCAACCCTTTGTGAAGTGGACCGTTTCTTCCTCTTCATTGCAGCCCTACTGGACAGGGATAGTTCCAGCCGCAAGCCCTTCTGGAAAGGGATTTTTCTTCCAGCCGCGACTACAGAATCCGATACCCGAGGGTAATTCTTAGTCAACCTGTATTTCATTGTAATCCGATTGTAAACCGTATTTTACAAATTATAGTGATATACAAATGGTTTTGCCCCTGTGGGGGATTTTTCCTTAAACTTTGTGTGTTGAATAATTCTTGCATGATTTCATATTGTTTCAATCACACCTAGTTGCATGCTTAGGGTTAATTTGGGTTAAAAGGCATTTATTATATTGTTTCCTTATTTGAACGCAAGCGCCAACTCTTTCAAATTGGTATCAGAGCGGGTTACGCTAATCTATCGCGTATTCCTTTTTCCGCAAAATTTTTCTAAAGATATCAATTTTTGAAATAAATTGATTTTTGAAAAGAGCGTGTTCAAATGGAGAAGTCATATTATAAAATGCCTATTTTTGACGGGTCGAATTATGCCTATTGGAAAGCCCGTATGAGGTCGGCTTTAAAAGCCATTGATGAACGTGTCTGGATTTTGGTTGAACGAGGATGGACTCCTCCAACCGTGACTGTTGATAATGTGACCAACTTGAAACCTGACATCACTTGGACTGATGATGAATTTAAATGGTCGTCTTTTAACTCTAAGGGTCTAAGTGCTATTTCTGGGTCTGTCACTCCTGATGAGTTCAAACGCATTATGACGTGCACCACGTCAAAAGAAGCATGGGATATTTTGCAACTTACCCATGAAGGAACAAATGCTGTTAAAGAGTCAAAATTGCAAAATTTAACAACTCAATTTGAAACCATCACCATGCATGAAAATGAATGTTTTGATGAATTTTATGCTAGGCTTTCTGACATTGTTAATACTAGCTATAATCTTGGTGAACATATTCCAAATGCTAGAGTTGTTAAAAAGATTCTTCGTTCCCTTCCTAAGCGTTTTATACCTAAAGTCGCTGTGATGAATTCCTTGGGTAATTTAAATACTCTAAAATTGGAAGAACTGGTAGGAGATTTACAAACTTATGAAATAGACATGTTTCCTAAATCTGCCAAGCCAAAAGATAAGGGGATTGCCCTTAAAGCCCAAGAGAGAAAAAGTGAGGGGTCGGCAAGAAAGAGAGTCGAGTCGTCTAGAAAGATAGAAACTTCTGATTCTGAATGTGAGTTTGACCTAGATGATTTGGCACTTTTTGCTAAAAACTTCAAGAAAATTCTGAAATTTAAGAAAAATGGGAATTTCAAAGATAAAAAGAATTTTCAGAAAAATAAGTTTGAAAAGAAAGACTTTAAAGAACCCCCTAAAGACAGTGAGAGGTGTTTTGAGTGCGACGGTAAGGGACACAGAGCGTTTGAGTGTGCCACTCGTCTGAATAGGGAAAAGGGTAAAGCTGTCCTAAACGCTACCCTTAGTGACGACAGTGAGGTCGAGTCGGTGGACTCGGGAGATGAGTCACCGCATGAGCGTAACTTCACCGCGTTCATGGCTAGTCATGTGAGTACTCCTAGTGCATCTCACGACGATGAGGATGCTACTTCACAAGGACACCTCGACAGCGAGAGCGAAGAGAGTGAGGGAGAGGAGGAAGGTAGTGAGGACGAGAGTAGCCTTCAACGCGCCTACGCCGAGTTATATGATGAGTCTTTCAAAACTAAAAAACGTAACAAGGCGTTAGTTCTTAGGATCACCGCATTAGAAGAAGAGTTAGGAAAGATGAGAGAGAGAGAGTCCTCCACCTGCATCGCTATGAAAGAGAGAGAGTCTGCCTGGGTTAGTAAAGAAAATTTGCTTAAAGAGAGAGAGTGCAGTTTTGAGAAAGAAAAAGCGTACTTGACTAAACAAGTGGCTAGTCTTACGAGTGAGCTCCATTCCTCCCTAGAGACTCGAAAGAAACTTGAAGCTCTTGTTGCTCAGCTTACTCATGACGTTGAGAGAGCTAGGAAAGTCAAGGTACAAATCGAGGACAGATCTGGGAAGATGGGAAAGATGCTCCTCGGTCCCGCTTTAGGTTTTGGTGACCGGCATGGAATAGGTTTTGATGGTGCCTCCACGTCTCAAATTGCACCCGGACCAATTCCTGAGTTTACTACGACTCCTTATGGCCGTCATAAAAAACCAAGAAGGAGAGTTCGACCTAGAAAAGCAAACCAAGGTTCTCCTAAAATTGTGCCCTTTTGCTCCCATTGCAAAAGAAATGGACACCTTAGGGATGATTGCTATAAGTTGGGTCGGACACGACGTACGGTTGCTCCACCACTTCAGACTGATGAGTTTGCCAGTCTGAGAGAGCGTGTTGAGTTTCTAGCCGCCACATCACAGAGCTTGATGGAGGAATTCCGACGGATGACCTTACCATCAATGAATGCGCCCCGCATTCCGGCTAAAACCAACAACAACAAGGGAATACTAAAAGGTACCTTCTCTTGGGTTCCTAAGAAAGAGAAAAAGGCCCTTGTTGTCCATGTCGCTCTCAAAGCCCATAATACCTCACAGTGGTATTTTGACAGTGGTTGCTCCAGACATATGACAGGTGATACCTCATATTTTACCCATCTTGAGGATTATAATGATGGGAGAGTCACCTTTGGAGATGGTAGCAAATCTAGCATAGTAGGACGAGGTACAGTAGAGTTACCAGGATTTCCAAAGCTAGAGAACGTGCTGTACGTCAAAGGTTTGAAAGCAAACCTTATTAGCATCAGCCAGCTGTGCGACGATGACTTTGCAGTGAAGTTTGACCCGAAAACTTGTAAGGTCTATGATCAAGCCTGTAAACTATTAGTGCAAGGGGTGAGGACAGAAGATAACTGTTATGGGACTGAGCCTAAATCCTCACTTGTCTGCAACAGCGCCACGATCACTCATATGGATCTGTGGCACCAACGTCTAGGTCACATGAACGTTAGAGACTTATCTCGTTTAGTCAAAAAGGACCTAGTACGTGGCTTACCATCACTTGGAAAGCCAACTTCCACGATCTGTGGACCCTGTCAGTTGGGAAAGCAAATCCGTAGCCCACATAGGAAGTTGAATTCCATTACCACCTCACGTGCTCTTGAGTTAATTCACATGGATCTTATGGGTCCTACTCGCACAGAGAGTCTAGGTGGTAAGAGATACATTCTCGTGATGGTGGACGATTTCTCTAGATACTCTATTGTCGGTTTTCTAAGAGAGAAATCAGATGCTGTTGAATTCCTAACGATCAAGTGCCGTGTCCTGCAAAATCAACACGGGGTCACTATTAACAGAATACGTAGTGACAACGGCACTGAATTTAAGGAAGCAAAGGTGGATTTGTACTGTGATAGCCTTGGGATCAAACATGAGTTCTCTGCTGTGAGAACTCCTCAGCAAAATGGGATTGTTGAGAGGAAAAATAGAACGATCCAAGAGATGGCTAGATCTATGCTTCTAGGTCGTAAAGTTTCTAGGAGATTTTGGGCAGAGGCAGTGTCTACTGCATGCCACACGGTGAATAGGGTCTATCTGCGTCCACACACACTTAAGACGCCTTATGAATTGTGGACAGGCAAGAAACCCAACCTAGCATATTTCCGTGTTTTTGGGAGTAAATGCTACATCCTACGGGATAGAGAGAAATTAGGAAAGTTCGACTCCCGGAGCGACGAGGGAATACTGCTAGGATATTCATCGGACAGTAGAGCGTACCGGGTTTTTAACCTGAAGAGCTCTAAGGTTATGGAATCAATAAACGTCACTGTGCAAGATGACGAACCTCCGACGATTATTGATCCCAACCTTCAGTGTGAGGATGAGGACTGTTCTGACAGTGATTTACCTGTTCCTCTCTCACACTCTATGGACCCTACTCCTGTGTTAGGGGACACACCTGCTTGGGTTCGCAAGAGTCATGACCCCTCTGCCATTGTTGGTGATCCCACTCTAGGGGTCAAGACTCGTGCTCAGCTAGAGAACGTTGTTAGCCATCTTTGCTACACGTCCAAAGTCGAGCCCAAGAATCACAAGGAAGCACTCAAAGATGAACACTGGATATCTGCTATGCAGGATGAGTTGCTTCAGTTTAAGAAGAACAATGTCTGGGAACTTGTCCCCCGACCTAGTGATACTAATGTTATTGGTACCCGGTGGATTTTCAAGAATAAAATGGATGAAAATGGTACCATAATCAGAAATAAGGCTAGGTTGGTCTCTCAAGGCTACACACAGATAGAGGGTGTAGACTTTGGAGAGACATTTGCTCCTGTTGCGAGGCTTGAGTCTGTCCGCTTACTACTCGCCATCGCATGTCATCTGCACTTCAAGGTATATCAGATGGATGTCAAGAGTGCCTTTCTGAATGGCATTCTACAGGAAGAGGTTTATGTGGAACAACCAAAAGGGTTTGAAGACCCTAAGCACCCTGAACACGTTTACTATCTGAGGAAAGCCTTGTATGGTTTGAAGCAAGCACCCCGTGCTTGGTACGAGAGGCTTACTTCCTATCTCATAGCCCGTGGCTTCAAGAGAGGGGGAGTTGATATGACATTGTTCGTCAGGAGAGATGACGGTGCTATCTTGGTTGCCCAAGTCTATGTGGACGACATAGTCTTTGGATCCACATGCTCCCAGCATGCTCACCACTTTGAGGAGGAGATGAAAAGTGAGTTTGAGATGAGCATGGTAGGTGAGCTTACATTCTTTCTTGGTCTCCAGGTTCGTCAGCTAGAGGATGGGATGTTCATCTCCCAATCCAAGTATGCTAGAGACCTAGTAAAGAAATTTGGTTTAGACTCCGCTAAGCATGCTCGTACTCCTATGAGTACCACTACCAAGCTTAGTAAGGACACTTCAGGCAAGGACGTAGAGCAAACCTTGTATCGGAGTATGATAGGCAGTCTTCTCTACTTGACTGCTAGTCGTCCCGACATTGCCTTTAGTGTTGGAGTCTGTGCGCGTTATCAGGCGTCTCCCAAAGAGTCACACTTACTCGCTCTAAAACGTATTATCAAATACGTGAGTGGGACTCTCTCATACGGTATTTGGTATTCCTTTGATAGCGATGACCGTTTGTCCGCCTATTCGGATGCTGATTGGGCTGGGGACGTAGATGGTTGTAGGAGCACTTATGGTGGGTGTTTCTACTTTGGTTCTGCTCTTGTCTCTTGGTTGAGCAAGAAGCAAAACTCCATCTCTTTGTCCACTGCGGAGGCTGAGTACATCGCCACCGGGAGTTGTTGCACGCAACTCATGTGGATGAAGCAAATGTTGGAGGATTATGGGATTTCACAGGACACCATGACCATTTCATGTGATAACACGAGCGCGATACACATATCCCGCAATCCTGTCCAACATTCGCGCACAAAGCACATCAGGTTACGCGAGCACTTTATATGACAGTTAGTTGAAGAGAAAGTCGTAACCCTGAGTTTTGTTCCTACCGACCGTCAGTTAGCCGATATTTTCACGAAACCTTTAGATGCCCTTAGATTTGAGAGTCTTAGGAAGTCTTTGGGGATTTGCACTGTTGACTGAGGTGTTGGTCTATGTCTAGAATAGGATGCTTCTTCATGGTCATATCATATGCTTCCTATTGCTAGTCTGTTTATATGTACCATAGCTTTGTTGTACAGCTTTTATGTATTTGTTTCTTATTCTTAGAAAAATACAAAAAGATTTTTTTTGAAAAATTTTGAGAAAAGCACAAAAAGATTGTATTTTGATAAAAAAAAATTTTGAAAAATTCAAAAAGAGATTTGCCTTTTATGGATGAGCATTTAAGATAGCCAAGTCACAAATTCATTCCATATATCCATGTGACTGTTTGATAGAGATTTGAGAGGCTACATCATTTCATCCATGTGCTTTACATTGATTGGAGTCCTTGAGATGTAATTAGTGATATTTCCTACATGCTTGACTCCTATATCCTTTTTTCTGCACACATGCACGGCTATATTTGATTGTTGCACTTGTCAATCTCATGTTGGCTTGAGTGTTTCCATCTCAATCCTGTCTATACAATGTATAAAATGCGATAAAACTTGACAAGATTGGATTGCATGTAAAAACCGTTTGGTGAGACTGTGCGCATATTTTCATAACGGGGAGGGGCTGCGAAAGTTGATTCTTATCCTTTGCGCAAAAGCCACCGTTAAAAAGGACCTAAAAAAGGGAGGAATTTTAATATCCGAGGTCCTAAGAGGTTAAAAGAGCCCGAAAAAATTGATAAGGCAATCAAAAGCAATACATGCCAAATATGGGCCATTTAGGTTTTCACCACCAATTCTCCAAAGTTTGAGATTTTAGTATACCTCTATTCAAAATATAAATCTGAGGGAGTTTGGTTGGAGATTGAAAAACGGGTTTGCACTTCCTTGAAAGTCCTGAAAAAGCATGAAAATCATTTTGGACGATATTGGTGTAGAAATCACTTTGAGCTTTGATTTGTAGATTTGATATAGTCAATGTCTTCTATTTCCAATCTTTTACACTAAAGGAAGCTTTTGAGTTCATTCGTTAGGAATATCCAATATTCATCGTGCACATATGTCATGTTTGTATGCTTTGATTTTCCTATCGAATTTTGATCACACCCATTCATTAACGCTATCACCGACTTGGTTGTTTTATGTTCATTCATGGTGTGATTTTATGCCTTGTGTCTCCCCGGTACTTGATTGCTTGATTTATTTCTCTCATTTGTCTATTTGGGGACATCATAAAAAGGGGGAGAATGAATTATCTGATTATAGGGGAGTTTTGAAATTTGAGGTTCATTATAAATCTGGTATATATGCATATGTTTATTATCTCATTTCAAACTCGATACGTCACTTGGTATTTGCTTTATCTCATGTGTGTAGGTACATCCTTGATAATCCCATGATACACACCCTGATGAGAAAAGCGTGAAGATTCCTGAAGATTTGAAGATCAAACGATGCAGTCTTATTCATATGTATCTTTCCAGTTTTGGGTTCATGGAAGGGTAGATTTGTATAGGCAGTTGTGAATTGATAATTCGGATTTTTTATGTATGTACCGGCATAGACATAGGGGGAGATTTGTAAGGACATTTTTGTCATGTCCGTTATCTTACAGTTTTGTATGTCGTACGCCGTTACATTTGGCACGTCTCTGCTCGATCACATATGACGGCCCCAATCCGAATTCCGGGAATCAAGCATCCTTCACCTCCATCATGTGTCCCACATCGGCCTCAACGACTTCACGTTCCATGATTTTAGGGACTATATGCTAGTGGAGTCAAAACAGTGAAAGAAGGCTCGATATGGAAGTTCAAGGGAAATTCGGTAATTGTACATCCACCGTCCGGAGGATAGGTCAACTAGAAAGTTGAAGAGCTTGCCGCAACAAAGATACTGGAAGAAACGGCATCTCATTCCGAGCTACGGTGAAGAAGATATGGCCCTTTGAAGATGGAGAGATTTCCTCGAAGGAATCTGGTTCCTGTTCATCGGACCGATCCGACCATCTACCGGACCGATCCGTTTTGTCAAGATCCAGTAGCCACCGGATCCATAGCGAACCGATGAAGGCAAAAGTCCCGGACCGATCCGATGCCAACCAGACCGATCCGGTTTCAGAAAAAGAACCGATCCGACTTACCCGGACCGATCCGCCTAATCGACCGGACCGATCCGGCGAGGATAATCACTGCCAGATCGTGCAGCCGATTTTGAAGGGTTTCGATCCCTTATTTAATCCACGATCAGCAGTTGGTTTTCTTAAGACTTATACACGATTTTCAGAGCATATCAACCCTAAAGTCTTCACCTATTGAGTCCTATGATTCTAGGTTTTTAGATTCACACATCTTCCGTATCTTTGTGAATCAAATTTTGGTAACCCAAAGAACACCATTGATGTTGTTCAACCCTTTGTGAAGTGGACCGTTTCTTCCTCTTCATTGCAGCCCTACTGGACAGGGATAGTTCCAGCCGCAAGCCCTTCTGGAAAGGGATTTTTCTTCCAGCCGCGACTACAGAATCCGATACCCGAGGGTAATTCTTAGTCAACCTGTATTTCATTGTAATCCGATTGTAAACCGTATTTTACAAATTATAGTGATATACAAATGGTTTTGCCCCTGTGGGGGATTTTTCCTTAAACTTTGTGTGTTGAATAATTCTTGCATGGTTTCATATTGTTTCAATCACACCTAGTTGCATGCTTAGGGTTAATTTGGGTTAAAAGGCATTTATTATATTGTTTCCTTATTTGAACGCAAGCGCCAACTCTTTCAAAAAGTTTGAGAAAAAGTGATTTGAAAAGCCAAGCCACGAATTTGTTGATATATAAATGATTAAGTGTTTGATTAAGAAAAGAGTTCTAATCAGATACAAACACTAAAAATTTTATTCCAGACGATCGGACCATTGGAATCGCTTGAAATTTTAGTATATTGTGGCGAACGGCGAGACAGGACTTCTGACAAAAATTCAGCTTGATCGAATGGTCGGATTTCTAAAAATATTATTTTTACTAGAGAGTTTTATGTTCCGAGGACTCTTAGAGAGTTTTATGTTTTGAGGACTCTTCTAAATAATAAAAATTCAATTAAAGTTCCATTTTAATTCCAATTCCGAAACCGTTTGAAATTCTCGCCTTTAAAAATAATAATCAACAAGTTTGAGCAATAAAAATAATTTTATCTCAAAATTTATTTTTCCTCTATATTTTGGAAAATACCCCAAAAATTACGCGGGTTGTTACAGTAGTGTTGGCTCAATTCCGGAAAAAAACTTTTGAGTCATAAGATAGTATTCATGAGTATCCTCCAAGCCTATGACGTTTGAAGTTTAAGTTGAAGACATAACGAACAACATTTTAAAGTAAAGATATCAAAGTGTTGGGTTTACATAGTGCCTAGTTATGCGTCCTCATCGGTTCATATGTCAAGTCTGCAAAAGGTATGAATGCCCATTAAATATATATGCAGGAGATTTGGGATAATTTTTAATGGGTGTAATTTTTATTTAAAATAAATTTCAGAAATTTATTGGGTTTAAAATGAAAAATTCACATTCTGACTTTTCGTTCCATATTGCCATTCGAACGAGAATGTCATTTGAACGAATTTTTTCCAACAAGTTTTCCTTTTGAACAATGACTTCTCGTTAGAACGAAATGTCGTTCAAATAAAAAAGTCGCTCGAACGAGATTTCTGGAGGGAAACAGTTTTGGTAGTTTTCTCCATTTTCCCACTATTTTGTCCCACTACTTTTTGATAGTTTTTATGACTTCAGGACAAGAATTTTTCAAGAGACTTTGGAACATCCTTAGAGAGTTTTTGAGAGAAAATTCTTCCAACCAAAAGTCATGTTTTCATGTGTTAAATTTCAATAGAAAATTTTCTTCAAACACATGTTTATACACCCATAGTTTTGATTTATTATAATTTCCACATATATATTGTAGAGGGGGATTGAAGGTAATTTTTAGATTAGAAGTAATTCCACATTAGAAACAGTGTTTTGGGGATTAAGGCATTGTGGCAGCTCAATATGACAACTTGCATTTTAGCTTGTTGTATTAGTCATATTGTATCTTTGTCTATATTGACTGTAAGCTATAACAGTTGTAATTATGTAAGGAGAATAATAGAGAGTTGTAGTGTGAGGTCAAACGGTACTCGCGAGAGACCAGGCTTGGCAGGGCCCAGGAAAGATTTCATGCTCTATCGAATGACCTCACCGCGGGAACTTTACAGGGACTTAGTTTAGAAGATTGAGAAGTGAAGCACCGTTAGGGCTCATCCCAACCATCTTAGATACTCCTGGTAAAATATCAAAGAACGCTAACCGTGGATCCTCGAGCGGAGCAGCTTGGAGTTCCATTGGGCATTGAGCTATGAACCAAACAGCCCTCTACTTAATGTCACATCTATTGTGGGTGATGTCACTAGCTAGCTAAATAATGTTAGACCTGAACTTGAGTAAACCACCGTGGTATTTGGGGCTGTCAGGTAGTTGGTGAGCCACCTATGCGACCACAGCCCCCTAACACACAGTGGTTAGGCAAAAGGCATGTCATGGAATTTAATGTTTATGGAATGGAGACAACTAGTGCATCAGGCATTTAATGTTGTGACATAAAGTATGAGGGGTGTCTTTTATAGTCTTTAATGACTGAGTTGTCTCAGGGATGGTGTGGGGGGGTATTTAAGGACCCCAACCACCCTTGAGGAGAGTATGATCTTTTTGAGAGTTCAGAAGTTATTTCTAGAGATAATATACATTAGAGAGAGTTATTTCACACCAGAGAGTTTGTTCACCCACCACTTTCATTTATTAAGAAGCTTTTAATACTAGATAGAGATTCTTAAGGGTGGTTGGTGTGTTTGGCTGCCTGCCAAGGTGTATCTAGGGTGCTTACTTCTCTCTCCCTCTAGCTAAGTTACTTCTAAGTTCATTACTATTTTCTGAGTTATACACGAGAGACTTGTGACTTTAAACCAAGTTTTTTCTTCATTGGATTTATGTTTGCGTGTTTTATCACTCATCCAAGGTTTTGTCTATTTAACTTATCATTAATATACTTCAAAGGGGTTACGCCTCCATTTTATCTAAAGTACCCTCTTACATTTGGCGACTCTGCTGGGAAGGCATTCTTCTAAGTAGGGAGTATGGCGGAATATAATGTTAATCAAAGGATCAACTTTGATGACATTCAACACAATAAAGAACAAGTTGCGAAAGAACTAGAAGCTCTAAGGGATGGGGTTCCTCGAATTGAGGTACCTCCAGTTCAGGTAATGACAGGAGCTCTAGGGGTGACACAAGATTCCACGAGTGCAGGGTTGGGACCCACTCAGGTGACGCTCCTCATGAGTAAGTTTTATGAGTTTTTGCAAACTCCGGTAGCTTCCATAATGCTGGGAGGATTGGAACCCAATGCCTTCGCAACACCAGGGGCAGTCCCAACGGCCCCACCAAGTGCAGGTGTAGCGGGAACAATCCTAGTAAGCATACCCTCTGTTATGAATACAGTAGTGGGAACCCCAGGAGTATCAACGACCCTAGCTGTAATGATTGTTTCAGTTGTAACGGGCACTCAGCCCATGGTCCCATTGGTTGTTTCCCCAGTAACATCACCCATTGAGGAAATGCATAAAGAGATTCTTAAGTTCATGCAAGCTTCCTCGAAATTTACTGGCGAGGTAGCTTCGGTTTATGATGACTTCGAACACCTAATCCTCAGGAATAAAACGATGAGCCCTATCCAAAGGAGTATATTCCTCCTATTTTTAAAAAATACACAGGGAAAGGTGGGAACCCGAAGGAGCATATTAAGCGCTTTGTTGAACACTTGGGAGCGCATTGTAATAATAAGAACCTTAGGTTGAGGGAGTTTTCCAAATACTTAATCGATAAAGCATATACCTGGTATTCCCGTTTTGCCCCTAAAAGCGTTTCTACATGGAAGGAGATGCACTTATTATTTTTCCAGAAGTTCTTTCTGGCAGAAGATGAGTTTACTTTGGCCCAACTAGGTAGGGAGAAGCAACGAACTGGGGAAAAAGTGGTGGCCTATGTTCAAAGGTTCAGGGAAAGAACCTTCGACGTGAGGGAGGAGCCCAAAGAATCTAAGTTATTACAGATCTGCGCTGAGGGGCTGCTTCCTGAGTACATCTTCCATCTTATCAATGAGACGCGCGAGGGGACTTTTACGACGTTCTTAAAAGCAGTGAGAAATATCTCCTTGGTGGCGCAGCCCAATCTGGTGGTAGTGCCCATAATGTTTAGGCAGCCGATGCAACCCGTGGTGGGGAGGTTTCAGCCCCCACGGGTAGGGTACACCGAGGGGGAGATAGGGGCAAGGCACCGAAGAATGATAATAAGAGGAAGTTTGGAAGAGATAAGGAGGGCCCACCATAATTTCCTTGTACATTGGAGGAAGCTATTAGCTATTACAAAGCGATGGTCTAAGGGGGAACGGTCTATGAGCCAAAGGACATTCCGGTTGGGGAACCCGATGCAACAACGAAGGTGGATCCAAAGTACTTCCAGGTTCATCGGAGGATCCATCATCCAACAGAGAGTTGTTTCACGCTGAGAAGAATCATCGACAAGTACGTGAAGGCGGGAACGTTACAAATCCCTCCACAGAATGTCAACAACAATCCGCTGCCAGCATATGGGGCCAATTTCATGGTGGCCTATGATAAAGAAGCGGAGAGAGGAGAAAAAGAGTCAATGACGAAGCAAAAAGAGTACAAAGAAGCTCTGGGAGATTTTACAAGAGGAATGGCTAATACAGTACTGGCTTGCGATGAGGCAAGATCCAAAGATGTGGAGGATGTATATAGCATCGAAGGTGAGCAGACCCAGTCCTAGAATACTGTGCAGTTGAGAAATCCCCAAAGTGGACCTGGTTCTTCGACTAAGTAGGGATACCAAAGGAGAGTAGGTTGGAGATAACCCATGCAATACTTGATATTATGAGGAAGAACGTAGTCCCTTCCCAGAGATGGAAGGGATCCATGGCCAGGTTGGTAAGAAGGTTAATGTCAGAAGTAATCTTGAGCCATGTAGATAGGGCTGTAAGGTTCCCTCATAACAAGCCATTATATGTGACTTCCAGTGTCAACAGAGTTAATTTTGAAAGGACTCTTATGGATGGGGGAGCTTTTATCAATATCATGCCAATCAACTCTTTCCACGCAACCAATATTCCTTAAGAAAGGTTGGTCCCCATGACTTTGGTAATTTCGGGGTATGATAATCAATCTTCCAAATCTATTGGGTACGTTAATGCTAGGATTGTGATGGGAAATTTGAGTTACCATATCAAGTTCCACGTAATAGAGAGTGCAACTTCCTATCATATGCTAATAGGAAGGGTGTGGATGCATAACCAATGGCTAATTCCTTTTACGTACCACCAGTACACTAAGGCGAATATCGGGGACATAAGTGACCATTAGGGCTATGAAAAGTTCATTTGCTGTCAAGGAAGCTCACTTGGTCGACGTAGAATTTTACATTGAATTAGAGGAGGATGTCCACATCCTAACTCGGAGAATGGAGGGAGCATGGGTTCCCTCGATCAAAGAAAGGATGGGGCTCTTGAACAAGCAGAAGAAGGAGGTTGCAAGCAACACAAGGGAAATGGCCGAAGAAGCTCATCAAGTGGTCCCTCGGCCCTAAAGCATCTCAAAGACAGAATGAGGCCCAGAGTGGATCCGATGGAGCATGAGGTCCAATGACAAAGTGTGCTGAGCCGGTTCTAAGGAAAAAGAGTGGTCGAGGCTTATAGAGAGAAGAAAAGGAAGGCAATCACTACTACCAGCAGAAAATGCAAGAAAATCATTATGAAAGAAGGAAAAGTGGTGTATCGATTGTAACGGTGTGAGAAGGCAACCGAGGAAGCTGATGATGAGGTTGACCTGATATGTGAATGCTTTCTAGTGGATCAACGGGGATAATGCATGGTGATAGACAACTCCAACATACAGGAGTTCGTAGAGGATGTCTTTGAAGAACCAGATTATATGAAAGATCAGCCAAAGCCACAGGCACAAGAGTTGGAGCAGTTGAACCTGGCGAAAGAAGGGGAAGATCCAAGGACTATCTTCATCTCAAAGAATCTCGGTGAAGAGAGACGAGAGGCCTTAGTTAGATTGATTTGGGAATTTTTAGACATTTTTTCCTGGAAATACATAGAGATGGAAGAGCTAGACGAGGAAGTGAGTTACCACAAGTTGAACGTAATGCCATCAGCTAGTCCAGTGAAACAAGGGACAAGAAATTACAAGCCTGAACTAGATTCGAAGATCAAGGAAGAGGTTCAACGCTTACTAACGGAAGGGTTCATCACACCGATACAACACCCACTCTGGCTATCTAGCATTGTCCCAGTGGGAAAGAAAGACAAAAACCAAATAAGGATCTGTGTGGATTTCAGATATTTGAATAGAGCTTGTCTTGAAGATGAGTTCCCTCTACCCTCCATTGATAGCCTGATAGATGCAACGATTGGTCATGAGACGTATAACTTCATGGATGGGTATGTAGGGTACAACCAGATTAAGATGGACCCTATAGTTGCAGAGAAAATAGTGTTCAGAACCCCGTTGGGCAACTTCATGTACAAGATGATGCCGTTTGGACTCAAGAATGCTGGTGCGACCTACCAGAGAATAATGATGGCCATTTTCCATGACTTTTTTCACAAATTTGTGGAATTATATGTGGATGATTTCGTCATCAAATCGAGGAAGGAGGAGTCCCATCTGAGTAATTTAAGGAAGGTGTTCTCCCATTGCATGAAGTATAAATTGAAGATGAATACACTGAAGTGTGTTTTTAGAGTGACAAGTGGAAAGTTCCTAGGCTCTGTGGCTGATAGACAAGGGGTGTAGATGGATCAGGACAAACAAAAGGCGATCTTGGAAATTCCATGCCCAAGAACGGCGAAGGAGCTGAAGAGTTTCCTCGGTAAAGTCTCCTACCTTAGGAGATTTTTGCCTGAATTGGTCAAAATAACACATCCGTTGATGCAGCTATTATGAAGGGACACGAAGTTTAAGTGGGAGGAGATTCACTAAAGTCTCTCGATAGGCTGAAGAAGCTGCTCATTTCACCACAGATAATGGTTCCCCCAAAGGCAGGAATACCATTGCAGATGTACCTCACATCCACCATGAGGTCCGTAGGAGCTTTGCTGGCATAAGAGATTGACGGGAAAGAACAGTCAGTCTACTACCTCAACAGGATCATCCATGGACCAAAAGCAAGATATAGTAGCTTGGAAAGGCATTGTTTAGCCTTAGTCTTTGTAGCACAAAAACCTAGACATTACATGTTGTCTTTTATAATTCATATTGTAACTAGATGTGATCCTATTAAGTATTTGTTAGCAAGGACTATACTGATTGGTAGAGTAGCTAGGTGGTTCCTCATCCTATCCGAGTATGACTTAAAGTGCATGGTTCCTCGCGTAATCAAAAGCCAGGCATACGCTGATCTGTTGGCTATTTTCCCTCGGGAATGTTTGAGCCACCCAAAGAAAGTGTTCCTAGAAATTATTTGTAGGCCAATCACCTGGACGCAATGGAGGAGGAATGGAAAATGTAGTTCGATGGGTCTTCAGTAGAAAAGGAAGGAGGAGCAGGGGTTATTCTTTCAAAAGGAATGGAGGAGATTTTCCTTTCTTACAAGTTAGATTTCCCTTGTTCTAACAACGAGGCAGAATATGAAGCATTGCTTTTGGGATTGCTAGAGGCTCTTCGAAGGGGGATTCATTCACTTTGCATCAAAGTGGATTCAAACTTCGTGGTTCAGCAATTGAATGGAGAGTACACATTGAAACATATGAGCCTGGCACTATACAGGACAATCATTCAGAGGATCCTCTGCCAGTTCCATCGGACCAAGATCAAGAGACATCCCAGAATGATGAATCGTCACCCCGATGCATATGCCACCATTGCCCAGAAGATGGTCATGAGGAACGATACAACTACCGTCATGATCCAACTAAGAATAGCGCCTTCGATGGTACAGTCAATTCTACCAATGGAAGAAGACGTAGACTGGAGGGGAGAGATCAAAAGGTAATTAAAATCTGGGGAATGAGCGATGGGGCTGAGAGAATTAGCCTAATACTTCACAAATCAGGGGAACCTTTACTTTAGGAACACCAGAGGATGGTTGTCGAGGTGCATCGATCAGAAGAAGCAGAGCATAGATTAAAAAAAACACACAAAGAGCACTACGAAACAACTAAGATACTCCTCTACTGAAGAATGCAGAGGGAGGGGTATTTTTGGCCAAGAATGAAACAGGATGCGATGGAGCTACAACGAAAGTGCGATAAATGCCAATTATTCTTCGAGGCAGCGGAATGTCATTTCGTGGAGGCTCATGGTGACTGGAGACAGCCCTTTATTGACTTCATTAAAGATGGAGTTGTCTTAATAGAGAAGTCAATAAATGAAGTCAATAAAGGGATGTCTCCTCCCTTCATTAAAGTCTTTAATGAAGAAGTATTTAATGAAGTATTTAATGTCTCCTTCATTCAGGAACTCTTTAATCGAAGGGTCCCAAGATTTTACGTTCAGGAAGGGTAACTTATCGAAGGGGATACTTCAACAGGCCTTTACGTTGCATCACAAAGGAAGAAGTAGTTGGGGTCCTAAAACTGGAACACGATCCAGCTCATATAGGAGGGCCAAGTTATATGACGAGTTGATGACTTTGGGTTACTATTGGCCAATGATGGAGAAATATTCTGTTGAGTTCGTTCGAAGGTGCAAGGCTTGTCAACTTCATGGAAATATGATCCATACCCCATCAGTGGACCTACACTCCCTGGCAATGCCTTATCCTTTTCACACTTGGGCGTTCGACCTGGTGGGGGAAATACATCCTTCTTCGAGGGGGAAGATATGGATACTAGTAGCAACAGAGTGTTTCACAAAGTGGGCCGAAGCGATACCACTGAGAAGGGAAACTGCGGGGTTAGTGACTAACTTTATCAGAGAATACATCATTTGCCATTTTGGGATCCCAGAGGTTATCCTTTCAGATAATGGAACCCCTTTTGTCAATTCAGAAGTAACAATGCTCATAGATAAGTACTCCATTGTGCATCATACTTCGACGGTGGCATATCTAAAGGGAAACGGTCAAGTCGAAACAACTAACAAAACTTTGGTTAATATCTTGGCTAAAATAATGGAGGATTTCCCAGGATCATGGGATAACAAGGTACTAGTGGTATTGTGGGCCTATCGAACAACTAAGAGGAAGCCTATAGGGTATACACCGTTATCTCTTATCTATGGGGCCAATACGATTATCCTAGTGGAGTTAGAAGTCACCTCTGCTCGATATGCTTTGCGAAGTAGCATGGTCCCCCATAATAGACATGTGTAGTTGGAAGCGTTAGATGAACACAGAGATAATGCGATGCAACACTTTCAAATGTATACGAAGCAACTCTTCAGGGCATATGATAACTTAGTGAGACCAAGGAAGTTCTTGGAGGGAGACCTTTTATTGAAAGTAGCATTAAAACATACCAGGGGCTTCCTCTACCCAAGTTTGCAGCAAATTGGGAAGGACCTTTCACTATGAAGGAAGCACATGACTCAGGTTATTGCCAAATCTCTAAGATGGAAGAAGACAAACTATTCAAAATCAACAATAAATGGTTGAAAGTCTATCATGTATAGGCAGTTATGTTTGACCACTGATGTATTTGGCTATTGTTATGAATACACAAGTTATTTCTATGATGAGTATGAAAGTTCTTTTTTATTATTATAACTCAAAAAGAGATAAAAGAATTACAGAACTTCACACTTCACAACCTATGTAAATAATTGTAACACGAAGAAATGGCATAAGAAAATAAATATCTTTTTCCATTCATAAACTTTGGGGCATTACAAAATTGGGAGCTATTGACCCAGAATTACATGAGAAGAAAGAAAAAAACATATATACAAGTTCATTGGACTAAGAGGAACCACAAATCTGGAGAAGGGAAAAAATCTCCAGGGAGGCCCGAAGAAGCTTCTTGGTAAGACCGTTAAGCGTTGCTAGAGACCTCCAACCTTGTTTACGCCTGTGTACGCTCGGTCAGGAGTTTCTCTCATTTTAACTTTGCTAGATTTAGAGCTTCTTCGATGTACTCCACCTCCTTGTCAATGGCTTTAAGAAGAGGTGTTAGCTCGTCTAACTTAGCTTCCTCGGCCCGTTGGTCCTCTTGATGCTTTCACAAGAGTTACCTCTTGCTATCCACTCATTGGCTCTTAAGGGTCTTCAAATGCGTGATAAGCCAGTCAAAATGAAACCCATCAAGACCCAACTCCCTCAGATAACCCAAAAACTGGTTAATGAGGGGTCTGGTAATGTTCGAGCTTGGGTTATTGACAATCTCAGCAACGACGGTAGCCATGCCTTGAAGCCTGTAACCCATAACGGAGATGTTTGAATGCAGGCAATCCACCGTGAACATCTCAAGATGATGATTTACAAGTTGTTCAATGACTAGACGATAGTTGGCAGGCATCTGAGGAGAATACTGAAGCACCATCAGGAAGAAGGCATGAGGATCTAGGTCTGGCAGAGGAAGCTCACAGCCAGATTCACTCTCCACAATAACACCAGTCGTGGAACCTTGATTATTATGGCTAGATTCTTTTGAAGCGACAGGTTACCGATGGGGCGAGGTAATGGCCAAAGGAACTGGTGGAGAATCCTCCCGAGCAACCTGAAACAGTTAGAGGAAATAAAGAGTTGATGAAAATAAAACCTTAACAAGTGTTTTCATTGTTAAGTCACCGATATAGGTGGAGTTTATGAAAAAACCTTAACACGTGTTTTCATTGTTAAGTCACCGATATAGGTGGAGTTTATGAAAAAAAAATCTTAACAAGTGTTTTCATTGTTAAGTCACCGATATAGGTGGAGTTTATGAAAAAATCTTAACAAATGTTTTCATTGTTAAGTCACCGATATAGGTGGAGTTTATGAAAAAAACTTAACAAGTGTTTTCATTGTTAAGTCACCAATATAGGCGGAGTTTATGAAAAAAACTTAACAAGTGTTTTCATTATTAAATCACTGATATAGGTGGAGCTTATGAAAAAAATCTTAACAAGTGTTTTCATTGTTAAGTAACCGATATAGGTGGAGTTTATGGAAAATCTTAACAAGTGTTTCGTTGTTAAGTAACCGATATAGGTGGATTTTATGGAAAAATCTTAACAAGTGATTCCGTTTTTAAGTCACCAATACAGGTGGAGTTTTTGGGAAAACCTTAACAAGTGTTTTCATTGTTAAGTCACAAACACAGGTGAAGTTCGAGAAAGTGAGAAATACAGAGAGAAATTTGTGAAGTATCTCAGCATTAGTAGAAGTGAGAACGATAGTCACCACGGTGGCCACAATGGTAGAAATAGTTGGGGGCGGGCTCACCGCCTCAGTAGCCTTAACGGGGCCCTTAGATGAAGAAGCCTCAACGGTAGGCAAACCTCCCTCACCAATATAAGGGACTAAGGCCAACATGGGCATATCATCAGAAGAAGACATTAGACCTTCAAGAGATGCCCCAACGCCGGTGGGTCCAGAAGAGCTAACGGGAGGAGCAGCAGCATCAACCTTAGCCTTGTAAAGGAAAAGGCCACTAAGTGCAAAGGGTGGAAAGAGACTTGGAGAAAGATGCATCAATAAAGCTAAGTGTTCAAAAATGATAAATTAGTACTCAAAAAGAGAGAAATACTTATAAATGTTACTTACCCCAGTTATAGAACTAAAGAAGGGAATTGCGGTCAGAGGTCTTATCAGTGCAGTGGAAAGGAGAAGGTTAGCTATAAGAGATGCCACTTATACCTAAAATAGCCCAACGTATTAGAATGATAAACAAAATAAATGCGACAAATAAAATACATGAGACTTGACAAGAAATTTACCTCAGGGGCACTCTCTTCGACCATAACGAGGGGAAGAGGGACCTCTTGCTCGGAGGGTAATTCAGAGGAGGCTGGAGTAGTTTCCTCTGGTTGGCTAGACATTTTAGCAGACCTAATGGTGGCAGCCCCCGTAGTAGCTTTTTTGTCCCATGGGGAGGCCAAATGGTGAGAGTAGGTCAGGCCTATCATGGGGGAACAGGGAGGAGTGGTATCGTCTTTAGAGATGACTCAACGCCCCCACTAAACGGCTTATAGGAGGACTAGGAGGACTAGAGGGGCTAAGCCTTTTTTCTTTAACTCCCTATACCAAAGTTATCAAAGAAATAAGTGAAAACATCTTACCTTATGGGGAATAAGAACAAAACATACACACATACCTAAGATTCGGAGGGAGAACGAGAGGGTATAACAACTAGTGAAGGTGGAGAGGAGGAAGTAGCAGAAGGGGAAGGGGATGGAGGTACCTCGATAGCCCGTCTCTTCTGGGACTTAGTAACCAGTGTTTTCTTCCTTGAGCTCGTTGCATCACCACCTCCAGGTACCCTCGACCTCCTCCTCATTTTTTCCAGTGGCTCCGTGGGATCAACCATGATTGTGGGAAAAGTAGACGAAGGAGGAACGATGATAGTGCGCCATTGAAACTCATTATTTATTCTTGTGACTTCAGCTTCAACCTACCTCCTCATCTCTTCATCTATCTCTGGAGACATGGGAGGGGAAAAGAGGAAATAGGAAACGCCTCCAAGGGATATTGTGCTTGAACCTGGGGCTTGGACTTCGAGAACTTCAAATTCTTAGCCTACTTGGCAAATGGCTTAGAAGTCCATTCCCCCGTTGCAGCTTCAGCTAAAAGGGCAGTTGGATTGGGAGTTGCAGCGGCCTTGGGTTTTGTGGTGATAGTTGGGATCATTGGGAAATTAAGGGGTAGCTCCTGGGGAGATTCTTTAATGGTTTTACTCAAGGGAACTCAACCCCAAGCACGGAGTTCCCCTTAAGACCCAGTTCAGAAGAAGAAAAATAAAGGACTAGGGGATATTAAGGGGGACTGAATGTACTCACGAATCATTTCCAACTACCCTAAATGGAACTTGGTGGAAAAAGAGGTGGATACATCTCCTTTCCTAGTGGCACTAGGAAGGGTGACACGACCTTCGATGGTGGACGTCACACCAAGCACCGCGGCTACAGTATAGAGGGTACAGGCTTCAGCCAAAGTGGCCCTTATGTGGTTATGTTGAAACACAGGTCAAGGGGGCCCCTGATCGAACCCAAACTGTCTGCTACATCTATCTGGGTTGTAGGGTTCTGAGGTGTATCCCCATTCAGTGTAGGAAGGAAAAAACTCGAGAGTAAATAGAATCACCACGTCTTGCTAGGGATCTTCTATAGCCGGGATGAACTTGACCGTTGTAGCTGCATAAGGAAAGAAATCCCAACTATGGGGAAATGTAGACTCACTGTATGGCCTCATCACAAAGGAGCCTAAAAGATCAAAAACTTCAATTATCTCCTTCCGACTTTGTTTTTTATGAAAACATAGGAGGCATGGGGGCTTAATACCTTGGCTCACAGGCAGAGAAATAGACCTGGCGGCAATGGCAGGAAAACGAGTGTAGAGGAAGCTCGTCAAAATGATGGTATTGGTAAAATTCACCAAGTTGTAACGACCCAGTAATCGCGCCATGTTGATGTGAGTTCGATCCAACCAGGTATAGAGGGACCTCAAGGCAATGGTGGCTAGAGGAAGATTAAAGCCTCTGGCTAAATCAATGGAAACGTTTATAAGGTCCCTCCTGGGCTGATCGTTGGGTTTCCAAATCAGGAAGAAGCGTCAAAGAAACCTAAGTATGTAGGTCTGTAGTTCCAGGGATGTACCTCTACCTCGTCCTGTTACAGCATTGACATCCTTCAGGGTCGGGGCTTCAAAAAAATAGTTGATGAGGGGAGTAAATGTGGCTTTGTTCGAGGAACCAGTGCAACTACAGTAGATTCGGTCCAGCTCAGCTCGATTGGCAGCCTCTTCGGTATCTATGGTCTCATCGTGATATGTGAACTAACCTATTGGCTCAAACCCAAGGAGCTCACATATGTCCTCTAACATAACAGCAAACTCTCCCCATGCAACAAAGAACATGTGAGTTCTAATGTTCCATCTGGAAACTAGAACTTGGAGCGCCGCATTGTGCTTGGAAAGGGTGAACTCTCCAAACCAGTAGGCTCTATGAAGGGAAAACTTTGTAAGATCAGTAGCGTGAGAGCTCTACATATGTGTGTGCCAGGCAGTGAAATGGGTTGGTGACCCCCCAGGTGCTTTGAAGTCAATCTGGGAATAGGGGAAGTCACCACGATCCAGATGAAAATACAGAGTCCTCTCGGGTGGAAGATAACCCCACTTTAATGAATCCATTTCCTCATCACCCAACATTAAGGGGTCGAACTTGGATGAGAAATGACAAACCTTGCATGCATCAAGAAATTTATCACCTTTGCCAAAGATAGGAGCCAGACGATAGAAGTGTAGTTGCTCTTGACGAGCATCATCCAGGGCAGCGGTGCTTGGCACAGCGGTGGTGCCAGAGATGGAAGGTGGCGCATTGGTGGTAGGTGTGGTAGTGTTTCTAGAGGAGGCCATTACAGATAAAAGCTTGGCAAAAGAAGGGCTGGGAATGAAGGTGGGGCAGCACAACCACCGACGGTGGCATAGAAGATGAGAGGAGGAAGAAACTAAAAAGAGCTTGGTAAATAATGGAGTTCGAACATAATTTCTCTCTTTAGGGAATATGGGAGCTTGAAGAAGAAGAAGGAAAGAGAAGGGTTTTGAAATAAAAGAGACGTTTGAATCCTTTTAAACCTAACTTTTGAGTTTCCCACCATCGCACGTGCACAGCGGCCTATAATAATTTCAAATGAACACGTGGCACTTCGAGAAGTGTTTTCACAGTTCAAAAGACAGCACCACTTCATTTACGAAGTGACGCCTGGGGAATAGAAGGGGTTGCCTTATTCAGTAAGTTTGAGTTTTGGAGCCAGAATTTTTGTCAGACATATCCAATAACTCCCAATGGAAATGATGTCCCAACGGTTTAAAAAAGCTACGATGTCCCCTCGCCATAATTCCAAACGTTGTTTAAATGGTGACTCAGCTATATTGGGGAGAATTTATGCTTTTTCGAACACCGAGAAGCATTACAAGGGAGAATTTAACTTACCAAGAATCAAAATGAGTATTTAAGAAGGATAGCAGGCCTTTTGGGAGAATTCCAAATAATAAAAACCTAGAATGATTGAAGCGCAGTACAAAGGAAAAAGTGGTGATGTCCCTTCGTCAAAGCCCCAATAAGTCATAGTGCTTCGGCTCAAGTACATCGGGGAGAATTTTACTTTTTCCTGGAGATTATAAAACTATGGTTCTAACAAAGGAAAGGAGGCCAGAATTTTTTCACGCAGAGAAGGTTCATCAGTTTGAGAAGTTTCGTGCAGACATTTCTTGCTCCAACAAACCTCTCCACGAAGGGGAAAATGTAGAGGGGGCTTGAAGGTAATTTTAAGATAAGAAGTAATTCCACATTAGCAATAGTGTTTTGGGGATTAAGGCACCGTGGCAGCTCAGCGAGGCAGCTAATCGTGACAACTTGCATTTTATCTTATTGTATTAGTCATATTGTATCTTTGTCTATATTGACCGTAAGCTATAACAATTATAATTACATAATGAGAATAATAAAGAGTTGTAATGTGAGGTCTAACGGTACTTGCGAGAGACCAGGCTTAGCAGGGCCCGTGAGAGCTTTCATGCTCTATCGAATGACCTCACTGTGGGAACTTTTGAGGGACTTGGTTTGGAAGATTGCGAAGTGAGGCACTGTTGGGGCTCTTCCCAACCATCTTAGATACACCTGGTAAAACATCGAAGAACCCTGACCGTGGAACCTCGGGCGGAGCAGCTTGGATTTCCATCGGGCGTTGAGGTGTGAACCAAATAGCCTTTAATTAATGTCACATCTATTATGGGTGATATCACTAGCTAGTTAAACAAAGTCAGACCTGCACTTGAGTAAACTAATGTGGTATTTTGGGCTGTCAGGCAGTTGGTGAGCGACCTCTGCGACAACAGCCCCCTAACACTCAGTGGTCAGGCAAAGGGCATGTCTTGGTATTTAATGTTTATAACGTGGAGACAACTAGTGCATCAGTCATTTAATGTTGTGACATAAAGTATGAGGGATGTCTTTCATAGTCTTTAATGACTGATTTGCCTCGGGGATGGTGTGGGGGGATATTTAAGGACCCCAACCACCCCTGAGGGGAGGATGATCTTTTTGAGAGTTCAAAAGTTATTGCTAGAGATAATATACATTAGAGAGAGTTATTACAAATCAGAGAGTTTTCTCACCCACCATTGTCATTTGTTAAGAAGCTTTTAATACTTAATAGAGATTCTTAAGGGTGGTTGGTGTTTGGCTGCCTGCCAAGGTGTATCTAGGGTGCTTACTTCTCTCCCTCTAGCTAAGTTACTTCTAAGTTCATTACTATTTTCTGAGTTATACACGAGAGACTTGTGAGTTTAAACTATGTTTTATCTTCATGAATTTATGTTTGCGTGTTTTATCACTAATCCAAGGTTTTAGCTATTTAACTTATCATTACTATACTTCAAAGGGGTTACGCCTCCATTTTATCTAAAGTACCCTCTTATATATATATATATATATAAGTTAAATAGCTAAAACCTATATATATATATATATATATATATATATATTGCTGGGAGCGTTTGGCACTGGGTTAATTCTCATCCCATAAAAGAGTTGTTTGGGTACTTCGCTACCCCAAAAAGGTGAAAAGTTTTTTTCGGCCTTCCCACTCGGAGAAAGGCTTCGGGTGTACGTTGACGGTTGTCCAAAGGCCTCATTGATGGATTCTAAGATTGTGGTGGAGTTTCGAGATTGTCAACTAGTAGAGGTTGGATTGAGAAGACGCGTCGGTGGCTTGAAGGAGTCTAATAGAGTTGAGTAAGTCATTTATCTCGTACTTATAAAAATTCCGCACTTAGTGGACTTAAGGCTAGGGTTGTCCAAGGTTTTTCCCATTTGGGTTTTCCTCGTACATCGCGGCGTAGTGTGTTATGAATTTATTTTATCTTGCAAATCACCTAGAATGCATGCTTACGATTAAAAGATAAAATAAGGTTTAATTCACACTCTAGTTTAATTTCGTACGTAATTTAAGTTTGGGTGAAATTGGGATTAATTCAATTCAAAGATAATTTAATTTGGTAAAATACGGTTTGGCCTAATTTACAAAAATGAAGTAATTTGTGTAGGCAAATTTAGGTCTTGAATTGAGTTATTTATTTTAAGTGAAAAATTTATTAGTTGCTTAATTTAATTTCACTTTGAGTTAAAGTTTAATTTTAATTTGAAAGAAATTTAAACTTTAAGGTTGTTTATGTGTTTGAACCATCATATTCCACACTTAAAGGAAATCCATATTTAAAAATTTAGAATTGGGGTCATATATTTCAACAAGTGGTATCAGAGCATTAATTGTTAAAAACTATTGTTTTCAAATTGGTATTAGAGCATTAAGTGTTAAAAACAGTCATTTTTAAATTAGTATCAGAGCCGGAGCGTTAAGGTCCTTTAAATATTTTTGGTTAAAAATGAAATTTTTCACATTTTCAAAATTTCCTATTTTCGATGGTTCCAACTACGCGTATTGAAAATCGCATATGAAATCGACACTAAAGTCTATCGGTGAAATGGTTTGGTTGTTAGTTGTTATCGGGTGGTCCCCACCCACATGTTTGATAGAAAATGATCGTGTCCCCAAACCCGTATATAGATGTAGTGAGAATGAATTTAAACATGATAATTTTAATTCCTGAGGTTTAAATGCCTTGTTCAGCACGGTCACACCGGATGAATTCCGACATATCATGACGTGTGAAATCGCTAAGGAGGCTTGGGATCTTTTGCAACTCACTCATGAGGGAACTAATGTCATTAAGGCTTCGAAACTCTAAAACCTCCCCACTCAATTTGAAACCATCAAAATGCTTGAAAATGAAACATTTGATGAATTTTATGCTAGACTTTCCGATATAGTTAATTCATTATTTAATTTGGGTGATGTGACACCCCGACTAATTAAATACCGGATAGCTACTCCTTTATTAAATTAATTCAAAATGCCAAGTTGGTCCAGTTAATAGCATCACTGTCGAAAACATTTTAATGATCACTAACCACCTAGTATTTAAAAAGTAAGTTGTCAAATTTTAATTTAAAGTCTGATTAACATGCAACAAGTGTAATGAAGAATAATAACACCATTCACCATAACGAAGTAAATAGAATAACCATCACATAATGTAAATAAAGTCTGGAGGAAACTCCTCACTACAAATCCCACAACTGAAATAAGTAACGAAATACTGAATACTGAATCAATACATGACAAAGTCTGAAAAACTGAAATGGAAAGATATCGCTAATAGAAATGGGCAACATGCCCTACAACTGATAAATACTGAATCAGGAATCCAAATGGTAGAAGCGTCTAAAATCAATTTCCTATAGCTTCCACAAACAGCTACAGCTCGTCACCTGAATGAGTATCCTATGCATGGTGTCCTTGTGGCTGGGCACCTAAAAAGGTTTTACAAGAAAATAGATTTGAAAGCAAACGGGTCAGAGCCCGAATGTGGAGATATTTTAAAAACCTGCAAGTGCTTTAAAAACATTTAAAACATTAAATGTAAAGTACATGTTAGGACGTTCACTCACATGATATTCTCACCTCTCGTCTAACTGTGCACTCCTAACGTAAGTACCCATCTAAAACGACACAAACCACTAGCTAAGTGACATCATATCTAGCTAGACCGTCATAGGTCCTACCCTTATTACTCGGTTCCATTAACATTATAACGATCTCAGTTAAATAGGTGCTTAATGTAAATTCAGGTTCTTATACAAAAGTAATACAACTTGTTATAGATTAGCCCTCTATGTTATTCCATAGTTACACACAATACCATATGAAAGTTCCCAGTTTATTAAGCGTATATTTTCCACAACATAAATATACAATATAAGCACCCCGAGACTAAGCTGCGGTGCACACATACTCTGCTATCCATCCCGGTACATCACGTACATAAGGATCACATATTCCGAATCTCTCAGGAATAGTTCACAGATAACAACATCACAAATAGTGGAGGCGAACACAGTCACATCACATGGGTCACGTACATACCTACGCTCCCACGATCAGCGGACTTACTAACATCCCAATAAGTCTTTCTCTGAACTATGTTCATCGAGGTAACCAGTCTAAATCCGGGCAACACAAGGACTAGAGTGCCCTAAGCGAACGCAAACCTCCCGTGATAGCAAGTATGGTAGGTATGTCATACACATAATTCATATACCAATACTAAGTAAGCACACATCTTAGTAATCCCGTAGTTTAATTGTAGTACTTATCACATTCTCGTACCAACTTAATATATATACAACTTATATAATCCCTGTCCATATTTATACGCGCCATAATTTATTCTCACGTCGTGGTAAACTCTCACGTCTCAACTCAAATGTCTATTTGATTTGATCCACGCTTATATAATTTACTCCTCATTATAACCCAATTGTCCCAAGTATACTAATACACCATCAAAGCAATGTTATCTCTATCCTCGAACAAGTTTATGGGACTCCCAAAATTAAAACAGGCCAAAAAGGCGTAAACTGCCAGCTCGTTAGAAGTCTCGTTCGAACGAGGCTGTTCGAACGAGATTCCAGTTCGTTCGAACGAACTGTACCTTCTAACGAGATCTCGTTCGAATGAAGTTATCGAACGAAATTCCCTTTCGTTAGAGGCGACTGGTCAACTCGTTAGAAGCTCGTTCGAACGAGATCGTTCGAACGACCTGGAGAGGTCTTCTAACGAGGGACCAGTTTCGGCCCAGATTTTCTCCAATCTCTTTTTTCATTCATTTTAACACCTCAAACCTCTTCCAAAGTTCATCCCAACAACGTTTCAGGGTCTCTAATTCATCCTAAACATATTAAAGTCACCTCCTAACATGTTTTAAGGAATTAATTCGTCCTAACCATCATTAAATCACAAGTCTCTACACTTTTCCCAATTTTTTTCAAGAACATAAACCCTAGATTTTTATCATCATCAATTCCCAGAATTTAATCCGTTTTTACATCACATAAATTTGTAAATTCTGAATTCAATCTTCCAATAACGTTTCTACATGCAAATCTATACCCAAAATTAAACTAACAACTTTCAATTTCATAGGTTTTCCTTTATCTCTCAAACAAGAATGATTATTAAGATTTCTAACATGGAAGAAACATTTACTGCATAAAGAATGTAATTTAAATCACTTGCCTTGATTCGATCTCTGATTTTGATGACGATTTCCTCTCTCTTTCTGCAGAATTCCCTCTCTCTCTCTTTCTCCAAGCTTCTTCTCCAATGGCTATGGTGGCTAGGGTTTTCTTTGAGAAAGTAATTAGAAACCTAATTCTAATAACCTACGTAACCTATTGGGTTAACATGGGTTGGTTAGTGGCTTAGTGGGTCAAACCCACATTAGATTTACTTTACTAATTTTCGTCACTTTTAATTCCTAAAAATATGAAATTACCAAAATACCCTTTATATTGCCGGTATGGCCTAAAAATACCCCGGGACCCAAACTACACCCCCGGCTAGTGTTTTCTGACTATCTCGACCCTTCCGGACGCGTTGGCGCACTCAAAACGACCATACGATTAATAGAATTTAAATTCACTTTTATACTTAAAATAATTATATTTTGACGCGACTGTCACACGCGTCCCAATAAAATGACCAAATTGCCGTATATCAATCTCACGACAAATTTCATAATTCAATATTCATATATCACCATATATACTCAATATAGTCAAATACCAACTCACATCTCGCTAGTATTTTACCTGGATTAATTTCCAATTAATTCTCATTTAATTAATTAATCCCAAAAATAAATATAGCCAAAAATACGGGGTATTACATACTTCCCCCCTAATAACTGAATTTCGTCTCGAAATTCGGAACTAGAAATTACCTGCTAAAAACAACTCTGGATAACGTTCGCGCATCTCATCCTCGCACTCCCATGTGGACTCCTCGACATTGTGATGTCGCCACTGAACACGCACTAGCGGAACTATCTTTGACCGCAGCTTCCTCTCACTTCGGTCCAAAATAGCAATCGGCCCCTCCTCGTAGGAGCTATCCGGCTGGAGATCGATGTCCTCCACAGCAATGTGAGAATGAGCAAAATTATCTCTAAGGTATTTCCTTAGCGAGGAAATATGAAACACATCATGAATCCGATGCAAATGCTCCGGTAACCCAAGTTTATACGCAACTGGTCCGATCCGCTCAATAATAGGAAACGGCCCCACATACCTTAGTGACAACTTCCCCTTCTTCCCGAAATACATAATCCCCTTCATAGGAGATAATCTGAGCAACACCTGGTCCCCCACTTGGAACTCCCTGAAAAATCTCTTCGCATCAGCATAACTCTTATGCCTGTCTTGAGCTACCCGAATGCGACTCCGAGTCAACTCAATCCTTGCCGAAGTATCCTGAATCACTTCTGGCCCAAGTAGTTTGTTGTCCCCCACCTCTAACCAACATGCTGGGGAATGACAAGGCCTACCGTACAATGCCTCAAACGGAGTCATGACAATAGTGAACTGATAGGAGTTGTTGTAAGCAAACTCCACCAGTGGAAGGTACTGCTCCCATCCACCCCCAAAGTCAATAATGCACATGCGTAGCATGTCCTCTAACATCTGATTTGTGCGCTCGGTCTGCCCATCGGTCTGCGGATGATAAGCTGTACTCAACCGCAATTCCGTGCCCATGGCCTCCTAGAAACTCTCCCAAAACCGTGAAACAAATATCTTGTCTCTGTCAGACACGATATTTAGGGGCACACCGTGAAGTCTCACAACCTCTGAAATGAAGAGCTAGGCATACTGTCCCGTAGTGTAGTTAGTCCTTACGGGTAAAAAGTGAGCGACTTTGGATAACCTGTCCACAATTACCCAAATGGAGTCGTGACCCCTCTGCGACGTAGGTAACCCCGTGATAAAGTCCATGGATATTCTCTCCCACATCCACACCGGGACCTCCAATGGCTGTAGCAATCCTGCCGATCTCTGATGATCCACTTTTACAAGCTGACAAGTGGCGCATTTCGAAACAAACTCAGCGATATCTCTCTTCATACCGCTCCACCAATACTGGCGTCTCATGTCTTGGTACATTTTGTCCCCTCCGGGATGTACCGCGAATCGTGAGCCGTGTGACTCTGCCATCACCTCGTGTCGCAATTCCTCCCCTTCCAGAACCACTAATCTCCCATTGAAGCGTAATCCCGTGTCTGAGCTAACGGTATAGGACTCGGCTCGCTCTGCTAGTAATCGAACTATCTGCTCCTGATAGAACGAGTCATTAGCCTGTGCCCGTACTACCTTCATGACAATCTGCGGTGTAACGGTCATCACGGACATGAAAGATCGGGCCACTGCATCCTGGTGTCCCAACTCCTTCCACTTTGCCTTCCACACCTCTACCACCTCATCTGCTGGCCTACTGCTCAACGCGTCTGCTACCACGTTAGCCTTGCCTGGGTGATACTGGATATCGAACTGGTAGTCTTTCACAAACTCAAGCCACCTACGCTGCCGCAAATTCAACTCTTTCTGCGTGAACAAGTATTGTAGGGACTTGTGGTCCGTGAACAGTTGGAACTTCTCCCCCAAAAGATAGTGCCTCCAAATCCGTAGGGCAAATACCACTGCCGCCAACTCCAAATCATGCGTGGGGTAATTCCTCTCGTGAGTTTTAAGCTTACGGGAAGCATAAGCTATGGCCTGTCTCTCCTACTGCAATACACATCCAAGTCCTTGCAAAGACGCATCGGTGTAAACCAAATACTCAACTCCCGGTCTCGGCAATGCTAACACAGGTGCTGAGGTCAATTTGTCCTTTAACTCATCAAATGCCAACTGACAGGCACCACTCCAGATGAATGGCACACCCTTACGAGTCAGATGTGTCAAAGGACCCGCTATCTTCGAAAATCCCCGAATGAACCTCCTGTAGTATCCTGCTAGGCCCAAGAAACTACGAATTTCAGTCGGTGTCGTGGGCTGTCCCCACTCCCTCACCACGGATACGTTCCCCGGATCAACAGATATCCCCCGTTCAGAAATAATGTGTCCCAAAAACTGGACCTCCTTCAGCCAAAACCCGCATTTCTCATATTTTGCATACAACTCGTTCTGACGAAGTGTCTGCAAAACTTGCCTCAAATGCTCGGCGTGCTCCTCCTCTAATAAACCAGAATATCATCAATGAAGACAATGACAAACTGATCTAGGAAATCCCTGAACACTCTGTTCATCAAGTCCATAAACACAGCTGGAGCGTTGGTCAAACCAAAAGGCATAACCCGAAACTCGTAAGAACCATATCTCGACAAGAACGCAGTCTTCGAGACATCCTCCTCCTGGATACGCAACTGATGGTATCCCGATCTCAAATCAATCTTTGAGAAGAAAGAAGCTCCTCTCAACTGGTCGAATAAGTCATCGATTTGAGGCAACGGATACTTATTTCGTATCGTTACCTTATTCAACTCTCGGTAGTCCACACACAATCTCAGTGAACCGTCCCTCTTCTTCACAAACAAAACTGGAGCGCCCCAAGGTGAGGTACTCCTGCGAATAAAGCCCTGACCTAACAGCTGCTCTATTTGATCTCTTAGCTCTCGCATCTCTGCCGGAGCCATACGGTACGGTGCGCGTGCTATAGGCCTCGTATCCGGCAATAGGTCTATAACAAAGTCTATCTCTCGACTGGGGGGTAGGCCTGGTATCTCCTGAAACACATCCGAATACTCCCTGACAACCGGGATTGAATCTAAAGGAATCACAACCTCCTTAGAGGTATCCTCCTCAATGTAATACAGATGAGTGGTAGATCCTCCCTCTGGGCGAGGCATCGCCACTACGAACATCTCTTGCCCCGGAATGGCAAAAACAATGCTCCCGCTGAAGCAATCAATCATGGCCCTATAAGCTACGAGCCAATCCATACCGATAATCACATCGTGAACATGCATATCTAATAACAACATGTCTGCAGGTAATACCAAACCACCAATCTCTACCCCCACTCCCCGGCATATAAAGAATATAAGTGACCCACTCCCCAATGGTGAGTCGACACACGTCACTGTGCTATCTGCCGTAGCTAACAATCCTAAGGCTTTCGCGAAGTGTGTAGCTATAAAACAATGTGTAGCCCCCGTATCAAATAATACCCGACCCATAGTGCCATGGATAGGAAACGTACCCTCAATCGTGGGCGGTGCCTATGGAACTGCTGCCTGGTGGATGTTGTAGACACGTCCATACTGTAGCTGCCCCTGCTGAACTCGGACTGCTGGAATGGGTGGCAATGCTACCATCTGTGGCGGTACGGGGAGAGCGGAGGGAAACATAGGCCTCTGCGGCTCCTGGCGAGCACCCTGCTGCTGCTGCTGTGGGGCCCTACCCCTATCAGGACAATCCTATCGTTTATGGCCAGTATTGCCACAAATAAAACACTTCCCCGGGGTGTTCCCTCCTCTCTTCCCCTGCGGTCCCCGGCCCTGGTGGCCGTTACCGTTCCTCCCTTGGCCCTGCTGGCCCTGCTGAAACTGCTGCCCATTCTGCCCCTGTTGGTCCTGATGGCCGTTTGGACCCTAATGGCCCTGACGGAAACCTCCATGTCCCTGTCTGTAGTTCCCTGATCGGAACCTCTTCTGATCCCCCTGCTGGGAACCCTGCTCACCCTGTCTCTGCCTCTGAACAGATTGTGCCCCACCGGCACCACGTCCTCCTGTCCTGCCCTGATGGCTAGACTCTCCCGATCTCTTGCCCTCAGTCACATGAAAGCGGTGATCCTGGCAGTGTAACAAAGCAGCGTTAACCACATCAGAATACGTGGCCAACGAAAGGTTCCCTAACAGATGCTGACGGATCCTCCATGTCAATCCGTCGGTGAATTTCTCAATCTTCTTCTTCTCTGTTGGTATCTCATCCGGAACGATATTCAACAGATTTGTGAACTCGGCCTCATACTCGGACACGGTCTTACCCTCTTGCCTCAGATTCATCAATTTCCTCCTCATTTCCGTATGAACAGCGAACGGAAAGTACTTGCGGTCAAACCGCACCCAGAAGTCCTGAATAGTGAGAGTATCCCTCTCCTCCATGGTGGTAATAGACTCCCACCACTGCAGTGCAGGTCCAACTAGCTTGAAAGTAGCTAGCACCTGCTTCTGAACGTCCGTGCACTCATACATCCTCAAGTGCCTCTGCATATCCTTCCTCCACTGGCTCGAGACTACCACATCTGAGCTACCTGCAAACTCTAGCGGATGCGCTTTCTGAAAAGCGTCACGTACACGCTCCCAAGCAGACGGGAATGCATTTGCCTGTACTGGCGCGACAACCGGCGCCTGAGGTGGTGCCTGCTGGACTACAGCACTTGCGGCATTTATCGCTTGGGCTACTATAGCTGCAACCTCAGCGGCGTTCATCATGCCCTGAACTGGAGCGGGCTGGGGTTCGGGCGTTGCATCCCTGGGAACTCGTCGTGCACGTCGTGGAGGCATCTGAAATAAGAACAAAGTTTATAAGTTCACTATTTATAAACTTAAAATAGCTGAAGAACGAAGCATACACAAAAAGAGTACAACAGTCCTAAAATATAGGGCTCTATATCAAAGAAACTCAGCGGAAACATAATAGCCGTACAGATCCTAGAGGACACTAGAACCTGATGCTCTGATACCACCTGTGACACCTTGACTAATTAAATACCGGGTAGCTACTCCTTTATTAAATTAATTCAAAATGCCAACTTGGTCCAGTTAATAGCATCACTGTCGAAAACATTTTAATGATCACTAACCACCTAGTATTTATAAAGTAAGTTGTCAAATTTTAATTTAAAGTCTGATTAACATGCAACAAGTGTAATGAAGAATAATAACACCATTCACCATAACGAAGTAAATATAATAACCAACACATAATGTAAATAAAGTCTGGAGGAAACTCCTCACTACAAATCCCACAACTGAAATAAGTAACAAAATACTGAATACTGAATCAATACATGACAAAGTCTGAAAAAATGAAATGGAAATATGTCTCTAATAGAAATGGGCAACATGCCCTACAACTGATAAATACTGAATCAGGAATCCAAATGGTAGAAGCGTCTAAAAGCAATTTCCTGTAGCTTCCACAAACAGCTACAGCTCGTCACCTGAATGAGTATCCTATGCATGGTGTCCTTGTGGCTGGGCACCTAAAAAGGTTTTACAAGAAAATAGATTTGAAAGCAAACGGGTCAGAGCCCGAATGTGGAGATATTTTACAAACCTGCAAGTGCTTTAAAAACATTTAAAACATTAAATGTAAAGTACATGTTAGGACGTTCACTCACATGATATTCTCACCTCTCGTCTAACTGTGCACTCCTAACGTAAGTACCCATCTAAAACGACATAAACCACTAGCTAAGTGACATCATATCTAGCTAGACTGTCATAGGTCCTACCTTTATTACTCGGTTCCATTAATATTATAACGATCTCAGTTAAATAGGTGCTTAATGTAAATTCAGGTTCTTATACAAAAGTAATACAACTCGTTACAGATTAGCCATCTATGTTATTCCATAGTTACACACAATACCATATGAAAGTTCCCAGTTTATTAAGCGTATATTTTCCAGAACATAAATATACAATATAAGCACCCCGACTAAGCTGCGGTGCACACATACTCTGCTATCCATCCCGATACATCACGTACATAAGGATCACATATTCCGAATCTCTCAGGAATAGTTCACAGATAACAACATCACAAATAGTGGAGGCGAACACAGTCACATCACATGGGTCACGTACATACCTACGCTCCCACGATCAGCGGACTTACTAACATCCCAATAAGTCTTTCTCTGACCTATGTTCATCGAGGTAACCAGTCTAAATCCGGACAACACAAGGACTAGAGGGCCCTAGGCGAACGCAAACCTCCCGTGATAGCAAGTATGGTAGGTATGTCATACACACAATTCATATACCAATACTAAGTAAGCACACATCTTAGTAATCCCGTAGTTTAATTGTAGTACTTATCACATTCTCGTACCAACTTAATATATATACAACTTATATAATCCATGTCCATATTTATACGCGCCATAATTTATTCTCACGTCGTGGTAAACTCTCACGTCTCAACTCAAATGTCTATTTGATTTGATCCACACTTATATAATTTACTCCTCATTATAACCCAATTGTCCCAAGTATACTAATACACCATCAAAGCAATGTTATCTCTATCCTCGAACAAGTTTACGGGACTCCCAAAATCAAAACAGGCCAAAAAGGCCTAAACTGCCAGCTCGTTAGAAGTCTCGTTCGAACGAGGCTGTTCGAATGAGATTCCAATTCGTTCGAACGAACTGTACCTTCTAACGAGCTCGTTCGAACGACCTGGAGAGGTCTTCTAACGAGGGACCAGTTTCGGCCCAGATTTTCTCCAATCTCATTTTTCATTCATTTTAACACCTCAAACCTCTTCCAAAGTTCATCCCAACAACGTTTCAGGGTCTCTGATTCATCCTAAACATATTAAAGTCACCTCCTAACATGTTTTAAGGAATTAATTCGTCCTAACCATCATTAAATCACAAGTCTCTACACTTTTCCCAATTTTTTTCAAGAACATAAACCCTAGATTTTTATCATCATCAATTCCCAGAATTTAATCCGTTTTTACATCACATAAATTTGTAAATTCTGAATTCAATCTTCCAATAACGTTTCTACATGCAAACCTATACCCAAAATTAAACTAACAACTTCCAATTTCATGGGTTTTCCTTTATCTCTCAAACAAGAATGATTATTAAGATTTCTAACATGGAAGAAACATTTACTGCATAAAGAATGTAATTTAAATCACTTGCCTTGATTTGATCTCTAATTTTGATGACGATTTCCTCTCTCTTTCTGCAGAATTCCCTCTCTCTCTCTTTCTCCAAGCTTTTTCTCCAATGGCTATGGTGGCTAGGGTTTTCTTTGGGAAAGTAATTAGAAACCTAATTCGAATAACCTACGTAACCTATTGGGTTAACATGGGTTGGTTAGTGGCTTAGTGGGTCAAACCCACATTAGATTTACTTTACTAATTTTCGTCACTTTTAATTCCTAAAAATACGAAATTACCGAAATACCCTTTATATTGCCGGTATGGCCTAAAAATACCCCGGGACCCAAACTACACCCCCGGCTAGTGTTTTCTGACTATCTCGACCCTTCCGAACGCGTTGGCGTACTCAAAATGACCATACTGTTAATAGAATTTAAATTCACTTTTATACTTAAAATAATTATATTCTGACGCGACTGTCACACGCGTCCCAATAAAATGACCAAATTGTCGTATATCAATCTCACGACAAATTTCATAATTCAATATTCATATATCACCATATATACTCAATATAGTCAAATACCAACTCACATCTCGCTAGTATTTTACCCGGATTAATTTCCAATTAATTCTCAATTAATTAATTAATCCCAAAAATAAATATAGCCAAAAATACGGGGTATTACAAGTGAGAAAATACCCGCCGATCGAGTAATAAAGAAAATTTTAAGGTCCCTACCCGAGAGATTTATCCCTAAAGTGACCATTTTAAATTCTTTACCCACCTTCCACTCTACCAAACATGAGGAATTAGTAGGTGATTTGCGAACCTATGAGCTAGATGTGTTTCCCTCCAAAAATTAAAAGAAAGTAGATAAGGGCATTGTTTTGAAAGCCTAAAAAGAGGGAAAACAAGTTGTGGTTGATGAGAGTGATAGTGACTTGGAGGACATGGCTATGTTTGCTAGGAAATTTCTTAAATTTAATAAAGATAAGTTTAAAAATGATTTTAAGAAATTTGAAAAATCCATGCATGACAAAACTGAAAAATTCCCTGAAAGACAAAATGAAGATCTAAATAGGGACAAGTCAAATTGGTGTTTTGGTTGTGAAACGTATGGCCATAGGGATTTTTAATGCCCCACTAAACTAAGGAGAGAGGGTAAGAAACCTATTTCATACAATGCCAACCTTAGTGATATTGATAAAGAAGAGGGACCATATTCCCCCATTGAGCGCAACTTTACCGCGTTCATGGCTAGTCATGTTAGTGAGTGTGATATTTTTTCCAACGATGACACATTAAAACATGATACTTCTAAGGCCTTTATTTGTGAAGCTCAAAAAGATGATGGTAGTGAGAATGGAGAAAAGAGAGAGAGAGTGAAAGTGATGAAGTGGTTGATGAAAGCGAACTTTAATTTGCATTTAGAGAATTATATGAAGAATCTATTAAATTAAAAGAGCAAATTTGAAGTTAGAAGCTTGTTTAAGTGAGTGTGTCAAGGTCATTGATGAGAGTGCATTGGTTGATGACCTTAGGATACGTGAGAGATCTCTTCGTGAGAAGCTTGAATATGTAGAAGGTGAGAGAGATAACCTTAAAGCTTTAATGGAATCAATGAAGAAGGAGATTCTCGAGTTTGAAGAGAGCAAATGGTTTGTTAGAGTCTAAAATTATAGAATTAGAAGATATATTAAAAGACTCTAGTAAAGTCAAATTTGATTTGGAATGTCGGTCCGCTAAATTAGATAGAATTTTAAGAACCGTCCAAGTCAAAAATGACACTTGTGGTTTAGGCTTCAATACTTGTAATGAGTCTAGTCATAAAGACAAAAACATTATTTTGAGAGAATCACCTAGGAAAACTTCGAGAGGTCAATCCTTGGGTATCACTTTTCGACGTGTCTTTACTTGTTCACATTATGGTCAAAAAGGTCATCTTAGGAAATTTATTTTGATCTTAAAAGAATTTCTAAGAAATCCAAAAGTAAAATAATCGAGTTAGCCAAGATCCCCAAATCTCTAGATTGTCACTCTTCATTAGTTTGGGTTAGGAGATTCGACTTGGTAGCTTTACAAAATAGGATTTTTTATTCTCATTTTCTTTCACATGCTCCCTCTCTTGAAAAATTTAAAGGTTGAATGTGTTAGTTTAATTTGCATACTCTAGCTATTTGTTCTTCTTATCATATATCCTTGCTAGTTGTATGCATGTTTAGTCATTTTTAGTCATTGCTTTATCACATATCTCATGCTAGTTATTATGACTTGTTTATCATTTGTATTATATTTCTTTCATTTTAGTTTGAACTAAATGAAAAATATAAAAAGATTTTGGTTTATCATTTGTTTTTTTATCTTATGAGTTATTAAGTCTTAATGAAAAATACAAATGATTTTTGTTTGTCTTTTGAGTAAATATTATTTATGTTTGGTTACAAAAAATTCAAAAACTCAAAAAGATTTTTTTTGTGTGTATATTTTAGTTTGACACACTTTATGTGGCATATACTTGTGTTTGAATCCTTTCCTTTTCGTTTCCATGTGCCCAGAACTTTTGGTTAAGATTGTCAATCCTTAAAATGTTCTTTGTCATGCATGCACGGAGTAGTTGGATTTTGTGTTGCTTAATGAATTCTATTTTTATATGCCTAAATTCACATATGCATGAGCTCACTTGAAAATTAATCTTCAGATGTATATTTGAGCTAAGTGAGATGTTCTCCCATCAATTTAGTCATCTACATTTTGCTATGACTATGGAGGATTTGTGCATGTAATAACCATTTCTCGAATTTAAAAGAAGAAAAATATGTGTATTCGGTGTTGTTGTTTATCAATAGAATCGGGTTGTGAAAGACAAAATTACTTTGTGTGAAAAGCCACCATTGAATATTAGGCCATAAAAAAAATTGTGCCATTAAAAATAATATTTTCCAAGGCAAAAAATTATTTAGTTAATATGTTCAGAAGAAAAGAAAAAGAAAAATTATTAGGAGTTTGGTTGGATCTATTAACGGGTTTGCACAATGACTTTGTATCCTAGTGAAGCTTTTATTGTCATGACTCTATTGATTTGTAGAATCATCGAAATTCTAGGCTTGTGTGCATTGTGTATGTTTGTTCACTGAGTTCAATTTATATTGTCACATGAGGCTATAGATAAATGTGATAAAGTTTTTCAATAAAATGAGCACTCAGTGAACATGTTTTAAGTTATTGGGTCGAAATTTAATTGTTACTAGTTAAGACCCCTACACTTCCATTCACCACATGTATTTGGACACATTTTTTCCATACGAGTGTGAAAATCTTAATGTATTTTGTGTCATGTGTGGTATTTATACCTATGTATATGTGTGTGTGCGTTAGTGATATTCATTTTGTATACATATATATGGTATTTTTTTTCTTGTTTTTGAGTCTTTGCCTTGCTTGCTAGTCCATCTATGCTTCTAATTCATAATTGGTATCTATGGATTAGTCCTTGCTATTGTTGCCCATATGCTTTCATGTTCTTACCACCTTATGTTTTACTTGTTTTCCCATCTTTATATCCCTTATGTCATTTTATTTTAACAGGGAAAATTGGTACTTATTTAAATTGGGGGAGAAATAAGTAATTAATTAATTCTTTATCCTTTGTCTATTCCTAAACAAAAAGGGGGAAAAGTGGTTTCTAAATCTTTAGTTTAGGCGATCTATCTTAGGGGGAGGGCGCTAGCTTCTTAGGTCGATCATATACGATTAAGGGGGAGAATTAATTTAGGGAGAGTATTTATTTTAATTGCATTTTATATTTTGATATTCCCTATGCATTTAATGTTTTGATTAAGTGTGCAGGAATTATTCTAACGGCAACTTTCATCAGCAAAGATAGTCATCCTTTGGTTTTGAGTCAAGCTTGTATTTTTTATTTCGGGTGGGATGTTTTCGAGTCTAGTTGAGCTTGACGGCCCTTTTGGATTTTATTTTTGTCTTTTCTCGAAATAGACAAAGGGGGAGATTTGTAAGGACACAAATTTCCAATTGAATCTTAATGTACCGTTGGATCAATTCCGGACTAAAACATTTAAGTCATAGGATAGTATTCATGGGTATCCTCCAAGCCTATGATGTTTTAAGTTTAAGTTATTGACGTATCGGTCAGCATTTCAAAGTAAAGATATCAAAGTGACGGTTCATATGTAAAGTCTCAAAAAGGTATGAATGCACATTAAATATATATGTTTGGAATAATTTTTAATGGGTGCAATTTTTATTTAAAATAAATTTCAAAAATTTGTTGGGCTTAAAATGAAAAATGCACATTCTGACTTTTCGTTCCATATTGCCGTTCGAATGAGAATGTCGTTTGAATTAGTTTTACCCAACGAGTTTCCCTTTTGAACACTTACTTCTCGTTAGAAGGGTCGTTCGAACAAAAAAGTCGCTCGAACAAGATTTCTGGCGAGAAACAGTTTTGGCAGTTTTCTCCACTTTCCCACTATTTTGTCCCACTACTTTTTGACAGTTTTTATGACTTCGGGACCAAAAATTTTCAAGAGACTTTTGAACATCATTAGTTTGTTTTTGAGAGAAAATTCTTCCAACCAAAAGTCATGTTTTCATGTGTTAAATTTTAATAGAAAATTTTCTTCAAACACAAATTTTTACACCCATAGTTTTGATTTTCTTATTCCAAGTACCACACACACATATATATATATATATATATATATATATATATATATATATATATATATATATATATATATTGCTTAGAGAGTTTAGCACCGGGTTAATTCTCATCCCATAAAAGTGTTTTTCTGGTACTTCTATACCCCCAAAAGGAGAAAAGTTTGTTGCGGCATTCCCACTTAGAGAAAGGCTTCGGGTGCGGGTTGATGGTTGTCCAAAGGACTCATTGGTGGCTTCCAAGATTCTGGTGGAGTTCCGGGATTATCAACTAAATAGGGGTTGATACAAGAAAACGTGTCTGGGGATTGAAGGAGTTGAGTCTAGTTGAGTAAGCCATTTGCCTTGTACTTGAAAAAATTCCGTACTTAGTGGACTTAAATCTAGGGTCGTTTGAGGTTTTTTCCATTTGGATTTTCCTCGTACATCTCGGCGTACTGTGTTGTGAATTTATTTTATCTTGTGTGACACCCCGCCTAAATAAATACCGGGTGATCATTCCTATATCAAATTTACAACATGAATCTCAGGGGTTCATTCTTAGCATCACTGTCGAAAACTTTTTAAAACTTTACTAACCACCTAGTATTCAAAAAGACTAATGTTAAATTTTATCTTTTTATTAAACAATTAAATATGCATGCTGAATAACAAATAAACCATACATCCAAACCATGAGTCTAAAACAGTACTAAATGACTAAATGACCTACCAAATAAACAATCGGCTCAAAATTCTAATAATAATAATTCAATAAATGAATACATAAACCAAATACTGAGTCTAAAAGTAAAAGGGGAAACATGAAGTGAATGAATCTACAACTGAGATAAGAATCCTACTCTAGGAATAAAGAAATGATACGTCTAAATCAAATCCTGCAACCATCCACAATGTTGCAGCTGCGTAACCCTGGAATAGATAAGTCAACTATGGCATCCCTATGGCTGGACACCTGTTAATATACATATACATAGACAAGAGAGAAGAAGTACAAGAAATGGGTCAGATCCCAATTTATAAAAATGTTTAGCAAGCATTTTATTGCAATAAATGAAATGCGTAGTATATAATGTTCATAATTGCTTTTACGGTCCCACTCTCTTGAGGACAATCTCACCTCTCTTCTATAGTGCACACCTATCGCATTCATTTATTCCGCCTAGCCATCTGACACACTTCTAACTAGGAAAAAGGCTTATCCTTCTAGTTACCCCTCGTAGTAGTATATCATATTTGATCTCAACAATTATCATTTTTAAATAAGTGTTATCACACTAAAGTCAAGTATTTACTATTTACATTTATATAAGATTTCACTATCTTAATAGTCTGTAATTATCTCATTGTAGATATACCATAAGCATACACATATATCCCTCACTATTATATATATGTATCAGCACAATCTTAATAGCCTACAATTATCACATTGTAATTATATCACAAGTATACATATATATCCACCACCATTATATATATATATATATATATATATATATATGTATATATATACTAACACAGCACCCTAAGGATACACCTATAGTGCATTGCATACTCTGCTATCATGTCGCGGTACGTCTCGTACTCAAACAAGGACTATCGGTTCGGAAATGTCCCACGAACCATATAAACAAATCACACATATTGGCGGCGAACATAGTTCACATACTTATGGGTCACGCACATACCTACGCTCCCATAGTCAGCGGACTTATCAACTCACAAATAAGTCTTTCACAGTCCTATGTTCTGAGATACAAGTCAAATATCCCCCCGAAGGTCACTCAGGATAAGACCGTCTCTACACAACCCCCCGCGATAGCAAGCAGCTAGGTATGTCATACACATAATAAAACAATCAAATAGGTATTCACGCACCCTATTAAAATATTAGGTATTCACACAACCTTTCATTGTTTTACGTATTCACACAACCTATCATTGTTTTAGGTATTCCCGTAACCTATTATCATTTTTCTATTGGATTATGTATTCCCATATTTATATATATAATTCACACATTCATATATATATACATATATTCCAATTATTACTAGTTCGCTCGTATTAAATACGATCCAATACCAAAATAGCTACATCCAACTATTTAATATAATTTATATAATTATATATCTCACCTCATATATACTTGATTAAGTTCATATTAGTCTCACAAAATTCCCAACAATTTTTAGTTTCAATTCGGGAAAGTTTCATCACTAATTAAAACTCCAAGGGTATTTTAGACATTTCACAATATATGCCTCAGTAATGAAGTTCCTAGTACTGCGTACTACTCTCCATTTGCTATGCGTGGCCACAAACGGCACGTAAATCCGAATTCGTATGACAAAGTTATGCTCATTTAAAGTTGTGCTAAAAATCAAATAACTCGTTCCGTCTTCAAGGCTATTTTAAACCTTTCAATTTTTGTGTCTAATTAAAAATATTCCCAGGACAGCGTAATACTCTTCGCTATCTATGTGTGGCTGTGAACGGCACACTAATCTGATTCCGTATGCCAAAATTTAGGGCATTATAAAGATTCACCTCAAAGAAGATTTTAAAAAAAAAACTTTCTTAAAAAGTTTTCCCACATTCTGCCCAAATTAATAAATTGATGTTTTGAGGCATTTTGGAACAGTTTTGGAGGAAGCGCGTGAGACAACAAAATGTATAAAACGCGATTTTCTACAGGGCATCGCAAACAGAATTGCCGTTAAAGCTCCAAAACCTTCGATTATTCTCAGATCTTTTACCCCAAAAACCTCCCAAGATTCATCCTAAATCCACCCAAACTTCATCATTAACAATTTCTTTCAACAATACCACTAATGGAGATTCAGAAACCAAGATCTAATCATGTTATTCACTTCTCAATTTAAGTTATAATCTCACTATTAACCCAATTTCTCACAAAGTTAAAAATCCCCTATCAATGGTTATTCTTCATCTTCTTCACCATAAACCCACAAATTTCAATTCAAATTCCTACTTCCAAATTTCCAGAATTAATTGACATAATTACAACTATTTACATCATTAACTACAACTCAAATTAAATCAAGAAAACACTTGCCTTGGGGGATTAAATCCGATGATCCCATGTCGAAATTCTTGCCTGGATTGCTCTTGTCATCATTCTTTCCTTCTTCTTCTTTCTCCTTTCTCTCCTCTCTCAACCCTTTATGTTTTGGAATGACTCATGGCTGCCCAACACACTTAAACCTAGGTTAAAATTCCTCAATCCCGTAATTAAGCCTATTGGCCAATTAAAAATGACTTAAATGCCCCGTATGGGCTCGGTCATGTCTAAAAATGCCCCGAGACCCATTTACTACCCCCGGGTACTCTTTTTCGACTATCTTGACCCTTCCGGACTCAACCGTGCACTCAGAATTGTCATCCGAGGTACTTTATAAAATTTTCCAATTTCAACCTCAAAATGCGACACATGTGAAAATTTTCAATAACCCGAATTAATTTGAATTTCTAAATCCCCAAATTTAAATAATAAATTCTAAATCTCCAAATTCAATAATTTCTCCAATTTAAATAAATTAAATTTAAATCACCAAATTAAATGAATTTCTCCAAATTAAATAAATCCAACTCACTAATTTAATTAATTTATATATCCTCTAAAATATGGGGTGTTACATACTTCTCCCCTTACAATGGAATTTCGTCCTCGAAATTTGGATAAGACTAGTACTCAAAGCTTCAGATATAATCTCGTACACCTTCATCCTCATCCTTTCCCACACAATCTAAATCGTTATGATGTTCTCATTACACTTCTCCTAGCGCTACCCCTTAGTCCAACGGTCCCTACACTACCGTTCAATTCTGTGGCCAATTTGCTTTAGTCATCTTATATTATAATGTTCCATAATATAATGTATCATCTCACATTGCTGCCTACACAACACTTTGAAGCTTCCAACTTCTGACACTACTATGAGCCTAACCACTAACGGCTATAATACTTCCTTTACTGGGGAATACTCTAACATCCCCATGCGATAACTCCCTTATTCGTTTACTCTTTTTGCACATGTATTTCTACATCTATCGATCGCGGATAATATATAAAAATTTAACTATCTAGGGTGCCCATACACCCTATATGCTGCACATAACTGCCCAATTCAACTTAACGTAATAAACTTGCTATAATTAAGCTTTTCATATTTGAGCTGATTATACGGTGAGGTTATACTAAACTACCCTACCAATTGCAACTTAATTATCATTTAGGTTATCCCACCGATCTACTCGTGGTTAAAGTGTTCCACAAAGTTTTCTCACATCAACACTATACAGCTCTATCGGCCTTAAGTCGTAGTATAATTATCAACTCATAGTTATAACTATATATGTATAATAACCACGGTACCAAACCTATGTCCTATGGCCAAACAACTCCCCACTTCCAACGTTGCGCTAAGTTTCATGCGTGGGATGTCTCGCAAAGCGAAATCCAAACAAAGAACCCTCCCGATACACTACTACCTAACATTATTGGTCGTTGAGATCCGTTAGGCCCTCAGTCCATAGCACATACCCCCCAAATCCCCGTCTCTTAACATAAAAGTATATTCGTTCACTCCCATGTTACACAAGACAATATATAATACGGTTCTTTTACTATCACCAGTTTCTTAGCGCGAATAAATCACGAGCTAGATCTCTTCGCTCAATAATAAGTTAGTATACCCTGAATCACATCAGTAAATGTCCCTACTCATTGGGATTACATATAACAATTCCAACATATTCTCATATGTCTATTATGAAACACAGTATCAAATATATACACGTATATGCACACTATAATATATATATTCATCCATTGGCCCTATATTTTTAATAGCTCTCAACTTAAGGTGTTTTCCCTACACGTTCAGTAACTAAAATTTTAAAACCGATGCATTAGCATCCAACTACGTCTCGTCACCGCGGACATAAATTAAGGTCCCTACGTGTAACATCCTGCAACTAAGTTTAAAGAAATTTCTCAATGCACTATTCTCTAGCATTTTCAACAAAATTCGTAGGTCCAAAGCACATAACTTAGATATCACGAATCCTGTCTCTCGACACATTATTTAATTTGCCTATGCCCACGTCTCTCAAGGCATCACACAATACGGTGTTCTAGCTATCACTTAATTCTCAGCACTTAAACAATAATGATCTAAATCTTTAAGCTTAACGGTTGGCTGATATACCTTGAATACACCGGTAAAAGTCCCCACTCACTAGGATTTAAACATAACGAGACAACTATACTCATCGAAGTCTATGGTATAATACAATATATATATATATATATATATATATATATATATATATATATATATATATATATATATATATATATTGACTCGACCCTCCTTCGGGTGATGATTCATGAAGTAGAATGTCTTACCCTGGCACAGCGAGCATCATAGACTTCCCATACAGTTTACTATTGCTCCAACCCTCGGTATACAGTCACTATGCAAGATAAAAATATGCTCCCTTTCATATCCCTCAAAAGGATAAAAAAATCTATCACATAATATACGACACCCTCCTAGTGTCCTCACCTGCTCCACTGCATATGGAACTAACGAGAGCCCTGTTACGCGACGACAAAGATATGTATACTATTTCAATATTCACGACATCTCTACTAAACCCGTTTCACATGTGAATTTAGTATTAACAAACTACTGTCACACAGAATATATCTCAATCACCTCGAGTGGCGGTTCAAATGGTTCTGGGACATAACGCCCTCGTCCTAACCGAACCAAAAAATTTTATAACTGTTGCCCCTACTGGGCATCCCATTTCTATCCCCGATTGGCGATAAACACGGTATACACAAGTGTTCTTACTCTTTAAACATAGGACATGTAACACCCCGTATTTTTGTGAATTTAATATTTAATTAATTCGGAATTTAAAATTACTGGTGTGTTGTAATTTGAATTGGATTAATTATGGCAATATATTTATTTAAATATTAATCGGGAAATGAATGGTTAATGTTTAGGGAAATTTATTTACTAAGTGAATAGTAATAATTTGATTACGCCATTTCGAGTATTAATAACGAGGTATACACTTATCCCAGCCGGGAGTCGGTATTAGACTAAATTGGGTGTGAGATAAGGATTTTTATAAAGTAATTCGGATGCCAATTCTGAGTGCGCGGTTGAGTCCGGATGGGTCGAGATAGTCAGAAAAGAGTACCCGGGGGTAGTAATTGGGTCTCGGGATATTTTTGGGCATAGCCGGGCCCACACGGGGTGAGTTGGGCCACTTTAATTAAGCCATTAGGTGAAAAACGGGATTTAGAGTTTTAACCTAAGTGAGGGATTAGGGTATGGCAGCCAACACAACTTAAGAACCTAGGGTTTGAGAGGGGATTTGGGGGAAAACAAATCAAGAGCAAATTTGGGGATTTTGGAGCAAAATCAAGGGGCTACTACAACGGATCAGACCCTGCAAATGATTTCAGGCAAGTGGTTAGCTGTTGTATTTTCGAAATTTATGTTAATCAATTCATATCATAGTGATGTGTAAACCAAAATTCGTTTTGGGGATAAATGGGTACAAAATGGGGTTTTTTTTCATGAAACTATTGAATGAGATTCATAGTAAAATTATTGTGTTGAACATATCTGAATGTAGATATTTGATGGGAATAAGAATTCGGAATATAAACTGGGGGATAATCTGGATTTGAAAATGGTTTTGTAGAACTAGATTGATAAATTTTAATGGGAAAACCCATCTTTAAATATAGTGAGATATCGTATGAATCGAAAATGCTAAAACAGTTATAGATGATTGAGACTTGTTTTGGGAGTAATTGATTGGTTAAAAATCATCATTTGAGGTTGGAAAATGGAGAGATAAAACCTTGGAAATTCGGTCATGGCTGAAAACAACAAGCCGAGGAAGACAACCACCTGCTCGATCGATCGATCGACACAGGGGGATCGATCGATCGACGGTCCCAGGAAAGTGACAGTTCGGCCATCTTGTTTTTAATGAGGGTTTAATTTAAGTTTTAATTCCCTTACTTTCATTTGGTGATAAATTTATATGGGACATATATTTCCTTATCAATTATAGTGTGATATAATTGGGTTTAGGAGGGTGTGAACGGTATGTCATGAGATGAACAAATTGGAGAAATAATTCAATTATTGATATTGGGCCGAGGAATGATATTCAGGAATTGTAGTTGGGGGACACTACATTAGTAAAAGAATTTAGGTGAAATATTTAATTATGGACCAAGTGAGTGAGTCCGAGTGTGCTAGCAATTATAGGTATATATAATTGGGGAAAATGATGGAAATAAATGTGCGACACATTGTGGGCGAAAAATGTGGAAAAGAAATTATGAGATGTAAAAATGGACCAAGTGAGTGAGTCCGGGTGTGTTGGTGATGTGACACCAAAGTATTAAATTAATTATTGAGAGAGCGTAATTAATTTGGAGTCGGAACATAGACTTGGAAAATATCAAGTTACGGGCCAAGTAAGCGAGTTCGGGGACAATAGTTGAGTGACACCAAGTTATTAAGTTAATGAAGGTGTTAAGTAATTTAATTAGAGTCGGATTGTAGACTCGGGTAGGATTAAATTAATGAAGGTGTTAATTAATTTAATTAAAGTCGGTTCGTAGACTCGGGTATGATTAAATTAATGGGTGGGATAATTAGTTTAATCGGGATCGGATTGTAGACTAGTGAAGGGTACTTATTAATTAATGTGATAATTAATTATATTAGAGTCGGACCACAGACTCGTAATTTGGGTTGATTAAATTAATTTGTTAATTAATTTAATTAGAGTCGGGCGATAGACTCGGAGAGGTATTAAATTAAAATGTGTATTAATTAATTTAAGGAGAGTCGGACCATAGACTCAGTGAGTATTATATTAATTAAGGTGTGAATTAATTATGTTAGAGTCGGACCATAGACTCGGGAAGAGGATAAGTTATTAAGTGAGAAAATTAACTACATTGAGTCGGGCCACAGACTCGGGAAATTACAGGCAGTGTACGGGATTTTGAGTACACAGTAAAGCCGGTGTTTATATTATATATATATACGGTATCGTGATAGTATATATATATATATACGTGTATTTTTGTGTGTGATACTAAATATCAGTGATTAGATATTTATTAAATTTATATACTCTAATGCTATCAAGGGAGGTTGCGCGATGTGGGTGAATCCCCTAGCTTGAGGAGTAGGGCGAGTATATCCACAGGTCATAGCGTCCGGTATATATGGGTGAGGGATTTATCTCACTTTCAGGGAAGGAATATGACCACCTCCATTTCGTTTATATTTTGATCCAAGTTGGTGAGCGATTCTAACTTGGGGAAAACTAGGTTTTGTGAGCACACCTAGTGAAATAGCATTTTTGAGGGAATCATCCGGTGAGGGTATACTCGGAAGGATGGATATACGTAGGATATATGTGTGATTGTTAGTAAAGGTACGTATAATATGGTAGTATATATTATATGTAGGAGATAATACAGTGTGTGATGTATTTACTTTATATAACTCGGGTTACAGTTATATGCTGTTAATTAATGAGAAATTAATTAAGTTAATCATTTGTGGGAATAATACAGTGGGTGATGTATTTACTTTATATAACTTGTGATACGGTTATATGTTACTATTTAAGAGGAGTTAATTAAGTTATTTATGAAATAACTTATAATTCAAGAACCATTATACTCGGGTTAGAGTAGTATGGCAAGGGAAGGTTATACCAGGACTAGTTGGATGGGGTAGTACAACTAGGTGGGGTTAAGGTAACCGGTAGGTGTGCACAATAGTGGAGGGGTGAGAATGTCCACAAGGGAGTGCGACACTAACTTAAATATGAAGCGCATTCATGCATTTTAAATTACTGAAGTTAATTCACTTGCTAAATATTTTCAAAATATTTTGGGTTCTAACCCTTGCTATAAAACTATTTTCAAAACCTTTTAGGTGTCCAGCCACAGGGACGCCAGGATTGTTATTCTATTCCAGGGACACGGAGCTGCGGCATATGTGGATGCCAGCAGGAGTTTGGATTAGACGCATCACTCATTCATTCCTAGAGTAGGAATCTTGTATCAGTTTCAGTTTCATCTAGGGCTTGTCGCCCAGACTTCTCAGTACAGTTTACAGGTGTTGTATATTTGTATATGGATTGTTTCTTTGGTGGCCGGTGATTTATTCGGCATGTTGTGTAATTATGATTCAGTTTACTTTCATTCAGTTGTGTGAATGGTTTATATTTTATTCCGCATGTATAGTTTTGGTTTAATTTAAAAAGTTAAAATTGGCACCAGTTTTTGGAATACTAGGTGGTTAGTAAGAGTTAAAAAGTTTTCGACAGTGATGCTAAGGATGATCCAACTGGGATTCCTGTTTTAATTTGGTATAGGACTGATCACCCGGTATTTTATTAGGCGGGGTGTCACAGGACACCCCTCCATGTTATCTTCCTTGCCTGATCATCGGGTCCCCGATTGCTACCCCCGTTGTCCATTTGGCTTCGCTGGCCCTCGTGGACTTGTTGTTGTCCTCAATGGCCCTGACTGAATCCACCATTAATTGGTAAAAATTCAATTTAATCGAAACATTTAACTGGGTCCCTACTGGGTATACCCTCATGTGGTGCTTCACTAACACCGTTAAATTTAGTCTTTCTTTTCATCTCAATTTTCAATTCTCAAGGTTCACTTCCCATGGAAGCGTTGATATAAACTTGTAACGCACAACCTTGATGATGTCGACACTAGTCATCTTATTCGGATTTTACACTCACGCTTCTGTATTCTACTCACGAGCCCATTAATAACTTATGTACCCTTCATATACTTCATATCCCCTTCGTCGGGTACGAAGTTCACTAACCAAGTTAACTTCTCTCTCGCGATCAGTTTCTATCTTTCTCTCTTGTGATAAGTTTTGAAACTTCATTCGCACCCCTGTCCGAACAACAGATCGAAAATCTAACGATTAAATTGTACTCAAAATTTTCATTTAATCCCATATTCTTCTTATATATAGTGACTGGCTCTTGTCACTTTACGTTGCTCCTATGAGCTTAAAATTTTATTGTCCAAAATTTACTACTGAGTATCGTTGTACTCTACCCTACATAGTTGTCATTGGATTTATCCTTCCATTGGTTTATCACACTTCTTCTTTTTTCTGGATTCTTATAGATGGCTCCTCGAAAGAGTCCTTTCGACTTTCCCCACCCCTTGCTAACTACGCTGGGTGAGTGTAAGATTTTCACCATTGTCATCCTTGACTGTGCTAGGGGAAACTAATGTCCCCGAGATTTTCCTATCATCACTTTTCTAAACAATAATTATGGTGGCTTCTATCGCCATTACTATTTTCAGGTTACTCTATTGCTTCTGTCGCCTTCCTCCTGCATTCCTTCTAACGGTCCCCGTTGATTGTCATATAATGTTCGGTGTCCGAAACCTAACCGAACTCGTACATAAATGACATCAACTATACTTGATAGCAGGAGAACTAAATCACATACGTAGATGAATTTGACAATCCTATCATAAGGCTCTACATCAAAGAACGCTAAACTGAAATGTGAAAAGCCATACATATTCTAAGGACACTAGAACCTGATGCTCTGATACCACCTGTGACACCCCGCCTAAATAAATACCGGGTGATCAGTCCTATATCAAATTTAAAATAGGAATCTCAGGGGTTCATTCTTAGCATCACTGTCGAAAACTTTTTAAAACTTTACTAACCACCTAGTATTCAAAAAGACAAATGTTAAATTTTATCTTTTTATTAAACAATTAAATATGCATGCTGAATAACAAATAAACCATACATCCAAACCATGAGTCTGAAACAGTACTAAATGGCTAAATGACCTACCGAATAAATAATCGGCTCAAAATCCTAATAATAATAATTCAATAAATGAATACATAAACCAAATACTGAGTCTAAAAGTAAAAGGGGAAACATGAAGTGAATGAATCTACAACTGAGATAAGAATCCTACTCTAGGAATAAAGAAATGATACGTCTAAATCAAATCATGCAACCATCCATAATGTTGCAGCTGCGTAACCCTGGAATAGATAAGTCAACTATGGCATCCCTGTGGCTGGACACCTGTTAATATACATATACATAGACAAGAGAGAAGAAGTACAAGAAATGGGTCAGAGCCCGAATTATAAAAATGTTTAGCAAGCATTTTATTGCAATAAATGAAATGCGTAGTATATAATGTTCATAATTGCTTTTACGGTCCCACTCTCTTGAGGACAATCTCACCTCTCTTCTATAGTGCACACCTATCGCATTCATTTATTCCGCCTAGCCATCTGACACACTTCTAACTAGGAAAAAGGCTTATCCTTCTAGTTACCCCTCGTAGTAGTATATCATATTTGATCTCAACAATTATCATTTTTAAATAAGTGTTATCACACTAAAGTCAAGTATTTACTATTTACATTTATATAAGATTTCACTATCTTAATAGTCTGTAATTATCTCATTGTAGATATACCATAAGCATACACATATATCCCTCACTATTATATATATGTATCAGCACAATCTTAATAGCATACAATTATCACATTGTAATTATATCACAAGTATACATATATATCCACCACCATTATATATATATATATATATATATACTAACACAGCACCCTAAGGATACACCTATAGTGCATTGCATACTCTGCTATCATGTCGCGGTACGTCTCGTACTCAAACAAGGACTGTCGGTTCGGAAATGTCCCACGAACCATATAAACAAATCACACATATTGGCGACGAACATAGTTCACATACTTATGGGTCACGCACATACCTACGCTCCCATAGTCAGCGGACTTATCAACTCACAAATAAGTCTTTCACAGTCCTATGTTCTGAGATACAAGTCAAATATCCCCCCGAAGGTCACTCAGGATAAGACCGTCTCTACACAACCCCCCGCGATAGCAAGCAGCTAGGTATGTCATACACATAATAAAACAATCAAATAGGTATTCACGCACCCTATTAAAATATTAGGTATTCACACAACCTTTCATTGTTTTACGTATTCACACAACCTATCATTGTTTTAGGTATTCCCGTAACCTATTATCATTTTTCTATTGGATTATGTATTCCCATATTTATATATATAATTCACACATTCATATATATATACATATATTCCAATTATTACTAGTTCGCTCGTATTAAATACGATCCAATACCAAAATAGCTACATCCCACTATTTAATATAATTTATATAATTATATATCTCACCTCATATATACTTGATTAAGTTCATATTAGTCTCACAAAGTTCCCAACAATTTTTAGTTTCGATTCGGCAAAGTTTCATCACTAATTAAAACTCCAAGGGTATTTTAGACATTTCACAATATATGCCTCAGTAATGAAATTCCTAGTACTGCGTACTACTCTCCATTTGCTATGCGTGGCCACAAACGGCACGTAAATCCGAATTCGTATGACAAAGTTATGCTCATTTAAAGTTGTGCTAAAAATCAAATAACTCGTTCCGTCTTCAAGGCTATTTTAAACCTTTCAATTTTTGTGTCTAATTAAAAATATTCCCAGGACAGCGTAATACTCTTCGCTATCTACGTGTGGCTGTGAACGGCACACTAATCTGAGTCCGTATGCCAAAAGTTAGGGCATTATAAAGATTCACCTCAAAGAAGATTTAAAAAAAAAACTTTCTTAAAAAGTTTTCCCACATTCTGCCCAAATTAATAAATTGATGTTTTGAGGCATTTTGGAGCAGTTTTGGAGGAAGCGCGTGAGACAACAAAATGTATAAAACGCGATTTTCTACAGGACTTCGCGGACAGAATCGCCGTTAAAGCTCCAAAACCTTCGATTATTCTCAGATCTTTTACCCTAAAAACCTCCCAAGATTCATCCTAAATCCACCCAAACTTCATCATTAACAATTTCTTCCAACAATACCACTAATGGAGATTCAAAAACCAAGATCTAATCATGTTATTCACTTCTCAATTTAAGTTATAATCTCACTATTAACCCAATTTCTCACAAAGTTAAAAATCCCCTATTAATGGTTATTCTTCATCTTCTTCACCATAAACCCACAAATTTCAATTCAAATTCCTACTTCCAAATTTCCAGAATTAATTGACATAATTACAACTATTTACATCATTAACTACAACTCAAATTAAATCAAGAAAACACTTGCCTTGGGGGATTAAATCCGATGATCCCATGTCGAAATTCTTGCCCGGATTGCTCTTGTCATCATTCTTTCCTTCTTCTTCTTTCTCCTTTCTCTCCTCTCTCAACCCTTTATGTTTTGGAATGACTCATGGCTGCCCAACACACTTAAACCTAGGTTAAAATTCCTCAATCCCGTACTTAAGCCTATTAGCCAATTAAAAATGACTTAAATGCCCCCGTTTGGGCTCGGTCATGTCTAAAAATGCCCCGAGACCCATTTACTACCCCCGGGTACTCTTTTTCGACTATCTTGACCCTTCCGGACTCAATCGTGCACTCAGAATTGTCATCCGATGTACTTTATAAAATTTTCCAATTTCAACCTCAAAATGCGACACATGTGAAAATTTTCAATAACCCGAATTAATTTGAATTTCTAAATCCCCAAATTTAAATAATAAATTCTAAATCTCCAAATTCAATAATTTCTCCAATTTAAATGAATTAAATTTAAATCACCAAATTAAATGAATTTCTCCAAATTAAATAAATCCAACTCACTAATTTAATCAATTTATATATCCTCTAAAATATGGGGTGTTACATCTTGCAAATCATTTAAAACACATGCTTAGGATTAAAAAAAATATGGTTTAATTCACACTATAGTTTAATTTGGCACTTAATTTAAGCATGGGAGAAATTGAGATTAATTCAATTCAAAGATAACTTAATTTGGTAAATTTTGGTTTGGCCTAATTTGCTAAAATGAAGTAATTTGTGTAGGCAAATTTTAGGACTTGAATTGCATAATTTAGATTAAGTAAAAATTTATTATTTGCTTAATTTAATTTCACTTTGTGTTTAAGTTTAATTTTAATTTGAAAGAAATTAAAATTTGAAGGTTGTTTATGTGTTTGAACCATCCTATTCCACACTTAAAAAGGAAATTCATATTTAAAAATTTAAAATTGGGGGCTTATATTTCAACAAGTGGTATCAGAGCATTAAGTGTTCAAAACTATCATTTTTAAATTTGAAATAAATGTTGTGAGTAACATGATCGAAATAACACTAAGATAGAATTCCTAAACTAGCAACAAATGGAAGGGGCGACTACTCTAACTCCTGCAACATCCACATATACTGCAGTTGTATAACCCTGGAATAGAATCAAGTCCGGAGTCCTCGTGGCTGGACACCTAAAACATTTTTTAAATATTTGGCAGCAAGGGTTAGAACCCAAAACATTTAAAAAATATTTACCAAGTGATTATATTGCAGTAATTTAAAAAGCATGAATGCTCTTAATATTTAAATTAGTGTCGCATTACTTTGAGGACCCGCTCACCCCTCAACTATTGTACACACCTAACGCTTTCTTTATAACCCACCTAGTCATTTACCTCGTAACTAGTTCTTGTCATAACTCCTTCCTATCACACTACTCTAGCCGGAGTATGTGTAATATATGATTTGTAAGTTATTTAATGCATTAACTTAACTAATCAATTTTCATTTAAGACCATATAACATTCTCACGAATTATATATAATTAAATACATTTGACTACATCTATTTTACCTGCATATAATTATTCACTCCATTATATACTTAGAGCCATATTACAACATTCACACATATGTCGTATATATATAAATTCATCCTCCCGAGTAGTACCTCACCAGATGCTTCTTTAAAGTGCTATCATCCCAGGTCTACTCAGTCCCACCTCGATTCCTGAGACAGCCAAATACCATCAAGTCGGGACATAAATATAAGCGTAGTGGAGGCGGTACACTATCTCACTACCATATATAAATGATTTAAATTTAATCCTGGGTATACCGTGCCCAACATCCGTCGCACTAGCCTAAAATATACCCGAGTCTATATCCTGATTCTTAATTTAATTAATCTCCCATTAATTAATTCATTAACTTGGTCTCACCCGACCAAACTACTCAGACTCAGTCACTTGGATCGTACTTTAATATTCATAATTTATTATCTAGTATTCCCATTAAGATGTTCGACACCCTTATTAATTTAATGCTCCTTAATGTTCATCTTCCCACATTAAGTTTAATCTAACAATGACATGCTCCATTATAGTATCAAATAATCTCAGGCTAAAAAGTATACTGCAAAACTATAGATATCCTCAAACCAGTTCTAAGCCAAACCGCAGAAGGAATAAAAAGTGGTCGAATTTATCACATCGTCCGAATGAGGCCACGTGTTGTTCGAACGAAAAAGGATCTTTCTTGAACGAAACCCAGGCTGCTCGAACAACCTCTGGGGTTTTTCTCTTTCTTCGTGCCATTCGTCCTCCTTGGGATAGCTTAAAACCTTATAAACCTATATTTTTTTCTAATATTAATCTCTTTAATATGAAACGATTTCTACACATCTCAAATACAAATCTCCAATTGGATTCCAACCACTTAATTATATTTTGTCAAAATAAAAATCATTAACCATACACAATTCTTATCTCTAAATACATAAATCTAAATATCACAGATGTATAATCCTTTTTCAAATTTGATTTCACCAATTAAAAATATAAGGAGATGATTTCTGGGTTCAAATCTCTCATCTAAAAACTCTAACATCATATCTGAGATGCCATTCTTCCCCAACAACATTTACACGTACTCATCCATAAATTAAAACCCCAATTTATGTATCTTCCCAATTCAAAATAATTGGTTTCTATCACACCCACTATGATATGAATTGAAAATCGCAGTTAATTTAAAAGAAAGTTTAACCACTTGCCTTTGGATTCGTAGGGTTCGAATTCCTTTGGTGTTGATGAGTATTTGATGAAGAACACCCACACTTGTTCTTTCTTTTAGCTCCCAAGAGTTCTCCAAATTCTTTATCTTTTCTCCTCTACTTAATTAGGGTTACTTAAATGAGTTATGGCTGACACACCCTCTCACTTTTAGGTTTTATTAATCCAAACCAATTTTTAGGCTTGTGGCCTTTATTAAAATGGTCCAAATACTCCCGTGTGAGCCTTATTAAGCCTAAAAATTCCCCGAGACCCATTTACTACCCCCAGGTACTCTTTTCCAACTATTTTGATCTATCCGGAATCAACCGTACACTTGGAATTATCATCCGATTATTTTTCTAAAAGTCTGTATCTCAACCCCAATATAATCTATACCTGCCCCCCGATTGAGATAAATTTATGTCACATTACTATCACTCGTTATGATATAAATAAATCATTACTATTCCCTTAGTAATTTAAATTCCATAAATATTAACCATTTACTCTCTATGTTAATATTTAAATAAATACTAAAAATAATTAATTCAATTAAATTATGACACACAAGTAATTTAAAATTAGCCGAATGAATTAAATATCGAATGAACAAAAATACGAGGTGCTACACAAGGTATATTCAACCATAACATCATGCTTACCTCACTATTCTTTACAAACTACCTTTTCTTTCCTAACTCCAAGAAAAAAAATCACTTCAGTACACAATTTCATTTTCATGCCACTAAACAGGGAAGAGTTAATTCTTCATTTAAAATTCTCATTCACTACCGATCCTAAGATGGACAACAATAGAAGAATATCTATAGGCAAATCTTCAGGCCTTCCCCATAAATCTTTGCCCATAAAGTATCTTAGTTGCCCAATTTTAAAAGGAAGATCAAGGATAAATCAATCCTCAGATCTAATTGATTCTATTAGAAGAAAATTACAAACTTCGCACTCTAAATTTCTGTCTCATTGAGGGAGGTTGATTTTAATCAAGCATGTCCTAAGATCCATTACCATATTCACTATAGCTTCTCTAAATCCCCCTACTGCGGTCAACAAGAGGATTCATAGTTTATTCAATAAATTCCTATGGGGTGGATCCAATGCTTCATCCCATTATTGGACTAGTTGGGATAATTGTTGTGGTCCTTTTGAAAAGGGAGGATTACAATGGAGAAGGTTAGATGATATAGCAGTTGCATTTTCCATTAAGCTTTATTTCAAATTAAAGAAAAAGTCGAGTCTATGGGCTAATTTCATGAGTCAAAAGTACAAATCCAATATGTTTACTTGTTCTAGATATTCCCCCTCTCTGAAAAGAATCAAGAAAATTAAAGACACTGTTGATCAATATCTCTTCACTGAAGAAAAAAATGTAATCTGGACTGAGACTATCAATGGAGATTGTTCGCTTAAATCAACCTATGAAGTTTGCAGACCTCATATTCCAGTCCCTATTTCTTGGAAAAACCTCTAGTGTAAGAACTATCCTATTAAAATCTCCTTCTTTTCTTGGAGATTATTCAATAAGGTTGTGCCTCTTGACTCAGAAATTCAAAACATTGGAATTAGTCTAGCCTCAGCTTGTAGATGTTGTGGCACAGAGATGGAATCCATCAACCATACTTTTCTTCAAAGTCCTTTAGCTCGAGAGGTGTGGGATTTTTTTGGACACAGACTTGGAGTTAGAATTATTTATTCTAATCCAAAACCTATCTTCATATCTTGGTTCATCCACATAAGGAAAAGAGATCACCATATCTTTTTTCCCACTATTACCATGCTCATTAGCTGGGAGATTTGGAAAGCAAGGAATGGGAAATTCTTAAAAAATGATCACATGTTGAGCTCAAACATCATTAACATTGTTATTAATGGTATAAAAGAGTTAACAGCCATTCAAATCTTCAAAGACAAATTCTATCAAGAGGACATGTTCTATATCCAGTGGTTGAACCTCAAAATTGTGCCAAATTTTTTTTTTTATTATTTCTAGCTGGGTCAAACCTTCTTATTCTTGGGTAAAGCTAAATGTAGATAGTGGAGTGTCTTTAGATTCATCAGGTATTGGAGGAGTTTTAAAGGACTATCAAGGGAAGTTCATTGCTAGACTCAGTGAATCCCTTCCTCATCAACTTGTTCTCCTTGTTAAAGCATTGGCTCTTATTTCTGGTTTGAAGATGTGTATAAATCTTAGTTACTCCAAAACTGAGATTAATTCTTACTTGTTGTCTCTAGTTAAAATTATTCTCTACCAGAAAGTGTCCCATTGTTCATTAAGTCTACAATTTCATCTATTCTCTTAGTTCTTTCTTCAATTGAATTCAAAATCAGCCACATTCGGAGACAGTCCAATGGTGTTGTAGACAGTTTGGCTAAGTTAGCTTCTTCATTATCATCTCCTCTAATTTTCACTGACCTTTAAGCTCTTCCATGGACAACTCGAGGCTTCATTCATCTGGAGATGACAGATATTCCATCTATTAGAACTATTTTATAGTTTCTAGGAATTTTTTCTCTTATTTCTCTATGTCAGCTCTCTTTAAATATTGTAAAATCCCCTAGGAAAGGCTTTTTTTCGTATGTTTTTTAATAAAAGTGGGGGTTTACCCTTTTTCATAAAATATAAAAAAATAAAAAAGTTAATCCTTTGTCCTTCCTATTAAGAGAGCTTTCTTAGGTCCATAGGATGTTTCTTGTGAGGTTGTAGGTGTGGGACAACCTATAACTATACCTAGTATGCATGATCGATCCCCAAAGGCAGTATACATAGGCCTTAGTGATGTGTGGGATTGAGAGAAGCACATTTATAATGTACGTTGCATGGACCGTACTAATGTGTATTATAGACATAAAGACTGTCTTCACTTATAGTCCATATAGTTGAGATCTATACACTAGTATGATTAGGAAACATTTACTTATATTTAGTTTAGATGAATAATATTTAATCATAGGGCTCACTCAGTTTGGGATTAAACGCATAAGATATTTAAGGTTGTTTGGATTTGGATACCTTAAAAATAACTAAAAGACGAGAGGATAATGCGTAGTTAGATAGTAGACCAAACTCGGTTATAATCTTACTCTTCATAAACCTATTGTTGGTGCACACCCCAAGAGGTTTCTAAAAAAATAGACAACTGGAGGTGATATGGCTAGTGGAGCCAAGGAAGTGTTGACCACTAAAGTCACAGCCAATGAGAGAATGGATAACTTGATAAATTTTTTGCAGTATCGATCGTAGAGGCAAGTTGGGTCATCGGTAGGGCCACCATTTCGATAGTTCCTTTGAAGGAATATATTACACTTGTGGCGAGTGAGACCACTTAGTTATTAGATGCCTTATTGGCAACCAGCCTTTTGGGGTTACCACGAAGGATGGTCACGAGTATGTTTACGGCTCGTGCACATGAGTCTGGCTTAGACATCGAGGAGTTTTCATTATTTATTAGTAGTGCGTTTATTATGATTATAAGACATATAGATTTTATCCCTGAGCATTATTTATATTTGGATATCCCATTGGGTAGGGGATGCTTTATGTCATGATTATAGAGATATGATAGTTTATTGGTCAGCTTATTTTTTAGCCTCTTTGTGACTTTTAAATGAGAGACCATCATATTACTATTTAGCTTGATTAGATAGCTATGTATTATTCTTATATCAACTATCAGGGGTTTGCAATTATTTTTCCATTTTTGAAAAAGTGATGTTTCTGATAGCTATACCTAGGATTAAGGGGGATTTTAGCACATACCTGTATTATATAGCTGCGAGTACATACGAGAAGGTCATCATATCGTTAGATTCGATATTGATTGTCTAGTATTTCACTAATGTATGATGAGGTACTAGGGTTACCACAAGTTAGAAAGGTATACTTTTGTATAGAGTTGGCATCGGGTACTAGGCCCAATGTGAGGGAACCATGTCGGATGGCTCCGTTAGAGATAGGGGATATTCATGAGAAGATTCAGTAATTATTGAGTCGGGAGTTCATATAGATGATCACATCTCCATGGGGAGTTACAGTCTTATTTTTGAAGAAGAAAGACGGTTCATCCGATTATGTGTGACTATCGGGAGATGTACAAGGTTACGATGCGAAACTAGTATCTGTTACCACGTTTCTATGGCCAATTTGACTAGTATAGGGGTGCGTGACTCTTTTCTAAGATTAACTTATGTTCAAGGTATCACCAGCTACGTATTTGGGAGGAGGACTTCTCGAAGACGACTTTTCAAACGCAATATGGATCGTATGAGTTCCGGGCCATGACGTTTGGATTTACCAACATCCCAATAGTGTTATTGGCTATTTCGACCATTTCTGGATTAGTTTGTCATTGTGATTATTAATGACATATTAGTGTATTCTCGATCGAAGGAGGAGCATGCGATAAATTTAAGGTTTGTTTTCCAGATACTAGAGGAGAATAAGTCGTAGGCAAAGTTATCTAAGTATAAGTTTTGGCTTTACCAGGTTCAGTTCTTGGTACATCCTAACAGAGTATCTGTAGTGGTAGCTTGGGAACAGTCCACGATGATTATAGAGGTTAGGATCTTCTTAGGTTTGGTACGGTACTGACTCACCTCACCCTAAAGGGGGTACCTTTTGTTTAGAGCGCAGACTACCGAAGAGCGTTTGAGGAGATCAAGGATAAGGTCGCCACTGCACCCATACTTGTGTTATCATGAAGTGGCGTGGAGTATTTAGTACATAAAAATGCATCACTCAAGGGTCTAGGAGGCATTTTGATGTATAAGGAGAGGACTATAGCTTATGATTACCGAACCTTAAGACTCGTAAGGGAAACTACCCCACTTATGATCTAGAGTTGGTAGAGGTAATGTTTGCTCTCCATATTTTGAGACATTACCTTAAAGATGAGAGGTTCACACAGTATTTCGATCACAAGAGTTTCTAGTACTTGTTTATGAAGAGGAAACTGAAAATGAGATAGTGGAGATGGCTCGAGTTTATGAAAGACTATCACTTTACAATTCAGTACCATCCAAGGAAAGAGAATGTGGTAGGAGATTCATTGAGTCAGTTATCAACTGTGGCCATCGGGTTTGGATCCCTCCTGTGCGATCTGACCTCAAAATCAGGAAGGGAGGGAAAATAGGAGAACTCTCACTCTCTTCCCTCCATGTGTGTGAGGGTAATACGAGGATATGGGGGTCCTCTTTTCGCCACTCACGCTGGTATCTTTGTGGGATTCCTCGAATATAAAATCGATCATCATCAAAAGGAGATAACACGAAGGAATGGACTCGCCAGCCTATTTTGCTCAAAACATGTAAAAGAAATGTAGCCACCTCGAGAGAACGCCAACAAGGTTATACTGATGCATATGAAACCAAGTGAATTGAGGGTTTAGTGACTAAGTTACGGAATGGAAAGGTGTTCGGCACCCATTCCATCCTATCGGACTTTCATGGGCTATGTTAATATTCTCTTTTTTTCTAAATCATGATGTTTGTGTACATATATGTAATGTAAATAACGAGAAAAGAAAATTATTCGACTCACGTCATGGGAAAGACAGAGAGAATCATCCTGAGGAGTGTACCCGAAAATAACAAAAAAAATACTACCATGACCCCGACCCAAAAATAGTAGAGAACGAGCGTCTTGACATGCCACAAGGGCATTTAATATTTCAACCTTAAATTATTTCCTTAAATAAATGCAATGAAAATATATTCACATGGTCATGAAATATAAACTACTAACAGTAAAGGAATTATATGGGCAAAACTTTCTAAAAGGAAACTTCATATATATTGAAAGTAGCAACGACTATAATTTACGACAGAATTTAAAAACCTATTACTAGAGAGACAAAACAAGAACTATCTAATTAAAAAAAATGTTTTACTTAAAACTATCTTTAAAGGATATCCATAAGCTAAATCTTCAACATAGTCCTTTTACGTTCCATCTCCGAGCCTAACTATTTCCTGAAAAATTATTATATATACAACAACAACTAAAAGAAGAATGAGATTTAATCTCATGACATTCCAAGGGTTTTCAGAAAATAAATACCTATTCAATTCAAAAGAGAAGGCATATACATATATGGATAGGAACTTACAATAATAAATTGAAATGATATTATATATATCAGAATTGAATAGATCAGAATAAAATGGATGTGACAAAATCAAATTCGATATCTTTTTCTTTAAATCATATCATTTGAATGCCCAAGTACACTCTAATACCATATTCTTTTACCGTATTATTATTCGATAATTGAGGATCAATCGAACTTGTTCATCACGACACCTTATTTAGGGCACACATGCGATAACCTAGCTAGGAAGGTTAGTCAGTAAAAGAGGCCCCTTAGGCCGAATCTTATTTCCAATACTCAATCTCATTTTCGAATACTCATTTTAATCAGTATGTCTATATGGATAAGTATAAACATATCACAAATGAATCAATCATCGATATCAGATGCATTTTGAGAATTAAATCATTTCATAAAATATATATAGTTCGCATAATATCGTATAATCAAGTTATGCAAGGAATGTCACAGAGCACTCACCTAAAATAGATATTCGAAATTACTGATATTGAGTCTCAGATCACATTTTAATCTAACAAATACAATACCTATTTAATCATGTATTCTAAACAAAGTCCTGATTATATACTGTATTTTCGTAATAATTTGTTTTAAACGATTACTAGAAATCATTTTCTCAACTTTTGAAATTCGTTGATCGTAATTGAAGAATTCAACTCATAGTTCTTCCTAATCACTCGTTTCCCAGTATAGATGGTGGATCAAAGGGGCACCACATAAATACCATATCATTTGAAAAAAATTCACCAAGCCTAACTTTGGAATTACTTAATTGGATTCCACAATAAAAAAAAATATTTCAAAAGCCCATATATAACTTTAAACAAGTTCAATTTTCGATAATAAGTAAATTCAATATAAAATGTAACTTATCTATTTACACGTTTAGAGACAATAAACAATATAAATTTTCATCCCTAAAAAGAATATAAATTTATTAGTGAAAATACCTTTTTGAAGTTCAATAATTCATTATGAAAAGGGTTTTATGTTTCAATTTCATAAAATAATTCAATTTAGAAAACACTACAATTCCATGTTCACTAAAATGGATCTTTAGTGTTTTTACGAACATTTGTACTTAGTATAGCTATATCACAATAAATTAAAACTATAAAGAATCATTATAACATTAGTAGAAGATTACCTTAAGATGAATATCCCTAAGAACTTTAGCAACTTCTTCTTAAACTTTCCTACACTTTTTCTCACTCTTTCTTTCTAAAATTCTCAAGGAATTAGTGTGAGTTTTAAATGATCCCAAAGACACTATTTATAGGTTTCCAAAGACATTACGATATTGACACGTGTCTAGGTGACATAATTTTTACATCGGTGAGTCAACGTTGATATGTCGTGTAGCGAAGGGGTCTTGCAGTCTTATTTCACCAAATAGCGACATGTATTTTAGCTTTCTCTATATGAATGACATATGTAAGGTGGAGGTGGAAAAATAAAGAATGAGGTGTCAAGCACAAGGTGGAAATGTATTAAGAACGAGGTGGAAAGGTACTAAGGGTATAAGGATCATTTTACACTTGATGAGTATTTTGGTAATTTCACACCATACATTTTCAATATTTCTTAGAGGTCCTCAAAAATATAATATTTACAAAAGGGTCCTTTTTATTTTTCATTTTGGTCCCTGAAACTTTCTTTACTAAAACTAATTCCCTAAAGTTTCATAAACTTACATTTTCTACCCCTAAAAACCTATCATTTGCCTTAGGATATGTCATAGAACTTCAATTTGACCCAATTTGCAGTTTATTCTTCATATTTAAAAATGGTTTTCGTCATATTAAGAACCCATATTATAACATTTGTAATAATATAACATTTATAAGTTAACAAGTAACACGCAATTGTAAAAATGAAATATAGATGAGAATATAAATGTGGGGTCATTGTATCTTACTCTCCTTATAAAAAGTTTGGTCCCCCAACTTTAATTACATTAATTTTCAAAAAAATATAGATATCTCTCATTTATTTCATCTTCCCTCTCCCACGTTACTTTTTCAACAAAATGATTACTTCATAAGACTTTGGCTAGTGGAATTACCTTGGTTCATAATATTTCATCGTCGTGGTCCAAAATTTCTACTGGATGCTCAATGTAGGTTAAATATTCTCTAACTTGAAGAGGTTTATGACTCAAGATATGTGTTGGATATGGTACATATTTCTTCATCATTCATACGTGAAACACATTACGTACAACAGAGAGTTCAGTTAATTATGTTTTTCTATACGCCACCACTCCTATCTTTTAAATGATTTCAAAAGGCCCTATGCATCTTGGTCTTAACTTCCCTTTATTACCAAATCTTATTACTCTATTTTCTAGCGATACTCATAAGAACATATAATATCCTCTTTGGAATTCTAATTGTCAGTACCGATTGTCAACATAACTCTTTTGACGACTATGAGCGATTCAAAGTAAGTGTTGAATCAATTTCACTTTCTCCGTTATGATCTGAATCAGTTCTAGTCCCAACAATTTTATTTCTCCAACTTCTACCCAACATGTAGGAGAACGACACCTTCTACCATAGAGTGCCTTATATGGAGCAGTTTGAATATTTTCTTGATAGCTATTATTATATGCAAATTCCACTAATCGTAAATGGTCATCTCAATTCCCCTTCAAATGAAGTACACATGCCTTAAGCGTATCTTTTAAGGTTTGAATGGTTATTTTGTATTTTCCATCCGTTTGAGGAGAAATAGCAGTGCTGAAATCAGATTTTGTTCCCATGCCTTCTTATAGTCTTTTCCAAAAGCGAGACACAAATCTAGGGTCACGATGAGAAATAACTGAAATTGGGGTTCCATGAAGCCTAATAATTTATCGCACGTATAATTTAGCTAACTTTTCTAAAGAATGAGTAATCTTAATGGCAAGAAAATAAGCAGATTTAGTTAACCTATCATCAATTACACAAATAGAATCATTACCATTTGAACTCCTAGTAAACCTATCACAAAATCATTATAATATGTTCCCATTTCCACTCTGGGATATGTAGAGGTTATAAACCTTATGGTTTTTGATGTTCAAGTTTTAGTTGTTGGCAAACCAAACATTGAGATATTAATTTTGTTGTCTCCTTTTTCATATTGTTCCACCAAAACACTTCTCGAAATTCTCTATACATCTACGTATTTTCGGGATGAAATGTGAATCTCGAGTAATGACTTTCCTCTAAAAATTTCCTCTTCAGTTGGGAATCATATGGAACACAAACTCTATTTCCAAACCTCGGTATATCATCTCATATCGCAAATTCAATTATATCCCCTTCGATAATTTTTTCTCTTTTTTGGGTTATTTAACGTGTGCAATTTTGATAATTTTCATCAACATGGGTTATAATTGTAAATTCGAGATTATTCTCATTTTCTATAAATACGTACATATATTTCCATACTTCTTAAATCCCTTAAAAAAGGTTCCTGATTTGTAATGGGCCATGCCAAATTTATTGTAGATTTCCTACTTAAAGCATCAGCTACTACATTAGCTTTCCCTAGGTGATAGTGAATATTTAAATCGTACTTCTTCATCAATTTCAACTACCTGCTTTGTCCCATGTTTAATTATTTTTTAGTAAAAATATATTTCAAACTTTTATGATCAGTATAAATCTCACACGTCTCAACATACAAATAATGTCTCCAAATCTTGAGGTAAAAAATTACAGCAGCTAATTCTAAGTCATGGGTTGGATAATTAAGCTCATGTGGTTTTTACTCTCAAGAGGTGTAAGCTAATACTTTTCCACTTTTCATTAGTACACATCCCAAACCATTTTTGGAACAATCACTATAAATCACCAATCCTCCTATCCATGAAGGAATAGTCAAAATTGGGGCAATTACTAATTGATTCTCAAGTTCTTGAAAACTATTCTCAACTTCCTTAGATCATGCATATTTCATCTTGTTTTGTATTAACTAAGATAGAGGTTTGGAAATATTAGAAAATATTTCAACAAATCTTTAATAATAACCTGATAATCCAAGAAAACTACGAATCTCTGTCACATTGATTGGCCTAAGCCAATCTAGTATAGCCTCAATCTTTGAGGGTCAACCAACACTCCCTCCTTGGAAATGACATATCCTAAAAACTAAATGATAGATAACCAAAACTCACACTTCTTTAATTTCGCATGTAATCTCTCCTTTAGTAGAATTTGTAATACTATCTCTAAATGCCTCTTTTGTTCTTCAATACTTTGGAAATAAATAAGGATGTCATCAATGAAGAGAACCACACATTGATCCAAATATTTCCTAAACACTTTATTCATCATATCCATTAAAATGGATGATGCATTAATAAGTATAAATGGAATCACAAGAAATTTATATTGACCATATCTAGTAAAAAAATCTAATTTCAAAATATCATCTTCCTTAATCTTCATTAGTGATAGCCTGACCTAAGGTGAATCTTAGAAAATACTTGCACACCTTGCAGTTGGTAAAATAAACCATTTATATGAGTTAGGGGTATTTATTCTTGTAGAGGGGTACACATTTGATAGCTCAAAGGCTTGGGAGAGTAGTCCCAATTGGCGAGGAGGTACTCGCCACGAGAACCCATAGAAAGGGCTCCTCGACCCCAAGTTTCATAGAACTAGAACTTGGGCGAGGAAATACCCAAGAAAAACTCCTCGCTCCAAATTTTCCCAAAATTTATAGAATTGGAACTTGGGCGTGGAGGGCCCCGAAAAGGGCTCCTCGCCCCTAATTTTCCTAAAGTTTACATAATTAGAACTTAGGCGAGGAGGGCCCTAGAAAGTATCATCGACCCTAACCTTCCCAAAGTTCACAGAATTATAACTTGGGCGAGGAGGCCCGCAGAAAGGTCTCCTTGCCCCAAGTCTTCCTTCAGCCCACAGACTAAGAGATAGAGCGAGGAGGGAACTAGAAAGGGATCCTTTCCTCAATTCCTATAAATTTCAAATGATTATAATAAGGGCAAGGAGGATCACCTAGAAAGGTATCCTCGCGCCAATGGACACCAAGTTCGCAAATATTGAACTTGGGTGAGGAGGCCCATCAAGAAGGGCTCCTCGCCCTAAAATGACCGGATGTCAAAAACTTGGAATTTGAGTGAAGAGGCCTATTAAAAAGAACTCCTTCCCTCAAATAACTCAGAAGACAACAAGAAATGAAGTTCGGATGAGGAGTCCCATCACAAGTGGCTACTCGTCTCCAAATGTTTAAAAGTCATAGGAATAAAGTATGAACGAGGAATTTCAGCACGAGGAGCTCCTCGTCCCTCGAAATCCAAAATCCCCACAGAATATAACCAATGGGTGAGGAGGTTCACCTAGAGTGACCTCACCCATATGATTTGTTACTCGCAGGTATGCTAAAGCACTAACATCTCACTTTTTTGTACATGGAGCCTTATTGAGCAAGCAGGGCTCAAAAAGGCATGTTTGGATATCTTGGTAATTTTGTCTTGGTGGTTGAAGAACAAGATTTATTGAGCAATCTCAACCACTTGGCACTTTAGAATTAACAGAATATTAGTAGATAGACCCTAGGGGTAACCCATTCCTTACACAGGTCACACCCAGTCATAATTAAGGTGAGCAATTAAGGGGTTGCTCAAAAGAAATGAACAGTTTATAAAATGGTTTTGAGGAGGTGATCCTTACGATCTCTCCTCAAGTTTGTAAATGATTTCAGAGGAGTTGGTCCTTGATTCTCCTCCTCAAGTTTATAAAAGATTTTAGAGGAGGTGGTCCTTGAGCCACTCCTCAAGTTTGCAAAGTTAGTACAATAATTATCGTCTTAAAGGATATTTACGAAATCAGATATTTTGTCTTCAAGAAAAGAAATATTTTCTTTTTTGACTTTGGTTTACACCAGGTGGCACCTGTCAGAGGGGACATGCGGCTGCATAGAGATAGGAATAAAACGTATGTTGCAGACCTTTTCATACACCAATCCCCTCAATTTTGGCACCCAAAAGTGCCAACTCACCCGTAGTGACCCAAGTATAAATAAGACCCTTGTGTAACACCCCGTATTTTTGGTACTTTTAAAATTTAATTAATTCGGAAATTCTAAATTACTAGTGTGTTGTAATTCAATGAATTAATTATGATAGAATAATATATAAATATTAATCTGGGATTGAATGGTTAATATTTAGGGAAAATTATTTACTGAGTGAATAGTAATAATGTAATTTCGTCGTTTCGAGTATTAATGACGAGGTATGTACTTATCACATCCGGAAGTCAGTATAGACTATATTGGGTGGGGGATAAGTATTTTTATAAATTAATTCGGATGCAAATTCTGAGTGTACAGTTGAGTCCGGATGGGCCGAGATAGTCGGAAAAGTGTACCCGGGGGTAGTAAACGGGTCATGGGACGTTTTTAGACATAGTCGGGCCCACTCGGGGGCATTTTGGTCACTTGGGCTTGGCCCATTCGTCAAAAAACGGGAATGGATTAATTAACTTAATAAAAAGAAATAAGGGCTGGCTGAGCTTAAGGAGAGAAAGGAATTAAAGGGTTAGGAAACCCTAGCAGCAGCCAAAGATAATTGGGGATCTCAAAAGAGCCAACAAGGTCATCTTCAACCTTGGAATCCATCGCATATTCAGACACTACGAAACCTAAGGCAAGTGAATAACTTGCAATAGCATTAAATTTGTCTTTCAATTCGTATTTATGTGATGTAATGAATTAAAATTCGTTTTGGGGTTTCATGGCATAAACATGGGGTTTTGATAATACAAAAGAAAACATGAATCTGATTTGCCGGAATTTATAAGGATTTATGTAAAAATCTGATAATGGAATATTGATGTGTATCTGTTAGAAGGATATCCGGATAAATTAGAACAAGTTTGATGAAGAAAGTTGGAATGAAAATGGGTTTAAAGATAAAGACAGATTTTTCCCCAAAATTATGGATTAGTAGTTTATGGACGAATTGATGATTGTTGTGGACTTTCTGGAGAGTCCTAATAAGGTTTCTAATATGTACTGGTGTTATAAAGGCTTAAAAATTCATGTTAGAAGAGATTAGGGTTTAAGAAATCTCGTCCATGGCTGCCTTGTCTTCGCGAAGAAGATGAAGACCTGTTCGATCGATCAATCGACGGTCTGGGTCGATCGATCGACGGTCGCCAGAATCTGGCAGTTTCGCCAGTTAGTTATATAAGAGGGAAAATTTATATAAAAATCTTATGTAATTAATTATTGAGAAATTAAATACATTAGTTTAAATCTAATTAATTGTAGATAAATTCATTAGGGTTTGAGGCTAATAAATTAGAGTCGGGAATTGTGACTCGAGTAAATTTATTTTGGGCTACGGGAGTAAGTCCAAATTTATGGTGGGGGCGACACCAAAAATAACTAAAATAATTAAAGTGCAATTTAATTAATATTTAGAGTTGGACCATAAACTCTTAATAATTTTAATAGGCTAATGTTACGGATTTTAGCGAACGGTCTAGCCGGGACTTTTATATTTATATACGGAGGCGTTAGTATATATATATGGTGTGCACAATTAATATCAGTGATTAGATATTGTTACTATAGTGCTATAGGGGGAGGTTGCGCGTAGTGGATGAATCCCCTAGTTTGAGGAGTAGGGTGAGTATATTCCCGAGGTCATAGCGTCCGTTATATGGGTGAGGGACATCTCACTTTCAGGGAAGGAATATGACCGCCTCCAATTATTTTATTTTTATCAAGTTGGTGTGAAAATTCTGACTTGGGATAACTAGGCTATGTGATTGTACCTAGTGGGATAGCACTTTATAGAATTTATGTTCCGGGAGTATTTTGCTCGGGAGGACGCAAGTTGTTATATATATTACAGTATAATTGTGAATGCTGAAATATGATTATAAGTATATAATTGGATAATTAATTATATACGGGCTATTAATGAAAAATATGAGTTATTTCACATGTATAACAAGTGTAGAATTTATATGAAGTTAAAAAGGGAAATGATTTAGTTAAGTTGATGTTACTAATAACTTAAAAATCATAATCACTACATACTCAGTTAGAGTAGGGTGGGTATAAAGGAACTTTGTTAATTATCTAGTCATGAGATGAGTAACTAGGTAATTTAATTAAAGCGTTCGTAGGGTATAATAGAGGAAGGGTAAGGAAGTCCTCAAGAGAGTGAGATATTAACTAAAAATATGAAGAGCATGCATATTTATTTATTACTGCAAGTTAATCATTTGTTAAATGTTTTTCAAGTGTTTTGGGTACTAACCCTTGCTATAAAAACTTTTAAAAACCTTTTAGGTGTCCAACCACAGGGACGCCAACCTTGACTATATTCCAGGGATCCGTTGCTGCAGCATATGTGGATGTTGTGGGGTTTTGATAGACGCCTCATTCTTCATTCTTAAATGTAGAAGTTCATGATTAGTATTCGAGCATGTTGCTCACTTTCCATTTATTTGTATTAGACTTGTTGGGAGTTTATTCTTGTCTTTATGGGATTTATTATTTGGACCGTTGGTTTATTCGGTCAATTGTTTTTACTTGTGGATGATTAATTCAGTTATCTGTGATTGTTATATAGTTTTATATTCCGCATGGGTGTTTGTTTAAATAATGAAAGATAAAAATTGGCACCAGTCTATTTTTCTCACTTAGGTGGTTAGTAATTAAATAAGACGACAGTGATGCTAAGAATGGACCAAATGAGAAACCTGTTCTAACTTGATTTAGGACTGATCACCCGGGATTAATTAGGCGGGGTGTCACACCTTGGTTAAGGTCAAGTCATTTTATACAACTCAAGTCATACCATTACTCTATCAAAATCACCCCAGATACCTAGTGTTCTCTCCCTATTCTCTCTTTAAGTGCTCAGTGACTTATTCTTCCACTCCACACTAACAACCATCGTTCTAAGGAGTTTCTCTTGAGGAAAAAGTTGATATTATTGTTATGAAGTTCATTTTCTTGCAGGTATTAGTCCTTACTTTGGTTCCATTTTTACCAAAAGGAGAAGGTTTTACCAGGTGCTTCTCAAGAATCTCTTAAAAGGCCTTGAAGGTTGAGTCCATTGGAGTGGGTCGCACCTCACCCTTTCCAATTATTCGTAGACCCCGGTACAACTACCCTCTTACATTTGGAGACTCCGTTGGGGAGGTATCCTCAATTCCATGGATAAAGACGGTTTCATTATTTTTAAGCAGCTAGTTTTTGAAGACATTCCATCTGGGAATGGAAGCCAAAGTGACTAGACAACCCAGAAGGAGGTGGTGGTGATCAAAGCAAAGACACCTGTTCCTTGGAGAGGATAGACCAGCTCACCGGTCGTGACTCCGATGACAGGTATGACTCTTATGAGCATGTTTTTTAACTTCTTGAAGCAAAATAATGTAGACCTATAAAGTTTGGGTCAAGGCTGTGTGACATCGGTAGCTGGCCCCTTTGGAGGGGCAGTCTCACCAGCAATAATTTTGTCAGAGATGATTCCATCACGAAAAGTTGTGCCAGAGGAAGTTATGGCACCATCAAGCTCACCAACAGAAAAGGCCATAAGTTTGGAATAATCCCCTTCCAAAGCAGTTACTATAGAGGAGGTGAGAAAGTTACTCTCTTCGTTTTAAAGAGAAACACCTCTTCTATGTGATGAGATGCAAGATCCGTATCCTCACGATGTGAGTGATAAACTATACCCAGAGGGGTATATCCCACTAAAATTCATTATGTTTAATGGCAAAGGATAAATACTAAGAGAGAACATGAAAAGGTTAGTTGAGTACCTTGGGTTGCATGGAAATGACAAGAACCTGAGTTCAAGGGAGTTCTCCAAAAGCCTCATAGGAAAAGACTACACGTGGTATTCCTACTTGGCACCCAACAACATTCCCTCATGGGAAGATATGCACAGACAATTCCTTTAAAATTTATTTGTCACAGAAGATGATTTCACACTAAGACACCTGACACAAGAAGTGCAAAAGCCTCGGGAGGAGTTAATGCAATACATCAAGTGCTTTCACGAGAGAGAACCTAATGTACATAAAGAGGTAGACGAAGCAGGGCTTCTTCAAATCTGTGTCAAGGGGCTCTTGGAGGAATACAAGATCCATCTAATCAACAAAACTAGAGATAGTACCTTTAGACGGTTCAGTAAGGCTTGTATCAATATAGCCATGATAATCAAGTCGAGGTTATCGAGCTAGAGGGCACAAGTTCCATTGACTTTTGAAAGGTTTCAAGTCTCGAGGATACACGAAATCAACTATGTGGATGGGAACCCCAAAGTTAAGAAGGGAAGATTCAGATATAAGAATAACAGCCCAGGTAAGAAGAGAAAGTTAGGACAAGATGCCCCAGCACCGCTACCTTATAGTGTAGCTAAAGCTATGGATTGTTATCGTACATTGGTACGAGAGGGGGTAGGAGCCCCCCTCACCTGAATGGGGAAACTCCAACAACATCTTACAAATCCAACCCTAAGTATTGTGAGTTACACCAGAAGGTTCAACACTCAACCAAGGACTGTTAGTACTTGAGGAGGATCATTAGTGAGCAGGTGGCCAGTGGAACTTTATAGATACCTCATGTGGATGTGAATGAGAACCCACTTCCTTCTCATCATTGTGCCACTGTCAATATGGTAGTAGCATATGATGAAAAAGTATGTGACACCCCGCCTATTTAAACCCCGGGTGATCAGTACTAAATTAAATTAGAATAGGATTCTCAGTTGGTTCATTCTTAGCATCGCTATCAAAACTTTTTAATTACTAACCACCTAAGTAAAATTTGACTGTTGCCAAGTTTTATCTTTCATTAATTCAATGAAATACTCATGCAAAAATAAATCATTAACAATCACAAGCTAACTGAATCCAACCATGACATATAAATAAGAAACTAGCTGAATAAACCATCAGCTAAAATCAAACAAAAATGTAAAGACAAATAATAATGGATCTCAAGTATCTGAAATAAATAATAAATAAAACCATGAGCAACATTCTCGAATATCTGATAGAAAATCCCTATACTAGGAATAGAAGGAATAGAGGTGCCTGTCCAAATCCTGCAACATCCACTTATGCTGCAGCAGTGAATCCCAGGAATGAATGAAGCATGGCACCCTGTGGATGAACACCTAAGAAGTTTTGAAAATATTTAATAGCAAGGGTTAGAACCCAAAATATTTCAAAAACATTTTGCAAATGATTAACTTGCAGTAATAAAATATGCATGAATGCGCTTCATATTTTAGTTAGTATCGCACTCCCTAGAGGACATACTCACCCCTCAACTAATGTGAACACCTAACGCATTCTTTATATCCCACCTAGTCCTATACCTCGAAACTAGATACTTGATATAACTCTTGTCAACCGACCTACTCAATCCTAAGTATTTTAAATGTATGACTTATAAGCTATTTGTCGCCTTAACTCAGTTAATCATCTTTCCATGAAAGCCATATAACACTCATTAGTTAAATAAATAATACACTTTTCTACATGTATTTAAACTTTTCGTATATAATTATTCACCCCATTATGTACGTACAGTTATCTTACAATAATCACACATGCTGAATGTGAATATATTCCATATATAATTAATATAATTCACTACATGTAACTATTTATCCCATTATATACGTAGAACCATATTACAACATTCACACATATGTTGAATATAAATATAACCCACCCTCCCGAGTAATAACTCACCGGATGTATTATCTGAAGTTCTATCACACTAGGTGTACTCGCATAACCTAGTTACCCCAAGTCAGAATCGCTCATTAACTTGGCCAAAAGCATGAACATAATGGAGGCGGTCATATTCCTTCCCCGAAAGTGAGATAAGACCTTCACCCATATAACGAACGCTATGACCTGAGGATATACTCGCCCTACTCCTCAAGCTAGGGGATTGACCCACATCGCGCAACCTCCTTAGATAGCACTAGAGTATATATATATTATTACTATCTAATCACTGATATTTATATGCACACACCATATATATACTATTGCACACCGTATATATATATATATATATATATAATATCTCGGCTTTACCGTGTACTGAGTCCGTAACACTAGCCTATACTTAGTATCTCGAGTTTATGGTCCAACTCTCATTATTAATTAATTTTCACATTTATTTAATTAAATTATTATTGGTGTCACCCAACTAATATACTCGGGCTAGCTCTCGTGGCCCGAAATTAATATAACACCCAATTCTAATCCCCGAATCCAAATTAATTAGTTTCTCATTCATAATTAATTTATGTGAGTAGTGTTTCCCTACTACTACACCCGAACTTATTCATCCAATTCGTTATATTATTTTTAAGAATTTATTCTCAAAATTCATACGTAAGTGTTACACGTAATTACCCCACCACTCCCAATTATATGTCCCTATAATTGTGAGGATATTAACCTCCCTAATTAAATTTTCTCCCTTAATTAGACTTGGTGGTAATTAAATTAAAAGAAAATCCCACCTAAAACTCCCAAGGCCAAACTGTCAAAAATTTCCAACCATCGATCGATCGATCGAACAGGTCCTTGTCTTCTCCGAATTTCTGTTTCGGCCATTAACGAATTCCTCTAACCTCCAAACTCGTTTATGGTTAATCTCAAGCACACAAAACATTTTTATCAGATGGGAACGTGATTAGGACCTCCCCTAGATCCTTAAACACAAATTAAATTTCACCAATCTCTACTTTTCCGAATTTGGGGAATTTCTGGGTCTTTACTTGTTTAGACCCCAATTTCATTTGTTTATCCCAAATTTGTTCATAAATTTCTACTGGGTTTTCACATCTGGATAAATTATCCCAAAACTATGTAACATAATGAATTCCCATATTAATTTCCCATTAATTTCATTCAAGGGTTCTATATACAAAAACCCCTTTTTTGCACCCTTTTACACCCAAAATGAATTTTGATTTACACATCACAAAAATATAAATTGGATATCATAAATAAACATCACAGCAAGTTAACCACTTGCCTTTTGGGGTTCGTTGGGTCTGATCCGTCGTGTATATGTAAGCTTGAGGATGAGCACCCAATCCGTTCCTTCTTTTATCTCCAAAAGATCCCCAAGTTTGCTCTAACTACTCCCTCTCACTTTGTCCCCAATTTCTTAGGTCTAGGCTTATTTTTATCTATCATTCCCCACTCTTAGATTTAGGTCTTAAAACACTAATCATGTTTTTAACCTAATGGGCCAAGCCCAAGTGACCCAAATAGTCATGTGTGGGCCCGATTATGCCTAAAAATGCCTCGTGACCCGTTTATTACCCCCGGGTACACTTTTTTTACCATCTTGGCCCATCTGGACTCAACAGTGCACTCAAAATTGGCATTCAAATTAATTTATAAAAAATCATTATCTCACACCCATATTAGTCTATATCGACTCCCGGCTGAGATAAATAAATGCCAAGTCACTAATACACGTTATGACGTAAATAAATTATTACTATTCACTTAGTAATTAAATTTTCTCTAAATATTAACCATTCACTCTCCGATTAATATTTGAATAAATACTACCATAATCAATTCAATTAAATTACAACACACAAGTAATTTACAATTTTCTGAATTAATTAAATATTACATGCACAAGAATATGGGGTGTTACATACTCCACCCCTTAGAAAGGAATTTCGTTCCCAAAATTTGGTCATTACCGCGGAGAATAACTCTGGATACTGCTCTCACATATCCTCCTCCCGGTCCCACGTATACTCATCAATACTTTGATGACCCCATTCCACTACAGTCTAACTGGTGGAACTATCTTAGACTACAGCTTGCGCTCACATAGCTACCATTCTCCCCTCATATGAGGTGTCTTATTGCAAGCATTATCCTCGACTGGAACGTGCCGAAAAATCACAATTGTTCCTCCTGTATCCCTCCACCTATTCCATAAGGAACACATCACCTATCCACTGAAGATGTTCTGGAAAACCCAACTGATGAGCTACTAGTCCCACCCTCTCAAAGATAGGGAAATGACCCACACACCTCGACGCTAGATCCCCTTTCTTACCGAACTTCGTCACTCCTTTCATAGGAGACACCCGAACCAATACCTGGTCACAAATTTTTAACTTGATGGACCCTGAAAAAATAGTGTCCCAGAAGATGTGCATATACTCCGTCGGCTCCACTTTCTCTCAGTTAGGAAATTCCCCTCCTATATGGGTGTCAATTTCCTTGTTGCCAAAACGCGTGACTATCTTTCGGGAAATTACCCGCATAATCCCTAATTAATCATGTCAGACTTGAACCTTTAACTCACGGTGACATACCACTCCTTACTTCCATGAACTATATGAAAGGATACAACTTACTTAATTCCCGCTGATGGACCATAACCCATCTCGGGTCCTAACAACTTGTTATTTCCCCACCTCTTATCTACCAAAGGTGGATAATGAAACTTTTCCCATAAAGTCTCCTAAGGTGTCATACATACCAAACTGTTATGAGGCATCACACGTAACTCTACATGTGGTAAATACTGCTCCCCAATTACACAAAAATCTAAAATGCACAATCCTCACTTCCCGTTTACCCATCGACTTATGGGCGACACGTTCAACCCAATATGTAACTCCGTCCCGATCACCTCCTGATAGTTTACCAACCTGAGCGTTAATACCTTCATTGGAACCATAGAATTTAAAATATTTCCTGGTTGATACCCTCCAATCAACCTTTTTCCATCCTTAAATGGTCTACCCGGGGAAAAATTCACTATATCCCATTCAACACCGATTCCCACGTCCAAGAACTCTATTCCTTGTGCGGTTTTCATCGGGCATGAATCTATACCTTGTCTATGCGTAAAACCACTCTAGGTATATGACTAAGTGATACTCTTTTCTATCTTCCCAAAAGTGTGGGTTTCTCCCTTGCCTAGGGATATCTTGTTACATAGGAATCCCCCACCTTCCCACTCCCTACATTGGAGGTATTTCTCCTAGACATACATATAGTCAGATCATTTCCTTTCTCAAACGGATTTCAGTTCACTACACTTTTCCACTTATTCTCTGACTGCCCCGCAGGCGTACATTCAATACGTTTATTCACACATCCCTTTTATTTAATATGACTCTGAAATCACACTAACCAGGGATCCCATACACCATATATCTCTTGCTTAACCGCACAAAAATTACCTTAATAATTCAGGGTGCCCATACACCTGATCCCTGTGCTCAACCGCACGAAAGTTACTCGACTATGCTATATGTAACCCGTAGTATAACTTTCAACATGTAGTCATATCACATACATTAATAATAATTGGGGTACCCAACCTATGTACTGACGACCAAACATCTACCCACTTCTAACGTTGCACTATGTTTCATTAGTGGGACGTCTCACAAAGTAAAATCCAAACAAGGACCCCCCGATACACTACTACCTAACATTGTCGGTCATTGAGATATGTTAGACCCTCAGTCCATAGAACGTAGCCCTAAGTACTTGTCTCTTAACAAAAAAAAAAATGCACGCCTACTCTTATGCTACAAAAGATAACATAAAATACAACGCCCTTACTATCACTAGTTCTTGTGCAAAATAAATCCCGAGCTATCTCTCCCCACTCAAAAATCATTTTAATCCCCCTGAATCGCTTCAGTATACATCCCTTCTTACTAGGAAATATTTAATAATAAAAGATATTCGTATATGTCTATCGTACCTCACAATACAAGCTATCTACGCATATATACATAGGCTAGGTTGCCTCTCAGGTGACACCTAGCAGGAGTCATTCATAACCTGGTGTCACGAACACCAAAACTTACTATCACTATATGTAATAGTTCGCACCCATTGCTAACAATCCACACCTAGGAAAAATCATGCTTTCATAACACTCCTCAAAATGAGTAAATCTCATAAAATATACCCTCTCAGTTTTCACGCCTGTAGATAAAATAAAAGAGGGCCCTGTTACCCCATGGTAACCATATAATTAATAGTAACACTACTATACACCCACTAAACTCGTCCCCCACGCGAATATAGTGCTAATAAGAATATTGTGATCACTCATGTCACGAAGTTCACTCCATCTATCCGAGAATAAAATTCATACTTCCATTCGCCTATACACTGGCGGCCCAAATGGCTCATGGACATAATTGTAATACCCCGTAACTTTATTGATTTTTATTTAAGGGATTAATTAAGTTAATTGAGAATTAATTAGAAATTAATCCGGATATAAATACTAATGAGATGTGAGTTGGTATTTGATTGTGATGATAAAATTGAATATTTCTGAGTATCTATGGTATTGAAAATATTTAAATTGTCAAGAGGCAAAAATACGAGAAATACGACAATTTGGGAAATTTATTTGGAACGCGCGTGTCAGGAATGAATTTATTTAAATTAAAAAGTAAATTATATTTTTTATCAACCGAATGATCATTTTGAGTGCGCCAACGTGTTCGAAAGAGTTGAAATAGTCAGAAAACACTAGTCGAGGGTTTAGTTTGGGTCCCGGGGCATTTTTAGGCCAAACTGGCAACCTAGAAGGGTATTTTGGTAATTTTAAAAATTGAGGAATTAAAACCCACAAATTTTAGAGTTTATTTTTATATTTTTAAAGGGGCCACTAAGGCCATTATCATCCAAAAGTGAGAGAGTGGGCTACAGAGGTTTTTGAGAGAAGTTAGAAGAGAGGTTAAAGGGGAATCTAAGCCAAACCATCTCCCCACCAACCTTGATCATCAACAACCAATCAGAACATAGGATTTAAGGAAAGTGATTTAATGTTATTAACTTGATTGAATATTTCTTCCATGTTTAGTGTAGAAACTTTAATTGCCTAGAAAGTCTTGAGGGAAAACAAATGGGATTATGGTGAAACTTATGATTTTGAGATAAGAATTTCATGTAGAATGATTATGGACGAATTTGGTATCCAAAAACTTAACTATGATGATTTAAAAACGGATTTATGATGAGTAATTAGGCCAAATAAAATTCTGGGTTCATGTTCATAGGGTTTGGGGTAAAAATTGGGAATTTGTGTTGATTGCATGTTGATTTGGAGGATTTGACCCCAATAATATGTTAAGAAGCAACCTAGGAAGACTTAGATTAGTCTACTAATAATAAAACTTAATTGGGATGATCTTAGAATGGATTTTTGAAAAGAGGAATTGAAGAAAAACGAGTTGGAAAATTTCTGTGCGTATTATGCCATCTCGTTAGAGACCTGCCCAGGTCGTTCGAACGTCCTCGTCCGAATGAGCTTCTAATGAGATGAAAGTATCCCTTCTAATTAGTTCGTTTGAACGATCCTCGTTCGAACAACCTCGTTCGAACGAAATTTCTAACGAGTTGACAGAATGGCCTTTTAGGACTGTTTTTATTTCAAACTTCCAGTAGACTTATTTAACTGAGTGATAACCTTCCCTTGTTGACCAGTGGGTATAGTTGTGAGAGTTAAGTACGCTGAGGAGTAAAACTTAGAATTTTGTAATAAACCGAATGACATTTATGGGTTAGGAAATAAGTACCTAAAATTACGACGTGAGAAGGGTTGAAAATTTTTAATGTATATTATTCGGGGATTTGTAAACGTGCAACATCTAATGACGGTATACAAATGTAAGACACACTTCCACTAATATTATGAGATATATCTAAGATGTGCGAATGCTTAGTATATGTGATTATCTGTGCATAACATACCTACCATACTAGCTATCACGAGAGGTCGGCGTTCAATCAGGGTCATCTAATCTTTGTGTGCCTACGGGGGGATTTAGTTTGGTACCTCGAGGACATAGGTCAGAGAAGGACTTATTGAGAAGTTAATAAGTCTGTTGATCATGGGAGTGTAGGTTTGTGCATGACCCATGTGATGTGATGTATGTTCGCCTCCAGTATGTGTGTTTGTTACTTGTCGAAATGATTCCTGAGAGATTCAGAATACGTGATCCTTATGTACGTGATGTACCGGGATTCAATAGCAGAGTATGTGTGCACCTCAACTTAGTCTCGGGGTGCCAGTATTGTATATTTATGATGAGAAAAATATGTTATTAATTGAAATGAACTGTCATGTATAAATGTAAGTGTGAATAATAACAACATTTTTGTAGAGTTAAAATTTGAAAATCCCTAGTGATTTGTATTACAAATTTTGAGAACTAAGAAGAAAAGTAAAACTCTCTGTTTAAATTAAGATGTCGGGAATTGAATCAAAAATTGTCTAGAAACATTAGATTGTGTATTGGACTAGTGAGACATGGGAATAATTAGAACGGGTACGGGAACAATAGGAGTGCACAATTAGTTGAGAGGTGAGGAACTCATGTGAGTGCACGAACTATCATGTATTTTATATTCACTGTTTAATGGTATTAAACACTTGCTGTATTTTAAACTGTTTTCACAATCGGGCTCTGACCCGTTTGCTTTCAAATCTATTTTCTTGTAAAAACCTTTTAGGTGCCCAGCCACAAGGACCATAAGCGTAGGAGTTCCATTCCAGTGACGTACTGTAGCTGCTGTGGAAGTTCGACAGTAGACACCTCCACTTTCTTTCTTGACTCTATTTTCGTATTTTCTCATCTGTTGGACATGTCACCTCTTTTCTTTTAGAGACATCTTACTTACTCAGTTTTATTTCAGATTTTGGGTTGTAATTAATTAGTGATTCGGACTTTGTATTTGGTTATATTCAGTATTCGAATTTATTAGAGGAGTATTCCTCGAGATTCATTATTATTCCATGGTTATTCTATTGTGACTATGTTGTGGTTGTTATGTTAGTATTTCATAATCTAATTCATTGCATGTAAATCGGATTTAATTAAAATTGACAACTCACTTTTTAAATATTAGGTGGCTAGTAATTGTTAAAATATTTTTCGACAGTGATGCTATGAACTGAACCAACTTGACATTTTGAATTAATTTGAATAAAGGAGTAGCTGCCCGGTATTTAATTAGTCGGGGTGTCACGGGTGGTATCAGAGCATCAGGTTCTAGTGTCCTTTGTATCTGTACGGCTTGTTATGTTTCCACTGAGATTTCTTTGATGTAGAGCCCTATATTTTAGGATTGTTGTACTCTTTTGTGTATGTTTCGCTCTTCAGCTATTTTGAGATAATAACTGAGAACTTATAAGATTTTTACTCTCATTTCAGATGCCTCCACGACGTGCACCGCGAGTTCCCAGGGATGCTCAGCCCGAGTCACAGCCTGCACCAGTCCAGGGCTCCTTGAATACCGCCTAGGTTACTGCTATTATAGTCCAAGCGGTAAATGTCACCCTAGCAGTTGTGCAGCAGGCACCGCCTTAGGCGCCAGTAGTAGCGCCAGTACAGGCTCATGCATTCCCGTCTGCTTGGGAACGTGTCCGTGATGCTTTTTAGAAAGCACACCCTTCGGAGTTTGCAGGTAGCTCCGATGTCGTTGTGTCCAGTCAGTGGAAGAAGGACATTCAAAGGCACTTGAGGATGTACGAGTGCACGGAGGTACATAAATACATACTGCCTACTTTTAAGCTAGTAGGATCAGCATTGCAGTGGTGGGAGTCCATTACCACCACAGAGGAAAGAGATATCCTTTCTATATAGGATTTTTGGGTGCGGTTCGACCGCAAGTATTTTCCATCAGCCGTTCACACCGAAATGAGGAGGAAGTTAATGAACCTCAAGCAGGAGGGGAAGACTGTGTCCGGGTATGAGGCCGAATTCACTAATCTGTTGAACATCGTTCCCGATGAGATTCCGATCGAGGAGAAATAAGATTCAGAAGTTCACGGATGGGTTAACCTGGAGGATCCGTCAGCACTTATTGGGTAATCTCTTGGACACTTATTCTGTTATGGTTAACGCAACACTGCTTCACTGCCAGGACCACCACTTTCACTTTTTAGAGGGTAAGGGATCAGGAGGGTCCAGCCATCAGGGCAGGACGGGGAGGAATGGTGCCACTGGGGCACAATCAGCTCAAGGTCAGCACAGGCAAGGTGATCAGGATTCCCAGTAGGGAGATTTTAATAGGTTTAGATCTGGAGGTTTCATAAATGGTCAGGGAGGTTTTCTTCAGGGTCACCACGGCCATCAGGACCAACAACAGCAGTTTCATCAGGGCCACCACAGCCATGGGAGGAATGGCAACGACCACCAGGGCCGTGGGCAGCAGGGTCCGAGAGGGGGGAATTTTTAGGGGAAGTGTTTCACTTGTGGAAAAATTGGCCACAAGCGCTAGGAGTGTACTGATAGGGGAAGGGGCCCACAGCAGCACCAGCAGGGTGCTCGACATGAGCCCTAGAGACCTATGTTTCCCGCCGCCCTCCCAGCACCACCGCAGATGCTAGCTTTGCCACCTATCCCCGCAGTCCTAGTCCAACAGGGACAACTTCAGTATGGGCGAGTTTATCAACTCCAGTAGGCCGCAGTCCCACAGAATCCACCTGCTATTAAGGGTATGTTCTCTATTCAGGGGATTATGGGGCATATTTTATTTGATACGGGGGCCACACACTATTTCATTGCCACGAGATTTTCACGCACCTTGGGGTTATTAGACACCACAGAGAGCACGATTACTTACGTAGATTCACCGTTGAGTAGGGGTTCTGTGATTTCTTTTATTTGTAGAGGTGTGAGTATAGAGATCGAGAGATTTACCTTACCTGCTGATATGTTAGTATGGGAGATGACTGAGTACGATGCGATTATTGGTATGGATTGGCTAGTTGCGTACCAAGCCATGATTGATTGTTTCAGTAGGAGTATCATTTTTGCCATACCTGGGAAGGAGATGTTTTTAGTTGCAATGCCTCGCCCTGAGGGAGGATCGTCCACACACTTGTATTATATAGAGGAGGAGACCTCTAAGGAAGTGGTAATACCACTTAATTCGATTCCCGTTGTTAGTGAATTCACTGATGTATTTAAGGATATACCTGGATTACCTCCTAGTAGAGAGATAGATTTTGTTATTGATTTGACATCGAGCACTCGGCCAATTGCCCGCGCACCGTACCGTATGGCTCCAGAGGAGATGTGAGAGCTAAGGGATCAGATAGAGCAGTTGTTGGGTCAGGGGTTTATCCAAAAGAGTACTTTGTCATGGGGTGCCCCTGTGCTATTTGTAAAGAAGAGGGATGGATCGTTGAGGTTGTGTGTAGATTACCGAGAGTTGAATAAAGTCACGATACGGAATAAGTATCTGTTTCCCCGAATCGATGACTTATTCGACCAGCTGAGAGGAGCTTCCTTCTTCTCGAAGATTAACTTGCGATCGGGATACCATCAGTTGTGTATCAGGGAACATGACGTCTCGAAGACTGTTTTCTTGACGAGATATGATTCCTATGAGTTTTGGGTTTTGACTTTTGGCCTAACCAATGCTCTAGCCGTGTTTATGGACTTGATGAATAGGGTGTTTAGAGAGTTCCTAGACCAGTTCGTCATCGTCTTTATTGATAAAATTCTGGTTTACTCCCAGACATAACAGGAGCATGCCGAGCATTTAAGATAAGTTTTGCAGACGCTGCGTCAGAACGAGTTATTTGTGAAGTACGAGAAGTGTGGGTTTTGGCTGAAGGAGGTTCAGTTTTTGGGGAATATCATTTCAGACCGGGGGATATCTGTTGATCCGGGGAAGGTATCCACGGTGAGGGAGTGGGGACAACCCACTACAACAACTGAGATCCGTAGTTTCTTGGTCTTGGAAGGATACTACAGGAGATTTATTCAGGGTTTCTCAAAGATAGAGGGTCCTTTGACACATCTGACTTGCAAAGGTGTGCCATTCATCTGGAGCGATGCCTGTCAGTTGGAAGTCGATGAGTTGAAGGATAATTTGACCTTAGCACCGGTGTTAGCATTGTTGAGACCGGGAGTTGAGTATTTAGTCTACACCGATGCGTCCTTACAAGGACTTGGAGGTGTGCTGCAACAGGAGAGTCATCATATAGCTTATCCTTCCCGTAAGCTTAAGCCTCACGAGAAGAATTACCCCACCCACGACTAGGAGTTAGCGGCAGTTATATTCGCTCTTCAGATTTGGAGACACTATCTCCTGGGGGAGAAATTTCGATTATTCACAAACCACGAGTCTCTACAATACCTCTTCATGCAAAAGGAATTGAATATGCGTCAACGTCGGTGGCTTGAGTTTTTGAAGGATTATCAATTTGATATCCAATAACACCCAGGGAAGGCTAATGTGGTAGCAGACGCGTTAAGCCGTAGGCCAGTAGATGAGGTGGACGAGGTGTGGAAATCTAAGTGGAAGGAGTTGGGACACCAGGATGCAGTGGCCCAATCATTCATGACTGTGATGACTATTACACCTCAGAATGTTATGAGAGTGATAAACGCCTAGGCAAAATACTCGTTCTGTCAAGAGCATATAGTTTGATTACTAGCAGAGGGAGCCGAGTCCTATACCGTTAGTTCCGATGGGGGATTACACTTCAATGGGAGATTGGTCATTCCGGAAGGGGAAGACTTACAACACGAGCTAATGACAGAGTCGCACGACTTGAGATTCGCGGTACACCCTGGTGGGGATAAGATGTACCAAGACGTGAGATGACAGTACTGGTGGAGCGGGATGAAGAGAGATATCGCCGTGTTCATTTCTAAATACGCCACTTATCAGCTAGTAAAGGTGGACCATTAGAAACCGGCAAGACTTCTTCAACCATTGGAGGTTCCGATGTGGATATAGGAGAGCATATCCATGGACTTTATCACGGGGTTACCTATGTAACCGAGGGGTCCCGACTCCATATGGGCAATTGTGGATAGGTTGACCAAAGTTTCTCATTTTTTACCCGTGAGGACAGACTACACTACGGGACAGTATGCCCAGATTTTCATTGCAGAGATAGTGAAACTCACGGGGTACCTCTAAATATCGTGTCTGACCGATACAAGATATTCGTTTCATGATTTTGGGAGAGTTTCTAGGAGGCCATGGGTACGGAGTTGCGGCTGAGTACGATGTGTCACCTGCAGACCGATGGGCAAACAGAGAGGACAAATCAGATGTTGGAGGACATGTTGCGTATGTGCATCCTAGACTTTGGAGGTGGTTGGGAGCAGTACCTTCCACTGGTGGAGTTTGCTTATAATAACTCCTACCAGTTCACCATTGGCATGGCTCCATTTGAGGCGTTATATGGTAGACCTTGTCGCTCCCCAGCATGTTGGTTAGAGGTGGGGGATAACAAACTCCTTGGGCCGGAAGTGATTCAGGACACTTCAGCAAGGATATAGATGATACGGAGCCGTATTCGGGTAGCTCAGGACCAGCAGAAGAGCTATGCTGATGCCAAGAGGTCCTTCAGAGAATTCAAGGTGGGGGACCACGTGTTACTCAGAGTATCTCCTATGAAGGGGATTATGCATTTTGGGAAGAAGGGGAAACTGACACCAAGATATGTGGGGCCATTTCCTATCATCAATAGGATTGGGCCAGTTGCGTATAGACTTGGGTTACCGGAGCACTTGCATAGGATTCATGATGTGTTCCATATTTCCCCGCTAAGGAAATATCTTAGGGACGACTTGGCCCATAGTCACATTGCTTTAGAGGATATCGATCTTCATCCTGATAGTTCCTATGAGGCGGGGCCGATTGCTATTCTGGACCATAGCGAGAGGAAACTGAGGTCGAAGATAGTACCATTAGTACGCGTGCCGTGGCGACATCATAATGCCGAGGAGTCCACATGGGAGCACGAGGATGAGATGCGCAAACGTTATCCAGAGCTATTTTTACCAGGTATTCATTAGTTCCAAATTTCGGGACAAAATTCTGTTATTAGGGGGGAAGTATGTAATACCCCATAATTTTATTGATTTCTATTTAAGGGATTAATTAAGTTAATTGAGAATTAATTAGAAATTAATCCGGATATAAATACTAACGAGATGTGAGTTGGTATTTGATTGTGATGATAAAATTGAATATTTCTGCGTATATATGGTATTGAAAATATTTAAATTGTCAAGAGGCAGAAATACGCGAAATACGACAATTTGGGAAATTTAATTGGAACGCGCGTGTCAGTCGCATCAGGAATGAATTTATTTAAATTAAAAAGTAAATTATATTTTTATCAACCGAATGATGATTTTGAGTGCGCCAACGCGTCCGGAAGGGTCGAAATAGTCAGAAAACACTAGCCGGGGATTTAGTTTGGGTCCCGGGGCATTTTTAGGCCAAACCGGCAACCTAGAAGGGTATTTTGGTAATTTTAAAAATTAAGGAATTAAAACCCACGAATTTTAGAGTTTATTTTTATATTTTTAAAGGGGCCACTAAGGACATTATCAGCCAAAAGTGAGAGAGTGGACTACGGAGGTTTTTTAGAGAAGTTAGAAGAGAGGTTAAAGGGGAATCTAAGCCAAACCATCTCCCCACCACCATTTTGAAAGGAATTTGAGACCGAAAAGAAGTAAGAACCAACCTTGATCCTCAACAAGGAATCAGAACATCGGATTTAAGGCAAGAGATTTAATGTTATTAATTTCATTGAATATTTCCTCCATGTTTAGTGTATAAACTTTAATTGCCTAGAAAGTCTTGAGGGAAAACTAATGGGATTATGGTGAAACTTATGATTTTGAGATAGGAATTTCATGTAGAATGATTATGGACGAATTTGTTATCCAAAAACTTAACTATGATGATTTAAAAATGGATTTATGATGAGTAATTAGGCAAAATAAAATTCTGGGTTCATGTTCATAGGGTTTGGGGCGAAAATTGGGAATTTATGTAGATTGCATGTTGATTTGGAGGATTTGACCCCAATAATATGTTAAGAAGCTACCTAGGAAGACTTCGATTGGTTTACTAACAATAAAACTTAATTGGGATGATCTTAGAATGAATTTTTGAAAAGAGGAATTGAAGAAAAACGAGTTGGTAAATTTCTGTGCGTATTGTGCCATCTCGTTAGAGACCTGCCCAGGTCGTTCGAACGTCCTCATTCGAACGAGTTTCTAATGAGATGATAGTATCCCTTCTAATTAGTTCGTTCGAATGATCCTCGTTCGAACAACCTCGTTCGAATGAAATTTCTAACGAGTTGACAGAATGGCCTTTTAGGCCTGTTTTTATTTCAAACTTCCAGTAGACTTATTTAACTGAGTGATAACCTTCCCTTGTTGACCAGTGGGTATAGTTATGAGAGTCAAGTACGTTGAGGAGTAAAACTTAGAATTTTGTAATAAACCGGATGACATTTATGGGTTAGGAAATAAGTACCTAAAATTACGACGTGAGAAGGGTTGACAACTTTTAATGTATATTATTCGGGGATTTGTAAACGTGCAACATCTAATGACGGTATAAGAATGTAAGACATACTTCCACTAATATTATGAGATATATCTTAGATGTGAGAATGCTGAGTATATGTGATTATCTATGTATAACATATCTACCATACTTAATATCACGGGAGGTCGGCGTTCGATCAGGGTCATCTAATCTTTGTGTGCCTACGGGGGGATTTAGTTTGGTACCTCGAGGACATAGGTCAGAGAAGGACTTATTGAGAAGTTAATAAGTTTGCTGATCATGGGAGCATAGGTATGTGAGTGACCCATTTGATGTGAACTATGTTAGCCTCCATTATGTGTGTTTGTTACTTGTCAAAACGATTCCTAAGAGATTCGGAATACGTGATCCCTATGTACGTGATGTACCGGGATTCGATAGCAGAGTATGTATGCACCGCAACTTAGTCTCGGGGTGCCAGTATTGTATATTTATGATGAGAAAAATATGCTATTAATTGAAATGAACTGTCATGTATAAATGCAAGTGTGAATAATAGCAACATTTCTATAGAGTTAAAATTTGAAAATCCCTAGTGATTTGTATTACTAATTTTGAGAACTAAGAAGAAAAGTAAAACTCTCTGTTTAAATTAAGATGTTGGGAATTGAATCGGAAATTGTAAAGAAACGTTAGATTGTGTATTGGACTAGTTAGACATGGGAATAACTAGAACGGGTACGGGAACGATAGGAGTGCACAATTAGTTGAGAGGTGAGGAACTCATGTGAGTGCACGCACTATCATGTATTTTATATTCACTGTTTAATGGTATTAAACACTTTCTGTATTTTAAACTATTTTCACAATTGAGCTCTGACCCGTTTGCTTTCAAATCTATTTTCTTGTAAAAACCTTTTAGGTGCCCAGCCACAAGGACACCAAGCGTAGGAGTTCCATTCCGATGACGTGTTGTAGCTGCTGTGGAAGTTACAAGACCACGATAGTAGACGCCTCCACTTTCTTTCTTGACTCTATTTTCTGATTTTCTCATTTCTTGGGCATGTCGCCTCTTTTCTTTTAGAGACATCTTACTTACTCAGTTTTATTTCAGATTTTGGGTTGTAATTAATTAGTGATTCAGACTTTGTATTTGATTGTATTCAGTATTCGGATTTATTAGAGAAGTATTCCTCCATATTCATTATTATTACATGGTTATTCTATTGTGACTATGTTGTGGTTGTTATGTTAGCATTTCATAATCTATTTCATTTCATGTAAATCGGATTTAATTAAAATTGACAACTCACTTTTTAAATATTAGGTGGCTAGTAATTGTTAAAATATTTTTCGACAGTGATGCTATGAACTGAACCAAGTTGACATTTTCGAATTAATTTGAATAAAGGAGTAGCTAACCGGTATTTAAATAGTCAGGGTGTCACAATAATATTCTCATCCGATCGAACCAAAACTTCGTAATTGTTGTCCATACTGGGCATCCTACTTCTATCCCCTGACTCACTGTGGACATAATCAATTGTTGTTGTTCCACTTCCACACATAAGACACCTCTCTGTGTCAATCTCCTGCCTCTGGCCTGAATGGCCATGGTGGGGTTGTCCTTTTCATGTACTTGGTAGTCTTGACCCTAAGTGCTACCCCTATTGTCGCTTTGGCTTCCCTAGCCCTGTGGGACTCGTTATTGGAATCGATGACCCGTATCAAATCCACCATCAATAGGTAGAAATTTACTTAATTTAAAACATCAAGATGGGTCCCTTACTTGGTATACCCTTTCGTCATACTTCACTAGCACCATTAAATCTCATTTCGTTCTTAGGTTAAACTCTCTATCCTTATTGGCTCCTTCATCTTAGAAGCGTTAATGTAAGATGGCAAACAAAAGATATTGAAGTCCTCAACACTAGTCATCCTAGTCGGATTTCCCATCCATTATTGTGTATTCTCACACGGTTCATTATCCATTTGTGGGTTCCTTTATTGTTCTTCGTATCCCATTCATCGATTATAAAGTTCACTTATACAATTTATCGTCTCTCTCATGATCACCCATTTCATAAACTCTGTAATTTCACTCGCACCCCTATTTGAATAGCGAATGGACGATCTTATGGTCACACCGTACCCAAAATTTCTCATTTGACTCCATATATTCTCCTTCATACGTGGTGACTGACTCTAAAAAATTATCCTCCCCGACTCTCTCTCCTTGCCAATAATGCTGAGTGAGTCCAAAATTGTATCACCGTCCTCTATGACAGTGCTTGGGTAAATTTACTTCCCCCTGAGTGATTATCCGATTCCACGAATACTCTACATTTTCTGCCTCCCCTCTCCTCTTGCAGTACTTCGAACAAACCTCACTTGTCGTCTAAAATTGTTCGATGTACAATGGCTAATCGAACTCGTATATGAATCACATTAACTATACTTCATAGCAGGAGAACGTAAGTCTCATAAGTCGAGGAATACAACAATCCAATCATAAGGCTCTACATCAAAGAATGCTAAGCTGAAGCATGAAAAGCCGCACAGATCCTAAGGACACTTGAACTTGATGCCTAGATACCATCTGTGACACCCCTCGTAATTAAACCCCGGGTGATCAGTCCTAAATTAAATTAGAACAGGTTTCTCAGTTGGTACATTCTTAGCATCATTATCGAAACTTTTTAATTACAAACCACCTAAGTAAAATTTGACTGGTGCCAAGTTTTATCTTTCATTAATTCAATTAAATACTCATGCGAAAATAAATCATTAACAATCACAAGCTAACTGAATCCAACCATCACATATAAATAAGAAACCAGCCGAATAAACCATCGTCTAAAATCCAACACAAATGTAAAGAGAGATAATAATGGATCTCTAGTATCTGAACAAAATACTAAATAAAAACGTGAGCAACATTCTCGAATATCTGATAGAAAATCCCTATACTAGGAATATAAGGAATAGAGGTGCCTATCCAAATCCTACAACATCCACATATGTTGCAGCAGTGAATTCCTGGAATGAATCAAGCATGGTGTCCCTGTGGATGGACACCTAAAAGGTTTTGAAAATATTTTATAGCAAGGGTTAGAACCCAAAATATTTTGAAAACATTTAGCAAATGATTAACTTGTACTAATAAAATATGCATGCATGCGCTTCATATTTTAGTTAGTGTCACACTCCCTTGAGGACAGACTCACCCCTCAACTAATGTGCACACCTAACACCTTCTTTATATTGCACCTAGTCCTCTACCTCGAAACTAGATACTTGATATAACTCTTGTCAACCGCCCTACTCAATCCTGAGTATTTTTAATGTATGACTTATAATCTATTTATCGCCTTAACTTAGTTAATCAACTTTCCGTGAAAGAGATATAACACTCACTAGTTAGATAAATAATACACTTTTCTCCATGTATTTAAACTTTATGTATATAATTATTCACCCCATTATGTACATAAAGTTATCTTACAACAATCACACATGTTGAATGTGAATATAAACCATATATAATTAATACAATTCACTACATATACTTAATTACCCCTATATAACTATGTATCCCATTATATAAGTAGAACCATATTAAAACATTCACACATATGTTGAATTAAATATAACCCACCCTCAAGAGTAATAACTCACCGAATATATTATCTAAAGTTCTATCATAATAGAGGTACTCGCATAACCTAGTTACCCCAGGTCAGAATCGCTCATTAACTTGGCCAAAAACATGAACATAATGGAGGTGGTCATATTCCTTTCCTGAAAGTTAGATAATCCCATCATCCATATAACAGACACTATGACCTGGGGATATACTCTCCCTACTCCTCAAGCTAGGGGATTCACCCACATCGCGCAACCTCCTCTGATAGAACTAGAGTATATATATTAATAATATCTAATCACTAATACTTATATGCACACACCATATATATACTATTGCACACCGTATATATATAAATATAAAATATCCTGGATTTACATTGTACTGAGTCCGTAACACTGGCCTATACTTATTATCTCGAGTTTATGGCCCAACTTTGATTATTAATTAATTTGCACATTTATTTAATTAAATTATTAATGGTGTCACCCAACCAATATACTCGAGCTCGCTCTCGTGGCCAGAAATGAATATAACACCCGATTATAATCCCCGAATCCAAATTAATTAGTTTTCCATTTGTAATTAATTTAAGTGAGTTGTGTCTCCCTACTACTATACCCGAACTTATTCACCCAGTTCGTTATTTTATTTCTCATAATTTATTCTCAAAATTCATATGTAAGTGTTACACTTAATTACCCCACCACCCCCAATTATATGCCCCTGTAATTGTGAGGATATTAACCTCCATAATTAAACTTTCTCCCTTAATTATACTTGGTGGTAATTAAACTAAAAGAAAACCCCTCCTAAAACTCCCAAGGTCAAACTGTCAAATATTCCTAGCCAAGGTCCTCATATTTTTCGACTTTTTGTTTCGTCCATTAACGAATTCCTCTAACCTCCAAACTCATCTATGGTTCATCTCAAGAAGAAAAAACATTTTTATCAGATGGGAATGTGATTAAAACTCCCCTATAACCTTAAACACAAATTAAATTTCACCAATCTCTACTTTTTCGAATTTGGGGAATTTTCGGGTCTTTACTCGTTCAGACCTCAATTTCATCTGTTTATCCAAAATTCGTTCATAAATTTTTACTGGGTTTTCACATCTGAATAAATTATCTCAGAACTATGTAACATAATGAATTCCCAAATTAATTTTCCATTAATTTCGTTCATGGGTTCTATACACAAAAACCCTTTTTTGTACCCTTTTACCCCCAAAACAAATTTTGATTTACACATCACAAAAATATGAATTGGATATCATAAATAAACATCACAACAATTTAATCACTTGCCTTTTGGGGTTCGTTGGGTCTGATCCGTTGGTGTAGAGGTAAGCTTGATGATGAGCACCCATTTCGTTCCTTATTTCATCTCCAAAATATCCCCAAATTGGCTATTACTGCTCCCTCTCACTTTCTACCCAATTTCTTAGGTCTAGGTTTATGTTTCTCTGTCGTTCTCCACTTTATATTTAGGTCTTAAGACACTAATTCCGTTTTTAGCCTAATGGTCCAAGCCCAAGTGACCCAAATAGTCCCGTGTGGGCCCGATTATGCCTAAAAATCCCCCATGACCCATTTACTACCCCCGGGTGCACTTTTTCGACTATCTCGGCCCATCTGAACTCAATCGTGCACTCAAAATCGACATCCCAATTAATTTATAAAAAATCCTTATCTCACACCCAAATTAGTCTATACCGACTCTCGCCTGAGATAAATAAATGCCGCATCACTAATACACGTTATGACGTAAATAAATTATTACTCTTCACTTAGTAATTAAATTTCTCTAAATATTAGCCATTCACTCTCCAATTAATATTTAAATTAATATTACCATACTTAATTCAATTAAATTACGACACACAAGTAATTTATAATTTCCCAAATTAATTAAATATTACATGCACAGAAATACAGGGTGTTAAGTAGTCCAAGACCTAATGAAGTGGGAATGTGATGAGATAATATGAGAGGAGTTAGGAAGTCTATCACTTAGCATCAAGTAGAGAACTGAGATAGAAAGAAAGTGGGAGGAGTGGGTTTTTTACCCAGACTAAGAAGAGAAAGAAGATTAAGAAATCGAGCAAGTCAACCTCCTAGACACCAGGTGGATCTCATCCTTCCTCTAGATGGGGGTATATGTGAGGCAGAATACATCTGCAATGTCCATACATGTGAAGTGGATCTTGATTCTGAATACAAAGCCATACCGAGGAGCCCCAAGTTTAAGTTGTTATTCAACCAAATAGGAGTAAAATATGACACCAGGGTAGTCATAACAAGAAATTTCTTGGAGGCGGTTCAACAGACACAAGACCCCTCATTGAATTGGCCAAGGCTAATTAACAGGATAATCAAGAGGTATACCATTGAAGTGGTTTTTTCTGAGGCAGATAGTCAGGTGACCTACTTCCACATTCGCCCTCTATATGTTACAACTATGATCAATGGACTCTTATTTCCCAAAGCATTAATGGATGGAGGATAATCCATTAACATTATGTCAATATCAATGTTATATGAGACAAGAAATGATCAAGGGAAGATAGTGCATGTACCCCTATTAATATTGAGATTTGACAGCACTGGAATGCAATCCATCGGATATGTGAATGTAGGAATTAAGTTGGGGAGTTTTACTTCCCACATAAAATTTCATGTCAGCAATGCCAATACGAACTACCAACTGATCATTGGGAGGTATGGATGCATACCCATGGCATAGTGCCATTAACCTACCATTAGTGTGTAAAGACCAACATCAGAGGAACATAGATCATAATTAAAGCAACAAAAAATCCTTTTTCCATTGAGGAGGCCCATCTGGTAGATGCATCATTCTATACCCAACTGGATGAGGAAGGGAAAAATTATGAGAGAAACCTAGAAGGAAAGCAAGTGGTTGGAGGAATTACCCAGCCAAGGAAATATTTACATGATCATTTAGGGAGGAAGGTGATTCCCCACATAGCAAAAGGCAAGAAAAAGGTGGAGGAGGTAGTTATACTTCCTCGAACATGCAAAAAGGTGGTCCTACCTGATGAAAAAGTTATTTGTCATTTATAACGGTCTGTGCGGCGGTGTTCTAGGATGAGAGCACCGTCCCGATGCAAAAAATAATTTTGTTGTAGATGAATCCCATGTTATTGAGAATATTGAGGAAATAAAAAATCTCCAGAATGCATGTAGGATGGACCTAGGGAGCAGCTACAAGAATTAGAGGAGATCAACTTGGGGGTAGAAGGGGGTGAAAGTAAACCCATTCTAATCTCTAAGAGTTTGGTCTCAAAATAGAAGGAAGAGCTGGTGGTCCTGCTCAAAGATTTAAATGATGTATTTGTCTATAAATACATGAAAATGCTAGGGATAGACCTAGAGGTGAGCTCTCACATATTGAATGTTCTTACCAACGCTCTCCCAGTCGGGCAAGCAACACATACTTACAAAGATGAACTCGATCTAAAGATAAAAGCATAGGCAGAGAAGCTGTTACAACTAGGGTTTATCAATCCTATTAAGCATCTTGTGTGGCTCTCCAGGATAGTGCCAGTGGCAAAGAAGGATAATAGCCAAATTCTAATTTTTGTAGATTTCGCAACCTGAATCGGGCATGTCTCAAGGATGAGTTTCCTTTTACAAGCATCAATAGCTTAGCTCACGCTACTATAGGCCATGAGATGTATAGCTTCACAAATGGGTACGTTGTCTACAATCAGATTAATTTGGACCCAGAGGATGCGGAGAAGACTGCCTTTCGCACGCCCCTGGGAAATTTCCAATACACAGTCATGTCGTTCGTATTGAAGAATACCGGGGCCATGTGCCAAATGACCATGATGGAAATTTTTCATGATGTATTTCATGACATACTAGAATTTTATGTGGACGACCTTGTGGTGAAATTCAAGATAGAAAGAAATCACAAACAGGACCTTCAAAGAGTGTTCGAGAGGTGTCTCATGTATAAGATGCGGTTAAACTCCTCAAAGTGTGCCTTCAGGGTCACCGCGGGAAAATTTTTGGCGTTTATTGTGAATCAAAACGGGTTGCAAGTAGATGAAGAGAAAAAGAAAGACATCGTGATGATTTCATGCCCAAAGAGTCAAATGCATCTTAAGAGCTTCTTAGGGAAGGTGTCCTACCTAAGAAGGTTCATACCAGCGCTAACAAAGGTGACCCACCCATTCACACCCCTTCTAAAAGACAAATGATTTTGATCTTGCACCACACCAATAAGAGGACATCCTCCAAGTCATGATAAAAAAATAGCAAATATTTTTTTTTTAATTTCCTAGAAAACAAGTTTTAACTTTTGTTATCAAAGAAAATGCCTTACTTGACCAAGTCCATAGAAAATATAGGGAAATGGGGAATTACACTCCACTGCTCTAATTTCTTAAGAAAAAAAGTTTGAGGGAAGGAGAAGAGATAACTCTTTATCTCCCATATATTCCTTAAGAAATGATAACCATGATAAAATACCCCACAATTAGTGGGGACGGTTCTAAAAATGATAACTTGCTCAGATAATATGAAAGTACCCCACAGTTAGACATCACAGTTTTAATATGTAAGTATCCCATAGTTAAAGAGGACAGTTCAAATAGATGAAGTGGCCATAGAGAATTAGAGCATGACATTGTAAACATATATCAAAGTCCACATAGAAGCAGATGAGTAAGATGATAGATTCCAACAAAATACTTTTTCATTAATAATGAGAAAGTTCTTTACATATAATAAGTGTATAAAAGAAAGTCTACACAATAGGGATAATAGCCCACTAAATAACAAGAAAAATAAATAATGTCGGGAGAGCAATTATATTAACAAGAACTAGCCTCCTCAACATGTTGATCCTCTAATCTAGCCATCCGAGCCTTATCAACTGTAACAGCAGCCTTAGCTTGGCCAGCTTAGCCTCGAGGGACTGAATATGAGTCTGAATTCAAGCAGCCTCAGCCTGAAGTTACTGCTCCATAATCTTCCTGGAAGTATGGATCTTCATCATCTTCCTAAAGGTGGTACCAATAAAATGACGAACTAAAGATTTATGCTAATCCAGTTGGAAATGATACAAGCGTTGAAGATCATTAAGAGACTAGACAAATAGTGTATCCCTATGAGTAGTCATGTTAGTAAGAGGGGTAGATAAGAAGTCATATAGATGGATAGCTATGGCCTTCAAGTTGAAAACTGTATGTCTATCGATGTTGAGGATGCTCTGGTAAGTAAAAGTCTCAGGATGGTGTTCCATAAGCATCTCCAACACCTCGGGCTCATGCGCACGAAATCGGGAAGGCAACACTAAACGCCACAACGCGCTCATAAAAGACCCATGAGCCTCTACCTCTATATCATCGTAGCCTGTGTTATGAGACTCAAGCTATGAAAGAGGGATGGAATAATCCTCACCAGAGCCAGTATCACCGGTAGCCTCAGAACTCTAGTCGACCTCACCAGTGGACTTAATAGGCTCGACAACCAGATCCTGTCGTGTGAAAAGAAAAGGGAGATCAGTTGAAAAGAAGAAAAGTAGTGAGAAGTGGATTAATCATATTCAAATTGAAATAAATATCATGGAATGCTTACCCAAATGTCCATGGGAGTCAATATGTTGTCACCTAAGCGAAGGGGCACCACATGACCTTGAGCACCAGCCTAACAGAAATAAACAGGAGTTAGTATTTTTTTTTATTTTGGCTAAGGAAGAAGATAAATTTTCTAGATTTAACATACAACAATAACCCAAGTATGATAGCTTAATATATGTGAAGTATGTAGTATAGCACTCACATTAGGTCCTATAAAACTAGGGACGACCACCTCATTAACCTGAAAACAAGGAAATGGGAACATGAAGTTGAGCCAACTTGTGCAGTAAAAGCAAGAAGAAAAAAGGGGAACAAAGAAAAGAGTAAGTTATGATAGTATAATACTTGACTCATATTAGTTCCCCCAGGTTGTTCCATGGTCAAAAGAACAATCGTTGTGCTAAACTGAAAATAGGGAAACAGGTAAATGCCATCAGGTATTTACAAAGAAAATGTAAGCTCAAAAGATTCGGGAAGAATAAGTATTAACCTGGGATCCCCCCACTGAGATACCTGCCAAAGACTCCTCAACAGTTGGAGAAATAGTGGTACTAATCGAAGGGGTGACCAATGTCTCCTCAAGTATAGAAACTGGTGGGCTACTCACCTGAGGGTCCAAATATAAGACCCACGAGTAAAGGGTCCACATCCACAGATATATATATATATATATATATATATATATATATATATATATATATATATATATATATATATATATATATATATATATATATATATATATACAGAATACATAGATCTGTAACTAAGCTAGCCGATAGAGGTTACAAAGACTCGACATACCACTAAAGCTAGTCCTGCGGAGCTAAGAACAAGCTCCTGAGACAAAGGGACTTCGGCCAGGCCGACTAAAGAAGCTTCCCCTATAGAAGATAAGGGGAGACTCATAGGTGCTAGATCAGGTACTGTCCCTAAGACCTCCACAACAGGTACCGCAGGTGACGATATCTCACTAGCATTACCCTGCAACAGAAGAAAGATATGAAAATTTATAAATGTTTCATAGTAATTAAAAGGGAGGCATAAAATACAAGTAAGGACAAGTCGGGATAGTTATCGGAGAGGTGATATAATAATGCTTCCCATAGATACGATGGCTGAAGGAGCTTCCCCAGAGGTAGCAGTGACTACTAAAGGGGGAACTAAAGATGTAGATGGAGAAGCAATAGTTCCAACCAACTAGAATAAAGATAAATAGAAACAAAATATGGAAATGGAATCCCAATGGCATAAGAAAATGAATCAGAAAGATAAAAGATTCAATAAAAACATACATGTAGCCCCTCTAAAAGAGGAGGGAAGATATACAATGGCCTAGTTATAGAAAAATGGTTAGAAAAGCTAAAACATAAACAAAGAAAAAAATGAAACCAAAGGAGAATAAGAAATACCTGAGAGGTGGGGCTAACCTGTGTAATAGGCTCGCTAGATGCTATGGTGAAAACTGGCCTGGAGGATAAAGGCTGAATGTGAGGCCTATTGTCCATAGGAACAAAGACCCGGGAGATGAGAATCCTCCCTGAAGACGATAAACATGGGGCAGTGTCTCTCGTAAGAGGGGTTATTCCCCTAGTAGATAAAAGGCCACTAGAAAAAGGTCCCTATAATAAAAATAGACAAAGACAATACAGTCATATAAGTAAAAAAAATATGACATAATAGAGAAAGACCATAAAGAATACAGGCTCAAAGTACCTCTGACAGTTCCATAGAGGAACCCCTCACCACCAAGAAGGGGTGAGATGAAAAAAGGCGGCGACGAGAAACAGCCACCTATGTGTGTAACAATGGGAGACTTCAAAATATAGGCCTCAATAGAAAATAAAAGTAAGATACCCAGGAGAGCTAATGTTTACCTGGACTCAAGAGGACACAAAAGAAGTCCTCGCTATCATCAGGAATACAGTGGATAAATGTAAAAAATAGATAAGGATAGAAGATGTATTACTAAAACATAAAAGCAAAAAAAAAGAATAAAGAATAACGAATGAGCAGAGGGAAATGACAAACCTCCTTAGATAGTCCCATATATGACACTAACATAAAACTCTAGGCCCTAGGAAAAGGATCCCGGGCAGGAGGCGAAGGATCAATCGCCGAGACAGAGACACCTTATAAATGCCATAAAGATAGAGATAATTTATATCTGAAATATATATATGAAAATAGACAGTAAAACAATAATAGAGAAGTTAAGAGAAAAGACTTACAGCGGTATAAAGGGCAGTTTTCCCATACGGTAGATGTCCTCTATTTGGGCTGCTGGCAGAAGGAGAGCTTATCAGGGCAACCTCGCTAGAAGACTCCCACAAAACTAGTAAGAAAGAAGAAGTATCAGGGTGGTGATCATCATAAGGGTCAGTGACGCTCATCTCATTCGAAGAAGAACCGTCATCGTCATAGGAGGGAATAATTCTATAATCGACTAGTTCATATTTAAATGATAGAGAATGGGAACCAATAAGTAAAACCCCGTGAAAGTCAGTTTCACTAAGTAAAAAGGAATGAGGTTTAGTACCTTCACATATGGGAATGGAAGTAATAGCAGTCTCTACAATAGATAATCGAAGGGCCTCACAACCTTAATCTCATCCAGTCTTATATGTCTCCTCTACCTTAATGTCATCAGTGTCAGACCCCTGGTCTGGTGCAGGAGAAAGAAAAAAGGTCCCATTACTAGTATTCTTCTTCTTCCTACTCACCCTTATTCTTACTAGAGAGGGGGGAGAGTAGGATCAACAGCGGTAATAGTGGAAATAATAGTGGTAGTAGGGGCAATGGTCGCTGGTATGAAACTAGAAACATCCACATCGGGAGGCTTCCTCTTTGAAGCAGAAGAAGCCCTTGGCTTCCCCTTAACTTGGGCCTAGTAGATTGAGGCTCAGGTTATTTGGAATAAATAGACTCATCGAGAAGCGGCATCACTAATATTGGAGTGAGCTACTCTAGAGGAGTCTTAGGGATGGTACTCCGGTTCCATACTCACCTTTGGGTCCTCTTACCAAAATACCTATCATTGTTGGGAATCTTTGTATAAATAGTCTCATGAGGGACATCCCTCGCACAATTTTGGATCAACAGAACCTATTTCTTCCAAAGGGTGAACCATGAACATGTGAGGGAGGGAAGTTAATGTCGAGAAGGTATAAAAAAAATTCTAGATGACCAACCCTATCAACCACCCCCTCAAATGTAAAGTTGGAAAAAGTCTCAAGGCATAGCTCAAAGGGGGAAGTTCTCAAAGGATAAGCAGGGGTATGAACCCCCTGGTCATATCCAAACTACCTCCTCACTATCTCAGAGTGATAGAACTCCAAACCTTTACCCAAGTCATTGAGGGATGGCAAAGTGCAAGGAAAAAGAAAAATGACCACAGAAATATGGGGTAGGTAGGAATAGAATTCGCATCAGCAAGGCAGTAGAAAGTTTCCCCAGTAGTTGAGAAGGATTGCTAAGAAAAAATACTTCCAACAGTTTTCCAGTAGGGCCTAGAAGAAAACTCATCGATGTTGTCTATCAAACATCCTAGAGGAGTCTTATGAGTATTCTTATGAAATCTCGAAGCACGAGCAATGCCACTATGGCAAGATCTAGCCTCTGGGGAAAATTTGGGAAACATCTCAAGTAAGAAAGACATGATGAGGAAGGTTTTAGCAAAATTGATGCCATCATAATGACCACAGGAGCGCTCGACATCCACATGAGCCATATATAGCCAAGTGTATAAAGATCCCAAATTTAAAGTTGTGAGGGAGACTGCCCTCCCTCGAGCAAGCCTCGTGAAAAGCTTGAACAAAAGCTCACGAGGAGAGTCATATGGTCTCCTCGGAAGAAGAAATATGCTTAGAATAGTGACAAAAAATGCTGCCAAGTGTGAGGGGGAGTTAATCTTTAGGCCCTCCTGGATTATTAAGTCCCTTCTCGAGCTCTTACCCTTGGGAAGCTGCTCAAAATATTTAAACCAATACCTCAGCCATTTCGTGAAAGAGTATTTGGTAGTACCAGCCAAGTTGATAGCTACATATTTTGAGCACTGACCCAAAGAATAGTGGAGCTCCCCCACCATTTTCTCCTTGACCTAGTCTTCAAAACCATGAGTAAGAATATGGATCCCTAAGTAAGGTAAAGTGATAAACTCACATATGTCCTCTAAAGTGATAGTAAATTACCCCCAGCCAGTAATAAAGGTATGGGAATCCCTACTCCAGAGAGAAGTCAACAAAATAAAAGCACGTTCCTGCTTAGAAATAGAGCAAGCCTTAAGGCTGTTAATAGTTTTCATAAGACCTAGCCCCTCAATAACATCTCTGTGCAAGGGGGTTGACAAGACATGATCCACCCAGAGACCCCATTCCTCTGTGACCCGCTCCCTCCCATGCCTTAATTTTAATATTGGAATGGGGAAAGTCGCCTTTGTCTACTCCTACCTTATGTATTGAGTCAGGTAAAAAAATGGGAAAGTTAAAAGACTAACCTAGACCCATTTGGGGTCGCTCATTGATCCTCTCCATGAACTCCTACTCGAAATTTATCGAAGAGGTCATAAAGGTATCCTCCTTTCCAAAGTAAGGCACCAGGCGATAAAGGCCAAAATATCTCAGATGGAGAGAAGCAAGATACAACCTTTAGGATTTGGAATAAATCAAGGGCGAGGAGGACGAAGTAGCTCCTGTAGCAAGGAGCCCCCTGAACGAGGAGGCCGTAGTTGGAGCGAGAACCCCAATAGATGAGGAGGCCCCTGTAGTGAGGGGTCCCTTAGACGAGGAGGCTCCTATGGAAAAAATGCTGCAGATGAGGAGCCCCTCCACCCCCCCCCCCCCCATAGACGCCCCAACAGATGAGGGAGCCCCCCTCGTGGGCATCCCAATAGTTTATCCTTCAAAAACCTCCAAAACTACCTCCAAAATCACAGATGTGATGGTGGTGGCTCCAGTGGCCAAGATGGTTGACACAGTGATAGAAATCGATACTACGGCCACTAGCACCTCGCTAATGGTAGTGGTGATGATGGAAGAAGAGTTTTGGGAGGTTGAAGACGCCATTTACGGTATAGAAGAGTAGAAAAAAGACGATGGTTGTGGAAGTTTTATGTTGTTGTTCTTTATCTCTCTCTCTCTAGAAATTTCATAGTTTGAACTCAAAAATGCCAAGGTAAAAAGAAAGAGAAAATTAAAAGGGGTTTTTACACCATATTAAGATACATGCAGATTGCCAATCAAAAAGGTGCCTGAATATTTTTCAATGATGAGTGTATGTTCCCTATTTAAGAAGTGCCATCTCAAGACAATAAAAGTAGGCTGAAGGGATAGACCTAAATAATGCAACAGTGATAGTTCGTATTCCAAGAAATAACGAATCATTGTGTCGAAAAACTTTTGGTATAACCAACACACAGATTTTTGTAGTAGGGGACTAATGTAGAGGGGGCACACTTGATAGCGAGAAGGATTGGGTGATAATTCCCAATTGGCGAGGACGGACTCACCACAAGCACCCCTAAAAAGGGCTCCTCTACCCCAATTTTCCCAAGGTTCAAACTAGATCTTGGGCGAGGAGGGCCCCAGAAAGGACTCCTTGCCCCCAATTTTCCCAAAATTCACAATTCAAAATTAGAACATGGTCAAGGAGGGCCCCAGAAAGGTTCCTCGCCCTTAATTTTTCCAAAGTTTACAGAATTAGAACTTGGGATAGGAGGGCCCTAGAAAGGGATCCTCGCCCCTAACCTTACCAAAGTTCACAGAATTATAACTTGGGCGAGGAGGGCCCTCGAAAGGTCTCCTTACCCCCAATCTTCCTCCAGGCCACAAACTAAGAGCTAAAGTGAGGAGGGAACTAGAAAGGGCTCCTCGTCTCAATTCCTACAAATTTCATAGGATTATAATTGGGCTAGGAGGCCCCCCAGAAAGGGCTCTTCACCCAAATGGATAACAAGTTCGCAAATATTGAACTTAGGCGGGGAGGCCCATCAAGCAGTGCTCCTCGTCCCAAAATGGTCGGATGTCACAAACATGGAATTTGAGCGAGCATGCCTATTAAAAGAGCTCCTTGTCTCAAACAAGTCAGAATACAATAAGAAATGAAATTTGGACGAGTAGGTTGATCAAAAGTGTCTACTCGTCCCCAAATGTTCAAAAGTCACATGAATAAAGTATGAACGATGGATCCCACCATGAGGAGCTCCTCATCCCCGAAAATCCAAATTCCCTACAGAATAGAACTAATGGGTGAGGGGGTCCACCTAGAGTGCCCTCATCCCTAAGATTTGTTACTCACAGGTATGTTAAAGCATTAACATGTCACCTTGTTGTACAGGTTGACCAAGCAGGGCTCCAAAAGGCAAGTTGGTATCTCTTGGGAGTTTTGGCTTGGTGGATGAAGAACAAGGTTTGTTCAGCAATCTCAACCACTTAGGATTTTAAGGTTAAAAGAACACTAGTAGATAGACCCTAGGGGTTACCCATTCCTTACAGAGTTCACACCCAGTCATAATTGAGGTGAGCAACTAAGGGGTTTCTCACAAGAAATGTAAAGTTTATAAAATGATTTTAGAATAGGTGGTCCTTAAGACCTTTCCTCAAGTTTGTAAATGATTTTAGAGGAGATTCTCCTTGAGTCTCCTCCTCAAGTTTATAAAAGATTTTAGATGAGGGGGTCCTTGAACCCCTCCTCAAGTTTAGAAAGTTACATCAAGTTACCATTTTAAAAGATATTTACCAAATCAGATATTTTGTCTTCAAGCGCAAACATATTTGATTTTTTTACTTTAATTTACACTAGGTGGTACCTGTCAGAGGGGACATGCGGTTGCACACAGATAGGGACAAAAAGTACATAGCAGACCTTGTCCGTCACCAACCCCCTCAGTTTGAAAAACTGTTACTAAAGCCGTTTAATACAAGATTAAACTATTTAAGTAACTCCGAACTATTTTTTTAAGAAACTCTTTTCTTTAAACCAAATCAGTTTGAATTATTTTCAAATTTTGCAAATTTTTTGAAAACTATTGTTGTCTTTTCTTTAGATTGTTCCAATTCTAATAATGTCCCTTTATATTTTTTCTCCAGAGTTTCATTTTCTTCAACCAAATTCTTCAATTTTTGATCAAATATTTTGACTTCATTTTCATGAGTTAGACATTGGGTAGTATACTCTTCAGCGTTAAGTTTAACCATCAGACTTAGATCTTCTAATTTCTTAGTGAGATCTTTCACTATCTTCTCTAGTCTAGTGCTTTTCTTGAGGTTTTTTGCATAAAGTGTGTGAATGTCAGGGAGATCTTCAGTGTCTAAGCCACTAAGTGTAGTATGTGAAGTGACCCCTAAGGATTCAATTCTTAAACTCACGCACCCATTGACATCGTCATTATTGCATTCCATTTGACTCACGCACCCTGTGGTAGAACAAGCAATATTCTAAAAAATTAGGGCATCTAAACCAGTAGCAGCATGATTATAACAATTGAAGTAGAGCTATTATCATCATTCTCATACATAAGCATATCATCATTATAGATTATCTTAGGAAAGAAAGACATGCAAGGATCAAAAACATCAGAAGACTCAGGTTCCTTATTTTCAGAATCACTTGAATCATCCCATGTTTTGCAAATGTTGGCCCTAGTATGTTTATTAGCAACGTTCAGTTTCACTCTACAGTCTTGTGCTATGTGTCCTAGTTTTCCACCTCTAAAACATTCAATTTTTTGAATTCTTTGTTGAGTCTCATGTCCTTATAATTTTTATCTTGACTTTTCTCATGAGGTTTGTGGTTAGACTGAGTTGGATAAGTTGGCTTGTCATGTGTATTTTCCAATTTATTTCAAAATTTGACAGTTTTCTTAAATTGTTTTGACATTAAGGAAATTTGATTATCCAAACTATCTATATCACATTCCTCATCAGAATCATTAGTTGGAATAGTAAACTCAAGTTTCATCAACTTAGTGGAAAAACTCAAGTTGGAACTAATCTGTTTCCTATGGGACTGGGTCATTTGTTTCTTAAATTCTAATTCCATTTCCATAGTTCGTAGTTTACTACTGAGTAATTCAGGAGTGAGATTTTGATCACACATTTCCTCAATAGCATATCTTTTGTTGTCAAATTTCTATGGTAATGATCTTAGAATTTTAGATATAATTTCATGTCTGTCATAAGTTATCCCATTAGCATGCAGTTTGGTCACAATGTCAGTCAATTTCATGTAAAAGTCATCAAAGGTTTCAGAATCTGACATAATTAAGGAGTTATACTGCTGAACAAGCATTTGAGTTTTAGCAGCCTTAACTCTAGTGTCACCTTCATGTGCAGTGATCAGTGTATCCCAAGCTTCCTTAGAAGTGGCACAAGATGAGATCCTTTTGAAATCATGTTCATTTATGTACATAAAGATGGCATTCTTGCCTTTGTTATTGTTTCAAGAAGTTTGCTTCTCTTCTTGAGTGAATTCACTTAATGCTTTCTTAATCCTCTCATTACTTCCTTCAGTGGCTGGTTCAGTAGGATAAGTGTATCCATTTTCAACAATATCCCAGACATCATCTCCCAAGGTTCCTTGTATGAAAGCAACCATTCTTACCTTCCAGTGAGAAAAGTTGTTTCTATCAAAGAGTGGGGGTCTGGTAAAGTTGCCAAATCTTTCATTTTTCTCGTCCATTGTTTTGATTTTAAGAAAATAATTTCATAAACATAAGATCTTTTAAAAAGATTTCCAAAGCTCTAATACCAATTTTATTTAAGAAAGAATTGTTTTAAAAACCATTAAAAATTTCCAAAAATTATTCAAAAAGGTTTTAAGGGAAATTAACACACACAACACACATACAATCAATTTAGCAATATGTGTGAACAATGTATGGGGTCCTAAAGTGTGTGAATGTTTGTGAATTTACCTTTGATCATTCAAACAAGAGGAATGAAGTGTTTGAGGCTTTTTAGTATCTAGGATAGGGACTCAATTTTGTCTCTATTTCCAAACTAGTTGAGCACTTATACAATGTAGACTCAAATGAGTCAATAGTATAAGATGCTTCAATCTCTACCTTTGGAAATATGAGACAAAATATCCTTTGAGTCATCTTTGACTCATAGGGTAACAAAAAGAAAAACCTATTCTTATACAAAAATTCTATCTACCCATTCCTAGAAAAGAAAATTACATAACAAGACTAATTACAATTCATTACCCTATTACATCTGTTGATTATAACTGAGAATTACTATACAGAATCCTATAAATAATCACTAAGATCAAGCTCTTTAGTATATATACAAAATAAATGAACTCATATGACTCAAATTTCTCCCCCGTTTTGTCTCAAATGGACAAAGGGAAAAACTATGCAAATCTAAGAGTTTATTCAGCACAGACCATTCCAATCGAGTTACGCAAAGAAATAAATCTATTATAATCCAAAGGTTTGGTAAACATATCTGCGAGTTTCAAATCAGTAGGAAGATAATTGATTTCTAATTCCTTAGTCTGAACTAATTCGCGTATAAAATGATGTCTTATTTCTATGTGTTTTGTTCGCGGGTGTTGAACGTGATTTTTTGAGATATTGATCGCTCTTTGATTATCACAATAGAGATGTAATTGTTCCCCTTTAATACCATAATCACTTAGCATTTTCTTAAGCCAAAGCAATTGAGCACAACAACTTCCAGCGGCTATGTATTCAGATTCAGCAGTTGATAAAGAAGTGCACTTTTGTTTCTTACTACTCTAACCTACCAAGTTATTACCAATATAGGAACATGATCTTGATATGATCTTACTATCATCAGTACACCTTGCCCAATCGTCATCGATGTATCCTATTATAGTTCTAGGAGTATCATTGGTATACCAAAGTACTAAATTTAGAATGCCTTTAATGTATTTTATAATGCTTTTAACACAAATTAAATGGCTCTCTTTAGGATTGTTTTGATAACGTGCACTGACGTAAACAGCGTACATAATATCAGGATGTGAGGCACTATGGTATATTAAGGTTTCTATCATACTACGATATAAAGTTGGATCTACAGATTTTCCAGTTTCGTCCTTAGACAGTTTGACCGTAGTACTCATGGGAGTTTTGGCATCTTTTGCACTTTCAAGGACAAAATTTTTAACAATCTATTAAGCGTATTTTTATTGCGAAACAAATAATCCTTCTGAATTTTGTTTGACTTGAAGACCCAAGAAAAATTGTAGGTCCTCCGTAAGAGACATTTTAAATTCTTTATGCATAATTTCAGAAAAAGATTTAACTTCTGAGGGGGAAGTTGATCCAAAGATGATATCGTCAACATAAACTTGAGCTATAATGATGTGTTTGTAAAAATGTTTGACAAAAAGGGTTTGATCATTTCCACCTCTCTTAAAACCTTTGTCTAAGATAAAATTGGAAAGGCGCTCATACCAGGTTCTTGGCGCTTATTTTAGTCCATACAAAGCCTTTTTAAGATGAAAGATATGATTTTGATATTTAGGGTTAATGAACCCTTTTGGTTGTTCTACATAGGTCTCGTGAGTCAATATTACATCAAGGAAGGAAGATTTGACATCTATTTGGTAAAGCGTGAAATATAAGTAGCAAGCTATGGCAAAGAGAAGACAAAAAGATTCTAATTGAGTAACAGGAGCAAAAGTATCGTTAAAATATATTCCTTAAATTTGAGAGTATCCTTGAGCAACTAATCTGGCTTTGTTTCTAATGACTATCCCACTTTCATCAGATTTATTTTTAAATATCCAAGGGGTGCCAATAACCTTTTTGTGATGAGGCCTAGGTACAAGATACCAAACATCATGAATAACGAATTGAAGAAATTCTTCCTACATTGCAAAAATCCAATGAGGATCATTCAATGCATCATTTATATTCTTTGGTTCCACAAGGGAAACAAAACATGCATAATGATCATAGTTTCTTAATTGAGATCTTGTAAGTACAGGCTCACTAGGGTTACCAACAACGTTATCTATGGGATGGTCTTTAGAAACCCAATTAGGTACTTCAGGTGTCTCAATTGGTAAAGAATCATCTATTTCTCGAGAGTTTTTTTCTAAAACATTTTTAGACTCATCTACAATGGTTGGTTCTCCAGTCTTACTCTTAACAGTAGTGTCACTTACAATAACGTTTATGGATTCCATTAAGCTCTTAGTGCAAAGATTGTAGACATGGTATGCTCTACTGTTAGGAGAATATCCTAAAAACATGGCTTTATCTCCACGAGTCTCAAATTTGGATAAGTGTTCTCTATCTTTGCAGACATAATACGTACTACCAAAGGTTCTAACATACTTAATAATTGGGCTTATTTCCATACCAAAGTTCGTAAGGAGTTTGTTTAGAATTCTTTCTAAGATAGACCCTATTGATAATATGACACGCTGTATGAATGGATTCTACCCAAAAATACTTAGGTAAGGATTTTGCATGAATCATAACTCGTGCCATCTCTTGAAGAGTACGATTCTTTCTCTCAGCAATCCTGTTCTGCTGAGGAGTCTTAGTAGCACTAAATTAATGTTTGTAACCATTGTAGTCACAATACTCTATAACACCAGTATCAATGAATTCTTCACCTCTATCACTATGAATTCTATTTACTTGAGTGTCTTTTTCATTTTCAATGCGAAGTAAAATCTTCAAAAAGGTTTGAAAAGTGCCAAATTTCTGTTTTAAGAAAGCTACCCAAGTAAATCTGGTGAAGTCATAAACCATAACGAGAATGTAACTATGTCCACGGAGACTAACAGTTCGAGAAGGACCCATTAGGTCCATATGGATGAGCTCCAAAGGTTTAGAGGTAAGGATATCTTTGACTTTTTTATGAGGTTTGTGGTTAGGCTGAGTTGGATAATTTGGCTTTCCATGTCTGTTTGCCAATTTATTTCTAAATTTGACAATTTTCTTAAATTTTTTTGACATTAAGTCAATTTGATTATCCAAACTATCTATATCACATTCCTCATTAGAATCATCAGTCGGAATAGTAAACTCGGGTTTCATCAACTTAGTGGAAAAACTCAAGTTAGAACTAGTCTGTTTCCTATGGGACTGGGTCATTTGTTTCTTAAATTCTAATTCCATTTCCACAGTTCGTAGTTAACTACTGAGTAATTCAGGAGTGAGATTTTTATCACAAATTTTCTCAATAACATATCTTTTGTTGTCAAATTTCTGTGCTAATGATCTTAGAATTTTAGATACAATTTCAAGTATGTCATAAGTTATCCCATTAGCATGCAGTTTGGTCACAATGTCAGTCAATTTCATGTAAAAGTCATCAAAGGTTTCAGAATCTGACATAATTAGGGAGTTATACTATTGAATAAGCATTTGAGTGTTTGCAGCCTTAACTCTAGTGTCACCTTCATGTGCAGTGATCAGTGTATCCCAAGCTTCCTTGGAAGTGGCACAGGATGAGATCCTTTTAAACTCATGTTCATTTATGGACATAAATATGGCATTCTTGCCTTTGTTATTATTTCAAGAAGTTTTCTTCTCTTCTTGAGTGAATTCACTTAATGCTTTCTTAATCCTCTCATTACTTCCTTCAGGGGATGGTTTAGTTGGACAAGTGTATCCATTTTCAACAATATCCCAGACATCATCTCCCAAGGTTCCTTGTATGAAAGCAACCATTCTTACCTTCCAGTAATCAAAGTGTTTCCATCAAAGAGTGGGGGTCTCGTCAAGTTGCCAAATCTTTCATTTTTATCGTCCATTTTTTTTATTTTAAGAAAACAATTTCAGAAACACAAGATCTTTTGAAAAGATTTCCAAAGCTCTAATACAAATTTTATTTAAGAATTAATTTAAAAACCATTAAAAATTCCCAAAAATTATTGAAAAATATTTCAAGGGAAATTAACACACACAACACAAATACAATCAATTTAGCAATATGTGTGAACAATGTATGGGGTCATCGAGTGTGTGAACGTTTGTGAATATACCTTTGATCATTCAAACAAGAGGAATAAAGTGTCTGAGGCTCTTTGGTATCTAGTATGGGGACTCAATTTTGTCTCTATTTCCAAACTAGATGAGCACTTATACAATGTAGACTCAAATGAGTCAAGAGTATAAGATGCTTCACAGTTTTGGTGCCCAAAAGTGCCAACTCACCCCTAGTGCCCCAAGTATAAATAGGCCCCATGGGCAAGGTCATGTTATGATTTACAACTCAACTCGTACCTTTACTTTGTCAAAATCAACCTATATACCTATGTTCTCTCCCTGCTCTCTCTCTCTGAGTGCTAATTGACTCGTTCTTTCACTCCACACTGACACCCATCATTCTCAAGAGTTTCTCTTGAGGAAAAAGTTACTATTATTGTTGTGAAGTTCATCTTCTTGCAGGGAGTAGTTCTTAATTTGGTTCCATTTTTACCAAAAGGCGAAGCTTTCACCAGGTGCTTCTCAAAAAGCTCTTGAAAGACCTTGAAGGCAGAGTCCATTGGAGTGAATCACGCCTCACCCTTTCCAGTTAAACATAAATCCCAATATAGCTACCCTCTTACATTTAGCGACTCCGTTGGGGAGGTATCCTCACTTACATTGACAAGGAAGGTATCAACATTTCTAAGCAACTAGTTATTGAAGACATTCCACCAAGGAATGAAAGGAAAACTGACGAGACCACCCAGGAGAAGGTGGTAGTGATCTGAGCAAAGACACCTGTTCCTCAGGGAGGACAGACCACCTCATCAGCAGTGGATCCGATGATAAGTATGAATCCTATGAGGATATTTTTTAATATCTTGAAGCAAAACAATGTAGACCTATCAAGTTTGGGTTAAGTATGTGTGACATCCCTTCTTAAGAAAACTATATGTTTGCATTGCAGAAATAATACACATGGGAAATGCGATGCTAGTTCCTTCAAAACTAAATTTTTATTGGTTAGAAATTTGGAAAGTAACCCTTTCCTCAAAATAATTTACCTTATAATGATATGATTGTAACCAATCCATCCCCTAAAATTACTTCAAAGTTTGTTGTGTCTAAAACAATCAAATCAACAAATAGTTTATGATTACTGACATCTATAGGTCAAGACTTATATACTAATGTACCCATCAATAAATCACCTAAAGAAGTAGAATTGTCTATGCTATGATTCAAGGGTTCGGGCATATTAGGAAAGAGATTAACAAAATGTATAGACACAAATGAATGGGTAGAACCAGGATCCATTAAAACTTGAAAAGGTCCTCCTGTCCATGAAGGAATAGTCAAAATTAGGACGGTTACTAATCGATTGTTAAGTTCTTGAAAACTATTCTCAACTTCCTCAGATCATGCATGTTTAACCTTCTTTTATGTTAACCAAGATAGAGGTTTAGAAATATTAGAAAATCCTTTAACAAATCTTCGATAATTACATGTTAATCCAAGGAAACTATGAATCTCTATCACATTAGTTGGTCTAGGACAATTTAGTATAGCCTCAATCTTTTGAGCATCAACCAACACTCCCTACTTGGAAATGAAATGTCCTAAAAATAAAATTCATGGAAACCAAAACTCACACTTCTTTAATTTCACATATAATCTCTCCTTTATAAGGATTTAAAATACCATCTTTAAATACTTCTTGTGTTCTTCAATACTTCGGCAATAAATAAGAATGTCATCAATGAAAACAATCACACATTGATCTAAATATTTCCTAAACACTCTATTCATCATATCCATAAAAATAGATGATGCATTAATAAGTCCAAATGGCGTCACAAGAAATTCAAAGTGACCATATCTAGTACGAAAAGCTAATTTCAAAATATCCTCTTCCTTAATCTTCATTTGTGATATCCTAACCTAGGGTCAATCTTAAAAAAGACTTGCACACATTGCAGTTGGTCAAACAAATCATTTACACGTGGTAGGGGGTATTTATTCTTAATGGTCACCTTATTTGGTTCACGATAATCTATACATAACCTCATCGTGCCATCCTTCTTTTTAACAAATAACACTGGAGCACCCCAAGGGGATACACTTGATTTAATAAAACCCTTGAGTAAAAAAACTTGTAATTGAACTTTTAACTCCCTTAATTTAAAATGTTCCATGCAATAAGGTGATTTTTATATTGGTATAATTCTCGGAATAAGGTTAATTGTAAACTCTATTTCTCTACTAGGAGGTAGACTGGGTAAATCATTTGGAAAAATATCCGAAAAATGTATAGCTACAGGAATATATTCTAGACTAGGATCTTTTATTGACAAATCAATAACACTTTCAAGAAATCCTTGACATCCCTTCTAAAGAAAACTATAGGCTTACATTGCAGAAATAATACATATGGGAAACACGATGCCAGTTCCTTCAAAACTAAATTCTGATTGGTTAGGAATTTGGAAAGTAACCCTTTTCTCAAAATAATCTACCTTAGAATGATATAGTGCTAACCAATCCATCCTCAAAATGACTTCAAAATCTCTTATGTCTAAACCTATCAAATCAGTAAATAGTTTATGATTATTGACATCTAATGGTCAAGACTTATATACTAATGTATCCGTCAATAATTCACCTAATGGAGTAGAAACATCTATGTGATGATTCAAAGGTTCATGCATATTAGGAAAGTGGTTAACAAAATGTATAGACATAAATGAATGGGTATAACTAGTATCTATTAGAACTTCAAAAGGCTGTGCACTTATAGAAAGTGTATATGACATTACTGCATTATAAGCCTTTGCATCAGAAAGAGTAAAAACTCGACCTTGTCTGGAATGATTTTATTTTCATTAAAGTATTTGTTGTCACCCTCCATTTTCTAGTGAAATCTCTCATTTTTGTCCCTTTTGGACACACCCAAAGTAATTTCTAGTCTCCATGTAACATGGTTGTCCTTTATGAATATTACCACATCATAGCCATCTATCAGCATTAAAGGGTTTGTTTAGAAAGGATCGCTCTGCATTAGGTATAGTCTTAAAAGGATTATTATCACTGATCCTTCCTCTTTGTTTCCCAAACTTCCATTTCTCCTCTCTAACCTGATTATATTCCTCACTGTCCTTATCTTCTAGCATTCCCCTAGTCAACTTCGGGATGGAAAGCCGACTACAGATATTTAGCCTTAACCCACGTTCAAACTTCTTGGCTTTTAAATCATCGATTACCATAACATGACGTGCAAAATGGGATAACTTAATAAACTTTGCCTCGTATTGACTAACCATCATATTTCCTTAAACCCGACTCATGAAGTAAGCTGCTTTTAGGCCATGCACCATTTTAGATAAGTATTTCTCATAGAATATCCCTAGGAATTCATTCCCACCTATAAGATTATTCATTTCCTCGTATATTCTCTTAGTCATTCTCCACTAATGCCCGGCTTCACCTTATAACATAAATGTTGCAAATTCAATACTTTGTTCATCTGTAAACTTAAGAACATCTAATATCTTTTACATTTGCATCACCCAACTTTCTACTTCAATGGGTTTAGGAGTACCTTAAAAAGATGGCGGATTTAACTTCTTGAAGTGTTCACTTGTACATTTACTTAGTTTAGGATTCCTTAGTACTCCATTATTTACCTGATGCTCTACAATCTTTTCTATACTTTCAATCGCTATGTATGCACCTTCCAGTCCTTTTATACTCGAATCACAAGTTCCCGACGTTGATCTTGTCTTAGTTATTTTCTACAGTCATGGCCAAACATTAGATGTACTATACTATCATAATATTTCAAATTAGAAGAACAATTATATATAATGTAACATAAAAGGAGGGTTATAGATCGAACATTTAATTATATCTTCGAAGTATGGAAACTTACATCTATAGCATACAAAACTTATAGTCAGTAGTCTATGGGTTCATAACATATTCTCTGATACCACCTCTAGTATGACCCCGATCCAAAAATAGTAGGGAACGAGTGTCTTGACATGCCACTAAGGCATTCAATATTTTGGCCTTAAATTATTTCCGAAAATAAATGCAACAAAAATACATTCACATGATCATGAATCATAAACTACTAATAATTAAGGAATTGCGTGATCAGAGCTTTCTAAAAGGAAACTTCATATATATTGACAATATCAACGACTACAACTTAACACAAAATTTAAAAACCTATTATTAGAGATCCAAAACATGCTCTATCTAATAAAATAAACATTCTACTTAAAATTATCACAAAATAACTCCATAAGCTAAATCGTCAATGTAGTACTTCTACATTTCATCTGTGAGCCAAATTATTTCCTAAAAAATCATTACGTATAAAACATCAGCTAAAAGACGAATGAGATTTAATCTCCTGACATTCCAAGGTTTTAAAAAATGAATACCTATTCAAGTCAAAAGAGAAGGAATATACATATATGGATAGGAACTTGTAGTAATAAATTGAAATAGCAGTATGTATATCACAATTGAATAGCTATGAATAAAACAGATGCAAAAAAGTCAAATGCGATATCATATCATTTAAATGTTCAATTACACTAAAATTATGTATTCTTCTACCGCATTATTCCTCGGTAGTTGAGGGTCAATAGAACTTGTTCATCACAGCGCCTTATTTAGGGCACACCAGTGATAACCCAAATGAAAGGGTCAGTCACTAAAAGAGTCCCCTTACGTCAAATCTTATTTCCAATATTCATTCTCATTTTCAATACTCATTTTAATCGATATATCTATATGGATAAATGTAAAGATATCACAAATGAATCAATTATCAGTATCAGATGCATTTTGAGAATAAAAATAATTCATAAAATACATATGGTTTGCATAATATCATATAATCAAAATATGCAAGGAATGTCCTAGAGTACTCACTTAAAATAGAGGTTCAACATTATAGATATTGAGACTCGGATCACAAGTTAATCAAACAAATACAATACAGGTTTAATTATGTATTCTAAATAAAGTATGATTTATATACTGTCATTTAATAATAACTTGTTTTAAAGGATTACTAAAAAACATTTTCTCAACTTTTAAAATTCATTTACCATAATTGAAGAATTCAATTCATAGTTATTCCTAATCAGTCTGTTCCTAGTAGAGATGGTGGATCACTAGGGCACCACTTAATACCAAATCATTTGGACTAAAAAATCCGAATTCATTCCCAGTAGAGATGGAGGGTCGCAGGGGCACCACTTAAATACTATCTCATCTAGACAAAATTTTAGCGAGCCTGGCTTTTGAATTACTTAATTGGATTCCACAATAAAAATCTTTTCAAAAGCCCATATACAACTTTAAATAAGTTTAATTTTTAAAAATAAGTAGATTCAATCTGTAGATACCCCATTATGTTACCCCTTAAACACTCCTTAGGTCCCTAGCACCTCCCTTCATCACTACAAATCGAGGCCATACCCTGAGTACTGAAAACCTAGACGCCATTGGGCATTCCCAAGCTACGTTTGACCAAAATTTAAATTCTTCAGCTCGACCGAGACTGAATGAATCTTTAAAGATCCATGAATCCCCTTTACAACGATCCATCATGTGCGCGATTCTTACTTACCATGCAGACGAACGACCCATTTTCCCCTTAAACCTGATCTAGAGGCCACCGGGCGCTCCCGGGATCCGTTTGGCCTAAGTTAACTCTTCAGCTCAACCAATATTGAATTAATATTCAAAGGTGACTACAACCCCTTTCCAACGGTCCGTCTCATGCGTGATTATGACTTACAGTACGGACGAACAATCTGTTTTACTCTGAGAGGTCACTAAAAGCTTTCAGGGCCCGATTGACCAAAGTCAACTCCCCGAACTGGATCAAACTCTTTGGAATGTCAAATTAAATCTCCTAACCTTTCCAATGGTCTACCCCGTGTGCAATTTGGACTTACCATTCGAACGAACGATCCATTTGCGTCCGATGATTCCCCGTCTAATGGACCGACGAGAGCTTCCGAGCCAAATTTGACCCAAATTCAACTCCCGAACCCGGGAGCAGTCCAAAGGATTTTTGAAGGTTTCTGAATTACCTTTCCAATGGTCCACCCCGTGCACGATTTGGATCAACAGTTTGCACTTAGCGATCGATTTTCCAAAAAGTCCTAAAAGACACTGCCAAACGGCAGGTCCCAGACCCTGCCTATCGGCAATGTGCCTAAACACACCTACCGATTGGCAGGACCAGGGCTATGCCAATTGGCAATGCCCTGGGCCTATAAAAAGGAGGCCATGTCCTCATTGCAAGGGGAGCCTAGATCTGAAACATATCACTCTCAGTAAAATCCAGAAAACCTCTCTCAAAGTCAGCGTGATTTTCACATCCAAAACCCTTTCCAACCTTCACTTTTCATCATCCTTTTCATAAAACTTGGTGAATTAACTATCCTCCATCATCATCCAAGTGCAAGGGCTTCTCTCCAACAATTCAAGATCTTCAAGAAGGTCCAATTTTCTCAATTCTCTCCTTAAATTCCCATAAATTCGTATTAACTTGTGTTACTACTTAGCTCTTTTATTATATCATCTCACATATCCTACTATACTTTTTATTTAGTATTATTGCACATCTCGTATTTTCATATAAATAAAAAACCCAAAAAATAAGAAAAAGAGGGTTTGCTCATAAATTCCAAACGGAAATTCTCACATTTTTCTAACACTTCTCTCACAACTAAAGAAAGTTTTCCACACACACATACACACAAATAAGAGAATCCCCCGATTGGATTTATGGGATAAACCCCACCCCTCGTTCTGCATGCGAACTAGGTGGACTTCGATGCCTCTATAGGCTACGTAGGCGTTTCGGGGTAAAATTCGAGACCCGAGTCCTATTTTTACTTTTTCTCTCATTTTATATTTTCTCTAAACTCAATTATCTTATATTCTATATATTTGTTCTTAGTAGCGTTTTATCCCATATGCGTTATCTTTTCATTATAATGATCAATGTAAGGATAATCGCATAAATCCTATTTTTTAATATTATATTTAGAAACATTCCGACGGATGACTCACTTCATCTCTTCCATGATACAAGTCAAGGATTCCTATCTCCACTTATATACACATGCACACATATCATGGGGAAAATAAAGGAAAATAGCAAAAATCCATGAGAGACCGTAAGGGCGGAATGGATGCCTAACACCTTCCCATTTTGAAATTAGTCTCCGAACCCTTTTTGGATCATTTTGCTTTCGTATGCATCAGTATGTCTTTGGATGCTGTCCTTCAGGATGGATCCCTTTCTTTTGTCTGGTTTGAGTAAAATAGACCGGCTACTCCATCTCTCTACATTTTTCACCTCATCAATGACATCAGCGGAAGCGCTCCCGAGAGGGACTCGCGGGACCTAGGATCCTAACTCTACCCGCCCGTCACGAGGATCGAGGATGGACACACAGTCTAAATGTAATTTATATATTTACGTGTTTAGAAATAATAAACAATATAAAACTTCATCCCCAAAAAGAATATAAATTTATTAGTGAAAATCTCTTTTTGATACTCAATAATTCATTATAAAAAGGGTTCCATGTTTCAATTTCATAAAATAATTCAATTTAGAAAACCCTACAATTTTTTGTTCATTATAATGGATCTTTAGCGTGTTTACAAACATTTGTACTTAGTATAACTATATAACAATAAATTAAAACTATAAAAATGCATTATAACATTAGTAAAAGATTACCTTAAGATGAATATCCCAAAGTACTTTAAGAACTTCTTCTTATAACATTCCCACACTTTCTCGCACTATTTCTTTTAAAAATTCTCAAGGAATTGGTATGAGTTTCAAGTGATCCAAAAGACCCTATATATAGGTTTCTAAAGACATTATAGGGTTGACACATGTCCTGGTGACATGGCTTTTACATAGGTGAGTTAACGTTGAGGTGTAGCATAACGAAGAGGTCTTGCAGTCTTATTTCACCAAATATTTACATGTGTTTTAGCTCTTTATATGTATGACATGTTTAAGGTGGAGGTGGAAAAATAAATCACGTGGTGTCAAGCACGCGGTGGAACGGTATAAAGCATGAGGTGGAAAGGTATTAAATGTATAAGGGTCATTTTACACATGAAGGGTATTTATGTAATTTCACACTATATATTTTTGATATTTCTTAGAGGTACCTAGAAATATTAGATTTATAAAAAGGTCCTTTTTGATTTTTCATTTTGATCCCTAAAACATTTTTTATTAAAAACAAGCCCCTTAAGTTTCATAAATTTATATTTTTTACCCCGAAACTTATCATTTACCGTAGGATATGTCATAAAACTTCAAATTGACCCGATTTACAATTGATTTCTCATATTAAAATTGAGTTTTGTCATATTAAGAACCCATGATATCACAATGGTAATAATATAATATTTATAAGATAATAAGTAACACAATTATAAAAACAAACTATATAAGAGAATATAAATGTGGGGTCCTTACACATACGATGTGAATGTTCATCGAATCACGAGTTACTATCGAAAAGAAGATATTCATACAGGATGAGAGCCAAATATATTGGAGTTTATGACTCATAAATAGATACAATGGAGTATAAAACCATAAAACGGAGGATATAGGACTAGAATCGTAGGATTAGCTCGGGATGCCTACGTAGCCCAAGGGGCATCAAAGTTCACGTAGTTCGATATAAAATAGGGGTAGGATTTAACTCATAAACCCAAATTTATGAATCCTCTTTAAATATTTTTGAAGAAAGTGTGCCCAAGTGTTAAAGTGTGAAAAGTGAGGAAGTCTTACTTTTGGAGTTTATAAGTAAACCCTCTTTTTTGCTTTTTGGATTTTTATGAAAATGATTTATACGAATAATAATAATAATAATAATAATAATAATAATAATAATAATAATAATAATAATAATAATAATAATAATAATAATAATAATAATAATAATAATAATAATAATAATAATAATAATAATAATAATAATAATAATAATGGATATTAGTTGATGTGAGATAACAAAATTAAGACTAAAAGATACCAAAATGGGAATAAAGTGAGTAAATAATGCTAAATGAATAAACTAGAAAAAAGTAGGAATAAACCTTCTTGAAGACTTTTGCTACTTAATTTGGAAGGTATGTAGGTTGATTTTGTAGTGGTATAAGGGTGGTAAACTAGGGTGAGGTAGGTGATAAAATGTGGTAGGAAAGTAAGGCAAGAGAAATGATGAGAATGTTGTAAAATGAGATTTTTTGGATTATCACGGCTCTGATTTTGAGATAATGTTTTTGATTGATAAAACGGACCTCTTAGGAGTGAGGTCATGGGCTCCTTAAATAGTGACATTTTAGGGTTGGGGGTGGCAGTCGGTATTTCCCTTGGCCTACTTATCGGCATAGCATTTGCCTTGCTGGCCAAGAAAAGTACACCTTGCTGATAGGCAGGGGGTCTAGGGTGCCTATAGGCAGTTCTGAATGGACTTTTGTGGGAAAATGGGCATAAAATACAAACCATAAGTACTAATTAGACAGGTAGGGACTGTTTAAAAGGATATTTAGATCCTTACAAGAATCATTTAAGCCACTTTTGGGTTCGAGAGTTGACTGGGGTAAAATGGATCGTTCATGCAAACTATGAGGTTGATTCCTATACGGGATGGAACATTAAAAAGGGGATACAAATCCCTTCAATAAATCATTGAGCTTTTCTTAGGTTGGAAAGTTGACCTAGGTCAAATGGGGATCAAAGGTGACCAGTGGCCTTTCTAAGTAAAAATGGACATTCATGGGAATTATGAGATCGATTCGCGTACGATATGGATTGTTAGAAAGAAAATTTAGGACTCTATAATATTTCATAGATTTGCTTAGGTTAGAGACTTGATAGAAGTTAAATGAGGCTCGATAGAGCCAGATGGCCTCCAGATAAATTCTCAAAGTAAAAAGGATCATTCGTACGAAAGGGATTTAGAACCCTACAAGATTTTATTAAGGTTCACTCAGGTTAAAGAGTTAATTAAAGTCAAATGAAGCTTGAAAGTGCTCGATGGACTCTAGATTAGTACTTGAAGTAGGTTTTAGGGCTTATGGGGGGAGTAGGATCATTAAGGACCTAAGAATGTACCTAGGGTGTAATATTATGGGGTGTCTATAGATTCCTATGATGAGTGAGCTTGAAACAAGCAGAGGTCATCGAAAGATAGACACCTCATCGATATTTGAGAATGGTTTTGAGGTCAAATTTTCAAACTAGGGGATGAATTCAATCGAATCAAAGTATCTAGGTCGATTATGCAAACCTTAAGATTAAGATGATCGATTTAGAGGGTCGAGGTCAATTTTTGACTGACCTAAGATTAGAGTGATCGATTCAGATGGTCGAGGTCGATTCTATGGACCTAAAGATTCAAATGATGAATTTAGCGGGTCGGGGTCGATTATGTAGACCTAAAGATTAAGATGAACAATTCAGTGGGTCAAAGTTAATTCTATGGACCTAAAGATTAAGATGACCCATTCAACGATCGAGGTCGATTCTGTTGACCTAAAGATTAAATGACTAATTTATCCGGTCGAGGTTAATTCTGCGGACCTAAATATTATGATGAATGTCTATGAGGCTCAAGGTCGATTCTTCATACCTAAGGATTAAGACGACTGATTCAGTGGGTCGAGGTTAATTTTGTGGACCTAAAGATTGCGATGACTAGTTCATGGGGTTGTGGTCAATTTTTCTATACGAAAGATGGTGGCAACTGATTCAGAGGGTCGAGGTCGTTTTTTTAGACCTAAAGATTGAGATGATTGATTTGGTGGGTCAAGGTCAATTCTATAAACCTAAATATTTTATTTATGAGGAGTTTTTCTAATTGTGGCTCCGCTAGGGAAAGCATAGAGTATTTACTGCAGGCATACTTTTGATTTGTGATTCCGTTGGGGAGTATATTGGTGATAAGCATTAATGTCGATGATCTTATCATGGATTAACGAGGGATTATAAGTGTCTTGGACCTCCACAATGGGTTATTCTCGAAGTAATCACAATTTTGACTTCGCATAAAATTTTTGAGAATTTTTGCAAATTTTTCAAATAATTTTTAGATTTTTCTAGCATTTTTTTAATGAAATTTTGAGTGGACTGCTGATAGGAAGGTATGGGGAGGTGCCTATTGGCATAAGGCACAAATTTTTTAGCTTCTTGGGGAAGGGTAAAGGTCACTGCCAATAGGCAGGACTAGAGGACTGTTGAGCGACATACCCCTTAACCTCCTATAAAAATGGGGAGACCTTATTTATTTTTTCACACCTTCAAGTGATTGAATATATTATTCTCTCTCTTAAAGTCAATTTTGAGTCTATTTCCTTTGCAAGACCTCAATGTCTGGTACTTCTATCAACAATAATAATGATTGACTCACTGTTAATGATTAGGAGGGCCTAGAATGGCGAGCTACGGTGTTTCTAACATTAGGCAACGAGAATGTGTATGATAGCTTCAAATCAGTGGAAGATGAGAGGATTCTATTTTGGGAGCCTACACATCACCGTTTGGCTAGGATGAAGAACCCTAATAGCTAGGTAAGTGTTTATTCTTTGGTTTTCCACATTTTTTTTATCATTGGGATAATGAAGAGGTTTTCTTTCTTTCTTCGTAGGTTGACATAGATTATTTAAACTATCTTTCTCGAGGGACAACCGGGATGACGAAGGTTTGGGACTGTCTTCCTTAGGCAGTATGGTGGAGTGTGGGTTCTACCGAGTTTGGTATGTTTATGGGGGCATTGGATGTGACACCACGCTCTACAACGGTATTATGTGAATTGTGGGAGAGGTGGTGGGAGACTACCCGCACATTTTATTTAGGAGTTGGGGAGATGAAGGCCATTCCCTTGGATATTCAACATCTGACAGGATTGGAGTGCACAGGTCATCAAATTATAACGGACAGGACTTTTTGAGTTACGGAGGTTAAAGTGAGGACTGCCTCGAGGGATATAGGAAGAATCGTATTGGGGGATTATATCCCCATATCTGTTCTGAATGAGACTCAGTTACTAGGTAAAATTGACAAGACTTATGGATGATAGGGGAGATAGGCATTCCACTTATTGATTTTACTTTTGTTGGGGGGACTCGTGGTGGAAACGAGCAGCGATTGTGTCCATCTTTGGCTCTTTCCATTTTTAAGGATCATTTAGGACATCCATTTGTATGATTGTGGGATCTTTACCTTTTCATCCCTTTATGCTTTCAGTCGGTGCTACTGACATAAGTTAATAGGATCGACGTATCTTTTCGAGGTAATATTTAAGTTCAATTTCCCTTTTATTTTCTTGCAGTCTTTTTTCTTTCTCTTTTGATTCTTGGTGTTGTCTTTGCAAAATGTCGTTTGATGAGGTAATAGGGCACAATATGGGGTTGGTTTACTTGAATGAGAGCGAGTGGGGAGACTTTTGCGGGATGTATAAATGGAGGAAGTCAAACGGGCACTTGAACCAATCCATTTCCCTAAAGTATGTCGAGTGGCATTGAATACCCTGACGAACAACTAGGTTAGGCTTTTAATCCTTATCTCTTTTTTGATATTTTATAACTTTTACTTCTATGTAGATTACTAACTCTTTACTATGAAAACATGTGAACTTTTACCCCTACCGTCTACCCTTGAGGGACGCAGGGGTTACGGGTATTCATGCGCATATGAGGAGGTTTTTAGTGAATGAGTTTGGGTATGTCTGGTACCTTGGAGAAAGGGTGGTGCGATAGATCATATAAGGAGAGGTGGAGGTTCCACCATCGGCACCCCCTGATTACATGAGGTGGGTGAAGGATATGATTGATGAGTCTAGGACGGAGGCAATGGTGGACGAGCCCTATACATATTACACTGATATGATGGAAAGCTATGATTATCTAGACTTTGCGAATAGTTGGTTGATGTCTTCGTGCATATATGACGTGTAGAATATTCCTCCACCTGCGGTGGGACTGGGGATAGGTACAAGTGTACCAGAGGCATCATTTCATAGTACCGTAGGTGGTGATAGCTGCAGCAGAGGAGGTTCCACTTATTCATGTCTCAATTCCTTCTTATCACATTTAACTTAGCAGTGGGGACATGGTATTAGTTCCTCACAGCCCTCGTGCGATGGTGGAATGGTTGGAAGGTCTTTTCGATGAGGCTCTCTGAAGTGAGGTATAATCATTTCTTTCTTTTTTTCGTTTATAGCCTTCTTTTCCCTTCATGGACTTGTTTTGATTTTTTTCCCTATACTTTTTTCAGACTTCCCGCATGTCAACCACCCAGCTGAGGGATATCAAGGACTGGATGGCATCGATGTAGGACTATGTGAGGAAGTCAACCAGTTCCTGCTTGGTTCCGCCGACCACGTCTAATGAGAGTTTTGATTCTGGGAATAGGTGATCCACTGCTCGTCGCCGGGGAAAGCGCGTCCGCCGAGGGGGTTAAAGGTGGGGGTTTGAGAGAGAATTTGTAAGGATATGGGCTACGTCCCTATATATCTTTTGTTCTTTTATTTTCTTTTATTTTCTTCTGATTGTACCTGCAAGATAATGTAATGATACAAAACAAGTTATATATTATAAAAGGAATTTTTTATGTTACCATTGTTTATTGACTTACTCTATATGCACTTTAATTTGCTGATGAGGTTTTTCATTATATGTAACGATAAAATTAAAAAGGGACCAAAGATTGATTTTCCACAAGTAAAAGAAAAATGTTTATTCAAGAAATTATGAACAGAGGAGAAAATAAGGAATTTCAGAGGGATAACTCGGAGATTGATTTTTTCAAACCAAATGTTTATTTTGGAAATGATATGTATAAAAGAGGAAAATTAATAATTTCCAAGAAAAGTAGGGTTGTCGATTGACATACCCCTTAGCCTACCTATTAGCATAAGGGTCAAGTCTAAATCGTTTCCTCAACTTTGATTGTACTTTTTCATACTCTTGGTATTGTTGGAGCAGGTAATTCAGTGGAGTTTTGAATGATTTTTTTGTGGAATTTTTTAGTATAGAAGGGGGCCTTTGGAGGTGTTTTCATCACCACATTCTTCTTTCTCATCTTTCTATTCCTATTATTCTCTGTTCTGAAATGGGTCTTCCAATGTTCTAATTTGATTTTGCTTACCTTGAAGGTTTAGAGATTATGTGCCTCAATAACATCAACTATAAAGCTTTTGGTTTGTGCAAGGTCTCTTTGTGGCGTAATCGTCCCATAGACTTGAACCTTTTGGAAGCAAGGTAAAATTATAATACCCTAAAGAACATGTTTTTCAGTACATTTTAAATGAAGTGTGTCCCACTTATGAGGAGTTCTCTAAGATTCTAGGTGTCAGCCTTAGTGTAGCGGTAGCTATGCCATATTTATCCCATTCTCCCTGGGTGTTTTTGGCGAAGTTGCTCCATATCTCTCCTTTACTTGCTCGACCTCCAGTTGATAGAGGAAACATTATCCTCCCAAAAGTCATGAATTCAGTATGCCAAAGGGATTTTACTAATAATGGATTTATCGACACTATGACTTTAGGTTTGACTATTAGGATTTTATTGGTGATGGGCGATCTGACGTCTAACCCTCAGGTTACCACAATAGCATTGTGGTTATCCTATTACTGTAGCCATGCTACGGTGGCATTAGCGGAGATTCTAAATGGCCTAGATGCCTCAAAGGAAGGTCAAGCTAGCTTTTTGAGGGGGAACCCTGCCTTGTTCTTCATGGGGATTTCTGAGAGATTGCGCCTGGAGGCTCCTATATCAAGTGTTCTCAATTTATTTTTTAGACCCTTCTTCAGCTTCGGCCCATCGATAAATAACTGAGTTAATAGGTTTATGGAGCACGGGTCCCAATGCCTTCGCTGGTATATGTCATGGTGGTGGAACTTGCATCCTATTTTGCATTTGGGGAAATATTAGTATGTGCGGTTGGTTGGTATTCACCAGACCTCCTTCTACTTTCCCTGATGGATTCTGTGTTAAATAGGATGGGAGTGGATTATTCCTCTATATAACTAACTTCTTTCTAGTGAAGGACTTAAGGATGATACTCGGTCCCTTATGGCAGTGCTTCTGATTGTCTACCCATCGATCATAATATGTTGGAGAGACTAGATTTATATTTAGGGACTATTTAAAATGATTATGGAAATGGGTGGTTGAAAAGTATTTTGTGGAGGAGACTGGGCAAAGACGGCTTGTTATGTTTGACACCTTGAAAGAGGGTTTCATGGTTTTATCAAATCTCATTAAGTCCTACCATCGCATGGAGCGCATCCAGAGAAATAATTAGGAGTATGGTGCTTGGGGGCCTCTAATGGCAGGTAATGATGATGAGGCGGGCCATTCTGGTGGTTGAGGATAAGATCTTAAGAGGATGGTGTAGCTTTGTATTTGTGGAAATTTGTGTTTAGTTTCAGATAGGTTTTTGGTAAGTTCTTAGATCTTTTGTGAATCTTGTATAATGGTAGGTAACTATAGGTTGTATGAGGGTTGGGAAGGGAGTGGTTTGTTTGACTACCATCTCTGATACTTCATGTAATAGCAATATTCCTGATTAAATTAAAATAAAAGTGGTTTTGACATATTTTGTTGTCTTTTGATGAATTTCATATTAATAATAATAATATATACTAATCGCTAAGGCATACATAATCCTTTTATTCATTCAAATGATGAGATAGAACATTGTTCTTAGAGGAAGAAAATAATAGCATTTTGTGAGAAAGAAAGGACCGTGCCCATGTGGGTTTTATGGGTTGCCTACATACTTCTGTGGGTTTTGAAAATTTGTGAGCTTCTTATTTTAGAAAGGGGTGAATGGAGAGGATTAGGTCCCACATAGTTCTGAGTAGGGGAAACGAAGAGATTCATTATTTTTTAGAATAAAAGGGTGATGAGAAGATTCATAGCATGATGAGAGTTCGAATTAAGGGTAAAACATTTTTAGATGGTTCAGGTTGACTAGACGCGCCATTTGTTCTCCCTTGACATCTATGTGCATAGTGGCACCACCTGAGAGGATTTTCTTCACAATGTATGGTCCACTCTAATTAGGTTTAAACATTCCTCTCAAATACTAAACGGGTTCTATAATTTCTTTGATGGATACATCTCCTTATTGGACCCCGTATTCCTTAACTTTCTTATTGAATTATCGTATGATTCGGCAATAGTACCCTTGTATATGGTATTGAGCTTTTAATCTCTTTTCATGTAGGAGTGAGAGTTCATCGTAGCTTCTCTAATACAATTCTTCCTTGATGACCTTACGTGCGAGCATAACCCGTAGAGAAGGCACATCTAGCTTGACAAGGAGAACTGCCTTCATGTCGTATACCAGAGAATAGGGGGTAGCCCTAGTGGGTGTTCTGCTAGAAGTAAGGTATTCTCACAGGGCATATGGGATCCGATCGACCCAGTATCTAAAGCTTTCAATCATCTTGATGATGATGTTTTTGAGTCTCTTATTGGCATCTTTGATAGTGATATTAGTGTGGGGTCGGTAGGGAGAAGACTTGTGGCTTTGAATTCTATATTAGTCGACTAATTCTTATACCTCAGTCGAAAAATAGATTCCATTGTATGATACCGATTCATGGGGAACTCCGTAGAGACAAATGATATTCTTTCTGCTGAACTTGGCCACTTTCTTTATGTTTAGTATTGTGTATGACTCGGCTTCAACCCATTTTGTGAAATAGTACACAGTGACCAGGATGAATTCATGCATACTTGAAGCTTTGGGAGTATCCTTCCCTATAATATTTGTGCCTCGGGTAGACATGTGCCAGGGAGATATCATGTTGTACAATTCTCTGGGAGACAAGTGCTGAATGTTGGCAAACTATTGGTATTTGAGGCATCTTCGAAGATAAGCACTGCGGTCTTAGACCATAGTGGTCCCGTAGTACCCTTGACAGATGATTTTCTTTGCAAGCATGTGGTCGTTCATGTGGGGGTCAGAGTCCCTACTAGATTTTTTGCATAATTTCATTAATTTTAGTGCCTTCTATGTAATGAAAGTGGGTTTCATTGAAGTTTCTCTTGAAAAGTGATTTATCATCGATGATGTACTAGGCATCCAGTTTGCGAAGGGTCGCATGATCTTTCTTGTCCACATCTTAGGGATACCTACCATGTTCAAGAAGGAGACAAATGTCATAGTACCATAATCTTTTTATATCTACATCTTCTTCTGTAGTGAGCTCGATGTAGTAATAGTGGTTGGTTGCAGCTTATTTCTGTGACAAAAGGGGGGGCATTGTTATTTCTTTAGGCATATCGACTATGGAATCCAAGGTTGCTAGTGCGTCGATTAGGAAATTCTTCTATTGAGGAACGTAATAGAAGGTGACATCTTTGAATTAAGAGGCAAGCTCTTCTAGGTGGGCAAGGGAGCTTCTCGTCTTTCACTTTTCATTTCCTGAGAATTTGTCCGATAATGAGGGTAGAGTCCCCGTGGACGTCCATGTGTTTGATTCCTTTCTTGATGGAAATCTTGAGCCATACAATGCATAACTTGAATTATATCATATTATTGGTGCAAGGGAAGCCCAGTTTAATAGCAATGGGAGTGTGAGAGTCATCGGGATAAATCAAGAGTATCCCCATATAATATCCTTTCTCGTTGGAATTTTCCTCAAAGAATATCTTCCACCTGAGATCCTCCTAAGAGGTGGAGAGGATGTATTTGTCTGTAAATTTGGAGGCCCAAACTTCGGTTCCTTCCCATGGGATGGTCTATAAGATAATAGGAGATAACACTCCCCTTAATATCCTTCTACGTGATGAACACAATGTCAAAATCAACGAGTAACATTATCCAACAGGCCATATGGCTAGGTAGAGCAGGTTTCTTTGGCAGGTATTTTATGGAATCTATTTAGGAAACTAATATGATGGGGAATTCCAGTATGTAATATTGTAGTTTATGCATGAACTAGAGTAGGGCGACACATGCGTTCTCTAGGGCAATGTAGTTGACTTCCTACCAAGTCAACTTTCAATTAGAGTAGTAAATTTATCTCTTCTTTCGATATTCTTTAATATATTGGGACAACAAAAACCCTGTTGTAGTATCAGTGACAATCAAGTACGTGAGGAGTGGGATACATGTCTGCAAAGGCATGAGCATCGTAGGTTAGGTGATCTGTCATTTGATCTGATTAAAGGCATCTTGGCACACCTAATTCCTAACTTTAGTTGAGTCCTTTCGGAGAAGTCTGAAAATAGGTTCATAGATGGGGGTCAGTTGGTGGATGAACTGAATGATGTATTACAACTTACCCAGGAATACTTGCCCTTCTTTCTATGTCCAGGGTGGTGGCATCTCGAGTATGGCTTTTAGCTTGGCGGGTCTTCTTCAATCCCTTTCTCCCTGACCATGAACCCAAGGAGCTTCCCTTTAGTGATTTAAAAGACATATTTTTATGGGTTGAGTGTCATTTTGTACTATCGCAGTCGGTCAAAAAACTTCCTCAAGGCAGGAATATGGCCTTCCCTAGTCTTGGACTTGATGATCTTGTCATTGATATATACCTCAACTTCTTTATGGATGATGTTATGCAGTATGGTTTTGGAGGATCTTTGGTAGGTAGCCCCGGCATTCGTAAACCCAAATGGCATGATTGTGTAGTATAAGTTTCCCTATGGGGTGATGAAGGTAGTTTTTTTGGTGGTCAGGATGCATTTTAATCGAATTATAACTAGAAAAACTATTGATAAATGACTTGAGAGCATGACTGGCAGTGTTGTCTATGATCATGTCGATATTGGGCAAAGGATAATCATCCTTCGGGGATAATCTTGTTCGAATCTCGATAGTCGACACACATGTATACTTTCCTTCCTAATTTAGACACGGGGATGATGTTTTCAAGCCATGTAAGGTATTCGACTACACGGATAAATCCCACATTCAACTATTTTACCACTTCTACTTTGACCTTGAGGAACCATTCTGTTTGGAGCTTCCTTAGTTTCTTCTTAATGTTCTTTCTCTCTTAGAATGTGGGAATCTCATGTTGAGCTATCTTTAGATAAATATCAATCATGTCGTCGTCGGACCATGAGAATATGTCCACGAACTCATTTACACCCCCTCATACTCATCGAGGGTAGACCCTATCCTAATCTCACGCAGATGGCTACTAGAACTGAGATTAATAACAACAATATCATCATCATTAGTTTGAATGCGATTATGTTGTTTATTATTTTCCATATTGAGATCAATTAAGAATTTTTCATTTACTAAGTCATCGTCATCTCTTAGAATCAAGACATTTAATGTAAGGCATAACAAGATACTCAAAAAAATTTATCATTTCATTATAGGAAGTTTCAGGAAATACAACATTGAGACCTCATCGAAGGAGGCCTCATTTATAATTATATAAGAAATAGGAAAAATAGTAAAAGGCTCACGGATCTATCGAAGAGAGTGGATACTATGGTTTAGATTGGCTTGAGTAAGTTGGACTGGAACGACATGTTAATTAAGGTGAGGTGTTTCAGTAGTGGAGATCTTTGTAGACGGGTTAAACAGCGCAGCCTCTTGGTAGATCATGTTGAGACTCAACCCTAGTGTGTGTAAGTTCAATGACTCCTCGGAATTATCGTCCTTGGGGTTTATAGTTATTCTTGTGACTTTGTTAGTCATAGGTTCCACCTCATCTTTTGACTCCTAGTCCCAGGTGCTGTCATCTTTCAAGAAGATTTCCATCCTCAATTTCCTTTTTTTTATTACTGGGGTCATACCATGGTTTACAGAATCCCCAGAAGGGGAAATCCTTGACTTATGATTCGTTGTTCGAGTCCTTAAAATCATCAACCCAACCTATGGCGACGATATCATCCTGCCAGGAGTAGTTGACAAACTTAAAAACTTCCATAGCTTTATCATACAAGTCATCCCACTCAGGGGGAAGCTATGGAATGAAGTAACTTGATGCCCCTGGAGCTTCAGGACTATGAGTACTCAGGGATGCTGCATGTCTCCCCTTTATAACAGAACACGTTTAACATGGCCTGTATGATGTTGTCCAAGTTGATCTCTTCTATGGACACAACCCATTCATCTATCTCTGGAGACCACTTCCAGGATTCCATGAATAAAGTTTTAAACCTTTTACAATCAATAGACATTTATGTGGGAAATTTTAACCCAAACATTCGATGTTGGTCTAGAAATGCAAATAATTCCATGCTTCCTCCTTCTAATCAGGTATGAATGATAATATAGGCTCTGGTGAGGAGTGATAAATAGTGATCGACAAAGCTCATGGGATGTAGGAGAAAGGATGGGCAAACCTTGAGGGTTTTGGGTGAGATTATAGGTATGTTGGATGTTTTGATAGGCATGATTTTGGTAGAGGGGGAAATTCTGGGATTTTCAGGGGAAAGTTGTCAATCTTGGTATGGAGCTGAACTAAGATGGCCATCAAATTTGGTTAAACATTAGGAGCTTAGTCCATATTCTCCATTAATAACTTGCAGAGGTAGATTTCAAATTTAGTGTAAGCAATAAAGCTTCGGGGTGGTTTGACGGAAGACCGGAGCCAATAGGAAGCCAGGCCAAAATCTAGGTATATGATCAACCTAAGAGGGAAAATAATTTTGTTTTATTTGAAGGGAAAGAGGAATATTGTTGGTATTTTCTCTTAGAAAAAAAGGAGGATATATTTTTGGCATTTTTTGAAAGGAGGGAGAATGGAAAATTCTCAACATGGTTATTATTATTAAGTTCCACTTGTATTATGTTTGTCTAAAATGCCGAAAACATGTCGAATAGGACCCGAGCCTGGAGAGAAAAGATTAGGTATAAGATATCAGACAAGGTTTGACTTGTTTCCAAACTCACGGATAGGATCTTGTTTTGAAAATGGGCTTAATAGCACAAAAATTCGAGGGGTATGGAGACCCAAAATTTTGGCAGAGTTTTGCATTGTAATCGGCAAACTAGATATGAGTGTCCTAGTGCATACATCAATATGAGGTTAATGCATTTTGTGTCTTAGTGGGAGGGTTCCCCCATTTGGCATGATTTCTATGATATACCTCTTACCTATAAGGGCAATCATTCATCTGTACATGTGGACAAGCCGTTTGATATACCTGAGTGTACGTGAAATTCCTCACAATATACCTCTTATCACTACACCAAAATGGGCAAATTGTCACCTTTCAGCCGGCCAGCCTTGTCAAGGTCATTGACCGTGACAAAAAAACACGCGTTTTATGTCACGGTCATTGATCTTGACACGACCGTGAAAACTAATTGTCACGGTCATTGACCGTGACAAGGCCGTGACAAATTTAATTGTCACGGTCAATGACCTTGACACGACCGTGACAACTTTTCCAGCAAAAACCCTTTCCCCCTTATTTTTTCCCTCCCACCGTTCCCTCCCTCTCTCTCTCTCTCTCTCTCTCTCGACGCTGCTCTCTCTCTCTCTCTCTCTCTCTCTCTCTCTCTCTCTCTCTCTCTCTCTCTCTTCCATTTATATATATATTTGTGTGTATATTTATGTGTGTGTGTGTGTGTATATATATATGTGTGTATGTGTGTGCGTGTGTGGGGGTGGACAGGGTGGGGCGGGGTGGGGCAGGGTGGGGGAGGGGGTGGTGGAGGGGGGCAGGGGTGGGGCGGGGTGGGGCAGGGAGGGGTTGGTGGAGGGGGCAGGGGGTGGGGTGGGGTGCGGTGTGTGTGTGTGTGTGTGTGTGTGTTTTGGGGGATGGGGGAGGGGGTGGGGTGTGTGTGTGTGTGTGGTGGTGTGTTGTGGGGGAGGGGGTGGTGGAGGGGGGCAGGGGGTGGGGTGGGGTGGGGTGTGTGTGTGTGTGTGGTGGTGTGTGGTGGGGGAGGGGGTGGTGGAGGGGGGCAGGGGGTGGGGTGGGGTGCAGTGGCGGACCCAGGATTTTTAGTAAGGGGGTGCGAAATGTTTCGAGCAATGTAGGGGTTCAGGGGCGGTAGCCCCAAAGGCAATTTTTTTAGGATTAACATTGAAATTATAAGAAAATTATACTTCAATATTGAAAATTAACTGAAAAAATAACACTGAAATTTGAAAATTCTCCTAAATATTTCTAACATTGCCCCTAAATACGATACCCCTAAATATTGAACACAAAAATACAATACCCCTAATTTCTAACATACCACTAAATATTTCTAACATTTAAATATTTGAGAAAAAAAATACTCCTAACATTGAATAGTGTTAGTTTCCTAAATATTTACAAATGAACACAAAAATACTCCTAACATTGAATGATTTAAACCTTTGAAGGAATACAAAAATACTTTTTAACATTTAATTTAAAAAAATTAAACATTTGAATAAAAAAGTTTTATATACTTAACAAATAACTTACCTGAAAAACATTCTCTTCCTGGTACTTCTACCATTTAGATTAGTTCTCTAAAAACATCAAAGATCAAAATTTCATCATTCACACATACCAAATTGAAGACTCATCTTGATTTCTATAAAACTGTTATATCAAACCTTCTCCTCTTCTGGGTTGCACAATTAATGGATGTTCCAGAACAATCCACGATGGTCCGCCCTTGTGGTAACGTTTGAACAATCAGTGATGACAACAAGTGAGAGGCGGGGAGATGAGAGAGAGCGTGTAAAATGTTTAGGGTTTTGGTAAAATGTTTCTTCCGTGTTTTTCTATTTAAGTATAATAAATTACATACTCTGCCCCTTAGCTTTAAAACACTAACAAACAGATACACCTTCTGATCCTAGAGTTTACACATAGGCCCCAATATTATTTTTTTTGCGCATACCTGTACAAAAATTTTCGAAAACAAGGGGTGGGCGGCCGCCCACTCTCGGGACCACCTAGGTCCGCCCTTGGTGGGGTGGGGGGTGTGTGTGTGTGTGAATAGGTATAATTTTTTTCACTCCCTCTCTAACCCTCCACAATTGATTCTTATGCTAAAATCCTCGATTACACAATATATATAGGTATAATTCACGGGCTTTAGCTAAACTAGGGTTTTATAGAGTTTCGCTCCTACTACTTGGGCAATGACTATACTAGGGACCAAAGATAAATAAATAAACTGGATTCAATGTAAATACTAGGAAATCCCAATTTATAACCGTCTAATTTATATCCTTTATTTATTTAATCACGATTCATTCCACTAAATAATCATGATTGCACTCAAATTTAATTATTTATAAATCACTCGAAAGAATGTGTTCTTATTATTAAAGTTGATTACGGTATATTATGATTCCCCACGTTATGTTTTCGATACCCTCTTGGGTAAAAATATAATGGCATCAACTAACATATATGTAGGGGTGGGGTGGGTAGGGGTGGGGGTGGAGTGTGTGTGTGTGTGTGCGTGCGCGTATGTGCGTAGGTGTGCGTGTGTGTGTGACGGTGGGTGGGGGTGGGGGTGGGGCACCCACTTAATAACTCTTTAAATATTTGGAAAAAACATAATATTACAAAATTGAAACGAAATGGTATTGACGGAACTTACACATACGTTATAATATAGATGGAACATTTTTTTATCTGTACTATTAATTCAATTAATTCAATTAGGTAAAACGAAATGTGTACTATTAACATTTTTTTTTATCTGTACTAATAACATTTTTTTATAGCAAAAAGGCCTCCTTCAGATGTTAAGGCGGAGATGATGATGATGTCGTCTGGGTTCAATGGTAGCGGAGGCGACGAGGGCTCCTCCGCCGCTAGGCTCCCCAAATATGGAAAATTTGGGATTACCGTCGAAAACAAGTCGGAGCTTTTAGCGAGATCCCTCGAGCTGCTAAAGACGGTCATCGGCCCGGGGTTTATGACTTGGAAGGAGGTGCCGTATGAGCTCAAGTTAGCTGTTTGGGCGGCACTACAGGTAATATTTATATGAATATTTCAATTTATATTTATATTTATATTTATTCGCAACTAACATTGTATTTGTTGGACAGGAACAATTCAACTTGGATCCAAAGCTACGCGATTCCGTCTTGGAGCAGTTGAGGGAGCAACACAAGACGTGGAAGAAAAATATGCAGACACGGTACTTTGGAAAAACACGAGAGTCCATTTTACAATGGCGCGGATCCGTCCCGCCCAAGGAGCCGATCTCATTGGCACAATGGCAAAAGTTCATTGACAATGAGAGCGAGGATCGACAATTGGCATCTCGCCAATCGGGGAGGGAAAATCGGGCTAAAAAGACGGACGTGCACTACTCCGGCCGGACCTCTTACGCTGAGGTGGAGCATAGGATGCAGGTAAGATTTAATTTATCTATAGCTACAGAAATATATTATTGGATATTATTTTACTTTACGGGGCCGATACTAATTTTACTTTACTCTATTTTATTTCAGGGGGTAGGGAGTGGGCCAGGGGGTAAGCCACATAGGCTCGATACTTATGTGGCTCTTCGGACGAAGAAGGGGAAGGACAAGGAGGTGTCCCCGAGCGTCGCGGCCACGATTATAAGTAATCCGACAGTTTAATTATTGTTAATTACGTTATAATTTTTTAGTTTACTTATTTTACTAATCATGTGCTTTTTGTCGTTTCAGGCAAAGCTTAAGGAAGTGCATGCGTCGCAGTCTGATGCCGACAAGGCATCTGTGTCCACAGACGCACTCAGCCAAGTGCTTGGCTCTGATCGCAAATGGAGGACAAGGGGAGTGAGCTCGCGGGTGGCCAAATCTAGGATCATCGGATTGGAGACGAGCGACACCGGGTTGTCTCGAACGGTGGATTCACACGATGCGAAGCTGTCCCGTTTGGAGGCGACGGTCCAAGATATGTACGCATTCATGAAGCGTACGTTGGGTGGAGACCGTAAAGGGAAAGGGAAAGGGAAGGAGAAGGCGGTGGAGGAGGAGGTGCGGGAGGATGAGGCGCAGAATGATGAGGATGTGGACCTCGCTGCTTCATCACCGACACGTTCGTACTTCGACGATCCACTTCCCTATTTGACACCCTCCAACAGACCATTGTCGACAATTGGTTGGCCGAGCGTGTTCATATTGGACGTATTTGATGGCCAGCGGATAGGGCGGGGGTTGAGGGACCCGAATATCGTCGAGGGTGGAATAGTCCATGGACGTGTGCTTCAAGAGATGGAGTCCAGGGTGCTCGTCACGCATGTCATACCCGGGAAGGAGAACTCCCTATTGTGGTTGCGCGAACAATGCGGCATGACGTATATTAGTGGGTACGTCAATTCGTATGTCGTGTGGACTACTCACCTCCTCAGTTTTATCCAAGTGTAGTAACATTATTTTTAAGTTTGTCCATTTTAATTAAATTTGGATTATATCGTCATGTATATTGTTTTTACTTTGAATATTTGGATTATATCGTCATGAATATATATTTGCATTATCTTTAGTTTGTGTTGGATATATGATGTTTGGAACAGGTACAACGTTGCTATAACAGGTACAAATATACTACTGGGCAGTGGCGGTGGCCATACTGCCCAGCAGATTTTTTTTTAAATTCTGCCCAGAATTGTCACGGTCATTGACCGTGACAATTGGGGTCACGGTTAAGTCACGGTTTAGAACCGTGACAAACGTGTCACGGTCATTGACCTTGACACGACCGTGGCACAAAACACGAGTTTTTTGTCAAGGTCAATGACCGTGACACGACCGTGACAAAAAAAGTTGTCTCGCCTCGAAATGTCACGGTCATTGACCTTGACAAGGTGAATTTGTCAAGGTCAATGACCTTGACAAATGGGCAGATTTGGTGTAGTGTATGGAAGGTACATGTGAGAGCGAATTTGATATACTCGACATACGTGAACAAGTTCCCTGCTATATACCTCCCGTCATGAGTTCAATAAAGTTGTACGATGCGAGAGGAAACCGTTCGATATGCATCGAAGGTACGAGGCCAATGGAAGGTGAGAACAATATCTCTTAGGTTAACTGTGACCCGCAAGACCAACACCCATCACGAAGTGACCCCCCAGTACGAGACCAAAAAAAATCCAATATTTCCATGCTCAGGTGATGTAGTGTGCAAAATGCATGAATCTTAATTAGAATCTTGTCGAGAATTCTTGTGTGCTAAGTAAAGGGAGTACTACCTTTATGAGGGCGAATATACAAATGACATGAGATAAATGGGATAATCGTGAAAAGAAAAACTAGCAAGACTATACAAATCATGGTGATAGAGTGTGAAACATGTGAATATATAAGTGAGTGAGAGATATGTCCAAAGTGCGAGAGTGAAATGAGAATTGTGTGAGTGAAAAAGAACGTGAATATATACGAGTGAAAGTTAAAGAAATGTCGAGGGTGTGATGGATAATCTATAAGTGGTGTATGAAATATGTGTAATTGAGCATGGAGATATATACAAGCAAGAAAAAAATGAGGTTGTGTGTTAGTGAAGATAAGAATGGATAATCTATAAGTGGCATGTGAAGCACTTAAGTAATGGTGAGACTATATACAAGTAGTGAGTGTGTGGAATGAGCATAGTGAATATATATAAGTGAGCATTGGGTGGAATAGGGTGAACATGTACAAGTGAGTAAAAAAAGAAGCATGTGATAAGAAAGTGATATATACATGTGGTAAGAAAGGAGCATGGTAAGAATGATCATCATGATAAGAATGATATATATACACAATATGTAAGCATAGGAGTACGGAGAACATACAAGTGAAGGCCCTTGTATAGATCTAGAAAGGTAGAAGAGAAAAGAAATAACACCCATATGAAAATAGAGTCTAGTCCTTTAAAAAGTCCCCAACGGAGTCACCACTGTGGCCATCCAGGTTGGATTCCTTCGAGCTGACCCCGAAATTAGGATGAGAGGGAAAACTTGAAAAAATCTCCCACTCTTCCCACCATGCGAATGATACGAGGATATGGGGGTTCTCTTTTCATCACTTATGATGGTATCTTGGCTGGCTGCCTCGGATATAAAATCAGTCATCATCAAAAGGGGATAAAACGAAGGAATGGAGTCGACATCCTATTTTTCTCAAAATAGGCAAAAGAAATATACTCTCCTCAAGAGAACGTCATCAAGTTCATACCGATGCATACGAAACCGAATGAATCGAGGGTTTGGGGACTAAGTTACGGAAGGTGTTAGGAACCCATTCCACACTTTTGGTCTCTCATTGTCTCTGTTAATATTGTCCTTTTCTCCAAAGTATGATGCGTATCTACATGTGTGTAATGTAAATGACATTAGAAGGAAATCATTCGAATCACAACATGGGAAAGACGGAGTGGAATCATCATGAGGAGTGTACCCAAAAGAAACATAAACATACGATGAGAGTGTTCGTCGAACCACGAATCGCTATTTAATAGTGAATGTGCATATCAAATGAAACACAAATATATGGGAGTTTATGACTCATAAAAAGATACAACATAGTATAAAAGCATCAAACGTGGAAGAGAGGACTCAAATCCCAGTATTGGCTCGGGACACCTATGTAGCCCAAGGGGCATCAAAGTCCATGTAATTCGATATATCATAGGGGTGGGGCTATAGTCATAAATCCAAATTTAAGACTGCTCTTTGAATACTTATGAAGAATGTGTGCCCAAGTGTAAAAGTGTGAAAATTGAGGAAGTCTTACATTTGGAGCTTACAAGTAAACCATTTTTTTATCTTTTGGATTTTTATAAAAATAAGTTATGTGAATACTAATAATAAAAATGGATATTAGTTGATGTGGGATAATGAAAATAAGACTAAAAGAAACCAAAATGGTAATAAAGTGAGTAAATAATGTTAAATAAATAAACTAGAAAAGATAAGGAATAGACCTCCTAGAAGAATTTTGCTACTAAATTTGGAAGGTATGTAGGTTGATTTTATAGTGGTATAAGGGTGGTAAAGTAGGGGAAGGTAAGTGATAGAATGTGGTAGGAAAGTGAGATACGAGAAATGTTGGAAAACATAATTTTTTGGGGATGACGGGGATCTAATTTCGAGAGAATATTTCCGATTGCTGAAAGGGACCTCCTAGAAATATGGTCATGGGATCATTAAATGGTGACATTTTAGGGCTGGGGGTGCCAATCGGCATGGCTCCTAGCCTACCTATCGGAATAGCATCTGCCTCATTGTTCAAGTAAAGTTCACCGTGTCGATAGGAGGGGGTTTAGGGTGGCTATAACCAGTATGGAACGGATTTTTTTGGAAAAATAGCATAAAATGTAAACCGTAAGTTCGAATCATGAATAGATGGGACTGTTGAAAAGGGTTTTAAGATACCTATAAGAATTCATTGATCCATTCTTGGGTTATATAATTGACCGAATTCAAACGGGGCTCGAAAGCACCCGATGGTCTCTTAATAAAGGTTTTTGGAGAAAAAAAGGATCATTCGTGCAAAATGTGGGGTCGATTCCCACACGGCATGGACCGTTGGAAAGAGGATTTAGATCCCTACAAAATTTCATTGATCTTTGCTCAGATTTGATAGTTAACAAAGGTCAAATTGGGTCCATAGATGACTGATGGACTTTCAGAGTAAAAAAGTTTATTCGTGGGAACCGGGAAGCCGATATGTGCATGGTATGGACCGTTAGAAAAGGGATTCAGTTCCCTACAAGGTTTTGTTAAGATTTTATCAGGTAAAAGAGTTAGTCAAAGTCAAACAAGACCAGAGAGCACCTGATGGACTCTAGATCAATTCTCGGAGTAAAAAGGATCTTCATGCGAACCGTGAGGCCGATTCATACATGGTATGGACTATTGGAAAGGGGATTAAGATACCTTCAAGATATCATTGAGCTTCGCTCAGGTTAGAGAGTTGACCATAGATAAATGGGGCTCATAAGTTCCTAGTGTCCTCTATATCAGTGCTCAGAGTAGGACCTAAGGTTTACGAAGGGAGAACGAGTGTTAGGGATTAGAGAAGGTACCTAAAGGGTACTAGGATGGATTATATACATCGACTATTACATTGGTGGTATTATGATCTGAGTGTGAGCATAATTTATGAATATTTGGATAGCATAGTGGATCTCCACCCGTGATATGGATTTTGTGTCCATCCCGATCAAGGTGTGCGCCGCTTCCTCTTCTACCTCCCAAGGGGGGACGAGAAAGGAGGGGAGATTAAAAGGTCTCACACCCTACTTAGGAACGCTTCAACCGTTGTCGGTGTGGGGGTAACGTAAAGAGATGGATTTTCCATCCTATTTAGCACAAAATAGGTAAAAGAACATGTCTCCGCTTCGAAAGAACGACATCAAAGAAAAACTGATGCATACGAAACCAATAGTTCGAAGGGTTCGGGGGATAAGTTATGGAATGGGAAGGTGTTACGGACACATCCATCCCTTTTGGTTTCTCATGGGATAGTGTTATTATTTTACTCTATCTCTCCACGAAATGCGTGTGCGTGTATATATAATGGAGATCAGAATCAACCAACTCTTACCATGGAAGAGATAGAGTGAGGTCATCCATGGGAATGGTCCCAAAATAATATATAAAAAATATGATTTATGCGTTTATCACGATATTAATCATTATGATGGAATGATAATATGTGTTGGATGAAACGCTAACAACCATAATATGCATACTAATGCAATAATATGGAAATGGGGGATTTAAAAAAATTGGAGGATTTAGGAAAATGGGAAATTTTGGAAAAAGTTAAAAATTGGGAAGTTGGAAATTGGAAAATAAGAAAATTGGACTCGAGTATCGGGTTTTAGTCTGAAACGCCTACGTAACCTATAAAGGAATCAAAGTCCACTTAGTTCCCATGCGGCATAAGGGTCAGGTTTATCCCATAGATTCGAACGAGATTTTATTATATGTGTGTAAGTAAAAAAATGTTTTAAGTTTTGAAAAGGTGTTATGGATAATCCCGTTCGAAATTTATGGGTGTAACCCTCTTTTGTTTCTTTTCTTTTATTTATAGAAAATAAAGTAAGTGCAATATACTAAAAATGTAGATATCAATGTGTATGAACTAAAGTAAGGACTAACTTATGAATTTGATGAAATATATGCAAAACAAGAAATTTAAAGAGAGAAAGGGGGATTTGGACCTTCTTTGAAGCTTGATATTTGATCTTGGATGAATTACCTTGAATGTGAGATGAAGGTTGGATGAGAGAGAATGTGGTTTTTCCAAATTGGGTATGAAAAGGATGGGAATATAAGCTTGAATGAAACTTCACATGGAGGAACTTCATTGATTTTGAGAGAAAATTGATGAGATCATTGATGCTCATGGATATCTGGTGTGCCTTGGAAGTTAGGTCATGCCCTTTATTTATAGGGTGAGGGGTGGTGCCAATTGGCATTGACCTAGTCCTACCTATCGTTAGGTGACCCTAGATACACTACCGATAGGCTGGGAACTGGACTTGCCAATTGGTAGTCTCGTGTAGATTTTTCTGGAAAATAATCATTGAAGACAATATGTTGATCCAAATCATGTACAGAGCATACTGTTAGAAAGGTAGTTCAGATACCTTCAAGAGTCCTTCGGACTACTCCAAGGTCCGAGAGTTGACTTTGGGTCAAATATGGCTCATAAGCGCATGTTGGTTCTTTGGATGGGAGATCGTAGGATAGAAATGGATCGCTCATCCGCATGGTAAGTTATAATCGCACACAGGGTGGACCATTGGAAAATTTAGGAGATTTACTTTGACATTCCAAAGAGTTTTTCTTAGTTTAGAAAGCTTACTTTGGTAAACCGGGGCCCGAAAGTGCCCGGTGACCTCTCAGAGTAAAACGGATTGTTCGTCCATACCGCAAGTCACAATCGCACATAGGGTGGACTATTGGAAAGGGTATTTAGTGACCTTTAGAGATTCATTTAGTCTTGTTAAATCTGAAGAGTTGATCTTGGTCAAACGGATCTCGTGAGCGCCCGTTGGCTTCCAGATCGATTTTTGAGGGAAAACTAATTGTTTGTCCGATTGGTTATGCCGTTTCATGCATAGGAAAGCTGTTGAAAAGGGTTTTTAATGCACTTGAAAGATTCAAAGAGCTTTCACTCTGATAATGAAGTTTATTAGGGTCATATCGGGGCCTAGGAGCGCCAAGTGGCCTCTGAATCAATTTTTGGTTGTAAAATGGTTCATTCGTTCAAACCATTATGTCGATTTGTGCACGGGGTGGACCATTAGAAAGGGGATTCATATCCCTTCGAATATTCAAAGAGCTTTTGCTCTGATAATAGAGTTAATCGAAGTTAAACAGGGTCCGGTAGTCCCTGATGGCCTCTAGATCGGTATTCAGAGTATGACCTAGGGTTTGTAGTGAAATGGGGAGGTTCTAGGAACCTAAGGAGAGACTTAGGGGTCCTATAACGTGGTGTCTATAGATCCCCTCGATGGGTGAGATTGGGATAAGTGAAAGATGTCGAATAGACACCACATGATGTTTTGAAAAGAGGTTGATTCTGCGGACCTAAGGAATGAGTATGATCGGTTTCAAAGGGCCGAGGTCGATTCTGAGGACCTAAGGTGATGCTGGGGATGGACGGTTCTGAGGACCTAAGGAGGTGATAACTGAGGTCAAAGGTAGGAAGCGACCAATTTTGTGGGTCGAGGTTTATTCAGGGGACTTAAGATGTAGTGACCAATTCTGCAGGTCGAAGCTAATTCCTAGATCTTAAGTAGAAGCGACCAATTGGGCGAGTCGAAGCCAATTCTGAGGGCTTAAGTAGAGATGACCAATTATGCGGGTCAAAGTAAATTCTGCGGGCTTAAGATAGAGGTGACCGATTCTGAGGATCAAAGTCAATTATATGGGCTTAAAATAGAGATGATCAATTATGCGGGTCAAAGCTAATTCTGCAGGCTTAAGATAAAGGTAATAAATTCTGAGGATTAAAGCCAATTTTATGGGCTTTAATATAGAAACGATCAATTCTGAGGTCCGAAGCCAATATTGTGGGCTTAAGATAGAGATTACCAATTCTAAGAGTCAAATCTAATTCTGGGAGCTTAAGATAGAAACAAATAATTCTGAGGGTCGAAGTAGAGATGAGCAATTCTGATGGTCAAAGCCAATTCTAAGGGCTTAAATAGAAATGACCAATTCGGAGGGTCAAAGCTAATTCTGATGGCTTAAGTTTTCTTGGGGAAATTTGGAGACTCCAATGGGGATATGTATCAGGCAGCTTTGTTGGGAATTTGAGGGAGAATTTGATTTTAACTTCCGTTGGGGAAGAGGGAATGATCTAAAGGATGGATATTTCTTTGCTGGGATTTTTTTTTGTGCTGTCCTTTGGAGATGTTACTGAAGAGGATATATAATCGGTTTTAGGAATTCCACAGGGGATATTAGAGTTCTATTAGGGAGATGAGTGTGGTAAAAATGTTTTTCTTACTGAAAAAGGTTTTGGTAATTTTAGGAATTTCTGAGATTTTTTGGGATTTTCTGGCATTTTGGGGGGACTTTTAATACGAAATTTTAGAGAAGGTGCCGACCGTCATGGTTGGAAGGGTGACAAACGGTAGTGGCATAATCTTTTGGGGTACCTCGATAAGGTTGAGGGACAGTGTCGATCGGTGGGTAGAAGGGAAATGTGGATCGACATGCCCCTTAGCCTCTTATAAAAAGGGGGGAAGGTTCTCCCCATTTTTTAAAACTTTATAACTTGCCTTCTTCTACAATTACCTTCTCTGAATCATTTTAGCATTCTAAGATCAATAGATGGATGATTTCTCAAGTAGGATAACACACATGGTGTGTCTCAATGTTGATGATTGAGAAAACTTGGAATGGAGGGCTAGGGTTCCTCTTGCAATGGGATGCAAGAACTCCTTTGACTCATTAGATCCTATAGCGGATGACCGAACCCTATTGCGTGAGCAATTGCATCATCATTCTTCTAGGGTGTTGAACCTTGGAGACTATGTAAGTATTGATGACTTTGGTATTCTTTTCTTTTTCTCGATGATATTTCCTTATTTCTTAAATCTTGACAAGGGTTTTTCCTTTTCTACTTTTGACAGTATGATGTTTTTATATCAACTCTGTGTTCTTAAGGGACGATGGTCTTAGGGATTTTTGGGATCACCTTCCGCCTATGGTGCGTTAGGTGGTGTCATCATCCGATTTTGGGAGACTAGCATCTGGTCTAGATGAGATGCCTCATTTTACGGTTGTCCTTTGTGCTCTGGGGGCAGGTGGTGAGACACTACCCACACCTTTCACTTTGTCTTTGGGGGAGATGACGGTGACTTCGATAAACATGAAGCATCTTCTAGGTATGGACTATAATGGGGTACAAATTGAGGTGGATAGGACTTTGAGGGTGATGCCATCGGTGGTGATGGCGACGTTAGGGGATTTGGAGAGGGGAGTCTCTGGGAACTCTCTCCAATTGTCTTTTCTAAAGGAGTTATTGCTAAGTAGGAGGACTGACGAGAGTGAAGGGAGGCAGGTGTGGCAGATGGCCCGTTTGTTTATGTTGCTGATGTTGGGAGATTTCTTAGTGGCGACAAGTGTCGACATCGTCCATTTGTGGTTTTTACCATTTCTAAGGGTATTTTATAACATCCATCTTTGTGAATGGGGGTGCCTGACCTTTGCAACCCTTTATTATTCTCTTCATGCATTCAGCTGGTGCTTCTAGCAAAATTTTACTGGAGCCACGTATCTTCTTGAGGTATTCTTTATTTTGCACATTTTTCTTTATGCATTTTCACTTTCTTTTAAGCATTTTATTCTTGGTTTCTTGGTTGCTTAACTTTTGTCCTTTGAAGATGTGGTTCTATGAGGTTATTGGGTTTAACACACAATTAATAGCTTTGAAGGATGAGTCTATTGGGGACTTCTTTCAGATGTACTAGTGACGGAGTTCCAACCGACAATCGAATGGTGGGTCAAGTCTTGAATAGCCTAACAAGCGAGCGGGTAAACTCTTCTTCTCTCTTGATATTGCCTTTCCTTTATGATATTTTCCTATATTTATCATTACTCGCTCTTTCTAGGGAATTTATAGGTGACCTTCTATCCCTGGGGGACGGCCATCCAACATATAGGGTTTATTGGTGGGAATGCGTAGATGCGACGTTTGCTAGAGAATGAGTTCGGCTACTCCTAGTATCTTGGGAGAGAGTAGTCCGAAAGATTATGGGGGATGAAGTTGTGGTGCCACCGGCGAGGTCCCCAATGCATATGAGGCGAGTGTAGGATATGTAAGATGATGCATGGATAACGGCGATAATGGGCAAGCCTTACTCTTCAATATCAACACAGTGGCGGCGTATGATTATTTAAACTTTGTGTCGAGCTGGCTGATGTCGCCCAGTATATATGATGTGATGCCTCTCCCCTAGGCAGGTTCGAGTCAGTTGGTGGGGTCCTCCCACAATGCGGGTGGTGCGACGGCATCGACAACGGCCACCACCTCGAAGGTTCCCATCGTGCGGTTGACCCTTCTTCTTATAATATCCGACGTGTTGATCGAAGGTCGATGCATTTGCTTTAACGTCCTATTGCGATGGATCCAGAGGAGATAGGTTTGACTGAGGAGATCCTTGAGCCAACAGTATATTTCTCATTTCTTCTACTTTTTGATTTTTTGATTTCTTCCTTTGCCTCAAATTGACTGACTTGATCTTTTATGTTTCTCTTTCCAACACATCCGGGTCTCCACCACCTAGCTGAAGGATATTCTATATTTGATATCATCGGCGACTTCCCATATTTGGGATATGATTCCAGTTCATTCTTGTTTGGTGTCATCTGCCTCGTCTGAGGAAGGGTCTGTCTCAGGGAGTGGTGGTACGTTGTCTCGTCGTTAGGGGAAAAGAGTGCGCCATAGGTAAGGAGGTTCCTAGAGAGAGAGAAAGAGAGAGAGGTTGTAGGTGAAGAGAGAGAGAGAGAGAGAGAGAGAGAGAGAGAGAGAGAGAAAATTTGAGTTTGGGCTGAGTCCCATTGTATTTTTCTTTTCTTCCGGCAAAATCGATATAACATAGCAAATATTCATGCAAATAAAATGAAGATTTTGTTCATTTGTAATGACTTAATGCACATATTCTTTTTACTTCGCTTTTGAGACCGTAAAAAGGATTAAAAATGATTTGAGAGAGATTTTATTTTAAAAACAAGACAAGTAAATAGCATAAATAGAAGAAAATTCAGAATTCCTTGAGCATATACATTATTTTTATTAAGTTTTTTGGTTTTGATAAAAAAAGAAAGAAAGGAAATTTCCGAAAATAGGGGGTTATTGGTCGGCATGACCCATGTCCTGCCTATCGACATGTTAGTTCAGTTTAATCAATCCAAGGCTTTAATTGCACTTTCTTCAATTTCTTGGTACTTGGTGAGGTCAGTTTTTCTTCGATTTCAGCAGGGTTCCTTGTCTTTGTTTGAGGGCTGTCAAGTATAAATAGTGGTGTGGGTGGAGCATTATCTTCACACCTCCACATTCCTCATTATTTTTTGCTTATTATCTTCTTATTTTACGATATGGCTCTCCCTGGCAGTGTTAAGTTTGAAAATAACCTCGAGAACTTGGAAGAGATGTTCTCCTATAACATTGACTATGACTCTTTCAACATGTGTCGAGTTTACTTATGGCACACTCGGCCCATAGAGTGGAACATAATAGTGGAAGCTGTAAAATTTAGGGTTGTTTTGGGTTGGGTTAACTTAAAAGAAACTAAAGGATTGGAAGAAGGCGTGTAGTTATGTTGTAATCCAAAATCAATTACATTATTTTCCTACTTAGACTTACAGTTAAGGTCTCCTATTAACATTTTTTAGGAAATAAGCACGTATATCACCTCCGCCCTTACATCAATTCATTAATTTGATTTACATTAAAATAGTTGTAGTTATGCGCTGATATTAGTACTGTCGGTTACTTCGATATCAAAGTTATGTGGTACAACTATGCTATATTTCAATTATTTATTTCATGCATTTATTTTTTATTATTGTTATTCTTGGAATGGTATTCAATATTTTTATTCCTTTGTGTTTGTATTAGACCTGATCAATCTATTATTAAATTTTATGGGGTGTCACATTTGTAACGGTACATCGGGGTGGTATTAAAGAAGAACAATGGTTAGATTCAAGTCTATACGTTGTTATATTATGCTTTCACATGCTTATAGTTTGCAAAGGGTGCATAAATGCTTAATCCAGAGGGATATGAGGATTAAAATGTTCACATGATTATTGTAGATTTAATTTATTGGGTCAATTATCTCTATAGGTTGGACAATCATTATGTGAATATGTCTCCGATCATATTATGGCGGAATACACATATATGAGATATTTTGGATTGTGATACCCCTTGATAAACATCTGACTTTTGATTCTACCAAAATCCATTTTAGTGGATCATTATCCCATAGAGTATCAAATAAGTTAAGTTTGAGATCAAGAAAGAATAAGATGTTGGAGAAAATCAATTCATGACCAATTGAATTCCACCAAACGGGTATTGAATACTTAACGTGGGGAATCTTATTATGTTCTATCGAATTTTGCAAACAAGACCCCTATATTCGAGTAATTTTGAAATAATTATAGTTGAGTGGAATTGTAACTATTTAGTGGAATTAACTACAACTAAATAGAAAAAGGAAATAATTTAAGAAGGATAATTTGGAATTTCTATATTATTGTTCAAAATCCAATTTAATTATATGACTTGGGTCCCCCAGTATAGTTTTAATTTGAGGAAGCACGCCCATATTCGTATTTTTCCTAAAAAAAACCTTAGTTATCCTCATGCTCCTATTTAAAAGAGAATGATGAGGACTATTTCACATGACATACAGGCACAATCGTGGAAAAGAAATAGATAGAGGTAAATTCAACTAGTGCTTGAGTGGGGAGAGAGAGAGAGAGAGAGAGAGAAATCACTAGGAGAAATATCTTAAGGTCTTTTAGATTCGTCTCTTATTCAGGTGTCCACATGCCTTTTTCTCCTCATAGGATAATATTATGGAATATCTACAGTGGTTAGGCATCCTCTTAATAATATTTATTCTCCTACAATGGATAACCTATCAGATCCATGAAGGTACTATCTATATCTCTTGGGTAATAAGTTATCGAAACCCTAGTATGGTTTAATCAAATATTCATCTCGTTTTAATCTTCTGCAGCTGCACAATTTTTTTTTGTAAATTATATCATCATATAGGTAGATATATAGAGAGATAAAGTAAATTGTAGAGATTAACTATCAGTTTGGTTTTTTTAGGTAATGCTTTTAATTATGGTGTAATATCAGCTAGTTGGTGTAGGATTAGACAGTTGAAGGAGTCTCCACGGTAAGTTTTGTGTGGAACGGAGGTCTGAGGTGAGAGAAATGAGAAAATATATGGTTGTATTGCTATAAAAGACATCCAAATGACGGTTTGAAATTTGATAACATGGTTGCATTATACGAATGCTGATATTGTTGTTCTGGCTAAATTTAACCTCTTTGGGTTAAATGTGTAATTTTACGAGTGTGCTAGGCAAGTTTTTGGCATCTAGCCAAAGAAATGTATTTAGGCAAGAATTAATTAAGTGATTGTGATTTGTTCTAATGCTAAAATTAAGAAGACATTTTGTGAAGTTCTATTTCCTAAAATTAAACTAAACTAAAGCTATGAAATGAGATTAAAATTGAATGAAATTAAAGGAAGTTCAAAGAGGGGGAATTGAAATGTAATTAAAAGAAAAAAGAATTTAGAGGCAATTGAAAGTAAAGTAATTTTAGTGCCATTGAAAATAACGAAATTGAAATGCAAAACTTAAAGTAAACAAAAGTTGAACAGTAAATTATTGAAAGATATATTGAAAAAAGAACTAACAAAAATTTAAAACCTGACTTTACAAACTACTCCAAAGAACAAAATAAAATGAAAAAATACAATAATTTAAAGTTATTTTTTTGAAGAGTCCTCCTCGAATTTTGGTCCCCGGTTACTTAACATTACAAATTTTACTACAATTATGAAATAATTACTGACAATTCCCTCTTTAAAATTTGAATTGGCCATTAGTTGCCCACATCATGGTCTTGATATAAGTCGGTTAGTCCATAGTTTTTACAATGGTCTCATTCCTTCTTCTCGAACCATTATTGAATCCATGCATAAGGGGAAGTTCACGCACTTAACTTCCACTGCCGCCTACAATTTTCTCCTCAAATTAGGCGATGACTCCCAAGATTGGGAGGGAACCAATGAGTTTTAGAGATCAGACCCACCGCGTGTAGGGAACACTTATGAGGTAAAACATGATCCTAATTTTAAACACTTTGACTAAAATCGTTGATGCTCTCAGTTGTTTTATGCAATAAAATGTTTATATATCTAAATAAGTGATTAATGTCAACGAGACGAGCCCTTCTTCATATAATGAATACTTAAGCCAGTATCATTTATCTCATTTGTGCCCCCTCATAGAAGATGATCCCGAACCCACTATGGACCAAGCATGTGATTTTGATACGACTAGAAAACCCGTTCCCCCATCATTTATTTACAATCCGAATAATAGGAACCATCCCTATTTTTCTCATATGTATGACAATAACCCCGCTCCATCACACTGTGACAACCCGCTCCAAATAATAACGGGTGGCCAGCCCTATACTACATAAATCAGGTATCTCAGATGGTACAGTCTCAACATCAACAACTAAACACTATAATATAAGGCTAACTACCCGAAATCATTAAGTGCGAATTGCCAAAAAATTTAAAACTTTTATTTTTAACAACAACAACAAAACCAATACTGCACTCAACCAACAATATACATCTAACTATGATGTGAAATGTGCATGCTCCAATGATATGAAAGAGTACCATACATTGCACAACAAATCTCAATAAAGAAATACCCGAATATGCTGTCGGGCAACAGACAATACAAGAATTTAATAAATAAAATATGAAAGTGTTAATCTACAACACTTGAATACTAACTCAAAACAACTGAATCCTAATCTAGATGTACAAGAGATAGGAATGGACTAAAGCAAAGTGCCGCAACAGTCTGCTACTGCCACAGCTCCACAAATCCTGAATGGAGGAATATCAAAGGCGTCCTTGCGGAGGAACACCTGAAGTAATACAATATATATACATGGAGGAGGAAAATATAAACGGCTCAGAACCCGAGTTTGAAAAACAGTTTATAGCAAGTGTATTAAAATGCATAATAATTATAAATGCATTATTACATGATTTAGTTGGAATCGAACTCTCCATAACAATTTAACTCACCTCTCATTTAAAGCGCGCACTAAGCGTATGCACGTGTCTCCAAAAGGATATACGATTCTAATTAGGTAAGAGGATTCTAACTTAAACCCAAATAAAGTATTTAAGTGAAACCATCTAACCTATCTCCCAATTCTACATTTATTTCTATACTCTTAAGTTATATGCATTATCTTTAATGTAATAGTTATAGTTATCTTTATAATGTTCATTTGTTGAACATATAAAGTTACATGATCCAATCATGTCCACATCATCAACATACACCATCAAATCTCAATTACTAGAATTTATATTCTAGTGATGCCCATATAAGGCATGAAACCATATATAATTATTATAGATGAGTTATTAGCATCAAGAGTTAAAGGCTAAACTCCTCCCGATTCTCAACATGGTACTGCGTTTCATGCGTGGGACGTCTCGCCGAGGCGAAATCCGAACAAGGAACCCCCCCCCCCCCCCCCCCCCGTTACACTACTCCTGAACGTATCGATCCTCGGGGCTCATTATGCCCTCAATGCCAGATGCATGTAACCCAAGTGATTATTGTCCAATTTTAATTAATTAATATTCCCAATTCTCAACAGTACACGGCGTTTCATGCGTGGGACGTCTCGCCGAGGCGAAATCCAAACAAGGAACCCCCCCGTTACACTACTCCTGGCACTATCGATTGTCGGGATAGGTGATATATATATATATATATATATATATATATATATATATATATATATATATATATGAGCATTAAGGACTAAACTTATCCCCAAGTTCCAACATTACACTGCAGTTCGTGCGTAAGACGTCTCGCCGAGGCGAAATCCAAACAAGGAACCCCCCCGATACACTAATCCTGGCAATGTAGGTCGTTGAGGTCCATTATGCCCTTGACACCCAAAGTACAAGCACAAGTAATAATAACCATCCAACCGAGCTATAACTCGAAGGACGCAGGCTCACATGCTATCATCTTCCAGCAGCCCATATACGTAGCAAACTGGGGCCACCTGGTGGGGTTCAACGACACCCACCTCGTGATCAACTCATGCACACGACGTCCCGGGAAGCGGTCATGGTTCCTAACCGGTAAGTGAGAGTGACACATACCCCCGCCCTCTCACCCCCAAAATAAATAAATATATATCATAAATGTCATTTGTTGACCACAAAGGACGACCATGACCTGGGGAATATCCACATCCTGCTTTTCTAGTCAGAATGCTCACCCTCTACGCACGAAACTTCCCAATGATAGAAAGGAGGGGGTATGCTTAACATGTATATACACCATCATATAAGGTATACATACATCCCACATAATAAAGATATACCATTTTATATAAGGTATACCTGCAACATCATATTCATTTCATATTCTTTATACGCTCTTAGGCGAAAATTGATTAACATCATTTGTTTAGTATATTTCTCTCAAGATATACTAACGCTCCTCCTCACACATAAATCCCGCTTAGTATGTGCTATACTAATTCCCGCTTGAAGCTCTCATGTCGCTTCTAATATGAATTGTCTTTCAATTCAGTCTAAGTTAAGGATATTCTATATCCTAATGCACCTCAACTAGCATTTCTCATTGTATGAGATATCTCCCAAATCAATCATTAATAAGGATATTTCTATATCCATATGCACATCAAATAGCATTCATAATTCTCCATCCATTATAGGGCTCAATTTATTTTATGAACCATTTAAGTTATCCCCCTTTTTGGGATGGGATCCTAAGATCCAATATCTCTAAATTATTCTCATTCTTTCATGTGAATGGAATTTATTATCTCCAAGTATAACCTCCCAATTAAGGTAGGCTTCCCCACTTAGGAAAAACCATAATATCTAATCGATATTCCTCAATTTTTGTCAATATGACTCCAAACTTTCTTATAAGGGAAACTCCCTAATAGTCTCCAAAACATACTCCAAATATCTCCTATAGAGATCCCCAATTGATAACATCGAACGAAATGGAAAGAAATTCACCCTAGAAAAACTTTCCCCCAAAAGCCCTGTTTCCAAATCGATTCGGGCCTATTCCGAATCGATTCGGCCCAGCGAATCGATTCGACCAGGAAGGCGAATCGATTCGGGTCATCATACCTGGGACTCTGTCTCAGTCCGAATCGATTCGGCTGGAGTCCGAATCGATTCGTCCACTCAGACCTGAGCCCCTGCATATTTCCGAATTGATTCGGCTAGGGGGCCGAATCGATTCGGCCTACCTGGAGGCTCGAAAATGGCTACTTTTTAAGTAAGCCAAAATACCTAAAATCCATTTTAATGGTTTTCTCTCCATTTTTCTTCAACCCAATCACAAATATATCATCAATAATCATCCTAGAATACATATAAACTAGTTTCTATCCTCAAATCAAAGATCTACCTATTAAATCTAAGATTATACCCAAAAGTTAGGTTTTGACAAATTTAACCTAAAACCCAAAATATCAATCCACAAATCATGAAATAAATGTACACAACAATTATTTAGCAAGGTTAATCACTTGCCTCGGGTTCGTAGGGTCTGAATCTGCCGGAAAATCCTCTTTCTCCCTCTTTTCTCCTTCCTTTTCTTCTTCTTTCTCTTCTTCTTTCTTTCTCTCTTTCTCGCTTTGGAGAATAAATCTCCCGTAGGCTTTTTAAGCCTTGTCTCCCAATGTACACATCTTTAAATGATAATACACACTTTAAATGACTCGGTGACTTTAATTCGAGTCAAACGGTCCTAATTTATTTCGGAACCCAAATAGACCCCAAGTACAGTCATTTCGACTTTCTCGACCCTTTCGAAAACGATGGTACCCTCATAATTTCCATTCGACACACTTTCTAACAACTCTAAATTTTGACCTCAATTTCCAATTTTAATTAATTCCCAATAAAATATTATTTATTTCTCCCAAAATAAATAAATTACTGTTCCGAAAGTCTTTGGGTTGTTACACACACCAACAAAAAAATGTTGGTGGTCCACCTGGGTTTCACCAAAACCCACAAAGGCAATATCGCCCTCCCATACAAAGCCACCATCCTTAATACCATCAACAACACCATCCATCATCCTTTGTCCATCATGGAGGACCATCGAACTCAAATTATCAAATTGTCTCAGTTCCATCTACCTCTTATGAGCATTCTCCACCACTCAGTTCTAACCGAGAGTTGGCTCCCCAACCACCTTATTCCCCCCCCCCCCCCCCCCCGCCCTCCCCCCCCCCCCACCTCAACCATCCACCTCCTCTCTCGAGAATCTTCTCACTCAATTTATCATGACTCAACAACAATAACCACAGACTCAAACCATCCAAAGGCTTGAGTAACGTCTCAACCAGTTTGAGTTTGAGCGAGAGAAAGGTCATTTTTTGAGGCAACCCATTACTAACCCTAAGGGGAATGGCAAAGAGTTGGATTATGAGGTCGTATCCTCTTCAAATCCACCCATATACCAATCGGACATGAAAGCAGTGAGTACTCTAAGATCCGAAAAATAGGTTGACAATGGTGTTGATGCTCCCTATAATATGCAAATCTTGCCCACCCATAATTTCCCATTAGAAAGTCTCCCTAAGGTTCCTCCACCCACCAAATATATAGAAAAGAATGAGTCTAAACCTAATGAGTCAACCAATGTCTATGTGCCCAAATCACCATTTCCTTATAAGTTGGCTCTGACAAAGAAAGCCCAGCAATTTGATGAAATCAAGCAAGTTTTTCAGAATGTTCACATTAACATTCATTTCCTCACCGCGATTCAACAAGTTCCCTCTTATGCCAAATTCTTATAGTACTTGTGCACTATCAAGCGACGGACGAATGTACCTCCTGATGCCTTCGTCATCGAGCAAGGCATGCCCCTTATCCATGAGTACGGTGTTATGAAATACAAAGACCCCGGTCGTCCTACTGTCTCTTCCATGCTAGGAGATAAGTTCACAACTTGAGATTTTCTTTATCTTAGGGAAAGTGTAAATTTATTATCTTACTCCCTCTACCTTGAGTTAGGTTTACAAAATATGAAACCTACACAGGTTACTCTTCAACTTGTCGACCATTCCATAAAACTGCCTAAAGGAATAGTTGAAGATGTTTTGGTGAAACTTTCTGACTTTTACTACCCTGTGGTTTTCATCATGTTAGACACTCTAGGTCCTGACCCAACTAATATTCCTATCATATTGGGTCACCCATTTTTGGCCACTACAAATGCCATCATCAATTGTCGTGATGGGTCTATGAATCTTTCTTTTGGAATTATGACCGTTGAGGTCAATATCTTCCACCTCATGCAACAAAAGGCCGACATTGATTATATTAATGAGGTGTGTGTAATTGACTCCTGGGTCCAAAATATCTTGGATCAAACATACCACTAATATCCTATCCACCAATGGTTGGCTCACTTTGGGTCCGACTTTGATATTGATTCCTCCCTCTATGAAGTTAATGCCTTGTTAGATTCTACACCACTGATGGACACTTCCACTTGGGCCAGTCCTTTTGAGTCTCTCTCTATCGATACCCTTCCTTTTATGGATGACCCAGTTAACCCATGCCACGATATTTCCTCGGACTCTGTTTCTGCATTTGAGTTTGATGCCTTTCCTAAGTCACTACCTAGTTTGGAGCTTAATCCATTACCTTTCAAGTTAAAATATGCTTTCTTAGGCCCAAACCAATATCACCCTATCATAATTGCTTCTGACTTGACCCCAGATCAAGAAGAAAAATTGGTCCACACTCTCACTAAATATAGCACTGCTATAGGGTGGACCATTTCAGACAATCACGGTGTGAACCCCAATGTTTGTAGCCATCACATTCATTTTTAGGAAAGTTCCAAGACTTCTCGTGAGCCATAATGTATACTCAATCCTTCTATCAAAAAAGTTGTGAGGGATGAAATTTTAAAATTGCTTGATGACGATATTATTTACCCCATATCAGATAGCCAATGGGTCAGTCCCATTCATGTAGTGCCTAAAAAGTCTGGCATCACCGTCGTCAAAAATAGTGTCAATAAGCTTGTGCCCACACATATACGAACTGGTTGGCATGTTTGTATTGATTACAAAAATCTTAATGTTGTCACTCGAAAATACCATTTCCCTCTCCCATACATTGACCAAATGCTTGAACGCTTAGCAGGCAATCCTTACTACTGCTTCCTCGACGGATATTCAGGATACAACCAAATACCCATTGCCCCTAAAGACCAAGAGAAGACTACCTTTACTTGTCCCTTTGGCATATTTTCGTACTCTCGTATGCCTTTTGGCCTTTGCAATCCACCTGCGACCTTTCAAAGGTGTGTGACTAGTATTTTTAGTGACATGGTAGAACGTTTTCTCGAAGTCTTCATGGATAATTTTTCCGTCTTTGGTTCATTATTTGAATAATGGTTGTCTCACCTCACTATGGTCCTTCAACGATGTCAAGAAAAGAAGTTGGTCCTAAATTGGAAAAAATGCCATTTCATGGTAAAAAGGTGTATTATTTTAGGTCACGTTGTCTCTAACTCTGGTATTGGGTAGATAAAGCGAAAATTGACTTGATTTCCACGCTTCCCATTCCTATGCCTATTAAAGACATTCGCTCCTTCTTAGTACATGCGTCTATCAGTGCTTCATTAAGGAATTTTCTAAAATCTCTCGACCAAAGATGTCCCATTTGTATTTAACGACGCATGTATCGTAGATTTTAAGCGCCTAAAAATTGATCTCACTTTCGTTCCTATTATGCAACCTCCCAATTCATCTCACTCCTTTGAGCTCATGTGTGATGCATCTAATTTTTCACTTGGTGTCCTGCTTGGCCATAGGGTTGACAAGTACGCCCACGTCATCTATTATGCTAGTAAAACCCTTCATGATGCTCAACTTAACTACACGACCACTGAAAAGGAGTTATTGGCGATAGTGTTTGCTCTTAATAAGTTTTAGTCATATTTCATAGGTTCCCATGTCATCGTCTATGTAAGAGAGCAGTCTAATTTGGGGAAATATCGGGTTGTAGCACGTGTTTGACTTAAGCAACTTCTGTTGTGCCTACGTATTCCCTATACTCGGAATCAAAGTCTACGTAGTTTGCGGATTCATACTATTCACCGAAAAACTCATTGTGGTGGTTTTTCGAAGAGGTGGGAGGTGTTGAAACTCATATCAAAACTCTTCTCTACAACTTTTTTCTAAAACTCTCTCTAAAAACTCATGAGATAAGAAATCACTCTTCTCTCCCAAGAAGATATCCCTCAACTGTATGGGGGTGAGGCTTATTTATAGCAAAACCAACCCAAGTGGGTCGCCACATGTCAAATAACCTCTGGGGACATATGTCTTATTTTAAGTGGCATGTGTCCCATAACATATGTCAAACTTTTTAATCACTAGAATATTACCTGGTTAATACGTAAATAATACACAAATACGCGTGATATGTCTGATGCACATAATAATACTCCATTCGCATAAACACATGGACTTTTATCAATTTTAATCATCTCTATCCTCATTTAATAATTTAATGAGAGGCTTATCATTAAGCCCCTCATACATTTGCCCCCTCGTACATATAGTTGATATATTGATGCATGTCTAAAATATATCGATTTTATGTACGAAACACCGTTAGTCGGCTTTGATATGTTCGATCAACCATTGAATCATGGGTAATAATCTCGTACATCATTTAATCTGGATGATGCACTTTTACCTCATATCTCACATTTTATGATATACTGCAATCTCATATTTCACATCTTAGTTACATGATATACATCAATCTCATATTTCATATCTTAAATCTCAATTATATTTAGGCTTTGATCTCATAGGTTATTCCGAAGGACCTCATTTATCATTCTTTTCATATAAATGATATACTATGAGTGTTGCCCCCATTCCTATGTAAATTAACATGCACCCACGATTTTATTGTGGTTGTTTGTAACTCTGCTTTTGGTAAAAAGTATTATCATGGACACATAATAAATACTTCATTGTTATCTTTCATCATTCTCAACCAAGCTTGGTGGAAGTATTATTATAGTTTCATCGTTCTCTTTCAATCTTTTAGTCCATGCACATGTTTTTCACTCGTTTTAATCACAATGAGATTTCTTGTGCATGTACGTATTATTGACTCGCCCAACTTACCACTTTTTGAGGTTTTTTGCAAACTCGCACCTAGGAGTTAACTTAATAATGAAAACATACTTGTTAAGTATTTTTACAAGCTCCACCATTAGAGGTGACTTAACAATGACAATACACTTGTTTAAGGTTTTTCGCAAACTCCACCGTTAGAGGTGACTTAACAATGAAAACACACTTTGTTAAGATTTTCTTCCACCGTTAGAGGTGAATTAATAATGAAAATACACGTGTTAAAATGTTTCGCAAAATCCACCGTTATAGGTGACTTAACAATGAAAACACATTTTGTTAAGAATTTTTTTCCACCGTTAGAGGTGACTTAACAATGAAAATATACGTATTAAGATTTTTCGTAAACTCCACCTATAACGGTGACTTAACAATGAAAACACTTGTTAATATTCTTCGTAAAATCCATCTATGATGGTGACTTAACAATGAAAACACTTGTCAAGATGTTTCGTAAACTCGACCTATAACGGTGACTTAACAATGAAAACACTTGTTAAGATTTTTCGTAAACTCCACCTATAATGGTGACTTAGCAGTGAAAAAACTTGTTAAGATTTTTCATAAACTCCACCTATAACGGTGCTATAAAACCATATGAATGCGGTGTGTGATAATTGATTAAATAGATTCGCAAGTTTCCAATTAAACCTTATTTAATTAGAGTCCATATTTAAACAAAGTTAAATAAACCCCTAAACATGTAACTATGTGTGTGCGTGTGTCAAACCATAAATAGATAAATCATGCGACACAAGTTTAAGGAAAAAGCCCTACAGGGCAAAACCTTTTATTTCATTATAATAAGTAAATCATAACTTACACGGATTACAATGAAATGTAGTGACACACAAATAGCCGCAATAGTCTGTCGGTGTCGTCAGCAATGAATCCACATGCCGCGAACCCACATGGACCTCAATCTAATTAGCAAAGGAAGAACTGCAGCACTCCTCAATGGAATGCAACCATAAAACTTCGTAGAGACTCCCTCATCAATGACACGCAGCCCTCGGTTGTAGAGATCTCCTCACAAAGATGAACAAAAGCAAAAAGGTGTTCTTGGGTTCCAAAAAGATTCACAAAAATATGGCAAAGATGTGTGAATCAAAACATGAGTCTTGGGACTAAAAAATATGAAGACTTGATGTATTTGGACTCTCAAAAACGTCTCTCAAAGTCTTGAAAAATAACTCCCCCGAAGTTGGTATTTATAGGGAAACAAATGAAGAGTTTTAAAAAATAGAAACTCTGTCGGCGTATAGGTACCCAGAACCGGTTCATGTGTACCACAAACCGGTTCACCCCTGAACCGGTTTGGCCCTCGGTTCGCAGAAAATCGCTGGTTTGGGGACTTAAACACTTAGCATTTTTCCCAAGTCCTTTTTAAGGAATTCTCTCCATTTTCAAAGGGTCATAACTTCTTCAGCGTAGCTCGGATTGAGGTCCCATTTCTTCCAGTAGCTTCATTGCGGTAAGCTCTTCAACATTAAAGTTGACCGGTCATCTGGACGGTGGATGTAAAATTACCAAATTTCCCTTGAACTTCCATATCGTGCCTCCTTTCACATTTTTGACATCTCTTGCGTACCACTTGCATATAGCCCCTAAAATTGTGGAACATGAAGTCGTTAAGGCCGATGTGGGACACATGATGGATATGATGAATGCTTGATTCCCATAATTCGGATTGAGGCCGTCATATGAGATCGAGTAGAGACATACCAAATGTAGTGGCGTACGACATTCAAAACTGTAAGATAACGGACATGACAAAATGTCCTTACAAATTTCCCCCTATGTCTATGCCGGTACATACATAAAAAAATCCGAATTATCAAATAACAAAATTGCCTATACAAATCTACCATTCCATGAACCCAAAACTGGAAAGATACAAATGAATAAGTCTTCATCGTTTGTTCTTCAATTCTTCAGGAATCTCAAATCTTTTCTCATCAAGGTGTGTAACGTATGATCATCAATGAAGTACCTACACACATGAGAAAAAGCAAATACCAAGTGACGTATCGAGTTTGAAATGAGATAAACATAGATACCAATTTATGATGAAAGCAAAAGTTAAATCTCAAAACACCCCAAAAATTCAAACTCCCCCATAATATGATAATTCTTTCTCCCCCTTTTTATGATGTCTCCAAATAGATAAATGAGAAAAATTAATCAAATAAGCAAAATCGGGGTGACACGGTACAGGGCATCAAACAATATGGTAAACGTGCTCTTGCAAGGAGATGCTAAAAAACAAATGCACAAACTATTGTTTATTTTTTAATTTTTCATACAAAAAACATACATTTGAAAAAAGAATATGCTACAAAAATCACACCATGGATTTAGACTCAAACAACCAAGTCATGGAAATGGAATGAATGGGTGTGAACACATTCGATATGTAAATCAACTCAATCAATCATATGTGCACGATGCATATGTGTACCCCTAACGAATGAGCATTAAAAGTATCCTTAGGTGTAAAAGTTTGTTGAATTTAGATGACATCGTCTTATGAAAATCAACAAAACACAGTTAAAGTGATTTCCACACCAATAACGTTCGAAACTATGTAGCGCATTTTTAAGCATATCAAGGACGTGCAAACCCATTTAAATTCTCCAACCAAACTCCCTCATATATATGTTCTTTTATAGGTGTAAAAACTAAATTCTCAAACTTTGGAGAATTGGTGCAAAAACATAATGGCCCATAATTGGCATGAATTTATTTTTATTGCCTTTAAAAAAAATTTGGGATCATTTAAACCTCTTTGGAACCCAAATAATAAAATTCCTCCATTTTTTAGGTCCAATATAAGGGTGACTTAGTATTCGCAAAGGCAAAATGAACCTTTCGCAGCCCTTCCCCATTTTCAAACAAAGCACACAAACTTACAAAACGGTTCTTATATGCACAATTTCCTTATCAAAATTTATCGCGCTTGGTTCGTTTTAAGGACAGTATTGAAGTGAAAACACCCAACCAACATGTGATAAGACAAGCATAATAATCAAACAAATTTGTGCACGTGTGAAACAAAGGAAATCATGAGTCAAACATGTACGAAGTAACACTTAATTACATCTTAATGACTCCAAACATTATAAAGCACATGGATGAATTGACCTATTGTCTCAAAACACTATCAAATCGTCACATGAAAAATAGAATGATGTTGTGACTTGGTCATCCTATGTTCATCCATAAAAGGAGCAAATCAAAAAACAAAAAATCTTTTTGGATTTTCTCAAAATTTTACATAATAAAATCTTTTTGTATTTTTCAAAATTTTTCAAAAAAAATTTAAAACATACAAACATGATACATACTAGAAATAGGAAAATAATATCATCATGAAAAACATCCTATGCTAGTAAACAAGTCAAACCTCAATCGTTAGGTGCGGAGGGGTTTTCCAAAGGTGGTGACAGCTTATGAAAAACCTCCATCAATTCTTGTGAAGTTTTGACTAAAAACTTAACTTGCTCACCTAGATGTGAAAACTCTCTCATGTAGTCTCCGGGAGCATGTAAAGTCTCATGAGTGGGTGCATGTGTTCCAGAAACACGTGTAGAAGAAAAACGTGACATATAACCCAACTTAAAACAAAATTCCTTAAGGTGACCTCTCCTCTTACAATGTGAACAAACATAAATAGGCCTAGGAACACCTCTCTCAAAAACTCTAAGACGCACTCTCCTAATAGGAATGGGATGCCTAGGTGGGTTAGGGTGAGACTCACGTGAATCTAACACTAAAGTGGGAACCAGCTCGGGTGCTAATTGGGAAGTAGAAGCACCGTCATGACTTATTCCTAAATTCTCACCTTTACCCTTAAGAACCACCTTTTCAACCTTCTTAGGTTCATTCTCAAAATTGACTTTCACCTCCCGGGCATGTCCGAGATCACTCTCGAGTTGGGATACACGTGTCGTCAGACTAGATAACGTGTTGGTCAAATCACACTTCTCCTTTCTCAAAACCTCCTTCTCTCTGTCCAAATCTAAAACTCGATGACCTAAATCACGATGATATATCTTAGTTTTCAAGGTCTCGAGGTACAAATCTCTAAGAGCTTTTTGGAGCTCACTTTCATCTCCACTCTCAAACTCGCTCTCATCTCCACTAGAAACACTCGAGTCATCACTGGTGCTCTCATGACCTTTATCAACGTGAGACAAATTAGGTGTGCTCACATGACTCGAAAAAGCTACAAACTTCTCACCACTAGTCTCATTACCCTCACCTTCACTACTATCACTAAGTGTGGCGGGCATGTATACTTTCTTTCCTTTCTTTCTAATCCATGTAGGACACTCAAACGACTTATTCCCCTTACCCCCACATTCAAAACAAGTCACATTCTCAAAATCTTCCTCACACTCCTCATCGGAGTCATTCTCTTTTTCCCTTTCATCGCTTTCTTTGGCCTTTCCTTTCTTTTTATTTTTCTCAAAAAATCTATTTTTGTTGGAAAAATAATTTTTTTTCATGTTGAGAAACTTTTTAAAATTCTTTGCAAACAAGACCATATCATTAAATTCAAAGTCTCCCTCAGAATCGGACTCACAAACTTTTTCATTATTTTTCTTACAATGAGTATTTAAATCAATGCCATTATCTTTAGCCTTAATGGTTTTAGGAAACATGTCAATCTCATAGGTTTGAAGATCTCCTACAAGTTCTTCCAACTTAAGGGATTTCAAAATTCCCAAAGAGTTCAAAACAGTGACTTTAGGAATAAAGCGCTTTGGGAGAGATCTCAAAATCTTTTTAATGACACGCGTGTTATCAATCACCTCACCCAAATTAAAACATGTGTTAACAATGTTCGACAAACGTGCATAAAAATCCTCAAAGCATTCGGACTCAGACATGGTGATAGTCTCAAATTAGGTGGCAAAATTTTGTAATTTTGATTCTTTAACAGCATTCGTACCCTCATGTGTCAATTTCAAAACATCCCAAGCCTCTTTAGACGTGGTGCACGTCATAATTCGACGAAACTCATCGGAGTGACAGCTCCATAAATAGCACTCAGACCACGGGAATTAAAATTGGACAATTTATAATCACCTTCAGTCCATGCTGACACGGGTTTTAGAGAGGTTACGTTATTAACTGTGACCGTAAGAGGAGTCCAACCATTTTCGCAAAGAAACCAAACACGCTCATCAATATATTTTAAAATCGATTTCATACTAGCTTTCCCGTAGGCATAATTAGACCCATCAAAAATAGGCATCTAATTATATAAGTGCTCCATAGGAAAAAATGCGAATTTTCACAAAACTGATTTAAAAAAAATCAATATCACACGATTTTGCGGAAAATAGGAATACGCGATAAATTAGCGTAACCTGTTCTGATACCAATTTGTAAAACCGTATGAATGCGGTGTGTGATAATTGATTAAATAAATTCGCAAGTTTCCAATTAAATCTTATTTAATTAGAGTCCATATTTAAACAAAATTAAATCAACCCCTAAACATGTAACTACGTGTATGCGTGTGTCAAACCATAAATAGATAAATCATACGCCACAAGTTTAAGGAAAAATCCTCATAGGGCAAAACCTTGTATTTCATTATAATAAGTGAATCGCAACTTACACGGGTTACAATGAAATACAGTGACACACGAATACCCGCAGGTGTCGATCGGTGTCATCAGTAATGAATCCACGCGCAGCGAACCCACATGGAACTCAATCCAAATATCAAAGGAAGAATCACAGCACTCCTCAATGGCACGCAACCATAAAACTTCGTAGAGACTCCCTCAGCAATGACACGCGGCCCTCGGTTGCAGAGATCTCCCCACAAAGATGAACAAAAGCAAAAAGGTGTTCTTGGGTTCTAAAAGGATTCACAAAAATATGGCAATGATGTGTGAATCAAAACATGAGTCTTGGGACTCAAAAATATGAAGACTTGATGTATTTGTACTCTTAAAAACGTCTCTCAAAGTCTTGAAAAATAACTCCCCCGAAGTTGGTATTTATAGGGAAACAAACGAAGAGTTTTAAAAAACATAAACTCTGCTAGTGTACAGGTATCCCGAATCGGTTCAGGTGTACCACGAACCGGTTCGCCCCCCGAATCGGTTTGGCTCTCAGTTTGCAGAAAATCGCTGGTTTGGGGACTTAAACACTTAGCATTTTTCCCAATTCCTTTTTAAGGAATTTTCTCCATTTTCAAAGGGCCATAACTTCTTCACCGTAGCTCGAATTGAGGTGTCATTTCTTCCAGTATCATCTTTACGACGAGCTCTTCAAATTTCTAGTTGACCGATACTTCGGACGGTGGCTATAAAATAACCAAATTTCCCTTGAACTTCCATATCGTGCCTCCTTTCATTGTTTTGACTTCTCTTGTGTACCACTTGCATATAGCCCTAAAATCGTGGAACATGAAGTCGTTGAGGCCGATGTGGGACACATGATGGAGATGATGAATGCTTGATTCTCGAAATTCAGATTGAGGCCGTCATATGAGATTGAGTAGAGACGTGCCAAATGTAGCGGTGTACGACATACAAAATTGTAAGATAATGGACATGAAAAAAATGTCCTTACAGTGACTTAACAATGAAAACACTTGTTAATATTTTTCGTAAACTCGTTCTTCTATATCAGTTTTTCAGGATGGGAGCCCATACCTGCCGAATGACAATCGTGCGTGGTCCTTCGTCTGTTTGTATCGATGATCAACTTCTTCGGACGAGTCAAGTCACAACGACCGTGGTTAAACCACTTACCAATTTCATCGAGTTTTTTGGAATATAATACACTTATGAAGAATACTTACCACAATAATCGCAAAGTTATTGTAATATGATGTCATATCTGAAGGATGACTTTGACTTTGTCAATCTCTGAGTGACAACTATTTAATCTGTCTTAACTCTTTGCGAAAGAAGTTGAAGAAGATTTTGTAATGGTCTACTTGGATGTTACTATACTTTAAAGGTTCATCAATCTAACCTTTGCATGTATGATGTCGAAGAAGATTTAGACTACAAGTTACGTTACATCATAATATTCATTTGCCCCCTTTATTTTATTTTATCTGAAGATAAAATAAAATAAAATAAATTACATATATCATTTACAATTCCCACACCAAAAAAAATGAAAGAAACCTAATTATTACATTTCATGGGGTGTATCTCAAACTGTCATGTCTTTGAACAATGACTTTATATTTGTGTTGCTCGATATATGCTCATTCAGAAGCCTCTGCAAAATAATATCTTTCTGACACAATAATATAATATTGCAAATGGTTAGTAAAACTTTGTAGATATCCAAGTACAATTCTCATCATGCCCCCTTTATTTTATTTTATTTGATGTAAAAATAAAAAATAAATAAAGTCCTGGGATATTTGTGTAGTGAATCATAACCACCCATACTCATAGGTGTATCGTGCACAATTTTAAAGTCGTTTAAGCACACATTCATTCAAACTCACGACTGCGTAAAATGTCAAGGTGAATTCTGAATTGTGAAACATACTCAAGATGTTTCGTAATATATTAGTCATGTTTCAACATGGTCTTCGGCTATAAAATAACATTTACAAAATGTTTTATAAAAATGCGGTATTTAGATGAAGGTTCATTACGCTCCTTCCAACTCACTTTTAGCTTTATATTATAGCATAGCATATAGATATATCATGCCAAAGATCATACTAGAAAACCACAATATTTGTATCTCAGGTGACGTGGTTCAACGCGTATACAGGTGATAGAAGGATAAACCATGTTCATATTTATCTAAAATCATTAAATAACACTTGTAAATTTTTTTGAGGTACAATTATATATTATGTTGAAAGAAAACATCCCATAAGCATAATAACCGCATGATGTAATTTATATTTCTCAATAAACATGCAGAAGTATGATTTGAGGAAGCCCAAGAAACAATATATACAATTCACCCAATAAGCGTGATAAACGCATCCATTTTCAATTGTGGAATCCGCACATTTCATTTTGATATTATTCTAGCATTTATTTTATTCAAATCACATGCCATAATAGTATTTATAATTGATAATGAACAACACCCTTATGAATTGACATTAAAAAAAACATGCCTTGACAATTTGAGTATTTTAGAAGAATCTAATTCAATGGTTTATTCATAATCCAATCAACACTTGGAATAATACTGTGGTGTTAAAACTACGAGTAAATATACCTCTTAATATATATAATGTATCAGATTAAATATAAAATAATCTCATTTAATCAATGATATCATAATTATATTTTAACCATTTAACTATTCAATAAATATCTTAGTAACCCTCATTTTTTTAATATACTCATAAATATTTTTTTTAACACAACAAATTCGTTTCAATAGGTGTTATTATCTCGGAGGAAACTCGTAATCCAAAATGGTATGTGGATGCCAACTTCCTTTCGGTTCGACACGTGAGTTTAGGGCGTGCTTTTTTTTAAAACCTGGTCGTGCTAGTTGGGCAACACCTATTCATGAAATGAAAAGCATAAATAAATCCAAAACATGAGGGTTCTCAATCTTTGATGTTGGCTCCCTATTTTGTACCCAAAAGATCTGTCCTTTTTTTCAAAGATTTATCGAATTTCAAAACCCCCATGGTTCGTTCATACTACCAACTGGCATATATCAAAATGTGATGGACCATCTAATCATATACCCCAACCAAAAAAATGAGGGAGCATGTATCCAAACAAAAAATGTGAAGGAGCCCAATAAGAAACGCGAGGGATCTCTATTGGAGTTTGCTCTTGGAATAGCACCCATAGACATCCATGGAAACTCAGGTTGGATTGGAGCTCAGATGTGGTCTGCCGGTATAAGATGCTTCGGATTTCAATTTAAATATGTCCAGTCTTGTCAAGATGGATCGATTTTGTACCCAGTTAATATTCAAGTGGGTTTTTGTATCTGGTGAATTGGAGAAGCAGTGATGATCTCTTACCAGCCCAAGCTACATCGGGTAGAGGTTCTTCGGCATCATCCATCGATTTCTAACCGAGGTCTGCTAGATTTTTCAAGCTCCCACGGTGTTTTGTCAAGGTTTATACCAGTTCGAGTTTCATCGGGTAGAGGTCCCTCACAGAAAGTTCTATCAGTTTTGAAAAATCTCAGGTGAATCCATTGAATGTTGGATCTACACATACACAGGAAGATAGCCACTGGATTTTGAGTCTCTTCGAACGAGTTTCTTCGAATGTTTATTATTGTTCAGTCCGAGCTTCATCGAGGGGAGATTCATTGGAGTAAAGCTTCGTTGGCTTATGTTGAGCTGTGAGGTTCTTCGGAGCAATATTTTAGGGAAATAAAGTCATGTTGGTTGAGCGTGTATGGGACTCCATGTGTATAAAGGTTTAGAAATTAGCTCATCTCAAATTTTACTAATGCTGACGCACATGTAATAGGACATCAAAAAGATTTTTAAAATATGTAAAAGTCTATTATGACAGAGGCTTTCGGCTGTTGTACTAAAGTCATAAAGGGTTGTCTTATTTTCTTACCAATCGGTGACAACTACTCATAGCCCACTAGGTTTTGGCCATTAAATGTGCACGCAAAAGCCTGGCTTTGACACTTATTTGCTATATTTTGTCAGATAACAAGATATTTATTTGATAAATATATTATTCTGCTAATATTTTAATCAGAGTTCTATCATGCAACAGTCTAATCAATTGATGTGCACATAATACATTTGTACCCAATTCGTAATTTGAGGCAGTTTTTACTAGATTTTTTCTTTGGTAGCCATTAACACGTTGCTACTACTTCAGTCATAGGCATTAACACCGTTCTACTACCTCCATCGGTAGGTATTTATCGAGCACAAACGTATTTAAAACTACATTCGATCATGTTCTTTTTTTATATAAATTTTATGTAAAACACCAAATAAAAAATCTCGGGTAAAGATATAAATGTCAAACAATTTTTCATTATACAAGAAATATATTTGTTTTGTGACAGATATCATAACCGATGATCATATATAAAATATCATGGAATTTTGATGCAAGGCATGAGATATTATAAGTACGAAAATTATATACTTATCTGAGATGAAGTTGCATATTTTTTTTTCCATAAATCCTTGAGAAGAAGTTGTGTTGTCAACCTTTTTTCTCCATCTTTGTCCACTTTTCCGAGTGCGAACGAGGCTTTACATAATGAAATCACAAATACCTCCCCAGCAGAGTCGCCAAATGTAAGAGAGTAGTCTAATTTGGGGAAATATCAAATTTTATCACATGTTTGACTTGAGCAGCTTCAGATGCGCCTACGTATCCTCTATACTCGGAATCAAAGTCTGCGTAGTTCGTGGATTCATACTATTCACCGAAAAACTCATTGTGGTGGTTTTTCTGAGAGGTGGGAGGTGTTGAAACTCATCTCAAAACTGTTCTCCAAAACTCTTTTCTAAAACTATCTCTAAAAACTCATAAGAGAAGAAATCACTCTTCTCTCCCAAGAAGATCTCTCTCAAATGTATGGGGGTGAGGCTTATTTATAGCAAAGCCAGCCCAAGTGGGTCGCCACATGTCAAATAACCCATGGTGACACATGTCTTATTTTAAGTGGCATGTGTCCCATAACATATGTCAAACATTTTAATCACTAGAATATTATCTAGTTAATGTGTAAATAATACACAAATACGCGTGATATTCCGACGCGCATAATAATACTCCAGTTGCATAAACACATTGACTTTTATCAATTTTAATCATCTCTAACCTAATTTAATAATTTAATGAGAGGCTTATCATTAAGCCCCTCCTACAGTGTAAACTGGACATGCTGCCTTGAAGCACCTTCTTCACAAGAAGGATTCAAAACCATGATTAATACAGTGGATTCTCTTACAATAAGAGTTTAACCTTGAAATTCACGACAAGAAAGGTTTTGAAAATGTAGTCGCTGACCATCTTTCCCGTATTACTATTACGTCTGACTCTTATCATGTCCCCATCTCTGACTCATTTCTCAATGAATAACTTTTCGCTATCTCCACTTCACCTTGGTATGCTGATATAGTCAATCTCCTCATTACCGACCAACTTCCCAATCATTGGTCGAAATAGGATTGCTCCAAATTCGTGGCGAATATGAAGTTTTACTATTGGGATGACCCGTTCCTATTTAAATATTGAACTAATCAAGTCATTCATTGTTGTGTTCCCTAGGGCGAACAATTAAGTATTTTGTCCTTCTGCAATGATAGTGCCTCTTGTGGCCACTTTGGCTCCAAGAAAACTGCATCCAAAAATTTTCAAAGTGATTTCTATTGGTCATCCCTATTTCGATATGCCCATCACTATTTCCACGCGTGTTCCAAATGCCAATAATGTAGGCGTATATCTCAACGCCATATGATGCCTCTCACATCCATTCTAATTATTGAAATATTTGATGTGTGGGGTATTGATTTTCTGGGACCATTTCCCTCCTCTCATGGTTTCCAATATATTCTACTTGAAATTGACAATGTCTCTAAATGGATTGAAGCCATTAATTGCCTCACCAATGACCATCGCGTTGTGGTCAATTTTCTTAAAGAGCGTGCTTTCACACGTTTTGGGACCCCCAAGGATATTATTAGTGATGGGGGTAAACTTTTTTGTAATCGAGTATTTAAACACCTTGTCAAAAAGTATGGTGGTACCCACAAGGTTGGTCTCTCTTACCACCCTCAGACTAGTAGTCAAGTTGAGGTCTCTAACCGCGAGATCAAGCAAATTCTTGAAAAAACTGTTAATCCTAATAGGAAAGACTGGTCCTTATGCTTGAACGACGCGTTGTGGGCATACTCTATAGCTTATAAGACTCTGATTAGCATGTCTCCTGATCGATTGGTCTTCGACAAGCCTTTCCACCTTCCTATTGAGCTCAAAGATCATGCATATTGGGTCGTCAAAGACTTTAATTTTGATATAGATGAGGCAGGAGTCCATAGGATGCTACAACTTAATGAATTGAAGGAGAGAAGAAATGATGCCTATGATTTGTCCAAGAAGTAAAAGGACAAGATGAAGTGGATCCATGACCAAGGCATCATAATAAAAGAATTCCACCCTGGTCAAAAATTATTGTTATACAATTCTCGTCTTCATCTCTTTCCCAGGAAGCTGAAAACTAGGTGGTCTAGACCCTTCATTATTGAGTCAATTACTCCTTTTGGTTCCATCACTGTTCAAAATCCCAGGATGGTAAAAAATTTCAATTCAAAGGTCAATGCTTAAATCCTTTCTTAGAGTCTCAAATTGAAGAAATTGACCTTGTTGACCCGAACTATGAAGACTGATGATTCAGTTTGGGGGGGGGGGGTGATTATCACCACACATTTTTTTGTCGCCCTGTGCTTTCATAGTTCTTATCCTTAGAGTGATATCCCTTTGATCTGGATGAAGACATTAAACTTAGCACTACCGGGAGGCAGCTCACGATTTCTGAATATGAGTCTCATCTTATTTGGGGGGGGGGGGGGGTCATACCACCAAATTCTTTGCCATGTTTATAGACTTGTATGCATTTTTATCTTTTTACTTATTTAGGTTTATTCTTGGCTTCATCTGATACACTTCATTAGCGGTTGATTCTGGTAATATCTCTCCTCCAATTTGCTCTCAATTTTAAAAATCATTTTATTTAACATCAAGGAAGATGTTTCTTTTTATTTGGGGGATGGGGAATTTTTTTCAAAATCGTACCTCTTTTGAAAAAAATAATTGATTTTTTAAAATTTTCGTGCAGTTTCTTTCAGCTCATTCATTGATGTGAATTTTCTATCATCCATCATTTAATGTCTAGGAATCAAGATAGAGGATTTATCTTTGTATAAATAGCTTATGTAATACATATCAAGGCATTTTGCGCCATGAAATTCTATACTCAACAACATTTGCGCACTTATCACGTTAATACAGTTTAGAGTTGAAGAGTGCTATAATTCTCAAGAAAGCCTTAAGGATCACTAGCAGAGACTTTAGCTTGTGAGATTCATGCCTTTCACCTTTCAGAGAGTTTTTACGCAATCTCTATGACGCACATTGATTCAACTTCTTTTGGGTCTGCACTTAAATCTTTGTATGATCTCATTATTCTTCATTAAAAATTTGGCTTCGTCATTGAGAACGACATCTTTTTCCAGTTGTAAGACATGCATGTCTTGAAATTTGTCCCGATCACTAGATTTTCACCCATTCACTTCACTCATTACATTCCCATGCTCTTCCATTTTCCCACACCATCCATCTTTCATTTTTGAGAAAAATAGTGTTTTTTTAAAATGTAAAATGTCTTCAGAGTTGAGAGTATAAAAGCAAAAAAAGAAAAAAAAGAGTTTGTATTTAGTCCTTGTTAAAAAAAAGACATTTGTGCCTAAAGTGTAGTACACTCTTCTCACACTACCATCATACATCCGTTATATCTCATTATATCCTTTTATTCCCATCTCATTTCCCCCTCACCCATATACATCCATATTTTCTCCTAGGTTTTCGGGCAAATGAAAGACAACGTGGTGAATAACTCGACGTTCTCACTATAGTGATTTACATTATTTCATGAGATCATTTTTTTCTAGAATTTTTGTTCTTTCTTATATGTGTGTGAGACGTTTGAACTTGCTTACATTTACTCACCTCCTCACACACAAGAGCAATCCACTAACCCAAATCTCAAGAGTTCGGTTGACAGAGATACAACTGTGAGATTTTAAAGTTAAAGTGTTGATTCCGAAAAGGAAATCTAGAAATTACTCTCGTGATACTCGACCCGTTTTGACTGATTCACACCACACATGTTGAGTTCTAGGATGTATGTGCCTTCAGTATTTACTTAGATACGCTTTCTACACTTCTAGCTTGTATTTCTCAAAATATTTAACTTACTATGGATTGTGCGATTATTCTACATCTAATAAGAGATTGACTGCCTTTTGCAAATACAGAATTTTATGGGTATATTCCCTTCAAACCCTCACGAGACACAACTCGTCCTGTAGGGCATCCTATAGGTTTAAAGGCTTATTGCACACGTAAAGTGCAATCGCAAGTGCCCACGAAAGTGGTACACTTTTGATTTCTTATCTTTCTTTCTCTCTATCTTTTTTTCTGAGGATTAGCAATGATCTGTTTGGGGGTGGTGTGATAAGCACCCAAAAGTGTTTAAATAATACCCCGAATAGACGATTTTTAATTGCTAATTCTCGATAAAATGGGTCTTATGCACGTAATTGTCTATTTTGCACGCTTGATTGCAGTTGCGGTTTTAAAAGCGTTATTTCGAGGTAAACTGCATCAAGAAATGGCTAAATCCCGATTCCCGTACCTAAACCTAGCCCAGACCAAGCCTAAACCTACCCCGAGCCCTTTGTATACTGAACTTGTACTTTTAATAATTTTAAGATTTTTATTTGAGTCATTTTAATTTTTAGAATTTACTTTATATTTTTATTTAGAGTCTTGTACATATTTTAGGATTTATTTTTGTTGGCTCTTTTTTCTTTAGGTGTTAGTTTTATTTTTTATTTGATCTTTATTTTCAATTTTTTTATTTTTAGTTTTATTTAGCTTTATATTTTAGGATAAATTTATTTTGTCTTTTATTAGAAATTTAATTTCTATTTCTATTTTGTATTTTCTTTACTTTTATTTTATTAGGATTTTAATATTTAGTTTTATTTATTTTAATTTTTAGTTTTGTTTTAGTTAGTTAGTTTTAAGTCTTTTATTAGTTAGAAGTTAATTTTCTAGTTTGATTTGATATTATATTTTCTTTTGTTTCTAGATTTTATTTGGTTAGCATCTTAAATTTTAATTAGATTTTTATTTTTATGTTTTCAGTTTAGTTTTAATTTTTATTCGGCACAAATTAAACACACACACACACACACACATTAAACTCCTACACACTCATACACCGAAACAAAAATCCACTCACACCCAATTATCCCATACACCTCACCACACATGTGACATCCCGCTCAATAAATACTGGGTGATCAGTCCTATACCCAATTAAAATATAATTTACAGTTGGTTCATGCTTAGCATCACTATTAAAAAACATTTTCTTTTTATTATAATCTCCTAATATCCAACTAAGCAGGTGTAATAAAGATTATTCCAAATTTAAAATTTTCATTTTTAAAACATAAACCATTTACCACAATCCATTCACACAATGAATAACACCTGAGTAATATCAATACTTAATTAAATGCAACTCGGATAAAACTCTCCAGTTTAATATCTCAACACAATAAACTACAATAAAACCAAATGTATCAAAAATTGACATAATACATTACCTGATTGGGATTGAATGGAAATACTTAAATCCTCTTGGGAGACATGCCCTAAATAAAATATCAACTACAGAGTATGAATCAATGAATATGAAAGCGTCTAAACAAAATCCAAAACTCCATACTATCCATAGCTCGTCAAAATATTAATCCTCTATGGTTGGCGTCCCTACAACTAGACACATGATATAGGAGATACAAGGGAGAAGAAAATATGCAATAAAACGGGTTAGAGCCCGATGTAAAACTAGTTTAGAAAATAACAAGTGAATAAATGCTATATTCAACAATTATTATTTACATGTTAGATTATCGGACTCTCTCTTGAGATCCTCACCTCTCATATAGAGTGCACACCTAACATACCTCTAAATCATACTAGTTACTATTCCCATGCTAACTAGTTCATATCAGTGCTAACGAACCATTGCCCATATCTTTCCCACGTATTTCTCTCGCAATACAGGCAATAAATATATATCCAATTTCTCTTTAGCATGGATAATCCCTTATTCAATTCAATATAATTAAGTATTCACTAACGTAATTCATTTTAGATTTCATTATCTTTCATGTCTACTTAATTCACATAGTAAACACTATCACAAGTATATATATATATATATACACATTCACTTTATTATATATATATATAATGTTGCACCCCGAGGCTCAACTGCGGTGCATGCATACTCTACTATCACGTCCGGGTACATCTCGTCACTATACAAAGGACTATTGGTTTGGTGTATCCCTCGAACCATAAATATCAAAATACATATATTGGAGGCGAAGATAGTCCTAAGCCTTTGGGATAAGCACATACCTACGCACCTAAATGACCGGTCACATCCTTATTCATAAAAGTGGTGCTCAATCCCTAAGTTTTATATCCCCAGCCACCTCCAAAGGGTGGACTGAGGGTTCCCTAGCTGCTGCACAACATCAGCTATTGACCTCCCCCGGACCACAGTCTTGGCCATGTAGGGGTCGAACATGATGGGGTCGATAGTCGCCACCCTCTCTTTGTGAGCCAGCGATGCTTCTTGACCTGGACATCCTTTCTCGCAAGTCATTAACTGTGCCGAGTCTTTCGAAGGTCGAACCTCTACTTAAACGATAAAAAACTGAACCTCTTTGACAGGCATCGTAGTCTCGTCTTTCACCTTGACCTCGGCTCTGTTGGATAGGGCGTACAGTGTTGTTTGAGACCTCATATGGATCCGAATAGTCAGCTGGAGCGTCCTCTGCCTCTATATCTCCATACGTATCCTCCGGGAAATGGTTTCCTTTCCTCCCCAAGCGTAAATGCCCAGGGTCAGCAATATTCCTTCACCATTGAGAATGAGGTAGGTCTTTTCATGGTTCCTAGGGTGGTACCCTAGCCTCTTGCTATCCCTGAGCAGCCGCCGGAGTAATCATCTTCGGCGAGACCGCATGTGATCTCATCAACATATTCTGGCTGAGTTGAGAAAACTTCTCCTGCATCGCTTGTTGAGTACCGACTAAGGACTTTAAGGTTATTTCCACCTCAGCCATCTCGGAATGGGGTGGCGCTTGGCTGGAACTGGGCCCTCCAACACCAAATAGTGGAGGTGGTAACTCTGGTGCCATGGAAAAAGACTAAACAGCTTGTAAATGAAAACACTAGAGATCTTGATACCTTTAAGGATATCTTTCAATGGTAAAATAACTTCACACGATGGGGGAGGACTGGTGCTCCACCAGAGTCTCCGATGAGTCCAAGCTTCAAGAAGGAAGTGATATAGCTTCTCATTCCCATAGACGACACCAAAATGATGATAATGTAAATATCACCACTAAATGAGGTGTTGATAAGATCAAGCTAGCAATAACAATGGCAGCACAAGAGTAAATATCAAGTAGAAGGATGTGTGGAGAAGAGGAGAAACACAGGTATATAAGTGGTTCAGCCAATTTGGACTACGTCCACTATGAGTGTGTGAGTAAGTTTCACTAGAATTAGGGCATTATGGACTGTAATACAATCTCTCACTTTCTCTCTCTACTGTGTATACAAACAGAGCTTTGGCTAGGGTTTCAATTGTTGATCCTTTTCCAAGGTAGGGAAAGACATGTATTTATAGTGCTTGGGGGGTGTAATTTACCCCGCAAGCATGCCATGAGTATATGTGCATCGAACACATTAATCATAGGTGGACACTTGGCTGTGCCATATGTAATGAATGATGACCAAATATTCCCTCACATGAGGGAAATGATTCGATTCTAAATGATTTAATCACGTGTTCTAAGTCTTTCATGCGTTTGCGTGTGTTCGAACTTGTGACATCATCTGTTGTAACCTCGTCCTAGCTGAGTACGATGTTGGGAAGTCCGATATTTGCTTTGTCATGCCAATCACAAGTACGACCTCAGCCTGAATGATTAGTCGAGGTTAAGTACCAGGTTGGATCCAGTGTTGGCTTGAGCAGAGTGTGATGATGGCAATATATTGAACCCATAAGATACTGCAGACCTCGGTTGTTGCCCAATCGAGGTTGTACAATGTGGGGCCGACCTTGGGAGGACGACCTTTCTAATGGTTGTTGTGTGTTTCCTGGTAACTTGGCTTCTTCCCAGTTGAGGTTGTACAATGTGGACTTGACCTAGAGGAGGACGACCTTTCTAATGGTTGTTGTGTGCTTCCTAGCAACTCGGTTGCGAGGTCAGTCAAGGTTGGTGACTCCAAGTACGAGGGTACACTTTGGGCATATCATCTACTATTTAGAAAAATGAAAAAATATAATTCTCCCTAACTAGACCACCTCAATCTTTCAAACCAAAAGAAAATCCTTCCTTAGGATAGAAAAAAACAATATACATAAAACCCTCTGCCATATTCAGTAAAGCTTTGAAGTTTTGGTCAAAAGTTTTGAAAAACACATAGTATTTGCAACTCGATGAATACTGAACCTCAATCCATGAAACTTATATGTTTGAACTCTTGTGAAAAATTAGGTTGGATTAGTTCATGAATCAATTCAAATGGTTTAGAGAATCGTAATTTATTCACGGTCAAAGTTTTTTCCATCTCTAGGTTAACTGTTAAGAGGTTGAAGATGAACTTTTCAACTAGAAACCTTAACCACGCACAGGAGGGCTCGTGGCCAATCAATTTTTTTTTATTTTTTTGCACTATTTTTATTAAATTTTTCTTGTCAAAATGGTACAAGGTAAGGTAGTGTTTGGTTAATCCTACCTCAAGTTATAGAAAATTAGGGGTTTAGGTTATAAATATTTTCTTATAATTATAAATTGACCCCTCCTGACTTTTGTAAGTTATTAATTTTAAACCCAAATGTTTCCTACATATACCTTGTTAGATTTTGAGTAAAAAATTCTTACACCGAGTTTCAAATTTGACCCTAAGCCTTAGATTTTAAAGGCCCTAAAATATTGACAAATTAGCCCCTAAACTTTAACAAAAATAATTTCCTTAGTTATTTTCACCAAACCAACATTATTATTAATCCCACTAACATATAAAAATATTTGTGTACAGATAATCAAGTACCATACCCTCCTGGTCTCCTCTTTAATGATACTTAAGCCCATCCAATACTACGTACAAGTAGGTTTTACCTTTTAATAGTAATTTAGCGTACTTGTTTTAACTGCTATTGATATCACTATGTAATAACCCTACTTAATTCCTAGTATGTGTAGAAATTGCCATAATAATATGTTAATATGTCTCTAGTTTCTTTTAATTATGATCAATCAGACTAATTTAAACCCTTCTCACCTAATAGCTGATATCATGAAAATCATTATAATGATTGAATCAGTTCACTCTACATATCTATGGATATTATTTATTGAAAGAACCATCAATATTAACTAGGGAGTAGACTTCCATATTATCCCACATAATTTTTCTACTTGGTCTAAGGTCTTAGATGTTTAAGGGTTTGGATTTTAGCTACATATGTATGAATGCCACTTTAATTATGTTCCTAGCCGGTTACTTTTTTCCAAAGGTTTTGGGTTGATTATAATTTGATTATATTGACGACGCCTCACTTATTTCTATACCCATTTGTAACCTGGTAGGTATGGGATTGCCAACTTAAATTCTTTGACTTTCTTATTATAAAAATTGGACCATGTTGTTGTACTAAATAGTAAATTCTATACACACTCCAAGCTTCTATATATGTATAATATGTTATAAAATTGATAAGATTTTCTTAACATATTTGTGCTTATTCATTTTTCCTCCAGATGTTCTAGAAGAAAGAGGATACCCCCCCCCCTTTCTGTGATATACACGGGCCACATGTTTGCATATTTAACTACATGGGTGAAGACTAAAGAAGATGGGAGCAAGGAGTGGCGTTTTTCGATGACTTACTTTATTTTTTAGTTTAAGAATAAAATGTAATTCACCCCTATGGTGGTAGTAGAATGTAACACCCTACACAATTAGACAAACGATGTGGAAATCCCCTATCGTCAAACTACACCGGGAGTCACTAAATAAAATACCATTCTAAACATGTGACAGGTATGAAACATGTAAAATTCATTACACAAGATAAAAATGAAATAAATTCCAATATGAATAATAAATCATGCGAGAATAAAATCCATCACCATGCTAATCCCCAATATATAAAATCAATCTCCCATAATATAAATCCGAATGAAAGATCCAAATATGAATAACTGAATAAAAATTGTGGAACTGAATGGCCCACCAAATCCATAATGTAAAATCTCATAATAAAATGTGACGAAAAGGAAATTACATCTAAACTACTAAGAATCTATGAAACTGTAACACCCCACTTAAAATAATAACGGGTGGCCATCCCTATACTACATTAAATCAGGAGTTTCAGATGGCTCAGTCTCAACACCAACTATCGGTACTAAATAATATACGAATAACTATCCGATATAATATAAGCGAGATGTTAAAATTTAATAAAACATAAAACACACAACAAACCAATTCTATAAACTACTTAACAAAGAAAAGAAAGATGCATATAAGAACTATGACAAATGAAATGCTAGAATAAAATGAAATGAGTAACTACAACCGAATATACCACAAAGAAATAAACCCGAATAAGCTGTCAGGTCACAGCCAGTACAATAACTGAAATGGAATAAGTATAAACATTCATAAATATCCCTTAGGTGTAAATCCGATATGCAACATGATTTCCTACCTAGATTTTTAAAGAAGTGGGAAGCGGCTACATTCTACATCATGCACCTATCACGGCTCCCAAGACTCTGGATAGAACGTCATCCGACATCCATGCGATAGGACACCTGTAGTAATATATATATATATATATATATATATATATATATGCAGGATAGAAAAGTAAACGGATCAGAGCCCGAGTTGTGAAAATTTTTAGCAAGTGTGTTAACCGTGCATAATAAATATCAATGCACTTATTTCATAATTAAAGCGGAATCGCACTCTCGTGAAACCCCGACTCACCTCTCATCTAACGGCGCGCACCTATTCGCGTCCGGAAATTTTAGTAAAATTACCCCACCTATAAGGACAACCTAACTAAACATGGGCATAGCCTATACCCCCAATACATGCCGTCCTAGCATACCCAAGAATCCAACCCTTTCTAATCATACTTGATTAATTGCAAACATATATGCCATACTAGGCTTAATGGATTCCGGTTTATAATTTATTCAATTATAATTCTTAATACGTTAACCATATACATTTGGTTTTAATCATATTATTTAATTACTAAATAACATGCATACAAATTATTATTGACAAAAATTCTCTCCAATCTCAACACTGCACTACGTTTCGTGCGTGGGGTGTCTCGCAAAGCGAAATCCAAATAAAGAACCACCCCGTTACACTACTCCTTGACAATGTCGATCCTAGAGATCCATTATGCCATACACACAATATTATACTACTATAACTACTAAATTTAGGTTACAATATAAAGACAACTTAAAATCTCCAATAATATCCTTGGGATGATGTAACCAAATATTCCTTAAATGCGATACATCAACCCCCATCAATCTAGTACATCATAGTCATCCAAGATGTACTCAGATTCCATATCCTTTCACCTATATGATAAATAAATATATATATATATATATATATATAGGCATTTATTCTAACCATATATATATATATACAAGCATCCATTCCCATAGCCAAGTGTACATACTACATATGATGTACAATGGTCGTACACATAATATACCCAGCTATATATATCGCCGATAAAACTGCACCATGTTATCATCTTCCAGGGCATTACTCACATACCATCCTGGGGACCACGGTCGGTCTCAATATCACCGACATCGGGGCCATACACACACACACGACGTCCCGGGAAGCTGTCATAGCTCCTAACCGGTCAATGAGACGAGACATACCCACCACGCCTCACCCCGAAAATATAAATCACATAATAACACACTGGACGACTATGACCTGGGGACTATCCACACCCTGCTCCTTGAGCCAGGATGCTCACCCTCTGCGCGGAAACTTCCCAATGACAGCATGAATGGTGTATGCTTAACCATATAAGTATATATATCATTCACATGCACAATATATATACATCCATATGATTACATCATATGATAAAACATTAAACCATCCCATACGGTTTAGATATTCGTACCATGTATATCCACAACATAAATATATCCATATATTCATATCTATACAGATATACATATATCCACATATCCACACACACACACACACACACACATATATATATATATATATATATATAAACTCGACTATAGGTATACATAATCCTCAGTATACAAGCCGTCACCACAAACTCATTTAATTTACCTCGATATGTGAATATAATCCCTCACTTGAAGTATATTCATCCAATTTTCCTATGATGAATAGTCTCCCAAACAACATATGTATATATATATATATATCCAACATTAGGGTTATCACCCAGAGTTTAGTGTAGGAAACCAGTACTACACATACCATCTATATCCGAGAGCACATTGATGAATCTAGTAATAATTTCGACTATTTCTATACACATAACTAATAGTCTATAAGCCTCAAGCTCATACATTCATCAAATAATCCCATTACTTAGGGAAAATACCCGTTGTAAATCACACACCGATAAACAACATCTACCCCAATTAGATTTACACACTCTACTCTAGTTGGTAATATGATCCCATCGCTCTCGATTTCGACTACGGTTCAATCACTCCTATGAATCCCCTAGTCTAAAACCTTTCTGATTTATTCCTTGAATTTATCATTACAAAGGATATGCGACCACTCTCTTTCATCGGTCCCCAAATTGTATCTTAAAAATATCCTATCTTTATAAGGATTTGACATAAATTTCGGCCTAGAATTTCACAACATACCCTCGCAACTTTCTCTAAGAGTTATTAACCTCACATCATATCTTAACTTACTTTTGATCTATAATTAGGATTCTCAATCCCAATGGGGATTCCTCATAGTCTCTATACACAACTCCAATGCATACATGTATATATTTTTCCCAAGTTGTTTGAAAAAGTCCCCAAAATCATAATATGTGAGAAACCCCTTATATGTCTCCAAAAGATATCTCTTACATCTTAAGAGAAATCCCCAAATAAATAAACCCAACCAAAAAGGGTTAGAAATCCTTCTAGAGAAAATTCCTCAAAATGCCCTATTTTCGAATCAATTCGGCCCTATTCCGAATCGATTCGGCCAAGCGAATCGATTTCGCCTCCAAGGCGAATCGATTCGGGTCCAAAGACAAGGGCTTCTGTCTCAGGCCAAATCGATTCGCCTTGGGTCCGAATCTATTCGGTCACACAGACCTAGGACTCTGTAATATTTCGAATTGATTCGAAAAGAGGCCGAATCGATTCGGCATGTTAAGCAACCTACGAAATGATCATTTTTCTTCAAAACCTAATTTCCAAAAATCCCAAATCAATAATTTCTAAGTATAAGTTTGTAATCCAATCATGTTTCCAACATCAAAACACATCCTATAATTTCACCTCATCATTTTATACCCCTTAAACCCATGTGTAAACATCAATTTCAAGATTTAAACCCAAAATCTAGGTTTTGATATTTATACCCCAAAACCATTTCTTTAACCCACAAATTATGAAATCAAATACACAAATGACTTATTTAGCAAGATTAAACACTTGCCTCGATTTTGTAGAGGTTGGATCGTCCTCGTGATCGTGGTTGAGCCAGAATCTCCAAGCTTTTCTTCCTCTCTCTCTTCCTTTCTTCGTCTTTCTCTCTTCTTTTCTCTCTTCTTTCTCTTTCTAGGGCTTTTTCTCCCTTTATCTCAAATGAGAAGGCTTGATCCGTAAGCCTCTTAATTACCTTAAAACATAAGTCCCAATTTTAAATGTTAATACACACTTTAAATGACTCGTTTACTCCAATTCGAGTCAAACTGACTTAAAAACATTCCAGAACCGAAATAAAACCCAATGACAGTCATTTTGACTATCTCGACCCTTTCGGGATCGATGGTACACCGAAAATCATCATCCGGAATACTTTGAAATGTTCTCTATTTTTGGGACCTAAATTCTCAAATTTTAAAATTCACCAATTTAATTAAATTTTATTTTCCCAAAAATTTAATTTCTCAGTCTCCAAAGTCACGGGTTGTTACATACTCCCCCCTTACAAAAATTTTGCCCGCAAAATTTAAGATATGCCTAGGACCTCAATCTCATCTAGTCCTTACATTAACCTTACGGATCACTATACCGATCCTTTCTAGTTCTCACGTCGAACCATATAGATTTTAAAGCAACTACCACCCAGGGCGCCCATACACCCCGTACCCGAGCTCCACTCATACAATTATAGTCAGGCTCCATTAGCCTCAAATCGTAATATAACTATCACCAATATAATCTATAACAACATATTAACTATATAAAAGTTTAAAAAATTCCCAATAGTTGAACTCTCCTCAATTCCTGATGCTAGCTACCTTCGTGCGGGGGAGGTCTCGCAAGCGGAATCCAAACAAGGAACCATCCCAATACACTACTGTGTGGCTAGGTCGGGGATTGAGATTAGTTGAACCAGGGTTAAGATTTTATAAAAGATTTTCATACTTTAGATATTGCCCTAAGGCCTATGTAACAATATGATATAATTAAATTGCGTGTCTTTCGACACGCCAAACAAACACCTTATGTTTAGGACACAAGGCCTCAACAAATACAACACTCTAACCAATTCCTAGTTCTCAAAACGAGCACAACTATGAGCTAAATTATCCGCTCAACATAAATCTACCAACTTGAACCTCTCAAGTATAAAAATTCCTCTACATCACATCAACACCTTTCCATTCCCTCATTGGAACACTACAATTACATGCCCTAACCTATCCATAAGACAATAACCTTATAGTCACTACTCAACAAACCTCGACATTTCGCACTTCCGAAACTTAATAGTACAACTTTTTACTATCTCTTTACAAGACGGTCTATTGTCTCAAAAGATGCCATACAAAGGTCGTACTTGCTCATTCCTTCTTGCAAGGAAATTCTATACACCCTAGGGGCTTAGTGGCTAACCGCTCAATATACCTAACTCGCGACGTTGCCAATATCGCACAAAGCGTGACTTAAACCCAAAGGAAGGTGTTCTACCTTATACTTCCATAATCCAATGGTTTCACCCCGTCCTTGAACCTTAACTCGGGGTCCTCTACTTCTTCCAGGACAATCATAATTCCTAACCTATTTCTCCATAGGAGAAATATCTTCCTCAAAATCCTTCCTAATTATTTTGAAGGACAAAGCGCGATTGTGACTACTAAAAACTCCCTCAGTCCTACTCAATGAAACCGAGTCTCCAATTTCTTTCTGCTTCTTCCCAGAAGGAAATACTCCTGATATTGGGATAACTCCACCTACATCACATCGGTAAAAGTCACCAACACCAGGTTTCCTAATAAAGGTTAATGGATTTCTTAATCTAAATCTCCCGAGGACTACACTACATACCTTTCCTCAGACTTACATTACTAAGTCCAAGATTTTCCATTCAAGTAAATTTCCCTTTCTTACTCAACCACCGATAGGTCACCCTGAACCACTCCTAGAGTTATCTTTCTTATTTCTGCTGGAATCGGGAAAAAACAAATACCCCTGATCAAAGCATACCCAAAATCTGTTATGGGTATTGTATCTCTAATCTTGTCCTTTCCTAGACGACATAATCTAGGCGACGTCTTAAACGAAAGAAACTGTTATCAGAATGTCGATTAAGTGCATACACTTCACAGAAGAAGATAAACGCAGTGAACACAATAATCCTAATAGTAGGGCTTTATATCAAGAACGTTAACGGAAGAACACAGAAAACCCGCACAGATCCTAAAGACTCTAGAACCTGATGCTCTGATACCATCTGTAACACCCCGCTTAAAATAATAACGGGTGGCCAGCCCTATAATACATTAAATTAGGAGTTTCAGATGGCTCGGTCTCAACACCAACTGTCGATACTAAATAATATACGACTAACTACCCGATATAATATAAGCGAGATGTTAAAATTTAATAAAACAGACAACAGACAACAAACCAATTCTATAAACTACTTAATAAAGAAAAGAAAGATGCATATAAGAACTATGACAAATGAAATGATAGAATAAAATGAAATGAGTAACTACAACCGAATATACCACAAAGAAATAAACCCGAATACGCGGTCAGGTCACAGCCAGTACAATAACTGAAATGGAATAAGTATAAACATTTATAAATATCCCTTGGGTGTAAACCCGATATACAACATGAATCCTACCTAGATTTATAAAGAAGTGGGAAGCGACTACATTCTACATCCCGCAACAATCCACACCTGTCACGGCTCCCAAGACTCTGGATAGAAGGTCATCCGGCATCCATGCGGTAGGACACCTGTAGTAATATATATATATATATATACATTCAGGAGAGAAAAGTAAACGGGTCAGATCCCGAGTTGTGAAAATATCTAGCAAGTGTGTTAACCGTGCATAATAAATATCAATGCACTTATTTCATAATTAAAGTGAAATCGCACTCTCGTGAAACCCCAACTCACCTCTCATCTAACGGCGCGCACCTATTCGCGTTGTGAAATTTTAGTTGAATTACCCCACCTGTAAGGACAACCTAACTAAACATGGTCATAGCCTATACCCCCGATACCTGCCGTCCTAGCATACCCAAGGATCCAACCCTTTCTAATCATACTTGATTAATTTCAAACATATATGCCATACTAGGCTTAATGGATTCCGGTTTATAATTTATTCAATTATAATTCTTAATACGTTAAATATATACATTTGGGTTTAATCATATGATTTAATTACTAAATAACAAGCATACAAATTATTATTGACAAAAATTCTCTCCAATCTCAACAGTGCACTACGTTTCGTGCGTGGGGTGTCTCACAAAGCGAAATTCAAATAAGGAACCACCCCGTTACACTACTCCTTGACAATGTCGATCCTAGAGATCCATTATGCCATACACACAATATTATACTACTACAACTACTAAATTTAGGTTACAATATAAAAACAACTTAAAATCTCCAATAATATCCTGGGGATGATGTAACCGAAATATTCCTTAAATGCGATACATCAACCCCCATCAATCTAGTACATCATAATCATCCAAGATGTACTCCATAAAGATTCCATATCCTTTCACCTATAGGATATATATAAATATATATAGGCATTTATGCTAACCATATATATATACAATCATCCATTCCCAAAGCCAAGTGTACATACTACATATGATGTACAATGGCCATACACATAATATACCCGGCTATATATATCGCCAATAAAACTGCACCATGCTATCATCTTCCAGGGCATTACTCACATACCATCCTGGGGACCACGGTCGGTCTCAATATCATCGACATCGGGGCCATACACACAAACACACACACACACACACACACGATGTCCCGGGAAGAAGTCATATCTCCTAACTGGTCAATGAGACGAGACATACCCACCACGCCTCACCCCGAAAATATAAATCACATAATAACACACTGGACGACTATAACCTGGGGACTATCCATACCCTAATCGTTGAGCCAGGATGCTCACCCTCTGCGCGAAAACTTCCCAATGATAGCATGAGCGGGGTATGCTTAATCACATAAGTATATATATCATTCACATGCACAATATATATACATCCATATGATTACATCACATGATAAAACATTAAACCATCACATACGGTTTAGATATTCGTACCATGTATATCCACAACATAAATATATCCATATATTCATATCTATACAGATATACATATATCCACATATCCACACACACACACATACACACACACACACACATATATATATATATATATATATATATATATATATAAACTCGACTATAGGTATACATAATCCTCAATATACAAGCCGTCACCACAAACTCATTTAATTTACCTCGATATGTAAATATAATCCCTCAGTTGAAGTATATTCATCCATTTTTCCTATGATGAATAGTCTCCCAAACAACATATGTATATATATATCCAACATTAGGGTTATGATCCAGAGTTTAGTGTAGGAAACCAGCACTACACATACCATCTATATCCGAGAGCGAATTGATGAATCTAGTAATAATTTCGACTATTGGTATACACATAACTAATAGTCTATAAGCCTCAAACTCAATCTTACATTCATCAAATAATCCCATTACTTAGGGAAAATACCCATTGTAAATCACACGCCGATAAACAACATCCCCCAATTAGATTTACACACTCTACTCTAGTTGGTAATATGATCCCATCGCTCTCGATTTCGACTACGGTTCAATTACTCTTATGAATCCCCTAGTCTAAAACCTTTCTGATTTATTCCTTGAATTTATCATTACAAAGGATATGCGACCACTCTCTTTCATCGGTCCCCAAATTGTATCTTAATAATATCCTATCTTTATAAGGATTTGACATAAATGTCGGCCTAGAATTTCACAACATACCCTCGCAACTCTCTCTAAGAGTTCTTAACCTCACATCATATCTAAACTTACTTTTGATCTATAATTAGGATTCTCAATCCCAATGTGGATTCCTCATAGTCTCTATACACAACTCCAATGCATACATGTATATATTTTTCCCAAGTTGTTTGAAAAAGTCCCCAAAATCATAATATGTGAGAAACCCCTTATATGTCTCCAAAACATATCTCTTACATCTTAAGAGAAAGCCCCATATAAATAAACCCAACCAAAAAGGGTTAGAAATCCTTCTAGAGAAAATTCCTCAAAATGCCCTATTTCCGAATCGATTTGGCCCTATTCCGAATCAATTCGGTCTAGTGAATCGATTCGGCCTCCAAGGCGAATCGATTCGGGTCCAAAGACATGGGCTTCTATCTCAGGCCGAATCGATTCACCTTGGGTCTGAATCGATTCGGTCACATAGACCAGGGACTCTAAAACATTCCGAATCGATTCGGAAAGAGGCCGAATCGATTCGGCCTGTTCAGCAGGCTACGAAATGGTCATTTTTCTACAAAACCTAATTTCCCAAAATCCCAAATCAACAGTTTCTAAGTATAAGTTTGTAATCCAATCATGTTTCCAACATCAAAACACATCCTATAATTTCACCTCATCATTTTATACCCCTTAAACCCATGTGTAAACATCAATTTCAAGATTTAAACCCAAAATCTAAGTTTTGATATTTATACCCAAAAACCATTTCTTTAACCCACAAATTATGAAATCAAATACACAAATGACTTATTTAGCAAGATTAAACACTTGCCTCGATTTTGTAGAGGTTGGATCGTCCTCGTGATCGTGGTTGGGCCGGAATCTCCAAGTTTTTCTTCCTTTCTCTCTTCCTTTCTTCTTCTTTCTCTCTTCTTTTCTCTTTTCTTTCTCTTTCTAGGGCTTTTTCTCTCTTTCTCTCAAATTAGAAGGCTTGATCTGTAAGCCTCTTAATTCCCTTAAAACATAAGTCCCAATTTTAATTGTTAATACACACTTGAAATGACTCGTTTACTCCAATTCGAGTCAAACTGACTTAAAAACATTTCGGAACCGAAATAAAACCCAATGACAGTCATTTTTACTATCTCAACCCTTCCGGGATCGATGGTACACTCAAAATCATCATCCGGAATACTTTGAAATGTTCTCTATTTTTGGGACCTCAATTCCCAAATTTTAAAATTCTCCAATTTAATTAAATTTTCTTTTCCCAAAAATTTAATTTCTTAGTCTCCAAAGTCACGGGTTGTTACAGAATCCAGCTGCTCTTATAAAAGATATCCAATAATTCCTATGCAACAACTCCAGCGCTAAACCTGAAATGTTAGTCAATGCAATGGGTTAGAGCCCACCGCATGAATCTAAGCTACTCTCGCCAATTAGGGACTGTGAACCCAGACAATAGCATTAAATATATAAATATCACAATAGAATACTTTAAATTAAACGAGATATGAATTCTATTATTTAATTTTCGATGGCTCCTTTATTAATTTAATCAATTTAATCAAATTTATTATTTTTCTCATTTTATTATTATCAATTGCGGTGCTCCGCTCTCGTATTTAAGTCTTACATTATCTCAATTATGGGACTTTCACTAGATTTCCATCATTTTATTCGCGGGACTCCCGCATTCACTCTTACATCATATTAGTTGTGGGACTCCCATAAGTTTTACACCACACCCATTTCCCTTACTATGGCCAGTCAGCTTGGTTCACTGTCAGCTCTGCACACACTCGTGAGGTTCCACCCAAGACACATCACTATATCCCGTCAGCCAGCACATACTCGTGACGCCAACTCACACCCATGACGCTATAGCCAATTGACCCGTTTAACTATCAGCCCTGCACATACTCGCTCCACAAGTTCATTTTAATACCCATTTAATATCTTAGGCATTAATTCTCAATTTCTTATTTTCTCAGCATCTCAATTTATCTTTATATTATTTTAGCCCCACTATATTCTAGAGCACAAACCTCAAATCTACCCCTAGTCCCATACCTATAGGTCTCCAAAACACAACCGCGTCCTATCCTATTTTGTAGGATAAATTTCTATAGTAAATTTCTCCCCAGTCTCACGTCAAGGCTAACCAAATCAACGGAACGACACAAAAATTTGCCCACCCCGGAATATCCCATTCGTTAAAATCTACACTAACTCGTCCCATACCTAGAAAGTGTTATCTACAACTAAGGCCTACCTACTAGTCCCATACCTAGCAAGTATTCCTAAAAATTTAGGTGAGAGCATACTACTCGAAATCCTGTCATCCCCACAATGTCGAATGTAATTAGAAATAATTAGTTGTACGATCTTAGTGATCAACGCATGTACAATTTCTTATATAACCAGAATTAATCTCAATGTAATTTATTCAATTCTATCCTCGTAATTAACACTAATATTTTTATTCAACAATTTTAATCTTCACATCATGCAATTTATGAAGCATATAACAATAATTTTTCACATTCCAATTTATCAATAATATCACAAATTTTACATGCGGTCATAATTAATCTTAACTTAATTCGTTCAAGTCGTTAGGGCTAACAATTTTTGACGTGATAATCCGTTTATGGTAATAACCCGAAATGACCCGAACATGACATGAGTAGCTTGCATAGATTTAAGAGTACCCAAAACTTATACTTAAATCAAAGTCAATGCAACCCGAAAATGACACGACTAACCCGAATTTCCACCCCTACAAGTCGTTGGCATAAATTACCCAATTTATTTTACATGACAATTTTAATTTCAATCAACATGTGAGTTTATGGCACACCAAATCAAACCTACATAATACTTATGTGAATTCCCAAGTCTTGTTTTCGTATAAAAATACAATTTCTATTATTTTTACATGCAAGACTACACCTATACTACCCAAAATCCAGCATCTACCCTAAGCACACAAGGGTTATAAGTATGGAATAAGATTAGGATTTTCAAGAAAATAGTTCCAAATTAGTTTTCACTTTTTCTAATTAGGTTGCTAACTTATTTTAAGAAAAACACTTGAATTAAGGTTTAGGCGACACTTATAATGCATAATACTAAAGAGAGAGAATAGAAGAATTCAGGCCTGCTGTAAAATTTGCCTTAACTTTTTGCCTTATAACTTAATTCTATTTTTTTCCTTAACTTTAATTCATTGCTTTATTAGTTGATAAGCACCCAAAAGTGTAAATTTTATACCCTGAATAGACGTATTTTAGTTATTAATTCTCGGCAAATTGGGTCTTATGCGCTGAAATATTTATTTTGTAGGTCGAATGCATGTTGCAGAGTTCAAATGCTTAAATCAAGGAAATTGCAACAAAGAATGGACCTAAACCCTTACCTAAAGCACTGTCCTCGCCTAAACCCACACCGAACCCCGTGTGTGTGTTGTGTTTGTATTTTTACTTTTTTAGATTTTTATTTGATTCATTTTTATTTTTAGATTTACTTAGAATTTTTTAGCATTTATTTTCTATTTTTCTATTTCTTTATTTCGATTTTGATTTTCATTAGTTTTTAATTTTTAATCTTTTTTTTATTAGGATTGGTTTTTATGAATTTATTTTCTAGTTTTATTAGATTTTATCTTTCTTTAGTTATATTATATTAGGATTATATTTTTTTAGTCATAATAAATTTTTTTTTTATTATTTTGTGTCTTTTATATTTTTTATTTAGGATTTTAGTTTTTTTAGTTTTATTAGATTGTTAATTTCTATTTCTTTTTATTTAGAGTCTATTTAGTTTAATAGGTTTATTATTTTATTTTTATTTTCTTTTAGTTTGATTTTTATCTATTTTTTATTTAGGATTCTTTTTGGTTTAGTCTTGTTATTTTTATTTTTAGATTATTTATTTTAGGGTACAAACACACACACACACACATATCCTACACCCTACACTCATATACACCTAAAAAAGCACTCACCCCCACACTATTATCATACACCTCCACCACACCACAACACACCCACTTCATCTTCAGCCTACACATTTCTCTCTCTTACTCCATTAAAATAACAACACCCATCTTCTCACTCTCTCACCTCACACCCACCAATCAAACCACCACCATTAACTATACCCCCTACCCCCACACCATAAGCCTATCACCTGCATCCAATTGGTGATAGACTTATAACCCGACACTTATAACCCGATTACATCCATGAACCCACCTCCATCCAAACCCGTGGGAGACTTGCCAACCCAAAATCGGACCTGCCATATCCAAAACCAACGAAACCCGCAACTCCAAACCCTTTTCAAACCCATGCAAAACCCAAAACCCATTTTCCTACCCGACCACCCATTTCAAAACCAACAAATCCATACCCATTTCTCTAAATGCAAAGCCAAAATCTTGGCTGCCAAATTCAAAGCCAAAAACAAAAGACCAATGTCAAAGGCCACATGTTTTAAAACCATTTACCCCATATACCCATATTACCCCCAAATTATCCCCACTCTCTCATCACCTCACCATCCACATGCTCTCATACCCTTATTACCTAAATAAACCTCTCACACCTCATGCACAATTACCTTACCCAATTTTCCCCTAGCTCCATGTTTGCCATGTATAAATTGAATACCAGTGTCATTTGACAGGGATCTCCAAATTAGTTTTTAATCTTTGCGTGATAAAATTCTCCCCACTCCTATGTATAGAGTATTTTTATTTTTAGCAAATATATCAATATAGAGGTGTGTGGTGAAATTTATCTCTAGGATGAATTCCACTCCACCCATCTATAGTGGATTTTTACATTTTTAGCAAATATTTCAAAATAGAGTGATGTCGTTGAATTCATCCCTCTTGGATGTAAATTCTAATCCATTCCTTTACGGTAAGTATTTGCATTTTTAGCAAATTTCTCAATATAAATTAATGATTAAGAATTTATATCCTTGGATGAGTTCTAATGTACAATTTTATAATAATAGGATTTGTATTTTTAGCAAATCTCTTTCATTAATTAAGTGTCCATTATGAATTCATCCATTATCCATTGTATATATTATAGTTTGATTTTATTTTTTTATTTAAAAAAAATACATTAGTAAGGGATTGTAATTGAGAATTTTGGTTGTAATTTAAGATTCCATTCCAATTCAAGGCTTATATGGGTTTGATCCATTCCTATTTAATTTCTCTTGATTTAATCCTCACATGCTCTTATTGTTTACTTTTATTTTTGGATGATGATTATTGTGGGATAATCTCCCATTCATGGGATGAATTTTGAAGCCCTCATGTGTCCAATTTAGTTAGTTTGCTTTTCAGCACAATTTTGTTTATCTCATTTTTCTCTTAATACAATTAGTACTTTAAAAATTAGTATAGTTAGTTAATTAATATCCCCTTTAAAATTCATAAAAAAATAAAAAAAGCTAAAATAGAAAAATCATTAAAATAATAATAATATGCAAATCAATTACACATGTCTTCATATATTTTATGTTTCATCCTTAGAGTTAGATTGATACTCCTTTACTTACCCTATGCATATTTTGAGCTTATTTATAGGTTCAAGGGAATTTTAAAGGAAAAGGAATTGCCCAACGACAAAATACACACAAGATGCACATTTTCTTCTCTTGTACATTCGTACAAAAATGTAGGGTATGACAAGTTAGAATCAGAACGTGTTCTAAAAAAATAATATGCTTGGTTAGATTCCTATATGAGGAAATTTTCATAAGAATATTCTTTATTTTTATTTTTCATAACTTCTTTATCTATTCATATAATAAATTAGTTTTGCAGTAGGAATGCATATGATTCCCTACTATTTAGTCTAAACATCGTACCTAACAATTGATGGGATACTACAGTTTAAGAGGAGTCCTTTATATGCCTTAGTGTAATGATTAGGACAATTGATGAAGAATGGCTTGACTCTAACAATGATGTGAAATGGTTGGTCTTGACAAATCATATTTTTGGAGAAGCCCAAGTCTTAAGAAAAATGCGTGACTATGTGGATGATCATATTATTTTACAAGAGGCGGTCGATCTTGATTTGGCTGATGCACAACCACCTCATCGACTTCATCCTGAAGTTACTTCAAATAGTGAACTCATCAGAATTTCATCAGATTTCAGTGATTCTACAGAAGATGACCCTTCCGAATCAAATAATTTCTCTATTACTCTAGACACCGATCCTTTGAAAACAGATACCGCAGTTCCCAATTAGGAAAATGCAAATAAGAATGTCCCTCCTAGTGTAAAATAAGTGAATGACACTGCACTTGAACTAATGGATTGATTTGTATAATTAAATACAAACACAGAAATCCATTTTTTTTATCAAACTTTAATCTTTGATTAAATTAGGTTTCATATAATAAGTGTTTCAATCATAATAGTTAAATTACGCCTGAAATTGACACAGTAATTGGGGAAAAATCCATAAAAGGGCAAAACCTTTATTCATCACTATTGTACATTTTAACATACAATCGACTTATAATTACTTAGAGAATCTAAGTTGGACTCTTAGAGTCTTCAAAACCTTCAATAGAATACGACTCAGTCTAGATTCATCTATAGGTAGCGATGTACCCTCGATATCCACCGATCTACCTTCTTCCTTCTTCAGCAGTGAACCCTCAGTTCACAAGTCAGCAGTAGATATTCCTCCCCATAAGGTTTTTTTAAATAGATATAAACAATAGGGCTTCACAAAGATTAACAAATTACATGGGGGATGTAAAGATTATGAATTAAAAAGTGTTTTGTGAAACAAAATATGAAAAAAATTGGCAAAGATAGGTTGTTTTAATTTTTTTCCAAAGTCCCATGAAAAATATTTCAAAATAGGTATTATATGTATGACTAAAAAACCAAAGTGGTGGCTCGTTCGAACGAGAATCAAGCTCGTTCGAACGAAAATAAGCTTGCGTTTGAACGAGTAAGCATCTCGCTTTAACGAAAAGGCAATGTCATTCTAATCTTACATGGAACGAGCTTCTAATGAGAAAGTCATGTCAGGCAGTGCCAACCTCGTTCGAAGTTCATTAGATGGGACTTCTATTGAAATCACATTTTCATTCGAACGTGATAGTATCTCATTTGAACGAGGCCTAAAAAAAAATATTATTTAAATGTATTTCAAAAAGGCAACCTCGATTTTATAAAAAATAGCATCCCAAATACGATTTACAAAATCTATGAACACTCATAGTTTTATACCTTCTTGAGATGTAGAGGTGTCTTCGATCTTGGAGATGTTGGATTCGGTTCGACGAGTCAGTTTGTAATGGGATATGTCAAAATAAAAATTAAAGCCTATGATAAAGTATTTTCTCTTACAAATTGTTAGGAAGAATTTTTGGTGCTAAGTATTTTGTATCGTTGTTTGAAAATCCCTTCTAATTAACAATTTCCTTCAATTACCTACAAAGATATCACAAAACTAGTATGGAGTTAAGTAAGGGTATCAATCAAACTCCACGGGGGCTTCATTTCATCCCTTGAAATGGGAGATTAGCCCTCCATAATGGGACTCCAAGACATAAAATAAATTAACGAGTTCATATGAGTATGAAAGAAGAGATTAAAACAATCAATATATAACGCAAAATCTATTTTGATGCTTCAAATTTTTTTTCACTCTTTTCTCTCGCTAAACTAATAAATTTCTCTCTGCAATTTTTTTTATCCTTAGCACTCTACTTGCTTCGCCCATGTCCCACTAATGAATGAGAGTGTCTTCCTTTTGTAAGAATCCTGAGAGGTATAATGCATGAGGGTATTTGAGGAAAATGGGGGTAAAATGGTTCAGAACATGTGATTTTTATTTTGGGAAAATAGCAGATGCTTGGGATGTGGAAAAAAATGAACTTGCATGGATTAGGGAATAAAGATTGGGTCAAAGGTATTAGTGTTGGAAGGGGATTTTTTTTTTGTTTTTTTTATTTTGTTTATTTTGGGGTCTGACTTGGGAAATACGATTTGGGTTTATTGGGGTCTTGGTTTGTGGATATGGTATTCAAATCGTGGAAGTTGGGTCTACAAGGTTTTGGAGGTTTGGAGGTGACGGGTCTGAAGAGGGTAGCATCCGAGTACGGCAGGTGAGGATCTAGGTTTAGAGATTTAGTGGTATGCAATAGACCCCGATTGGATCGTGGGTCTACCTGGGTTCGGGTTTTTGGGTTTTGGGGGCTCCTGAGTTAATGGGGTTTTGTATGGCGGGTTATTAGCCGGAGGAGCTCAGTTTTGTGGGAATAAAGGTCGAAGGGCAGCGGACGGAATGGGGTTAGGTCTGGTGGGTTATTAGCCCGTGGGAGCTCTTGGACAGGGGTAAAGTTCAGTCCCATTACAGATGGGATACTCAGAGGGTTCACCATTTTTGGCAAGGATTTCCAACTTCCCAACCCCTACCAAATTTAAACCTCTAGTGGTGTCTCCCAAGTATGGTGGAAGTACCAACCTTGTGCATCATATTGAAATGTATCATTCTACTGTAGACATTTATGCAATATCTGATAAGATGAGGTGTCGATATTTCTACAGCCCTCTAACGGGGGTAGCGTATATCTGGTTCACTTCTCTTCCTAAAAATTCAATTGAGAATTTTAAATATTTGGCCAAGCGATTCATTCATAACTTCTGTTTTGGGGTAAGACTACAGAAGAAGACGACATGTAAATCAAGGGAAGAGTGAAAGCCTCGGAGACTATATCGCGAGGTTCAATAAGGAAAAGTTAAAGGTAGAGGACTATGAAGATAGTATAGCCATAACAGCCCTCATCGGAGGACTTCAGAAGGGAAAGCTACTCTGGAAGCTTGCTGAAGACCCTCTTAAGTCTATGATCGAGATGTTGGAAATAGCTGGAAAGATAATAAACGCAAAGGAAGCAATGACTGCAAAATATGAGGATGAGAATGGAAGTAGAAGTGGGAAGTTCTAGAAGAAAACAGATGGAAAGAAAAGGGTTGTGGATGACAAGTTTGCAAACTATGCCCCTTTAACTATGAGCTATGAATACATCCTCAACGAGATAAAGAATGACAAGTCTTTGAGATGGAAAGAGAAGCTGAAGGCTCCTCCACATAAGAGAAGTAAGAATTTATGGTGCGAGTTCCATCAATATCATGGCCATCTAACTGACAATTATTTCGCCCTGAAGGACAAGATTGAAAAAATGATGAAGTCTGAAAAGTTGAGAAGGTATGTGGATACAAGGGCTTCAAAGAATGGTTGAGCTGACCACAGAAAGAAAAGAAATGATAAATTCTGAGAAAACACCCCTGTCAGGAAAGATGATGCCTCCGATGATAATGACGATGACCCTGACCTCCCACCACTAAAGGACGATGATGTCCCAATAAAGAAAGTCAACATGATCTCTTTTGGTGTGAGCACTATCTGCGGAGGACTAGGAGGTGGTGGTGCAGAGGTAGCTGATCGCAAGGCTCATGTGGCAGAGTCCAAAGCAGTGACCAAAGCCAAGGTTATGAACTTAGCTTCAAGAGAGGTTAAACTTGAGAAAATAAAGAAGGTAAACATGTACACACTCATAGTCGGCTTCTCGCAACTTGATTTCAAGGGTATCTTAGCTCCCTATGATAACCCTCTAGTCATCACCACAAGGATTCATGGATGTGAAGTGATAAGCACCCAAAACAGTACAATTTATACCCCAAATAGCGTACTTTAGTTGCTAATTCTCAGCAATACGGGTCTTATGTGCTTAAATATTTATTTTGTAAGTCGAATGCACGTTGCGGTGTTCAAATGTGTATTTCAAGGCAATTGTGCATTTTATGGAGTTAAATACCCTTGTCATGTACCCTAACCTAAACCTAGCCTAAACCTACCCCAAAGCCCATGTGTGTTTTATTTGTGTCATTTTATTATTTTTTAGATTTTTAGTTTAAGTCATTTCTATTTTTAGGATTTATTTTAGAGTTATTTAGTATTTTCTAGGTTTTTTTTCTCTTTTTCTATTTTATTATTATTATTTTATTTTATTTTGATTTTTATCAGTTTTTAGTTTTATTAGGATTAGTTTTTAGAAGTTTATTTTTAGTTTATTAGATTTTATATTTTATATTTAGGACTTTAGTTTTAATTTAGATTTTAAGTTTTTTATTTCTTTTATTTTAGTTTAGTTTTTATATAGCTTAGGATTTTATTTTATTTTTTTTTAGTTTTAATATTTTTTATTATTTTTAGTTTGTTTTATTTTTTAGATTTTATTTTTTTAATTGAGTCATTAAATTTTATTAGGTTTTTATTTTATTTTATTAATTAGTTAGTGTCATTTTTAGTTGGGTTCAAATTAAACACACACACAACCCCCTTATCCTACACTCCCTCACCCTCACCCACACAATCACCCCCATCCATCTTCTTCCCCAACAACTCACTCTATCTCCTCTCTCACAACCATCATCATCCAAACACCTGCCCCTTACCCTCTCCGGACTACCCCGCCGGTAGCTATGGCCTACCACCATCCAACCGCTGGCGATACCTCGTCCCTCAACCCCATTATGCGAAATCCCTCTCTCTCCCCTCCGACCACCTCTCCGTTCCCCTCTCCCCCTCCGACGCCAGCGGACATACCCAGCCCGCCTTACCCCGACTCCACGACCTCAAACCCGTGAGCTCCAGACAAGCCACGATACCAGTCGCAGCCCCTGCGACCACCTGCTCCCACCGGACCCGCCAACCCGTATTCCATCTGGATAGATCTTCGACGATAACCCGCCGGCTGCTACCTCTCTCTCTCTCCTGAACCGAAACTGCGCCGACGACATCTTGGCCCAGCTACAAACTCCAAAGTCCAAACCCATTTTCCTTTTCAATCCATCTTTTCCAAACCATTTATCCCACCCACGACTTTTCCACCTGCATAAACCAAACAAAGAAATGCCAAAAAAGCCCCATGTGCCAAATTAAACCCACGTTTACCCTTTTACCCATATTACCCCCAACTAACCCTTATTCCATTAAAACCAATTTACCCAAATACCCTTAAAAATCCCCAACTACTAATTCTAACCCAACTTCCCAAAAATTCCCCTAAACCTCTCATTCCCAAATCAGATTTTATTCCTCACCTCACCCACATGACCTCACACACCATTCTCATGCACACCCAAGTCAATTCCCAAATTAACCCCCCATGCTCCATGCCTTGTATTTAAAGAGAGTTGAAGACCAAAAACTCATCATCAAATAATCTAGAGCTTTTAGATAGGAATTTTAGAGAGAGAATTGTAGAGAAAATTATCCTTTGTAAATAGTTTTTCCTTTTTTTATTTTAGATATTTGTGAGATTAAATATTGTAAGAGAGTTAATTGAGTGAATAATTAATTTCAAAGCATTTGGATGCTCAATTGGATGGATTGTATGCTTCAATTTGGAAGAGTAGAGTTCAACTTTCTCAAAGAGATTTGGTTTTCTTGTTCTATTCTCTTTTCTTTTATTTTAGTATCCTTGATTATTAATTTGTCATGTTTAATATCATGTTAGCCTAAATCCCCTTTCAAGGGGTGGGGTAAAACCATTATTTGATGTTATTTTGTTTTTATTAGTTTAATTACTTGAAAAGTCCCTTCGAATGTTAATTTTGATCCCTCACCCTTAGATTTACGCCTCGAAAGAAGGTAAATGATTTTCGAGAGAAAATCAAAATTCTAGTGATAATACCCATTTTAGATTCGAACCAGAGATAGGGGTTTCTTAAGTGGGGTATTATCACTTGAATTTCAACTCTAAATTTATTTTATAAGTTGTACATAAATTCTAATTGATCGATCCTAGCGGGTGATTAATTAAAAGAAGTGTGAATCTATGTTTCTAGAGTTATGGGGTGTTAAACTTAACTTTCTAAAAGATTACTATTCTAATTATACTTGCAACGAGAGTTGGTTTGTAATTTTGATATTAATTTGGGAGTATTCAAATAATTAAATTAATTAATTAGAATAACTAAAATTTGTGGTGTAATCCCACTTCTTGATTATTCTCACAATTATTTACCTCACTTTATCTTTTATTTTAGTGTTAGACTTTATTTTTCATTTTAGTAAATTTCTAGTTAGTTCTTATCATATCACACTTAGTTTAGTTTAGTTTAAGACCTCACCTCACCCTATTGTTTTAATATTTGAAAAAGATAAAAAAAGTAGAAAAGTGAAAAAGCACAAAAAGAAAATAAAAAGTGAATTACATTTGAATTTGTCTATAGCTTACTCCCTAGAAAGTGTATTGATACCCTGACTTACCTCTACACTTGAGTTATTATATTTTGTAAGTATTTGAGGATTTTTGACTAACTTGGCTTTCATCAACAACGACTTACACCCAAAAGTAAAGTTATCATTTTGTAGGTACATAAGGATTTTGACTAACTTGGCTTCAAACAACGACACGCAAAAAGAAAGTTATCAAATGATTTAAGCAAGTTATCATGAAGTTCAGAGGATCCTTGTGGATGGTGGAATTTTTGTAGACGTTATGTTTTAGCCCTATTTCAAGAGCTTGGGTCTCAGTCGAGCAAGGCTTACCCCTTATAATCAACCCTTAATTGGATTTAGCAGGGAGAAGGTCCATCCATTGGGAATGTATGATATGGATATGATAATGGGAGATGAATGGCCTAAGAGGTTGACCAGAAAAATCAATTTCTTTATGATGGATGAAAATGTCTTCTCAGCCTACAACCTCATCATGGGACGAGTGGCCCTCAGGGAATTTGACGCCGTACCTTCAACGGTCCACCAGATGCTAAAATTCCCGACTCTTTATGGAGTAGGGGAAGTGCAAGGGGATCAAACATCAGCACGTGAATCCTACTTTGACTCTCTAGAAGAGAGAGAGGCTCATAAGCGGGCAAACAATCACTTACAACATTGACACCCTTGATCCCAAAGACGAAACAAAGCTCAAAAAGGGAGAGGCTTAGGAGGAGGTAGAATCCATCATCCTCAATGAGGAAGATCCAGAAAAAATCATCCAAGTCAATAAAGCACTTAAGCTTGAGATCAAGGAGGAGCTAGTGAAGTTGTTAAGGAAGAGACAGAGTATCTTTGCCTGGAGCCATGCAGACATGTCAGGTATTGATCCTGAAATTATGTGTCATAATCTCAATGTTGTAGAGGATGACAAGACCATTAATTAGAGAAGAAGGATATACTCAAGAGAGAAGTACGAAGTCATCAGAGATGAGGTTAGAAATCTTGAAGAGACCGAGTTTATTAAATAAGTTATATACCTTGAGTGGTTGTCTAATGCTGCCATGGTGCCTAAATCTAATGGCAAGTGAAGGATGTGTGTAGACTTCACCGATTTAAACCCAAATGACAGTTTTCCCCTGCCTCCTATAGATCATATGGTGGATTCCATGATCTCATGAGCTTCATGGATGCATATTTCGGGTATAATCAGATCTTTGTGGACTTGGCTGACTCAGAGAAGTTACAGACAAGGGGACCTATTGCTATAAGGTCATGCCCTTCGGACTGAAGAATGCATGGGCTACTTATTAACATCTTGTAAATAAGATGTTCGAGGATCAGATAGTCAAAACCATGGAAGTCTATGTTGATGACATGCTGACGAAGAGTCTGAGGGCCGACACTCATGTGGGCGACCTCCAAAGAACTTTTAATACCATGGGAAAATATAGAATAAAGCTCAACCCATCCAAGTGTGTCTATGGGGTCAGTGCTGGAATGTTTTTGGGCTTCATTTTCAATCAAAGGGGTATAAAGGCCAACCCTAAGAAGATCAAGGCTTTATTGGAAATGAAGACACCCAGAACCATCAAAAACATTCAGAGGCTTATCGGACGAGTGGATGCACTTAACAGGTTTGTCTCTAAAGCTACAGATAAATTTCTTCCTTTTTTTTAAAGTTATTAGAAAATCCTTTGAATGGAATGAGGAATGTAACAAAGCTTTCAAAGAGCTTAAGTCCTACCTCGGATCCCCTCTACTTTTATCTCGACCTATTAGCGGTGAGAAGTGGTATGTATATTTATCTATCTTAGAGTAAGCCATTATTTCTTTAATAGTAAGAGAAGAGGATCACGTGCAGAGACAAGTCTATTTCAATAGCAAGGAACTCCAAGGGTTTGAGCAGAAGTACCCTAGGATGGAAAAATTAGCCTATACTTTGATACATGCGTCTTGGAAAATGAAGCCATACTTCCAAGCTCATGCCATGATCATCCTCACCGATTCCCCACTCAGACAGGTCCTCCATAAGACTGAGAAGTCAGAAAGGTTAACGATCGAGGAAATTAAGTTGGGGGAGTACGATATTGTTTATCAACATAGGATTGCCATAAAGGGATAGTCATTCACAGATTTTATGGTCGAGTTTACCTGGGATGAGGACGAGGTTGAAAAGAGTCATGAGGTAGATGATCCAGTAGAGAGAAACATCGACCGAAATTCGGATGAGATTGAGACAAGTAAATCCAGATAAAGAATAGTTGAGAATGAAGAAGATAGATACCTCTTCAAGAAGGGGACCCTATCATAGGTAAACTTCTCTTCAAATGAAACCATCTGGAACCTCTTCGTTGATTGGTTATCCTGTGAAAACGGAAGTGGAGCAGCGTTGATAATGTCGGCACCAAATGGTACAGATATTGAGTATGCGCTGAGGTTCAAATTTAAAGCCTCCAATAATGAGTTAGAGTATGAGGCATTAATAGTAGGTCTATCTTTGGAAAAATTCCTCGGTGTCGGCCAGTACCTAGTCCAGAGTGACTCAAGATTGGTCGTGAACCAAATTTTGGGGATAAATGAAGACAAAGATGAAAGGATGGCCAGATATCTGACGAGGGTGAGATTGATGCTAGGAAACTTTAAGGAAGTAAAGATGAAGAGGATACCATGGATAAACAACAACCGAGCTGATGCACTCACGAGGTTAGCCTCAACAAGAAGAACAAACATAAGGAGAGCAGTACCAGTTGAGATTCTACTCAAGTCGACCATCGAAGAGGAAGAGGTTGCTAGACTTTGCCTACATATAAGTATGGGTGCCTCGTGGATAGATCATCTTATCAGATACATCAGTGAGGGAGAGCTGCTAGAGTCAAAGTTAGAAGGAAGAAAGCTGAGGTTCAGAGATGCTAAATTCTCCATTATGGGAGATGTATTGTACAAGAAGGGATTTCTACTCCCTCTTCTAAAATACGTTCATCCTTCAGAGGTTACATACATGTTACAAGATTTTCATGAGGGATCTTGTTTAACCCACATTAGAGGAAGGTCATTGGCTAAAAAGATAATCACTCTGGGGTACTGGTGGTCGACCTTAGATAAAGATGCGGCTATGTATGTGAAGAAATGTGATAAGTGCCAGAGGTTCTCCATTATCCCCCATCAGCCTCACCAACCTCTGACTTATATCAAATCCCCTTGGCCATTTGCAGTATGGGACATTGATTTGGTAGGACCCTTTCCAAGGGATGTAAACAACTATCGGTACTTAATTATGGCAATTAATTATTTTTCCAAATGGGTAGAGACCGAGCCAATGATCACAATCACTGAGCAGAATACCTTCCAGTCATCTCGAAGAACATAAAATACAGGTATGGCCTTCCAACACCCTCATCTCAGACAATGGAACCCAATTCAAGAATGTTTCCATATAGAAGTACAGTGAAAGAGTAGGGATCAAGCAATTTTTCTCTTCCCCATGGCCGACCCCGAGAAAATGCTCAGATTGAGGTCATAAATCGAATAATCCTTGATGGGATAAAAAAGAAGTTGGAAGAGGACAAAGGAAGATGGATAGAAGAGGTATATGATGTGCTTTGGGCTTATAGGACGACAGTGAGGACACCCATAGGGGAAACTCCATTTATGTTAGCCCATGGCTTAGAGGTTGTCATCCCAACAGAGATAAGGCTTCCCACCCATAGAGTTTAGACATATGACCCTCAGAGGAATGGGGAAGAGAGAAGACTTGATCTTGATTTGATTAAGGAAAGAAGAGAGGATAGAGAGATAAAATAGGCAGCCTATCAGCATAGAACTGCGAGGTTCTACAATCAAAGGATAAAGTCAAGGCCGATAGCTGTGGGAGACCTAGTCTTGAAGAAGACGTGGCAGAAAACCAATAAGCTTCATCCCAATTGGCATGGTCCTTATAGGGTAATTGATGAGGTTGTACCAGGTACCTATCGGCTAGAGAATCTTGAAGGAGAGCCTTTCTCCAACCCTTAGAATGCCGACCACTTGAAAAAATATTACTTATGATGTTACAATTGTTCTATCTTTTTGTAATACATGTATGAACGTATACAGAGAATGTCAATCAGAAAATAGCAAAGTTGTGTTGATGCTTTTATTCCAATGTATATGTATTTAACATCATTCATTTGGTGAAATTACGAGGTGAAACATCATTAACTTGGTGATCTTAAACCTTTAACATCATTTATTTAGTGAAATTATGAGGTGAAACATCACTAACTTGGTGACCTCAGACCTTTAACATCATTCATTTGGTGAAATTATGAGGAAAAACATCGTTAACTTGGTGATCTCAGACCTTTAACACCAGTCATTTGGTGAAATTATGAGGTGAAACATTGTTAACTTAGTGATCTTAGGCCTTTAATATCATTCATTTGGTGAAATTATGAGGTGAAATATCATTAACTTGGTTACCTCAGACCTTTAATTATAAATGTCTATTATTGATTTTATTCCCATCATTCAATTTTTATGATATGGTTGATAAGTGAAACCTCATAGACATAAAAAAGCAAAGCAATAAGTAAAGAAGGTGGAATTTCATTAAACTGAAGCATAAAGATTATATCATTTAAGAAGAAGAAGTTACTAATCATATAAAAAGGGGTTATATAAAAGTTTCACAAAAATGGCAGACATAAATGAGAGACACTCAGAACTCAGTCTATCCAACAGCTGTGGCTGACCCATTAGCAGTAGGGCTGGTTTTCTCAGGGTTTGGATGGCTAACTTCAACCTCATCATCATGAGCACCATCATCAGTCTCAATGACCTCTAGCTGGCTGGTCTCAGCTGGACCACCCTCCTTAACCTCTTGCAAGGCTTTAACAAGCTAAGGATTAGAAAAGTTGAGGCCAATAAAGTCCTCAGTCGATAGACTTTCAGAGATGGCCTATTTTATGGCATCCCATCAGTTGGTCACCTTAATGCCCCTTTTCAGGTACTCAAGGATGAAGCTAACAAACTCATCCAAGGTTTGATACTCCTTGATGATCGTCTCTGAAGAATCCTCCATAGCAACCTTAACATCAACAGAGACTTTTAATTGAAGCCTCTCATCCTTTTCCTTCAGAGCTAAGGCATGGTCTTCCTTGATCTTGGTAATATGGTCATCTCTCTCCTTTAGATATTTCTTCAAGTTAGTAATCTCCCTCTAGAAATTTGCCTCAACCTTCTCAGCATCCTTTCCCTTCTGGATTAAAGGAACCCTCTTCAACGTGTATTCATCCAGATGATGAAGAGAGAGAGGGAACTCTATAAAAAGAAGAATCAGACACATTAGTAATAGTGAGTACCTAAGATCATAGGTAACACAGGTTGCAAATAAATACCTGAATCGCCTTATGGATGGCAAACTCATCCAACAGAGGGACGTCCATTGAGTACAGGAAATATTTATCATCCTCAGTCATTGCACGGCCAAGGGCATCAGAAGCCTGTACACTATTACTGATGAGGTTGTCACTAATATTCAGCTAAGAGAGCCAAGCGGCTAAAGCATTATCTGAGAAAATGGGGATACCATGCTCAGTAGCTTGAGATTTATTAGGCCTTGTATGGGAAGGGTCTACAGGTGCCTTCCTCTTCTTTGAAGTGTCGGCAGGGGCCTTCCCCTTCTTTGCTTGGGTAGGATGGGGTGCGTTCTTGCCACCATGCTTCTTCAATAGATTTGTGATACTTGGTGTAGACATGTTCCAGAGATCGTCTAAAACGCCTTATGGTCTCTTTGCAAAAAGAAAAACCTCAGAGTTATCACCTCAAATACATTAAAGATATGAGACTTAACATAAAAAAAGTTTTATTCTATAGCACTTATGAAGCTCACCCAATCGGCCACCTCCAAGACCTGTCTGAGGTAAATAGTAAGGGGTCATCAAATGCTTATACTTTATGAGATATCCATCTTCGCCCTGACTATAAAGGTCCTCAACACTCTTACAGTTCTCTTGGCTTAGTCCAGGGTCAGTTTTGGTAGAGAAAAAGACCTTATCTCATCTTAGGGGAGTTCTTGGAACAAATGTTCCACAATACTCATTAGGGCCAAAATTCTAATCCCCTGAGGCAAAAAAGAACCAAGGCTTCCAGTTGTGGTTAGAAGTTTGGGTCACTAACAGCATCTTCTTCTCAGACTTCATGTCTATGAGGTGGTAGTATCCAGGATGATTTCTAGAAGACGAGGTTATGTAGCAAGCTAAAAAAACCCTAACTGGAAGGTCGGTGTGATTAACTAACTTCCAAAGGAAGACCCTATAAAAATTTGGGGAAAGCTTAGAGGTAGTAAGATTAATGTAAGAGAGGGAAGCTCAGATAGTGGGGTGAATTGGGAGATAGAAGACAAGCTTAAACATCTACTCATAGACGCAGAACTCTCTTTCATGACCATCGAAGGCCCTCTCATCCTTCAGAGGTTTCTTCAGAGTTACAAAAGAGGGAATAGAATATAGATGTAGGAAGATGAGAAGGTCGTATTCGGTGATGGAGCTCTCAGGTCCATCAACTTTAGAGGTGTCAAATTCACTCCCTTCATCATCATCGTTATCATCAACAGTTTGAGCCTGAGCCTCAGAAGGAGCACTAGGAAAAGCCATTATAGGAACGGCCTCAATTGGACCATAAAAATCTACAGTTGGCTCTAAGACCTCTGTAGATGATGACCTATAAGAGGTGATAGCCTCTCGATGAGATGAGGAGCGAACAAAAACATATGCTGCCTCAGAGACTACACTTCCCTTGGGAGAGCAATCCATATCCTCTTGGAAAGAGTTTACGGAATAAACAGCCTCAGAGGTGGACATAGGGTCTGAAGAAGGTGACTCATACATTGGCATAGGAACCTTAGTAGGCTCATTAGTCTCAGGGTATATAACCTTTGAGGGTGGAGGAAAGATTAGTCTGAGGGGAAAGTCCTCAACCCTTCGACCCTCCTCCTTGGCTAACACTATCCACCTAATCTTTTCAAAAGCCTTCTCAAGCAGAGATGGGAACTCTTCAATAAGTTTATACAAAGGTCTGAGCATTAATCAGACGACACTATACTTGGGGAAGAAAGATCAAAAGACAAACAGGTAAACATCTTATACAACCTACACTAAAGATCAAAGATTGGAAACTGAGAGGTTTCTAGTAAGAACACCAAGAACTTCTATAGGTTATGTCGTCAGAGAAGATGAATGGAGGGTCACTGGAAAGCTTTAAAATGGGGGGTTTTGGCTAAAATAACCTCGTATCATCCTGGAATAGCTCTGAAACACTTAACCATACCAATCATGGCCTAATAACCACCAAATAGTGGTGGTCTTCCTCACCGAAAACAAAAAAAAAAGACCAACCAAAAATTTTGGAATGCTACAAACAAAGCTAGAAAATAGAAAACAAGGAACAAGAAGGTTACCTAAGTAGAGGGGAATGAAAGGGAAAGGTTGACAAACCCAAAATAACCCGAAGAACTGAGAAACGATGAAGTTGTTGGCTATGGAGGTGAGAGAAAGTTCTTGCATCAAGGGAGCTAGGCGGGAGAAATGAGAAGAAGAACGAGAAATAAAAAAAAGGTTTTAAACCTTTTCTAATGATGTGGCTCAATTACCTAGGCATTCATCATTTCCCTAAAAATCCCAAAAGGTGTCGTCATAACTGCTATACCTTGGGGAAATTCTAGTCACTTCAAAGAGTGACATGTTTTCGAATAACCACTCCAAATCTTAAGACACCAAAAATGTCCCTTTATTAACCTAACTCTTATACCCCTCAATCACCTCCTCGCATAGGAGACTAAGGGCTAGGGGTGATTTATATGCCCAAAGTGTACCCTCGTACTTGGAGTCACCAACCTCGATTTGCCTCACAATCGAGTTTCTAGGATGTAAACAACAGCCATTAGAAAGGTCATCCTCCTCAAGGTCGGCTCCACATTGTACAACCTCAGCTGGTAAGCAGTCGAGTTGCCAGGAAACACACAATAGCCATTAGAAATGTCATCCTCCCCAAGGTCGGCTCCATATTCTACAACGTCAGCTGGGAAGCAGTCGAGGTCTGCAGTATCTTATGGGTTCAAGCTATTGCCATCATCATACTCTGCTCAAGTCAACACTGGATCCAACCTCGTACCTAACCTTGGCTAATCGTTTAGGACGAGGTCATACTTATGATTGGCAGGACAAAGCAACTATTGTACTTCCGAATATCGTACTCATCTAGGCTGAGGTTACAATAGATGATGTCACAAGTCCGAACACACGCAAGCACGTGGAAGACTTGGAACACGTGAGCAAATCAACTATAACTGAACCTGATGTGGGAGGGGGTAATGTGTAAATGTTGTGTTTTAAGTTTTAGTCCTTAGTTTGAACTTTTTATATTTATTTGGTATTAAATATGGGGGTTTTCCAAGTTTTGGATGCATTTTTATACATTCATGAATGTTCAGAGGTTAGGATCATAAATTCAAATTAGTTAAGTCTAGAAGTTTGATTTAGTATAAAGTTTGGATTTAGGGGTTAAGTATAAGTCAAGTTATATATGTTTAAAAAGTTCAAGGGGTATTTTTGTAAACTTTAAACTTCATGGTATACTTAGGTAATTAAAAAAAGTTGTAGGTTTGTTGATGTAGTTTCATCTTTGTTATAATGTTTTTGGGTTTGAATAACACATCAAGGAGATAATGGGACTTGTCGGTATGTGTGCATACTTTTTAGCTCGGTTGAAAGGTACAGGTGTTACTATATATATATATATATATATATATATATATATATATATATATATATATATATATATATATATATATATATATATATATATATATAACATTTTGACTTACCCTAAAAAATAAGGATATTGTTATGGATAAAATTAAATAAAAGTGAAAATGTGGAAATGAAATATGTTAGAAAACTATTTTAGGAAAATACAGAGTGCCCATATTTTTGTGTAGGTGGGTAGTGGTACTAGGGTCTATGAATACCAAAAAGCTTGAAATTGAACAAAAATAAACTTTTCTTTATAACAATAATTATTTATGTTACGAAGTAGTAACAATGATTTAATAAAACACTTTTCATTACATAAACAACTTTACAATAATAAAAAAAGACCAAGGCCCACTTGATAGTGATGGTTCTTTGAGATAGGAGAAGTGAGCACTTTAATAAATGAAATAGAGCGAGGAGAGAATAAATTTGTGTCCGTTTGGAATTCTATGCAGTATGACAATGCTATGTTATATCATATATTTTAATGTCCAGTTAAGATTATATTTATAGGGAAACTTTAGGGTTGACGTGTCATTATGCGCCACAAGAATATTCTTTGTGATAAATATGTATGAACATTTTATCCGTTATGATTGTCTCTCACTATATAACAATATTTATCTTTTATTGGTGGGTTACCTAGTGTAGTAGTGCCAAAAAAAGGTGATCTTGTTGTCTAATAGTGGAAAAAGTGTCATTTTGTCTTTTAGTTAAAATATGTGTTTAGCAAGTTTTAAAATATTGCAAGTAACTCTAGAGGTTACTCGACACTTATGACTTTGTTATTTAATTGGGAGCATCCATTTAGGTTTCATTCCATTTTGTTTTTAAAGTATTCATGCGTGTAACCTATGTGGCTTCTCGCCATTTTGTGTGAGTGACTAAGTGGTGTGTATATATGTTAGCGGCCGCTTGGGTTTCTCACAGTACTGTTATCTCTTTCTTATTTTGCTCAATAATTCTTACCATTCACCTTCCAAACCAAAACTCTCAATAGATCCCAATATTTTCTGGTTAATCGAGCTTTAGCAGCCCGGCCAAGGCTTCTTGTTAAGTTAACATGTCAAAGACAAAGGTAATTAACTTGTTAGTATGAAGGTGCTCGTTCACTCCTTATATGATTTCCAAGGAACTATTCATTAATTTCTTTGAGGTTACTGAGTGATTACTCTTGAACAACTTATTGATGAGGTTTTTTCGTGTTATCCGGTAGGGATAGTGAGGGGTTGCTCAGGCACCCATTGTCTTTACCAATGAGGAATTGCTCATTGTAACACCCCACCTAATTAAATACCGGGTGGCCAGGCCCATACCAAATTAAAACAGAATATACAGTTGGCTCATTCTTAGCATCACTATCGAAAACATTTACAACTCACCCAATACCCAATTAAGCTGGTGTTAAAACTTTCCAAATTTTAATTTCAACAAAAACCATTTTTTTGTTTAAGAATAACGCTACACATTTTATTCTACAACAAGAATAACCAAATAGATAACACAAAAGAATTTAAATGCAATTGGAATAAAAATTCCCACATAATAATCCAATACAGTAATCCCAACAATAGTAAATGTATTAAAATGACACGAGTACAAGATTATTTGACTCAGATAGAAAAGAGACAATTGAGTTCCTTTGGGCGACATGCCCTAACAAAAAGAATACTGTGAATCAAATGAAGATATGCGTCTAAGAAATACTCCATAGCTCCATCGCTCGTCATAATCCGCTAAGGTTGGTGTCCCTGTTGTTGGACACCTGATATAGAAGGTACAATAGAAAAGAAAATATGCAAGGAAACGGGTTAGAGCCCGATTGTGAAAATGATTTTTAAAATAGCAAGTATTTAACAAGTACAATAAAGCATTTATTATGTACATGTTAGCATCCAGACTCTCACTTGTTATCCTCACCTCTCATCTAGAGTGCACACTTAACGCTTTCTATTAACCTCTTATTTAATGGCTCCTCTTGACGAGCTTCCATAATATAATTCCATCCCGTATGTCCCATACCATACGTCATATAATTATTCATATACGTTTCTCATTAACATGAATCGTTTCTCATTAATATGAATAATTTCTCATCAATATGAATTAAGCTCTTCAAATCTATAAGAATAACTATTCATTAACTTAGTTCAATTCTTTTTCTCAATTCACCGTTATCTACAATAATCACACAGTAGATGATTTAACCACAATATATCCATTCATTCATTTAATTCATCATATATATATACATATATAATACGGCACCCTGAGTCACAGTTGCGGTGCATACGTTACTCTGCTATCATGTCCCATCATCGCTGGTCGCCGAATAGGAGACAAAATGTTCAGTAAGGATTTCTCGAACCGCAAACATCAACATACAAATTGGAGGCGAACATAGTTCTCGTATCCATGGGTCACGCACATACCTACATTCGCACATTCAGCAAACTTATCAACTCCCTAATAAGTCTTTCATAGACCTATGTTCTTGAGCGACAAATCAAAAATCCCATGGATTCATCAGGATATGACTGCCCTCACGCGCAAACCTCCCCATCGATAGCAAGTAAGCTAGGTACGTCATACACATAAATTATCAATCAATCAAATAGGTATTATAATACCTATAATATACTATCAACAAGGTACTCACGTTACTCTTAGATTATTCCCATACGTAGCATTATATCTCTTTAAATCCCACGTGTTAAAATATCATAACTTTACTTCTTAATTTAATTATCCCCGAGCCTCACTCAATACTCAAGGTTCAAATAGGTTTTTCCTCAACATATATTCAGTAAGAAGTCACTAATACCCTACTGGCCCATATCATCATATCTCCCGAAACTACTATGAATTAAACTCTCCCTTTAATTATGGTTATGAGGCATGTATTAATTTTTGTAGCGATTAATATTGTTTGGGCAAAAGGGTTACTAAAGTTAGCCTATAGCACTGTTATTTACGTAGACTCATCGAGGGGTGTGGGACATCTATATTTTCATGTTATCACGTGGGTTTGATTTTTATCATGGGATTACTTACTTTGGGCATGTCCGAACACGATGTGACTATTGGCGTGGATTGATTTGTGGTATATGAGAGCGTATAGCCAGTATCTCATCTTTAATAAGAGATTAGATGAGTAGACTTTTATTTGAAATGAATAAAACTATAGAGAGGTTATAAACTATTGACTAAGGACCTGAGAAGTTTCGATGACCGACTACTTTAGGTAGTAGTGTATCGAGGGGGTTCCTTCTTTGGATTTCGCTTGGGAGACACCCCACGCATGAAACTAATAACCGTTGGGAGTTGAAATAAGTTAGGTCTTTAGGATATGAGTTTATAACCTTTGCGATAACTATTATAATGAAAGTTGTACGATAGGGTGTATGGGCCCCCTGGATGGTTGGATTGTAGAAGTTTTCAAAATTGTGAAACTGTAAGTAGTTGTGACTTCAGGATTTCTTTGTTTAATAAGTGAGGATCATTTTTCCCTAAATTTTTCACGAGGATGGTATAGGTAAGATTGGTTGAAGTTTAAATTTGATTCAGTTGGAACTATATAGTGAGGCTTGGTGTAACATCAATGGGGATTTTCGTTAATGTACTGTATGGGCGGTACTACTTAGATTTCTTGCGATGTGAGATTTATACTCGGAGATGACCTTACTAGTATGATTTATCTTTCCGATTTTTGGGATGAAATTCTGTTATAGGGGGGAAGTATGTAATACCCCGTAATTTTAATGACTTTTAAAATGGGTTATATTTTAAATTAATGGACTAATTGGATTTTACTATAAATTAATTCATTTGGGTTTTATCCGAATTGTGGATATTAAAATGGATGATTTTTAATATTACATAAATATATTTAGGTAATATATGAATGTGATGATTATTGATATTGCTCTGAGATATTAATTCAGTAATTTGAATTTTTAGTCGGATGCAGTATGGGACGTGTCGGGACTAATTTGTTAAATTGAAAAGGGAGTTTATTTTCTATCGACCTTATAGTCATTTAGACTACGTCATTGCGTCCGGAAGGTTTGAAATAGTCAGAAAAGTCTATTTGGATGTTGAATTTGGGTCTCGGGTCATTTGGAAATGAATAGAGAGCCCAAAAGGTCATTTTAGTCATTTTTATAGGGGTGAATAGTGATTTCGGATTTTGTCCTATTATAAGTATTTGGAGATTAAGTGTATATGGGTTATTCATCTCTTCTACATAAAATAGAGAAGTCATCTTCCTAGAGAGAGTGAAAGGTTGCTTGGGAAGAGAAAAGCTTACTTGGGAAGGAGAAGAACAAAAACCAAAGGTCACCACTACCCACCACCACCGGAAGTTGGCCGGAGAAAGGAGAACCACCTGTGATACACCGCCCCAAAGGATTAGACCATCATTAGAGACAAGTGTTTCATAATGGCAATCTAAGTTTGTATATTGTCCATGTTAGAATAGTTATAGAAAGAGGTGATTTATCATGTTTGGAAGATAATAATGGAGTTTTTAAATGGATTTCTGGAAACTGAAAATATATAGGAATCAAACTCATGTTGCAGGTAGTTAGTAATCCACGAAATAATCATAAATCTGTTTAAAAAATTCTGAAAACCATTGATGTGTTCTTGAAGATATTATGTTGATAATTTTCTAGAAAAAGAGGATATAAACATGCTTTTAATTCAATCTCTTGATGATTCTAGGATGTTTAGATGATTAGACATCATTTATATATGTTGATATATCATGTAGTAAGGATTATAAGTCATTTGGGTTGTTAATATGAAGGTTTCAATGATAAAAAATGGTTAAACCCGTAGTTGAAGAAATGCAGAAAAACTGGGCTTTTACCTGGGAGATCGATCGATCGACCCCCTGCCTTCGATCGATCGACCTCCCCATAATTGTTAAAGATGTTTCTTTTTTAATGTTGATTCTTATACCAAAACTTTTGTAGATCTTTGGTAATTATTAATTGGATATTATGGGACTTAGAGAAGATCAGTAAGTCCTAGATAATATTTGAATTGATTTGTTTGGGATTTAATTGATTAGAATTATGTTAATTAAATTGGAAGAAATTTCGGTTGCTAGATTCATGTGTTGGATTCTAACTTGTATGTTTGAGGATTAAGGATAGGTCCAGTGGGGGAGATTTAATATAACACCTGGGTAGCCTTAGGGTTATAATTTGAACATCAAGGACTGAGTTTAAGCTCATTATTTATTGTGAAAGGACTGAGTGTAGTACAAGAACTTAGTGGTATGACTCCTGGATAGAGAGGGGAGTTCAGACCACATTTGGTTGAGATAGGGGATGAGGTTATCCCGATTGCGTATTTGAAGTTGACGGACCTCCACGACTGACAAAGTTAAGTAGTAGTGTATAGGGGGTTCATTATTTGGATTTCGCTTTTCGAGACGCTCCGCGCATGACCCTTAACGACGACGGGAGTTGAGAGATGTTATAGGATGCGAGGACGTTGATTTTGTTGAGAAGTCATATAGTGTGAATGAAACATTATAGACTATGATCCATGTGATGATGATATTTAATCCTAGTTGATAGAGGATGTATTTATGAGAGATTTGAAACTATCGCTTTTAGCCCTAATTAAAGGGATAGTTTAAATCGTGGTAATTTGAGAGATAAGATGATATGGACTAGTAGGATATTAGTGATTTCTTACTGAATAAAGTGTTGAGGAAAAACCTATTTGAACCTTGAGTAATGAGTGAGGCTCGGGGATAATTGAATTAAAGAAGTAAAGTCATAATATTTTAATACGTAGGATTTGAGAGATATAATGCTACGTATGGGAATAATCTAAGGGTAATGTGAGTACCTTTTTGATAGTATATTATAGGTATGATAATGCCTATTTGATTGATTAATGATTATGTGTATGAAATACCTAGCTTACTTGCTATCGACGGGAGGTTTGCGCATGAGGGCAGTCATATCCTGATGAATCCATGGGATCTTTGATTTGTCGCTCAAGAACATAGGTCTATGAAAGACTTATCGGGGAGTTGACATGTCCGCTAACTGTGGGTACGTAGGTATGTGCGTGACCCATGGATACGAGAACTATGTTTGCCTCCAATTTTTATGTTGATGTTTGTGGTTCGAGAAATACTTACTGAACCTTTTTCTCTCCTATTCGGCGACCAGCGATGATGGGACATAATAGCAGAGTAATTCATTGCACCGCAGCTATGACTCGGGGTGCCGTATTATATATGTGTATATATAATGAATTAAATGAATGTATATAGTGGTTAAATCATCTACTGTGTGATTATTGTAGATAACGGTGAATAGAGAAAGAGAATGGAATTAAGTTAATGAATGTTTATTCATATAGAATTGAACAGCTTAATTCATATTAATGAGAAACGATTCATATTAATGAGAAACGTATATGAATAATTATATGACGTATGGTATGGGACATTCGGAGTTACAATACGGGATGGAATCATATTATGGGAACTAGTGAAGAGGAACCATTAATTAGGAGGTTAAGAGGAAACGTTAAGTGTGCACTCTAGTTGAGAGGTGAGAATAGCAAGTGAGAGTCTGGATGCTAACATTTACATAATATATGCTTTATTGCACTTGTTAAATACTTGATGTTTTAAAAATCATTTTCACAATTGGGCTTTGACCCGTTGGCTTGCATATTTTCTTTTCTATTGTACCTTCTATATCAGGTGTCCAACAACAGGGACGCCAACCTTAGCGGATTATGATGAGCTATGGAGTTATGGAGTATTGCTTAGATGCCTATCTTAATTTGATTCACAGTATTCTTTTAGTTAAGGCATATCGCCCAAAGGAACTCATTTGTCTCTTTTCTATCTGAGTCAAATACTCTTGTACTAGTATCATTTTAAAACATTTATTATTGTTGGAATTATTGTATTGGATTATTATGTGGGAATGTTTATTCCAATTGCATTTAAATTCTTTTGTGTTATCTATTTGGTTATTCGTGTTGTAGAATAAAATGTGTAGCGTTATTCTTAAACAAAAAAATGGTTTTTGTTGAAATTAAAATTTGGAAAGTTTTTAACACCAGCTTAATTGGGTATTGGGTGAGTTGTAAATGTTTTTCGACAGTGATGCTAAGAATGAGCCAACTGTATATTATTTTTTAATTTGGTATGGGACTGGCCACCCGGTATTTAATTAGGTTCAAAGGTTATAAACTCATATCCTAAAGACCTAACTTATTGCGACTCCCAACGGTTATTAGTTTCATGCCTGGGGTGTCTCGCAAAGTGAAATCCAAACAAGGAACCCCTCCAATTACACTACTAGTTAATTTTATCGGTCGTGGAGGTTCTTCAACTTCAAATATGCAATCGGGATAAGCCCATCCCCTCTCTCAATCAAATGTGGTCTAAACTCCCATCTCTATCCAGGAGCCACACCACTCAGCTCTTGTACTACACTCAGTCCTTGCGCAATCATTAATGAGCTTAAACTCAGTCCTTGATGTTCAAATTGTAACCCTAAGGCTACCCAGGTATTATATTAAATCTCCCCTACTAGACCTATCCTTAATCCTCATGCATGAAAATTACAATCCAACACATGAATCTAGCAACCGAAATTCTTTCAATTTAACTATCATCATTCTAATCAATTAAATCCCAATCGAATCAATTCAAATCTTATCTAGGGCTTATTGATCTTCTCTAAGTCCCATAATATCCAATTAACAATCCCCAGTGATCTACAAAAGTTTTGGGTTAAGAACCAACATTAAAAAGAAACAACTTTAACAATCCAGGGGAGGTCGATCGATCGAAGGCAGGGGGTCGATCGATTGATCGCCCAGCTAACAGCCCAGTTTTTCTTCATTTCTTCTACTATGGGTTTAACCATTTTTTATCATTCAAACATTCATATTAACAACACAAATGACTTATAATCCTTACTACATGATATATCAACATATATAAATGATTTCTAATCATCTAAACATCCTAGAATCATCAATAGATTGAAGTAAAAGCATGTATATATCTTCTTTTTCCAGAAAAATTATCAACATAATATCTTCAAGAACACATCAATGGTTTTCAGAATTTCTTCAACAGATTTATGATTATTTCATGGATTAATAACTACCTACAACATGATTTTGATTCCTATATATTTTTAGTGTCCAGAATTCCATTTAAAACTCCATTATTATCTTCCAAACATGATAAATCATCTCTTTTTTATAACTATTCTAACATGGAAAATATACAAACTTAGATTGCAAATATCAAACACTTGCCTCTAATGAAGGTCTGATCCTTTAGTGTAGTATATCACAGGTGGTTCTCCCTTCTCCGGCCAACTTCCGGTGGTGGATGGTAGTGGTGACATTTGGTCTTTTGGTTCTCCTCCTTCCAAGAAAGCTTTTCTCTTCCCAAGCAACCTTTCACTCTCTCTAGGAAGATGACTTCTCTATTTTGTGTAGAAGAGATGAATAACCCACGTACACTTAATCTCCAAATACTTATAATAGGACGAAATCCGAAATCACTATTCATCCCCCTATAAAAATGACTAAAATGCCCTTTTGGGTTGTCTATTTATTTCCAAATGACCCGAGACCCAAATTCAACATCCAAATAGACTTTTCTGACTATTTCAAACCTTCCGGATGCAACGACGCAGTCAAAATGACTATTACGTCGATTGAAAATAAATTTCCTTTTTAATTTAAACAAATTAGTCCCGACACGTCCCATACCGCATCCGACTAAAAATCCAAATTACTGAATTAATATCACACAGCCATATCAATAGCATCACATTCATATATTACCTAAATATCTTTAAGTAATATTCAGAATCATACATTTTTAATATCCACAATTCAGATAAAACCCAAATGAATTAATTAATAATAAAATCTAATTAATCCATTAATTTAAAATATAACCCATTTTAAAAGTAATTAAAATCACGGGGTATTACACTCATGTGTCCCTCCAGAGTGATTTAGGGTTTCTTGAGAAAGCCCATAAATTTATTATGATGTTTGTCGCCCATCCCTTGAGTGTAATACCACGTATTTTAATGCATTAAAAATTAATTGATACTAGTTGTGTGCTTATGTGATAAGTGATGTCATTAATTTAAATTTATATGGTTATATAAGTATATTTGAAATTGAACTTAGAAGATGGTAAAATATTAATTAACTTATTTAACATGACCGTGCATTCTGGGTGACTATGGAATAGTCAGGGACTTAGTATTAAGGGTTTCCTTGTTTAGATTATCTCCTTGGTATCGGGTCGCATCGATTGTGAAGTAGTTCTGTATAATGTCAAGTGGCACCAAATTAATAAATAATTAACTAAATGAAATTCGAACTTGTAATGGCTTATTAATAAAACTTTTAAGTTAGATTGATACTTAATTATCTTATCCTAGTTTGGTTCACCAAATTGATAGAGGCGAGTTTATCTAGAATTGGATTATGGTTGATTTTGTGTTAGATTATATCTATTCATTGTAATCTAAATATAATCATGCCCTAATCTGATTTTTATGATTAGTTAGGTTGATTTTCATAATTAGTCAAATTAAGATGTAATTATGTCAAATTGTATCATATATTGGTTGATTTCTTCACAAACTTCAATTGAAATGGTTAAAGGGTGATTAGAACTTGTTTTATATTGAAAATATAGTAAAAGCCCTCTGATTTGATGAATCAATCCATGAAAACTCTAGGTTTATTGATGAAATTGATAAACTAGGGTTTTTGAAATTAAATCTGAAATTTCCTTTGAATCTTTAATAGAAACTTGATTAATTGTTGTTAGAATTGAGATTTAATCGTATATTTGAAGTGGCTTTATTATAGGGAATGTTTATTGGGGATTAGGTGAAGCTTTTGGAGTCATCAATGGAATTTTAGAAAGTTAAATGGGGCTTTGCGAAGGTGAACCCTGTAACATGGAATTTTTTCAAAAATCTAAAGGCATCGATCGATCGATGATGGGGTCGATAAATTGACCCTATCAGTTTGGTTTGGGGGAATTTTGGTTAGTTTGGGTACACTTTTTGGTTTAATTAATTAATTATGAGCATGAGAATAACATGGATTGAACGGTTAATTATTGCATATTGGTTAAATATTTAATTCTATGAGATGTTGTGAAATTAAATAATAATGTTAAGACGTAGAATCATGTGAATGAGTAGGATCTCTTCTTTTGTATCAATTGCGAAATGCATACCATGTGTGAATGCTAGTGGGTGACGTACTAGGAGGGATTCCATTTTGGGGCACTTGTGACATTGACCGTGAATGATAACTTGGTGATAAATATGGGTTTACCACGGTCATTTTCACCTCGAGTCCTACTGTCAGCATGCCCATATCCCATGGGGGTTTCACAAGGGTTGTCATCATATAGTCTTGGGTATAGTAGGATATATGAATGACAAGAAGACGTAAAGATTTATCCTTATGTTGGTAATGAGATCATAGGTGTGGGATGGTCTAAGCCTATACGTAGTGTTTCACAAGTGATCCCGGAAGGCAATAATGTCGCGCCCCAAACCCGTATCCATACTAATCATTTATTTCATGATAATTAAATAGTAATCTTGAACAAATAAAAATATAATTGATTTTGAAATTTTCTTGTATGATGTATACAATGAACATAATTTTGTTCTCTATATTCGAACATAATTAATCTCAGAGTCATAATTAAGAAAACCTACCCTACTACGATTAACTAGTACCCTTATCAAATTAAACCACTTTATCTCAGTATATCCAATGCATGAGTGTAGTAAAATCATCAGTGTGACAATAATAAAGTTCCCATATTTAAACCCCACCTCTCTCTAACGGTGCAACTCTCCAAATTACCAATCATAAGGTGTCCTAGCTGGCAGTATACAAACCTGAAAATGCAAGCATATGAAACCATAAGTTAAAAAAACTCAGTGAATGTACTACATATCTATATAGTAAAATTACTATACTAACATCTTAATTATATTAACATGTCTTAGCTGTTGATAAGCCATAACATCTCTTGGTTGTTGGCTATAAATAAGCCATAACATCTCTTGGCTATAAATAAGACATAACATCTCTTGGTTGTTGATAAGCCATAACATCTCTTGGTTGTAAATAAGCCATAACATCTCTTGGCTATAAATAAGCCAAAACATCTTTTGGCAGTTGATAAGCCATAACATCTCTTGGCAATAAATAAGTCATAACATCTCTTGGTTGTTGATAAGATATAACATGTCTTGGCTATAAAGAAGCCATAACATCTCTTGGCTGTTGATAAGTCTAACATCTCTTGTCTGTTGATAAGCCATAACATCTCTTGGCTGTTGAAAATCCATAACATCTCTTGGATATAAATAAGCCATAACATCTCTACATAATACATACATATCATCTCCATAATCAACTCAATAACTATACATATCATATCCATATTCAACTCAGTAGGTACCACATATCATATCTATAATCAACTCCATAACCATATCCATATTCAACTCAGAAACACACTTATCATATCCATAGTCAACTCAGTAACTACACGTATCATATCCATATTCAACTCAATAACCACACCTATCATATTACTATTCAACTCAATAACTACACATTTCACATCCATATTCAACTCAGTAAGTACCACATATCATATCTATAATTATATCAGTAATCATATCCATATTTAACTCAGTAACCACACATATCATATCCATATTCAACTCAGTAAGTACCACATATCATATCTATAATCAGCTCAATAACCATATCCATATTCAACTCAGTAACTACACATATCATATCCATATTCAACTCAGTAAGTACCACATATCATATCTATAATCAACTCAGTAACATATACCAACTCAGTAACCACACCTATTATATCTATATTCAACTAAGTAACTATACATATCATATCCATATTCAACTCAGTAAGTACCACATATCATATCCATATTCAACTCCGTAACTATACATATCATATCCATATTCAACTCAGTAAGTACCACATATCATATCTATAATTATCTTAGTAACCATATCCATATTCAACTCAGTAACTACACATATCATGTCCATATTCAACTCAGTAAGTACCACATATCATATATATATATATATATATATATTCAACTCAGTGACCATATCCATATTCAACTCAGTAACCACACGTATCATATCCATAGTCAATTCGGTAACTACACATATCATATCTATATTCAACTCAGTAACCACAGCAATCATATCCATATTCAACTCAGTAACTACACATTTCATATCCATATTCAACTAAATAAGTACACCTATCATATCCATATTAAACTCAGTAACTACACATATCATATCCATATTCAACTCAGTAACCACACATATCATATCCATATTCATCTCAGTGCGTACAACATATCATATCTATAATCATGTATAAATACATCTTACCAATGAGTACACTCACCTTGGTAACTTAATAGGCTTTTTGCTTTGCTTTTGTATGGAACTTGTTCAACTAGTTCTTCTTCCCTTCCTATCATTCTTACAATATTAGTATCATCATAAGAATATCAACAATCTAAGGAATATCTCAAACGTAACTCAATTCATAAGCATCATATGATTATATTCAAATCATTTATCATAAATGAAGTTCCACCCAAATTCATGTTAATATATTTAACATATCCAATTCATAGTCCAAACATACTTTAATTTCTTCTTCATAATCCAATTCTTATCATATTAGGTTCCCAATACGAAAGACTACACATCATTTCAAGTTTCCTACAGCAAGTTATGCCCATTCTTTTACTACATAGCAAATCGGCCCTATAGGCTCCTCTATCATTTAGTCAACTTCCCAGAATTTCCATTATTTTTATTTATCATAAATTTTTATGATATTCCACCCAATCTCAATACACATATTTCATAATTTTGGGGCTACATTTTACACCTCAACTTCAAACTATCAATAAAGAATCATTTCTTGGTATTTTTACATAATTTTCGGTTATGCTATACTTATATGAGTCTATTTTCATCTCCAAATATAATTTCTCAATTCTAATAAGTACATAAAAACTTATTAAGGTTTGAACACAAACGGGTTCTAACTATGCTAATATAAAGGATTTACACCTTCATCTTTCTTTGAACTTGTATCTATCCATACATATACATCAAGGCATGAAAGCTTAGTAAAAAATTGATCATTTCTCTCATTTAAATCATTAATATAAAAAAAAGAAACAATATTTATGGATAGAATTACCTAAGGGATGTTTACGTAATTTCCTATGAATTTTTTCCCAACTTCTTCTCGTCCTCCTCCTCCTACGACTTACAGTTCTCTCTCTTTAGGCTAAAATATCTCATGGATGCATCTGACTGAAGGAATAGGTGATATAGATAGGTTTAAATCTATATAATTTCACCTCTCCTTGGTCCAATCAAAATATAACAAGTGGCGCCATATAAGACAAAATATCATTTAAACGGATGGACAAATTTACCCCTGTTTAGTAATTTTAACATAACTCTTTACTCAAACCTCTGTTTTACACACCGTTTATTGTGTTACAAACTTATATCATATATCTACAACTATGTAGTTTTCACCTCAAGTCAAGTATTATATTATAAGTTTCAAACCTAGTCTCCAACATGAGCATTCCTACCGAAAACTTCAAAATTTTGTGTTTGTAACTAATTTGATATTTCATGATTTATGAAGGTAGGATTAGACTAAACATAATAACATATTATTACATATAGATACACATTATCCATGTCCCAAATTATATATGGATTGTCACAAATTGGGACATGCCTTTGTAATTTGTGGGCTTACATTAGCCCTTTCACATCATACGTGTCGGGGATCGTAATTCTGTGGTTAGTAGGCTTTGAGATTGTCTTACTTATTTAATACACTTGAGAGTATTTTTGTAGTATTCCTATGAATTCATTTGTTATATTTTAATTGTGTAAAATAATATTTAATCATGGGTTCACTTGGGTTTGGACTTTTAGATGCATGTGATATCTAGGATTGTTTGGGTTGGGATAAAACTTAAAAAATATTAAAATGTGAAAGGAAGATGCATAGTTATACTTTAGTCCAAATTTAATTATAATTTCACACTTTATATACTTTTGGTTAACATTTTCTTGGATTTTACATTTTAAGACCTAAGCAACCATTGCCGCCTCGGCCTTGATTCTATGATATTACATCTCATCAAGTGCTGATGATCTTAGGATGTAGGTGTCGAGCCAGTGTGCCCATTATCTTTATTGTTGTTTCCATTTCAGATGAGATGGATTATGTAGTGATTTTATTTTCTATTGTTGGGATTTATGAGATATGATGGTTTGTATTGGTATAGACTTTGATATTATTAGTTATGGTATTAGATGTCATTTGGGTTTTCCATTTATTGTGTTCAGTTAATTACTTTTATCAATTTCATTATTATTCATGCTTAGAATGGAACTCAATTGTTTAAAGTCATGTATTGTTTAGTTTAGACTTGATCAATATATTATTAGATTATATGGTGTGTAACATCAAGCTACTGAGGGGTTGTTCGTGTACCCATTTACATTCTCCCCCTCATACATAAGTCTCTTATTCATTTTGAAAAGACAGAGTTGTGTAGGAAATGTCTTAAATAATTGATTCACTATTTTCTAGCATACATATATGAGTTATTAAATTCCTTGTCATGCTTACACTTTTGAGAGACATTTATTCACAAGACGATCTTCCACGAGTCATGTTAGGCAGGGTCATGTTCATTCGTTAATGATTTCCCCTTTCTGAACTGATGACACACGTTTATATTTTGTGAGTATAAATACCCCAAAAAACCTTTTCAAAAAACTTAACATATTCCTTTCATCATTCTTAGAAAAAGAAATATTTTGAGTTTTTTTTGTTCTTACCATTTTTTGATAAGTCACTTTCACTCCTTTTTTAAGATTTTGTCCATTTAAGTGGCTTCCTCAAGCTCTATGGTTTCTTCATTTGCTGCTACAACCACCACCACTATTTTGATAGGTACTTAAAGGCAACTCTAGACTAACACATGTAAAAAGATTTAACAATGAGGATTAGACCTAGTAAGTATATATTGAGTAAGAATATAAACAATTTACAACCACAATAGAAATAATACATCTTCCTCAGATATGTTAGGCTCTTTTAAGTTGTTGTTTTTTTTTTTTTTTTTTTTTTTTTTTATTTAAGTTGTTTAAGTTGCCTCTTACCTAAACAACATAAATAATTTTTTTAGTTCTAATTACAAACCCGAATGAGTCCCATGTGATGTAGCATCAACTTTTAGTTAAGTATTCTTTACTAAACAAATTTAAGTTCATCTTTTTTATATACATCTTACTATTATAGATTTTTATCATTAACAAGGTTTAACTTACCAAATATTGATCTCTTACTGTGATAATGTCAAGTTATAATTCAACAAGTATATATCTAGTGTAACAGACTTTTACATTCTCGAGTTATAATTTAGCATATATATGCCTTTAGTATATTTTTTCTCAATAGTACTGAGTCATATTTCAAATTTATGAACCTTTATTATAATAAAAACTCGTACAATCATTTCAAAGTACGATAATATAGAATCACCTAATCTAGAATACACGTGAGGATGGTCAAGTCAGATAAAATCACATGGGCTATGTTTAAGCCCACAAATAAAATTACAAAGGCTTATCCCAAATGTCATCGTTTATCATTCATGCATCACAAATAATGTATCTTCCATCCCATCAATTGTATGGGACATGTATCCAAGGTTGTACAAGAGGATCCTCCCATTGTCCCACTAGAGATGAGGGCATGTCAATGCGCAGGATCGGGTTTAATAGGACCTAGGTACATATCGTATCAATCATCGGGAATAACATGCGCGGTTAATATCATATGAACCTAAGAAATCCCTCTCAATATGTCACCCATGAGCCCATGCGCACACACAGAAGTTAAAAAAATTAATACAAACCCTACTCAATTAGGTTACACATGAAATATCTTACTTTACAAGTGAATACGTACATTAAACTCTAATTGTTTATATACCTTAATCGATGGGTTATAACTATTTTATATACTATCATATGTTTTACAAAATCAATAAGCTTCAACTGATGTCATGAAATATCATTTTCAACATATTATTTATCGAATCATTCTAATCCAATCATTACCCTACTGGGTGGGTCACAAATACTTTATCATCCTTTATTTGATTAACTCAATTTCCAAACATTAACCGACATTACAAATTTTTATTCGAATCTGAAAGTTTCTAAATATTAATATTATCTCTCAAGCCTACTAAATACAATTCATTTAATGTATATAGAACTCTCAAACTTTGATCAATTCAGGATTCCAACTTAAAAAGACCCAATAAACATTTCCAGACAAGATATATGACTAAAATTTATTATCATTGAAATTGAATCAATTCTCCCCAAACCAGATCAATTCTCCCCTTTAGTAGCCAAATTCGCACCAGCTCACTAATATCGGCCTAAACTCTACCCAAATCAGCCTAAAAGCCTCTAAATATAAACAATAATACATATACTTCATATATAAACATAATAATACATATAAAAATATGTTTATATACATTTTAGTTAATTGACAACATGATGAAGGTTAAGTCCCTTAAATTTAAAAGTTTACCTTATGTTTTTATAAAACTAATGTAATTGGTTTACAAATTCTCGGTCGTTAATGAAATAAAGTTTAGGCTTTAATGGAATCTAACTATTAGAATGCATATATGATATTTAAAGTCCATTTAACATATATTATTGGTTCAATTTGAGGATTCCTTATCAAAACTACACAAGCTCGCCAATATATAATTAAGGTGTAACATGTGATTAAACTAATTGTGAAATTGGGTTAAACTATGATTAAAAATCAAATTGCATGAGGTTAATTAAATATTACAACATACTATCATTATTCGAACATAAAACTAATCACTTTTTTAATCAAAATAAACTTGCCTTAGATTGATTGTACAAACCAAATCCCAGAATCCTTAATTCTTCAATCCTTGTTGATCCCTCTTGCTCCTTAACTACTAGGTTTTATTTTTCTAATTGTCTTATGAGATTTTAGGTTTACCTAATTAGATTATATTAAACATTAATTATGAAATTAGGCTTATTCCTTAAAATAGCCTCAACTAAAAAGGGCCAAAATAAACTCCAAATGGCCCAAAACTTGGCCCAATCCATATATTAACCCGACAAACTAAATTTCCACTATAATAATCTCAAATCGGACTTCTGTAACATCTCATTAACCTACTAAAAGGTTAATGGGTATTACAAGTCAGTCATCTTATGAAGTTAATTAATTATCTTATTATATTGATTGATTAGGTAATGCATGTAGCTTAAGTTTTAATATTTATTATTAATTAATTAGATAATGAATCGATATTTGAAGAACCTATTTCACGATTAGTGGGACCCAATATTCAGGGAATAATCCAAATAGGGAAACCCCGTATACATAGTTGCCCATAATATTAAGTCACTTTTTTATTTATCTTAATGAATTATTTTGAGTTGGATAACATTTATAGCAATACAGTCCAATCAGCACATAACTCAAAGTCATATATTAATCTATTAATGAAATATTTTGAGTTGGCTAACATCTATAACGTATGTAAAATCTCATGGTCACATATCAATCTATTAAATAATATATCAAAAGTCCAATATCTCCAATCATAAAATGACAGATCACATAACATAAGAAAACAACAACTCGCAACATTTAAACATTAATTTAATAATTAATTAAATACTATAAATGATACAGGTATTACATAAAGTTTTGTCGCAAGCTTTGACCGTGATAAATCACATGGAACCCTTCCCTTTATGTAAATTCATCATAGTAAATTGTCCATGACAATAGATATTTTTCGTCATGGATCGTAATAATATCCTTTACCATCTTTAAACATTCCACGATAAAAGATTTTAACAATTTATGTTTGTCACAGTTTATGAATGTGGAAATTTTGAAGTTTTAATATATTTATCATTTATGTCATTAGTCATTAAGTGTTTTAATTCTTGGTAATAGCCATTGTTCATAAATCGAGTTAAGTGACACTAATTTAGTTTAGGTACAATTTCATGTTTGAACTATCTTTGAGGTTCACAATTCATTTGAAGGCTTTATCAAATATTTTATGGCTATCTAAAGATTATCTAGACTAATATAGAATTATATAAAGAAACATGTGTGTCTAATACTTGTAAAATATTTAAGAGTTCTCTAGGTTGTCCGAGGGAGTTTTAAGTATGTTAGAGTGTTCTATAATATTATGGACTTTTTTAGAACATTACAAAAACTATAATTATTTATTTAGGATTTTAGATAGTTCCCTAAATAAGTTGGAACATTCTTGGGAATTAATACTATTTATCTACTAGAAGTGACCCCTCTCATCCATTATGGAAGGGAAGCCTATAAATACCTATGGGATCCAATTATTTAATTGTGAAGTGACATTAAAGGCACAAGTGATTTCTCTAAAGGCATTCCATAATGAAATCCGAAATTAAATTATTGGAGATCAAAAAAGTAAGTTCGTTTGGAAAACCAAAATAATTGATCGATTTGGAAAATTTTAGTATATTGTGGATCTAATTAAGAAAGTAGTTTGGAGGTGAGTTTTATTAAAAAATTTGGTAGAGTAGGTTGATTTTGACATTTTCAATCCAGTGTAATGTAGTCTCATTTTGCATAATGTTGTCTTCATTTATTTATCATGAACTAACCAATGAACGATTTCTACTTGGAAAGTGCCTATATAGTGGCTTTCATTACGTCATGTTGAGTAGCTAAAATGTTTTCTTATTTTAATAGTATTCCCTAAATCTATAATTATAAATTTAATAAAAACATATTAGGTATTTAATTATTTGAAGACAATGAGTCCAATAACATCATTTGCGAGAGAAATGAAAAGTAAAATACTTTAGGTATGTAATGCAAAATAACATTTTGGAAGTATTTGGTTATCTTTCTATATGATATTATAAAAAAATATAGAAACCAAGCGTTATCTCTTTTTTTATATAAATTGTCCATGGACAAGTGTAGGACATTATAAATATTAATGTCCATCTATGTATATAAGAATAGATTATTAGTTCCTTCTTCACATGTTATTTATATTAAAAAGAAGTTGGTCACTCATTGTATTACATAAAATTAAAAATTTTCGTAACTTGTGATGAGCAAATGGTGCACAAACGACGTGTGTTACATGTTTGGTAAGTAACAACTATTAGAGAATTTATATAAATATTTAAACAGTATAAATCGTTAAAATACTATTATAAATTGAAATTTAAATGGAATTATATACGACATTAGGTAAAATGGCATTTAGTTGCTAAAATATATAATAAAATTCCACAACATGGGAGGGGTTTATGAGAATACAAAAACATGTAACTTTTTAGTAAACATCTACTTTAGAGTGTATATAATCATTATCTTAGAGTAGAGTAAATATTTACACTATAAAATAATATATACTCAAAATTCTTTTTTATGGACAACACAATACCAGACCCAACAGAACACACACATTCACCCATATGTCTCTCTCCCCAGAACACACGCACCCACCCACACCCACCCACGCCCCACCCCCCACCCCCCCCCCCACCCCACACACACACACACACATATATATATATATATATATATATATATATATATATATATATATATATATATAGAGAGAGAGAGAGAGAGAGAGAGAGAGAGAGGATCAAGTGAGGTCCCCCAGTTTGAGGACCCTGAATGAGGTCCATTTTATTAAAATAGTAAAAAAAATTGGAGCCGATTTTTTTCTATGGTTTTTAAACAATTCAGTAGGACCATAAAAAATAATCATTTTAAAAAAATCGGTCAAATTTTGTAAGTTTTTAATAGCTTAAAAACTAACACAGTTTGACCGATTTTTTTAAAATAGCAAAAAAATTAATTTTGAGCTGATTATTTTTTATGGTCCTATTGAAATTTTTAAAAACCATAAAAACAATCAGGCCAAATTTTTTTTTTACTATTTTAAAAAAATGAACCTCATTCAAAATTCTTAAACTGAGACCTCACTTGAACCTTTTCCTATATATATACACACCAAACAAACATAATAACTATTTATTGTGAGTGTACATGTTTACTAATATAAGAAAAAATAAGTGAATGTAAATATTTAATTCAAATGTGAATATTAACTATCACAACAAACTAACACTAACTACATTATTGGAAATGCTCTTATTCTTTACTTTTTTTTATCTTCTTCTCTCATTTTTTCTACTCGGAGTTTCAATATTCACCATTTGAGTACAAATGTAAATAGTTTCACTCGAAGTAAATATTTAGTTATAGTGCATATAAATTACATAAAACTAAAAAACCAGCAATAACAAAAAAATCAGTAACACTATTCGATTGTTTCTCACTCTTCTATTAAAACACACAATCACACACACATTTACACTCACTCACACACACACTCACACACACACACACACACACACACACATATATATATATATATATATATATATATATATATATATATATATATATAGAGAGAGAGAGAGAGAGAAGCAGGCTCTTGTGCACACTAAGTTTGCACATGTGCTGGTGCATACTAAGTTTGCACACGTGCTGGTTACACCAAATTTTTTTAAATATTAAAATAATATATTTTTTAGACGATTTTTTATGTGTTATTTAACCATTTCAACGGACCCATTAAAAAAATCAACTCAAAAAAACTTTTTTTCTATTTTTAAAAAATCGATCAAACTTCTGTGCTTTTAAAGTGCTTAAAAGCAGCGAAAGTTTGACTGATGTTTTAAAAATAACAAAAAAAGTTTTTTTAGCTGATTTTTTTATATGGGTCCCTTGATATGTTTAAATATCACACAAAAAATCAGCTCGATTTTTTTTTTTACAATTTAAAAAAAATGATGTGCGAACTTAGGCCTCTCTCTCTCTCTCTCTCTCTCTCTCTCTCTATATATATATATATATATATATATATATATACAGACGTCCAATTATACACATACACACACTCACACATAATTATACATGCACACAAACACGTGCGCGCGCATACACTCACACACACATATATACAGAGAAAGGAGAAAGGGTGAATTGAAGATGGAGAAATGAAAAGTGACGATGTGTTGTTTCAAAACGGTTAGACATGGAAGTTAAGGTTTTTAATGGGTACTATAGACATTTTAGTTTAAGATATTTTAAAAGTATGACTAATATAATTAAAATAAACTCGATAGAAATTAATTTAAAGTTGAAAAAACATATGACTAAGTTATAATTTTCCCATAATTTATAAGGTCATTTTGAATTAAGCCCCAAATTTTAATGCCTAATTTGAATAAACCCCTTATTTTCATAATTCTTTAACTCTTCCCCATACAAAGGGGGTTAAAACTAATTTGATATTATAAATAAAGGGCAAAGTAAAAATAAATCCATAGACTTAACACCCTATTTTTATACAATATTTTGAGATAAACCCCTCATGCAAGGGCTTATGTCAAAGAGATTAGCAAAGTGGGGTTTAAGTCAAATATTACATTAAAAAGCCGGTGTTAAGTCAAAAAAATAAATAATTAATGGTTCATCATATATAATATCCTCTATTCTAAAATAATCATACGTTAATTTTTGTATTTCATACATCATGGATATCATACCACATAATAACAACCCTCAAACTATTAATGAGTTAGAAGATTTAAGAGTTGTTGTAGTGGGTGAAATCCCAAACATTTTAGATGCCATTGAATTCACATACAGATTCAATCTATATACCATTGACGAGGATAACGTGAATGAATAATGCAGGTTTCATTTTTTTTATCCCGAGGATGTTCTATTGCTAATTAATGGGCATAATCACGAACATCGACTTCAATTTATCAAAAATGACAAGGTGTTATATGTGGTACCTAATGATACAAAACATTTTTTCCCTCCCTTGGACATAATCTTCATCATGGACACCATCATAGATTCATACTCTTGGTAACAAATCAGTATGAATACAAAAAATTGGTTGTGCAATAAATATATCGCTTGGTGATCGTTGGTAACAGAGTTACCAAACGAGATTTGTTTTATTTGAATGAGGAATTCTACATAGATGAGAGAAACTACAATTTAACAATGGATTATATTTTTGTAATTCTAAAGATTAATATAATGTTTTTAAACATTCTTTTTTATGCCAAGGGTCATGTAGCTAGAATTTTAGCATATAAGGTGCATCCAAATGTACAGTTTTTACCTTGTATAGAGAAACAAAGACATATTCCCAATTTAAGGCTAGACCATTTGCAATTTGAAATTATGGGGAATGGTCCTAATTTCATACTAATAGTAGAACACAAGTCATTGTCACTATATTAGTTGAATCATCTTTCAACATACTATTCAACAGTGTGATTGTCTCAAGGGTTGGGGTTCTCGATATTGATACCTGCTAATTTTTTAGAGTGATAAAGGAAACCTTTCAAATACCAATTTTTGGAATTTTTGACAATGACCTGCCAGGATTAGAAATCATTCTTGTGTGTATACGGTAGTAAAAACTTGTCAGTTCATAATGATTCCCTTGTATTGGAAAATTTAAACTCGATTGGGTTGCAAGATACACATTCTGAAATGTTGGAAATCCTTGGGCTTTTGTTAACTTATCATGATAGGGAAATCATTATACGATTAAGGGGTATAAGATACACTCATTAGAATGTCCAACTCAGTTCTCAATTGGATTTGATTGAATCAAGAGGTAAATGTAGTTTGATGTCATTAAGTAGAATTCATTATAAATTTTAAATGATTGCATCATCCTTTAGGTTTTGAGAGAGGGATTGTTGATGCATTTGTAGATAGGGGTGGCCCAAGAATTACTTACGCATTACCCAACTGAACTTAATAATTAGAACATTGCTCATGAACATTACTAAGAGAAGATAGAATTTGATTTTATAGTTGTTTAATACTTGAAAGTTTCTTGTTTGCATTCTCATTTATGAATTTTTTAAGGTTTATATGTGTATTTCATTTCTTAATGCATATTGCATTTTTTAAGAACAATATCAGATTAAGAATTCAATAATGGGGTCCAGGAAAGATTAAACTATGAGTATTGCACGTGGCTTTTAAAGATTGGATAAATAATTCACCATAAACAAAACAGTGAGCATCATTTGACACGAAATATGCTAATAGCACTAATGAAATAATTCGTTGTTAATAGCTTTAGGTTGGGGATTAATGAGGAAGATGGGGATTTATCGAACTTCCCTTTCTTAATTTCCATAGCCATCCACTAACATGAATTCACCATATAAATCCCCATCTTAGCATGATATCACATTAAACAGTCTTTTATGTTACAAAAGTTGGCTGCAATTTCTAAAATTTATCTCACATCTTCTTTCAAAAATAGGCTACCAATAATATACAATTTCCTACTGCTGGGTAAATAATGAGATCATTGTCCTCATTTAGATAACATTTTCTAGTTTTGGAGAGTAAACTATAAAATTCCCCAAGACTGGGACCCATCCATCGTTCCATGTCTCGGTATCTCTTCTACTTGCCACCTTCCATATAATTCCTTTCAGGAGGAGTTCTCTACCCTTAATTATGTTGTTCCAAGTCCGTGAATATGACACCCTGTCTAATTAAATATTGGGTAATCAGGCCTTTATCAAATTAAAACAGGTTTCTTATATGGTTTATTCTTAGCATCACTGTCGAAAATAAATTAATTAATAACCACCTAAGGTAATTAAAACAATGCCAAATTTTATCTTTCAAATAAAACAGGATAATAGAATATTTTGAAAACTAAAACAGCATACACAATATACTAGAATCCAAACCATCACTAATATGTAAAAGCAACCAAGTCAAGTCGAATAAACCGTCGACTAAAACAAAAACCAAGCAAAAATCCGCAATCCAACTACAATAAAACTGATACAAAACTGGAACTGTAATGGAGTCAACTGACAACATGTCTGCATATGAAAAATAAGAAAGAGATCATATACTAGATCTGAATGAAAGAGTCGACTACTTAATAATCCTGTCAGCATCCACAGTGCTACAGCTCCGAATCTCAGGAATGAACTTAAGTATGGCGCCCTTGTGGTTGGTCACCTAAAAGGTTTTGAAAACATTTTTATAGCAAAAGTTAGTACTCAAAACAGTTTGAAAACATTTAATAAGTAATTTATCGCAATTAAAATTGGTTATTGATTACACATGTTAGGTTCACGCACACTCCCTTGAGTCTCATCACCTCTCATCTAATGTGCACACCTAACGTCCTATACTTAGCCCACCTAGCCATCATACCCAAGTAATCTCGACTAAAGTATATAACCGACCTTATTAATGGTCTACTCTCTCGTACCACCCATACAATACGCTTTATTATTAACATCCTTATGTATTTCAATTTTCATATAACATTCACATTAGTTATGTTTAATCATCGTAATTAAGCCTCACTACATAATTTAATAAGCAATTCAGATTTATCATTCAACTTCCATAATTAAGTTTTACTAGTTAATTTACTATAGATACTCCCAATCTATTTTTAATATTGAAATTAAGATTCGCTCCACTTAATTTATCATTTTGATCTATCTATCTATCTATATATATATATATATATATATATATAGATATATATATATGTGTGTGTGTGTGTGTGTGTGTGTGTGTGTGTGTGTGTGTGTGACACCCCGCTTATTAAAATAAGAGGTGGCCAACCCGATACTCCAATAATTATATGAATCATAGGTCGTCCATTCTTAGCAACACTGTCGTATAATATAGTATACGAGATAACCACCAATTATTTTAGAAAACGGATTTTCAAAATTTATTCGATAAGTTAATGAAAAACATTTAAACAATCCAATTGAAAGGAAGGTGGATAGAGATAAAGACAGATAATGAAACAGTAATTATATACAACAAAATAACCGAATAAGATGTAGGTTAACATACATAAACAATTAGGTTACACCGAGTATTAAAGTGCAATATCACATTATATAGTACAAGTACAAAACTGGGGCAACACGCCCGAAAGTGTAACCGATCATAACTAGAATACAAAAGATGGAAGCTTCTACATCAAAATATCTCGTAACATACGCAAGGTGTTATAGCTCCAAGACACTGGAATAGAAAAGTTAATATTAGCGTCCTTGCGGCGGAACAACTGAGCAAATATAAGATTCATGCAAAACAAAGAGATATAAACGGGTCAGGACCGATTTGATATGATCACCATGTGAATAAAATGCACGACAGCCATGGACTGTTTCATCATCATGAATATTCTTGAATCATTCACCATAAACAATAATAAGGAATCTAATTTCTCAATCTAAAAGCATAATTTACACAATAATAATGACAATGATCATAATTCATCTATGCAGGAGAATATAGGTAATATAATACTTAATGAGATTCCATTTCCTTTTATACACAATTCATTTCTCCGTTCCTTTCGTCATTAGGAAACATATTCAAAGAAATTTATTTCATAAAGTGCCATATAATCATTAAGATTCCACATTAATAAGAATAGTTATATTACACCACATATAACGATTCTAAGACCATCCTTCCGAGTTTTACCACTGGATGCGCCCCTAAATAGCTATCATCTTCCACGGCCTATCACACAAGATAACCTGGGCATCCTACATCGCATAACGTCGGGAAGAGGCCATATACCTTCGACAGTGAGTCATAACCACACCCGGAATTACCTCACTTCGAACAATAATCACACAATATATAACAACCGGTCATATGGCCGAGGACTATATTCACCCTGCATTCACTAGCTAGGGGACTTCTCCTAATGCGCGTCACTTCCCCTATGATAGCATTTAGAGAGGTGTGTATATACAATTTATCATTCACAATTTGATCTCATTTTAAAATATACATTCCGTTTTATCCGGAGCCATAAGAGTTTAATGCCATTATTATAAATCTCAATGTTTAATTATCTCTAATACAAATCTCCATGAATTAACATTCATTCCTCAAACCATAACATATGATATTACTACAACCCAATTATAGAAGCCCACATTTAATCACTTTATTTCCCTTTTGACCTAAACTCACTCATTTTATAAAGGAATCATTTATCTACGTCTAATTTAATTACTCAACTAATTCCCATCTAAGTCCCAACTCTCATTTCTAACTTAGGTTCTTAGATACCTTTCTATTAGACTCTAATACTCTAGTTTTACTTCATTCAAGAAGGTTCCTATGTCCCTATCTAATATTAAAGAAGCTAGAGGATACTAAGGACTTAAGTGTGAAAAACAGGTGACCGGACGACCGGTCATGGGACCACGGTCGACCGCGCCTCAAGGGTTTTGTTGGAAAGGAATGCAAAAAGCTCATTTTGGAAGGCCCGGTCGACCGCTCCTGGGACCGCGGTCGACCGCGCTTTGATTTTATACTTGTATACAAAAGTAGTTGGCTTTCACCTGAAGGCCCGGTCGACCGGTCCTAGAACCACGGTCGATCGTGCTTAGCAGACCCAAGACTCTCTCTTCTTCTACAATGCTAGATCCAAAACCTAAACTCCTTATTCTCACGTTTCTTTCATTCTCGTCAAGTAACCACACAACCACAACCTCTCTACAAAACAACAAACTCTCATAACCAACGTAAATCATATAAACAACAAGATCCAAGGGTTAAACATCAATATTTATCCAAAGACCTACTATTTGTTCCCATTCTCCAATTACACAACTATCACAACAAATTATTCACATTAAATCATATACTAGCAAGTAAGAAACTTGCCTTAAGCTGAAATATCGAATTTCCTTCATGTAGAAGCAAGATCAAACCCAAATTTCTTCTTTTCTTCTTCTTTCTCTTCTTTTCTCCAAATTCTCTTTCTCTCTCTTTCTTTCTCTAGGTTTAAGAACATACACTTGAGAAATAAAAGGGTTGCAAGAATTAATCGTGCCTTAAGTATAAATTCTCATCTTTAAATGTTAATACACCATTAAAATGACTCATAACTACATAATTAAGTCATAACCTGTAAAAGTGCCCGGAACCCAAAAATACAATATGGCACTTATTTTCACTATCTCGGCAATTTCGGGACTAATCGCGCCCTCTAAATTGGCACCCGGAATAATATAGATCATTTCAAGTTTCAACTTCATTTAAACCATAAATTCCGTTTAAAGAACAATGACACCATGAATCGTAACATAATGCTATTTACATTCACGTAACAGTAAATATGCAAAATCTAGTAAATATTAACTTTTAACTCACTTAAAATAATATTTACTGCATCATCCAATATTTTATATAATTACCTCTCATGGAAAATTAATATAAAATCAATTGCTCAAAAGTAAGGGAGTATTACATACTCCCCCCCCCCCCCCCCTATAAGGAAATGTTGCCCTCAAAATTAGGCGTACCTTGCAAAAAGAGATGTGGATACTTTTCTCTCATATCGTCCTCACGTTCCCATGTCGATTCCTCAGCATTGTGATGCCCCCATTAGACCCGAACCAAGGGTACCACTCAAGATCTTAGCCTACGCTCACCGTGATCTAATATTGCAACTAGTTGTTCCTCGTATGTAATAGGCTGCAATTTGATATCATCTAAAGGAATGTGCCAGTGAGCTCCTTCACACCTCTTGTACTTTTTCAAGGATGAAACATGAAACACATCATGAATCTATTGCAAGTGTTCTGGTAAGGCAAGTTGATAAGCTACGGGGCCTACTTTAGCAATAATAGGAAAAGGGCCTACATAACGCGGCACAAGCTTTCCTTTCTTCCCAAATCGCTTTATACCCTTCATTGGCGATACTCGCACCAAAAATTGATCTCCAACTTCCAAATCCACATTCCTTCTATTCGCATCAGCACAACTCTTTTGACGATCTTGAGCTATTCGGATGCGATTGAGAATAAGTTCAATCTTCTAAGAAGTATCTTGGATCATTTAAGGTCAAAGAAATTTATTATCCCCTACTCTAACCAACAAGTAGGTGATCTACACGGTCGATCATACAATGCTTCATAGGGTTCCTTCCCGATAGTGAATTGGTACGAATTATTATAAGCAAATTCGACCAAGGGAAGATATTATTCCCAACCTCCTTTGAAATGAAGAACACACATTCGGAGCATATCCTCTAACATTTTGTTGATTCTTTCCGTCTGGCAATCTGTTTGAGGGTGATAGGAGGTACTCAATTTCAACTCGATTCCCATAGCTTCTTGGAAACTTCACAAAAAATGGGAAACAAAAATTTTGTCTCTATTAGAGACTATATTAATGGGAACCCCGTGGAGTCTAATAACCTCCGTAATGAATAGCCTGGCATAACGAGCAGTATTGTAGTCTGTACGTGCCGGTAAGAAATGTGTCGACTTAGTTAAGCAATCAACGATAACCCAAATGGAATCATGACCGCTTTGTGATGTTGGTAATCCCGTGATGAAATCCATCTCGATGCTTTCCCACTTCCATACCGATATTTCCAAGGGTTGTAACAAACCCTTCGGTCGTTGATGATCTATCTTCACCAATTGACAAATAGTATATTGGGAAATAAATTCAGAAATGTCCTGCTTTATACCCTCCCACCAACATTAACGGCGCATGTCTTGGTACATTTTGTCCCCACCAGGATGTAATGTAAATTTGGGCCCATGAGATTCTGTCATTACGGCCCGTCTCAAATCTCCCTCGACCGGGACAACAAGTCTCCTATGGAAACGTAACCCACCCTCAGAACTTATAGAGTAGGATTCCTCTCCAACAGTTAACAATTGGTGTATAGGTCTTGATAAATGTTGTCCCTTCCTTGAGCTTACACAACCCTTGCCACTATAGTAGGCGTAACGGTCAACACCGACATAAATGCCCTAGCAACAGCATCCTCTTGGTTGAGCTCCTTCCATTTAGCCTTCCATATCGAGGCTAACTCCCCTTCGGGTTTTCGACTCAATGTATCCTCCACCACATTCTCCTTACCTGGGTGATAATGAATATAAAATTGGTAGTCTTTCACAAACTCTAACCATCAACGTGGTCTCATATTCAAATCCTTGTATGAAAATAAATATTAAAACGATTTGTGGTCCATGAAAAGACTAAATTTCTCCCCCAGTAGGTAATGTCTCCGAATCTTTAAGGCAAAAACCACAGCAACAAGTTCCAAATCATGAACCGGATAATTCTTCTCATGGGGATTTAGTTTGCGAGAATCATAAGCAATAGCCCGAAATTCTTGTTATAGCACACCTCCCAACCCTTGTAGAGATGCGTCTGTAAAGACCAAATATTCCAACCCTGACCTCGGTAATGTAAGTACTGGAGCAGAAGTCAACTTGTCTTTCAGCTCATCAAAATATAGTTTACAAGAGTCATCCCAAACAAACCTCACCCCCTTCCGAGTTAAATTTATCAAAGGGGTAGTAATCTAAGAAAAGACTTCGATAAATCTGCTGTAATAGCCAGCCAGACCCACAAAACTGCAAATTTTTATAGGTGTAGTGGGTTGACCCCATTCCCTTACCGTAACAACTTTACTCAGGTCTATCAAAATACCCTCAATGGTAATAATGTGGCCCAAAAACTGTACTTTCTGTAGCCAAAAACCACACTCCTCAAACTTAGCATACAATTGATGATCCCTCAATGTCTACCGGACCAACCGTAAGTGTGTAGCATGATCGGCCTCTGTTTGAGAATACACTAGGATGTCATCAATAAACACGATAAAAAACTGGTCCAGGAAGTCCCGAAACACTCTATTAATATGGTCCATAAACACAGCAGGAGCATTGGTTAGCTCGAAAGGCATAACCAAAAATTCATAGGACCCATATCTAGTCAGGAACGCAGTTTTGGACACATCATGTTCTCGTATCCGTAGTTGGTGATACCCAGCCCCCAAATATATTTTAGAGAAGTACGATGCTCCCCTAAGTTGATCGAATAAATCATCAATCCGAGTTAATGGGTATTTGTTCTTGATGGTAACTTTATTCAACTCCATGTAATCTACGCACAACCATAGAGAACCATCTCTTTTCTTCACAAACAATACAGGAGCTCCCCACAGTGACGTACTATGCCTAATGAACCCCTGTTCTAACAACTTCTGAATTTGATCTCTTAACTCCCTCATCTCAACAAGAGCCATACGGTATGGAGCTCTAGCAATCGATCGCGTTCCCGGTGCTAAATTAATCACGAACTCAATCTCCCTACTTGGAGGCAAACCCGGTATCTCTCGAAAAATATCTTCGAAGTCTCTAACAATCATAATTGAATCTAAGGAAACGACTACATCCCGAGAAGTCTCCTCAGCAATACAATACAAGTAAGTGCTAGAACTTCCCTCAGAACGAGGCATAGCCACTAAAAACATCTCTTGCCCCGGAATGGCAAAAATGATACTCTTCCCATACCAATTTACTATCGCATGATAATTCACTAGCCAATCCATACCCAGGATTACATCATATCTGAATATATCAAATACGAGCAAATCGGCCTCAAAACAAAAATTACAAAAGTTTTATTTCAACTCATTTACAAATAAAGAAAATGAGTGAACTGTCACCCATAGAAGATTCGACACTACTGAAAGTACTTTATGCAGATTTAATTAGCTCCGTCGATTGAGCAAAACTCTGAGAAATAAACTAGTGTGTCGCAATCGTATCAAACAACACATAACCCATATGCCCTTGGATAGGAAACTTACCCTCAATAGCTGGCAGCACGGGCGGGGCTGGAGGAAACATAGCATCATGTATGTGGTAGACACACCCATACTGTAGTTGTCCCTATTGTGGAGGGACAACTGGATTAGGTACTAGTGGCGGTAGTTGTGCCTGTTGATGCTGCAGAATTTTAGGAAACTGCCCCCCAATCAACTGCGGACATGACTTCCTATAATGACCCGGCTCCCCATATTGAAAACAATGACCCGCTATATTTTCCTGATTACAGCCCCGATTATTTCTGAACTGCCCAAAGCCTTGGCCCGATTGGCCTCGACCCCTATTGTCCCGACCTTCCTAACCCACCTGTTGCTATTACTGGGCACCCTGACCGTGCCTGGAATTACTGCCACCGAAATGAAATCCTCCGAAATGCTGTCTTTTGGATAAATCTCCTTACTGGGTGTCCCTTTCCTTTTGCTTACCTCCTGATGATTGGGACGAGGTTAGTGCTCCACCTCCCGCACCATTGCCTTCTGGTTTACTCATTTGCCCCACAATTGAAACTTTCTTTCTACCTTGTACATGTAATCGATGATCTTGACAATGAAGTAACGCGGCATTTATCACATCCTCAAAAGTTTCTAAAGATGGAATGCCCAGCAAGTGTTGTTGTATCCTCCAATATAAACCTCCAATGAACATTGATATTCTCCTCTCCTCTAGAGTTACCTCATCCTGCACAAAACTAGCCAAACAAGTGAATTCCTCCTCATATTCTTCCACCAAACGTTCACCTTGAACTACATCTTGAAGCTTTCTCCTCATTTCCCTTTGGACTGCCGGAGGAAAATATTTTCGGTCTAATAATCCCAAAAATCAATGATGGTCATAGTATTTCTTTGTTCTGGCGTAGTCATCGACTCCCACCAATATAAGGATGCTCCAACCAGCTTAAAAGTAGCAAGGATTTGCTTCCGTTCTTCACTACAGTCTATTAAGTGAAGATGACGTTGTATATCCTTTTTCCATTGGTTAGCTACTATCACGTCTGAACCACCCTAAAATTCTGGGGGACGACCCTTTAAAAAGGATTCCCTAACTCTTTCCCATGGAGAAGGTCCCATAGGGACTTGTACCTCCTGAGACCTCGACTGTTGGGCCTGGGGAAATTATTGAACCACGGCAGTCATCGCAGCATTGACCGCCTAGGCCACAATATTAGCTACTTTAACAGCATTCATAGTTCCTTGTTGCGGCGGTGGAGGACCTACATCCTCTTCTACAACTCTATTTCTTCTCGTAGGGCGACCTCTCTTAGGCGGCATCTGAAACAAAGAAAGAACTGAATTAGAATAATAATAAAAATAATTTATTTTGCAGAAGATCGCCAATATAGATAACAAAATAAGTCCTAATATTTAGGCTCTATATCAAAGAACGCTATGCTAGAACGTGACAAGTCTGCATAGATCCTAAAGACTCTAGAACCTGATGCTCTGATACCATATGTGACACCCCGCTTATTAAAATAAGAGGTGGCCATCCCGATACTCCAATAATTACAGGAATCATAGATGGTCCATTCTTAGCAAGACTGTCGTATAATATAGTATACGATATAACCACCAATTATTTTAGAAAACGAATTGTCAAAATTTATTTGATAAGTTAATGAAAAACATTTAAACAATCCAATTGAAAGGAATATGGATAGAGATAAAGACAGATAATGAAATAGTAACTATATACAATAGAATAACTGAATAAGTTGCGGTTAATAGACATAAACAATTAGGTTACACCGAGTATGAAAGTGCAATATCACATTATATAGTACAAGTACAAAATTGGGGCAACACGCCCGAAAGTGTAACCGGTCATAACTAGAATACAAAAAGATGGAAGAGTCTACATCAAAATATCCCGTAACATTCACAAGGTGTTACAGCTCCAAGACACTGGAATAGAAAAGTCAATATTGGCGTCCTTGCGGCGGAACAACTGAGAAAATATAAGATTCATGCAAAACAAAGAGATATAAACGGGTCAGGGACTGATTTGATATGATCACCATGTGAATAAAATGCACGACAGCCATGGACTGTTTCATCATCATGAATATGCTTGAATCATTCACCATAAATAATAATAAGGAATCTAATTTCTCAATCTAAAAGTATAATCTACACAATAATAATGACAATGATCATAATTCATCTATGCAGGAGAATATAGATAATATAATACTTAATGAGATTCCATTTCCTTTTATACACAATTCATTTCGTCGTTCCTTTCCTCATTAGGAAACGTATTCAAAGCAATTTATTTCATAAAGTGCCATATAATCATTAAGATTCCACATTGATAAGAATAGTTATATTACACCACATATAATGATTCTAAGACCGTCCTTCCGAGTTTCCCCACTGGATGCGCCCCTAAATAGCTATCATCTTCCAGGGGCCATCACACAAGATCAAATTGGGCATCCTACATCGCATAACGTCGGGAAGCGGCCATATACCTTCGACAGTGAGTCATAACCACACTTGAAATTACCTCACTTCGAATAATAATTACACAATATATAACAACCGGTCCTATGGCCGAGGACTATATTCACCCTGCATTCACTAGCCAGGGGACTTCACCTCATGCGCGTAACTTCCCCTATGATAGCATTTACAGAGGTGTGTATATACAATTTATCATTCACAATTTGATCTCATCTTAAAATATATGTGTTCTAAAAGGCCCGCCTAGGCTTGAGGCTTGAGAGAAACGCATCGCCTACGCCTTATTCTTGGTAAAAGGCTTAAGGCACATTTTTTTTAAAAACAAAGGTTTAGTTGACAAATATTGGTTATGGAGCATGAATGTGAGAAAGATGGCTACCAAACATATGGATATATTTTCAAAATTCAAGGTATGTATTATTTTATTATATTACTAGCCTTAGAATAATTAAAATAATAAAAAAGGAAAAATGTTTTTTTACGCTTAGGCTCCGCCTAAGTGGGCCTAGTCTACTAAGGCTTAAGGCTTGACCTCTACACCTCAACAACGCCTCGCGCCTTTTAGAACCTTGTGAAATATACATTACATTTTATCCGGAGCCATAAGCATTTAATTCCATCATTATAAATATCAATGTTTAATTATCTCCAATACAAATCTCCATGAATTAACATTCATTCCTCAAACCATAACGTATGATATTACAATAACCCAATTATATAAGACCATATTTAATCACTTTATTTCCCTTTAGAACTAAACTCACTCATTTTATAAAGGAATCATTTATCTAAGTCTGATTTAATTACTCAACTAATTTCCATCTAAGTCCCAACTCTCATTTATAACTTAGGTTCTTAGATACCTTTCTATTAGACTCTAATACTCTAGTTTTACTTCAATCAAGAAGGTTCCTAGGTCCCTATCTAAAAATAATGAAGTTAGAGGAAACTCAGGATTTAAGTGTGAAAAGCAGGGGACTGGTCGACCGGTCATGGGACCACGGTCGACCTCGCCTCAAGGGTTTTGCCTAGAAAGGAATGCAAAAAGCTCATTTTGGAAGGCCCGATCGATCGATCCTAGGACCGCGGTCGATTGTGCTTTGATTTTATACTTGTATACGAAAGCAGTAGGCTTTCACCCGAAGGCCCGATCGATCGGTCCTAGGACCGCGGTCAACCGCTCTTAGCAGACCCAAACTCTCTCTTCTTCTACAATCCTAGATCCAAAACCTAAACTCCTTATTCTCATATTTCTTTCATTCTCGTCAACTAACAACACAACCACGACCTCTGTACACCATAAAAAACTCTCATAACCAACTTAAATAATATAAACAACAAGATCCAAGGGCTAAACATCAATATTTATCCAAAAACCTATTATTTGTTCCCATTCTTCCAATCACACAACTATAACGACAAATTATTCACATTAAATCATATACTAGCAAGTAAGAAACTTTCCTTAAGCTGAAATATTGAATTTCCTTCAGGTAGAAGCAAGATCAAACCCATATTTCTTCTTTTCTTCTTCTTTCTCTTATTTTCTCCAAATTCTCTTTCTCTCTCTTTCTTTCTCTAGGTTTAAGAACATACACTTGAGAAATAAAAGGGTTACAAGACTTAATCGTGCCTTAAGTATAAATTATCATCTTTAAATGTTAATAAACCATTAAAATGACTCATAACTACATAATTAAGTCATACCTGTTAAAAGTGCCCGGAACCCAAAAATACAATATGGCACTTATTTTGACTATATCAACTATTTTGGGACTAACCGCGCCCTCTAAATTGGCACCCGGAATAATATAAATCATTCCAAGTTCCAACTTCATTTAAACCATAAATGTCTTAAGAGTGCGACTGTGTGATAATTGATTAAACTTATTCTCAAGTTTCCAATTCGGCACTCTTATTTAATTAGTGTCTATTTTTAAACCAAAACAAATCAGCCCCAAATCATTCAACTGCGTGTGTGCATGTGTCAAACAATTAAATAAATAAAGCATGCGACACAAGCTTAAGTAAAAATCCCCTAAAGGGGAAAAACCTTTTATTTCACTATAATTTGTAAGAAAACGGCTTACACGGATTACAATGAAATAAGGTGACATACGAAATAACCGCAGGTGTCGGTTCTGATGTGTCGGCTGGAACTTTCCCTTTCCAGGAGGGCAGCAGTGAAGAAGAGAAACGGCTTCTCCATAAGATGTGAACTTTATAAGGACTCCCTCCATAATAGCAAGCAGCTGTCGGTTGTAGAGCTCTCCCCACAAAGAATAAACAAAGGAAAAAGTTGTGTTCTTGAAAACCAAAACAATTCACTAAAGTATATGGGAGTTTTGTGAATTGAAAACAAAAAGGATTGAAACCCTAAACGAAGAAGCCAAAAAGGATTCTTCTTTTGCAGTTTTTCTGTTCATCAAAATGCTGTGACTTCTTAATGAAAACGTTACCAAATAATGAGTATTTATAGAAAAATGTGCCGCCTCGAAAATAAAGTTCGTTCGAACGAGATCAGTATGTCGCTCGAACGAAGGACAACTGTCGTTCGAATGAGATTCCGCGACATGCTATCTCGCGCGAATGACATGGTATGTCGCTGGAACGACTCTTGCGAAAAAATCATTATTGTAATGTCTGCTTCAACACTTAGAAAAAATACACGTTTTCAAATTTTGACGAAAAAATCCGCTCCAACACTTAGAAAATATTTTGTAAAAATATCCCAAAAGCTCTAAGTGAAAAGTTAAGGTATTTAAAACATAACCTTACCAATGTGAACTTCGTGGAGTCTTGAATGATGAAGAACTTGATTAATTCGGATCCGTCTTTGATGTAGATCTCTCTTGAATGCTCTTCGACGGTGTAGCGATAAATGACATCATAAATTGATAACGGACCTATGATATATGTCCTTACAAATCTCCTCCTATGTCTATGCTGGTACATACATAAAAAATCCGATTTATCAAAAACCAAATTTCCTATACAAATCTACCCTCCCATGAATAAATTTGCAAGACCTCAAAATTGTTCTTCAATCATCTTTGTCAAATCTCAAATCTTTTCTCATCAAGGTGTGCAAACATCATGATCTTCAATCTTTGTACCTACACACATGAGATAAAGCAAAAACCTTCGTGATGCATCGAGTTTGAAATGATATAAGAATAAAGCATTAATAATCAAATCTCCCCCATAATGCAAAAACTCCCCCATAACATGATAATTCTTTCTCCCCCTTTTTATGATGTCCCCAAATAGACAGATAAGAAGAAATAATCAAAACATGGAGGGTCACAAAAAAAAATGCATAGAAAACATGGATCAAACTACGCGCATGCAAAGGGATATCTCAAAAATATCACCAACTATTTTTTGATTTTTCAATTTTTCATACAAAAATAAGATACCACTTTGAAAAATATAATACAAAAAATCACACCATGGATTTAAACTAAAACAATCAGGTCATGGAAATGGAATGAATGGGTGTGAACACATTCGAGAGGTAAATAAACTCAATCAATCATATGTGCACGATGCATACGTGTAACCCTAACGAATGAACATCAAAAGAATCTTTAGGTGTAAAAATTTGTTGAATTTTAATGACATCGTCTTATACAAATCAACAAATCAAATTCAAATGATTCCCACACCAATAACGTCCAAAACTATTTAGCTCATTTTCAAGACTTTTAGGAACGTGCAAACCCGTTATAAATCTCCAACCAAACTCCCTCATATCTATTTTCTTTTAGAGGTAATCTAAATTCTCAAACTTTGGAGAATTGGTGCAAAAACCTAAATGGCCCATATTTGGCATGAATTTCTTTTTATTGCCTTTAAATTTTTTTGGGCTCTTTTAAACCCCTTTGGACCTCGGATAATAAAATTCCTAAATTTTTTAGGTCCAATTTAACGGTGTCTTCGTATTCACAAAGAAAAAATGAACCTTTCGCAGCCCTTCCCCGTTTTTAAACAAAGCACACAAACTCACAAGACGGTTCTTATATGCACAATTTCATTATCAAAATTTATCGCGCTTGGTTCGTTTTAAAGGACAGGATTGAAGTGAAAACACCCAACCAACATGTGATAAGACAAAAACAATAATCAAACAAATCCGTGCATATGTGCAATAAAGGAAATCATGAGTCAAACATGTAGGAAGCAACACTAAATTACATCTCAATGATTCCAAACATTGTAAAGCACATGGATGAATTGACCTTGTCTCAAAACACTTTCAAATAGTCACATGAAGAATGGAATGATGTTGAGACCTGGTCATCCTAAATTTTTATCCATAAAAAGTGCAAACAAAATACTAAAATCTATTTTGGATTTTTTAAGAATTTTACCAAAATAAAATCTTTTTGTATTTTTCAAATAATTTTAAAACAAAAAAAATATATATATACAAAAAGTACATGTCACAACGCTAGCAAAAATATATCAAAAATCATAACTAGCGTATGACAAACATGCAAACACAATCATCTATATGATATGGCAAGAGAAGAATCATGTGCAAGCAAATGAGAATCAACTATTCTAAAATCTAGTGTATCCAAAAGTGATTTCCTAACCCAAATATATGTGAAACGTCGTGCGGGGGCTTTGGGAACCACGGAAACACTAGACATAAACTTCCTAGGACATTTTCTAAGATCAAAACAAAAACGCCTAAGGTGACCTTTCCTACCACAATATGAACATGTGTAAACGGGTGGAACGACACCTATGGGTTGACCTTTTCTAATATCCTTGGAATTAGTTGACCCTCTAAAACAAATAATGGTTTTGGCTTTAGCATTAGAAGCATGAAAACAAGATGAGCCACTACCATCACTATCAAACCTACTCGAGTGTGTCAAATCATTTTTTAACTTCAAAATTTTTTACTCGAGCAAAGAATTAGACTCTTTTAAAGACAGGGATTTCTTTTTCAAATTTTCAATTAAACTTAACAGTTTATCACGCTCCACCTCAATTAAAACAAACTTATCCCTAAGAGTCTTTTCACGTGCCGTAAAATCATCGATTAATTTTTTATCCTCGACGGCACAAACGGGAACCCTAGAATTTTTTAAGTCCTTTAATTCCTTCTCTAAAACTAGGACTTTATCATCACTCTTCTTTTTGGCAATTTTCAAAGAATCAAAATCAATACACAAATTACCAAAGTGCTCACGACAAATATCACTTTGAGTTTGAAACGCTTGCAAATATTCAATCTTACTTTTCAAGAGAGAATTTTCTTTTTTCAAAACTTTAATTCTTTTGCAAAGTTTCAAATTCAAACTTTTTTATTTATCAGCACAGTCGTGAATTTTTTCAAAAATAGGCTCCTCATTAAATGGGCATTCCATTGAAAAATTGTGATTTTTCACAAAACTGATTTTTCAAAAAAATCAATATCACACAATTTTGCGAAAAAAGGAATACGCACTAAATTAGCGCAACCCACTCTAATACCAATTTGAAAACGTGAGTAGACAAATTGTATCAGAAAGTAAATCCTCGAAAAATCAGGATCACACGATAAATTAGCGTAACCTGCTCTGATACCAATTTGAAGAGTGCGACTGTGTGATAATTGATTAAATTTATTCGCAAGTTTCCAATTCGGCACACTTATTTAATTAGTGTCTATTTTTAAACAAAAATAAATCAGGCCCAAATCATTCAACTGCGTGTGTGCATGTGTCAAACCATAAATAAATAAAGCATGCGACACAAGCTTAAGGAAAAATCCCCCAAAGGGGAAAAAACTTTTATTTCACTATAATTTGTAAGAAAATGGCTTACACGGATTACAATGAAATAAGGTGACATACGAAATACCCGTAGGTGTCGGTTTCGATGTCTCGACTGGAACTTTCCCTTTTCAAGAGGGCAGCAATGAAGAAGAAAAACGGCTTCTCCACAAGATGTGAACTTTATAAGGACTCCCTCCACGATGGCACGTAGTTTTCGGTTGTAGATCTCTCCCCACAAAGAATAAACAAGGGCAAAAGTTGTGTTCTTGAAAACCAAAATAATTCACTAAAGCATATGGGAGTTCTGTGAATTGAAAATAAAAGGGATTAAAACCTTAAAGGAAGAAGCCAAAAAGGATTCTGCTTTCGCAATTTTTCTGTTCGTCAAAATGCTGTGACTTCTTAATGAAAACGTTACCAAATAATGAGTATTTATAGAAAAATGTGCTGCCTCAAAAACAAAGCTCGTTCTAATGAGATCAGTATGTCGCTCGAACGAAGGACATCTATCGTTCGAACGAGATCACGTGACATGCTATCTCGCGCGAACGACATGCTATGTCGCTCGAACGACTGTTGTGAAAAAATCATTATTTTAATGTCCACTTCAACACTTAGAAAAAAATACTCATTTTCAAATTTTGATGAAAAAATCTGCTCCAACACTTAGAAAATATTTTGTAAAAATATCCCAAAAGTTCTAAGTGAAAAGTTAAGGTATTTAAAACATAACCTTACAAAAGTAAACTTCGCGGAGTCTTGAATGATGAAGAACTTGAGTAATTCAGATCCATCTTTGATGTAGATGTCTCTTGAATGCTCTTCGACGGTGTAGCGGTATATGACATAATAAATTGATAACAGACCTATGAAAATATGTCCTTACAATGTCATTTAAAGCACAATGACACCATGAATTGTAACATAATGCTATTTACATTCACATAATAGTAAATATGCAAAATCTAGTAAATATTAACTTTTAACTCGCTTAAAATAATATTTACTCCATCATCCAATCTTTTATATAATTACCTCTCATGGAAAATTAATATAAAATCAATTGCTCAAAAGTAAGGGTTATTATAATATATATATATATATATATATATATACACGTCATCTACAAATCTACTTTCGCACATAAGTATAATATCATGAAGTATATATATATTTCACACAATATATACTATTAGGATTATCGGGTATTCCTGAACCCCAAAGTAAATGTTATGCATATGTATATTGGCCCGGATACTCATCGACCCCAATATCTTTTAACTTTGATTTGGTCTAGATAATCATCAACCCCAAATCAAGCTTTCATATATTAGTCCGGATAATCATCGACACCATACCAAATTAAGCATACTTTAGGTATTCACACAGCCTAAGTATCAATATAATAGGTATTCACACAACCAAATTATTTATACTTGTAAGTAATATTTTCTCTCTAATATTCATCGTACTTTATCATATAGTTACGAATTCAATTCACTTTCATAACTAATTGAGTGTCCACACAACTCTAAGGTTCCCTTCACATACCTACTGGTCTTTATCAAGTCCCTACATAGGCATAATAACCCTCCTAAGATCCCCTTCCATCATTGGTAATCCTAGAAAATTCAACCAAGAAAAGAACCCAAAATCTTCCATGGTTGATCAATCGAAGGATTTGGTCGATCGATCAACATTCATGGGTCGATCGATCGATTGAACAGGTGCAGCTTCGTCTTCTTCGATTTCTCACCCTTTCTGTTTTACCCAACATCCCTAATTCACCACCAAATTCACATACGATTATTCCTAACTATTTTTACATGAGTTAGGATGATTTATAATGTTTCAAACACTTTAAAACTCTACTGAAATGAAATAATAATGAATCAAACCCTCAAAACTCATTCATAATTTAGTGTTGGGTTCATCCAACAAATTCAATTCAAAACCCAGATTTAAATCCGTAGTAACAATCAAAACTCTTCTGATTTACAATCCTCTACAGATATAAACCCTAACTACATGAAATTTTTCCCAACCTGAAATCAATTGGTACTCTTCATCAAGGTTTTTAAATAAAAATCAATGTATTCATGAAATCCCTATACATGGGTATTATAACTTTAATTTAATTTGAAATAAACACTTGTCTTAGATTGATTGATTTGATTTCATGGTTCTTGGTTTATGATTGATTGCTTCTTCTCTAATCTTCCTTTCCAATTGTCTTGAGGTGTAAGAAACCCTTCACCACCTTCTCAATTCTCTCCTTAGGCTTTGGAAAAATGGTTCTCTCATTTCTCTAATGGCCTATCTAATATTTTGTGTTATGAGCCCTAACCCCAATCTATAAATATCAGATATATGGCTCTAATTTTCATAGGTCCCTTCACCACATTTTGGAAAATGATCGTAACGCCTTTAATAGGTGTCGATTTGGTCCAAAATTGACCCGGGACCCAAACTATACTCCCGGGTATATTATTCCGACTATTTCAACCCATCTGAAATTATTCGTGACCTCTAAATTTCCATCTGTCTTACTTAAAATATATTTCTCATTCCTCACCTCAAAACAGTCTACACGTGTCTCCCGGTGAGATTAACTAAAATACGCACATATCACTCCTTATGTCGTATTATAATAATAATTTATTATTTACTATTCACACTTAGTAAATTTTATCAAATTATTAATAAGTATTTATCTCTCGATTAATAATCACATTTATTAAATAAATCACATTAAATCACTTCACTCGCATAATTTAACTAAAGCGTATTTTTCTAATTAATTTATTTAAAAATAGACAGAAATACAAGGTATTACAATGACGGTCTTACTCTTAGTTTGTCTTCTAAGAAGGAACAACTTGGAAAGTATAACTAATTCAAGATTTCGCACCACTGCTCATCCGAATTTTTATTTATCCTACACCCATATTTTTCCAACATTGTTTGGTTAAACGACTTAAAGTCTCAAAAGTCTAGCCCCCATCCATCTTATGTGCAGGTAAACAGTCTCATCCTCTCTAATGGATTTTTCATTTATCCTCATCAGTGGCCCACCAAAAATTACTAACCGTCGAATGGAGTTTGGAGCATACTCCTTTTGGTAATGTAAAATGCGCCATCATTTAACATGGAATGGATTGCAAAATGACTTTCACTAAGATCTCTCTAACTGCACAAGATAAATTATAGGGTTTCCAACCTTTAATTTGTTCGCAACATTTTCAAGAATGAAATGAGCACATTTATCCTTAGATCTTCCCCCAAAACATAGGAATTCTAAGGTATTTAGATTTGTAGGGCAACATGGAAACATTTAAAAATAATCATATTAGATTGCATACGAAAAGATCGGTGTTTGGCATAAAAACACAGTTAATTGTCAAATTTTACCGATGAGCCTGATGCTTGGCAATATGTATTAAGCATTTGGGTTAGCAATTGACATTCATGAAAAGAGTCCTTAAGAAAGAAAAGAGAGTTGTCAACAAAAAAAGACGTGCAATGGGGGCAAAAAAATTCTTTTAGGTCTAAGACAAGAAATAACATTATTGTCAACAATAATCGATATTATATTTGATAAGACATCTTGGACAAGTAGAACGAGGTAAGGCTCTGCTTGCATAATTTTTCTACGGGAATTAATTTATCCTCTTGTTTGCCCATTAACTACAAAATTAAATTAGACCATGGATTTGCATTGATGTATTAAGACTTTCAATTTTAGGCAAAACCCCATTTTATCCATGATGGATATGAGGAAGTCCCATTTGGCTCTATTATAAGGATTATTTAAATCAAGCTTAATGGTAAGCTTTAGGTTCTACCTTTTTTTCTAAGTTTAATATGGTCGAAATCCTTGTGCGACATAATAGCGCTATCTTGTATCATCCTATTTGGGGTGAAATTTGTCTGGTTAGGAGAAATAATATGGCTCGTGATGGGATTAAGCCTATTTGCCAAAGTCTTTACGATATTTTTATACATAAAAGAGTATAGACTAATGGGATAAGAGTATTTTAATTATTAGGGTATGGGACTTTTAGGATTAAAACAGTATTAGTTTTGTCTATTTCCTTAAGCATGTTTTTATTATAGATGAAACTTCTAACAGCTCTACAAACGTCTTTACATATAATTTTCCAATACTTATGAAAAATACACCTAAAACATTATTCTAGCCTGGTGCCTTCAGATCACCAAGTTGAAAATTCGCTATCATAATCTCCATGTCAGAAAATGGTTTGCAAAGAGCATCATTCATATCTTGGGATACAACACTCTCAACATTTTTTAAACACCGAGAAAAGTCCCGGGCACCTAGACACTCAAAATTTTTAGCAAAGTCCTTATTAATGTATCCATTCATCTCTTCCTCTTATTTGATCCAAAATTGTTCCTTATTTTTAATTCTTGGTAGATGTTTCCCTTGTCTCCTTCTTATGCAATAATGAAAGAATTTTGTATTCTAGTCGCCAAATATGATCCAATGAATTCGCAACCTTTAGTGCCAAAACATATCTTCCCTCTTAAGAAAACTATACATCCGTTCTATTATTGCTTCTAATTTCATTTTATTTTTCCATGTATACTACTTGTTTTAGAGCACCACCAGACACTAATTAATATTAGCGAGATTGGTTTTGCTATTACCGAATTGATGTCTTTTATATGAACAAATATTATTTCTACACGTTTCCAATTTTTAAGCAAAACAAAGGAAATGAGATCCCTTGTAAGAGTAATTCTAGTTGATTGAGATGATATCTTCACATTCATGGACAGTAACACATTTATTGAAAACAAAATGGATGAGACACTCTATTTTTATGGATGGAGAAGTTAGTAATTAGGGGACAATGGTCGGACCCCTTAATTGTTTCATGAATGATAATTTTTTCGGTGAACAAATTTCTCCATGCCTCATTTTCCATTAATATATCAACTTGTTCCTTTACGATTTCTCCTCCTAACCTTTCATTGCTCCATGTAAATTTCTGACACTTAAACTCAATATCAATAATTTCACGTGATTGCTTAATTTTTCCATCTCATCACATTGATATGTGGCCACTGCCACCCCTCCTTCTTTACTGAAGCTTGATCCAATGTTATTAAAGTCCCTAATGACACACCATGGGTGAGATGTAGAAGCTATAAACTACATAAGGCTCTCATAACCTAACATTATATTCTCCACTGTCGAATCTGCATACATAAATGAGCACCACCAGGATTTCGTTTCTGATTTCAGAGTAAATTTAGCAAGAATAATAATTTTGTTTTTTTAAAGTAACCCCAATCCCACCTTATCATTCCACCACAAAACCAGGACACCTGAAATGTTGATTGGTTCAACACAACAAGAATTATTAAGTCAAGTACTTTTACTAATCTCCTTTAGTTCCTTCAGTTGTTCTTCATCTCCATCAAGAAGACAATGGTTAGGTGACGGGATTGGATGATTCCCTTGAGCATCCGGACTGTCAGGTGTCCTCACACACTTTGACAATTCCAAGAAGTCAACATTGGTCATGTGGTTGATATGGGTGAGCCACAACAACCCTTTTTATTCATCTTTTAATGTTCTTTCCAATACTTGGCTCTCCTCTTCCTCAAAGAATTCCACTCTAATCGGTTGCTCTGAATATGTTTTTAAACAATGGGTATAGTGAGATGAGTAAATAGGATTAATCCATGAAACATTGATATGAGTTATACATTTTCATAACCATGGTGATGTTCACTCTTGGCTTGAAATTTAATTTGTTTTTCCCCTCCTTTTCCCTTCTTCTTTTTCTTATCCATGGTGAAAATAGTATCCTCAACATTCTTAGATATTGTCTCCTTGAGAGAGAATATTGCATGTTTATCAAAAAATGATGCCCTTTATTTTCAAATATTGAAATGGGTAGATAAAACCCCTCCTCTAAAAATCCGATGGACAACCCTTTTAGTTACCTGTAAAAGTTCATTTTTAAGACATTTGGGGTATTTGTGCTGGAGATATCGTAATATTATGAAGAAAATAAAATAGAAAATAAATAATAAGTGAAAATATGTGTCAATTCATGAATAAGTATGTTCCTTATATATGTTTCAATTTGTTATTATTATATATAATGTTCAGTGATTATGTTTAGTCTAATCCTACTTTCATAAATCATGACATGTCAAATTATTTACAAATACAAAATTTTGTTATTTTCAGTAGAAATGTTCCTGTTGGAGACTAGTTTTGACCCTTATAATATATTAATTAACTTGAGGTGAAAACTAGACAGGGGAGTTATGGTTGTAACCCAATAAACGGTGTGTGCAACGGAGGTCCGAGTAAAAAGTTATACCGAAATTACTAACCAAGGGCAAATTTGTCCATCCGTTTAAGTGGTAATTTGTCCTTTATACCCAACAAGTTTCTTAAAGTGATTGGTTGGAGGTGTAGGCTAGTTTGGACGACATTATACCTTTGAAATAACCTTATCCTTTATCCAAAATCATCCACGAAAGGGTTTTACCTTGAGGAAAGAGAATTTTAGAGTTAAGGAAGAAAAAGTGAGGAGAAAAAATGTAGAAAAATCCGTACAAATTAAGTAAAAGTCCTGAAGGTAATCCTAATCTCAAATATTGTTATTTTTCTTATATTACTGATTTATATGATAGAAATCATCATTTGTTTACTAAAATTTCAGACCTTTATATATATGTATGGTTATCTACAAGTTTAAGTTAAGTTGAATGTACAAACCCTTAAAATTGCTTTGTATTGAAACCCCTTTCATTCAAACTTGCATATCTTCTTGTGTGCTTACTGTAATTGATTAATTTCAATTGAATATGAGATTATACTCATATATTAATATCATATCCAAAAATTAGAATTTATCTCCTTGTGGTTAGGCTTTAATGATGATTTTAAGTTGGTACATAGTTGTTGTTTGTATATTTCATTTCGGTATGCCCTGAGTTTGGTCAAGCTTTTAACATAGCAAATAAAGTCACAAAATTATGAAACTTCAATTCTGTACTATTAAGTATCTTTAAGGAAAATGGGTTGAAAATCATGGAAAGTTATGCTATAGAAAAATAATGAAAATTCTTTCAGGTTGAAGAACCAATAGAGGAGATTGTAGGGAAGATTTCTTGTGTCGTAAAGAAATGATCATAACATGCTCTAGGAAGTTTGAAAAATTACACCCTCACGTGTAATGGAAAGTATATTTATAATTGTTTTCATATGAATAAGGTTGGACACATTTATTTGTAATATTTATGAATATAGGATGGTTAAGTATGGAAGATAATAAATTGAATCCATGCCGGATACCCCTTGAATGAATGTTTGTATTTCGTCCTTCCCACTGTTCTAAAAAACCCGCCTAGGCTCCGCCTAGGCACGCCTAGGCTTAAGGCTTGGGAGAAACGCCTTGCCTTACGCTTTTAACGCCTTATTCTTGGTAAAACCCTTACGGCGCACTTTTTTCTAAAAACGAGAATGCTTTAGTGAAACGATGTCGCCTTTTAAAGAATTTGTTTACAAACCGACCCATTATCTTATCCAAAATAATCAGATAGTATTTTAATTTGCATATATTCAGACATATTTTTATGATATGTGCAATTTTTGTATTTTAAGAGCCTTTCTATGGTTAAAAAATATTAAAATATATTAAGAAGGCCTAAACGCCTTTTCACGCCTTTTTACGCCTAGGCTTCCAAGGCTTAAGGCTTGGCCTCCACGCCTCAATCACGCCCCTCGATTTTTAGAACCTTGGTCCTTCCAAAGGGTATTTTGAGCAAATTTTTCATGTGTATATAAATTGAGAAGTATACTTTCATGTTTACTTAACTTTGGTTACAAATTCCTTATGAGGTATTTCCTACGGTTGAATGTTTATAACCTTATCAACATGGATACCATTGTTTTGTCTTTACTCATGTTTTATGGAATGTGACTTAAGTGGAATTATATTGTTGTTGTATAGTCATGGAAAGTTACATAATTATGTTAGGATAATACTTATGATTGAGATTTAGTACTGATTTAGTTGGATTGACAGGTGTAAGGTCAAATCAACCCAGTTTATCTCCACACGAAGGAAACCTGAATACATAGTTGTCAACCAAGGTGAGTGTGCTCACTAAAAAGAGATATTTGTATCGTGTTATTGATATGATCAGAATATAATGAATATGAAAATTTTTCATTTCGGTTTACCAAAATTGGAGGTTACTTCCCGACCCGGAATGGGAAAGATTTGTCTATTAATGACAAGGGGTTACTCCTCGACCAGGAATGGCGGAGAATTGTCTATTACAGACATGATAGGTGAATCATGATTAAAAAAAGTTGGCTATTCATTATGAATGGGATGGATAAGTTAATACATAATTATATGGACATTATTTATTTCATTTAAATTCATGCAGTAGTATAGTAGTGATGTGTTCACTGGGCCATTTTGCTCACGGTTACTATGTTCACATTTTTTTCAGGTAACGCGATGTCACTGCCAAATCTAGGAGGTCGGGTTGGGTTAGCTAGGAATGGTAGAAACATGGATTTTGTTTAAATGTAAATTATGTAATTAAGTTAACTTATCCTTCAAGCAAGTTTTTATGGGCACGACTACTCAGATGTTGTAAAAAGGTTTTCAGCTATATGGATTTACAATGATGACTCTGAAATTAAAACTCGTGTTTATGGTTTGGTTAAATTAATTATAGTTTGACTCACTTTGACTTTTAAACTTAATTATAAATAACTGGATTGGGGTGTGTCAGCTTTTGATATCAAACCCTAGGTTTTAGAGGTTCTGGAGTTAGAAGAGTCTAGATTTGGCAGTGAATATTAAAAATTTGTTTTGTTTGATACTAACGATTATGTTAGGAAAGATATGTATATATGTATGTTGTTATATCTTTGATCCATTTCAGATATAAAAGAATGGAATGAGGGAATGTGAATGTGGGAATAGAAGATGAGGCTTCAAGCATGGCAGCAGAGGCGGAGGTTGAGCAACTTATTTTCCTAGAAATGTAAAACCTGATCCGGAATAATTAACAGACATGCAAAAAATAGCACGTGCTATGACTTTAATGGCAAAGAAGAAAGTTAGATTTATGGCTCAGATGGAAGAACAAAAACCCAGGCAATTAGAGGCACAAGCATTGGCTAGGGCTGAGGAGGTGATACATCGAGAAGAAAGGAGTACTTCACACGAGAAATTTATTAAAATGAATCCACCATCATTTGAAGGAGAAGTTGATCTAGCAGAGGCAGAAGAATGGGTTAAAGAGATTGAACTTATTTTTGGGGTAATGAGAATGCCTGAAAATCAATGAGTGACCTTGGCGACGTATATGCTAAAAGGAGAAGATAAATACTGGTGGGATGCCACAAAACATTTGTTGATTACTCCAGAAGGTTGGAATGTGATCTCATGGGATGCTTTTGTCAAATATTTGTATCATAAGTATTTTACCCCAATGTATCAAAAACAAAAGGAGAAGGAATATTTCATGTTAAATCAGGGGAGCATGACAGTTATAGAATTCAAAGCTAAACTTACACCCTTATCTCGGTTTAATTCAAGGTTTGTACAGAACGAGGAAGACATGTGTAGTTGATTTCTCGATGGATTAGAGTTAGTTGTTAAATCACGATTGTCGGCTATAGAGACTGTTAATTATTCATCCTTAGTGAAAAAAGCCATGTTGGTAGAAAAGGACATGAATGAAGCGAGAGGGAATCGAGAACGAGGTGTAAAGAGAAGCAGATTCGATCCAAATTATCAAAAGGGTAGTGTTATAGAATATTAGAGACTTGGAGGGAAAAAAGTTTAGCATGGTATAGGTATGGGAGGTGGTGCACAAAGGGGTGAGGCTAGTAATGGAAGAGGTTCAGGATTTTCAGCACAAGGGAATCCAAATGCTTATTTCTTTTGTGGGACATCGGGTCATATAAAGATAAATTGCCCAAAGATACTAAATATAGAATGTTTTAACTATCACCATAAGGGTCATTTGAGAAAGAATTGTTCTATGTTAGCAAGAACAGTTTCAGTTAGTAGTGTGGGGCCTCATAAAGGATCCTCTCCAGGGAATGAAACCAGGGGAACAGATATAGGACAAGCAAGTGGATCAAAGGCACGAGGAAGAGTGTTTGCGATGACATTGCAAGATGCACATGTTACACTGGAAGTGGTTACAGGTAAACTTTCTATTGCAAACAAAGATTTATATGCACTCATTGATCCTGGATCTATGCATTCATTTGTGGCATTACATATTATTTCATATTTGGGTAGACCATGTTCATTTCTCAATTGTGCCTTATATATTTCGACCCCAATGGAAACTGTAATTCTGGTGGAGCATGTTTATAAATATTGTGTCTTACGAATGGGAGAGCGGGATTTCTATGTAAAATTGATATCATTGGCCATTCGGGATTTTCATATTATATTGGGGATGGATTGGTTATCATCATATCATGCTTCCATTGATTCTTTTAGAAAGGAAGTTAAATTTCATCTGTCAGGTGAACCTGAGTTCCAATTTATAGGAGAAAGGAATGTTGTCCCTAATTGTCTTATCTCAGCAATTAAGAGCAAAAAGTTATTGACTGAAGGTTGTACAGGATATTTAGCTTATGTTGTTGATATTAGTAAGGAAGTACTTAAAGTTGAAGATATACCAATAGTTACAGAATTTTCTGATGTCTTCCCAGAGGGATTTCCAGGATTGCCACCTAATAGGGAAGTAGAGTTTTCCATTGAATTAATTCCAGGTACTAGTCCAATTTACCTTGCTCCAAATAAAATGGCACCAATAGAGTTGAAAGAATTGAAAGTGAAATTACAAGATCTGATAAGCAGAGGTTTCATTCGCCCTAGTGTTTCGCCATGGGGAGCCCCAATGTTATTTGCGAAAAAGAAAGATGGGACAATGTGATTATGTATTAATTATCGGCAATTGAACAAGGTGACCATTAGAAACAAGTACCCTCTACCTTGTATCGATGATTTGTTTGACCAATTACAGGGGCCACAGTATTTTCAAAGATTGATTTGAGATCGGGTTACCACCAATTGAAAGTAAAGGATAGTGATATTTTCAAAATAGCTTTTCGGACTTAATATGGGCACTATGAGTTTTTGGTGATGCCATTTGGATTAACTAATGCTCCCGCGATTTTTATGGACTTGATGAACCGGTTATTCCACCCTTTCATTCATTCATTTGTGATTGTATTCATAGACGATGTGTTGATTTAGTCGCACAGCATGGAGGAACACGAGAAACATTTGAGACTTGTATTGTAGATTTTGAGAGAGAAGAAATTATTTGCTAAATTCAGAAAGTGTGAGTTTTGTTTAAATGAAATCGTGTTTTTAGGGCATGTTTTTTCGGGAAATGGGATATATGTTGATCCAAAGAAGGTGAAAGCAATCGTTGAATGGGAGAGTCCTAAGAATGTGACAGAAATTAGGAGTTTCCTAGGATTGGTAGGTTACTATCGTAGATTCATTAAGGGATTTTCAGCAATAGCATTACCATTGACAAAGTTGACTCCTAAAGAAGTGAAGTTTATATGGGATGAAGATTGCGAGAGGAGTTTTAAATAATTAAAGAATCGGTTAGTTTCAGCCCCTATACTTACTATTCCATGTGGGAATGAGTCTTTTGTGATCTATACAAATGCTTCATTTCAGGGGTTAGGATGTGTTCTTATGCAGAATGGGATGGTAATAACATATGCTTCAGAAAATTAAAGACACATGAACGAAACTACCCTACGCATGATTTGGAGTTAGCAGCTATTGTTTTTTCTTTGAACTTATGGAGACATTACTTGTATGGAGAAACTTGTGAGATATTTACGGATCATCAAAGCTTGAAATACTTGTTTACATAAAAAGAAATGAATTTGAGGCAGAGGCGTTGGATAGGGCTGATTAAAGACTATAATTGTACCATCCATCATCATCCGGGGAAGGCCAATGTAGTAGTAGATGCTTTGAGTTGAAAATCATCAGGGATTCTGGGTTGCATACAGTGTGCATGGATTAGAAATATTCTTGACTTGGCATCGATGGGGATTGAATTACAGTTTTCAAAAAGGGGAGGATTGTTAGCACATGTCACAGTGAGACCTTTATTGGTAGAACGCATACGAAATTTGCATATCAATGATCCGTTCCTTGAGAAGAAGAAACAAAAAGCTCAGGATGGTAGAGAGAGTGACTTTGAGATTAAGAATGGTGAATCGTTGTGCTATACAAATAGAATTTGTGTACCGAATGATCCATCCTTAAAGAAGGATATATTAGAAGAAGCACATAGTTCTATCAACTCTATGCATTTGGGAGGTACCAAAATGTACAGAGATTTGAAGGAGTATTACTGGTGGAACAATATGAAATGTGAGATCACAGAATTTGTGGCTAAATGTTTATTATGTCAGCAACTAAAGGCAGAGCATCAGAAGCCGACGGGATTATTGCAGTCGTTGCCTATTCCGAAATGGAAGTGGGATCATATAACGATGGATTTTGTTACATAATTACCCCGATCACCAAAGGGGCATGATTCTATTTGGGTGATTGTGTACCGATTGACAAAGTTAACTCATTTTCATCTTGTTAAGACCACCTACACTATGGATAAGTATGCACGTATGTACGTTGTTGAGATTATCCGTTTACATGGGGCACCAGTGTCAATAGTATCAGCTAGATATCCAACATTCACTTTTAAGTTTAGGCCTCATCTATAGAATGCCATGGGCACAAGTTTGAAGTTCAGAACTACATTTCATTCACAAATCGATGGACAATCCAAAAGGACGATTCAAATATTGGAAGACATGTTACGAGCTTATGTGTTTGACTTCAAGGGTAGTTGGGATGATCATTTACCATTGATGGAATTATCGTATAATAATAGTTATCAGTCCTCCATTGGTATGGCTCCATGTGAAGCTTTATATGGGAGGAGATGTAGAACGCCTTTGTGCTGGGATGAAGTAGGTGAAAGGAAAATTTTAGGTCTTGAATTGATAGATATAACAACTGAAAAGATCAAAATGATTCGGGAACGGATAGAGATAGCGCAAAGCAGGCAGAAATTTTATGCAAACAAGAGGAAGCATACATTGGAATTTCAAATGGGGGATTTTTTATTCCTACGTATTTCACCATGGAAAGGCGTTATGAGATTTGGGAAAAAGGCGAAACTAAGTCCAAGATACATTGGATCGTATGAAGTGTTGGAAAGAATTGGGGGTGTGTCATATAGATTCGCATTACCTCCATAGTTGTCTCATTTACATGATGTGTTCCACGTATCGATGATTCATAAGTATTTGGCAGATCCATCTCATCAATTGAAAACTTAGTCTGTTGAGCTGAAGGAAGACTTATCGTATATTGAGGAACTAGTGGAAATTATTGATCGTAAGGAGCCAGTATTGAGGAATAAAGTTATTACCGTAGTTAAAGTTATGTGAAGGAGCCATGTAGTTAAAAAAGAAACTTGGGAAATGGAGGATAGCATGACTAAACAGTATCCCCATTTGTTTGGTAAGTGAGCTTTATATTAAATTTCGGGGACGAAATTTTGTAAGGGGGGAATTTGTGACAACCCGGTTATAATTATGATAAATTATAATTAAATCATGCTTATCTTATGTGATATGAATAATGTGTTATTATTATATCTAATGTTAAGTGATTATGTTTAGTCTAATGCTACTTTTATAAATCATAAAATGTCAAATTATTTACAAATACAAAATTTTGTTATTTTCGATAGAAATGTTTCGGTTGGAGAATAGTTTTTACCCTTATAATATATGAATTGACTTGAGGTGAAAACTATATTATTGTAGACAGATGAGTTAGGGTTGTAACCCAATAAACGGTGTGTGCAACGGAGGTCCGAGTAAAAAGTTATACTGAAATTACTAACCAAGGGAAAATTTGTCCATCCGTTTAAGTGGTAATTTATCCTTTATACCCAACAAGTGTCTTAAAGTGATTAGTTGGAGGTGTAGGCTGGTTTGGAGGACCTTATGCCTTTTAAATAACCTTATACTTCATCCAAAATCAACCATGAAAGGGTTTTACCTTGAGGAAAGAGAATTTGAGAGTTTAGGAAGAAAAAGTGAGGAGAAGAAGTGTAGAAAAATATGTACAAATTACGTAAAAGTCCCGAAGGTAATCCAAATATCAAATCTTGTTATTTTTATTCTACTACTGATTTATATGATAGAAACCATCATTTTTTTACTAAAATTTCAGCCCTTTATATATATATATATATATATATATATGTATGGTTATATGCAAGTTTAAGTTAAGTTGAATGTACAAACCCTTAAAATTTCTTTGTATTGAAACCCCTTGCATTCAAACTTCCATATCGTTTTGTGTGCTTACTGTAATTATGAAATTCCAATTGTATATGAAATTAGACTCATATATTAATATCATCAACGAAAATTAGAATTTATCTCCTTGTGGTTAGGCTTTAATGATGATTTTAAGTTGGTACATAGTTATTGTTTGTATATTTCATTTCGGTATGACCTGAGTTTGGTCAAGCTTCTAACATAGCAAATGAAGTCAAAAAATTATTAAACTTTAATTCTGTACTATTAAGTATCTATAAGGAAAATGGGTTCAAAATCATGGAAAGTTTTACTGTAGAAAAATTATGAAAATTCTTGCAAGTTGAATAAACAATAGAGGAGCTTGTAGGGAAAATTTCTTCTGTTGTAAAGAAATGATCATAACTTGCTCTAGGAAGCTTGAAAAATTACACCGTCACTTGTAATGGAAAGTATATTTATATATGTTTTCATATTCATAAGGTTATAAACGTTTATTTGTAATATTTATGGATATAGGATGGTTAAGTATGAAACATAATAAATTGAGGCCATATTGGATACCCCTTGAATGAATGTTTGTATTTCGTCCTTCCAAATGGTATTTTGAGTGCATGTTTCATGTGTATATACATTGAGAAGTATACTCTCATGTTTACTTGACTTTGGTTATAAATTCCTTATGAGGTATTTCCTACGGTTGAATGTTTAAAACCTTATAAATATAAATACCATTGTGTTGTCTTTACTCATGTTTTATGGAATGTGACTTAAGTGGAATTATATTGTTGTTGTATAGTCATGGAAAGTTAAATAATTATGTTAGGATAATACTTATGATTGAGATTCAGTACTGATTTAGTTGTATTGACAGGTGTAAGGTCAAATAAACCCAGTTTATCTCCACATGAAGGAAACGTGAATACATAGTTTGTCAACCAAGGTAAGTGTACTCACTAGAAAGAGATATTTGTATCGTGTTATTGATATGATCAGAATATAATGAATATGAAAATTGTTCATTTCGGTTTACCGAAATGGGAGGTTACTTACCGACCCGAAATGGGGAATATTTGTCTATTAATGACAAGGGGTTACTCCTCGACCAGGAATGGGGGGGAGAATTATCTATTACATACATGATACGTGAATCATGATTCGGAAAAGTTGGTCATTCATTATGAATCGGCCAGATAATTTAATACATAATTTTATCGACATTATTTATTGCATTTAAATTCTGTAATACCCCATAATTTTATTGATTTTTATTTAATGGATTAATTGAATTAAATGAGAATTTATTTGGAAATTAATCCGGAATTAAATACTAGCGAGATGTGAGTTGGTATTTGAGTATGATGTTAAAATAAAATATTACTGAGAATATATGGTAACATATGAGTATTGAAAATATTAAATTTGTCGCGAGACGGAAATACGACAATTTGGGAAATTTAGTTGAGACGCGTGTGTCAGTCGCGTCAGGAATGAATTTAATTCGATTAAAACGAATAAAATTATATGTTTATCAACCGAATGATCATTTTGAGTGCACCAACGTTTTCTAAAGGGTTGAGATAGTCAGAAAACACTAACCGGGGGTTTAGTTCGGATCCCGAGGTATTTTTAGGCCAAACCGGCAACCCAGAAGGGTATTTCGGTAATTTTAAAAATTTAGGAATTAAAACTCACGAATTTTAGAGTTAAATTAGATATTATTAGAGAGGACACTAAGGCCATTACCAGCCAAAAATAAAAGAGTGGGCTACGAGGATTTTTGAGAGAAGTTAGAGAGAGGTTAAAGGAGGTTCCAAACCAAACCATCTCCCATCACCATCATTTTGGAAGAAATTGTGACCAGAAAGAGGAGAGAATCACCCTATAATCACCGACAACGGATCTAAAGAAAAAACCTAAGGAAAGTGATTTGATGTTATTAGTTTCAATGAATATTTCCTCCATGTTTAGGGTAGAAAATTTATATGCTTTGAAAGTTTTGATGAAAACCCAATATATTTGTCATGGAACTCATAAGTTTGGATATGGAATCCATGTAAAAAATTTATTGATGAAATTAGTACCCAAAAAACTTAACTTTGATGATTTAAAAACGAATTAATGATGAGTATTTAAGTGAAATAAAATTATGTCTTCATGTTCATAGGGTTTGGGGCAAAATTTGGGGAATTATGATAATTGCATGTTGATTAGGAGGATTTGACCCCAAAAATATGTTAAGAAGCGACCTAGGAGGACTCAGAGTAGTTTAAAACATTAAAACTTAATTGGGATGATCTTAGGATGGATTTAGAGAAGAGGAATTGAAGAAAAATGAAGTTGGGAAATTTCTCGGTGATCTCTGCCATCTCGTTAGAAGACCAACCCAGGTCGTTCGAACGACCTCGTTCGAAAGAGCTTCTAACGAGATTCCAGTACCCCTTTTAATGAGTTCGTTCTAAGACCTTCGTTCGAACGACACTCGTTCGAACCACCTCGTTCGAATGAGATTTCTAACGAGTTGACAGAATGACCTTGTTTGGCCGATTTTAGTTCGAACTTTCCGTAGGATTATTTAATTAAGTGTGATCCTTCCCTTGTTGATTAGTGGGAAAAATTGCGAGATTGGAGTACGTTGAGGATTGAAACTTAATAATATATAATAGACCGGGTAACTTCTATGGGCTAGGTTGTAAGTACTTGAATTTGCGACGTGAGAAGTGTTAGCGATTTATATTATATATTATCCGGGGACTTGTAAATGTACAACATTTAATGACGGTATAGGAATGTAAAATATACCTCTATTAATATTATAATATATCTAAGATGTGTGAATGCTTAGTATATGGACTTATATGTGTATGACATACCTATCATACTTTCTATTGCGGGAGGTCGGCTTTCGATCAGGGCCATCTAACCTTTGTGTGCCTACGGGGGGATTTAGATTGTCACCTCAAGGACATAGGTCAGAGAATGACTTATCGGTGAGTTAATAAGTCAGCTGACCATGGGCGCGTAGGTATGTGCATGACCCATTGGTATGTGAGCTATGTTCGCCTCCATTATGTGTGATTGTTGCTTATTGAAACGGTTCCTGCGAGATTCGAAATACGTGGTCCTCATGTACGTGATGTACCGGGATTCGATAGTAAGTATGTGTGCACCGCAGCTTAGCCTAGGGGTGCTATTGTCGTATATTTACAATGAGATTAAATACTGATAATTGAAATGGACTTCTTATATTAGTGTAAGTGTGAATAATTTGTATCATTTTTGTAGAGTTAAAAATGGGAACTTCTTAGTAATTATTATAACTAGTTCTGAGAAACACACAGTAAGACTCTTAGCTTATATTAAGATATCGGGAATTGAAGTCTAAACGGAAAAGTAAAGTCAGGTTATGGATTGGACTAGTTAGATAGTGGAATAACTAGAACGGGTACGGGTACGATAGGCGTGCACAATTAGTTGAGAGGTGAGGAACTCACGTGAGAGCACGCACTATCATGTATTTTATATTCACTATTTAATGACATTAAACACTTTCAAATCTATTTTTTTTGTAAAAGCCTTTTAGATGCCCAGCCACAAGGACACCAAACTTAGAAGTTCCATTCCAGTGACGTGTTGTAGCTGCTGTGGAAGTTACAGGACCTTGATTATAGACGCCTCCACTTTCTACCTTGATTCCATTTCTGACTTATTTATCTAGAGGGCATGTTGCCCCTTTTCTTTTAGAGACAGTTTATTTATTTAGTTTTATTTCAATTTTGGATGTAATTAATTAGTGATTCAGACTTTGTATTCGATTTTATTCAGTATTCGGATTATTCTGAGGAGTATTCCTCCAGATTCATTTTATTCCATTGATTATTCTATTGTGACTGTGATATGGTTGTGGTATTAGCATTTCTTAATTTAAATTGGTTGTATGTTAATCTAATTTAATTAAAATTGACAGCTCACTTTTTAAATATTAGGTGACTAGAAATTGTTAAAATGCTTTTCGACACTGATGCTATGAACTCAACCAACTTGAAATTTTATATTAATTTGAATAGAGGAGTAGCTACCCGGTATTTAATTAGTCGGGGTGTCACAAATTCATGCAGTTGTATAGTAGGGATGCATTCACTGGGCTATTTTGCTCACAGTTACTATGTTCACATTTTTTTAGGTAACGCGATGTCACTGCCAAATCTAGGAGGTCGGGTTGGGTTAGCCAGGAATGGGAGAAACTTGGATTTTGTTTAAATGTAAATTATGTAATTAAGTTAACTTATACTTCAAGAAAGTTTTTATCGGCAGGACTACTCTGATGTTGTAAAAAGGTTTTCAGTTATATGGATTTACAATGATGACTCTGAAATTAAAACTCGTGTTTATGGTTTGGTTGAATTAATTATAGTTTGACTCACTTTGACTTTCAAACTTAATTATAAGTGAAAAGATGTGTCAATTCATGAATAAATATGTTCCTTAGATATCTATCAATTTATAAATAGACATGACCTTTAAAATATGTCTATTAATTAACCATCATGACTATTAATATAATGCCTATTCATGAAAAGACATTAATGGGTCTATAAGATGGATATGATCTAACTATTTTGTTATTGTCCACTTGTGAGATCATTATATCATTTTCTCTCTTATATATCTATTTATTTAATTAGTTTCACCCAGTGTTAGATAGAATTCTTTAGGGCTGGTAACTAAAAATTCCATTGGAGTATTGTATCGTGGAGGTAATTTGCCTAAAACCCGATAGCAAACTCTTGTAGTGCGTGAAAATAAAACCTTAAGGGAAGTGATTATCCATGCCACAATCCACCACAAAATTATGTTTCAATATTTATCTCAATCAATCCTAAGGTTTTTTTTTTCAAGGCCAAGAAGAACGTGAAGTGGTGAATCGCACAACAATTCAAAAACAGTATTTTGATATTTAATGCGGGATTCGTAATTTAATGCAAAACTGAAATTTCAGACGTGATTTGTGGTGTATCTTCCTCAAAGGTACGCATTTAAGTGTAATAAACTTACATGATTAGAAAAGATCATATGTATGTATGTATGTATGTATGTATGCATGCATGCATGTATGTATATATTTATAACTCTATTGCATGCAATCTTAAATAATTTAGTAATCATTGCATTTAATTATTTTACATAATTTTTAAGTTGAATTCAGTTTAAAGTCACGCTTTTATATTAGCAATAAATCCTTAATTGATGAATTTATAATGCGTGTAATATTCTGAAGTGCAACCAAATTTTATCTTGGATTTCATTTGATCATTACAATAAAATGTCATTATGAGAAATGATTAAAATATATAACAATTACTATGATGATATATGGTTTGATAGTTGGATGATCTCTTCTCAATGTGATTAATTGGTGAATGCATCAAAAGTAGAAGATAATTTAATTGCCTTTTAACGAACAATTTGTGGAGAGATAATTCATAGAGGCCTTTTCATTTAAATATATGTCCTGGATGATAAAGTGAATGTCGATCACTCTGGTTATGAATGGGCATGTTATCCCCTTTAGATGATCAACGTGACGTCGTCACAAAAAAAAAAGAATTCGTACAAGTATACTCCTTAGCAAGTGCTTTCACTTTGGTGATGAACCCAAGTTTTTATGCATGAAAACTCATCACTGCATGTAAGGTTTTAAAATATATGACAGTATCATGAATGTGCCACTTTAATATAAAATAGAATAATAATATTTTAAAATAAAAACTGAATAAAAAAAGTTCAAGACTACAGTCATGATAGTTCCTCAAGCAAATTGTGTGTGTGTGTGTGTGTGTGTGTGTGTATTATAAGCGCTTTTGCATTTGAGGAGCTTTACTACATTTATTTTAAAACAAAAAGTTCAAAATTGGAGTGACATATACGAATTTTGGCGAAGAATTTGAAATTTTTCCAAATATATAGCGCATGCTCTTGTTAATACAAGTTTCTTATCTTGGTTATTATGTGTTGAGTTTGTTGATTGTTGCATTAGTAACATAACGTGCATATGTTCTAATATTGTATTGAATAATTAGTTGTAGGATATATACATCCATAGATATATTTTATATTATTTGGCATCGGTGACATAAGAAATTAATCCGTGGACAAATTCATTAACTTAAAATTATCATTCTCAAATTTGTAAACAAAAAAGAAAGTTATTATTTTGACTCTGATTGACAAGCATACTCCACCTACGATGATAAACATTTATATCTTTGGAGGAAAATGTGAATTCACTCCACATATATGTATGAAAGTTTGCACTCGTGCCCACGGTGTAAAATTGCCTTGATAAATTGGTTATCAATAATATACATCTTTAGATGTGATATTATTGATATGTAGATAAGGTATTTATCTAATTCGGTGTAAGTATTGTCATAGTAGATGTCCTATGAAATGATAGAATATCAATATATTAGATGGAAACCAACCAATGGAAACATAAACATAAATGAAAATATATGGAAGAACACCAACCAAAACATGTATGAAAATATATGGAAGAACAAGACCATTGAAAATATTTGGTATGGAAATGAGAAAGGTCAAGTATATTCACATAAATGATAATAATGGTGGAGGCTATGTTCTTTGTTTTAATCTTGGAATTATGGGTGTGCCTATCTAAAGACAACTAGAATGGTTGTCAAATATATTATTGTGACCACAACGAGTGTTATCTAAATCTTTGTACTGTGTTTATGATATACTTTTAGAGAGTATAAATTGTTTTTAATATAGACATGTTAGTTTAAGACATAATGTCAAATAATTATTAAAATTGGCATTATTGATATTTTTTATGTTAAGTCAAACGAGAATTAAATAGACACTTTGACTAAAGAAATCTCGAGAGATTTAGTAAATAATACATCTTGTGGAATGGGATTGGAACTTTTTTTCAAAAATCACCAGTAATGCTACCTGACTTTATAATAGAACTACCACTATTCTAAAGTATAATTGGGAAAAACAAGCAACTGATAAGTATATGTTTATGCACTAAAATTATTATATTGTCTCATCCAGGATGTTCAATGAAAATTACTACGAACTAAGGATGAGTTATAAAATCTTAATGAAGTTAAAATCAGGAATTTATGTCTAAAGTGGCAAGGACATGTACAGAATATTCACCTATGTGAACATAATAAATGGTGTCACTTTTTGCAAGAGTTTGGGTTTTCTCTTATAAATGATCTTGAGACCAAGATAGATCACAAAGTCATATTAGTGCCAACTTATATAAAGACATCTCATTGAAACTGAGAAATCACATGTGTGATGTATTTTCGGTCTTAACATATGAAGATAATGTTTAATGCATAGCACACCTATGTCTAGTTCTCACTTTGAAATGCACTCACACTACACCAAAACTGCTAACTTGTCAAGGTCAAAAACCATAACAAGGAAAACTTGTCAAGGTCTTTGACCATGTTAAGTTTGTGGGTGACAAAGGATATCATCACATATATGTCACGGTCAAATTCCATGACACGAATTAACTTATCATGAACTTTGACTGTGGCATGTCTGTGATAAAGGAAAACTTATAACAGTCAAAGTTCATGACAAGTTTTCTTTGTCACATACTTATCATGCTCAAAGTTCGTAACAAATCTAGGTAGAATTAAAAATAACTATTGGGCAGTATGGCCACTGCCACTGCCCAGCAGTATATTTGCACCTGTTATAGCATATTTAAACATTTCCAAATAGCAAATATATTCACTATTGAATAACCAAATCAAATAAATTCAAATATCCATAACCAACCAACAAATATCCATAACCAAATCAAAAAAGTACAAATAATATCCAACATTCAATATTCAATATCGAAATTAAATAAATACAAATAATGTCATGGAATAGGGCCTTGAACAGGTCGAAGGAGGAAGGTAAGCCACACTATATATGAATTGATACATCTATTAATTCGTCGAATGCCGCATTGCTCTTCAAAGCATAAATATGCATGCTCTCTTCCGGGCATAATATGGGTGACGCAAACCTTTGCCTCTATATCTTGCATGACATGTCCATGAACCACACTACCCAGGTGTGTGTTCGGGTCCCTTAACCCCTAACTATCGGCGTTTCACCAAAGATGTTTATTAAATGCATGCTCTTCCAACCCATTTTGACATAAGTCGTTAGATAGGGGTCAAGATGGGAAATAGATCATTATATGTAAGCGGCGAGTGGGTTTGTATCGACGATGAGGGTGAGAGAGATGGAGTAGTGGCATCCTCATCTACCTCATTTCCCTTCCCCTTACCTTTGCATGAGGTGGCCCCCAACTGGCACTTCATGAACTTGTACATATCAAGGACCGTCGCCTCTAACCTTTCTAACTTATCACCATGGGTGTCCACCATATGATCCAACCTAGTGTTGCTCTTCTCCATCCCGGTGAGCCTCGACTTCCTAATCTGAGAGATCACCCACTATTCCTCCCCTTGTGATACGCCCGGAGCACTTAGCATAGTGCTTCCATAGCCAAAGATGCCTTGTCCACATCAGACTCCTTGCCATGCACTTCCTTAATCTTTGCCTGAAACAATAATTTTTACATGATTAGTTAAGTTAATAAAAAAATTATAACATAATTCAAAATTAAATAATTGTAAGATATTTTTATAACATACAATCGTGGATGCCACGCTCGGGGCCACATCCTTATTCTTGCCTTCTTCGTCTGAATTGACACATAGGCATCGAGCCTATGTGGCCTACCCCCAGGGTCACTCCCCATCTCCTGAAATAAAATAATATATAATTAGTAAGTAATGCAAAGTAATGCTAAATTAGAATAACACAAAACCATAATTAAAGAAAAATAAAAACTTACCGTCTTATGCTCCACCTTGACGTAAGACACTTGATCGGAGTAGTGCACGTCCAATTTTTTTGCCCGTTTTTCCTCACCGATTGAGGAGATGTCAACTGCTGCTCCTCGATCTCATTGTAGACAAATTGTTGCCAATGTGCATATGAGATCGGCTCCTTCATCGATACAGTATCATTCACTCTCAATATGGACTCCCGAATCTGCCTAAAGTACCGTTCTCTAATATTTTTCTTCCATGTCTTGTATTGATCTCTCAACTGTTCCACGTGGACTCGCGAACATGTGGAGGCAGGCTAAATTGTTCCTGTCAAACATATACAATTCAAAAAGAAAGTAAGTGTTGGTTGTATTTAAATTATAAAATATAATAACATATAAATATAAATAAACTACCTGTAGTACCCCTAGATTGCCATCTTGAGCTCCTCTGGCACCTTCCTCCAATCCTTGTAGCCTAGGCCGATGATCGACTAGAGCAACTCCAGGGCTCTAGCTAGGAAGTACGTCTTGTTACCCATATTTCCCCATGTTAAGGGCCTAGTGGCAGACAAGCCTTCGTTACCTCCGCTACCATGATGCCCTGATGAAGACATTTTCTACAAAAATTGTTTTTATCAGTACAAACATGTATATGAGATAATGATCAAATCCAAATGAATTAGAATATTGTACAAGTTAATGACATTATAAATCTAAATATTGTTTCAATTTCGGGTCATGTCATGACTTTGAATTAATGCTTAAATTGATTAAAATCCAAATTAATATATTTCCTAACCAAAAGACCAATTTTGATTCAAATATGATAATAACAAAGCACTAAAAGAATACAAGTTAACGACATTATAAATCTAAATATTGTTTCAATATCGAGTCATGTCATGAACTTTGAATTGATGTTTAAATTGATTAAAATCCAAATTAACATATTCACTAACCAAAAAACCAATTTTGATTCAAATCCGATAATAACAAAGCACTAGAAGAATACAAGTTAATGACATTATAAATCTAAATATTGTTCCAATACCGGGTTATGTCATGGACTTTGAATTAATGATTAAATTGACTAAACTCCAAATTAACATATTCATTAACCAAAAAACCAATTTTGATTCAAATCGCATACTAGCGAAGAACTAGAATAATACAAGTTAACGACATTATAAATCTAAATATTTTTTCAATATCGGATCATGTAATGGACATTGAATTAATGTTTAAATTGATTAAAATACAATTTAACATATTCACTAACCAAAAAATCAATTTTGATTCAAATCAGATAATAACAAAGGACAAGAATAATGAATAAGCATTAAACGGTCAGCCAATAATAATAAAGAACTAGAATAATACACACGTTGGTTATTATAAATAATTGGAATAATTATTACAAATCTAAAAATTGTTTCAAATTCGGGTTATCGTAAAAAATGGATTGATATTCACTAACAGCAGCCATGTCATCCACACTACTATTTAGACGATTTGTCGCATATAGGACAATTGACTATGACTTGTTGTTGATATACTCCGAGTAAATCACATGCTTGACCTTTTGAAAAGCACAGACAAATGGTTCATCACTCACGTGTTTGTTGCTCTTCAACTTGGCAAGTCAACCATGATCAAATTAGTGTCAGGATTAACTTTACAAGCATTTTTATCCTCAACTCTTACCTAATGCCAATAAAACACAACCTTTTTAAAGATTATATAGTCCAATTCAAATATATTTCGAATTACACCATAGTAAGTCATTTCAGCTACAACGAGATTTTTATCTTTCGTGCTCGCTCAAAAATAAGAGTCGTGTATGAAATGAACGAATTCTGTACATTTGTATTTTCCTCGTACACCCTTGAACCTAATATATAACCATTCAATCGATACTTTTTATACTCTTGTGCCATGAACAAGAGTTCAGTGGCTAGACGATAAAGACTTGATGTTGCATCACTCATCTTTAAGAGCTAAGAATATTGATAAATTAACTAGGTTAGTTGTAAAGCTTTCTTATAATGTCACATTGAATAAGAGACATTTTCATTATAATTACCTCGTGTGACAATCACAGCCTAAATTCATTGTCTGATTGTGTCATCGTTTTTCGTGTTTTTTTGTTCCCACGCGCATCATATTTTTCGCATTGATCGTGACAAATGTATTATGAAATTAATCATGTATAAAAATTAAAATAATTTAAAATTAACTTTTTCCATTCTTTGACATCTTAATGTGTGTCAAATAGATAACAAGCTATTTGTTCATGTTGTAAACTCGTTAATTTCACTCGTTTACCCATCACCTGACCACCCTCATCGACGAACTCATCACTGTTATCCACAATGCTCGGGTCGGGCATGTATTCTCGAGTGTAGATTGATCACTCCTTGATGATGTATTCCTCTGCAATTGATCCTTCAATGTATCGTGTATTCTTGACGTAATCTTTGAAAAGTTTCTTCAATCTTTCAAATGGATACATCCACCGATATTTAACTGGGTCGTAAAGAATTGCCTCGTCGCATAGGTGTACCAACAAGTGAAAACTTATGTGAAAGAATGATGGGGGAAAGTACTTCTCCAACACACAAATTTCTTCGATTACCGCTACTTCTAAGGCCACTATATGATCTCAATTGACTACCTTATCACATAAAAGTGTGAAGCAATTGCTAATTTGCATAATAGTCCTCCGTAAATTCTTGTGCTTGGAGAAATAATGCTTAAACAATACAGGAACCAATTGCATGATCACGTGGAAATCATGGGACTTCCACTTACATAAATCATGGGTAGCATAATTCACAATCCTCTGCAAGTTGGATAAAAAATTAGATAAAACCTTCAAATTATATATTGTGTATAAAAGCACTTTCCTTTCCTCGCTTGTCAAAGTAAACACACCAGGGGGAATTATTGTCCTTCCCCTACTGTCTTCTTTCAACCATAGTTATGGCTTAAGTTTCAACGATTTAAGGTCTTTTCATGCATTTTCTCCATCCTCCGAATAACTCCCCCAAGGCATATGCCGACAATATGTTCAGTGATATTCTTCTCTACGTGCATCACATCCAATACATTGTGCACCGGGTTATTCTTCTAATAAGGCAACTCAAATAAAATTGACCTCCTAGACCATACCTTTCTTGTATCAGTTTCATTCCCAGTTGGAGTCTTCTTATGCTTGACATTCTTAAATTTAGGATTCTTACCTGGAATATTAGGGCCACAATCAAAAGATACCTGAAAGTTTTCTTGGAGGTAGCATATATTCAACCCCGCCAAGTAAAAAACTGGAACCTTTATCAAATCTAAAACTATGAGTAGGTGGTAAAAAACTCATATGAAAATGGTATAATTTTTTGAGCTAGCGGTGAGACGTAAAGATTCAGTCTCCTGTCTACAAATAGGACACCAAAAATAACCATGTACTATATAATTGGATAATGTCCCACAAGCTGAAAATTTATGAAATGCCCACATCAACATAGCTTTTAGCGTAAACTCTTCTTTTTTAAAAGAGTCAAATGCTTTCACACCCTCTTACCATAACTCATTTAATTCTTCTACCAAAGGATCCATGTAGACAACAATGTCCTCACTTGGTGCCTTTGGCCTAGTATCAATAAAGACAACATTGAAAATTCAGGTCTCGTACACTATGAAGGAGGGAGGTTGAGTGGGGCTAGGATCACTGGTCATACACTCTGATTGGTGCTTAGATTTCCAAATGGATTGAATCCATCTGTTGATATTTCCATATAAATGTTACACTGTTCTCGACCAAAATCGTGATACTCATAACTCATCATCTTCTAAGATGTAGAATTAATAGGATGACGCATGAGACTATCCCCTACTTCTGCCCTAGCATGTTAAGTCATTGCCTCCTCTATCCATGGTATTATGAAAAAACGCTTTAGTTTAGGCCCAACGAGAAAATATTTCAACACTTTTTGAGGCACTTTCGAGTTTGTGCCTTCCTTTCTAGTAGATTGGAAATATCTAGGCTCATCGCATATCGGACACCGATCGATATTTTCATACGCATTTTGGTATAGTATGAAGTCATACACACTATCATGGATTGTTTAATACTTCATTCCAAAATCTTTCTAATTGTTCTTCATTGTATAATAGCTATTTGGAAGTGTATTCTGCTTGGGTAGCAAGCCCTTTGCCCAATTCAAAATTCCTATCACGTTATTTCCAGACAAACCCTATTGGGTCTTCAAACTATGAAAACCAACTATGGCATGTAAAGTTGTTTGATCTTTCTCACAGCCGGAGTACAATGACTGGGTTGCCTGAAATTTTAATCTTTGGTAGTCATCGTCAAGGTTTATCTCGATATCTTCATGAGCACCTGAACCTTGTACATCGCCAGTGACCTCATTTTCTTCCACTTCATGAACTCCATATGTGTCATCAACTAAATCCTCTAGCATATTGTGATATACATTGCCCTCTTTCCCTTATACATCTATCCTACTTGTTGAAGGTTGTTGTGCAGGTTTCTCGGGGATAAAAGGAACTTTTGGTTCCCCGTGAAAAGCATAAAATCAATAACTATCTTGCACGCCCCATCTTACCGAATGTACTTCAATTTTTTTCCACTCAAACACCTTACCATTCTTACACTTAGCACGCGAACACGGGAACTCTTCATCAATACGACATCTCTTAGCGTATTTTAAGATTTCATTAGCACCTCTACGAAACACATCCCCTAGTCTATTTGTCTCACCCATCCACTCTTTATATATAAGATATCCCATCATAATTACTACAAGCAATCACCTATTATGGGTAAGAAGCGTATATTCATGGATTAGTATAAATGACATTTCATCTTTGGTGTTATATTACAAAAACAATATGAATCCTATTTCCTCCATCTCCTCTAAAGGGTGAGTGGTCATATCCCATTCAAGACCGCATATTTTAATAATATATTAAACCTCACATGCACATTGTTATAATTTAAGGAAAATTCGATAGCATATCCCCATAGTTCTCCAAGTATACGACATAGATTCGCAAGTGTAAGTGTTATTTAAATTTATCAATTGAAATAACAGTTAACACCACATCATCTAGTATGTACCTGGAGAACATTAAGGTAAGGCAACAAAGATGGTGACACGTCCGTGGTAAGTATAGATGTCATAGTGTTTGACTATGATAAGTTCATGATAATTGGTTGTCACAGACTTGTCACGGTCAAAGACCGTGATAAAAAAAACACATTTTTGTCACGTTTGTTAGCGTGACAAGTGTGGCTGGATGAAGGGTGCTATTTTAGCCTTTTTGGTGTAGTGTCACTAATTGAAGGTTTAAATCGAAATATACCTTCTTGAATTCATGAGTATATCAATGAAGAATTTGATGAAATATTATAATCTAGTTGGGGAGTGTTAGAGATATTGTAATATTATGAAGAAAATAAAAAAGAAATGTAAGGGAAACTTTTCTGACACTGCCCCTAGATTCTAGGACTTATCCATAGCATCTAGATTTCCATTAGTAATGGCAAATCTCCTTACACCAGTTATGGCATAGCATGTCTCCACGATCATACTCAGCGTCGAGGATAAGAATTCATAGCAACGTGCATCTCTAACGAGCAACCCTACCGCTTCATCATGCTCCACGTTTATCTTCAAATCGTGCTCCACGTTTTCACGTAATTATGGTATATTTTATATTTTGGAGTACATGGGTTTTTTAAACTTTAATGGGAAATATTTTATTTAAAATTATTTTTTGCCTAGTCTCATTCTAACGAGATGCATATCTCATTCGAATGAGCCAGCTATCTCGTTTAAAGTTTCGTCAGATAACCTTCATCAAACGAACCTTGAATGAGGGCATACTTTTTTGCATCGTTAAAAGTTCATTGGTAGCTCATTCTAATGAGAAGACTTTCTCATTTGAACGAGACTCAAATGTCGTTCAAATGACATTACTCTGTCTCGATTTTTGTGTCCACCTATAAATACCTCTTTACATAGGATTTTTGCAAGATTTTTGAAACCTCATTTTATGCAAAACTGTTGCACAAAGTCTCACTTTTAAAATGGCTAAACACCATTTTTATTCACATAAAACCTCCTAAACACTTTTGTGAATCTCTTTGTAACCCTCAAACACTTCATACCAAAGTTACTCTTGTGAAAAAGGATTTTTCACTGATGACATTATGGCTCTCATGGGAACCATTGTTGAGGAAGACAAAAGGCCCCTGCGAGGATTCATCTAAAAATGTTATCATTCATTTGTAATTTTGTAAGTTGCGATTTGCAAACTGTATAAGTGAAATAAAAGCTTTTGCCATGATTGGGATTGTTTCCTATAATCCTTCATGCTTAGTTTTGAATGCATGCTTGAATCACGTAGTTGTATATTTTAAAACTGGTGTGGGTGGACATCTAATTAAATAAGTTAAGGCCATTGGACTATTGTGCAATCTCAAATTGGGATTAAGGCCAGTTACACAACTTTGCCATGTAATTATTTTTCGTACAAAAATTCTGCGATATCAATTTTTTGAAAAAGCTAAGGTCATAGATAACTTATATAATAGGATGCCTATCTTTGATGGCTCAAATTATGCATACATGAAAGCCCGAATGAAATCAACCTTAAAATTCCTTGATGAAAGAGTTTGTATTGTTTGTGAATGAGGGTGGACTGCTCCCACTATCACTGTTAGGATTGACATTAAACCCAAACCTATTTTTGATTGGACTGAAGATGAATTCAAATGGAGTAACTTTAACTGTAAAGGCTTAAGTGTTATTTCTGGAATTGTCACACCCGAGGAGTTTTGCGGTATAATGACATGCACCATGTCAAAAGAGGCATGGTATGTCCTTCAACTTACACATCAAGGTACTAATGTTGTTAAAGTATCTGAATTGCGAAATCTCACCACCCAGTTTGAAAATTTCAAAATGGTTGAGTCTTATAAGTTTGACAAATTTTATGTTAGACTGTCGGACATTGTAAATTCATGATTTAATTTAGGTTAGAGAATTCTAGAAACTTGAATAGTTAAAAAGATCTTAAGAGCACTCCCTACCCGATTTATCTCGAAAGTCATTGCACTAAAATCTTTAAGGATCTTAGATACGCTTAAGTTAGAAGAACTTGTACGAGACCTTTAAACATACGAAATTGATATGTTCCAAAAAAAGGTTAAAACAAAAGAAGAAGGGATTGTACTTAAAGCCCAGTCTAGGAAGAGAGAGAAGACGTCTAGAAAGAGGGAGGAGGTATCATCCGATTCCGAGTACAATGTAGACTTAGAGGATTTAGCCTTATTTACTAAGAATTTTAAAAAATTTCTCAATTTTAAAAATAATGGTTCATCTAATGATAAAAAGAACTTTGTGAAAAATAAAATGGGAAGAAAATTTGAAAAGGATAAAAAATATGTCCCAAAGAGAGATAAATAGAGGTGTTACGAGTATAATAGGAGAGGTCACAAAGAATATGAGTGCCCCATTAGGCTAAAGTGTTAAGGCAAAGGAAAAGTTGCCTTAAATGTCACCCTTAATGATGAGAGCGAGGTCGAGTCGGTGGATTCATGAGAAGAATGACCGCATGGATGTAACTTCATCGCATTTATGGCTAGTCATGTGACTATGTATAGTGCTCCTCACAACGATGAGGATGCTACATCACAAGGACACCTCGACAGTGAGATTGACGTGAGTAAGGCTAAGGAGGATGCAGTTAGTGAGAGTGAGAGTGGCCTCCGGCGCTCATAATTCGAGTTATGTAACACCCCATATTTTTGGAGAATATGGAAATTAATTAAATTAGTGATTTAGAAATTTATGTAATTTGGAGAAATTATTTAATTTGGTGAGTTAGATTTAATTAATTAAATTTAAGTTTAATTTCACGCATGTCGTATTTTGAGGTGTAAATAAGAGAATTTTATAAAGTCACTCAAATGGTGATTTCGAGGTCATGGTTGATTCCAAAAGGTTCAAATAGTCGGAATAGTATACCCGGCTGTATAGTTTGGGTCCCAAGGTGATTTTAGACCAACCCGACACCATTTGAGGGCATTTCGGTCATTTGGGAGTTTGGAGTATAAGGAACTCCAAAAATCATAGGTTTATATCTGCCCATTAGATAAAGGGGCTAGGGTTAACATAAGTCTTAAGAAAGGGATCCATGGGACAGGAAGAGGAGGAGAGAACCAAGCTTCCTACACCATTTTTGCCCGAATGCAACGAAATCGAGATCGGAGCGAAAGTAGAATAATCATAGCATCATTCAAAAGAAGTTTAGACCTTCTATTGATAGTCAAGTATTTATATTGCAATTTATATTCAGCATGTTATATTACCCATATAGAGTAGGGTTTGATTTACATGTTTTTGGAAGATTTAATATGAATTTGGGTGGGTATAATTCATGAATTGAAGTAGGAATGCATGTAGAGATATTCATTTATGTCGGTAACAAGAAATCATTGGGTTTGGTATGATTTGTAGTAGCAAGCTCTGGGTTCTTGGTTAATAAAGATGAAGAACATGAGACACTAGGGTTTTTGTTCATATTTTGTTTTAATCGGATCTTGGATTTAATTCATGATGAATTAATCATAACTTTACTTCGGAAATCATCCTAATGCAAGTAGAAATGGTTAGGAACAATTAGTTTCAAATTTGGTGACGAAATATGTAAGTTATGTGGGTGTTAATGGTGAAAAACGCACTTGCGTAATGGAGAAGACGAATATATAGAAGGGCGAACCAGTTCGGTTTAGAGGCGAACCAGTTTGGATCCCAGAAAAACGTAAAAGTTTCCTTTTTAACCCTAGAACTCCTAAATTGCGGTCGAGAAAAGTTTTAGTACATTGTTAGAATGTAATAAGGGATTTATTATATTGCATTAGGCCTTGATAGGGTTATGGTATTAAGTCTTATCGAGATAATTAAGACGATGATTAAACATGATTAATGATAATGTAATTAATTCGAGAGAATGAGAATGTAATTATGGAAAAGCGCGAGTGAGCTTATTGTATAGACCAATAGAATAAGGACAACTTAGCTACTGAAATAAACCAAGGGGTAACTAGGACCCTTAGATTAGAGAATGATACTCCATTAAATGTGGTAGTGAGAATAATCGTAAATTTAAAGTGCAGTGAGTATTTGAGTAATAAATACTACATACGAACTATTATTATAGGTTGAGGGTATACCTATACGGATTATGTTTATAGGTTAAGTGTATACCTATACGGATTAGGTTTATAGGTTAAGTGTATACCTATACGGATTATGTTTATAGGTTGAGTGTATGCCTATACGGATTATGTTTATAGGTAAGTGTATACCTATACAGATTATATTAATAGGTTAAGTGTATACCTATAAGAATTTATTATAGGTCATATGTGTTTGACTATATTAAAAATACATATGGATAGGTTATGTGTATGCCTACATATTGAGGTTGAGGTAACATTCTGAACCAATATATGAAACAGATATTGGGGTCAAGGTAACATTTCAAACCAATACATGAAAAGGATATTGGGGTCAAGGTAACATTCTGAACCAATACATGAAAAAGGATATTGGGGTCGAGGTAACATTTTGAACCGATACTATAAAAGAATATTAGGGCCGAGGTAACATTCCGAACCAATATAAGATAAGAGTATTGGGGTCGAGGTAACATTTCGAGCAAATATATGAAAAGAATATTGGGTTCGAGGTGACATTTTCAATCCATATATGAAAATAATATTGGGGTCGATGTAACATTCTGAACCAATAGTCATTAATGTGGGATACGAGGACATGATAGCAAAGTATGCACTTATAGTATATATTGTGTGTGAAATATATACCGTATGAATAATCTTGCTTTTGTGTGATAGTAAGGAGACTAGATGGTGTATATCTAAACAACATTGTAATACCCCATATTTCTGTGTATTTATGATATAATTAATTCGGACATTAGTTGAGAAAATACGTCTTATTTAAATTACGCGAGTGAAGTAATTTAATGTCATTAAATGATAAATGTGATTTTTTTAATATTAATTGAGAGATAGATACTGATTCGAATTATGATATAATATTTACTAAGTGTGTGTGGTAAATAATTGATGATTAGTGTTATAAGGCATAGTGATTGATATGTGCGTATTTATTTTATCTCAACTGGGAGTCGCGTGTTGACTAAATTGAGGTCGATATAGGAAATATATCTTTTAAGTGACTCAGATGATAATTTAGCGGTCACGGATGACTCCAAAAGAGTCAAAATAGTTGGAATAGTGTACCTAGACGTATAGTTTGGGTCCTAGGTCAATTTTAGACCAAACTGGCACCTATTGAGGGAATTTTGGTCATTTGAAAAATATAGGCTAAGGGACCTACAAATTTTGGACTTTTATCAGATGATAAAAAGTGGGAGTTAGGGTTAAAATCTCCAAAAACACACGTTAGGCAGTTACAGAATGAAAGAGAGAACTTTTGTGATGGTTAAAGAGAGTTTTGAAGAAATCTTCCTTTGGGGCTTGCAAAACACAAATCTTGGAGTGGGGAATTGGAGAGGAGACAATCAACCCATCTTCATCAACATGAAATCAGATCATCCATTTGAGGCAAGTTGTTTATTATGATTAAATATGAAGTTATAATACCCATGTATAGGACTTTGATGATAGTTTTGAATAAATCCATGTTCTTGGTACAGAAAGAATGAATTTTGATGCATGTTGGTTATAAATTTCATGTAGTATGGTTGGGATTTGAAATCATAGAAGACATGATGAGTAAAACAAATTAAATATGGGTTTTTATAAATGATAAAAGAGGAACATTAAAACCTAAGGTTCTTGAGGATTAGAGGTTAAATCCATTCTTGAATGATATTTTTAATGATTTGATGCAAAAGTCATGTTAGAAATCACCCTAATACATGTGAAAATGGTTTAGTACTTTTGGTTTTAATTTTTGTGAAGTATCATGAGAGTTGAAAATTGAAAATGGTGGGAAAATGCATAAATTGGGCGAAGAAGACAAAGTGCAGTTCGGCAAACCGGTTTGGTTCATTCGGTGAACCGATTCGGTCCTCTGGGAAAAATCTCAGAATATTATTTTTGGGTCTAATTTTTCTAAATGATTGTTGTGGAGAATTTTGGAACCTTATTAGAATATAATAAGAGAGTTATTATGTTATGCTAAGAGTATATTTCGTTCATAATTTATTACTATTGAGAGAATTAAGATGATAATGAATTGGGTCGAATTATGTCGTAATCGATCGGTGAGAAAGATAACGAATTACGAAAAGATAGAATTATTTAATAAGTAGACTAGTAGGGTAGATATTGATTTAACTGCTAGAATAATGAAGGGGTAACTAGGGCCCTTAGATTTGTGTGAGTACTCAAATAAATACGATAGTGAGATAAATCGTAGAAATAAGAATGTACGGTAAGTATTAGAGAGAAATATATTATGTACTAATGTGAAATATCAGGTTGTGTGAATACCTATTGATGGATAGTAATGAATAGGTTGTGTGAATACCTAAAGTATACTAAATAAATATTGATGATCAAGTTCGCATTCCGAGCCAATATAGATGACTAGTATTGGTGATCCAGGTATGATTCCGAGCCAATCTAGATATGATTAATATTTGTGATCGAGGTGTGATTCCAAACCAATGTAATCAATAACTATTGGTGATCGAGGTATGATTCCGAGCCAAGATATATAAATCACTATTGGTTATCGAGGTGGGATTCCGAGCCAATAATCCCTAACGTGTGATACAGGGATGTGATAGTAAAGTATGCATTTATAGTATATACTGTGTGCGAAATATATACCTTATGATTATTCTACTTACGGGTGATAGTAGTACTGGCAGATGTTATATGTAGAAATATATCAGAAAATCAAATTATGTAGAGACTTAATTAATGGATTAAAAATAGATAGTGAATATCTAAGAAAGTAAATTTAAGTGGTGAGACTTAATTATAAAGATGGTAATATAACATATGTGGAATGTTACATGAAAAATAATTAACATGTGAGAGATATTAATAAATTAATGTACTGTATGGGAGGTATGGGAACTTCAACATGTAGATAAGTTCAGTTGGATACTTTAGTCTAGTTATCTTGGGTAGTATAGCTAGGTGTCTAAGTATAGAACGTTAGGCATGCAGTATAGAAGAGAGGTGAGGAAAACTCAAGAGAGAGTGTACGTGAACATGTGTAATCAATAACCAATTTTATATTGTGATAAACGCTTGCTAAATATTTTCAAAACATTTTGAGTACTAACTCTTGCTAACAAAATATTTTCAAAACCTTTTAGGTGTCTAGCCATAGGGGCGTCAGTTTTGAAGACTCCATTCCAAGAACTCGGAGCTGTAGCACTGTGGATTTAGACAGGATTTGAGTAGACGATTCCTTCTTTCAGATCTAGTATAGGATCTTATTTTATATGGACATGTTGTGCATTGACAATTTTTCAGTCATTAAGTTATTTTGTTAATATGGATGGTTTTGGGATGTTAGCCGATGGTTTATTCGACAAAACTTTATTCATTTATATATTGTGATGGTTGGACTCTAGCATATTGTGAATGTTTAATTTAGTTATTCTGCAATGTTCATTGATCTGTTTTAAGGAAAGATAAAACTTGGCACCACTCTATTGCCACTTAGGTGGTTAGTAATTAAAAAGTTTTGTGTAGTGATACTAAGAATGAACCATATGAGAAACCTAATTTAATAAAGGCCTAATCAACCAATGTTTTATTCGGCAGGGTATCACAGATGGTATCAGAGCATCAGTTTCTCGGCTCCATAGGATATGTACGGCCTTCTACGGTTTCAGTGTATCATTATATTGATATAGAGCCCAATTGCTAGGACTGTTGTTTCATCTTTACGGGCTTAATATATCATTATTTGGTCATTAATTTTGGTATAAACTGTGTACTTATTAAATTTAAATTATATTTCAGTTTATTGCGGAGGAGAGAACAAACCGAGAGGTTAGCAGCCAGAGATGAGGTTAGGGAGGACCCTCAAGAGCACCACCCGAGATGATTGCTACTACTTAGGTGGAAAGGATAGTGTCTCAAGTCGTCGAGGCAGCTATGATGGCCATAGAAGCCCACTTTCCTCTGCCTCAAGCATAGCAGCCCGCAGCACCAGCTATTCAGGCCCAACAAGATTAACCCACTTAGCATAGCATCAGGGAGACCTTCCAAAAGGGAAACTCATCCAAGTTCTAGGGCATTACTCATGTATTAGTGGCATGCCAATGGAAGAAGAACATTCAGCGTCATCTGGGCATGCTTGAGTGTAGCGAAGTCCAGAAAAAGATCTTAGCTACCTTCAGACTTTCGGGAGCAGCTCTATAGTGGTGGGAGTCAATGACCACCGTTGAGGAGAGGGGCTTGATGAAGATTTTTGAGTTTTGGGTGCAGTTTGACCGCAAGTACTTACCACCTACAGTCGAGTCATATATGATGAAGAAGTTTGGGGAAGTAGTATAGGGTGATCGATCATAAGCGGACTATAAGGCGGAGTTCACCCCTGGATAAATTTGTGCGACATGAGGTGAGAAATGAAGAGATGAAGAAAGATAAGTTTATAGATGGGTTCGACTTTAGGATCAGGCAACATTTGATTCCTGACCCTATGTTGATGACTTACACTGACGTCGTCAATGTCGCACTGGTGCATTGTCAGGATCACCACTTTCATGCGAAGGGGAAAAAAAGAGGTGAGCCTAGCCAGCAGGGCAAGGCTGGGGGGGAGTAGTGGTAGTGGGGCACCACCCCAGCAGTAGCAGACAACGAGTCATTGGGTGAAGGATTCTTAAAAGGGGAACTATATCAAAAGGTTCAGATTCGGAGGTTACCAACACGTCGGAGGATTTTGGCAGGGCCAGCAGGGTCCACAGCAGCTGCAGTTTCCCAATGGTCTTTAGGGACAAGGGAACCAGGGGAGGCCAGCAGAGCCAAGGCCCTCAAGGTCAACATCAAAGCCAGGGACAAAAACAATTCCAGGGTCAATGTTTCACATGTGGCCAGCAAGGTCACAAGAGTAGGACTTGTCCACAATGAGATAGGGCACAGCGGCAAGGTGCCTAATAGGGGCAGAAGGCTTCGATAGTTCCAACACCAGCACTAGACCCACGACAGGAGTAGGGTCTGATGCACTACATGCATGTATATAATGTTCGAGATATACCGATGCCTCTAGTTCCACAAGTGCTGCCTACAGTAGAGATTATATTTCCTATTCACGGGCTTGAGGGTTGGATTATGTTTAGTACTTAAGAATCACATTTATTAAGATTAGATTTGCATGAGTCACATTCTTATTAGAAACAGTCGACATTATTCTTATGTGTGTCGAGTCACCGATGGGTAGTAGTTCACTGATACATTCGATCTGTAGAGGAGTCGATATTTTGATTGGGAGACTGAGTCTAGCGAAAGACCTCCTAGTGTTAGACATGGAGGGGTACAATGTGATTCTAGGCATGCATTGGTTGGAAAGTTTTTCAAGCTATGGTAGACTTCTATGAGAGAACTATAGTATTCGCCATCCTAGGGCAAGAGATTTTCCTAATGGTAATGCCTCTACCGAAGGGAGGATCGCGCACTCACCTATACTGTATTAAGGAGGAGACCTTATAGGAGATAGTGGTACCTTTAGACTCGATTCCATTCATGAGGGAGTTTAAGGACATATTTCAAGACATACCCAGACTGCCACCGAGATGGTAAATAGAGCTTGTCATCGACTTAGCACAGGGGACGAGATCAATTGCTAGAGCACCGTACCTCATGGATCCTTTAGAGATGTGGGAGCTGAGAGATCAGATTCAAAAGCTCTTAGGGTAGGGTTTTATTCGGTGGAGTACATCGCCCTTGGGTGCTCCAGTGTTATTTATGAAGAAAAAGGATGGTTTGCTTCGCTTGTGTGTGGATTATAGGGAGCTAAACAAGGTGACGATACGGAACAAGTATCCGTTACCTAGGATTGATAACTTGTTTGATCAGTTGAGAAGGGTTGCATACTTTTCCAAGATCGATTTGAGGTCAGGCTATCACCAGTTTCATATTCGGGAGAAAGATATTCCTAAGATCACTTTCCAATAGCGGTATGGATCCTACGAGTTCAGGGTGATGCCAATTAGGCTCACCAATGCGCCTACAGTGTTCATGGACCTCATGAACAGGGTATTCTGGGAGTTTTTTTTATCTTTTTGCGATAGTATATATCGATGATATCCTGGTTTACTCACAGACAAAGAAGGAGCACATAGAGCATTAACGTATGGTTCTGTAGACATTACGGGACCATCAATTGTACGCCAAATTTAGTAAGTGTACATTTTGGCTTCGGGATGTATAGTTTCTTGGCCACATTATGTCCGACAGGGGCATATCTATTGATCTGAGTAAGGTATCGGTAGTGAGGGAGTGGGGGCAGCCCACGACACCGACCGAGATTCACAGCTTCTTGGGGTTGGCTGAATATTACCGTCGCTTTATCAAGGGGTTCCCAAATATTGATGGACCTTTGACGAACTTTACTCATAAGGGAAAACCATTTGTGTGGAGTGACAATTGTCACTTGGCTTTCAATAAGTTGAAGGATATATTGAAATCATCATCTGTACTTGCATTGCCTAGTAGTGGAGTGGAGTATCGGGTCTACATGGATGCATCCCTATAGGTACATGGGGGTTTGTTGAAGCAGTGGGAGAGGGAGATAGCTTATTCATCTAAAAAGATAAAGCCCCATGAAAATAATTACCCCACCCATGACCTCAAGTTGGCAGCGGTCATTTTTGCGTTGAGTATATGGAGACATTATCTATTAGGGGAGAGGTTTACATTATTCACGGATCATAAGTCACTTCAGTATCTCTTCACACAGAAGGATCTAAACATGAGGCAAAGGTAGTGGCTAGAATTCTTGAAGGACAACTAGTTTGATATACAGTATCATTCTGGTAAGGCTAACGTGGTTGCAGACGAGTTGAGCTAACTACCACCTGGAGAATTATCAGAGGTGTGGAAAGAAACGTGGAGTGAGCTTTGATTAGAAGATGAGGTTTTCAGAGCATTCATGGAGGTTATAACTATCACTCCCAAGATCGTTATGCGGGTAGTGAAGTCACAACCAGAGGATCAGTTCTGTCAGGACAGATTATGGCAATTATTAGTTGAGGGTGCAGAGTCTTACTCAGTCAGCTTAAAGGCAGGCCTGCGCTTTAATGGGCACTACACCAAAATGCTCATTTAGTAACAGACTATTTTTGTTATTACTAACAGTATTATACCATTACTATTTATCACAATACATTACCGTTAGTAATCTCACACAAGTGTTACTAATATTAGTTCAATATTTTAAAATTAATTTTTTTTCTTAGAAAGAAGGGTTAATTTTCCCTCTCCCAAAGAATTTCCCCGTCTACACATACTTTCTCTCCAAACGAGACCTCTTCTCCAAACCGAGACCTTTTCTTCTTGTCCAAATCGTTCCCTTCTCCAAATCGCGTCCTCTTCCTCTTTTCCAAATCGTAACCTCCTCCTCTTCTCCAAATCACGACCTCTTTCTCTTCCTCTTCCTCTTCTCTAAATCGCGACCTAGGGGTTGGAAGAATCGTGACCTAGGGTTTAGTGTGTTTCTCTCTCTCTCTATAGATCTGATGTTTATTTATTTGAGTTCAATAACTTGTTTGCTAATTCATGTTATATTATATTGTTCGTTGATTTTATTGTGATTGTAGATCTTTTGTTTTGCTCGATTTGTAGTTTAGTTATGAAAATGTTAGAAAAGGTTTTGGATATGTAAATATGTAGACCCGTTGATTTTATATTTGTTTTTATGAATTAAAACACTATATTGACATAAATTGCTATCTATTAGGCTTTACTTTATCTAGAATATACTGATAACGGGCTCAGTGCTTTCATTGTTAATGTTTGGGAACCATTTGTGAGCTTTTGGGTGGTTAGGATGGGCACGAAATATCTTTTAATTCAGTGTATCTTCATTTGGTTCTCTTTTTGTGTGAGTAAATGGCTCAAAGTGCTTCAGTTTCTCTATGAGTAGTCTTTCAATTCCATGATCTTATTTACAACTTTTATCTTTTGGTATTAAAAGATAAACCTCTTTTGTATTACTTATCAATTTGGGGCGTTCGTTCGATATTATATGTGGATTTGAGTATTCAAGTTCTTTATAATCATGTACTTTAGTCATTTTATTTAAAATTTTCTTAACCAATTTAGAGATGATGTATGTGAGTTTTCTTTTTATCTATCTATGCAATCCCAATTAAAAAGTTGTAATTTAGAGGAAACATATTGTTGTTGTTTTACATCCTAATGCTACTTTAACTTATTATTGCAACATATCTTCTATTATTGCAAATGGGGGTGATGAGATGGGCTTACTAAGATCACTAAGAAGAAAAGTATTTTGTTTGTACTACTACAAACATATACCTTACCACGGAGCATATCACAGAAGGTAAAATTTTAACCGTAAGTTAACATTTAACTTTATTTTATATTATTGTGTTTTTTATTCTATTTTTTGTATATAATGGATGGAATCTGTTTATGATACAGTTACCACGCCTAAATATTAAATCTGATATAATCATTAACCAAAATCGTTGGATGCAATAAATTGCAAAAGGTATTAGGTCCCAACTATGTTTCAATCTTATGCTTGTGAATAAAAATGATGATGATTTATTACATTTCAAACGGGCGCTTCTTATATAGAGAATTTACTCTTTTGAGATCGATGGGGGAAAACTTGTTTGGAATAATGGAAAAAAATCAACTTTCTTTAAGGCTTCTTTTCACTTTTTCCAAAAACTTCGACATAAGACTGCTCAATTTGAACAAAAATCCACAAATTTGCAAACCCAAATCCACAAATTGCTCATGAGGAAGTGGAATAACTAAAGTGTCTGCTGGTGAAGGATCTCCAAAGCCACCTTGTTCGCAACTACGGTGGTAGTGAAGGATCGATCAAATCACTTCCAACACTCACAAACTCACACTCCCTAATTACCCCTAACATTACTTTTTTTATATTTCTTGCTACCAATCACAAGTTTAATAATTGGCTGTAGATTCATTAGAAAAAAAAGGAAGTTTTCCCTCCTGCCTAAAAGATAAGCCTTTACTCTCACACACCCAAACGAAAAGTCCCAACGCATCACCTAGGGTTCTCTTACCCCTTTGTTATTCTCATCCCATCGAAACTGTTTAAAGCGTTGGAGAAACTATTTTGTTATCTTAAGTGATATTTGGGGCCAGTGGTTATCATCAGTTTCTCATATTTGATTAATTTTCAGAAACTTGGAGGGCAGGAAGTGTATAACAATATCTCATTCTTTTGGAAATCGCACGATGAAGAATTTTGTGTGGCAGATTCAGGTAATACTCTAAAACCATTATGTACTTCTAGTAGAGTACATCAATGGTGAAGATTGATATAGCTTATATACATGGTATGTAGCTTATGTTGATATTTACCCTCTTGGCGTATTTCTTTTTATTCATTATAGTTGGTTTTTGTTGGCCTTTTAGTATTCATTGATATTTTCAAATCAAGAATAGCACTAGGATGATAAATGATTAATTTTTCTCTCTCGATGTGTGTATATATGTGTATTTAGACGCACTATGATATATGTGTTACTTACAGTGATATTTCCCCTCTACACTAATACTATTTTTTGTTGAACAAATATTTTATGTCTTGGATACTAAATGCAATATATTGAATCAATTTAATGTGAATCAATACCATGTCACACACGACGCTTATTTTTAGTCTTAAAATAGTAAGGATAACGATATAAGATCAAGATTTACTCCTATGAATTGTACGTGAGAATCTTGTCCTCTTTAAGTTGTGTATGGGACTTGGAGATAACCCTTTTCTCATTTATTGGTCATTGGATTTTGAGTTATTGTATTGCTTAACCTTTATATATCAGTTATGCTCTGTTTAGTTACCATTAGATGTTTAACACTTAATATTTTCTCCACACTGATTATAAATGTTGATACTAGTTCTTTAACACTTAGTATTTTCTCCACACTTATATTGTGGATATTTTATTATTTATATGTACGTTTCTAATTATAAACTCAATTATGACGACTTCGCTACTTAAACTTATTTTTATTGGCTGTATATTCTTTAGTTCGATTTATCTTAGTGTTTATACTTTTAGTATCCAAATCTGTTCTTACTTTGGAGAGTATAAAAGAAGTGTCGATTGAGCGTCCAAAGTTACGAATTTGTATATAAACATACTTTCCCGATAATGCGTATGATTTGATTCACTGTGCAAGATGAAGGGTTCACTGGGATGCATATGGTACATTATAGATCGCGGTGTAATTCTTTCATGTATTACTAATTTATCTTAACTATATTGTAATCCTATTAGTTGATAGCTGTAGGGGAGAAACCATTATTGGAACTCAATAGGGTTCTTAGGCCAGGAGATTTTTTTATATGGTCTGCTACACCAGTCTACCGCAATAATGAAAGAGATTAGAATGCCTGGAATGGTTTGTAATCCTCTTTTTTTTAAATAATCATCAGTTTTCTTAATTTATAGCGTCACATCCCTAAAATGAGTTTTTCTAATTTATTCGACTCAGGTCTGAGTCACATTTTACATTTGCTCTCTATTTTTACTATGAATTACATTGCCCCCCACTTCCTCCCCCCCCCCCCCCCCCCCCCCCACCACACACACACAAAAAGAGATATTTATTTTCTATCCTGTAATATAAGTTGGATGATCATATCCTTTGTTTATTGCAGCTATGGTAGCTCTGACCGAAGCTATGTGCTGGAAGGTAGTGTCCAAGAAGTCTGATTCATCTGGATTTGGGTTGGTTATATATCGGAAGCCTATTTCATCTTCCTTCTATGAAATATGCACAGAAAATGATACACCTTTGTGTGATCAGAATAGGTGGCAGAACAGTTCATGGTATGTTTTGAAGGCGCTGATTCTGTATGACCTAATTAGTCTTTATAATCACATTTTTCTTCTTCTTCTTGGATAGGTACGTTCTCCTCTAGAGCTATCTTCCACCACTAACAGTAACAAGCATGGATAATTCATACAAATGGCCCACACCCTGGCCCAAAAGGCTCAGCAGTAAACCTCAAAGCATCTCAACGGAGCCAGATGATGAAGAAATCTTCTACGAGGACACCAAACACTGGTATGCACTTGTCTCAGATGTTTATCTAGGAGTCATTCCCATAAACTGGCCAAGCGTGAGGAATGTGATGGATATGAATGCCGGTTATGGAGGGTAAGAATTTTTATTCACTGAATGAGCATATTCCACTACTATTTTTCTCTATTATTGTCTCTAATGTTTTCTATGCTGGTCAGATTTGCTGTTGTACTTTTTGGTCCCGAATGAAGCCAAGTACCCGAGGAGATGATTCGGTAAGTCTTTCATCTAATTTCATAAAACATACTCCTTCCGTCGTCGTCGTCGTCGTTTGAATACATCTCTTGGAATATGTATTGGGGAGTGGTTTTCTGAGAGATTATGTGTGTGTCTATACATTGTATACATTGTGATGATCATTTAAATGCAATATTTTATGCCAGTCATTAAATTTGCATATATATATATATATATATATTATCTTTATCACATTAAGTTTTTTGTACTAATATGTTATATAACCATGATATGAAATGAGTCCATTTCTGCAATAATATAATAATCCGTAAGGGCCAAATCGCACACAATCGTTGTTCTGATTAACACTGCAGAAACAATAGTTCTCTTCTACAGTGAATACAGTGCCTGGATTCATAATTTTTCTCTTTTAGGCTAAGTAATTATGTAATTTTCTTAGAGTGGATACTATAAATTGAATGTTTTTTATTTCAATTGGTTTGACTTGGATATGTTGCAGATGCATCGTGTTCACAAATTTGCAATAATGCAAATTTGTGAGTTGCATTATTGAGATGCTTCTTCAGGATAATAATAGTATAAGTCAGAGAGGATGGATTTATTGGGGGAAGGATGGGTCCAAAATAACAGCTCTCTACTGCGTTAACTCCATTTTTGGTCATGGTACAGTCCTTGTGTCCAGACCATTTCTTAGATCCAAACACCAATTTACAACTCGGGGCATACATGTATCATTAGTAGTTTAGTACCATGTTGGTCCACAAAATGGTAGATTTGCTGAAATTAGGCAGCGTTGTTCCCTAGATGCTATAATCAATTATGGTGTTCAGCAATTTACTGACCTTTGTTTCCACTCATCCACAATTGGCACCTTGCATAAAGCTCCCCAAACTATTATTTATTATCTCATCAACCCCATAACAGGTATTCGACACTTTAATAGGCCTTCTGTCAGGTTGAATTTTTTGTTGTTTGAGTTATAATATTTCTCACTCTTATTCAATGTGCTATATATATATATATATATATATATCAAATGAATCTCAAATGCACAACTTTCATAGAGTACTCTAACCATACTACTCTATGAAAGTTGTGCATTTGAGATTCATGTTATAATTATAAATTGTACAATTTCAAGCTTTGATGTCCGAGCAGATAAAAATGCGGAGGTTCTAAGTCGTAGCTGCATCTCCCTTATGAATCATCTTCGCATTTATATCCCTGACGTGTATGTTGAATTATTTAGTTTCTTGACCAGTCGTAATGATTTGCAAATAATCAGTTAAGATTGATTTTAGCTTTGGATTTGATATGATATTTGAGAGATTGCTCTAGCTTTTCTGCATGATTATTCTTCTCTATTTGTTTGCGCGAGCGCATGTTATTCTTCCGCTGCATTACATAATTACTACTTATAATTATAAAACCACTTATCTGATCTGAAAAGCTTAAACAAAATAGGCAATTTCCTGTATTGGTCCCATTGATATATTTTAGTGGCGTGGATTGAATTTTAACTTGATATTTGTCACATCTACTAAAAAATTGTCACTTTCAAAGGTAGACATGCTCTGGCTTGGTAGCTCGAGCAGTGGACTCCCCTAGTTTGAAAAGCTGACTAAGAGACTACTTTCATTATTGGGTGGACTGTGGAGTTTTTTCCGGATGTAGCTTTATTACCCCATCACCCCACCCCACACGTGTAAAAATAAAGAAGTAAAAGGCCGATCTTGTTTATTTTACCAGTTCAAGGAATCTGTCGATTTTTGCTGTGCAAGTTCTTACGACAAATTTTCTCTTTGTCAAGATTTTGAATGGCTTCATTTCGTTTTCCTTCTAGATGGCGCTGATAACATATCAATTGTAGCTTAAACTTGGTTTTGATCTCAACTTGCTAATCTGAATTTTGTACACACACAACACTAGTTTCATGGGACTGGTCATTTCTATGGGAGTTGGACCTCAATGATAAGGTCGTTGGTGCAGTTTTGGACTCATGGTACGGAAGAGATTGTTGCCCTGGACGGAAATACAAGAACTACTTCAATTTCACCAACCCATTCATATCATCTAACATGGATTATGATCGATGTGGATGGTTGTACGGGATGAACATCTTTGATCTTGATGCTTGGAGGAAGACCATCATCACCACAACTTATCATCGTTGCCTTAAACTTGTGAGTATCTTCTGTCTAATTAGTTCAATTTGCTAGTAATTAGTTGAATCCTCAATCAGAAGTTTGTTCGGGATAAAACCTATTATTGGGACATAAAAGACTTAGATAAAACATGTTATTAAGGTTGTGCAGGATTCTCTACTATTATTGAATTTTGTTTATATTGAGGTTATGCGGGATTTTATAGGCTGTAAAAACTTTTGTATTATTGTTGAACTTTTATTTATATATGGCCGTGCGAATATTAATTAGGTTTGGAAGAGTTTAAGGCTGACCCCCTTAAACTGTGCATTTTGTTCCAAATTATTTCCTCTGGAGACTTTTTCGCGATAATAATTAGATTCAAGGGCTTTTCGCATTACAAATAGGATTTTCTTGCAAGATTTGCATAATTAAGAGGAATTATATGAAGTTGACTTATTGATTATTGTTTGTGTGCAGCTGTGATATATTATTGATGCCCTCGAGATTCAAGCCATGTGGTTTAAACCAATTATATGCAATTTGATATGGCATATAATTGGTTTAAAGTGAGTTAACATTAAAGTGAGTTAACATTTCAAGTGTTCTTTTTCTTATATTAAAAAATGGTAATAATTCTCAACTAGTTATTTTCTTATATTTGGAGTTGCAACTGAGGTTACTGTACATCAACAATAATCCACCAAGACAATTCCTTACATCTTCGTCATATGTGCAGATTTTATATGTTTTTTATTTTTTTAATTTACAGATACAAATACATCACTTCCAGAGGGCGTTAAGCCAGTTGAGGCTACATCACTTGCCCAGTGTTACGTTGCAAGCCTACGTGAGCCTTTAACAACGTTTGAGCCACACGAGGAAATCAGGGGTGCTTGTTCCAGCATACAAGTGATGAGAAACATATTGAAGAGGCTTCCCACGGTTAACTACATGACACTAGAATTAATTACTGAACACTACTACTACGTGTTAGTGAGAAGTCACTTCTTAGGATGTTATATTGGATGCTTTTATTAAAATAATGTAACTTTTGGGGCGATTGTATTACGATATTTCATTTGTTTGGTTTAAGTTTCTTTTGTAAATAAAGAGTGAACGCTTATATAAATGTAAAAGTTGAATATAATGCCCTTGTTTTTGTGGACTATTTTTGTATATGTTCTTAGGATTTAAATAGTGTGGTAAGAATAATTGAATTTGTTTAAATTCAGGATATTGGATCTTGAAAAATATTTTTTTTTAAAATGTGTTAATATTAGTAACAGAATTTTACCGTTACTATTAGTAACAGAACTTTATCGTTACTAATTTTTTTAATTGTTACTATTAATAACCCAATTTACTGTTACTAATTTTTATTTTACCGTTACAAATTTTTCATTTTTCAGTTACTAATATTAACATAATTTTACCGTTATTAATTCTGAATTTATCTGTTACTATTAGTGACAGAATTTTTCCGTTACTAATTCTAATTTTTTCTGTTACTATTAGTAACAAAATTTTACCGTTACTAGCTTCGTGTCCCATGCCTTTTTTCTAATGGAAAAATTGTGTTACAAATATTTTTAGTAATGGTAAAATTGTGTTACTAATGGCGTGTTTTGGTGTAGTGGGGAGATTAGTAGTGCTTCAGGATGAGGACTTGAGACATGCAGTTATGACTGAGTCTCACGGTTCCAGGTTTGCGGTACATCCCGATGGTGATAAGATGTCCCGGGATATGAGGATACAGTACTGGTGGGTTAGCATGAAACAAGACATAGTAGTGTTCGTCTCCAAGTGTGTTACTTGTCAGCTTGTGAAAGTTGACCATCAGAGGCCATTGGGGATGTTACAACCACTTGAGATTCCCGTCTAGAAGTGTGATAGCATTTTGATGGACTTTATAATTAGGATACCTACGTCACGGAGGGGTCACGATTCTATATGGGTGATAGTGGATCAGTTGAGTAAGGTGGCTCACTTCTTGCCAGTTCGAACAGACTACAAGATGATGCAGTACGCGCAACTATTCATTTCATAGATTGTTAAGCTACACGGGTCCCAATTAATATTGTGTCTAATAGTTTTCAAAAATTTATCTCACACTTCTGGTAGAGCTTTCAGAAGCTCATAGGCACAAATTTATGGTTGAGTAAGGCACACCACCCGTAGACAGACAGGAAGACTGAGAGGGTAAATCTTATGCTTGAGGATATGCTGAGGATGTGCATCCTAGATTTTAGGGGAGGGTGGGAGAGATACATCCCATTGGTAGAGTTTGCGTATATTAACTCTTACAAATTTACTATCGGTATGGCACAGTTTGAGGCATTATATAGGAGGCCTTGTCGTTTGCCCACTTGCTAGTTAGAGGTGGGGGACAACAAGTTGTTGTGACTCCAGATGATTCAGGAGACTGCTAACAAGATTGAGTTAATTTGAGGACATATTCGAATAGCTTAGGATAGGCAGAAGAGTTATGTCGATGCCAATAGGTGACATGTGGAGTTAGAGGATGGCGACTAGGTGTTGGTTCAAGTATCTCTTATGAAGGGGATTATGAGATTTGGAAAGAGAGGGAAGTTAGCATCGAGATATGTGGAATCGTTTCCTATTATAGAGAGGGGGACCGGTAGCATACAGATCGAGACTTCCATAGCATCGCCAGCGGATACACGACGTGTTCCATGTGTCATCACTGAAGAAGTACAGGAGGAGCGAGAGAGATTTATGGCACGTTCCCCTTGAGGGTATCGATTTACAGCCAAACGTCTCATATGAGGAGAGGCGCATGGCTATTCTAGATTGTAGTGAGCGTAAACTGCGATCCAAGGTGGTGCCACTAGGTCGAGTTCAGTGAGGACACTAAAATACTGATGAGTCGACATGGGAGCGGGAGGATGACATGCAAAAGCAGTATCCAGAGTTATTCCTCGCATGTATGTCCTAATTTCGGAGAAGAAATTTCTTTGTAAAGGGGGGAGTATGTAATACCCCGTATTTATGCGTATTTATAATACAATTAATTTGGACATTAATTGAGAAAATATATCTTATTTAAATTACGCGAGTGAAGTAATTTAATGTGATTTTTAAATATTAATTGAGAAATAGATACTGATTAATATTATGATATAATATTTACAAAGAGTGTATAGTAAATAATTGATGATTGGTGTTATACGGCATAGCGAGTGATATGTGCGTATTTTATGTTTTCTAAACCGGGAGTCGCATGTAGATCAAATTGAGGTCGAGATAGGAAATATATCTTTTAAGTGACTCAGATGATAATTTAGCGATGATGGATGACTCTGAAATGAAATAATCAGAATATTGTACACGGGGTATAGTTTGGGTCCCGGATTAATTTTAGGCCAAACCGGCACCTATTGAGGGCATTTTGGTCATTTGAAAAATAGGGGTTAAGGGACCTACGAATTTTGGACTTTTATCAGATGATAAATAGTGGGAGTTAGGGTTAAAGGCTCCAAAAACACACGTTAGGCAGTTACAGAACACATGAGAGAACTCTTGTGAGGGTTAAAGAAAGTTTTGAAGAAATATTCCTTTGGGGCTTGCAAAACACAAATCTTAGAGTGGGGAATTGGAGAGGAAAAAATCAACCCATCTTCATCAACACGAAATCAGATCATCCATTTGAGGCAAGTTGTTTATTGTGATTATATATGAACTTATAATACCCATGCGTAGGACTTTATTGATAGTTTTGAATAAATTCATGTTCTTGGTAGAGAAAGAATGAATTTTGATGCATGTTGGTTAGAAATTTCATGTATTATGGTTTACGCTTGTGGGGGATTTGAAATCATAGAAGACGTGATGAGTAAAATGAATTAAATCTGGTGTTTGATAAATGATAGAAGAAGAACATTAAAACCTAAGGTTCTTGAGGATTAGAGGGTTAAATCCATTCTTGAATGTTATTTGTAATGATTTGATGCAAAAATCACGTTAGAAATCACCCTAATACATATGAAAATGGTTTAGGACTTTTGGTTATAATTTTCGTGAAGTATCATGAGAGTTGGAAATTAAAAATGGTGGAAAAATGAACAAACTCGGCGAAGAAGACGAAGTACAGGTCGGCAAACCAGTTCGGTTCATTGGGCAAACCGGTTCGGTCCTTTGGGAAAAATTAGTTTTTCTAAATCATTGTCATGGAGACTTTTAGAACCTTATTAGAATATAATAAGAGAGTTATTATGTTACAGTAAGCCTATATTTGGTTCATAATTTATTATTATTGAGGGAATTAAGGTTAGAATGAATTGGGTTGAATTACGTCGTAATCGATCAGTGAGAAAGATAACAAACTACAGAAAGATATAATGATTTAATAAGTGCACCAGTAGGGTAAATATTGACTTAACTACTGAAATAATGAAGGGGCAATTAGGGACCTTAGAGTTGTGTGAGTACTTAAATAAATACGATAGTGCGATAAATCATAGAATCAGAATGTACAGTAAGTATTAAAGAGAAATATACTATGTACTAATTTAAACGATAGGGTTGGGTAAATACCAATTGATGGATAGTAATACATAGGTTGTGTGAATACCAAAAGTATACTAAATATATATTGGTGATCGAGGTAGGATTCCGAGCTAATATAGATGACTAATATTAGTGATCGAGGTATGGTACCGAGCCAATCTAGATATGATTAATATTGGTGATCGAGGTGTGATTTCATGCCAATGTAATCAATAATTACTCGTGATCGAGGTATGATTCCTATCCAAGATATATAAATCACTATTGGTGATCGAGGTATTATTCCGAGCCAGTAATCCCTAATGTGTGGTACAGGGATATGATAGTAAAGTATGCATTTATAGTATATATTGTTTGTGAAATATAAACCTTATGATTATGCTACTTACGGGTGATAGTAGTACTGGAAAATGTTATATGTATATATATATCTAAAATTCAAATTAAGTAGATTACTTAATTAACGTATTAAACATAGATAGTGAATATCTAAGAAAGTAAATTAAGTAGTGAGACTTAATTATAAAGATGGTAATATAACATATGTGGAATTTTACATGAAAAATAATTAACATGTGAGAGATGTTAATAAATTAATGTACTGTATAGGCAGTACGGGAACTTAGACGTGTAGATATGTTCAGTTGGATATTTTAGTCTAGCTAGATTGGGTAGCATATCTAGGTGGCTAAGTATAGAACATTATGCATGCACTATAGAAGAGAGGTGAGGAAAACTCAAGAGAGAGTGTACGTGAACATGTGTAATCAATAACGATTTTATATTGTGATAAACGCTTGCTAAATATTTTCAAAACAATTTGAGTACTAACTCTTGATAACAAAATATTTTCAAAACCTTTTAGGTTTCCAACCACAGGGACGCTAGGCTTGAAGACTCCATTCCAGGGACTCAGAGCTATAGCACTATGGATTTAGATAGAATTTAAGTAGACAATTCCTTCTTTTAGATCTAGTATAGGATCTCATTTTATATGTACATGTTGTCCGTTGACAATTTTTTAGTCATTCAGTTCTTTTGTTATTATGGAGTATTTGGTTTTTGGATTTTAGCCGATGGTTTATTCAAAAAAACTTTATTCATTTATCTATTGTGATGGTTGGACTCTAGCATATTGTGAATGTTTAATTTAGTTATTCCATAGTGTTTATTGATCTGTTTTAATGAAAGATAAAATTTCGCGCAGGTCTAATTTCACTTAGGTGGTTAGTAATTAAAAAGTTTTTGACAGTGATGCTAAAAATGAACCATATGAGAAACATATTTTAATTTAGTAAAGGCCTAATCAACCGATATTTAATTATGTGGGGTGTCACAAATGTGTAATCCTACTTATGTGTGATAGTAAGGAGACTAGATAGTTTACATTTGAACAATGTGTAATCAGACTTATGTGTGATAGTAAGGTGACTAGATATCGTACATCTTAACAATGTATAATCTTACTTATGTGTGATAGTAAGGAGACTAGATAGTGTACATTTAAACAATGTCTAATCTAGTTATATGTGATAGTACCGAGGCTAGATAGTGGATATTTAAAATAATGCTTAATCTACTTAAGAACAAATAGTAGAAAAGATAGATAGCGAGTGTCTAAAAATAAATTATGTGGGAGAACTTAACCCGATGATGATAATAAAGTAAGAGAAATGTAAAATACTTGTTGTTCGATAAAGTACTGTATGGGGGTACAGATAATTAAGGGGAAACTTAACTAAGGGCTTAATGATAATTAAGGGTATACTGTAGCATACTATATGGGCAGTACGGGTGAGCTAGACTGGTTAGTGGTAAGTTAGATATTTGAGGCCTAGTTAGTTTGGGTAGCATAACTAGGTGGACTTAGTAGTAAACGTTATGAGAGGTGAGAAACTCAAGGGAGTGTTAGCAACCTAATATATATATCTAATAATTTTTCATTTAATCTACAACTTAAATACTTGCTATATTTTCAAAATGGTTTTTACGTGGGCTCTGACCCATACTTGAAAAAAAAATCAAAAACTTTTTAGGTGTCCATCCATAAGGATGCCAAGTAGGATAATCTATTACAGGGATGCGTAGCTATAGCACTTATGGATGCTTACAGGATTTGGACCTAGTCACTTTAGTTACATCATTCCTAGTGTAAGGTGCAGTTCAGTATTTTATTTAGGCATGTTGCCCTAGCATTATTTTATTTCTGATTGACTCTATATTCAGTTTTATTTAGTTGGATTTTATATTAGACTTGGGAACTGATGGTTTATATCATTACATTAGAAAAAGAGTTAGGAGAGAGGAGAGAGAGTGATTCCTCCATGAGAGATTCATTAGGAGGGAGAGAAATAGTGTTCGGAGAGAGAGAGAGAGATAGAGAGAAAGAGAGAGAGTTTATTAGAAATAGAGAGTGGACTTGATCAAATAAGTTGCTAGTCTTATGAGTGAACTCCTTGCATCCATGGATACTCGGAAGAAACTTGAAGCCCTTGTAGCCCAACTCGAGAAGGATCCTGAAAGACCTCGAGAGGTCAAGGTAAATATTGAGGATACATCTAAAAATATGATAAAGATGTTCCTCGCCCCCGCATTAATGTTTAGTGAGAGGCAAGGAATAGGGTTCGAAGGTGCATCCACATCACATGTCGCATTGGAACAGGTTTTCAAATTTATGGTAAATTAATAATGCCCTCAACTAAAGACCCAAAGAAAAGTTTGACCTAGAAAAGCAAACCAATGAAGGCCTTAAAATGTCTATTTCTGCACATATTGCAAGAAAAAGCGCCACCTGAGGGAGTTTTCTATAGCGTGTGTCTTCTTCGACGTACATATACTCCATCGCACCACGTTAGCAATTTTGCTAGACTCGGAGAGAATGTTACGTATCTAATAGCCATATCTCATATGTTGATGGAAGAGTTCAGACTGATGTCATTGCCATTAGTGGATACTTCCAACATACTGACTAGAGCCAACAACGGCAAGGGTAAACAAAAGGTTACCACTTCTTAGGTACCTAAGCATGAAGATAAATCCCTTATTGTTCATTTTTCTCTTAAGTCTCATAATATCTAACAGTGGTATTTTGACAATGGTTGTTCCAGACATATGACTGGTGACGTCTCATTTTTTACTTGACTTGTGGACAAGGACGATAAAGTCACCTTTGGAGATGGGATTAAATCTATTGTGGTAAGACGTGGTACAGTAGAAATACAAAAATTTATTGAGCTAGATGATGTGTTGTACGTTAAATGGTTGAAAGAAAAGATTATCAGCATTAGTTAGCTATGCGATGCAAACTTTGCTGTGAATTTTAACTGGAATGAGTGTAATATTTTTTATCAAATTGATAAACTATTGCTACAAGAGGTGAGGGCAGAAGATAATAGCCATGGGATTCTACCCAAGTTCTCATTTTTATACAACAGCTCCACAATCACATCTATGGATTTGTGGCACAATTGTTTGGGCTATGTCAACTTTAGAGATTTTGAGTGTTTAGCTAAGAAAGACCTAGTAGGTGGCTTACCATCTCTTGGAAAGCCAACTTCCATGGTTTGTGGTCCTTGCTAGCAAGGAAAAAAAGTCTGAAGTCCCCATCAGAAGTTAAATTCCATTACCACCACACGTGTGCTTGAGTTGAGACATATGGATCTCATGGGTCCGACTCGCACTGAGAATCTAGGTGGTAAGAGGTATATCCTCGTGATGGTAGATGATTTCTCTCGTTACTTCATTGTTGGATTCCTGAGAGAGAAATCCGATGCTATAGAGTTTCTGACAACCAAGTATCATGTCCTGTAAAATCAACACGGGTTCATCATTAATAAGATGCCTAGTGACAATAGCACGAAATTTAAAGAGGCACGCGTGGATATCTACTTTGATAACATTATGATTAAACATGATTTTTTGGCTATGAAAACTCCGCAACAAAATGGTATTGTTGATAGGATGAATCAAATAATTTAAGAGATGTCTAGATCTATGCTCCTTGGTCTAAAAGTGCCCTAATGGTTTGCGGCAGAGGTGATGCCTACTGCATGCCACAAGGTGAATAGGGTGTATCTTCGTCCACACACACTTCACACTCCTTATGAGTTGTGGATAAGGAAGAAACCCAACCTTTTGTATTTCTATATTTTTTAGAGTAAGTGCTACATCCTGAGGGATAGAGACAAATTAAGAAAGTTCGACTCCCAGAGCGACGAGAGAATTCTATTAGGATATTCATCGAATAGTATGGCTTATCGGGTTTACAACATGGCTAGCTCTAAGGTTATGGAATAAGTAAATGTCATTGTTAAAGATGACGAGCCTCCAGTGTTTGTTGAATCTACACCTTTGCATGAGGATGATGCACCCCTTGGTAACGATCCCATCCTTCCTCATATACCTCAGGTGGACCCTATTTAAATTTTACATGTTATCTTGGGTTCGCAAGAGTCATGACCCCTCTACGATACTTGGTGATCCCACACTAGGTGCCAAGACTCGTGATAAGCTTGAGAACATTGTTAGCTATCTGTGATACATGTACAAAGTAGAGACCAAGAACTTCAAAGAAGCACTCAAGAATGAACACTTTATATCTGTTATGCAGGATGAGTTGCTTTAGTTTAAGAAGAATGATGTCTAGGAACTTGTCCCCCAACTGTGATAGGTACTAAGTGGATCTTTAAGAAAAAGAAGGATGATAATGGAAGAATTATCCATAAGAAGGCTAGGTTGGTCGCTCAAGGGTACACACAAATTGAGTGTGTGGACTTTGAGGAGACATTTGTTCCTATTGTGAGGATTAAGTCCGTACGCTTACTACTCGACATCAAATGTCATCTGCGCTTAAATTCGTACGAGATGGATGTCAAGAATGCCTTTCTTAATGGAATTGTATAAAAGGAGGTTTACGTGGAATAATAGAAAGGGTTTGAAGAACCTAAGCACCCTGGACACGTCTATTATCTAAGAAAAGCCTTGTATGCTTTGAAGCAAGTACCCCGTGCGTGGTATGAGAGGCTTACTTCCTATCTCCTAGCTTGTGGATTCAAGAGAGGGGGAGTAGATAAGATGTTATTTGTTAGGAGAGAATAAGGTGCTATTTTAGTTGCCCAAGTCTATGTGGATGACATAGTTGTAACACCCCGTCTTTTCTGTGCATTTAACATTTAATTAATTCGGGAAAATTGTAAATTACTTGTGTGTCGTAATTTAATTGAATTAATTATAGTAATATTTATTTAAATATTAATCGGAGAGTGAATGGTTAATATTTAAGGAAATTTAATTACTAAGTGAATAGTAATAATTTAATTATGTCATAACGTGTATTAGTGACGTGACATTTATTTATCTCAGTCGGGAGTCGGTATAGACTAATTTGGGTGTGAGATAAGAGTTTTTATAAATTAATTCGGATGTCGATTCTGAGTGCACGTTTGAGTCCGGATGTGCCGAAATAGTTCGAAAAGTGTACTCGGGGCTAGTAAATGGGTCACGGGACGATTTTAGGCATAACCGGGCCCACACGGGAGTGTTCGGGTCATTTGGGCTTATCCCATTAGGCTAAAACGGGATTTGGTATAATGAAACTAGGTCTTAGAGTATTGAATAGTAGAAATCATACTCCAAACCTAGGGCTTTGAGAGAGAAACAGAGGAAGCAAATTGAGAATAATTTGGGGAGCTTTCGAAGACAAATCAAAAAAGGGATTTGGGTGTTCTTCATCAAACCTTCCTCTACCTCAACGGAGCAGACTCTATGAATAACTAGAGACAAGTGATTAACTTGCTATGATGTTTAATTGTGATATTAAACTCATATTTTTGTGATGTGTAAGCCAAAATCCGTTTTGGGGATAAATGGGTATGAAAATGGGGTTTTTGGTTAATAGAACACTTGAATGAAATTAAAAGTAATATTGATTGAGTTACATAATTCTAAGTATGGATATCTAAATTGAACATGAAACCCGGTAGGAATTATGGATGAATTTGGGATAATTAGATGGAAATTTGGATTGAGAGAATGAAAACCCGAAAAATTCTCCCAAATCGGAAAGTAGAAACTCATGAGAATTAATTTAAGTTTCAGGGTTTCATAAGATGTTTTGATCCTATTCCTATATAGATATTGTTGGTTATGCTAGGGCTAGACCAAGGGAGGGGATAAAACTTGGAAAAACTCGTTAATGGTGGAAACAGGGCGTCGGAGAAGACAACCACCTACTAGATCGATCGATCGACGTTTGGGGGTTGATCGATCGACCCTACAGGATTTTTGGTAGTTTGGCCTTGGGATTTATATGGGTAAATATTTTGATTGTATTTCCAACCTAGCATAATTAATATGCGAAAATTAAATATGGTATTTAATTCCTAACAATTATAAGGGAATATAATTGGGATTTGGAGGGTGTTTATGTGCGAAACATTACGAATGAATTTTGACGAAATAAATTCTTCAGGATGAGATAACGGACTGGGCGCATATGTTTGGGTTTAGCAGTTGAGTGACACTACATTATTATTAAATTAATTGAGATGTAATTAATTAATTTGGAGTCGGAGTATAGACTCGGGTAGTAATAAGATACGGGCCAAGTGAGCGAGTCCGGTTATTGGTTGAGTGACACTAAAGTGTTAAATTAATTAATGTGCAGATTAATTAAATTAGAGTCAGACTATAGACTCAGGAAAGTATTATATTAATTAATGTGTAAATTAATTAAATTAGAGTCGGACCATAAACTCGGGGACAATTATAGGCTAGTGCTACGAATTTTTGTGCACGGTACTGCCGGGAACTAATTATTATATATATACGGGGTGGTGATAATATATATATATATATATATATATGTATTATGTGTGCTATTAAATATTAGTGACTAGATATTTATTTAATTTATATTCTCTAGTGCTATCAAGGGAGGTTGCGCGAAGTGGGTGAATCCCCTAGCTTGAGGAGTAGGGCGAGTATATCCCCAGGTCATAGCATCCGTTATATGGGTGAGGGGCTTATCTCACTTTCAGGGAAGGAATGTGACCGCCTCCACTATGTTTATATTTTGTCCATGTTAGTGAGAGATTCTAACTTGGGGAAACTAGGTTATGCGATTACATCTAGTGGGATAGCACTTTAGAGAATACATCTGGTGAGTTATTACACGGGAGGATGGGTTATATTTATATTCAACATATGTGTGAATGTTGTAATATGCTTCTACGTATATAATGGGATAAATAGTTATATACGAGTAATTAAATACTGGATGTGAATTGTAATAATTATATATGGGTTATATTCATATTCAACATGTGTGTGATTGTTGTAAGATAACTTTACATATATAATGGGGTGAATAATTATATACGGGTAATTCAAATACATGGAGAAAATTGTATTATTTATATAACTAGTGAATGTTATATGGCTTTCAAGGAAAGATGATTAACTAAGTTAAGGTGGTAAATAACTTATAAATCATGCATTGAAAATACTCGGGATTGAGTAGGGCGATTGGCAAGAGTTATATCAAGTATCTAGTTTCGGGGTAGAGGACTAGGTGGGATATAAAGAAAGCATTAGGTGTGCACATTAGTTGAGAGGTGAGTTTGTCCTCAAGGGAGTACGACACTAACTTAAATATGAAGCGCGTTCCTGCATTTTATATTACTGTAAGTTAATCATTTGTAAAATGTTTTCAAAATGTTTTGGGTTCTAACCCTTGCAATAAAACTATTTTCAAAACCTTTTAGGTGTCCATCCATAGGGACGCCAGGCTTGATATTCTATTCGAGGGACGCGTAGCTGCGGCACATGTGGATGCTAGCAGGAGCTTGGATTAGACGCATCGTTCATTTTTTCCTAGAGTAGGAATCATCAATCAGTTTTAGTTTTACATAGGGCTTATCGCCCAGACTTTACATACAGTACAGTTTTCGGATTCATTTCTTCAGTTTTGGATGATTTTTATTAGACTATTTACTTTTGTGGCTGATGGTTATTCAGCAAGTAGTTTATTTATTTATTTAGTAATTTGATTCAGTTGTTGTGAATGGCTCATTGTATATTTCCGTATGTTATTGTTTTTGTTTAAATAAAAAGATAAAATTTGGCACCGGCTTTTTGGAATACTAAGTGGTTCGTAAGTTTTAAAAAGTTTTTCGACAGTGATGCTAAGAATGAACCAACTGGGATTCCTATTTTAATTTAATATAGGACTTATCGTCCAGTATTTTATTAGGCGGGGTGTCACAATAGTCTTTGGAACCACGTGCTCCAGCCATGCTCAAGACTTTGAGGAGGAGATGAAGAGTGAGTTCGAGATGAGCTTGGTTAGTGATCTTACTTTATTCCTTGGTCTCCAGGTTTGTTAGATTGAGGATGGGATGATCATCCCTCAATCTAAATATGTAAGAGACCTTGTGAAGAAATTTGGTCGAGACTCCGCTAATCACTCACGCACCCCCATGAGTACCTAGATAAAGCTTAGCAAAGAAACTTCAGGCAAGGACATAGAGCAAACCTTGTATAGGAGTATGATAGGTAGTCTTCTCTAATTGACATCCAGTCATCCCGACATTGCATTTGTGTTAGAGTTTGTGCGCGTTATCAGGCGTCCCCGAAAGAGTCCCACTTACTTGCTCTTAAACGTATCATCAAATACAGGAGAAGAACTCTCTCATGCAACATTTGGTATTCCCTTGATATCGATGACCGTTTATCCACTTATTCAAATATCGAATGGGTCGGGGATGTAGAAGGATACAGGAGCACTTTGGGTGGGTGTTACTATTTTGGGAGTGCTCTTGTCTCATGGGTAAATAAGAAGCAGAACTCCATCTCATTGTCTACTGTGGAGGCTGAGTACATCGCCATCAGAAGTTGTTGCGTGTAACTCTTATGTATGAAGCAACTATTGGAGGATTACGGGCTTTCATAGGACACCATAACTAATTCTTGTGATAACATGATCGCGATTCACATATCCCGCAATCCAATCCAGCATTCGTGCACAAAGCACATTAGGATACGCGAGCACTTCATTCGAGACCTAGTAGAGAGGGTCGTGTCCTTGAGCTTTGTGACCACAAACCACCAGTTAACTAACATTTTCGCGAAACCTTTAAATGCCCTTAGATTCAAGAGTCTTGGGAAGTCATAAGGTATCTGCACAGTTGATTGACAGTTGCTTACTATATCTAGCATATGATGACTTTTCATTCTCATACTCTTAATTACTATTGCTAAATTGTACTATTTTGTATTTTTATTGTATCATATCTTTTTCTTCATATTCTAGAAAATTTCAAAAAGATTTTTGGTTTTTTAAAAAAATGAAAAATACAAAAATATTTTTGGTTTTTAGAAAAATAAAAAAGGAAAAAAGATTTTCTTTTTATAAAAATTTTAAAAAATAAATAAAAAATTGTAGTTTGTTTACACCTTATACAGATAAACATTTAGGATTGCGAAGTCACAATATCATTCCATTATCCATGTGACTTTTTGATGATGTTTTGAGACACAACACCATTTCATCCATGTGCTTTATTATGAGTTGGAGTCATTAAGTTGTGATTAGTTGATATCTTTCTATATGTTTGGCTCTTTCTCTCCTTTAATACACACACGCATAAATTTATTTATCTATTGCATTTGTTTGTCGCGTGTTGGTTTAGGTGCTTTCATCTCAATTTGCCTATGAATGAAACATCCCAAATAAGAGATAAAAGACTGTGCTTGTAAAACCATTGCCCGTATTTCTTTTTTTCCAAAATTTTTTTATATTTTAAGAAATGGAAAGGGGCAACAAAAGACATGTTGTATTTGCATTAAAAGCCACCACTTTTAATTTAAAATAGCCCAAAAAGATTAGAGGCACATAAAAATAGAAGTGTCGTGCCATTTTGATTGAACATTGATGCTTCACTTCAAAAGAGCATTAATTTCTTCAAAACTTCTTTTTAAGCGTATTTACATATTATGAGAGGATTTTAAGGGAGTTAAAATAGAAGATTAATGGGTTTGAACGTAGCATAAAATCTCTAAACACTCATACTTGTTTTGGGCACTATTGGTGTGAAAATCATTTTAGACTTTGATTTGCTGACTAGATTAAGTAAATTGCATATGAATTCACTATTTTTACACCTAAGGCCAACTTTGAGTTCATTCATTAGGATTATCCAATATCCATCGTGCACATATGTTATGCTTGCTTTAGTTGATTTTCCTATCGAATTTGTTCACACCCATATATTACGCTTTCTTAACTTGGTTATCTTAGTGTTAGTTCATGGTGTGTTGTATTTCTATTTCATATACTTGAGAAATAATTTGTCAAAAAGATAGATGGTTTGATTTGTGACATACCCTAATTTACGGCTTATGTTTCTTTTCCTTGTCTATTTCGAACATCATAAAAAGGGGGAGAAAGAATTATGGGGGCGTAGGAGTTTGATGATTTATATGCTTATCATTTTATTTCAAACTCTTTGCGCATCACGGTATTTATTTTTTTGTCTCATGTGTGTAGGTACATATGAAGATCAAATTCATAATACACTCGATGAAGACAAAGTACCCAAAACGATCAAGGAAGAGGAAGATTTAAAGATTTTGAGTTTGAAGATGTTGAAGCTTTTCAAAGATTGGCATAATTTGATATCATTTCACTTGTGGGTTTTGGGAGGGTATTAGAATATTGTATGTCTTAGGACTTGGTTTCATAATTCAAATTTTTTATGTTTGTACCAACATAGCCATAGGGGGAGATTTGTAAGGTCAACTTTTCGGACATTTCCCCTAGATTCTAGGACTTTTCCATAACATCTAGATTTCATTAGTTATGGCATATCCCGTAACACCTGTTATGCCATAGCACGTCTCCATGATCATACTCGACATCAAGGATTCGAATTCAGGGAAACGTGCATCTCTAACGTGCACCACTACCGCTTCATCATGCTCCACGTTTATCTTAAAACTATGCTCCATGTCTTCATGTAATTATCGTATATTCTAAGTTTTGGAGTATAAGTGTTTTTGCAATTTTAGTAGTAGCTGTAAAAGGGTGTTTCAAGCTTGACCACTATATTTTAGGTTGAGGGTCCCTCAAAGACCCCCTCCCCCTTTCAGCTTACAGAAAATATGAGGTTGAGGAACACCCAAAATTCATATTAGTTGAGGAACCCCCAAGCCCTTCGATCGAAGAAAATTCATATTGGTGAAGGAACCCCAGGGCTCCTCAACCTCAAAAATTCATATTGGAGAAGGAACCCCCAGGGTTCCTCGACTGTAGAAATTCATTTTGGAGAAGGAACCCCCATGGTCACTCCACAATAGAAATTTATATTGAGAAGGAACCCCCAAGGTCCCTCTACGGCATAAATTCATATTAAGAAGTAACCGCACCTAGGGTCCCGATATAAATTCATATTGAGAAGGACCCCCCCAGGGTCCCGACATAAATTCATATTGAGAAGGAACCCCATCTAGGGTCTTGGCAAAAATTTATATTGATAAGGAACCCCACCCAGGGTCCCGACATAAATTCATATTGAGAAGCAACCCCCAGGGTACCGACAGAAATTCATATTGGAGAAAGAACCTTTAGGGTCCCTCAAACCCCAGAAAACATTTGGTCACAGAACCCTCAAGGTCCTCCCCCTAAGCTTCTAGAACATAAGTCAGGATGAAGGAGTGGCAACCCTGAGTAACCCCTCACTATGAAAAGTCATTCTTTAAAAGAAAAAAGTACAAACACTTATTTTCTTGTACAGGTAGCCTAGTTGAGCAGGCAGGGCTCAAATAGGCCGGTTGGAATCTTTGGGAGTTTTGGCTTGGCGGCTGAGGAACAAGATTTGTTGAGCAAGTTCAATTACTTAGCACTTAAGGATTGAGAGAATACTAGTAGGAAGACCCTAGGAGTCACTCAAAACCACACACATCTCACACTTAGTCACAAGTGAAGTGAGTAGCCAAAAGGCTACTCACAAGAAATGAACTTTTACCAAAATGATTTCTTTGAAGAGAGGGTCCTCTAGACCCATCTCAAAGAAAAATGATTTTAGAGGAGAGGGGTCCTCAACCCCCCCCCCCCCCCCCCAACCCCCTAACCCCCTTCAAGATTGATAGTTTTAGACAAGGAGGTCCTCGAGGCCTCCTCTCTCAAGTTTACAAAGCTTTTACAACAAGTTACAGTTTCAAAAGATATTTACCAAATCAGATATTTTGTCTTCAAGCACAAACATATTTTTTTTTACTTTGGTTGGCACCAGGTGGCACCCGCTTTAGGGGAAACGCTGCTGCACAGAGGTAGGGATAAATGGTACATTTCAGACCATGTCCCTCACCAACCCTCTCAATTTTGTCTCCCAAGAGTGTCAACTCAGCCCTAGTGCCCAAGTATTAATAGGACCTATGGGCAAGGTCAAATGGGAAAGATATAAATAGAAAAACTCAATAGCACTGTTACTCTGTCAAAATCACACCAGAACTTCCTAGTATTATCTCCATGCTCTCTTTTTAGTGTTAAGTGCCTTGTTCTTTCACTCCTCACTGACAGACATCATTCTCAGGAGCTCCTCTTTAGAAAAGTTACTATTATTGTTTTGGAAGTTTATCATCTTGCAGGGAGGGAGCTCCAGCTTGAGCTCCATTTTTACCAAAAGGGGAAGGTTTCATCAGAAGCTCCATAACTTCTTGAGAACCTTGCAGACAACGTCCATTAGAGTGGGTCACGCCTCACCCTTTCCAGTTATTCATAGAATCCAGTCTCACCACCCTCTTACAGGAGTTATTTTATTTAAAATGAGGCTCGATTTTTTATTTAAAATTACTTTTCGCCTAGTGTCGTTCTAACGAGATGCATACCTAGTTCAAACGACCCAGCTATCTTATTCAAAATTTCGTCAAATGACCTTCATCAAACGAACCTTGAACAAGGGCGTACTATTTTACATAGTTAGAAGTTCGTTTGAAGCTCGTTCTAATGATAAGCCTTTCTCATTTGAACGAGACTTAAATGTCATTCAAACGATGTTACGCCGCCTTGATTTTCAAGTCCACCGATAAACACCTGGTTTACGTAGGGTTTTTGCAAGATTTTTAAAACCTCATTTTTGCAGAACTATTGCATAAAGTCGCACTTTTTATAAGGCTAAACACCCTTTTGATTCGCACAAAACCTCCCAAATACTTTGGCGAATCTATTTGTAACCCTCAAAAACTTCATACCAAAGTTATTCTTATGAAGGAGTCTTCACTGCAGACTTTATGGCTCTTATAGGAACCATTGCTGACTAAGACAAAAAGCACCAGCAGGGATTCATCTGAAAATGTTGTCATTCACTTGTAATTTTGTAAGTTACATTTTGCAAACTGTATAAGTGAAATAAAAAAATTTGCCCTAAAGGGATTTTTTCCTAGAATCCTTCTTGCTTAGTTTTGAACGCATGCTTGAATTTTTTACTGCTTTTAATCATGTAGTTGCATGTTCTAGGGTTTAAAGGGTTTAAAACTGGTGTGGATTGACATCTAATTAAATAAGTTAAGACCATTGGAATGTAGCGCACTCTGAAGAAAATAAATAATAAGTGAAAAGATATGTCAATTCATGAATAAGTATATCCCTTATATATGTTCCAATTCATAAATAGACATATCCTTTGAAATAAGTCTATTAATGAACCATCATGACTATTAGTATAGTGCCTATTCATGAAAAGACACAAATGAGTCTATAAAAATTATGAGATCCAACTATTTTATTATTGTTAACTTGTGAGATCATTATCTCATTTTCTCTCTTATTTATAAATTTATTCAATCAGTTTTACCGATTGTTGGATGTAAATCTTTAGGATTGGTTGCCTAAAAACTCTACAAAAAACTCTTGTGACAGGGGTAAATAAAACCTTAAGGAAAGTGATTCTTCATGCCTCAATCCACCAAAAAATTATATTTCAATATTTATCTCCTTAAATATGTTGGACATCTTCTTGAGATGATTTAGACAGTTCAGTTGGGTAATTATCATAGGGGTGTAAGAGGTACGGTTTGGTCGGTAAATATAAGATACCAATAGCAAAACCAAACCCTGGATGGTAAAACCAAACCGTACCAGTTTACCACCCGGTACACCAAAATCAATACTAAAACAAAACCGACCGGTATTTCAGTTTTTTCGATAATTTTGGTTTTTTCTGGTTTCGGTAAATTCTGTTTTTTCTAGTTTTTTCTGGTTTCGGTAAACAGCACTAAAAGTCCTAAAAAACCAAAAACAAAACCAATCAACTTTTTTAAATATTAAAACCAAAACCAAAACCAACTTTTTTCCTGGTTTTGGTAAATTTGGTACGGTACGATAATTTCGGTATGGTTTTTTCTGCTTTTGGTAAATTCGGTACGGTACGGTAATTTCGATATGGCTTTTTCTGGTTTCGGTAAATTCGGTAAGGTAATTTCGGTAACTTAGTTTTTTAAATATTAAAACCAAAACCAAGCAACTTTTTGCAGTAATTTTGGTTTCGGTAAGACCGATTTCTGGTATTTTAATATATGAAACTAAAACCATTTTTTTCCCGAACAAAAATGGTACGGTACGGTAAAAACCCATACCGCTTCCACCCCTAAATTGTCACATAATAGGGATTTGTCTAATGTTGGAGTGATTTCACTAGGTATTTTTTAAGGGTGGATTGGATTTTGATTTGGGTTTATGCTTTGGGATATTTTAATGATATGGATTTTTAGAAGTTGGGTTATAATGAGGTTCTTTGATTTCAATTGGTTTAGTTCAAGATGGATCATGCTCATTTGGTCTATCTCGTGGTTTAGTTACAAAGTAGTGGAGGTTGGCTGAATTTATGTTGTTCACAAATGGGCCTTGGGGTGGATCTTTCATTGTTTTTTTTATAATACCATGAGGTGTCCGGGTCAATTTACGCGCAGCTCGACTAATCCCTATTCGCGATTCGTGACTTTCGCTGGTCAAGCAATATTTTGACAGTGTCAGGGATTGAACTGAGGCAATGGGTCTTCTTGTAAGCTAGGAGGATGCGACTACTTAAAGAGATTAGAATTTAACACTTGGTGGTACAAAAAGGAAGGTGTAATACCCCGTATTTTTGACAATATTTATTTTGGGATTAATTAATTAAATTGCGTACTAATTGGAAATTAATCCGGGTTATAAATACTAATGAGATGCGAATTGGTATTTGATTATGTGCATATATGATTATATATGTATTTGGTATTATAAAATTTGTCGTGAGATTTATATACGGCATTTTAGAAATTTTGTTGAGACGCGTGGGACCGCCGCGTCACGGTATAATATTTTGTTAATAAAAGTGAATTTAAAATCTAAAATCTGTATGGTCGTTTTGAGTGCGCCAACGCGTCCGGAAGGGTCGAGATAGTCAGAAAACACTAGCCGGGGGTATAGTTTGGGTCCCGGGGTATTTTTAGGCCATACTGGTAACTTAAAGGGTATTTTAGTAATTTGGTATTTTTGGGTAATTAAAAGTGACGAAAATTGAGAGTTGTAATCTGATAAGGATTGACCCCAACCAACCCTTATTAACCCAACAAGCTACGGAGGTTTATTAAAATTAGGTTTTCATAAGTTTCCCCAAAGCAAACCCTAGCCACCATAGCCTTTTGGAGAAGAAAGCTTGGAGAAGGAGAGAGAGAAAGAGGAAACTCTGCAGAAACTTCATCAAACCAACACCAAATCCGGAATCAAACGAAGGCAAGTGATTTAAATTACATTCCTTATGCAGTGAATGATTTTTCCATGTTAGAAACCTTGTGAATCAATCTTATATAAGAGTTAAAAGAAAACCCATGAAATTGGAAGATTGTTAATAAATTTTGGGATAGGTTTGCATGTAGAACCCTTGTTTGAAGGTTTAAATTCAGGGATTTCATATCTATGTGATGTTTTAACGGATTAAAATCTGGGAAATTTTGATGAGAAGAACCTAGGGTTTATGTTCTTGAAGAAAATTGGGAATTACTGTAGAAATTGTGATTTAATGATGTTTAGAAGATATTAAACCCTTTAATGATGTTAGTATAGCCCCTTAACATGTTTGAGGATGATTAGAGAACTCAATATATTGTTGGAACGAATTTTAGAAAAGGTTTGAGGAGTAAAAATGGTGAAAAACGAATTGGGGAAAAATCTGGGCCGAAACTGGCCACTCGTTAGAAGCAGCCCCCAGGTCGTTCGAACGAGCTCGTTCGAACGAGCTTCTAACGAGTTGACCAGTCGTTATTAACGAGTAGGGATTTTCGTTCGATATCTCGTTCGAACGAGATATCGTTAGAAGGGTCAGTTCGTTCGAACGAACTGGGATCTCGTTCGAACAGCCTCGTTCGAACGAGACTTCTAACGACCTGACAGTCCAAACTCGTTCGAAGCCTCGTTCGAACGAGACTTCTAACGAGTTGACAGTTTGACCCTTTTTGGACTGTTTTGATTTTTGGAGCCCCTCAAACTTGTTCGAGGATATAGATGACCTTCCTTTATTGATGTAAGGTTAGATTTGGGACTTTTGGATTATTGAGAGGAGTAAACTATATACGAGAGTTATATTCAAAGAACCATTTGGGTTGAGATGTGAGTGTCTACTACGATGTAAGGATGAATTATAGCGCGTATAATTACAAACCGGAATAGCACGAATTGTGATAATTATAGTTAGTACGAGAGTGCAATATGTACTACGATTAAAATATGGTATTACTAAGACATGTGTTTACTTAGTATTAGTATATGGATTGTTTGTATGACATACCTACCATACTTGCTATCACGGGAGGTTGCGTTCGCTTAGGACCCTCTAATCCTTGTGTGCCTACGGGGGGGATATAGACTGGTACCTTGATGAACATAGGTCATTGAAAGACTTATTGTGATATTAATAAGTCCGCTGACCATGGGAGCGTAGGTATGTGCGTGACCCATGTGATGGTGACTGGGTTCGCCTCCACTATTTGTGATTTGTGTTATCTAAACTATTCCTGAGAGATTCGGAATATGTGATCCTTATGTACGTGATGTACCGGGATGGATAGCAGAGTATGTGTGCACCATAGCTTAGATTGCGGGGTGCTTGTATCGTATATTTATGATGTGAATAATATACATTAAATTAATGGAAATCCTCATGTTAATGTTGTAAAAATATTACGGTATTGTTTCGAGATATATAATGAGTTAGCTGATAGTTATATCAATGGCATAGTTAGTAACTGAGTTTACGTTAAACCTCTATTAAATTACGAGCGTTGTTATGTTAAATTAACCGAGTAAAATGGGTAGAACCTTTGGTAGTCTAGCTAGTTACGTTGTCACTTAGCTAGTGGAAAGGGTAGTTATAGATGGGTACTTACGTTAGGAGTGCACAGTTAGACGAGAGGTGAGAATGTCATGCGAGTGTACGTCCTAACATGTACTTTGCATTTAATGTTTTAAATGTTTTTAAAGCACTTGCAGGTTTTTAAAATATAACTCCACATTCGGGCTCTGACCCGTTTGCTTTTCAAATCTCTTTTTCTTTGTAAAACCATTTTAGGTGCCCAGCCACAAGGACACCAAGCATAGGATACTCATTCAGGTGACGAGCTGTAGCTGCTTGTGGAAGCTACAGGGATTTGCATGTAGACGCTTCTATCTTTTGGATTCCAGAGTCACCATCTATCCGTTGTAGGGCATGTTGCCCATTTCTATTTAGAGACATCTTTTATACTTCAGTTTTCAGACTTTAGTACGTTTTATTATTGTTTCAGTTCATTTAATTCAGTTATGGGATTGTAGTGAGGGGTTTCCTCCAGACTTTATTTACTCTATTGTGATGGTTATTCGTTTTACTTCAGTATGGTGAATGGTGTTATTTATTTCTTCATTACACTTGTTGCATGTTAATCAGACTTAAGTTAAAATTTGGCATCTTGCTTTTTAAATACTAGGTGGTTAGATATAATAAAAATGTTTTCGACAGTGATGCTATTAACTGAGCCAACTTGGCATTTTGAATTAATTTTATAATGGAGTAGCTACCCAGTGTTTAATTAGTCGGGGTGTCACAGGTGGTATCAGAGCATCAGGTTCTAGTGTCCTTTAGGATCTGTACGGCTATTATGTTTTCGCTACGTTTTCTTTGATATAGAGCCCTATATTTTAGGACTGTTGTATTCTTTTGTGTATGCTTCGATCTTCAACTATTTTAAGTTTATAAACCGTGAACTTATAAACTTTGTTCTTATTTCAGATGCCTCCACGACGTGCACGACGAGTTCCCAGGAATGCGGTGCCCGAACCCCAGCCCGCTCCAGTTCAGGGCATGTTGAGCGCCGCTGAGGTTGCAGCTATAGTAGCTCAAGCGGTGAATGCCGCGATTGCCGTTGTTCAGCAGGCACCACCACAGGCGCCGGTTTCCGCGCCAGTACAGGTTAATGCATTCCCGTCTGCTTGGGAGCGTGTACGTGACGCTTTTCAGAAAGCGCATCCGCCAGAGTTTGCAGGTAGCTCAGACGTGGTAGTCTCGAGCCAATGGAGGAAGGACATACAGAGACATTTGAGGATGCATGAGTGCACTGACGTTCAGAAACAGGTGCTAGCTACTTTCAAGCTAGTGGGATCTGCACTACAGTGGTGGGAGTCTATCACCACTGCGGAGGAGAGGGATACCCTCACGATTCAGGAGTTCTGGGTGCGGTTCGACCGCAAGTACTTTCCGTCCGCAGTTCATACATAGATGAGGAGGAAACTGATGAGTTTGAAGCAGGAGGGCAAGACCGTGGCCGAGTATGAGGCCGAGTTCACTAACCTGTTGAATATCGTTCCAGACGAGATTCCAACAGAGAAGAAGAAGATAGAGAAGTTCACTGATGGGTTGAATTGGAGGATCCGTCAGCATCTGCTAGGGAACCTATCGTTGGCCACGTATTCTGATGTGGTTAACGCTGCATTATTACACTGTCAGGACCACCGTTTGCATATGGCCGAGGGCAAGCGGTCAGGGGAGTCTAGCCATCAGGGCAGGACTGGAGGACATGGTGCCAGCGGGGCACAAACCGGTCAGGGGCAGAGACAGACTGAGCGGGGTACCCAGCAGGGGGACAATAAAAGGTTCCGATCAGGGAACTACAGGCAGGGACAGGGAGGTTTCCGCCAGGGCCATCAGGGTCCAAACGGCCATCAGGGCCAGCAGGGGCAGAATGGGCAGCAGTTCCATCAGGGCCAGCAGGGCCAAGGGAGGAATGGTAACGGCCACCAGGGCCGGGGACAGCAGAGGCAGAGGGGAGGGAACTTCCCAGGGAAGTGTTTCACTTGTGGCAAAACTGGCCATAAGAAGCAGGATTGTCCTGATAGGGGCAGGGCCCCACAGCAGCAGCAGCAGGGTGCTCGCCAGGAGCTACAGAGACCTATGTTTCCCGCCGCTCTTCCTGCACCGCCACAGATGGCAGCATTGCCACCCATCCCAGCAGTCCCAGCTCAGCAGGGGCAACTACAGTATGGACGTGTCTACAACGTTCACCAGGCTGCAGTTCCACAGGCACCGCCCGCGATCGAGGGTACGTTTCCTATCCATGGCACTATGGGTCGGGTGTTATTTGATACGGGTGCTACACACTATTTTATTGCTACACACTTCGCAAAAGCTTTAGGATTATTAGCTACGGCAGATAGCACAGTGACGTGTGTCGACTCACCATTAGGGAGTGGGTCACTTATTTTCTTTATATACCGGGGAGTGGGAGTAGAGGTTGGTGGTTTGGTATTACCTGCGGACATGTTAGTGTTAGACATGCATGTTCACGATGGGATCATCGGTATGGATTGGCTCGTAGCATATAGGGTCATGATTGATTGCTTCAGCGGGAGCATTATTTTTGCCATTCCGGGGCAAGAGATGTTTATAGTGGCGATGCCTCGCCCAGAGGGAGGATCGACCGCTCATCTGTACTACATAGAGGAGGATACCTCTAAGGAGGTTGTGATTCCTTTGGATTCGATCCCGGTTGTCAGGGAGTATTCAGATGTGTTTCAGGAGATACCAGGCTTACCACCCAGTCGAGAGATAGATTTCGTTATTGATTTGCTACCTGGTACGAGACCTATAGCACGTGCACCGTACCGTATGGCTCCAGCTGAGATGCGAGAGTTACGGGATCAGATAGAGCAGCTGTTAGGGCAGGGCTTTATTCGCAGAAGTACCTCACCTTGGGGCGCTCCAGTTTTGTTTGTGAAGAAGAGGGATGGTTCACTGAGATTGTGCGTGGACTACCGAGAGTTGAATAAGGTCACGATACGGAATAAGTATCCGTTGCCTCGAATCGATGACTTATTCGACCAGTTGAGAGGATCTTCTTTCTTCTCGAAGATTGACTTGAGGTCGGGTTACCATCAGTTGCGTATCAGGGAGGAGGATGTCTCGAAGACTGCGTTCTTGTCGAGATATGGTTCTTATGAGTTTCGGGTTATGCCTTTCGGCTTGACCAACGCTCCAGCAGTGTTATGGACTTGATGAACAGGGTGTTCAGAGATTTCCTTGATCAGTTTGTCATTGCCTTCATTGATGACATTCTGGTCTACTCTCAGACAGAGGAGGAGCACGCCGAGCATTTGAGGCAGGTTTTGCAGACACTTCGTCAGAACGAGCTGTATGCAAAATATGAGAAGTGCGGGTTTTGGCTGAAGGAGGTCCAGTTCTTGGGTCACATTATTTCCGACCAAGGAATATCTGTCGATCCAGGGAAGGTGTCAGCGGTGAGGGAGTGGGGACAACCCACGATACCAACAGAGATTCGTAGTTTCTTGGGCTTAGCAGGATACTACAGGAGGTTTATTCAGGGTTTCTCGGAGATAGCAAGTCCTTTGACACATCTTACTCGTAAGGGTGTGCCATATATCTGGAGTGATGCCTGTCAGTTGGCATTCGATGAATTGAAGGACAAATTGACCTCAGCACCTGTGTTAGCATTGCCGAGACCGGGCGTTGAGTATTTAGTTTACACCGATGCGTCTTTGCAAGGACTGGGAGGTGTATTGCAGCAGGAGAGACAGGCCATAGCTTATGCTTCCCGTAAGATTAAGCCTCATGAGAAGAATTACCCCACACATGATTTGGAGTTGGCAGCAGTGGTATTTGCCTTACGGATTTGGAGGCACTATCTTTTGGGGGAGAAGTTCCAATTGTTCACGGACCACAAGTCCCTACAGTACCTGTTCACGCAGAAGGAACTGAATATGCGGCAGCGTAGGTGGCTTGAATTTGTGAAGGACTACCAGTTCGACATCCAATACCACCCGGGTAAGGCTAACGTGGTAGCAGACGCGTTGAGCCGTAGGCCAGCAGATGAGGTGGCAGAGGTGTGGAAAGCTAAGTGGAAGGAATTGGGACACCAGGATGCAGTGGCCCGATCTTTCATGTCTGTGATGACCGTTACACCGCAGATTGTAACGAAAGTAGTACGGGCACAGGCTAATGACTCGTTCTGTCAGGAGTAGATAGTTCGATTACTTGCAGAGGGAGCCGAGTCCTATACCGTTAGCTTAGACGGGGGATTGCGCTTCAATGGGAGATTGGTAGTTCCGGAAGGGGAAGAATTGCGGCACGATGTTATGGCAGAGTCGCACGGCTCACGGTTCGCGGTACATCCCGGAGGGGACAAAATGTACCAAGACATGAGACGGCAATATTGGTGGAGCGGTATGAAGAGAGATATCGCTGAGTTTGTCTCGAAATGCGCCACTTGTCAGCTTGTAAAAGTGGATCATCAGAGACCAACAGGATTGCTACAGCCGTTGGAGGTTCCGGTGTGGATGTGGGAGAGCATATCCATGGATTTTGTCACGGGGTTGCCTACGTCGCAGAGGGGTCACGACTCCGTTTGGGTAATTGTGGACAGGTTGTCCAAGGTCGCTCACTTCTTACCCGTAAGGACTGACTACACGACGGGACAGTATGCCCAGCTTTTCATTTCAGAGATTGTGAGACTTCACGGTGTGCCCCTGAATATCGTGTCTGACAGAGACAAGATATTTGTTTCGAGGTTTTGGGAAAGTTTCCAGGAGGCCATGGGCACGGAATTGCGGTTGAGTACGGCTTGTCATCCGCAGACTGATGGGCAGACAGAGCGCACCAATCAGATGTTGGAAGACATGCTACGCATGTGCATTATTGACTTCGGGGGTGGATGGGAGCAGTACCTTCCACTGGTGGAGTTTGCTTACAACAACTCCTATCAGTTCACGATTGGCATGGCTCCGTTTGAGTTATTGTACGGTAGGCCTTGCCGTTCCCCAGCGTGTTGGCTAGAAGTGGGGGACAACAAACTACTTGGGCCGGAAGTGATTCAGGATACTTCGGTAAGGATTGAGTTGATTCGGAGTCGCATTCGGGTAGCTCAAGACAGGCAGAAGAGTTATGCTGATGCGAAGAGGTTTTTCAGGGAGTTCCAAGTGGGGGACCAGGTTTTTCTCAGGGTTTCTGCGATGAAGGGGATTATGCGATTCGGGAAGAAGGGGAAGTTGGCACCGAGGTATGTGGGACCGTTTCCTATTATTGAGCGGATCGGACCCGTTGCGTATAGACTTGGACTACCGGAGCACTTGCATCGGATTCATGACGTGTTCCATATTTCCTCGCTGAGGAAATACCTTAGAGACAATTTGGCTCATTCTCACATTGCTGTGGAGGACATCGATCTCCAGCCGGATAGCTCTTACGAGGAGGGGCCAATTGCTATTTTGGACCGTAGCGAGAGGAAACTGCAGTCAAAGATAGTCCCGTTAGTGCGTGTTCAGTGGCAACATCACAATGTCGAGGAGTCCACATGGGAGCGCGAGGATGAGATGCGCGAGCGTTATCCAGAGCTGTTTTTAGCAGGTACTTTCTAGTTTCGAATTTCGGGACGAAATTCAGTTATTAGGGGGGAAGTATGTAATACCCCGTATTTTTGACAATATTTATTTTGGGATTAATTAATTAAATTGCGTACTAATTGGAAATTAATCCGGGTTATAAATACTAATGAGATACGAATTGGTATTTGATTATGTGCATATATGATTATATATGTATTTGGTATTATAAAATTTGTCGTGAGATTTATATACGGCATTTTAGAAATTTTGTTGAGACGGGGACCGCCGCGTCACGATATAATATTTTGTTAATAAAAGTGAATTTAAAATCTAAAATCCGTATGGTCGTTTTGAGTGCGCCAACGCGTCCGGAAGGGTCGAGATAGTCAGAAAACACTAGCCGGGGGTATAGTTTGGGTCCCGGGGTATTTTTAGGCCATACCGGTAACTTAAAGGGTATTTTAGTAATTTGGTATTTTTGGGTAATTAAAAGTGACGAAAATTGAGAGTTGTAATCTGATAAGGATTGACCCCAACCAACCCTTATTAACCCAACAAGCTACGGAGGTTTATTAAAATTAGGTTTTCATAAGTTTCCCCAAAGCAAACCCTAGCCACCATAGCCTTTTGGAGAAGAAAGCTTGGAGAAGGAGAGAGAGAAAGAGGAAACTCTGCAGAAACTTCATCAAACCAACACCAAATCCGGAATCAAACCAAGGCAAGTGATTTAAATTACATTCCTTATGCAGTGAATGCTTTTTCCATGTTAGAAACCTTGTGAATCAATCTTATATAAGAGTTAAAAGAAAACCCATGAAATTGGAAGATTGTTAATAAATTTTGGGATAGGTTTGCATGTAGAACCCTTGTTCGAAGGTTTAAATTCAGGGATTTCATATCTATGTGATGTTTTAACGGATTAAAATCTGGGAAATTTTGATGAGAAGAACCTAGGGTTTATGTTCTTCAAGAAAATTGGGAATTACTGTAGAAATTGTGATTTAATGATGTTTAGAAGATATTAAACCCTTTAATGATGTTAGTATAGCCCCTTAACATGTTTGAGGATGATTAGAGAACTCAATATATTGTTGGAACGAATTTTAGAAAAGGTTTGAGGAGTAAAAATGGTGAAAAACGAATTGGGGAAAAATCTGGGCCGAAACTGGCCACTCGTTAGAAGCAGCCCCCAGGTCGTTCGAACGAGCTCGTTCGAACGAGCTTCTAACGAGTTGACCAGTCATTATTAACGAGTAGGGAATTTCGTTCGATATCTCGTTCGAACGAGATATCGTTAGAAGGGTCAGTTCGTTCGAACGAACTGGGATCTCGTTCGAACAGCCTCGTTCGAACGAGACTTCTAACGACCTGACAGTCCAAACTCGTTCGAAGCCTCGTTCGAACGAGACTTCTAACGAGTTGACAGTTTGACCCTTTTTGGACTGTTTTGATTTTTGGAGCCCCTCAAACTTGTTCGAGGATATAGATGACCTTCCTTTATTGATGTAAGGTTAGATTTGGGACTTTTGGATTATTGAGAGGAGTAAACTATATACGAGAGTTATATTCAAAGAACCATTTGGGTTGAGATGTGAGTGTCTACTACGATGTAAGGATGAATTATAGCGCGTATAATTACAAACCGGAATAGCACGAATTGTGATAATTATAGTTAGTACGAGAGTGCAATATGTACTACGATTAAAATATGGTATTACTAAGACATGTGTTTACTTAGTATTAGTATATGGATTGTTTGTATGACATACCTACCATACTTGCTATCACGGGAGGTTGCGTTCGCTTAGGACCCTCTAATCCTTGTGTGCCTACGGGGGGGATATAGACTGGTACCTTGATGAACATAGGTCATTGAAAGACTTATTGTGATATTAATAAGTCCGCTGACCATGGGAGCGTAGGTATGTGCGTGACCCATGTGATGGTGACTGGGTTCGCCTCCACTATTTGTGATTTGTGTTATCTAAACTATTCCTGAGAGATTCGGAATATGTGATCCTTATGTACGTGATGTACCGGGATGGATAGCAGAGTATGTGTGCACCATAGCTTAGATTGCGGGGTGCTTGTATCGTATATTTATGATGTGAATAATATACATTAAATTAATGGAAATCCTCATGTTAATGTTGTAAAAATATTACGGTATTGTTTCGAGATATATAATGAGTTAGCTGATAGTTATATCAATGGCATAGTTAGTAACTGAGTTTACGTTAAACCTCTATTAAATTACGAGCGTTGTTATGTTAAATTAACCGAGTAAAATGGGTAGAACCTTTGGTAGTCTAGCTAGTTACGTTGTCACTTAGCTAGTGGAAAGGGTAGTTATAGATGGGTACTTACGTTAGGAGTGCACAGTTAGACGAGAGGTGAGAATGTCATGCGAGTGTACGTCCTAACATGTACTTTGCATTTAATGTTTTAAATGTTTTTAAAGCACTTGCAGGTTTTTAAAATATAACTCCACATTCGGGCTCTGACCCGTTTGCTTTTCAAATCTCTTTTTCTTTGTAAAACCATTTTAGGTGCCCAGCCACAAGGACACCAAGCATAGGATACTCATTCAGGTGACGAGCTGTAGCTGCTTGTGGAAGCTACAGGGATTTGCATGTAGACGCTTCTATCTTTTGGATTCCAGAGTCACCATCTATCCGTTGTAGGGCATGTTGCCCATTTCTATTTAGAGACATCTTTTATACTTCAGTTTTCAGACTTTAGTACGTTTTATTATTGTTTCAGTTCATTTAATTCAGTTATGGGATTGTAGTGAGGGGTTTCCTCCAGACTTTATTTACTCTATTGTGATGGTTATTCGTTTTACTTCAGTATGGTGAATGGTGTTATTTATTTCTTCATTACACTTGTTGCATGTTAATCAGACTTAAGTTAAAATTTGGCATCTTGCTTTTTAAATACTAGGTGGTTAGATATAATAAAAATGTTTTCGACAGTGATGCTATTAACTGAGCCAACTTGGCATTTTGAATTAATTTTATAAAGGAGTAGCTACCCGGTGTTTAATTAGTCGGGGTGTCACAGAAGGGTTCTTTGCACAAGGTCTTTCTTATTTTGTGAAAGAAAGGGGATTGAGGGGAAGGTGTTCGATAAAGTAGACCCATGGAATTTCCAAATACTATAATTTTCTTTTCTTTCCGTATCTAAACCCAGATGCGATGTCATTTATGTGCCGAGATTTTTATTTAGTAGCATGATAGTCTTTGTTATGTTCATTATTCCACTATCTCTCTTGAAATAGTTTCATGCGGCATCGCTGGTCAGATTTTCACCGTGTGATTTTCCAAACCATTGGATCAAAAACTTCATTTTATAAGGTTAACTAAAATTCTCACTCTCATAAAACTTCATTTTAGAAGTTTGAAACCCCATTGAATCGATTCTATAAGGTTTATTAAAATTCTCACTCTCATAAAACCTCCGTGATCCATTGGATCAAAAACTGCATTTTTGAACTATAGGAAAGTACTCGCTACCCCTGCAATCATCCTTATATTTTCCTTGGTTATCTTTTGAATGGGCAAGTCATGAATTTGTAACCAAAATGGAGTTGAGAAAAATTCCATACCATTAATATTTCCCACCTAGTCCCATTCTTTTAAAACTAAGAGGTTGTTCATTATTGACCACAGTCTTTTGCAAAGATTCTTCCTTTTTCTAGCTTTTCCTTTAAATGTGAATATGAAAATGTTCTCCTTTTAGTGAGATACCAATCAATTATCTATTATCTGTTATCTATTATCTATTATCTTTTATTACTATAAAATGAAAAACAAAGCATTAAAACTCCTCTTCAACCAGCCTATCCACGTAGACAAAGCATTTAATAGAGTCTCCAACTTAAAAGTATCCACGTGTCAAATACTTTTAATCCCGACTCTCTCAAATTTCGTATTTCTCTAGTATCATATTTTCTCCATTCGCCTATTCATTTGCCCAATAAATGTCCGTTCACTTTCTCTCCCTCAAGACTCTTCGCATCCCAAGACATTATCTACCTCTTTAAAAACCCAAAAGCCCAAACCATTATCATTATCTTTCTCTCCCATTTAAAGCAGTCAGAGCACAAGGCTCAAGAGATGTACTCTCTACAGTTACTCTCTTCTACAAACTTAAAGCCTTGCCCTTTACAAAGTTCACCATTGACGATCTCGCTGGTTCTTTATTTTTTTTTACCGAAAAATGATATTCAAGTGGGTTTTTTTATATTCAAGGTGCTTTGTATCTCAAGATACTTATTCAAGTGGGTTTTCTATATTCAAGGTGCTCATTCAAGTGGGGTTTCAAGTGGGTTTTCTATATGGATTTTTGCAGATTTGGTAAGGTTGCAAACTTTTATTTTTTGAATGGTTTATATTATTTCTACTTTTAAGTTTTGATTTTTTTTAATATCAAGGGGAGTTTAGGAGCAAGGAAATGAGGTTGGTCCTATTATCTTGGTCACCGGTGGGTTTGGATCCACGTATGCACCCCACGCTGACTCGAGGGGAACCCGGGAGGACATGCTTTGGTAATGTTAAGTCACCGGTGGGTTTAGAGGATGAAGAACCACTTCTTCACATTAGTATTCAAACAACCCAACAAATATAAAGAGTCTAATGCTCTCCACTCCTCAGCCATTTATGGGATGTTAATTGAATAAAAGCCGTGATTTTATTTTTAAGATATAACTGTTGGAGAAAGATTTCAGAATATTTTATATATTGTTGTATTATTTAAATCTGACCATAATGTCACATATCTAAGTTATCTTTATCTCTTGAGATTTATATATAAGCTTAGGAAAATTAAGATTTTTGATTTATTGGTCTTTTACTATTTCTACTGGCAGTTTTTTTACTGCATAATGAATTGCCAGAATGTATTATTATGCTTCATAAAGTAGCTGGCGAATAAAATCATGTGGATCTTGAGATGTTTTCAACTAATTTTACAAAAGGCCAAGCAAGGCTTTATAAAATCCACTTTCTCGTATTCTTTCTTGATTATTGGGATAAAAATTGCAACTAATTCTTATTTTATGGGGAAGCGTGATATCGTACAATCTGTTTTATTAATTGTTCATGAATGATTCTTTGGTAACTTGGTGGTTGATTGTTTGATATCTTGAAAGGAAGGTGTCAGATTTCATAAGTTATTTTCAAATTTCAGTTTATAATTAATTGACTTTATTTTACAATTTTATGTATTAAGTTATGTAGATTAATTGTTTGCTAAATTTTCTAGGTGCTACTCTTTGTGATGGATGGGACTACTGATGGCCAGATGCAAAGTCGGAGACCAAAATGCTGATTCAAGTTTAATTGTTTCGGGCGTTTATCTCTGAATAACTTTGTTTATTTTTTTTAAATGGGATCTTTTTTTTCAAACAGAGCATGGTTTTTTCCCTATGGTCGCATATATTGAATGTGAGTTTTTTTTATGATTTTGATATATTAATTTTTTTGGGCAATATTTCGATTTAATTAAAGAATTTTATTGTACATTTTTGTGTATTAAGTTATGTAGATTAAGTGTTTGATAATTTTTCTAGGTGCTACTCATTGTGATAGATGATATAAGATTCAATATTATATTTTCATTCATTCTAACGACTAAATTTATGGGTTCCACCCTATTTAATATGTTCTTCAATCATGATTTTGCTTTGTTTCAGTTTTTTTTATGTTATTTAAAGGATTTTAGATCACCATTAATTTATTTCATCTCCGTTTTCATTACATTGTCAGATCTAATAATAAAATTGCGTTGCACGTTATATAAGATTATCATTGGTGATTTTTTTCCATAGCATAGTTGTATCAAACAAGGATTGCAAATGAACATCACCCACTCAAAACTAAGTGGATCCCCTGCCCATAGCCATCAAATTATTTTACCGAGGTATTATTAGAAGAATTTGTACTTTTTTATGGGTACTATTTTAAAGGGGTTTTTTCCTCTATGGTTATAAATGACTTTTTATCACTGTAGTTCTTATCATGCTTTTATATATACATAATCTTTGAAATCTAAATTTTTTTATGTTATTATCATGGTTTTATTTTAATTTTTTTTAACAAAAATCCAGTCCTCTTATCTTAAATTGGTCGTACAAATTGGGAAGTTCAGATTTTGTTGGACTAAACTTTAGTTCAAATATTTAAGAATTAATATTCAATTAGTGTCACTATTTTCTCTCTTAATTTTAGATTAAGGATTAATTTTATTTTTGTATAATATATTTGACTAAATATTAAATAAATTATTTTTTAAATTAAAATTAATTAACCTTAATAAAAGGGTAAAAATGAAAAAACATTAACTCATACATTTACATCCTTGAGGAACTAGGGTCCACGCCTGCATAAGAAAAGTTGGGAAAGAAAAATAAAGGATGCTTTTTTTAAAAAATAAAGGACGTTTTTTTTGTTACTGGGTTGTGTTGCAAAGCTAGAGATGAATGAAATTGTTGTTTATATTTTTTTGTTAGTAATGAAATATTATTATCTTTGAATTGGCAAAAAAAAAGAAATAGAAAAAATTTCGTAACTTACAAAACTTTTTAAAGTTAATTCCACTAATTTGTTATAAATTATTATATTTTTTCGTACTAATCACTTGAATCGCGCATCGCCCGAATTTACACCTAGTAGTTAAGACTCCCTCTCAATTAAAAATGTCCACGTGGCACCTCCTAAAACCATTTAGCTCTCCACGTGGCACTTCTCTTTAATTCTCTCTTTATCACCTGTTGAGTATTTTAAGATCTCACTAGGTGTAAACCCGCGCGATGCGCGGACTAACATATTGAAGATGAAGAAGAAAAAGAAAATAGAATAAAAATTGAAAAGGAACACAAATGTCAATATTGCTCAACTCGATTTGAGGTTTCTTTATCTGAAACATGTACTAATAGACTAACCAACTAAATAATAACATACGCAAATAAAAAAACAGAGTAAGTTGAAAAGTTGGCTCCCTCCCGTGTATAAACCATCTGTCACCGAGGACAAATACATCCACAATGATAATCCTTTTGTCATCGACAGACAAAATATACGTTAAATAAGTTAAATGACAGCACTCATTAAAATCATAATAACGATATATCAAACAAAACAAAAAAAAAATACTCCAACTGCTATGATTGAAGCATATTCAACAAAACAATTGCAGATATAAACTATTAAATTATAACGAAACAAATAGAAACCCTTTCTCATGCCTTCTTTGATAAATGTTTATATTTTAATGTTTGTCCCAAAATTAAACAATTAAAAATATCAGGTATTTTTTTTAAAAATAAAATTCACATAAAACAATATTATATAAAAAAAGAAAATAAAAATAATGGATGATTGTGCTGACCACCAAGACAAACAATAGAGAAAATGCAAAGAAAAATTAAAACTTATAATGATGAATGCTATAGCATCACTCATCTTATAACGCAACCTAATCAAATATTAAAATAATATGAGAACACGTACATGAACCTGATAATAATTATAATCTCATAGTGCTGAAAGTATATTAGACCATTTCAAATATAATTTTCATTCTAAGAAATAAAACTCGTGAATACAGGAGAAAATTGTGGTAACAATAGCAACACATTCGTATAAAACACAGTCTGCCAAAGAGAAGACCAAATCATGAAGGGAAGGAAATCGGTCAAAAATAAGTTTTAACAGGACCATCAGATCATCCATGTGTCGCAATCATTTGTGAAACCAATATTCATGTGTTCCATCTGATCACCAAGACCCAAAACATGAATGACTGAGATGATCACATCTTTGACAAAACATGAAACTTATGAATGTATAAATCTGAATCCAAATTCTGACCATGTTTAACTAATGAAACATAATTCTTTAATGAAGCCACTGGTACGAAATTCCACCGCCATAGAAGCACCAAGTTAACCCATACACATTGGAAAATAGCCCAACGAAGAAGATTTCATGTACATAAATCGCTAAATATAAAAAATAGAAATAACACTGCAGCGAACTCGGTTAGTTCGGATCCTTAAATTATTCAACTATTTAAAATCCACCCAATTCCTGTAACTTGAATCATTGGAGAGGTGAATCGGATTAGATGAAAATAGAGAAGATTCAATCAATCAATTAAAAAGAAATTAAAATGGGAATTGAGGAAGCGAGTAAATAAAATTGGGAAAAGAGCTGGGGAAATAAAAGAGTTGGTTCTTATGTAGAATAGAGAAGATGACGGGATGGAGATAAAATCCAATATCTATGTCATTATAAGTTTTTTTTTATTGAAATCAGTTTTTCTTAAATTAAAAAAAAACATCATATTTAAGAAAAACATATTTCAATAATTTTTTTAAAAAAAAAAAACAGATTTCCAATTGATAAATAAACAAATTTCCAACCAAAAACAAATTTTCAATTAACAAAAAGATTTTCTATTAAACTTAGGAAACTATTTTAAAAAATCTACATAAAATTCTTGAAAATAATTTTAAAATTCTGCAAAAAACTGAATAAATATTTTAAAGAGTTTGAAAAAATATTGCGGACAACCTGATCTCCAATAACAAAGTAGATTTCCAATTAAAAATAAATTTCTAATAAGGTATAGAAAAAATATTCAATAATTACTGAAAATCTAGAAAATTCAAAAAAAACAAAAATAAAATAAAATATGGAAAATACATAAAACAAATAGTATAAATATTCAATAAACAGAAAAAAAAAATTAAATTTTTTTTTTTGCAAAATGAATAAATATTGTAAAAATTCTGAAAAAATATCGTAAAAAATGAATTTCCAAGAACAAATATATTTCCATTAAAAGCACCAAATTTCTAATAAAACCATGAAAAATATTCAATAATTACCAAAAGATTGGAATATACAGAAAAAATAAAAAGAATATTTAAAAAGCAATAAAAAGAATAAAAATTTCCAAAAATAAAAATTCTAACCTTGAAAAAAACATAAAAAATAATATTGACAAAATATATCGAGAAAAAAAATTGTTTTCATCCAAAAAAAATATTTTCTTCCAAAATAAAACTGATTTCCAGAAAATATAATTTTAACCAAAAAAATTGTTTTCTAATAGATAAAAAAACTATCATTAAATCTAAAAAAACAAACATCATCCAACAATCTAAAAAAACAAATCTAGAATTTTGGATTAAAAAACATCAATATCAAAAAACCAAATCTCATGAAATCAATAAAAAATAATTTCTAGCAAAATAAAAATGATTTCCAGAAGTAAAGAAATGATTTTTAGCCTAAAAAACTAATAGATAAAAAAACCATCGTCAAATTTCAGTAAAAAAGAAAAGAACAAACAAAAAAAATCCATCCCATAATGTAAAAAAACAAATCTGAAAATATGGAAGAGTTTGAAGTATGCAAGCAGGAAAACTGACATACATGGTACATGTTAAGAATGAGACTCAAAAAAGCTCAGCTCAGACATCAAAGGTATTTCTATTTGGTGGCAGAGAAAAAAGTAAGGCATTGCCAATTATCCTTTACCTTGAGATGAACAAAGCGACCGATTTTCTGGTGTTTACGTCTTCCGGAACTATTGAGACGGGAAAGCCGACCGATGAGTCTGACGTCATCGTCGCTACTTGGTAATAAAGCTAGTTTATCCGGGTCATGAATTTTAGAGTAAGAGAGAACGCCATTTCGTAAATGGAACCATCTTGATCTCCACCCTTTCCCGTAATTCGTCCATTTGTAAAGAACACCGGCGAAACTACCATCGGATCCCACATTTCTGTCAGATCCGCCGGGGACTAACTCCTTGAAAACAGCCGACCCTGTTCTCAACAACGTCAGCTCCGGTGACTGGTCTCCGACCCCCGGACTCTCTAGCGATATGCAACACAACGGATGCATTTCCTTGACTCACATTTTATGATACCAACTCAAATATAAATATCGATCAGATCACCATTCACATATACATATACATATAACTACGTCTGTATGAGTGTGTAAATTTGATGTTTTTTTGGTTGAAACTTTGAGATTTGAGATTCCGTGGTCTATGAATTTGGAAGAGGTAGTGAAAATAAGAGAGGTTTCGTTTAGTTAGGATCGGTTACAAGAAATATGGGGGGATTTATTTATGTGTTGTGTGTATGTGTATTACATATATATATACGGCAGTAACGTGGTGGCATAATGGTAATTTGAGTATGCCATTGAAACAGACGCTGGCATAGAGACGACTCACAAATTTTGTATTTCTAAATTCTTGAGTGCTTGTATACGAATCAGTACGGGGCTTCTTGATTGTCAGTGTACCCTCTACAGACTACACCTAATGTTCCCATGTATACATTTCCAAATGCCCTAGAGCCGATCAAGCAATCGCCACTGAAGTTATTTGTGGACTTTTCTAGTTCATCCAACTTGAACCGTCATTTTTGAGAGTGGAAAGGGCCAAAAGAGTTTGGGATAAGAGAGAGCAATGGTCTTGGTTTGAGTAAATGACTTAAAGGAGATATATCCGAAACTTAAGTGGGGAATACAAAGAGTTCAAGGGGTCATTAAGTCTGAGTTATAATTGCAAGCTTTTATTACTATCATGTGTCATCTTAAGAGGATGTGCCACGTGGATAGACTAATTGCAAAGCATAATAAATACTTTGTTTTGCATTTTATAGTATTAAAAGATTTTCTCCCACACGTGGATCTTCTTCTCCGTGTCTCTTCTTCTCCCCATTTTCGTAAAATTTCATATCCTCTCATCTCCTCTCAAACCTATTATTACCTCTCAGTAATAAAATTTCATCTCGTTTTTCTTTCTACACATTCTCACCCAAAAATCCATTTCTCTCTCTCATATACACACACACAATTATGCACACAACCATTTCCCACCCCACCCAATCCCACCATCCCCGATTTTTAGCTCCCAACCCAAAGTCTCCCCCACCATTTTCTCTCTCTTATCAACCCAAAACAAACTTACAGGTCCAAAATTTAATCAAACGTAGCACTCGAAATTTAGATTTTAAGGAAACCCACAAGTCAGTTTAGGATAGGTTTGTTAGATTTTGAGGTTTAGATATGATCTATGGGATTTGTGGTCGTGTTGGCTTGGATTTGGATTTTTGGTGGTGAAACATGTGGGTCACAGTTGGGGGGTGGGTCTTTAAGGACAGGGGTTGATGGGTGTGCAAAACTCAATTCAAGCTATAAAATTATAATACAAACATTTAAGACATAATAAGGTGCTGAAACTTTAATCGTGTCAACGAACTGACCAACACAAAAGTTAAGTATTTGATCATAATATAAGCATGTGAGATTCAATTGAATTTAGGGAAAATGTAGGAAAAACAAGTTTATTTGATTGTGGAAAAGAAACATCAAGAGTTTGTCACTCTAAAATTTCCAAATTTTATACAATTGTTGTGTAGTGAATTTTCAGATGTAGTGATATATTTGACTTCTTTAGAATATCATTTTTTAGTAGAGAATATAAGTGTTTTTTTATGAAACATAAAAGAATGTAAGTCTTGTCTACAGAGGATAGGACAGTGGTTCTTATCCTTTCATCTCCTCTCAAAACCATTATTAACTCTCAGCGATAAAATTTCGTCCCCCTAAATTTTCACGAAACAAAACACTCTCTCAACCCACTACAGTTTCTGTGACCCAACATCGCCCTTGCTGAAGATCACAGCCACCACAATGAACTCTACTACAAATTTGGCAAAATACAACAAATCGATAAAGGTAATGTACTGCAGATGTGAGTTTTCCAAATTGTTATCAATAAGATTCCCTTATTATGTTCCTATTTTTGTGCATTTTAGTTCTTCTTTGGTTAGTAAGTTTATATATAAGATGATGTATGTGTGAAACAAGTGTTCTTCTATTTTGACTTCGGCTGACTTCACATTTGACTTTTTTGCGAGTTGGAAAGTAGCGAGAGTGTTGTTCAGTGATTGGTTCATCATTCTAGCATATTTGGTAAATTGTTTGAGTGTGCTTTTCGTTTTTATTTTATTTTTTTCAAACTTTTTGGATGGAATGAACTGTGTTTTAAATTGTAGACTACACTCTTCTTTTTTCTCAACACCCACCAGGTATGTTTGTATTCTAATGCATTTTTAAATATATTTTTCCTCAAGGTTATTATGATTGTCATTTAAATGTTTGTGTAAATACTTGGTTGAGAATTCATATCTGTATAAATGTGTGGACAACAGAATAATGCTTGCAAACTAGATAAACAACCCCGGGGCTCTAGAAGTCAATATTTTCCATTCCAGATTTGCATCATTTATTCTTTTATTTGAATTTAAAATGGTAATTTTCCCCGTGGATCAGTTAGACTTAACCATGCGGGGGTTTATTTTGAAATGGGTGGTTTGTTATTATTTGATACGTTTTTGCTCAAGAAAATTGTTTGCAAAAGGTTATGTTATTTATATAATATTAGAGAAATTGGAAGTATATGGATTATTATGAGAGGAAATTGAATAATGTAAAAGAAATATATTGGATTGGTATTTTAAAAATGCAGAGAATTGTTAACAAATACCTATATGTAAAAAAATTCTTTAAGGGTTTGTCCTTTAATGCTCATAAGATGTTTGTTTAGTTTTCCCTTTACTTTTATGCGTTTTCATAAGAAATATCACTGTTCTAAAAAAAACTCCTAGGCTTGAGGCTTGGGAGAAATGCCCCGTCTTACGCTTTTCACGACTTATTCTTGGTAAAACCCTTAAAGCGCACTTTTTTTCTAAAAACAACAATGCTTTAATGAAACGATATCGCCTTTTAAAGATTTTTTTTACAAACTGGACTATTATCTGATCTAAAATAATCAAATAGTATTTTAATTTGCATATATTCAGATATATTTTTATGATATGTACAATTTTAGTATTTTAATAGCTTTGTTATGGTTAAAAATATTAAAATATATTAAGAAGGCCTAAACGCCTTCTCACACCTTTTTACGCCTAAGGCCCGCCTAGGATTCTAAGGCTTGGCCTCTACGCCTCGATCACGCTCCGCATTTTTTAGAACCTTGAGAAATATAACCAATGTGTTTATATTAAATTTCTCATATTCAGGTGAGATCTTTTGGAAGTGTTAATATTACATTTCTTCCATCGCTATTTCAATGCAGATGTCGAGAAAAATGATGATTCCTAAAAAAAATTCGAAGACTAAGACACTATTAGCTTTAATGCGATCATATACCTTTATGCATAGTGTTTCTTAAATTCTATCAACAAGTCAGCACGGTGATTTTTTTTTGTTATTTTATTATGAGAGTCCTTTATTATATTTTTTTTAAATCTGATTTGTGTTTTGTATATCTGTCTTTCTTTAAAATTTTATCTTTTAGTTCACCGTTTTTAGAGAAAAGTTCAATAACCAATGTATATTTTGTGCTTACACATATAGGTATAGATTGAAGTTGTTTCTAAAAAAATCTCCGCATTGGTTGACATATTTTACAAACCCGCATTTGATATTACAATTATTCACATACCGGTACATTTGTTGTTAAATTCGTTGAAAACCATTCCATTTTGGTTGTTGTAAACTTATACATATCTCGATTTTACCCCATAATGCAATTGCCCGCGCGTGGCGCGGGTTTACACCTAGTACTTCCTATTTTATACGCCACACTCCTTTAATAATGTTTTGGACCCCACTTTATTTAATAGTTTCTCAGCTATAACTTTTCCTATTAAGGCCATCAGTAGTGGGTAGTCTAAATGTGTACATTTAGCTTTTTTCGGCTCACAGTGGGTAGCTAAATGTATACATTTAGCTAAGAAAAATACAGTGGGTGTGTAGATTTAGACGGGCGATACATATTGTGTTAGAGGTGGGGCATGCATATGGTCAGGCAAATGATAGCCAACCAGCCTTGGGCGTGTAAATGTTAGCCGCCCAACCTCCTCCCATATAAAAAAATCAATAGCCAAACGGTAACATTCTAGAGGCTAAAAAGTCTACCAACGGTTACTTTAATTTTCTATATATACATTAGACTCCCCAAAAACTTTAACACAACACTAAGTTATATCCTTCTACATATCAATTCCAATAATTTCGATGGATTCTTCTTCTCAAAGTACTCCGCCAAGTTCGAGCTGAATATCAAATTTCAATCCACACGACGAGGTGTTGCTTTGTATGGCGTACGTTAAATATTCTATAGATGGTGCTATGGGGACTAACCAATCAGGTTCAACCTTATGGGAAAAAATTACTAACAAATATAACTCAAGCTAGGGTGTTATTTACAAACGCATCGAGAATGCATTGCAGGGAAATTTCAAAAAAAATACACAAAATATTTGTTGTATGCGGTGAAGTTGTCCCAAGCTTACGGTAGGGGGAAATATTGCGGCACGTTAGAGGTTTCGTGGGTAATTATAATTAATTTTCGTTTATTTTATTATTTATAATTAAATTCATAATTTTACAAAAGTAATGCGAGAATATTTTTTTCTATAGGTACAACGAGCTCGTGATAACTTTCGATTAAAAGCGGGTCATAAATTCAATTACGACCACTACTATGAGGTGCTTAAGAACTTGCCAAAGTATTCCATGTCAACCATCGGTTCACAATATACCGATGAAGAAGATAATGCGAACCCGCTTGAATCGAACGACAGCGAAATAAGAAAATTCAATAATCCGTGAAAAAGAACGGAAGGACGTAAAGCTGCAAAACAGAAAGGGAAGAAACGAGCAGCATCCAACAGTGCGGATACACAAACGCTCCTTTTAGAGAACTTTGAAGAATTCAACACACTTGATGAAAAAAATTGTACAGAATCCGAATCAATCAGAAGAACTCTAAATGAAAAGATTGATGGTTTAATTTCAATTCGCACCAAAGAGTACGAAGCTTAACTCCAACGTGATGAATATCATATTATTTACATGGATACAACTAAATTCACTCCCCAATAAAATGCCTTTCACGAGATGCGATTGGCTCAGATAATGCAGCGTTGGTCTCAAGCACATCAGAACTTCTCACAATAGATTAATAGATTTATATGGTTATTTTATGTAATCCAAATTTATTAATTATTAACTTTTGTACCATTATTTATCAATGAATATTTTTGCCCAAACAAATTTTATTTAGCACAGAGAAAATTATGTACATATAGTAGATTGGGTAAATGGATAAAATGTAAATTACAATCAAGATGATGGTTGTGCATGACGATTCCAAATGTGTTCCATAAGGTCGTCATGTAACTGTTTATGGGAATCCTTATTCCACATCTTCTCCTCCCGTACCTGTGTGACATCCCGCCTAATAAAATACCGGGTGATCAATCTTATACTAAATTAAAATAGAAGTCTCATATGGTGCATTCTTAGCATCACTATCGAAAATAAATTCAATTACTAATAACTTATTAAGCTAGCGTCAAAATTTTATTTAACTAATCTTCTTAACCAAACCACCTAAATAAAATATTCACACAGTTTATAAGCAACAACTGAAATGAAATAAAATAACCAAACACTCGGTTTAACATAATACAACCAAATTGAATGTCGCACTAAATGGCGGTAAAAGAATAAATGAATACAGTTGGGATATCCTCCCGAATCTTACTACAATGCTTCCTATCTAGATTATAAGGATAAAAGCATCTACAATAAACCTGCATGCATCCAAAACTACTGCAGCAAACATCTGAAACGAAAGAATCATCATTCGGGCGTCCTTGTGTCTGGACACCTAATAGATATACATATATAGCAATAGAGGGAAAATAGAGAAATGGGTCAGAGCCCCCGAGTTTTGAAAATATTTAGCAAGTGCTTAAATTCCATATTTTAAAATATAAAATCTCTCATATTTAAATTGGTATCGCACTCTCATGAGATACTCCTCACACCTCTTCTAATAGTGCAAACATATCGCATACATTCTAAACAACCTAGTTAAGCAACCCCGCCTAACTAATCTGTTTCACCCATCTTTTAAAAAAATCCTCATAAACTCGAGTACTAACGACTAAACTTCTCCCCATTCCCAACATTGCGCTACGTTTCATGCGTGGGGTATCTCGCGAAGCGAAATCCAAACAAGGAATCCCGCCGATAAACTACTACATGACAATGTTGATCGTCGAGATCTATTAGGCCCTCAGCACATAACACATATATAAAAAATCGTATATATATATAGTTCTCACTAAAATATATGATTCATATGCATATAAATCTGGATATAAATCTACCGGATGGGGAATAACTCTTATTCATTTGTTTCACTTTACACAAGGTTACTTTATATGATATCTCATCTTCATATACAAGAAATATAATATACGAAACACGTATAATTATACCTATTACAATCATAAGTATAATAACCATCCCACCGAGCTATCACTCGAGGATGCAGTCTCATAGTGCCTATCTGCATCCTGATTTACTCACTCAACCACGGTACCAAGCCAGACTCACTCATGGTCATGGTAAAATTACACAACGGTGGAGGCGGTCATGTTCCCTCCTGAAAGTGGAATACAAATATTGCACTCGTATACGGGATGATATGACCTGGGGATATACTCTCCCTGCTCCTAAATCTAGGGGATTCACCCACATCGCACAACCTCCATGGATAGCACTAGAGAAAATATAATTTGGCTATCTATCCCTATGCCCGGGGAAGCCTGTGGAACCAGCCTCTAAGATACAAATATACCAATCACACACAAATATAGTTATTCCCATATCATAACATATATATACTTTCACAACTCCCATATATATATATATATATATATATATATATATATATATATATCATTTCTCAATATTTTATGGCTACAGTTATCGAACTCTCATAGCGATAGCCAATAACCCGAATGTTCCCATTCAAAATAGCATATAAGTATTCTCTTACTTAATATATAACTCGCACCTTAATCACTTTTAAGGATTTATATATAATCCCAAATATACCAATTCGTACCAATAAAATAAGTATACTATCGACTTATCTTGGTTCCATAGGTATCACATCACCAATAATAATAGTCGTCAATAGACGTATCGGATAGTCGCTCGATCCTCGTTAGCCCATATCCTAGATTCCATCCTAATCGCATCCTAGGATTTGCTCAATTGCATTCAGCCCATATACGTTCTAACTGCATAAATATCTCTACACACTTGTGGAAGACCTCTCTCTCGAATGTTTCCCGACCTGAACATTCAATAGGTCCATCCCCCGAAATTATACACTAAATGAACTCGAGGTTCCCTCTTTCATCTCATGGTCTACTCACCCTCAATACCATTCTCTAGGATTCCTAATATCATAACTAGAATCCCCCATATTAATATCCAATTATTATTTAACTCCCCCTAAACTCAAAGAAGGAAGACTGCCAAATTCAACAAAGGCGAATCGATTCGCCCCAAGTGCGAATCGATTTGGACTAGCGAATCAATTCGGTTTCCATCCTAATCGATTCGGAAAGTGTTCTACAAGCAAGTCCTCAAAGGCAAATCGATTCGGTCTCAATTCGAATCGATTCGGCCTGAGACAGTCTTACAGATCCCCTTATGTGAATCGATTTGGTCTAGACCTGAATCGATTCGCCCTGTTGGGATGGTACTATTTGGGCGATTTCATCTTCTTCAAAATACCCAAATATCAACCCACTCTCCATTTTATGGTTTCTAACCTCAACCAACATCACTATAATCATCATAACACTAATTTCTGACTAACACATCAATTAATTTATGGTATTAAACCATGTTTCTTATATTTAAACCTTAAAATCATTAAAATCCTAGTTTATCATTTTCTCCCATTTCTACACACCATTATTGTAGATTTAACACTATAAATCATTAAGAGTTTACAATACATCCATTTGTAAACTCATACTCAAATTTTCCAAATTTATTTTAAGGGTTCTAACCCAAAATTATATAGTTTACCAACTATAATATGATATACACAGACTCAATTAAATAAAGAAAGTAAACACTTGTCTCGTGGATAAAATTCGACGACCTCGAGTTGAATCCCGCGGAGTTTGGCTCGGAATCCCTTTTTCTCTCTTCCTTTTCCTTTCTTTCTTTTCTCTCTTTTCTTTCTCTATCTCTCTCTCTCTCTCTCACATGCCTTTATAAGAGAGAATAAGATTTTATCCCTTATAAACTCAAAAATGACTTGTTTACTCAATTACGAGTCCCTACTAGCCTAAAAATCCTCAAAAACCAAATGCTACCCCCGGATACTCTATTCTAACTATCTCGGCCATTCTGAAACCAACCGTGCACTCGAAATCTCCATCTGAGTCACTTAACTAAAATTTACTAGTTAAACCCAACACATCTCAATACGCATTTTCTACAACATAAAATAAATCCCATCGCTTTACCCAGCAGCGACATGACATAAAAACATTCTGACTCAATTACTCAATCCCCAAGGTAAATTTAGCACGCGTCGATAAACATCTAACGCTTTTTAATCCAGAATTTACTATTCACTAAAATTCCTCAAATTATCAAATTACACCCATTTATGTAATTTAAATATCCATAAAAGTGTGGAGTATTACAACCTGGTACTGATAATGGCCAACGAGGCTTTTTCTGCTTAAGCAGGGGGTGGGTCACTTAAGGGCAGGTCAGCTCACCAACTCCCGACCCGCAACTCCTCCTCGATAATCATATTATGTAATATGACACAAGCCTTCATAATTACACGTAAGTCTTTATATTCCCAAAAATTGGTTGAGTTTTTGATAAAGTGAAACTGTTGTTGCAAGATGCCAAATGTCCGTTCCACATCCTTTTGGGCTCCTTCTTGAGCTAGTGTGAACACCTTCAATTTTTTAGTGACCGATCTCTTGAAACTCCTAACGATAGTTGCGATGGGCGGATAGATACCATCTGCAAGGTAGTACCCCGTGACATACATGTTTTTGTTAATTTCGAAGTGCATAGGGGTACGATTTTCTTCCAGAAGTTCTTCGAACACATGAGATTTTGCAAGAACATTCAGATCATTACCTGCACTAGGCATTACAAAGAACTCATGCCATATCCAAGTATCATAAGACGACATTGCCTCTAAAATTATAGTGGAATCATGGCAATGACCTTGATATTGTCCTTCACATGCATGTGGATAGTTTTTCCATTCCCGGTGCATACAGTCAATGCTCTCAATCATCCCAGGGAACCCACATCGTTCATTATCTGGCTGCATGCAGGCTATATCTTTGGTTGTAGGTGTGTGGCAATACTCTGGGCTAAACACCTTCACTACAGCCCTACAGAAACGTTTTAGAGTCTCAATCACTTTTGAACAAGTCCCTATCTACAAAATATCACTCCTGATATTATAAATGATGTGACCAATCGTCCTTATTAGACGGTAAAATAAGTTACGTTCAACAAGCTTATTGAACTAAATGGTTAACTCCAATAAAAGGTAATATTCCTTGTGATGATCATTTGAAATAGCCTAGGTTATATGACAAACGTTGCGATTTAGAGTGCTTCTTTAATTAGCATGGGTTACCCGTGCCATAAGCTAAATCTGTAAAATTTAGCAAAGATGCCACCAAAGACGGTGAGAAGTGTATTCGTCTACTACAACGGGAAATTAAACAAATAGAAAAAAGATTATTATTCTAGCATTGTAAACATTTGATAAATACGAAACTAGATGATCTAGAGTATGCATTCGATCCCAAACTTCTAGACTATAAAAGGGACGATTTCGATAATGATTTTATAAAACATCTACCTAACATGCTGATGGATGATGGGAATGCAATATGTTGCGATCCGAGGTTGCCTAGGAAACCACGAATTAATTAGTATGTAACTTCATTTTATATATGTTTAATATGTGTACTTGAATTCTGTCTTTGAGTATGTGTTTGTACTTGAATATAATATCTTTAATAAAGGCACAAGTTATAACATTGCTAAGTCTTTTAAATAAATGGAGTTATAGGGACGAACCAATCAGTCCTGATATTATAGATGATGTGACCAATCATGTCTATTTAGGCGATAAAATAAGTCCCGCCCAACACGTGTTTTGGACAGAATCTTCACATTTACATAAATAAAAAATCAGGCCTAATATTATAGATAATGTGACCAATCCTCTTTATTGGGCAGTAAAATAAGTCCCGCCCAACAAGTGTTTTGGACAGAAGCTTTAAATTTACATCAAAAAACTAGCATGCCTGATATTATAGATGATGTGATCAGTCATCTTTATTAGACGGTAAAATAAGTCCCGCCAAACAAGTGTTTTGGCAGAAGCTTCACATTTACGTCAAAAAAATATTTGTCCTTATATTTGAAATCACCTATAAATATTTAAGGAATTTTTTTTTTATATTTCAAACATGGCTTCATCTCCCTACAATTCATCCATTTACAATGGATCATACACAAATATTACCGGTAACAATTGGTATGGGAAGAAACTAATTTTCCTAACTTATCTTATTGATACTTCTCGACGTTTTCTTAATGACTTTGATCATATTTTCATAATCTCTCCTACTTTGGAACCTGAAGACAGAGTTGAGTACCCTTGGGAACACCTCACATGGCCAGATAGATATGATGAAAGGTGCAACCTGGAGGTGCTTTGCCATTACCATCACATACCCGTGTCGAGAAATCAGGTCGTCACACTTTGAACAATATCATATCCCAAGAAGCGGAGATGTTTTGTCTTGATTTATTGAACGAAGAGATATGGAAGATGGAGATGCGCTTACAACATTATCACAAAGCACAGCGCGCGATGCTAATGAGTCGCCACATTCGAGAACAAATGATTAACATATATAATGATTTATCGTTGGCATCAGATAATGACATTTTCGACTACACCAATTCTAGTTATGATTCATTTTTGGAATGCATATATGAAAATGATGGGGAAGAGTAAGAACCAAATATATCAAACTATAAAAAAGAATATATTGATTCTGATACGCAACGATCTTACTCAGCGAAATTTTTAGTGCGCAATGGGAAATCATTTGGTTGTACTTCCACTAGGTTCGACCTAAGCGTTTGAGTGTTTGTACTACATAAGTATGAGTTTAATATGTCTACTATGCTCAGCATGTTTGTTGGTGTTTGTATTGTGTTTGTACTTGAACAATGTTTGTACTTGAATCTAATATAATCCAAGTAATTATGTCTTTGAGTATGTTATTTGTACTTAAATCAAATATCTTTAATAAACGCACAAATTATAACATTGCTAACTCTTTTAAATAAAGGTACACATCAATAAAAACGATTTTACTATCACAACAAATTATTACATTACAAGTTTAACTTTACATTGGACCCCTACCAAGATATTGGTCATAAGGAAATTTGGTTAAAAGTCTAAAAAAATCATCGGCAAAGAGATGGTTGACTAAACGATCCTCTGGGGTCTTGTGATGGTGGATGGGACATATTAGGAGAAGCAATTGGATATTCATCTCCATATATGTATGGGGTGTGTGCTGTGTAATGGGGTTGTGTCTGGTAGACGAACATGGTCCGCTGCCTCTCAAAGTTGCAATCTCTTCATCTTTCTGTCGAGAAGTTCATCTCTCTCTCTCTCTCACCCACCTTTGACACATAAGCTCTCATTATAACATTTTTTATTTAATTTTCCTGATGTAGTCCTATCTAAAAAAACACATCACGCCATTGGGAGCGTGAGTAAAATTCTCCGGGTGTTAAGTTATTTTGTATGCTTAGCGGATCTAGTTGAATGAATGTTATGCCATTCAAACTTATATATAGGGGTGTAAGCGGTACGGTTTGGTCGGTAAATAGTATATACAAATATCAAAACCGAACTCTGGATGGTAAAACCAAACCGTACCAGTTTACCACCCGATACACCAAAATCAAAACCAAAACCAAACCGACTGGTATTTCGATTTTTTTGGTAATTTCGTTTTTTTTTTGTTTTGGGAAATTTTGGTTTTTTCAAGTTTCGGTAAATTCTGATTTTTTCTAGTTTCTGGTTTCAATTTTTTTAGGTTTCGGTAAACAACACTAAAAGCCCCCAAAAAACAAAAACAAAAACAAAACCAACCAACTTTTTTAAATATTAAAACCAAAAAACCGAAACCAATTTTTTCTGGTGTTTGGTACAGTAAATTTGGTAAATTCGATACGGTATGGTAATTTTGGTACGATTTTTTTAGTTTCGGTACGGTACGGTACGGTTTTTTTTGGTTTCGATAAATTGGTTTTTTAAATATTAAAACCGAAACTAACCAACTTTTTTGTGGTAATTTCGATTTCAGTAAGACCGGTTTCTGGTATTTTAATATATGAAACCAAAACCATTTTTTTTACCAAAATGGTACGGTATGGTAAAAACCCGTACCGCTTCCACCCCTACTTATATCTGCAACTTCAGACTCCCTTGACAATGATATAATATTTGACAATGAAGATTATCCCTATGTGTTGTATGTATGGGGAGCCTCCCATCTATCTGCTGGTACGATGGGTACCCGTAAACTAGAGGGTGCAATCGTGGTGGACCCCACCCCGTCATGGATTTTCCACCATAATAGGGAGGGTATTATTGCACCCTTACCCACAATCTTCCAGTATGTCATCCATTCATCCTCCGATGAGACTGCGACACGAGCTATTGCAGGTTTCCAATTGCCAATTTGTTGCATATGCATATCCCTTGGAATGGATGACATAAGATACGGTGGGTTTTCTGGAATTGCAATGATACTTGTCATTTTACGGTAGCAGCGATCTCCGAGATACCAAGTTCCACCTAACTCGATATCCAAAAGCATGAACAGTCTCTGCCCTAAATCGTGAGCAACTATAATGACATTAAACTGGTTTTCTTCCAATCCCATAAAATGTTGCCATATAACTGACTCGGGAGAGCCCATTTCCAGTTGCTCCTGCATTGTCGAACTTTTGAACCTCATTTGTCCCAATAGAGCCCCACGTTGATTAGACACCCATCGTAGCATATATGGCCATCTTTCCACGGCATTTTCGTGCAATATGGGAGCCATCGTGTGAAGGTACTCATAGCCGAAGTACTACGGGTATAAAGAACAACTCATTAGTATTTGGTAGATTATTAAACTAAAAAAAATTAATGGTCGTGATTCAAATGTTAAATTAGAGAAAAAATACCTCTATAAGTTGCCAGAAACAATTTACTGTTTTTTGCGCATTTGTGGTGCATGCATCTAGGGCATAGTAAGCATGGGCTAAAATGGCATAACCTCAATCCTTAGTAGCCATGTCGTTAAGATCGTTTAAATAAGTTGCCCAATCCACACACAATGGATTATGGCATGTCGGGAAAAAAAATGGAACTCAACACAAATACAATAAAAGCTCTAGCGATCTGTTCTGCGCTCGCTAATCTTTGCTCCATAGCTTGTTCACACCAATCCAACATGTACATTTTTAATGTTCTACAAGAAATATTTCTTCCTGTGTACTCTAGGTGGCCTATTCTGGGAAATTATAGCTCGAACATTTTCTCCATGACATAAGGACTAGATGTTAGAAAGCTCGGAAAAATTAAATGGATTCCAATTGGAATTCCTAAAACCAAATAATTTAAGAAGTATTAAATATGAAAACTTTCAACAATAATTAATAAAAATAATTACAGTGCAAAAAAATATTATTGAAATAATTTTCGGATAAATGCATAAAATCATAAGGGGCAATCCCCAAATCCACACTCGGTAGATGGAATGTATGCGTTATTTTCGACCACCTGCCCATGAGCGCTTCGGTCATTTGGTTTTTCGAGTTAGGAAAAGATTGGCTAAATAAATGACTAAAATCAAAATTCTCAATGGCCTCTCGCACAAACGGAATCTGGGATAATTCGGCATACACCTCTATTAGACCTTGGACACTACTACGCATGTGAAATTGACTATCGCTTGGATGTGCTATAGGATCAAAAATCGTGTCTCTCGTGTGTGGAAAACTATCGCCAATCAACTATTGATAATTCCGATACAAGATTAGCAAATTCGGTGGTGGGGGTGGAATAGGATTTGGTTTTGCGATTTTGCCACACCATTTTCTTTGAATCGCTAACATTTTCAAAACAAATAGTATTGAATATATAAAAAATATGTGTTTGATTTTTGGGATTTAAAAAATATACAAGTATGTATAGGATTATTTTTGGGAGTGTGAAAAATAGGAGATAAAAGGATGTTATAGGAATAATTTTTTGATAAGTGTGAAAAATAGAAGAGGACAAAGTGATATTTATATGGGTAAATGTATAAATATTTTAATGGCAAATGGCTACATTCTAAGGGCTAGATTATAACGGCTGAAAAAGAGGGGGAGGCTGGGCGTAGAAGACACACCCACCCAGGTGCTGGGCGTGGAAGAGTTATCCACCCAGGTGGGTCCCACGATCGCCGCCTCATTTTTACACCATCCCAGTGTCAGAAACACACGAACAATCTAACCCAAAGAATGCACATTTACATTTTTTTACACCATCCCACTGGAGATGACCTAAGAAGCTGTGACAACCCGCTCTAAATAATAACGGGTGGTCAGCCCTATACTACATTAAATCAGGTATCTCAGATGGCACAGTCTCAACATCAACTGACAATTCTAATAATATAAGACTAACTACCCGAAATCATTAAAAGCGAATTGTCAAAAATTTGAAACTTTTTATTTAACAACAACAACAACAAAACCAATAATGCAACTCAACCAACAATATACATCTAACTATGATGAGTATAAGTGCAAACTCCATTACTGTACAAGAGTGCAATACAAAGAACAAATAAAATGCCCGAATATGCTGTCGGGTAACAGACAATACAATAATCTGAGAAATAAAATATGAAAGTGTTGATCTACAACACTTGAATACTAACTCAATATGCAACTGAATCCTAGTCTAGATATACAAAGATAGGAATCGACTAAAATAAAGTACCGCAATAGTCCGCTACTGCCACAGCTCCACGAATCATGAATGGATGAACATCTAAGGCGTCCTTGCGGAGGAACACCTGAAGTAGTACAATATATACATGGAGGAGAAAATATAAACGGGTCAGAGCCCGAGTTGAAAAACATTTTATAGCAAGTGTATTAAAATGCATAATAATTATAAATGCATTATTACATGATTAAGGTGGAATCGAACTCTCCGTAATAATTCAACTCACCTTTCAACTAAAGCACGCACTAAGCGTATGCATGTGATCTCCAAATGGATGCACGATTCTATTTAGGTAAGAGGATTCTAACTTAAACCCAAATGAAGTATTTAAGCGAAACCATCTAACCTATATACCAATCTACACTTATTTCAATAATCTATAAGGTATATACATTAACTTTAATGTAATAGTTATAGTTATCTTTATAATGTTCATTTGTTGAACATATAAAGTTACATGATCCAATCATGACCACATCAACACGATACATTAACATTCTCATTTACTAGAATTTTATATTCTAGTGATGCCCTTATAAGGCATGAAACCATATATATAATTATTATCGTATTTATATATGAGTTATTAGCATCATGAATTAAAGACTAAACTCCTATCGATTCTCAACACGGCACTGCGTTTCGTGCGTAGGACGTCTCGACGAGGCGAAATCCAAACAAGGAACCCCCCCCCCCCCCCCCGTTACACTACTCCTGACCGTGTTAATCCTCGAGGCTCATTATGCCCTCAATGCATGATGCATGTAACCCAAATTATTATTATCCAGTTTTAATTAATTAATATTCCCAATTATCAACAGTACACGACGTTTCATGCGTAGGACGTCTCGCCGAGGCGAAATCCAAACAAGGAACCCCCCGCCGTTACACTACTCCTGGCACTGTCGATCGTCGGGATAGGTGATATATATATATATATATATATATATATATATATATAAAATTATGGGCATTGAGGACTAAACTTATCCCCAAGTTTCAACATTACACTGCGGTTCGTGCGTGAGACGTCTCGTGGAAGCGAAATCCAAACAAGGAACCCCCCCCCCCCCCCCGATACACTAATCCTGGCAATGTAGGTTGTTGAGGTCCATTATGCCCTTGATACCCAAATACAAACACAAGCAATAATAACCATCCAACCGAGCTATAACTCGAAGGACGCAGGCTCACATGCTATCATCTTCCAGCAGCCCATATACGTAGCAAACTGGGGTCACCTGGTGGGGTTCCATGACACCCACCTCGTGATCAACTCACGCACACGACTTCCCGGGAAGTGGTCATAGATCCTAACCGGCAAGTGAGAGCGACACATACCCACGACCTCTCACCCCCAAAATAAATAAATGTATATAAATATGTCATTTGCTGACCACCATGGACGACTATGACCTGGGGAATATCTACACCCTGCTTTTTGAGCCAGGATGCTCACCCTCTATGCACGAAACTTCCCAATAATAGCAAGGAGGGGGTATGCTTAACATGTATATACACCATCATATAAGGTATACATACATCCCACATAATAAAGATATACCATTATATAAGGTATACCTGCAACATCATTTTCATATTCATTATATGCTCTTAGGCGCAATGGATTTAATGTCATTTATTAGTATCTCTCTCTCTAGATATGCTAATCGTAATTTCTCACACAACTTCCCCACTTAGTATGCACTATACTATTTCTCGCTTGAAGCTCACATGTCGCTTCTAATTGTGAATTGTGTCTCAATTCTATATAAGTTAAGGATATTCTTTTATCCTAATGCATCTCAATTAGCATTTCTCATTGTGTGAGATATCTCCCAAATCAATCATCAATAAGGATATTTCTATATCCGTTTGCACATCAATTAGCATTTGAAATTCTCCATTCATAATAGGGTTCAATTCATTTTATGAACCTTTAAAGTTATCCCATTTGGGATTGGATCCTAAGATCCATTATCTCTAAATTATTCCCATTAATATCATAATTATCTCCAAATAGAATTCTCAAAACAAGGTGGGCTTCCCCACTTAGAGCATACCAAAATATCTAATCGATATTCCTCAAATTTAGTCAATATGACTCCATTTATTTCTTATAAGGGGAAACTCTCTAAAAGTCTCCAAAACATACTCCAAATATCTCCTATAGAGATCCCCAATCGATAACCTCAAACAAAACGGGATAAAATTCTTTTTAGAAAAACAATCCCTCAAAAGCCCTGTTTCCGAATCGATTCGGGCCAATTCCGAATCGATTCGGCCCAGCGAATCAATTCGGCCAGGAAGGCGAATCGATTCGGGTCATCAGACCTGGGATTCTGTCTCAGGCCGAATCGATTCGGCTGGGGTCCGAATCGATTCGGTCACTTAGACCTGGGCACCTGCATATTTTCGAATCGATTCGGTAGGAGGCCGAATCGATTCGGCCCTTCAGAACTCTCGAAAATGGCTAATTTTTGTAAGCCTAAAATACCCAAAATTCATTTTAATAATTTTCTCTCCATTTCTCTTCAACCCAATCACATATTTATCCTTAATATTCATCCTAGAATACATTTAAACCAATTTATATCCTCAAATCAAAGATCTACATATCAAATCTAAGATTATACCCAAAAGTTAGGTTTTGTTAAACTAAACCTAAAACCCAAAATATCAAATAAATCATGCAATAAATGTACACAATAATTATTTAGCAAGTTTAATCACTTGCCTTGGGTTTGTAGGGTCTGAATCCGCCTTAAGATCGCATAATGGCTGGAAATCTCCACTTTCTCTCTATTTTCCCCTTCCTTTTCTTCTTCTCTCTTTCTTTCTTTCTATTTCTCTTTCTTTCTTGGGAGAAATATCTCCCGTAGGCTTTTTAAGCCTAATCTCCCAAGGTACACATCTTTAAATGATAATACACACTTTAAATGACTCGGTGACTTTAATTCGAGTCAAACGGTCCTAATTTATTTTGGAACCTAAATGAACCCCAAGTACAGTCATTTCGACTTTCTCGAACCTTCCGGACACTATGGTACCCTCAGAATCGACATTCGACACTCTTTCTAACAACTTTAAATTTTGACCTCAATTGCCAATTTAATTATTTCTCCAATAAAATATTATTTATTTCTCCCAAAATAAATAAATCGTTGTCTCCAAGACCTCGGGTTGTTACAGGAGCATTGGGGGAGGAACTTGGATGTCTCTGCATCATCTTCAAGGACAAGCTCATCAGTTTTTATGATATCCAATAATGGGTCTACCATGATGATTGGGAGTAAAAGAAAAGGCAATAAGTAGTTTATAGGGACGTGAAAGATAATTGTAATGAATGTTTGAACTTAAAAACAAGGAGTAAGGTACCAAGTCCCATTGACTTAGTTAATGAGTCAAGAAAACCTTTGACAGGATTGATGATGCCAAAAGTCCTATATTTTAAAATGATCAACACACCCTGAAATACCTTTGGCAGTTGTTACCTTATTTTTTGCAAAAAAAAAAAAAATCCATCAAATCCTTAAAAGTCCATAACTTCAAATCTATAAATCCAAAATTCACAAAATTTATATATTTGGAATCTACTCGTGAAGATTTATCAAACAACACCTATATCTGATATTTTAGACGAAAAATCAAAACAGATAAATTTAATGTTTTTTTAAAACCTCCATTTTCAGGCGAAAACTCTTCTTCTCCAACTTGAATTACAGTGTCGTTGGCGCGAACCAGAAAAAGCAAAGAAATACATGAAGAGAGAGAGAGAGAGAGACTAGGGCAAAAATTCAGGCGGCCTCCAGCGAGATTTTCTGGTGGGCTATTTTCGACGAGTCTCCGATGGGGTGTGGGGGGTAGAGGTGGGGCTGCTAGAAAGAGAGTGTGTATGGAGTTATGTGTTTGTTATTAGAGAGAGAGTAAGTGGGTTTAAAATGGATATAGGTGAGGGGTGAATTTGTTTAAATATATGTATTCTATAATGAAAAATGACTTGGTGCATTAAAAATCAATGGGATTTGATCCATCTTTGACCCAATAAATAGGACTAGACCATAATAATGCCTAAAAATACAAATATTGTAATGGGAAGTAAAAATGGTATAATCGATATCAAGTTAACAAAAGGATTAGAGAATTAGTAAAGTGATGAAACAACTATGATCAATTAGAGACAAAAGCCCTAAGGGTAAGTAAACTTTCATCTCGAAAGCAGAGAAAAAAATATAATCATTCATGGATGTTTATATGACTATATATCTATCTCTACTATTATAAAAGCATGAAAACATTATGGGTCATGTAAGTTATGTTTTCACCCCTATTGTTACCATTAACGTCATCCTTACTATAAGTGAAAAATAATTTTTTTATTTTTTTATTTATAAAATCAATTATCAAATACTTCCTACCTGGTAACAAAACCCATTTGTTGTTGAAACCATCCCACTTATGCCACTAAATATCTAAATCGACCTAATTCTCTCACCTATCTCATTGTATTGCATCTCCACCTCTATCCCCAACTCACGTCGTTAATGAAGCTAATCTCAACATACACTCGAGTCACTCCATAATGTCATACGAAACACCACAAAACCTTCCTCACTTCATTCATCAATTTCATTTTAATTTAATAATTCTCTAAAAATGTATTACGGATTCTCCATTTCAGTCTTTCAACTCTACCATCCTAAGTGTAAGTTATGTGTACTAATTGGTTTTAACTTATATGATGTTATTTTTTGGATTTTTTTAATCTATAGTTTGTTTGATCTGATTTAATTTGTGAGTCATTTCAAATGGTTAGTTTGTATTTGTATTTAAGTTTTTTAGTTTGTGACCAAGGTTCTACAAAACGCGGGGCGTGATTGAGGCGTGGAGGCCAAGCCTTAAGCCTTAAGCCTTAGAAGCCTAGGCGGGCCTAGGCGTGAAAAGGCATTTAGGCCTTCTTAATATATTTTAATATTTTTTAACCATAATAAGGCTATTAAAATACAAAAATTGCACATATCATAAAAATATGTCTGAATATATACAAATTAAAATACTATTTGATTATTTTGGATAAGATAATGGTCCGGTTTGTAAACAAATTCTTTAAAAGGCGACATCGTTTCACTAAGGAATTGTTGTTTTTAGAAAAAAGTGCGCCTTAAGGGTTTTACCAAGAAAAAGGCGTGAAAAGCGTAAGGCAAGGCGTTTCTCCCAAGCTTTAAGCCTAGGCGTGCCTAGGCGTGCCTAGGCGAAGCCTAGGAGGGTTTTTTAGAACAGTGTTTGTGACATATGTCATAATCTCTATTTTAAATAATTATTTCCTACTTCACAATATTTTCGTCTTTTCGGGTGTGCCTTGACCTTTAATTTCTGTTGGTTTGCTATTATAAAGTATACTCTTATTATTTGTCTTTTTTGTCCTCACCAACTTTTTGTGAATATTTCTAAACCATATGTCTTTTCTATCAATATTACAAAGCCTTACAACTTATAAACCTACATTACCTAAAGAAAGACAAATATGTGTTATGATAATTTTACATGTATAATACCCATGCCTTTGAAGATCCCCCAACTCTTCTTATTCCAACCCTGATTGAAAGTATTAGATGATTCTTCATTTTAGTTTATATTCTTACTGTGATTTACATTCAAGGGAATAAGGAGCTATGTGTTAGGGGCTTGTAATCATACACAATTATCCAATGTATATATGAAGTTTGGATTATGTTATACACTGTTGTGAATTTCAGTTGCTGAAGTGAATTAACTACCAAAAATTCTCACTATCTCAATTGTAATATGTAAATACATAAACATATAATAATTTATTTATAACTAAAAATTGCAAGTCCTTAACAAAGCATCCCAATTTAAGAATTTTGTTCTCATAATAATGGCTCTATCATGTTATCATCCTTATTTTTTAGTTATATGATTAAATGAACATATCATTATTTTGTTTAAACGTGTAAAAGGGTCTCCTATAAGGGCTTCTTATCAGCATGCTCCGGTACATACCATTCTTTTTAAATTGTAAAAAATTGAATTTTTTTTATGGAACTTTAGTTATATACATGGTGAAATGCCTACGCTTCGGTAGTTGAGGCACTTCATTCGATGGTCTGGACAAATTGTTCTAAGATGGTGTCAAAGTTGAGGGGTCGAAGGACCTCTACAAATGCTCGGGATTGGTCCATCTGCCGGGGAAGGTATTTTTAAATTTATTTTTCTTTTGCTTAATAAATTCTTACTTTACCTGCCTTATTCCCATACCCTTCCTATTTTTTATAGGCTCATCACTTGACTAAAGCCTTGATGGATGATGTTGTTAAAATTCGAAGGGGGTGGAATAAAGTTGTGGATATGTCTGATAAGTCGGACCTTGTCCAACTGGAGTTGGACCAGATCATCAATAATTTGCGACTGGAGGTGGTTTCATTGCAAAATGAGAGAGTAGGCCTGAGGTCTAAAATTACTGCGTTGGAGCATGACAGGCTCCTCGATGAGAAGACATCCAGAGATAGTGCCTTTGTTGGATTTTTAGTATGGAAAGAATGAAATATATTAATTAATTTGCTGCAAGGCATGTTCTTGGAATGCTTTCTTTTAGGCAAATTTTCTCCCAATCCGGTTTAAACAGAACCGCGAGTACACAATGGGTTTCGATAGAATTTGCCTTCAGGATAAAATATAGTGTATGACCAGTTTGTTTGATTCAAACTATGTACTATTTGATCAAATCGAGAAGACTCTAAATTTGTAACTTGATAATGCCAAGAGGTAGAGGACGAAGAGAGGAGAAATTAGCAATTTTCGGTGTCCAAAATAGAGGCCTAGAACTTTTTTTATAGCCATTTTTATAACAGTTTTTCAACAGTCACAACTCTTCATGTAGTGACTCAGCAACCGTTGCTTCGTGCCTATTTGGAACAACTTCGATCTAACGATTCAGATTAGGCATCCCATCGTAAGCGAATGGACATCCCCTACACGAAACGCTACGAGTTCATCTAACGGTTTAGATCATGTCGTTTCGGATTTTAAACCCTTTGATCGGATGTCAAAACTTTAGGCTCCCACGCTCCAAGCGAATATGCGTACGTGTAAAGTGCCAAGTGCGCATCAAAGTGCGCAATGCTCCCTAAGTCCCCCAATCACCCTTTTCGCGCTTACGCGTGTTGCGCTTACGAGTGTCGTGATTGGTGGTGCTTAAGCACCACCGCAATGCGTAGGATCATAGCCTCTTATTTGACTTGTCAACTAAGAATCTTAGTTGTCCTTTAGTTGATATACCACTACTTTTTGTAGTATTCTTCCAATGTGGGACAATATGGGATTTTGAGTACTCCCATATCTTTCACACCCATTTGCTCATGTTTCTACCTTCTAAAATAAAACCCAAACTATGTTTAAATTAAAACACCAATAATATAATAAAATATTAACAACTAAAGATTAAAATAAAACATCAATTAATATAATAAAAATATTATATTATATTGAAATTTATCCAACATTCCCCCGTCAATTTCAATATACACAAGATAGCAAAATAAAGAGATAATAAATAACTTTTGGCACTATCGCTAAAATCTAGTACATCAATGAGAAGTGTCTTTCGGACTTGAACTTCCATATAGTGAAAATAATTCAAAGCTTCATCAAGGTGTTGTGGTGAACGTATCTTGAACCAAGGACCTTTTGAGACTAGCCGGTACTATCACATATACCGATTTCTAAGTTTATAAGTGTTCTTCTAGCATGCACTTTTATGGCCTTGTGCTAATCCTGATTTCACGAGTGCTTTAGGATCGATCTTGATTCAATAGAAAGCGACCACACTTTCTACACTCGTATAGGTAAATCAACTTTACTGATTCTGCGAGTCACACTTATATGATTTATTAAGAAGTAACCTTCATCCTCTAACATGCAGAAAACCAACACTAGGTATATAGGAATGGAACTTTTTGTATAAAATTCCTAGTGTTCCATAACTATAATTTAACTTGTTTGTACCACATTGAACTCTATCTATATTTTCAAGATATGAGTTGGGTTCCCATTAAATATAGTTGTGTTATTTAATAGACCTTAGTTCCATTCTTTTTTAGGTGATATATATCATCTACCTAACAAGACCTTTAGTTAGAGGATTAGCGAAATTCTTGTTCGTTTTAACATAGTCGACTGTAATTACTCCTTCTTTGAGTAATTTTCTTATAATTTGATGCCTTAGAATAATGTGTCTAGATTTTTCATTGTAAGTTTTGTTCAAAACTTTATAAATTGTGGCTTGATTATCACAACTTATCATAATAGAAGGAGATGGCTTTTTCCATAAAGGAATATCATACAACACATTTCTAAGCCATTCTGCTTCTTTACATGCATCTGCTAGGGCTATAAATTCATATTGCATTGTTGAATCTGACACACATGTTTGTTTCTTGGATCCCCAAGAGATAGCTGCTCCTCCTAGCGTAAAAATCCAACTACTAGTTAACTTGGATTTTGATTCAATATTATTCCAACTTGAATCACTATATCCTTCTAAAACAGATGGATATCCTACATAATGTAAGCCATAATCCAAATTCCTCTTCAGGTATCTAAGAACCCTAGAAATTGCATTCTAGTGCTCTTATCCTGGATTACTTGTAAATCTACATAATACACTCACTGCATAAGCAATGTCTGGTCTAGTGCAATGCATGGCATACATTAGACTCCTAATAATACTAGCATATTTAAGTTGGTCCATAGCACGCCCAGTATTTTTCATTAATTTGATACTAGGATCCACTGGTGTAGCAGCTGACTTAAGTTTAAAATGATTATATCTTGTAAGAACTTTTTCTATATAATGAGATTGAGATAATGCTAAAGAATTATCCTTTCTCACAATTTTGATTCCTAAAATCACATCAGCTTCTCCAAAATCTTTCATATCAAATTTTGATGAAAGAAACCTTTTGGTTTCTTCAACGTATATGAGATTAGACCCAAATATTAACATGTCATCCACATATAAGCAAATAATAACACCAATACCATTTTCAAATTTACTATATTTACATTTGTCAGTATCATTAACTTTATATCCATGGGATATAACAATATTATTAAACTTCTCATGTCATTGCATAGGAGCTTGTTTAAGGACATAAAGAGATTTAACCAGTTTACACACTTTCTTTTCTTGGCCAGGCAAAACAAACCCTTCGGGTTGTTCCATATAAATCTCTTCTTCTAAATCACCATTTAAAAATGCAGTTTTAACATCCATTTGATGAATAACTAAACTATGAATAGAAGCAAGAGATATTAATATCCTAATGGAAATGATTCGATCAACAGGAGCATATGTATCAAAGTAATCAATTCCATGTTTTTGCTTATAGCCTTTAGCAACTAGTCTTGCCTTAAATTTATTTATAGAACCATTCGGATTTAATTTTCTTTTAAATATCCATTTGCACCTAATAGGTTTAGCCTCGAGGGGAAGATCGGAAATAACCCAAGTTTGATTTGACAAAATTGAGTTCATTTCATCATTTATTGCTTCTTTCCAAAAGACAGCATCCCTAGATGTTACCGCTTCATGAAATGTGGTCGGTTCATCTTCTACATTAAGAACAAATTTAGTTTTGTTCTTAGTCTCATTTAAATCCCCTTCAACTAAATAAATAACAAAGTCAGGCCCAAATGTTTTTTCAATTCTTTGTCTTTTAATCCTTCGCGGTTCAATGTCATTCGTTGTTTCCGAAGAAGATATTGATTATGAATTTTCTACATAAGTTTAGGAGTCAACAGTCGGATTATTATTTTTTAAACCTTGATTCAAAGTACTAAACTTTGTTGGATGTTCAAAGAATTGCACATCTACCGACTCAATGATTTCTTGAGTTTCAAGGTTTAAAAATCTATAAGTCATACCGTTACTAGAGTATCCAATAAAAACACATTTGTAAGTCCTATTTCCTAGTTTAGGTCTTTTAGGTTCAGGTTTTCTTACATAAGCAAGACATCCCCAAACTTTAAGACGTCTAAGATTAGGATTACGATTAAACCATAATTCGTATGGTGTAATATCCTTGTTTTTCATTGTAACTCTATTTAAAATATAACATGCAGATAAAACCTATTCTCCCCACATCGACAAAGGTAAACCAGAACTGATTAACATTGCATTTATCATTTCAACTAAAGTCCTATTTTTTCTTTCCGCCGTTCCATTTTGTTGTGGCGTATAAGGTGTCGTAACTTGATGGATTATTCCATGAGTATTACAAAATTGTATAAACTCATTTGGGTAATATTCACCACCCCTATCGGATCGTAGGACTTTAATTTTTCGATTTTGTTGAGTTTTAACTTCTTCTTTAAAAATAAAAAATATCTCGAAAACTTCATCTTTACTTTTAAGTAAATATGTATATGTATACTTAGAGTAATCATCAATAAAAGTTAAGAAATATTTATTTCCACCACGAGTCATATTACTCTTCATATCACATACATCACTATGAATAAGATCAAGCATTTCAGATGTCCTCTCAACAGATTTAAATGACTTTCTAGTTATCTTCGATTGAGCACAAATTTCACATTTAGAAAGGTTATCAAATTTACAATCCGAACTTAAGCCGAGATTAGTCATATTTTTTATACTTTTATAATTCACATGACCTAATCTACTATGCCATAAAGAAATAGACTCAACCATATAAGCATAACTAATATCATTGATTACATTAATTTTGATTATGCCGTTACAAGATTACCTTTGCCAATAAATTGGCCATTCTTACACAAGACAAACTTATCAGACTCATACGCTAGTTTGAAATGTCTCTTATAGAGAAGGTCCCCAGACACAAGATTTTTACACATATCAGGTACATAAAGTATATCAATTAGAGTAAATGTCTTTCCAGAAGTTAGCTTTTATTCTACCGTGCCTTTTCCAACTACATTGGTGCGAAGATTATTTGCCATCTTCACTTCTTTTCCATAAATTTCTTGATATGTTTTGAATGAAGAGCGGTCTTTGCATATGTCGACCGTTGCGCCAGTATCCATCCACCATCCTTTTTCATTATCAATTGAATTTTCTTCGCATACAGTAGCAATAAGATCTTCAACATTGTTGGTTTCCTTCAACCCTTGTTTTTCCTTAAATGCCTTCTTTTTAAGTGACATTCTCGAGAATAATGGCCCGGTTTGTCACAGAAGAAACATTTTCCCTTCTTTTTCTTACACTACACCAAAATGGCCAAATTGTCACCTTTCAGCCGGCCACCCTTGTCAAGGTCATTGACCGTGACAAAAAACACGTGTTTTGTGTCACGGTCATTGACCGTGACAAGACCGTGACAAATTTAGTTGTCACGGACTTGTCACGGTCAATGACCTTGACACGACCGTGACAATGTTTACAGCAAAAACCCTTTCCCCCTTATTTTTTCCCTCCCGCGCCGTTCCCTCCCTCTCTCTCTCTCTCTCTCGACGCTGCTCTCTCTCTCTCTCTCTCTCTACTTTCAGGTTTAATTCTCTCTCTCTCTCTCTTCCATTTATATATATGTTTGTGTGTATATATATGTGTGTATGTGTGTATATATGTGCGTGTGTGTGTGCGTGTGTGGGGGGTGGGGCAGGGTGGGGGTAGGGGGTGGGGCAGGGTGGGGGCAGGGTGGGGGTGGGGCAGGGTGGGGGTAGGGTGGGGGGTAGGGGTGGGGCAAGGGGTTAGGGGGTTAAAAATGTAAATAAATAAGTAATTTTCTATAAATTTTCAAAAATAATATCCAAAAATGTAAATGTAAATAATATCCAAAAATAATATCCAAAAATGTAAATTTATAGTAATTGTCATCCGAAGTTGCTAAAAGCATCCCAAGTTAAAAAAGCATGAAAAATAAATTATTTTTTAAGATTTGTGGTGAATAACTAAAGTTAAAAAAAGTATTACTTTAGTCATTAAATTACTTTTTGAATTCGGGTGATGTGCGTAAATTTGTAGTAATTGTCTTATAATAAAGATCAATTAGTCTATGTTGTTGAAAAATTTGATCAAATTGGTGAGCCCTTCATATTTTAAAAATGTTGTTCTTATTCCTATTTAACTTTTCTTTCTATACACCCTTAATTATATTTAAAGTTTAATAAAATAGGAGTTATAAAAAGAAAAGTGGGGTTTAAATAAAAACACTTTTTTTAAATTTTAGGTTCTGGTGCATAATCTTACTTTGTCACAATTAATTTATATGCCTCAAAGTTATTTTATCACTCTTAGTTTATATTTGTGATAATACTTTATGAACCACAACTTTAGGTTGATTATTTTAGAACTTAAACTTCAAGATACAAAAAAATAATTCTATAGAACAGCTTAGATATCTTAACAAAACACATATATAACATTGAATATGATTTATAAAAAGCACAAAACAATAGTACAAATTCAATACATGAAATTAACATTGAGATTATTTTAAATAGACAGTCACTACTGTGTGTGTGTGTGTGTGTGTGTGTGTGTGGTGGGTGGGTGGGGGGCTATTGTGTGTGTGTGTGTGTGTGTGTGTGGTGAGTGGGGGGTGGTGTGTGTGTATGTGGTGAGTGGGGGGTGTGGAGGGAGGTGGGGGTGTGTGTGTATGTGGTGAGTGGGGGGTGTGGAGGGAGGTGGGTGTGTGTGTGTATGTGGTGAGTGGGGGGTGTGGGTGTGTGTGTATGTGTATGTGGTGAGTGGGGGGTGTGGAGGGAGGTGTGTGTGTGTGTGTGTGTGTGTGTGTGTGTGTGTATTTGAATTAACCCATGAATTTGTATTTTTGTATTTGAATTAACCCATGAATTTATTTTTGTATTTGAATTAACCCATGAATTTATTTTTGTATTTGAATTAACCCATTATATGAAACATACTTGAAATTAAATATAGTGCGCATAAATACTAGCATTCTAGTTCTTATGCATACGCATTCAATAGCCCTTAGACCCGTTCGAGAGTCATTACCCCTGTAATGAGATCTCTCGAATTGTCCCGTTTGGACAGTTTGAGACTATATAATTTCTGTATAATATTCTTATTGGCTTAAAGTTGTTACTTTTGGAGGAAGTTCTGCAGTCGTATCTTAATGTTCTCTGGGTACATACTAGATTGACAAATGTGACTGTTATTTCAATTGACCAATTGAAATAACACTCACACCTGCCAATCTACGTCGTTTACTTGGAGAACTAAGGGGATATGCTGTCGAATTTTTTTCAAATCGTAACAATGTGCATGAGCTGTTAAGTATATTACAGAAAAATGCAGTCTTGAATGGGATAGGACCACTTACCCTTTAATAGGATAATTAAATGATGGGATAATTAAATAAAACATACTATAAATCTAAGTTTTGTTTACCTTTAATAGGTGTTTAGTTGTGGTAGCTGTGATGGGATATCCGAAATACAAAGAGTGGATGGGTGAGACTAATAGAATGGAGGATGTGTTTCGCAGAGGTGCTAACGAATTTGTGAAATATGCAAAGAGATGTCGTAATGATGAAGAGTTTCCGTGTCCGTGTGCTAGGTGTAAGAATGGTAAGGTGTTTGAGTGGAAAACAGTTGAACTACATTTGTTAAGATCGGTATGCAAGATAGTTATCGATTTTGGAGTTTTCACGGTGAATTGAAAGTTCCTTTTGTCCCCGGCCAACCTTCACAACAACCTTCAATAAGTAGAATAGATGTAGAAGGGGACGACGTAGATCATAATATGTTAGAGGATTTAGTTGATGATGCGTACGGAGTTTATGAAGCTGAGGAGAATGAGGTTACTGATGATGTAGAAGATTCAAGTGCTCGTGAAGATAACACGATAAAACTTGACGATGACTACCAAAGTTTAAAATTTAAGGCGACCCAACCGTTATACTCTGGCTGTGAGAAAGATCAAACAACTTTACATGCCATGGTTGGTTTGTACAGTTTGAAGACGCGGTACGGTTTGTCTGGCAATAGCGTGACGGGAATTCTGAAATGGGTGAAGGGCTTATTACCCAAGATGAATACACTTCCAAATAGCTATCATGTTATGAAGAGCAGTTTGAAAGGTTTGGGAATGAAGTATAAATCGATTCATGCTTGTGTGTATGACTGCATACTATACCGAAAGGAGTATGAAAATCTCAATCGTTGTCCGGTATGTGATGAACCTAGATATGTCCAATCTACTAGTAAGGAAGGCACAAGCTCAAAAGTGCCTCAAAAAGTATTGAAATATTTTCCCGTTGGGCCTAGATTAAAGCGATTTTTCACAGTACCATGGATTGCAGAGGCAATGACTTGGCATTCTAGGGCAGAAGTAAGGGGTAATATCATGCGTCATCCTATTGATTCTACTGCCTGGCGGAGGATGAATTTTGAGTATCCCGATTTTGCTCGAGAACAACGCAACATTCGTTTGGCTATATCAACAGATGGTTTCAATCCATTTGGAAATCTAAGCACCAATCAGAGTGTATGGCCAGTGATCCTAGCCCCACTCAACCTCCCTCCTTCACAGTGTATGAGACCTGAATTTTCGATGATGGCTTTATTGATACCTGGGCCAAAGGCACCAAGTGATGACATTGATATCTACCTGGCTCCTTTGGTAGAAGAATTAAATGAGTTGTGGGAAGAGGGTGTGCAATCATTTGACTCTTTTAGAAAAGAAGAGTTTACGCTGAAAGCTATGTTGATGTGGGCAATTCATGATTTTCCAGCTTATGGGACATTATCCGGATGTGTAGTACATGGTTATTTGGGGTGTCCTATTTGTGGAGAGGAGACTGAATCTCTTCGTCTATCCTCTAGCTTAAAAAATGTATACCATTTCCACAGGAGGTTTTTACCCCCAGCTCATAGTTTCAGATTTGAGAAAGGTTCCAATTTTTTATTGGGCGAAGTTGAACATAGGCTACCGCCGAGACAACTTTCGGGTTCAGAAATTGAAAGTAAATCTTCTGAATGTGGCCCAAATATGCCAGGTAAGAATCCCAAATTTAAGAATATCAAGCATAAGAAGACCCCAACTGGGAATGAAACTGAGATAAGAAAGGCATGGTCTCGGAGGTCAATTTTATTTGACTTGCCTTATTGGAAGAAAAACCCAGTGCGCCATGTATTGGATGTGATGCATGCAGAGAAGAACTTCGTTGAACATATTGTGGGTACTTGCCTTGTGGGGAGTCATTCGAAGGATGGAGAAAATGCACGAAAAGACCTTAAAACGTTAAAACTTAAGCCACAACTATGGTTGAAAGAAGATAGTTGGGGAAGGACAATAATTCCCCCTGGTGCTTTTACTTTGACGAGTGGGGAAAGGAAGGTGCTTCTAGACACAATATATAATTTGAAGGACCCATCTACTTTTTCGTCCAACTTGCAAAGGATTGTGAATTATGCTACTCATGATTTACATAAGTGTAAGTCCCACGATTGGCATGTGATCATGCAATTGGTTCCTCTATTGTTTAAGCACTGTTTCTCCAAGCACAAGGATTTGTGTAGGGCTATTATGCAAATTAGTATTACCTTCTCCCTCTTGTGTGAGAAGGTAGTGAATCGAGAACACATAGTGGCCGCAAAATTGACTGTGAACGAAGCGATTTGTGTATTAGAGAAGTACTTTCCCCCAGCATTCTTTGACATAAGTGTTCACTTGTTGGTACACCTATGCGATGAGGCACTTCTTTGTGGTCCAGTTAGATATCGGTGGATGTATCCGTTTGAAAGATTGATGAAAGTTTTTAAAGATTACGTCAAGAATACGCGATATATTGCAGGATCAATTGCAGAGGAATACATCACCGTGGAGTCATCAATATATACTCGGGAATATATGCCTGACTCGACCAGCGTTGATGACACTGATGAATTCCTCGATGATGGTGGTAATGTGATGGGAAAACGAGTGAAATTAACGAGTTTGCAACATGAACAAGTAGCTCGTTATCTATTTGACACACATGAAGATGTCGAAGAATGGAAAAAGTAAGTTTCGAATATTATATTGTTTAACATTATTTTAGATTATTTTATACATGATTAATTTTGTAATATGCAGTAAATATGAACCCTGTGAGAACAATAAAAGACGAAAAACAATGGTACAATCAGACAGCGAATTTAGGCTATGGTTGACATAAGAGGTAATTATAATGAAAACAGTCGTTATATAACGTTACATTACACTCAAATTTTACCACTAATATAATTAATTTATCTATATTCTCAACTCCTAAAGATGGGTGATGCGACATCAAGGCTTGCTCGTCTAGCCACTGGACCCTTGTTCGTGGCACAAGAGTACAAAAAGTATCGATTGAACGGTTACATTTTCGGCGCTAAAGTGTACGAGGAAAGTACAAATGTACAGAACTCGGGAATTTCATACAAGACTCTTACTTTCTTTCGAGAGAGCGCAAAAGATAAAAACCTCGTTGAAGCTGAAATGACTTACTATGGTGTAATCCAAAATATATTTGAATTGGATTATATAAGCTTCAAAGAGGTTGTATTTTACTGTGAATGGGTAAGAGTTGAGGATAAAAATGCATGTAAAGTTGATCCTGTCACCAATTTGATCATGGTTGACTTGTCCAAGTTGAAGAGGAACGACCACGTGAGCGATGAGCCGTTTGTTTGTGCATTTCAAAAGGTTAAGCAAGTGTTTTACTCGGAGTATATCAACAACGAGCCGTGGTCAATTGTCCAACACGCGCCAAGGCGTCTAAATAGTAGTGTGGATGACTTGGTTGCTCCTACCGAATATCAATCCATTTTTTGTGATAACCCGAATTTGAAACAATTTTTCAATTTGTAATAAATATTTCAATTTGTACCGAAACATCCATTTTTAATGCTTTTAATTGATCTGCACTTTATCATTTTCACTCTTGTGTAGTGTGCGTGTGTGGAGAGGAGATTAATACATAAATATTCCAACTGCATGTAAGTTTTGTTTATACTAATCCATGAATATACGCTTCTTACCTTTAATAGGTTATTAGTACATAGTTATTTGTGGTGTCCTATTTGTGGAGAGGAGACTGAATCTCTTCGTCTATCCGAACACTAAGAAATGCCATAGTCCTATGGAGCGATGCTCTGCAAATTCCTCCCAACCGTTATGTAGCCAAACATCACCAGTTGAAGTTGTCAATTCCACTTTTCATACCCCACCACTTGGAACTTCTAGCAAAACACGGGAGACTATTAAAAGGTGGAATTGACAACTTCAACTGCTGATTTTTGGCTACACAACGGTTGGAAGGAATTTGCAACGCATAACTCCATAGGATTATGGTATTTCTTAGTGTTTAGATATGAAGAGAATTATATTTGACACGATTGCCCGGGGTACATTAGTTGGAAGGAGGTGCCATATGAGCTCAAGTTAGCTGTTTGAGTGACACTACAGGTAATGTATTTATATTTATATGTCAATTTCGATTTCGATTTCAATTACGATTTATATTTATCTATATTTGAGGGGCGGATACTAATTTTACTTTATTTCAATTCAGGGGACAGGGAGTGGCCCTAAGGGTAGGCCACATATGCTCTATACTTATGTGGCTATTCGGACGAGAAGGGAAGGATAAGGAGGTGTCCCCGAGCGTCGCGGTACAAAATCTCTTTTCCATGCAAATAGTTTGTAGATTTGAGATAATTGATGGTGATGTTGTTTCTTCTTAAATAGTTTCTATTTTGAATATATATTTGCATTATATTTAGTTTGTTTGGATATATGATGTTTGGAACAGGTACAACGTTGCTATAACAGGTACAAATATACTGCTGGGCAGTGGCAGTGGCCATACTGCCCAGCAAATTTGTTTTAAATTCTGCCCAGAATTGTCACGGTCATTGACCGTGACAAGTCCGTGACAACTTTTTGTCACGGACGTGTCGCGGTCAATGATCGCGACAATTTTTTTAAAAAGGGTCACGGGTTTGTCACGGTTATAAACTGTGACAAACGTGTCACGGTCATTGACCGCGACACGACCGTGACAAAAAAAATTGTCTCGCCTCGAAACGTCACGGTCATTGACCTTGACAAGTTGGATTTGTCAAGGTCAATGACCTTGGCAAATGGGCAGATTTGGTGTAGTGTTATATGCACCTTGGTTCTTGAATTTTGAATCATTCTTTGCTTTAAACTTTGAGTCTTTGGTAATCTTGGATTTTTGATCCTCAACCATATTGGCTTTTGAATGACCCTCACCTTGTTCATTATTCTTTTCTAGAATACGAGTATCATCTTCAATACGAAGGTGACGAAGAAAGGATTCCACAGTATAAGTCTTTTCATCATGATTAATTTTCTTCTTAAAGTCATTCCAAGAGGATGAAAGTTTTGAAACAATCACTCCTACTTGAAATTCATCTTGAAGATTAATTCCAACGGCTTTAAGGTCACCAATAATTTGTTGGAGTTCATGTGCTTGTGTAACGACAGATTTATCATTATTCTTTCTAAAATTCATATAGTTTGAAATTAAAAACTTACGGTTGCTCGCTTCCTCATTTTTATACTTTGTCTTCAAAGCCTTCCATAATTCCTTTACCGTCGGAATCATTCGATGAGCGCTATAAACATTTTGAGACAAAGCATTGAGGATGTGTCCTCAACACATAAATTCGTCTTCTTTTCTCTTCACACGCTTTTACTTTATTTCTTCGGTGTCTTCGGGTGTGGGCTCGAGAATTTGTTCAAGGTTATCATCTAGAATGTATGCAAGTTCTAGTGATGTGAGGAAGAACATAACTTTCTCTTGCCAACGGGTGAAATTTCCACCATCAAAACGGTCGAGTCGGATTAAGTCTTGATTCATGACTTGGATAGATTGTGCCACAGTTCCTTCCATTTTAGTGGAGTAATAAGAAAATTTTTACCTAAAACTGTTGGAGTTTTATTATGGAAAGAACGAAATATATTAATTAATTTGCTGCAAGGCACGTTCTTGGAACGCTTTCTTTTAGGCAAATTTCTCCCAATCCGTTTGAGACAGAACCACGAGTACACAATGGGTTTTGATAGAATCTGCCTTCAGGATACAATGCAGTGTATGAACAGTTTGTTTGATTCAAACTATGTACTATTTGATCAAATCGAGAACACTCTAAATTTGTAACTTGATAATGCCAAGAGGTAGATGACGAAGAGAGGAGAAATTAGCAATTTTCAGTGTCCAAAACAGAGGCCTAGAACTCTTTTTATAGCCATTTATGTGACTGTTCTTCAACAGTCACAGCTCTTCATGTAGTGACTCAGCAACCGTTGGATCGTGCCTATTTAGAACAGCTTTGATCTAACGGTTCAGATTAGGAGTCCCATCATAAGCGAATGGACATCCCCTACACGAAATGCTACGAGTTCATCTAACGGTTTAGATCAAGTCGTTTCGGATTTTAAACCCTTTGATCGGATCGTTTAATCACAATCGTTGATCTGTTTTACCTCGCCAAAACTTTAGGCTCCCACGCTCCAAGCGACGATGCGTACGTGCGAAGTTCCAAGTGCGCGTCAAAGCGCGCAATGCGTCCTAAGTCGCCCAATCACCCTTTCACGCGCCGCGTGTCGTGCTTACGCGCTTATGCGTGTCGCGATTGGTGGTGCTTAAGCACCACCGCAATATGTAGGATCATAGCCTCTTATTTGACTTGTCAACTAAGAATCTTAGTTGTCCTTTAGTTGATATACCACTACTTTTTGTAGTATTCTTCCAATGTGTGACAATATGGGATTTTGAGTACTCCCATATCTTTCACACCCATTTTCTCATGTTTCTACCTTCTAAAATAAAACCCAAACTATGTTTAAATTAAAACACCAATAATATAATAAAATATTAACAACTAAAGATTAAAATAAAACATTAATTAATATAATAAAAATATTTATTATATTGAAATTTATCCAACAGCCTCCCTTTTGACTGCTGCACGGGACTCTTTGCCTAATGTTGAGGAAGCTCATACCTTGGTTCGTATTGAAATCAATGTGATGGCAGAGGCATTTCAGACTCAAACCCGTAAGCTCCAGAATGCTCAAGAGAAACTCCTTCAGGCTAAGAAGGACATGGGTCTTCTAAAATGACAAGTGGATAACCTCAACGCTATGAAGGACCACCTAACCTCTAAGGGCCAAGAGTTTTAGAAAGACTATACTAAGGTCTTGATGAAGCACATGAAGTTCCAAGGGAAGATTCATACTACGATTTAAAATATACATGGTATGAGAACCCAACAAAACTTTGGAAATGAGACTAAAACAAAAAAACTATAAGGTTAAGAACACGATTATGTAATGAATGTTTGGACAAAAAAAACAAATCGATTTGATTGCCTGAATCGATAGGGTTATATTTTGTTTTTGTTGTCACGACCATGTCATTGTCAAAGACCATGACAACAAACAATCGTTGTCACGGTCTTTGGCTGTGACACGACCGTGAAAACCACATTTCATCTTTCAATAGTTCTAGACCAATGGTTCATGGATTAGTATAAACAAAAGTGTGAAAAATTCAAGAACACTATTATGGGTAACAAATATAACATATTTATATTTTAGAGAGAGAACAAATTGATCGGGTCACCTGAATCAATAGGGTTATATTTTAGATAGAGAGAAAAAATCGATCTGGTCACCTAAATCGATAGGGTTATATTTTAGATAGAGAGAACAAATCGATCTGGTCGCCTGAATCGATAGGGTTATATTATAGAGAGATTGAGAATAAATCGCTCTGGTCGCCTGAATTGATCGGGTTATATTTTAGAAATAGAGAGAACAAATCTTTATGGTCTCCTGAATCGATAGGGTTATATTTGATGTCGCATTTCATCTTTCAGTAATTTCAGGCCTCATTTTGTGCTAAAGCATTTATTGAATGTGACATTGTGTTAGTTTTCTAGCTACATTTTTTCGTAAAAATATGACACCACTCCCTACAATTTTACGGACAGAACTTCCCCACGATTCCAAACCTAGGTTCTCAATTGAATTTGGCTACATTGTCAATCCTGTATAAATTTAATAGCGTGTGCAAAATAGTTTCGATAAACATTTTCATCCTAAAGAAATTTCTACCTCCAAAAAATGAATTACTACTTATCGAAATGAATTCAGATTGCATGGTCAATAAAACTCTAATCTAAACATGAATATGTTCGGATTTGAACAGAATCAAAATAGTTTTAATATTAATTCAAATGAAATTAGGTATAATTGTAAGAGTAATTATGAGATCAAAATTCCTTCATGGGCCATATAGGAGTAAAAATTAAACATATCAAATTAATAACACCAAAATCTCTTATTGAAGCGATATTCTAAGAAAATTGAATTATTGTACTTCATATCCAACCCATTTACTAATCCGATCATCAGTTATCAAAATGGAAATAATCAAATTCATATCAAATCAAATAAATCGAATTGATATTCAGACAAATAGGATCAGATAATAATTACTAATCATAAAATTGGGCCATTAAATTCCAAAACATGAATCCATACCCTACATGCTGCAAATGCCTAGGGCCAACCAACTCAATGGCAACCTAAATGTTCAAACTCACCTGTCAACAAACAATTTAAGAAACCCAAACAACATGTAGTACCCCGTAATTTTGAATAATTTATTTTAGCATTTTAAATTACATGTGTGACATAATTTAATAAAATAGGATAAAATGTGAAATTAATAAATATTAACTGGTGAGAATAGGATTAGTATTTATGTATAAATTTACTAGTGTGATTAAGTAAATTTAATTAAGTCAATTGCAGTGCAGCGTATGTGAATAAATATGGTGGGAATTGACAGTGTCTCAACCGGGGCATTTGTGTGGGCTATTTTTGGGTTGAGATAGTAGCTTATCTTTAGTGACTCGAACAGTGATTTTGAGTGCACGGTTGATCCGGGAGTGGTCAAAATATTCAAAATCAAGTACTCGGGGTAGAGATTGGTTACCAGGGGCAATTTAGACTAATCGAAACCCGAGTAAGGGCATGAGGATCATTTTACACCTAGGACATTAATTAATTTCGGGATTTAGGTTAGTTAAAAGGAGGTTAGGGTTAGGGAGGCAACCATAACACACAAAAAACTCAAGAGAGGCCATGTGTGAGAAAATAGGGAGAAAGAACACCCAAGAGATCCAAAGGGCTTAATTTGGAGAAAGAATTGATAAGAATTCTTGTCAGATTCAAAGCAGCAAGTAGTAATTCAGAATCCGATGAATTTAAGACAAGTGAATAACTTGATTTCTTGAATTGTTAGTATAATCATTCGTATCGAAATTTGTAATTTTTAGAAAGATGAATAATGAGGTGCTCTTATAATCTTGTTAAAGGAAAATCCTGCACGAACTTTGGTTATCAATTAGAGGAAATCTAGAATAGATGTTGGATATATTGATATTAAATGGAAATACACTATCTTGAATTGAAAATATGAAACCTTGATTTGGAAATTAGAATTTCCATTAGAAATTGTGACATAATTGATGTTGGACAAAAGAATGATGTAAATCCTATGAACTAATTTAGTTTTTTTATGATTGGAGTCAATCAAATGTATGTATTCATGTTATTAATTGATGGGGGTGACATTATATATCTTTTGAACAAAGATTGGTTGCATTTTGGGGTGGAAATTTGGTGAAACTCACGTTAAAATTGTAGCAGGTCCATGTGCATATTTCCAGGGTAGAACCGGTTTGCTCCTTAGCCGAACCGGTTTGGTTTCCTGCCAACCCTAGTCCTTTAGTTTGATTGCTATATAAATTAATTTCGAATCCGAAAATTTTAGGAGGTTCGTAATTGGAAATAAAAAATTTTGGAAATTTATTTTAGATAAAAGTAACTAGGGAGATTGTTATGATAAAATTCGGTGTGAGGTAGGATGCATATTTAGGACGAACAGCACACAGAATATTTAATTCACAAATTCGGAGAAAATTTAGATAATGTAGGATACAGGTTGGTTGTGAAGGGCCGAATGTCTAGAAATAATAAATTAATTTTGTAATTATTATAATAAGAGGTTATGTATTTCTAGAGTAGGGGTAAACTCGAAATAATTAGGCTAATGTGTGTGTGTGTGTGTGTGTGTGTGTGTGCGCGCGCGCGCGCGCGCACACTTAAATTAATATATCTGTGTACGATATTTTATTTGAAACATACCTATCCTAGTGGATATGCTATCGGTGGAGGTTGCGCGCCGTGGGAGGTCACTCTAGCTAATCACAACTAAGGTAGTACTGTTCACCTAGGTCATAGGTCTGTGCACGACCGCATGATGTAGGTTTTGGAGTCTCGTGGAATAATGTGGTATGGTTATGACCACGGACATAAGGCCATGACCGCCTCCGGTGTCCGTTTATTATTTTTGGGTTCAGTGGTGAGATTCCGACCCGCTTGCCCAGAATGTGGATGACATTCCTGGAGCTTGATAGCAGGCTATTGATTTTACATATATAGTTAGAGATAAATATGTGTTTACCTTTGTGTGAAATATTTACGTATATAAAGATGTGAATAATTATATACGGGAAGTAAATTGTGTAAAATATTTATGTATATAAATATGTTAATAATTATATATGGGTACAAGTAAATTGGGTGAATTAATTACGTATATAAAGATGAGAATAATTATATACGGGTGTAGAGAAATAAATATGATTGTGGAAATAAATAAGTGGAGTAAAGTTATGTTTTAAATTGTGATAATTTAGCGAGATATTAATGAAGCAGTTGTGAAAGCTAATCAACGAACTAAGGGTAGGTATTATACTCGGGTCAGCGCAGTATAGTATTGATGTTAGTGGTAAGGCTAGTTAGGGGGGGTAGCATAACTAGGAAGGTTAAGATGCATATGTTAGGTGGGAATTTTAGATGAGAGGTGAGGGATGACTCACGAGAGTGCATTACCGGTTTATAAATATGAAAATTGACTTTACATTTTCAGTTATTCATTTCATACACTTGCTAAATGTTTTCATAGGTTTTGGTCTCTGGCCCATATTAAATCTATTTTCAAAACTTTTAGGTGTCCAACCACAAGAACGCCAAGGATGATTCATCTTCTAGGGATTTTGTAGTTGCAGCTGATGTGGAGGCTTGCAAGATTTTTGAGTAGCCGATTCTATAATTGACATTGTAGATTAGGTTCTCTATTCCAGTATTGATGGGGATGCTGCCCCTTTTATTTAGACTTATGTATTTTAGATTATTTTTATTCAGTGGGATTTGATGTATTCTGATTTCCCCCAATGGTCTATTCGGGGACTTTATTTATTTATCTCAGCGTCAGACTTTATATGGTGGTTTCATTTATATTAGTTGTGGATTGGTTAATATTATTGTATGTTAATTAAAGATAAAAATTTACACTATTTGTTAAAGTAATTAAGTGGTTAGTAATTAATCATATTTAGACAGTGTTGCTAAGGATGAGTCATATGAGACCAACATTTTATTTTGGTAGAGGGATGGCCACCCATTATTTTAATAGGCGGGGTGTTACAGATGGTATCAGAGCATTTGTTTCTAGTGTCCTATAGTATTTGTGCGGATTTTTACGTTTCAGCGCAGCGTCCTTCGATATAGAGCCTTATTGTAGGATTGTTGCATTCATCTTTACGTACACGCATTTACGTTCTTCTGCCGATTAATGTGTATTTGACTGTGATCTTATAAAAATTTCAATCCCATTTCAGATGCTGCCAAAGATAACCCGTCAAAGGAGAGCGAGTGCCGGGGAGGAAGAACCGCAGGTGAATATTGTGGTCGAAGAACTGCCTAATGAAGTGCACAAGTGGTAAATGCAGTAATGACTGCAATGGCATATCACTTTCCCCAGGCCCAGCCTCACCCACAGGTGGCACCGGTCATTTAAACTAACCCGGTCCCGTCATCTTGGGAGCTAGTGAGGGAGGCCTTTTAGAAAGGGCATCCACCAGAGTTTCGGGCAGCTCGAATGTAGTGGTAGACGACTAGTGTAAGAAGGACATTACACGCCATGTTCACCTTATGGAGTGCAGTGAGATGCAAAGATAGATACTAGTTAATTTCAAGCTAGTGGACACAGCTTTAGAATGGCGGACGTAAGTGACCATAGCAGGAGAGGGAGATGTTATGACTATCGATGAGTTCTAGGTGCGGTTTGACCACAAGTACTTTCCATCTGCCATTCAGACAGAGATGTGGCGAGAGTTCCTCGATATTTCTCAAGGGGACCGGACTGTGGCCGAGTACGAGGAGGAATTCACCCATCAGGCCAATTTTGTGAAAGGTGAGGTGAACACTGAAGAGAAGAAAATGCTAAAGTTCACGAATGAGCTTAACTGGAGGATTCGACTGTACTTGTTGGGTAATCCGATGTTGGCTACCTATTCTAAGGTCATTAATGTCGCTATACTTCATTACTATGATCATCGTTTCCACTTTAAGGGGAGCAAAAGAGTAGGTGAGACCAGTTAGACTGGGAAGATAGGTGGGAATGGTTCCAGTGGGGCACAACAACAGCATGTGGGCAGGTAGCACGAGTAGGATTCTCGACAAGGGGATCCGACGAAGAGATTCAGATTAGGAGGTTTCATATCCGAGGGTGGTGGGCTTAGACATAACCAGTCGGGCCCTCATTATAAGCAGTAGCACCATATTCCTCAGGGTCGCCAGGGCTAAGGGAATAACGAGGGAGGCCAACAGGGTTAAGGTCATCAGGGCCAACGATCGAGACAAGCCTAATAGGGCGACCAGGGCCGGAGATAGGGGCACTTCTTCGAACGGTGCTTTACTTGTGTGGGACACAGGAAAAGGGACTGCCCACAGACAGGCATGAGATTTCAGCAGGGGCCGTAGGCACAGCTACCACCAACAGCACCAGCCTTACAGCAGCAGGGGAAATTATAGTACGGACATTTTTATAACGTTCGGGATGCAATCATGCCTCAGACGCAATAGGCGTTGATCGTAGTTGAGGGTACATTCTCTATTCATGGGAATATGGGTAAGGTGTTATTTGACATGGGGGCATCACACTCTTTTATAGCCACTAGTTTTACACTCACAACCAATCTATTAAAGACACCCGACAGTACCTGATAACTCTTAATTTGTGTTCCTTCGGATTTTGGATTTGGAATGTCGCTGCGGTCAAACTTCGAGTATCAAAATTCCTGGAATTACCTACAAAACATTGTTAAAAATTCAGTATTGTGACAAATTCGGGTATAAATCCAATTTCTAGCGTTGAAACTATAATCGTGAAAACTTGCAATTCCAATTTTTATTAAAAATATTTTTGTGTTTTTAAAATTTTTCTTTAATGTTTCTTTTTATTTTAAAAATAATTTTAAAGGGAGGAAACGACAATTTATGCAACAAAAATGACTATGAAAAATTAGAAAGCAATCTAGTTGAGAATTTATGAGAAGAAACAAGAGGTGGGATTACACCGCGTAATCAAATTAATTTAAAGTCCTAATCATTCAATTGAATAGTTCGAAATAATATTGAATTTAAAATTTAACTCTCGTTATAATCCTAAATTCAATTTTATCTTTTTCATCAATTAAATCGGGAATAGTCACAACATAAAAAAATAAGATTCACACTCGTTTCAATAAAATATCCGCTAAGATAATTTATTAAACTTTGTACGAATCTTTGAATTGCACACACAGAATTAATATTTTAATTTAAGAATAATACTTATCTCTAAGTGAAATCCAAAAATCAAATATTAATTTGCACCATTAATTTATTAACTCTCGTTACATAAATAAATGTGTAATTTTTTCCAATTTAATTAGCCTAGAACACATCAATGAATCATTATTCAAATAAAACAACTCAACATACGCGTTTCATCATACGCGTTTCATCCCACCCCTTGAATGGGGTATTTAGCCAGACATGATTAAATTTGACACAAGCACAATTAACAAACAAGAATTAAAGAGAAAGAGTAAGAAAGACGATACGCAATAATGTCTTGAGTCAATTGTGTGCATGAACACACGTCCCAAACTCGTCACAAAATCTGACTGGATTACAAAACCGAAAGTAAAAAATGAACCTACAAATTTTTCTAGACCTAAAACTATATTTTTTTGTATTTTTCAACCCTTTTTTTTTCTTTTTCTGTCTCTCCGTTCTCTCTATGTAACTCTGTGTTCTTTTTGTTACTGTGAGAGTCGCTTTACCCCTTTTTTCTTTAGTTCCGCGATTTGATTTGGATGGAGAGATTTTTATGGGATTTGATTTTGTCTTGGGATTGACTCCGATTTTGTTGGGATTTTTGTTGAAGGGATAAGTTGAATGGGTCTTGGTTCTAAGGAATTTGCTTCCGAGTTTAGAGGTCTGTTCGGGTATGGGGTGCTTCGGTTTTGTTGGCTGAAGTGGGTCGAGGGTCAGGATGGGTTTTGGACCGGCCAGGTTGTTAACGCTGGGGCAAGGTGGGTTTCGGATCGGGCCGCCCCGGGTTGGGTTTGGTAGCTGGATCGGGTGCTGGTATGGTGGATGGTTCCGGTGGTTTGGAGGTTCAGGCCGAAGGTAGTAAGTAGGGGCTTGGGTCGGTTGGGTTAGCCGGAGGTGGGCTCGGGTTTCAGTCGGAGGTGGATGAGGCTAGCTGGAGTCGCGGGTTGGTAGGGATGGGGATACGATCGGGACAGTCAGGCCGCCGACACGGTCGAGCAGTGGGGTCGCCGGAAGGGAGGTCGCCGGCGGGGGTTTTTGGTTGGAGTGGTAGGAGAAGAAGGCTTGGGGGTTGATGAGAGAGATGGTGGGTGTGAGGTAACAGAAAGGTGAGGGGTGATAGGGTGTGTGATGGCGTAGGGAGGTTAGTGTGAGGGTGAGGGTGAGTGGTGTCTTAGGAAGTGTTTGGGTGTGAGGTATGTGTAGGCTAGTGTGTGTGTGTGTGTGTGTTTAATTTGTACCCCTAAAATAAAATAACACAACTAAAATTAATAAATTTAAAAAATAAAAAAATCAAATCAAATTAAAAATAAAACAAATTAAAAACAATAAAAATAAAATAAAAAATATTAAAACTAAAAAAATTAAAATCCTAACCTTATATAGAAACTAAAATAAAACCAAAGAAATAAAAATTTAAAATCTAAATGAAAATTAAAGTCCTATAAAAAAATATGAAATATAATAAACTAAAAATAAACTTTTAAAAACTAATCCTAATAAAACTAAAAACTAATAAAAATCAAAATAAAATAAACTAATAAAAATAAAAATAAAATATAAAAATATGCAAATAAATGTAATACCCCGTATTTTTGTGACATTTATTAATGGGATTAATTGAATTAAATTGTATTAATTGAGAATTAATCCAGATAAAATACTAACGAGATGTGAGTTGGTATTTGATTATAATGCGTATATATGGCAATATATGAATATTGAGAATATTAAAATTGTCGCGAGATAGAAATACGGCAATTTGGAAATTTTGTTGGGAGGCGTGTGACAGTCGCGCCAGGAACATTATTTAATTAAAAAGTGAATTTTATTTTTATCAACTGTATGGTCATTTTGAGTGCGCCAACGTGTCCGGAAGGGTCGAAATAGTCAGAAAACACTAACCGGGGGTTTAGTTTGGGTCCTGGGGCATTTTTAGGCCATACCGGCAACTTAAAAGGGTAGTTTGGTAATTTTGGAATTTGGAGATTTATGACCAACGAATTTTGGGAGTTTAAAATAGGGAATTTCAGAACCCACTAACCCATTACCAGCAATTAACTCAGTTGAGGGCAACGGGAGTTTTAGGAGAGGTTAGGAGAAGTCCCCAAAAAGAGAAACACAACCTCCATCTTCAACCTTCAACCTTGGGAGAAAAAGGAGAGAACAACCTTCATCAATTCAACACCAAATTCAGAGAAAAATCCAAGGCAAATGGTTTAATTACGTTATTTACAACGAATGTTTCTTTCATGCTTAGAAATTTATAAAAATTTGCATTGTTTTGGGAGATTGACAAAAAAACCCATTGAATTGGAATTAGAAATTCACATTTTGATAAGGAAATTGCATGTAGAATTATGTTTGGGTGATTATTCTGATAGCAATACATCTTTTATATCACAAAAACGGATTTAATTATGTCTATTGATGACTTTAAATTTCTAGGGTTCATGTTCATGAGATTTGGGAAAAATTGGGGAGATTTGATGATTAGATGTGGTTTAGGATGAATTGACCCCATATAAATGTTATTATACTACTTAAGTATGTTTAGAAATGATTAGAAACCTTGAACTACTGTTGGAATGATGTTTAGATGAGATTAGAGGTGAAGAAAATTGGGAAAAGCGAAATAGGAGAATTCTGGGCTCGAAACTGTCACCTCGTTAGAAGCCCTGCCCAGGTCGTTCGAACGAGCTCGTTCGAACGAGCTTCTAACGAGTTGACAGTTTGACTTCTAACGAGTGGGATGTTCGTTCGATGCCTTTCGTTCGAACGAGATCTCGTTAGATGCCCACTTCGTTCGAACGAACTCTCGTTCGAACGAGACTTCTAACGAGTTGACAGATTGGCCTTTTTGGCCTGATTCGATTTCTAGTGTCCCGTAACCATATTTAATTGTAGAGATAACCTTCCCTTGTTAACTATTTGGTATAATTGGGAGAATTGGGATATAATGAGGAGTGAACCAAATGATATTTGTGGATTAGGACGATAGTGACTATATACGATGTGAGGATTATTGACGACTTAAATATTTGTATTAACCGGGTATATGAGAATTGTGTAACATTATAAGTTGGTATGAGAATGAGAAGTATACCACTAATAATTTATGGTAATTACTAAGATGTGTGTATGCTTAGTATATGTATATGATTTTATGTGTATGACATTGTGACACCCCGCCTAATTAAATACCGGGCGATCACTCATTTATTAAATTAAATCAAGGTGAACAGTTGGTTCATTCTCAGCATCACTGTCGATAAAAAATAATTTTTCCAATTTAACACCCTAAACAATTAAGCTAAGTGTCAAAACAAATTTTAAACATTAACTTCCAAATTTTATTTAAAGAAAAGATTTATTTATTTTATTAACAAAGATCAATGAATAAGATTCACGCCACAATAAACTGGAACCAAAAATTCAATATAAAACATCCATCAACGAATGTCAACATGCGAGAAAATAAAGTAATACATCCATCCTGAACAAAATCTCATAAAAACGAACTAGGAAACAACTGAAATAACAATGTCCCAACATAAAGAAATAATGAAAAGGGCTACACATGCCCATCTGAATGAAAGTGCTAAGAGTGGATCTGAATGAACGAAGTCGTCTAATCAAAAGACCTGCAACTCCCACCTAAGCTGCAGCGCGTTCCTTCCAAGAGATCCTAAGCAAGACGCCCCTGTGGCTGGGCACCTGAAATACATACATATATATACAAGGGGGAGAGGGAGAGAGAAAACGGGCCAGAGCCCGAAAGTGTGTATGATTTAAAATTTGTTTAGCAAGTATTTAAATTGATACAGGCCAATGCAACAACATATTAGTTCGACACTCTCTTGAGAAATTCTCACCTCTCTTCTAATGTGCACGCCTATCGTACTAACCTTCCCAAATGGTTTAACTTAAATTTTTTTATCATACTAACCTTCCCAATAATTTAATTTAACTTAACTTACTCATAAGTTTTCAAAACCGGACAATGTCATTGTTTAAAAAGGTTACTTTCAACTTGTAGCACAACTCTCGTTTTAGCTTCATCAATTTATAAAGTTCCCAGTGACATATTATATTCTCGCAAAACAGTATTTATTATTTGAGTCAACTACCATATCCTACTTATCAAATCAAAGTAGGCAGTTTAAATTCCATAATCTCATATATATATTAACTACACGAATAATATATATATATATAACAGCACCCCAACTAAAGCTATGGTGCGTGCATACTTCCACTATCCCAAACCCCATACCACTCATATCAAGGGGAATACAAATTCGGAATCACTCTCGAATTGTATTAACACATACACAAACAATAGTGAGGCGAAACATAGATTCCAAGTCACTAAGAGGATGGCACATACTCGCGTCTCTTAGGACCGTCTGAACTATTAATTCAATAGCCTGTACCAAGGATATCTATCTTCTAGGGTACAAGTCAATATCCCCCATAAAGGTCCCATCGAGATAAGACTTGTCCCAGCGCGGTAACCTCAAGGATAGCAAGTAGCGCGGTATGTTTTTCACATGCATATAATATATGTACACACAATCATATAAATATACCACTTTATCATATTAATATAGGTTCTTCTCATCACCCATAATTATACCATATATCCTTAATTTCACAGTTATAGAATTTCGTATAAGGTTTCGTCTCTAACCTTGACTCGAAGGGTTTTCTCACTAATTACGTGACACTCGTGGATTCTAACTATCCAAGTAGAAAATTCAGTAGGTAGACGCCTATTCACTATCGTAAGTATTTGACGTAATCTCTCACTTGAAATGCGTAGTTTCATCATTCCTTAATTAATTGTCCCTAAAACGCAATTATCGTCTCATAATAAAGTTCCCATCCTTTAACCATATGTCCTACTGGTCTCTCCTATATCCCAAAACATTTTATTTATAATGCCCAAGAATCATTCCACGATAAATTAATTCAACTAATTAAACAAGGGGAAATAAGAGGCTGCCAGGAAGGGTCGATCGATCGACGGCTGGGGCTCGATCGATCGAACCTTCGATCGATCGACGCTCTAGGGTCGATCAATCGATCAAACAGGTATTTCGATTTCTGCAGAAGTGCAGTTACGGGTTTCATCAAAATTCTTCATCCAAATACATATTTTCCAACACTAATCGTCCCAAAACTTATACCACAAACATAATAACATATTACCAGATGTTTCTAACGTTAATCATGCGTATAACCATCATTAAACATGATTAAACAACCTAAAATCTCATCTAATCATCAAGAACCCTAAGTTTTCTTAACTTCTGTTCTAATCAGTTTTTCTACAGAATTTCCTTCTACATAATCATTAAAAATCCGTGGGTTAATCATCTACATCCCATAAGGTTTCCAGAATATGGGTTTTAATGACTTCTACATGCAAATTCCTATCAAGAATTGGGGTTTTCTTCCATAGATTATACTCCTAATCAATCCTAGACTACTATGAATATTGCACCAACGAAAATACGCAAGTTAAACACTTGCCTGGGATTTCAGAGGTCTGGTTTCCTGTTGATTTTGGTGTGGTTGCGTTCTCCTCCTCGAGATCTACGTGTTGGTGGTGACGGCGGTGCAAACGGTGGTGTATTTGGCCTTGAATCACCTTGAGAGCTCTCTCCTCTCTTCTCCAATGGCCGTACTAGGGTTATGAATGTTCTAACCCTAAAAGGCTGACCTAAATAGCTGCTAAGGATGGCTGAAATTCGTGGGTTTAATTACCCTATTTTGTAAAATGACCAAAATGCCCTCCTGGGTCACTAATTAGGCCTAAAAACACCCCGAGACCCAGGAAAGTGTACCCGGAGGTTTAGTTTGGGTCTCGGGGTGTTTTTAGGCCTAATTAGTGACCCGGGAGGGCATTTTGGTCATTTTACAAAATAGGGTAATTAAACCCACGAATTTAAGCCATCCTTAGCAGCTATTTAGGTCAGCCTTTTAGGGTTAGAACATTCATAACCCTAGTACGGCCATTGGAGAAGAGAGGAGAGAGCTCTCAAGGTGATTCAAGGCCAAATACACCACCGTTTGCACCGCCGTCACCACCAACACGTAGATCTCGAGGAGGAGAACGCAACCACACCAAAATCAACAGGAAACCAGACCTCTGAAATCCCAGGCAAGTGTTTAACTTGCGTATTTTCGTTGGTGCAATATTCATATTAGTCTAGGAATGATTAGGAGTATAATCTATGGAAGAAAACCCCAATTCTTGATAGGAATTTGCATGTAGAAGTCATTAAAACCCATATTCTGGAAACCTTATGGGATGTAGATGATTAACCCACGGATTTTTAATGATTATGTAGAAGGAAATTCTGTAGAAAAACTGATTAGAACAGAAGTTAAGAAAACTTAGGGTTCTTGATGATTAGATGAGATTTTAGGTTGTTTAATCATGTTTAATGATGGTTATACGCATGCTTAACGTTAGAAACATCTGGTAATATGTTATTATGTTTGTGGTATAAGTTTTGGGATGATTAGTGTTGGAAAATATGTATTTGGATGAAGAATTTTGATGAAACCCGTAACTGCACTTCTGCAGAAATCGAAATACCTGTTTGATCGATCGATCGACCCTAGAGCGTCGATCGATCGAAGGTTCGATCGATCGAGCCCCAGCCGTCGATCGATCGACCCTTCCTGGCAGCCTCTTATTTCCCCTTGTTTAATTAGTTGAATTAATTTATCGTGGAATGATTCTTGGGCATTATAAATAAAATGTTTTGGGATATAGGAGAGACCAGTAGGACATATGGTTAAAGGATGGGAACTTTATTATGAGACGATAATTGCGTTTTAGGGACAATTAATTAAGGAATGACGAAACTACGCATTTCAAGTGAGAGATTACGTCAAATACTTACGATAGTGAATAGGCGTCTACCTATTGAATTTTCTACTTGGATAGTTAGAATCCACGAGTGTCACGTAATTAGTGAGAAAACCCTTCGAGTCAAGGTTAGAGACGAAACCTTATACAAAATTCTATAACTGTGAAATTAAGGATATATGGTATAATTATGGGTGATGAGAAGAACCTATATTAATATGATAAAGTGGTATATTTATATGATTGTGTGTACATATATTATATGCATGTGAAAAACATACCGCGCTACTTGCTATCCTTGAGGTTACCGCGCTGGGACAAGTCTTATCTCGATGGGACCTTTATGGGGGATATTGACTTGTACCCTAGAAGATAGATATCCTTGGTACAGGCTATTGAATTAATAGTTCAGACGGTCCTAAGAGACGCGAGTATGTGCCATCCTCTTAGTGACTTGGAATCTATGATTCGCCTCACTATTGTTTGTGTATGTGTTAATACAATTCGAGAGTGATTCCGAATTTGTATTCCCCTTGATATGAGTGGTATGGGGTTTGGGATAGTGGAAGTATGCACGCACCATAGCTTTAGTTGGGGTGCTGTTATATATATATATATATTATTCGTGTAGTTAATATATATATGAGATTATGGAATTTAAACTGCCTACTTTGATTTGATAAGTAGGATATGGTAGTTGACTCAAATAATAAATACTGTTTTGCGAGAATATAATATGTCACTGGGAACTTTATAAATTGATGAAGCTAAAACGAGAGTTGTGCTACAAGTTGAAAGTAACCTTTTTAAACAATGACATTGTCCGGTTTTGAAAACTTATGAGTAAGTTAAGTTAAATTAAATTATTGGGAAGGTTAGTATGATAAAAAATTTTAAGTTAAACCATTTGGGAAGGTTAGTACGATAGGCGTGCACATTAGAAGAGAGGTGAGAATTTCTCAAGAGAGTGTCGAACTAATATGTTGTTGCATTGGCCTGTATCAATTTAAATACTTGCTAAAAAAAATTTAAATCATACACACTTTCGGGCTCTGACCCGTTTTCTCTCTCCCTCTCCCCCTTGTATATATATGTATGTATTTCAGGTGCCCAGCCACAGGGGCGTCTTGCTTAGTATCTCTTGGAAGGAACGCGCTGCAGCTTATGTGGGAGTTGCAGGTCTTTTGATTAGACGACTTCGTTCATTCAGATCCACTCTTAGCACTTTCATTCAGATGGGCATGTGTAGCCCTTTTCATTATTTCTTTATGTTGGGACATTGTTATTTCAGTTGTTTCCTAGTTCGTTTTTATGAGATTTTGTTCAGGATGGATGTATTACTTAATTTTCTCGCATGTTGACATTCGTTGATGGATGTTTTATATTGGATTTTTGGTTCCAGTTTATTGTGGCGTGAATCTTATTCATTGATCTTTGTTAATAAAATAAATAAATCTTTTCTTTAAATAAAATTTGGAAGTTAATGCTTAAAATTGGTTTTGACACTTAGCTTAATTATTTAGGGTGTTAAATTGGAAAAATTATTTTTTATCGACAGTGATGCTGAGAATGAACCAACTATTCACCTTGATTTAATTTAATAAAGGAGTGATCGCCCGGTATTTAATTAGGCGGGGTGTCACAGACATACCTACCATGCTTGCTATCACGGGAGGTTTGCGTTCGCTTAGGGCCATCTATTCTTTGTGTGCCTACGGGGGGATATAGATTGGTACCTCGAGGACATAGGTCAGAGAAGGACTTATTGGGAAGTTAATAAGTCTGCTGATCATGGGAGCGTAGGTATGTGCGTGACCCATGTGATGTGACTGTGTTCGCCTCCATTGTTTGTGATTGTTGTTATCTGAGAACGATTCCTGAGAGATTCGGAATGCGTGATCCTTATGTACGTGATGTACCGGGATGGATAGCAGAGTATGTGTGCACCGCAGTTTAGTCTCGGGTTGCTTGTATTGTATATTTATGATGTGAATGATATACGGTTAAATGAACAGACTTGTCATGTTTAATTATGAGAATAATTTATAGTAACTCCTTGAGAAGATAAATAAGGGGATAACTTCCAGTAAATGGTAATGCTAATAATTGAGAATCCGAGTTTAAGTAAAGCTATCTATTCAAGTGATAACATTGGGAATTCATATTGTGAATCGAGTAGATGGGTTAGAACTTATGTCGGTTTAGTTAGATATAAATACCACTTAGATGGGTACTGTACGTTAGGAGTGCACGATTAGACGAGAGGTGAGTATTTCATGTGAGAGCACGTCCTAACATGTATTTTGCATTCTTTGTTTTAATGTTATTAAAGCACTTGCTGTTTTTAAAATACTCTCCACTTTCGGGCTCTGACCCGTTTGCTTTCAAATCTATTTTTGTAAAAACCTTTTAGGTGCCCAGCCACAAGAACACCATGCATAGGATTTCCATTCAGGTGACGAGCTGTAGCTATTTGTGGAAGTTACAGGGCCTTGCTAGTAGACACTTCTTTTGTCTTGACTCTATTCAGTTTTCATCATTTGTAGGGCATGTCGCCCATTTCTATTAGAGACATTTCATATTTCAGTTATTCATATTGTTGGCATGTAATTAATTCAGGATATACTGTTTTATTTATTTCAGTGGTGGGATTGTTGTGAGGGGTTTTCCTCCGGACTTATTATTAATTGTTGGTTACTTTATTGAGACTTTATGGTGTATGGTTATGATATTCTTTCATAATTATTTTATTGTATGTTAATCAGACTTAATTTAAAATTTGACATCTTTCTTTTTAAATACTAGGTGGTTAATAATGATTAAAATGTTTTCGACAGTGATGCTGTTAACTGGACCAACTTGACATTTTGTATTAATTTAATAAAGGAGTAGCTACCTGGTATTTAATTAGTCGGGGTGTCACAGGTGGTATCAGAGCATCAGGTTCTAGTGTCCTTTAGGATCTGTACGGCTTATTATGTTTCCGCTGAGCTTTCTTTAATGTAGAGCCCTACTGTGCGCGCCCCTAAATGGCTATCATCTTCCAGGGCCTATCATCAAGACAACCTGGGATCCTACATCGCAAGCCTTCGGGAAGCGGCCATGTGCCTGCGGGATAGTCTAGACCACACCCGGAATCTCCTAACCAGCGCAGAAAATATATATCAACAAACGCTCACATGGCCTATAGGACTATATCCACCCTGCATTCATTAGCCAGGGGGCTTCACCATACGAACGCAACTTCCCTTATGATAGCGATTTAGAGAGGTGTGTAATCCATATTTTATCAATTATGAAAATCATTTATTTACCATTTTGAAAATATTCATTTTTATATTTTCAAAAATCATTTCCATTAACATATATATATACCTAAATCACACAGTATATACATATCCTATATATTCTTCCTAGAATATATATAAACGGCCATAGTGGCCTATAGCATCTAGCGATGATCAGTAATCCCAAAGATTCCCTCCAGGAATCATAATCATGCATTCATATAAGCATGATACTAAACCCAAATATTTCTTAATATAATCACTACTATATACCTCAATCCCATCTAAGGATTTATTGGATATCTCCAGTGATACCCTTCACTCTAAGTGAATTCAACAAATATCTATATTCCCAAATTATCCTAATTATCTCCTAGGATACACTTATTCGATATAATTATGCTTTCTATAAGCATAATTACATAGGCCTGTATGCCTACGAGAAATATCCTCGGGATTTATCTCACCCGAACAACCTTAAATTCAACGAGTTAAGGATTTCATTCCCTTGAACCCCAAGACTACACCTAGTCCAATTAATCATTTAGAAGTCCCCAATATAATTTAGGAACCATAATCCATCAATTTCTGCAATTATTCTATTTTCCTCGAAAATATAGATTAAGGGTTATATACTAAAAACCCTTACTTTACCCTCCTAAATTGCCTTAATTTATGGACCATAAAATCCTAAAAGGTCCTTTAGGTTATCACCTAATTAACCTCAAAGCAAGATGAAATGGAATCTATCCCATCCAAATCATCGTAGAAAAATTATCAACTTTCAGCAGGGGTCGATCGATCGACCCATGGCCGTCGATCGATCGACGGCTCGATCGATCGAGCCCCCATGATCGATCGATCGATCAAGTCGGGCAGCTTCTTCTCCGAGAAGCTATTTCGGCCATGGAAGCTTCCCCCAAGCTTCCATCTCTTCACCCAACGGCCTACAACTTCTACCAACAACAAATACACCTATAATACGGGTTCTAAACATCCTAGAACCCGGAATCACCAATTAATTTCAATTAAAACCTAAGTTTCTCCAATTTACCATTTTTAGGGGTTTATTCGTTTTAACTCCCAAAAACCCGTTTTATCCACGAATACCCAACCCAAAATCATTAGGGTTTGTTATACCAACAATGATATGAGATATTTATGCTTAAAAATAAATAAATCAAGTTAACACTTGCCTCGTGGATAAAATCCGACGTCCTCGAGCCGAATCCCGCGGAGGCTGGCCGGAATCTCCCCCTTTTTCCTCTTTTCTTCCCTCTATCTCTCTTCCCTCTCTTTTCTCTTCTTTCTTTCTCCTTTTCTCCCTCTCCCTCTCTTTAGATAGAAAGAAAAAGGGTTTAAACCCTTAAAACCCAAAAACGACTCGTTTACCCAATTACGAGCCTATTTAACTCCAAAATTACCCGGGACTCAATTTCGACAATCGGACACTCTTTTCCGACTATCTCGGACATTCCGAAACTCATGGTGCAGTCGAAATTTCCATCCGAGGTATTTGACCGCAAATCACTATTCCAACCCAAAATAAATAAATGCGAGTTTTCCAATTAAAAATCTTACCTCATGTCGCTATACTCCACGGCGACATATAATTAAATTTCTTCGACCTATATAGTCCCAAAATAATTTATAACACCCTTAGAAAATATTTAAATCCTCGAAAATCCCAAAAATCACTATTTCGAGGAATTCTCCAAATTCTAAATTATACTTAATTATGGAATTTAATCCTCTCCAAAAGGGCGGGTTATTACATACATTTCGTGACAAAAGAATCGTTAAAAAGAGTTTAATCAAAATGACTATTTATATTATTGTTATTATCAGAGAATTTGCTTTTCTTTATTTCAAACATTGTTGCAAATGGAATGATTCCATTGTTTTTACATCTTAGGACCAAATAAAATGATTCAAATAGAGAATTTGTTGTTTTGTATAAACTGTTTTTTAAAAATAAAATTGTAGGTGCAAAAAATCTCACCCGTCGGAGGGTGTCAATTCATCACGATACAAGTATAAAAATAAATACGAGAGAGACAAAGATTTACGTGGTTCGACCATGAATGGCCTACGTCCACGGAGCTGCTGGTGTGTTTCATTAGAAAGATCAGAGAGTTTTTTCATGAGAGTGTTTCTCTAATTTCTAAGCCCCCTTTCACAATGGGGGGTGTCCCCTTTATATAGAGTTAAGGGTTACATTAGGGTTACAAATATGGATGAGTCACAAATATGGATGGGTGGGGTTTCATTCCCATCAGATACTGCTCCTCGTCTTCCCGTTTATTAAGGACTTTCGTCGTCCCTGAATCGCTGGCACGTCGCCATCTTCACCGGGGTGCTCCCCACACGTCATGCTATTCTGTAGGCATATATTTTGCCCCCACAATAGCCCCACAGGTCGCAGTTCAGCTGAGTTGATTCTGAGATGAGCTGGGAGCTGGTCTATAATCTCTTTAAACATATGCAGTTGGTGGTGTGAACTGGATTGGCATTCTTTGATCTGTCTTTCAACTTTTAAGCCTTCTTTGGTTGATCTTCTCGCCTTCATAGATTTTTAGATGCATGATTGGCTTGAGTTGAGAGGCGTTCAATCGATATGGGAACCGGACTCGAGAGTGTCGAGTTGCCTACGTACCCTCTTGGGATCAGGTCGAACGTAGTTCATTATCTGTTTTATTATATGGCCCAATTTGTGAGGCTGACCACAGGCCTGTTCAGAATTTGTTTGCTGAGGCTTTATCGAGCGTGTATCAAGTTCAGGGCGTCTTCCTGTATTTTGGTCTCGTATGGTCCATTTGTTGAGGCCGACCACAGGCCTATGCGTCGAGTCTTGCTCGAGCATGTACCTAGTAGGGGTAAGACCCTGCCTTAGGTTTTTCATATGGTCCAATTAGAGAGGCCGACCAGAAGCCTATGAGTTGAGCCTTGCTCGAGCATGTACCTAGTAGGGGTAAGACCCTGCCTTAGGTTTTTCATATGGTCCAATTGGAGAGGCCGACCCGAAGCCTATACGTCGAGCCTTGCTCGAGCATGTACCTAGTGGGGGTAAGACCATGCCTTAGGTTTTTCATATGGTCCAATTGGAGAGGCCGACCACAGGCCTATACGTCGAGCCTTGCTCGAGCATGTACCTAGTAGGGATAAGACCCTGCCTTAGGTTTTTCATATGGTCCAATTGGAGAGGCCGACCAGAAGCCTATGCGTCGAGCCTTGCTCGAACATGTACCTAGTAGGGGTAAGACCCTGCCTTAGGTTTTTCATATGGTCCAATTGGAGAGGCCGACCAGAAGCCTATGCGTTGAGCCTTGCTCGAGCATATACCTAGTAGGGATAAGACCCTGCCTTAGGTTTTTCATATGGTCCAATTGGAGAGGCCGACCAGAAGCCTATGCGTTGAGCCTTGCTCGAGCATATACCTAGTAGGGGTAAGACCCTGCCTTAGATTTTTCATATGGTCCAATTGGAGAGGCCGACCACAGGCCTATGCGTCGAGCCTTGCTCGAACATGTACCTAGTAGGGGTAAGACCCTGCCTTAGGTTTTTCATATAATTTAATGTAATACCAATTACGTTTACATTTTTCCATTTTCTAATGCCTCGCATGTAAATATCCGCCTATTTTACCTTTTAGGTTGTGCCGTCACACTTCCTTAGGCCTAAAAGGCGATGGTAAAAATGCACCTGGTTTGAGGGTCATCCACCCGTTCGGGATTTTAACTGACCAACATAGTTGGCGACCAACCTGGGTTGGCTTTTTGCCTAGGGATCCCCCGTAGGGCTTTTATTGTTGTCTGGGCAACTCGTAAGGCCATTTGTGTTTGGAGATAACAAAGGCCTGTAGACGTACTTAATTTAGTGGGAACGAGCAAGAAGGCCGTCGTAACTAAATCAAGCTTAATCATGATCGTCATTTGAAAGACTAATTTTGGTGTTAGCCATGTTGTCATCTGTCTTGAGTTGACCTCTTCTATTTTTCTTTAAATTTTGTAGTGAATCTATTCATGTGTCATCGCTGTTATGGAGCCCCCAATCGGGCTGTGAAGAGAAGGCTGCCTGACCGTCCATTGGGTCACTAGATCTGTATAATCGAGATGATAAGTGTGCCCGATCGTTCCTCGGGCTTTGTTGTGTCGAGGAGTGTCACGTTGATCGTTCGTCGAGCTGGATATAATTAAGGATTATCTTGCTCATATAGTTCCATGTAATGTATCATTCCTCGGGGCGCACTTGTTCATCGACCATGCATGGTGGTTCCGGGAGGCTGTGGAAGACTCCATTTAGCTCGTGCAACTAAAGAAATTGATATGAATTCAAAGCGTCCCTCTGCAGAAATACGTTGATCTGATATGGCGTTCAGGAAACGTTGTTCCTCTGGAGTGGATATCGTGATGTTGACGACGCGTTAATTTGTTGCTTGGTGATCGTCGATCACCATGGGTTGTCTGACGATGTTCGCTCGATACATTCAGGATGGTCTAGTGTTGTTATCAACATGTCTTGCTCGTTGACTGTGATTTTGCTGGGCGTGTGACTTCTTACAAGTTGGATTCGTCCTTGTTGATAAATATAGTTGATCGTCGCTCTTCATGCTGCTTTATGTGTTATTGGATCTTTGTGGTACAGATCGCTCAACTTTTCATTCGACGAGGTTGAATTAAATAAGAACTGTATTGCCCAACTATTTGTTGGAGCTTGAGACGTGATCACACAATGTCAACTATCGATCGAAGTTGAGAGTCCGTTGAGGCAAAATTGTAAAGGACCTAGTAGATGCTGCGAACGATCCATGCCTGAGCATCTGTCGGAGTATTGATGAGATAAATGATGCCTTAATGCCTGTCGAGGCAAAAACTATAGAGGATCTGGTAGATATTGCAGGTGATCCATGCTCGAGCATCCGTCGAGGCAAAGAGGACCGAGCAAGTATTACGAATGATCCTGTATTGTTAGTGAAAACTAACCTTCCAATAAATGCAATGTTGATTATTAATCGACTCTGCCAACCATATGTTGGGACTGAATACAAGAGTTATCCTTACCAACCATTTGTTGGGGATAAAATGCGACATGTGTGGCAAATATCCTCGGGACTAAATATATAGAAATATTTTGCCGAGCATTTGCCGAGATGAGCCTTGAATATGCCTGATCATCCTGCAGGTCAAGAATCATAGAGCCAGATAACCCATTCTGAAATTCAAGAAATATCAACATCCGAGCATCTGTTTGTTATAAATAATATTGCCCAAGCATTTGTTGGGTCCAAAGTGGTGTAAAGTGTTTAACCATCTGTCGGAGCATTAACAAAATAAGTGGTGCCAGACTGGTTTGCCGGGGCGAAGTTGTACAGGTCCGAGTAGATATAGAGAGCGATCCGCGCTCGAGCATCTATCGGTGTATTAATAAGATTTCCAAGAGCTTAAGATTATGGCCGAGCATTCGTCGGAACTGAATCTTGTACCTGTGGAAGTCAATAAGTTGCTCGACCATTTGTCGAGGCTAATTCAAATAGAATTTGTCATGCAATATGATGTGCATCTGTTCGACCATTTGTCGAGGAAAATATTCATAGTATTGAATGAATGACGTGAATTATCCCATAATTTTTGTGATAAAATCTCACAAGGATGGCCGCTCCCTAGCATTCGTCGGGGCTACGCTAAGTATAAGTAAAGATATTACACCGACCATTCATTGGTATAACCAATAATAGCTAGACGACAATATTGAAAATTAAATGACCGGATAAATGACATGAGTGCTCTTCTAAGTGCGCCCCAATATTTATGTGGACAAAATAATTGTAATAAAGTCGAATGAAAGATGCAAAGTTTATCACATATATCCAGATGTATGGCACAGGAGTTAATTTGGAATTTGTGCAAATAGATTTAAGCAAATACTTAAAATACAAGTTTGGTTCCAAAAAATTGTTTTCACAGAAAATTTGTGTAGTGGCAATCAATTTTTTTTCTCATGTGAAGTATAGAGTATAGATAGCCCCCTGCTAACAAATTTATGATGATAAAAATCGTGAGCATAATTTGTGAGCAAATGAAGTATTATGAGATGGAAACGAACAATGTACAAATAAATGTGTGTATCCATCAAGTGGGGTTGTGCTAAATACAAGAATTATCCTGACCAGTTATCCACTGGGGATAAAATGCGACATGCGAGGCAAATATCTTCGGGACTAAATATATAGAAATATTTTGTCGATTATCTGCCAAGATGAATCTCAAATGTGCCTGACCGTCCTTCAGGTTACCGAATCGTAGAATCCGAGCTTCAGTCGGAGTAATAATAATTTTGCCCAAGCGTTTCTTTGGGTATAAGGTGCCATAGTGTGCTCGACTATTTGTCGGAGCATAAATAAAATGAATGGTGCATGGATAGTCCGTCGGGGAAAAGTTGTAGAATACCAAGTAGATATAGCTAGCAATTCGTGCTCGAGCATCCGTCGAAACATCGATGAGATTTCCAAGGACTTAAGATTATTTCCGAGCATCCGTCGGGACTGAATCTTGTACCTGTGGAAGTTAGTAAATTCCCCGACCATCTGTTGAAACTAAATCAAAATAGAAGTTATCATGAAAATGATATATTCAACAAAGTATATAAGATATGCATTCGCTCGGCCATATGCCGGGTAAAAAATTTATAGTAGCGTATGAATGTAACAAATGATCCAATGATTTTTATCAATAAAAAATCTACTGTGATAATTGCGCCCGAGCATCCATCGGGGCTGAGCTAAATAACCAATTGTTGTAGCTGAATGACAATATTGAAAATTAAAATGTTCGAATAAATGACGTGAGTGCTATAAAAGTGCCCCCCACTTATTTATGTGAGCAAAATAATTTGTAATAAGGTCGCATAAAAAAGTGCCAACTAAAATCGTTGTAAAAGATTACACGGTCCCTTAAAATAATTTTATTTTTAGAGAGAACCGAGCAATGCAAAGATTAGTCAAATATATTCCAAGTGTAAGACAAGGATTAATTTGGAATTTTTGCAAATTATTTGAAGCTCAATAGTGAATACAAGTTTGGTTTCAAAAATTTATTCTCACACAAAGTTGTGAAGCATGAAAGTATAGGGAGGTATACTAAAATCTTCTAAAGTGTAAGTTGGGCTTTAAATAGATCTGGGGACCCAATCCCAGAGTTACTGTGCCCCTGTTTACCAACACGCACTGAATGTGTTGAGCTGAGATTGCAGTCGTAGCTGCTCGCCTCTGCTCGCTGACCAGTTGGGGCGGAGCCGATGATGCTTGATGGTGAAAAACCACGATAACAGGTTGCTAGGGGTTCCGTTACTGGTCCGTCACCGACAGCGGGCGTTGCCCGAGCAGGTCGGAGGTGAGATCGTCCACAGGAAGGTGAGATTGCTGATGCTCAAGCACGAGAGGTGAGCTCAAGCACAGGTGGTGAATTCGTTGATGCTCGCTAAGTGTGGTTTAGCACAGGTGGTGCCATTGGGTCTCATCTCTGTTCGCGGGTTCCACGCCTGAGATATGTGCTCGGAGCGATGTTATTCTCTGGTCATCCTCGTCGTGGTCGTCGACCAGCCGGAGGAGAGGTGCCGACCAATAAAGAGTGTTCCCGTGATGCTACTTTTACTGTGATGACCTTACCCAGCTCGTAGCACTGATACAGTGGTCGCTGATGTACGATGATGCTTGTCATACCACAGGAAATGGACCCTTTGTACCTCTACCTCTCTGTATCCAGACATACTATCAGCTCAGCGCTAATGTGTGAAGTTACAGGGATCCAACATCCAGTCTATTACGCGAGCAAAACCTTACTAGACGCCGAGCAGCGCTACCTGCCATTGGAAAAGCTCGCATTCGCCCTGGTAATGTCCTCGAGGAAACTGAAGCATTACTTCGAAGCTCACACGATCATTGTCCTTACATCACACCCCCTCAAGGCTGTCCTAAGGAAGGCGGATTTGTCGGGCAGACTGTCTAAATGGTCAGTCGAGCTCGGCCGGTTTGACATCCAATTTCAACCAAGGACAGCTATCAAGGGTCAAATCCTTGCTGACTTCATAGCGGAATTCACAGGCGAAGAGCCCTTCGACCAGCCTAAACCAACAGAACAAAGCAACCAGGCTACAAGGGAAGGCTGTAAACTATTTGTTGATGGAGCCTCCAACTCAAAGGGGGCAGGAGTAGGAATTGTTCTCATCACTCCAGAAAATACAGTCCTCGAGCAAGGAATCAGGCTGGGATTTGCAGCCTCCAACAACGAAGCAGAATACGAAGCCTTAATAGCAGGTCTCCAAATGGCGCAAACTCTAGGAGCAAAGCATTTACAAGTATTCGGAGACTCGCAACTAGTTTCCAATCAGATAAGTGGAGACTACAACGCGAAGGACGAGAGGATGGCAGCCTACCTCTCCTTGGTAAGAAACTTAATGACAAACTTTGAAGAAATCAACATCCAACAGTTTCCCAGGGGGCAAAACAGCCACGCTGACGCCTTGGCAGCCTTAAGCTCGACAGTTGATTCAACCCTTGAAAGGATAATCCCTATCGATTTCCTTAGCTGCCCGAGCATTTACCCCAACTGCGAGCTGACCAAAGCGAAACAAATACTCCAATTGGAACCAGCCCCAAGCTGGATGGATCCCTTGAGAGACTATTTGAAAAACGGAACGCTCCCAGAGGATAAGAGGACTGCCCACCAGATAAGAGTCAAAGCTGCTCGCTTTCACTTATCCACGGGAGGCGACTTGTATAAAAGATCTTTCTCCGACCCCTACCTTAGATGCGTCCACCCAGGCGATGTCAAGACAGTGCTTCACGAACTTCACGAAGGAATCTGCGGGAGCCACGTTGGAGGAAGGTCTCTAGCCTTCCGAGCAATAAAGGAAGGTTACTGGTGGCCATATATGCAAAGGGACTCCGCAGTATATGTCCGCAGATGCCTGAAATGCCAGCTTCACGCCCCCATGGTCCACCAGCCTGCCAGCGAATTGAAATCCCTGACCAGCCCCTGGCCCTTCGCCCAGTGGGGAATGGACATCGTGGGACCACTGCCCACCGCTGCCGGCAATCGCAAATACCTGTTGGTCGCAACTGATTACTTTACCAAATGGATCGAGGCAGAACCGCTGGCGAACATCCGAGATGCTGACATGATGAAGTTCATATGGAAAAATATAATCACTCGATTTGGGATCCCTAGAACCATCATCACTGACAATGGAACACAGTTCGAGAGTGGCCCTTTTCAGAACTTCTGCGACCAGCACGGGATCAGGCACCACTTCAGCTCAGTAGCTTATCCTCAAAGCAACGGACAAGCTGAGGCTTCCAACAAAACAGTGATCGCTGGGTTGAAGAAGCGGTTAGAGCGAGCAAAGGGCGCATGGGCAACCGAGCTACCACATGTCCTATGGGCATACATAACAACTCCTAGGCGAGCCACAGGTCAAACGCCATTCTCACTAGCATATGGTATGGAAGCGGTCATCCCATTAGAAGCAGGATTGCCTACAATGAGATCCGACCTTCTCGAGCAGGGTCAGAACGATCAGGCTCTGCTCGCTGAACTCGACTTGGCCGACGAACGCAGGGAACTAGCCCTAGTAAAACTAGCGAGCTATCAGCAACAGCTCGCGAAGCACTACAGCAAAAAGGTCAATCCGAGGAAGTTCGAAGTTGGAGACTATGTCCTAAGAAAGGTCCTGGGCAACACAGTGAAGCCATCAGATGGTAAACTGGGCCCAAACTGGGAAGGACCTTACTAGATAATTAGAGACGATCTGCAAGGTGCCTATCATTTAAAAACGATGGAGGGCAGAGAGATACCACGAGCATGGAACGCAGCTAATCTCAAGAAATTCTACTTTTAGGAGTTCAATTGATTAGATCTTTTATTGTACTCATTATGAGAAAAGACAATTTATTTCTCTATTTATCAATAAAAATCTCTCAGTTGATCAATCTCTAAAAAGTAACAATTATATCTTATTGCACATCCTTTTCAAATCACAGGTATAATGGTTGACATAGCAGGGGAACACCCCTCCTCAGGTCATCGTCACGAAGCACGACAGACCTCTTAGCATTGCCCATGGCAATATATGAAGCCCTACAGAGTATTCTTAGGCATCAAACCTACTTTGGTTAAACAAAATCCTGACCGGATGAAGACATCCAATGACAGGTGTGTCCTCGCCAATTGCCCCTCTTAGACCTAAGGGAGTGTGACGACACGACCTCAAAGGTAAAGAGAGAGCACAATGGTATTCTTAATACTGGACTGGGCGGACACTCACATGACAAGATAAAGATTGCGAAGCTGCAACAATATAACAAAGATTGGATAAACACGTTTAGTCGGCAAAATCGCCCAAAACTCAAACTTTCCATTAATCTTTTATATTTACAAACAATAATAGTACATGTTTAGTCGGCAAAGGCTCGCCCAAAGCATTTACAATTATTAAAAAAAAAAAAATATCAAGAAGGTGGAAGCCTCCGAGCAAGGTAGTCAGCAACCTTGGCTCTCCTCCCGTCATCAGGGGCAGGATCGAATTCCTCAACAACCTCATTTGTGTCCAACTCCAGTAGTCGCCGAGGAATAACATCGATAGGAATCCATCGATCATCTCGCCTGAATGGATTGGGCATCAGAGTAGAGGGAGAAACCTCGTGCCGATACCACAATATCGAGTTCCTTGGGACTTGCAGCTCTTTGAGAGCACTCAACCACCCCCTGATGAAGGAAAGCTCCTCTCTCTCTGATAATCTCGTGGGAGCATCCAACCAGCCCTGATCATAGCCATCAGTCCACACTTGGCGAGGTCCCTTCTTGAATAGATGCCGCAGTCGGGTGACATCCTTCTGGAGCCCAGCAGCAGTTACGTAAGCTCGCCGGACATTGCCGCGCAGCTCTTCCATTTCCCTCTCACGCTGCTCCTCAACTTCCCTACTCCTACCCCGTGTACTCCTACCAGAACGCGAGAGGGGAGGCCGAGCAACTCGCGACGAGGAAGAGCCTTGTATGACTGCCGAAGCGGTGCTCGGCGAATGCTCCTTAATCTTCAAGACCTCCCGCCTCAGGTCGTCATTCTCCCGCTGAAGAAACTCCACGACTTGATTGATCTCGGTGGCCTCCAGTAACTTTGCTCTCAGCTCACTAACTTCTTCCTGCACTGAAGCTCCGATCTCTTCCATTTCCTGGAGCCTGTCCTTCAATTTGGCCACCAGCTCGGACTGATCTTTATATTTCTGGTTCCTTGACTTAGCAAACCTGCAAAGCCTAGCAAATGCCTGGCGAACTGCAGGGCTTACATTAGGACCCAGAGTCCTACCTAATTGGGAGGTAACAGGAACATAGTAATCCACATCAACCAACTACAAGTAAAAGCAAAAGGAAAGAAAGGGATCAGCATAAACAAAAATAAAGTCTTTTCATTGATAACGAGCGAGGTTACATCAGAACAAAAAAGGAAAAAATTACAAAGAATCCCTATCACTTAGCAACCTCGGTGGATGGACCTTTGTCTTTATCAGCATCGGCAGGGGCATTACCCTCTGCAGGGGCATCCACTGCCTCCTCGACCAAGGGAGCATCAGAAGAGGTCGCCCGAGAAACAGGATTGCTGCCTTCAGCAGTTGGGGCTGGGTCCTCATCCACGACCGGCTTTGGCCCTGGATCATGCTCGTCAAAGAGTGGGGATGCAACATCCACCCCAGCGGCCACAAGGGCCTTGTTCCACCCTTTCTTGAAGTTCAGACGGCTAATATAGCCTATCTGAACCTCGGCGTCTTCATACGTAGCAGCCCAGCCAGAATTGTATGAATGTTCTTTAAGAGTGGCTGCCTGGGCTTTCTCCGCCTCCAGCTGCTCGGCAAGAACCCTGTTCTTCTCCACAAAGTCCAGCTTGCTCGAGCAGACCTGATCATACGACTTCCTCAGCTCACCGAGCTCCCTAACAGCATTATCTCTCTCGCGAGTAGAATTAGCAAGGGCCGAGGCAGAAGAAGCTCGAGCCGCATCAGCAGCCTTCAGATCGACCTCCAGCTGAGAACCTCTGGCCACCAGAGTAGACTTCTGCTGCTCCAGCTCGGTGTTCCTTCTCAGAAGTTCGTCGCGAGAGCGATAGAGCACAGCAAAGTCAGTCACAAACTGCAAAAAACAAGGAAAGGATCAGAAAGAAGAAACCATCAAAACAGATTAGAAAAATTTGAGAAGTAGAAAAGGAACCTTACCAAGGCAAGCCTCTGCCTAGCTTGCAAAGCCAGTTGATCGGACCCTGATGCCCTCTCATGATCTGCATGGAGGACTGCCCTCTCAAGCAGCGCAGGGGCGAGCTGAGGAGAGGTGGCCACCGAAGCCCCCTCAGGCAGAGCAGATACTGGGACCAAGGCTTGACCGGACTTGGTCCTCAGTTCCATATTCCTCCTCTCCTCCTCCTTTTCTTTCTCCCTCTTCTTTCTCTCTTCCACCTTCTTCCTCTCCTCCTCCTTTTTCTTCTCCCTCTCCCTCGCCTGCTCCTCCTCCCTCTTCTTCTTCTCTTGCTCTTGAGGGGAAGGCCGAGAACCAGTAGCTATGGCCCCGGAGACAGTCTTCGATTTTTTGGACCTCTGTGCAAGAAGCACATCATCATCATCATCATCTCGGATTAAATTCTTCCTGGGAGGCATTTCTTCACCTGAATTGCTGGTAGTACTCGAGGAACTGCTGCTATCAGCACTACCTCCACCCAAATTACTCACAACACCTGCAGGCTCACTCTCCGAGCTGCTCTCTTCTTCGTCCAATTGGATGGGCTCAGCAGAAATCTCATCGGAAGAGTCAAAATCCGGAACAGTATCCACAGGTCGGGCTATGAAGCTGGAGCCTGTGTTCTTGTATTCAAGCAGAAAAACAGCAGACCTAGGATGCTCGCCGTCACCCAAGGGTTCCCTGATGTTCCAAGCTTTCACCAGTTCCGAGATATGAACCTCGCTGAGAGCAGGCTCCAAGTTCTTTATCTTCGCTGTAAAAGAAAAAGCAAGGAGAAGTTAGAAAAACCACAAAGTCAACAAAGGTTGAAACAATAATACAACATCTACCTATATATTCTTCCCCATAAAAGGGAACAGTGAACCTCTCAGACCTCGACCCTTCAAATTGGGGGGAGAATTGTCAATTCCTAACAAGAAAACCTTCTTGCCAGTAGTCCTTATGGGAATCAGGTAAATTTACTACCAATACCCTATCAGGGCTCCTAGCCTTAAGGTACAGGACACCTGAGCTCGTTCGAGAAAAAGAGTAACAAAAGCAGACCTCGGCAAGCCCTAACCTTGTGCCGTACAATTGATTTATCCTATGAACGCCGTTCACTATTTTCCATACGTTGGGCGAACATTGTGCAGGCACAATACCAAAATAGCTAAAGAAGTGCAGAAACAGACCATTGGGGGGAAAGGTAAGACCCCCCTAAGAGAGCAACAGGACGTGAATCCAATGTGCATCTTCTATATCCCTAACGTTCCTAGGCGGCAAGGCACAACACTCAATCTCTACCCACTCAGGAATACTGTAGAGTTTTCTAAACTCAGTTACTGACTTATTTCCAATCTTCGCCATTGGAGAAATACAAGAAAAACTATAAACTCGAAAAAAAAAAGGCACAAGAGACCTACAAGAAAGAAGATCAGGTCAAATGGCGAAGAAGCGACGAGAGTGGAGACCGAAAACAGAAGGTACAAAGCTTAAGAGTTCTCAAAAGATAGAAGATTGCTGGAAAAGCTGAAGCGACGAAGAGAAAATGTGTCTTATTCCAACAAGCTTTCAAGACTAATCATAACGCACGGATAGCGAAGCGGGTGCCGCCAAAACAACTTCACAGTTTTCGAAGAAATCGATCATCATAACTGATTATTTAAATTCATTGGACCTGTAAAAATGGCCCAACAAATTTAGGGGCAAATGTGGATACCCTGAATTTAGCACCATAAGGCCTGGACGAGTAGCCCCTCCTTAACGGGCCCAAAGCCCAGGCCCGTCACCTCTTGTACTCATCTGATTACCCCACGATCCCATGAAGAGAAGTTGGAAGGGAGCACGATCCCATGTAGGGGAGATGGCTAATAAGAAGGAACCCATCACCCCCACTACTCCAACATACACATGTATAAATTAAACCCTAAGTCCGGGGCAAAGGACAAGGGGTATTCTCTGTACTTATTCCTCAGAATATAGAGAAATAACACTGACTGAACCACCGTGGACGTAGGCACTTCTTTGCTGAACCACGTACCTCCGTTGTTGTGTGATTGACTTGTTATTTATTTTTTCTTGGTTGTTACCTCTTTCATATTTATTTGTGTTGCATAATAATTGTCACCACAAAAATCATTAAAAAAAGTTTAATCAAAATAAAGTTTTTTAATATATAATAATAGTTCTACGTTTAAAAATGAAAAGAGTATTAAAAAACCGTTAAATAAACAAGTTTAAATTAAACAATTTAAAAAAATAGTTTTCACGTTTACCAAAGGAAATGAGTGCTAAACTATTTTTAAAACCCAAACTGTCACAAAAAATTTAAGCAAAACATTTTTTAAAGTACAGTTTTCGTCTTTAAAAAGGAAATAAGAATAAAAAAATACAAATTTTTATACTATATAAAAATAATTTAATCATAATATTTTAAAAAAAAATTTATGTTTAGAAACGAGAAATAAGTATACAAACATTTTTTTAAAGACAAAATCCATTAGAAAAATTTATTTCTAAAATATAATTTGTATGCTTAAAAAAAATCCACTTAATTAAAGATTATAAATGACAAATGAATATCAATACTCTCTTTTCCGTTAAGTAAACTGAATTTTGAACGAGAGGACACACCAATTCAATACAAAATATATCAATAATGCGCGAACACCTTTTTGGATTGTAAAATTATATTCCAAAGTGATATAGCTGTAGCAAGACTCCCAAAATGAGAGATGAAGGATAAGATGGAGATAAATGAAAGATAAGAATTTATTACTTTACGCAATTGCAGGGCCGGTCTTGAGATTTGTAGTACCCTGTGCGATATTCAATTTAGGGCCTTTCCAAAAAAATATTGTACAAAGGTATTAAATACCAAAAAACTCATTGAAAATTGTTCTTCTAGCATTTCGACTTGCAAAAAATTATTTTTTCCGTTTTTGATATCCGGATGCTTGTTTTTTTGGTAACATTTCTAAAAATTATAAATTCATAAATAAAAATAAAACACGCAATTAACAACGAATCGAATAGATAATTTTAGTCTAGAAATATCTCAATTGATTGAATATAAAAAAATATGGACAAATGTCACCTGGTTTGAGCCTTTTATTCCCTCTCCAATTTCATCGACTTGATTAATGTAGAAAAAAATCAATTACATAAAAAAAAGATTAGTAAGACATTGATGAATTTAAAAAATAAATAGATCATTAAAAAAATATAGTAATAAAAAAGATTAGCATATGTATAAAAAAATAATAAATTAAATAAGTATCCCATGCCCATCTTTACCTTTGCCTTTTGCTGCAAAAGAAGAAAAGTTGCAAATGCAACATAAACACCTTTTGCTACAAAAGAAAGCTTGCATTGTTGTTGCATAGAGAGACAGAGAGAGGGACGTGAGGAGAGAAGGAGAGAGTGGGCCGACGTGCAAAAGAAAGAGAGGGAACCAAAAAGATTTTGTGGGTAGTTGAAAAAATGGCTCCTAATAAAATGGTAATCTTAAATGAGTTGGGTGAGATTTTTTTGGGAAGTTCTATCATTCTTTTTTTTGAATAGTTGAAAAAATGGGCCCCTAAAAAACTAAACTTATTAAAAAAATATATTTTTTAATATACATAAAATACTTTTGGACCTCTAAAATACACATATACTCGTACTTATTGTAAAATGGGCCCTGTGCCACTGCCCACGTGGCACATGGCCAGGGCCGGCCCTGCGCAATTGAGTATTTGACTTATGTGATATATATATACACGTATATGTACTCGAGCAATTTATTTATGTTGCCACGTGTGTTTAGTTTACATTGTACTTCTATCCGATGACGTTGGTTGTAATTTTTTTCAAAAAATAATGTTTGTTATATTTATTTACCGTATATGTCAAGCGTTGAACACTTGGTGCAGAGTTCCCTCACATGGCTGGCGCCATACCATCTCACCCCTTTTATACTTTTTCAACCAAAATAATAAACCCCCTTTTCCCCATTTAAAGTTTTGATTGTTTCATGCTGCTAGAGATCTCCGAAAAAACATCACCACTTTTTGTCATCCACGTAGGAGAAGGTAAGAAACTTAACATTAAACTCTTTCATCATTTTCATTTATATTGACATGCAATGATCTTGAGAGACACATTTGTTGAATTCTAATGCTCTTGTGTTGCATTGATGAAAAAGACTTGGACCCATTTTAATTGAATTTTTAAATTGTTGCTACAACGTAGTTGATCTTGAAATGTTTGTGATTTTTTTTTGGTAGCACATGAGTTGTCTGCCAGCTTTTGCGCACCTCGATTAATCCCCATTCGCGATTCGTGGCTTTCTCTGGCCAAACATATTTGTGATTTATTTATTCCTTTAATTGCTCACACCCATTTGGCTAAACTGATATTGAAGCCAAGTGGTAGTGTCATTGTCCCATTAAATTCTTGATGAAATTTATAAAACAGGGAGAGGTTATTTGTTAACAAATTTGGTGGGGACAAAATCCAACATGATTGATGCAGTGAACTTGTATAAATATAGTTTATATATTTTTAGGGCCTAAAATAGTATCAATTATGGATATAGGACAACAAACATTTGGTTTCCATTTTTAGTCCTTACTAGATTTCAGCCCCACGCATGCTCGGGCAATTTATAAGTGTCGTTGTAATCAATAATTAAATAAGTTATTGTTGTTAGCGGCTATTGGGAAGTATATAAAATATTATAAAGTTTTTATATATGTGCATAATCACTAACCTAAACTATGCATATTATTATATACTTTGAAATATATCTACATTGACAAAATTGAAAACTGTAGGATTCACTCCACCACTTTGTTAAACTACTTGAATCTGCTTAGTTATATAAATATATATTACACTCATCTTGTTCAGGAATATCTCCCATTAATTTCTTCTTTAATTCAGACTCTTTCCATTATATGACACCTCATTTCTTTAGAAGGAATCTGCATAAGCTAACCATCACACTTCACTGCATATAAACTTTACAATTGTGCAACAAAACTAACGACCTTAATTCAATATAATAGCAATATCAACTTTTTTCATACAAATTTACCAATTTAAAAACATCCAGGTCGATGGGGAGGAAATTAAGTTTTTCCTACCATCCCAATTCTATATATTTTGCTATATATTTTTCAAAATTTGGCCAGTATACTATTTAAACCACCGCTAAAGATGCTCTAAACAGATTTTAAAATATTGATGAATATACTTATATAAATAAAATATGTAATAGTTAACCATAGTTTTTTTTGTCAATTATTCATAAATATCACATAATCCATTCCCTTGTATAATCCACTCCAACTATCAAGCATAACTTCAATAAAAAGAAAGTAGATATCTGAAGTGTAAATCTCCAAAGAATTGAAAAGTCCACCTCATTCTTTAAGTTACCTATAAGGGAATAAAAGTGGGGTAAAAAAAATCCAGAAGAACATCACATAGACAAAAAAACAAACCTATAGTATGCATCCACAGGACCTTGCTTTTTTTGTGAAAACCGATATACGTTATAAAAAAAGGGGATCTTCCTATTAAGTCCTGTTTGAAGGGGATATTTCCTAATAGGTCCTATCACAACATTTTTTCCTCAATAGGTCCTATTTGTATATTCTGTATGTTAACAAATAGGACCTATTGAAACAAAAATCTTATTTCATGGGACCTGATGGAGCAAAAAAAAAGATGTTAGGACCTATTGAATTACATACTTAGTAAACGGGACTAATTGGTAAAAACCCCTAAAAAAATCGTATTATTAAAAAAATGGATTCACCGTGATTACTGAAAAATAGGGAGTTCTATAACATTATTTTTTGAAAACCCATATATGTTATTAAAAAAAAGAGCAAAAAACAGGGAGCTGTAAAACATTATTAATTGAAAACCGATTTATGTTATTAAAAAAACGATCTGGTATTAAAAACAAAAATGGATTCACGTTAAAAACTGAACAACAGGGAGATGTACAACATTCAAATGGGTGGAGATTTACCTTTCTTTCAAGTAGGACTAACTTTGAATGGAGAATAAGCTCAAAACATAGGGAGGTGTCCTCCAACAACCATGGTCAGAACAAATATACCACACCGAGGGAACAGTAACGGGTTTACAACCAGAAGAGGGAGGGGATTAAGGAGTTAAGAGGAATGGGTTTAGGGAAATGAGAAGAATGAATTGAATGGCAAGGAAAACATTTGGAGTTATGGGCAGCAAAAATGAGAAGACGGGTTGGCATTTAGTACGAAATACTGGGTTTAATGGGAAACTAACAACAGTTGAGGTTTTGCGGAGTAGAGTTAATAATAACTGAGATTCAATTGTGATGACACGTGGCACATTTGCAAGAGGAGACACCATTTTAAATATTAGATATTAGATATTAGATTTTCAAATTATCGATTGATGTGGCTTGCTATGATTGGTTGACGTTTTATGGATGTAGGTCCGCGCCAGCGGTTTTGTTGAAAAATAGGGACTAAAATTATAAATGAAATGTTTGTTGTCCTATTTCTAGAATACATATTACAATAGATCCTAAATTTACAATGCCCCGTATAAATATTAAGGGTTCACTAACGTGTCGTGTCTACATAGGTCGGTATGTCGCAAAAATGTGTCAAATTTATTAAATATCAGGAGCTCTTCTTTTTAAATAGAAGAAAAGTGTTTTTAACTAATGGCTCCAAGAAGGGTTTGTATTGTTGACAATAAAGGGTCTGATTATCTCTGTACTGAAATTTGGTGTAGATGCAACAACTGAAATGGATGAAGCATCTGGCCTACTTTAGAAAATGTTGAGAATTGATATAAAGAATTAAATTCAAGCTCAACTCCGCTGTTACAGATAAAATTGTCAAGAGATGGAGTTTGAGGGAGATGCATTGTTACCTAGCTCTTTACATCTGGTAAATGGATTGTAATTATACAGAATACAATTTCTCTATCAATTTCCCAAGAAACAAACAACTTCAGCCGTTTTCTACTAGCTTCCGTGACTAACTCTCAACAAACTACTGGAATTGCGTCGTTTAGATGAGAAAAAGTTGTGATGCCACTTTATTGAAACGATGTCTAAAGCCTGTTATCTATTTGCTATTCCAAAACCTTGTCATTGCACCCTTCTTCTACAGTAAATAACCAACAGATCTTTATATTAAATTCAACCCACCCATTTCAGCTCAACATGCTGACATTGCACTGGCGTTCAGTGGATCCTTGTTCTCTAGGACAAAAAGCTGGAAATTGAACCTTAATCCGATCTTAACCCTCCCAAGAGGCGTTTTGTTGAAGGTCATGGGTCCGTTGCACCAATATTTGAGCCACAGGACCATTTTAGTCATTCTACGTCTCAAAATGGCAGTTAAATTTCTATCCGAAATTGGCCATCAGGGCCAATAGAATTCTGAGCTTCCAAATGGGAATTGGTAAGACAACAAAGTGACCATATTTAGGGAATTTATCAATAATTGCTATCATAGCATTTTCCCCATCTGATCTAGGCAACCTGACGCAGGAGCGTGGCAGTTATGTTATCTTTTCAAATATTATTTTATTTGCATGTTTAGTGTGAGGGAATTTTTATACTTGACCTTCCTCTACTTTATAAGGGTTTTGGGGTTCTTATTAGACATTACATTATTTTTAGAGAGATGAGGATATAGAAGATTGAGAGATTGAAACCTTCATTCCCTCTTTTTGTTCTGTGCGCTGTGTAGCTTCATTTACTTAAAGCAACTTTAATATCGGATTTAGCGTTTTTTTGTAAATGTTCATCATGTTGGATTGGAACCCAGGATGCTTTTGGTTGAAGTGGAGTGGGATGACCACCAACGGAATTACGAGGATACACCGCTGATAGCGATGGCCCCACAGAGCCAGCAGTTATCGCACCATACAATGCAGTGCCTCTACCTTCTCAACCGCTGCCCTGGTCGCATCCCTTCCCCACCCTGCCGCCACTCACCACCATGATTGAAACAAGGCCTTTGTTCTTCCCTACGAACCTTGCAGCTCCCTGAAGGAACGGAAACCCCAAAACACCCCGGGTCCAACTGAATCCCAGAAACCCACCCCAACCAACCCTACCACCCCACTCCTGAACTGAAACCTCCCCTTTTGACCTCTTCTCGTGAACCCTACACCTTTTAGGTCTCGAGCCGATGCCCTCAAATGCCCCTCCCCCGTTATAAGCCTCGGTTAGGAGATGACAGATCACCCATGCTCAGGTAACACAGGACTGGAATGGTGGAGTTCAAAATTTGTTTGTGCACTATTCTCTAAGTACTCTCAAACTGTCAATGAATTGCTATTATTGTCTATTTACTACAAAACCTCTTCTACACAAACTGCAAGCCGAAAGGTTTCATATGCATGGTTTAAAGAGATGGCGAAGAATATACATTTACCTGTCCATGTCCATGGTCATCTCTCCTTCCTTATTAGTGAGCGCTTGGGAGCTTAGACTTTGTTACGTCTTGGTGACCCCTTCACAGCAGCAGAGATCGTTAAATTTATTTTTAAACTTTTGTTTCCCTCTCGATGAAACATCCCTTCTCTGGGTTAGCGTTTCATCGATTTTGTGCCCGGAGCACAATTGCCTAATGTAACGCCGTGACCCGAATTTAGGGGTTACTTGTGGTCAATCCGGTTCGTCCCGCACGTTAAGTGTGAAGTGCAACGAGACAACTTAAATAATGTTGCTAACCCAGTTTTGTTTAATTAACATTTCACTTATTTAGCATGCGATTCCAATTTATATCATGCTATGCATGGGACTCGTGGAAAGCATTCTCGGAATCCAAGCATTCAGAGCTACTAACGTAAATAAAAGAATACTTATCTGCATAATGCTCTTAAAGTACGAATCGAGTACAACCTGTCGTAACAAAGGAATGAGAATGAGCCGAATACCCAGTGGGAAATACATAAATGCAACATAGAATCGAACGGCAAAAGAAGAATTTATAACATACCCCCTACGTGCACATGCAAATACCGTATATATATGTGTGTACACACACACACACACACACACACAGAGGGGTTCAAAAGTGAACCAAAGAGTGAACTTTTTAATGAATCTATTAAGACATTAAAAAATAACCCAATTAATTTTATAGATTATGCACTTTTAGGACTTAAAATAATATTGATTATGGATATAGGACAACAAACATTTCGTTTCCATTTTTAGTCCCTATTTTCAAATTATCGGTTGACGTGGCATGCTGTGATTGGTTGACGTTTTATGGATATGGGTCCGCGCTAGCGGCTTATATTTAAAAATAGGGACTAAAATTATAAATAAAATGTTTGCTGTCCTATTTCCAGAATACATATTATGATGCAAATATGGGTGCGGAAGCATAAAAAAAAGAAGTTAACTACACAACAACAACAACAACATCATGGAAAATGTAGGAGGTTCTATTATTTCTATCTCTAATATCTTAATCTCAAATGGTCAAAAGTGATACAATGAGGGCCTCAATAGCTATTTATACTAAGAGGCTAAAAAAGGAAAAATAAAGAATAAATGCTAAAAAGGCGACTATATCCCTATGCTCCTGCATCATTCTCCCCCCCCTTGAGAGGAATCCATATATGCGGAGTACTGACGAAAGAAGTCAGGATCAACATGCTGCAATGTCGCCTCAGTATTCCAAGAGTCTTCGGCCGCAGGAAGCCCAATCCAACGGACCAAATAGCGTGTGTAATCACCCGATGCAGAAGTGATAAAGGCGGAGTCAAGTATACCCTCAATACGGTCAATATGAGGACGGACTGGCTGAGCCGGGGAAGATTGAAGAAGGATGGGAGGAGGATAAATACCCCGAAAGGAGAAAGGTCTGCCACATTAAATGTATGATGCATGCGAAACTCCGTAGGAAAGTCAACCTCATATGCATTCCGCCCACAAGTGCGAACAACAGGAAATGGCACAAAATGAGGTATAAGAAGCTCGTTGCCTTTGCCGACACGGCGTGATTTTTGGAGGTACACTATGATCAAGTCACCGGGTTGGTATGAAACGAAACAGCGATGCGCATCAGCTGCCTCTTTGTAAGAAGCGTAAATGGTCTGGAGACGAGAACGGACATTGGCCTGTACGGAAGTCAAATGGGCAGCAAACTCCTCAGCAGAATGACACGTAGGAACTGTCGGTGGGTGCTCGATGAGGTCAATAGGCATAGTGGGGGACTGGCCCAGCACAATTTAGAAAAGAGAGAAACCGGTAAAACGGTTGACAGCATTGTTGAAAGCAAATTCGACTTGAGCAATCACCAGATCCCACCTAATGGGGTGCTCAGACGTTAAGCAATGCAAAAGATCTCCCACACTCCGGTTGACTACCTCTGTATGGGAATGAAAGGAAAACTGGAGCTCCGTTCGTAGCAAGCGCCATAATGTCCGCAAAAAATGTCTTGTAAAGCGGACATCGCGATCAATAGTGATGCTACGGGGGATGCTGTGCAAGCGGACAATCTCTCGGAAGTATAAGGTCGCTACATGAGAAGCGTTAGTTGTGCAAGAACGCGGAATGAAATGAGACATCTTGGAGAATCCGTCGACGGCCATAATAAAATCATGCCCACTGGAAGTACGGGGTAGGCCCATAATGGAATTTATCGAAACGTTCTGCCACAGGAGCTCGGGTATCGGGAGGGGAGTGTACAATCCAGCATTGGATTGCTGGCCCTTGGTCGTCTGACAAGTATAACAACTCTGATGAAGGCATTAGTATCCCGTCTCATGGTGGGCCAATAAAATCAGTCTTGTAACAAAGCATGAGTGCGGGCCTGTCCCACGTGACCTGCTAAACCACCTCCATAAACCTCAGAAATAATCTTTTCTCATAAGGAGGAAGAAGGAATACACAAAGTTGTCCCCCGATGTAAAAACCCGTCCTGTAATAAATACTCGCCCAATGCGCCATTACCCTACTGGCAAGTGGCACTACTCTACATCGGTCGAGTAGAGATCTCGAATCTCATCGAACCCAAAAACCTGGCTTCACAAGGTCACTAATGCATGAGCATGTCGGCTAAGTGCATTCGCTACCATGTTCTCCTTCCCAGGCTTGTACTGAAGGTGGAAGGTATAACGCTGAATATAGGCTGTCCACTTGGCGTGTCGGTCACTAACAAGCCGCTGGCTATGGAAGAATTGCAAGGCCTCATGGTCCGATTTGATCACAAACTCCTTATGGAGGAGGTAGGATGATAAAAACTTCACGGCTTTCATAACCGCATAGAACTCCAAGTCATAGGTAGAATAGTGTAAGGCGCTCCGGTCAATTTCTGGCTAAAAAACACAATGGGCTTCCCTTTCTAACTCAAAACAACACTCACCCCTGTCTTGCAAGCATCACAAGACAACTCAAACAACTGGTCAAAGTTTCGTAAGGAAAGGATAGGAGCAGTCGTCATCAACTCCTTGATACGTGTGAAGGCCCGAATAGCCTCCTCTTAAACTCGGCTGTGTAACAACCCGCGTAATTTTTGGAGTATTTTCAAAATAAAGAGAAAAATAAATTTTGAGATAAAATTATTTTTATTGCTCAAACTTGTTGGTTATTATTTTTAAAGGCGAGAATTTCAAACGGTTTCGAAATCGGAGTTAAAACGGATTTTATAATATTTTGCCTTATAGGCATTTTTTAGGCAAACTGTCAGTTTTTCGGGGTGATCGATCGATCGACTCCTGGGGGTAGATCGATCGACCCTCCTAGAAAACGTGCGCAGCAGGTTATTTTTGAGAAGTTGTTTTGGTTTCCAACTCTTATATTTTTTACCTTATAAAAAGGGATCGTGTGCAAGTATTTTGGAACAGCCTTGGGGCACAAAAATACTAAGAAAATATATTTTCTTTTCCTCTCTTTTATACACAAACAAGCCCTTTGATTTATGCATTCAACCTTAGGTTTTTGTGGTGTTCTTGGGGGCTGTTTTGAGGATGATCTTGGAGGAGTTTTTATGGATGTTTGAGGACTGATTTTTGGTGACTTATTCTGTGATTTCTGGGCAGAATTTTTTATGGTATCTTTTGGTGGTTTGAGGTATGGGGTTTTACACAATATGCTCCTAAATCTTGCGAGTGTTTATTCCGTGAATTCTTGTTAATTGAACTCATATTTTGAATTGTTAAATTCATTGAAATCTGGAAAAATAATTGTTGGAATTATTTTTATTCATGTGGTATTATTCATGTTGTCGTTGAGCACGTTGTCATGAGATTTTAATATGGCACGGACGTTGGGCACCCGCCAAAATTCCTGCTTCCAAGAGCTATGACTTGATAAAGCATATGCAGATGGGGTGAGGCCTAGTGACCCGGTTAATGTGTTGTTGAGAATTTTTTTGATAAAATGCTATTGAGATTTGCATTTGATTTGAATATTCGTATTTGTATTGTTGCGCTTTATTCATCGCTAACATTTTTGTTGAGCATCTTCCTGTCGTATTGTGTACTTCCCCATATTTTCTTTTAGTGGCAGGTTAGTGCGGATTTTTGGGCGCTTTGGATTTGATATGGAGATTGATTTTTAGCGAGGATTCTTTTGGGAAGAATTTTAATACAAGAGATGAGAAGACTTGTATTTATTTTGATGTATAGAACATTTGGAGAGTTATTTGTTTTCGAGATAGTTAGATTGTTGTAATTATTTCGAGAGATTTGTTGTATTAATTTGAAGAGATTGAGATTTGTAGTTCTCTTTTGTTGTTTTGGGATTTAAATGCTCTATACCTTGTTATATTGTGGTAGTTTAGTTTTATCAACAGTGGCGCTCCGCTCGCTCTCCCCTGGCGGGCGGGGTGTTACAGGCTGCCGAAGAAGTGCCCATCAAATCTGTGAGTGGAGCCATGACAGTGCTGAACTCCGCTATGAAACGCCGATAGAACCTAGCAAGTCCATAAAAACTACGAACCCGAGTCACGGAAGTGGGGGGTGGCCAATCCATGATCGCCTGAATCTTGGCATCGTCCACCCGAACGTCATCTCCCGATACTACATATCCCAAGAAGGTCAGTGATGGAACCATAAAAGCATACTTTTTTAGCGTGAGGAAAAAGTGTTTGGCTCATAAAACCTCCAGAACCTGAGATTGTCTTATCAAGTATCAAAAACTGCAATAAAAACTAAAAATTCTGCTAACTTAAAAGATAAAGAAGAAGATTTAAAAGTAAAATTCTTGAGATTGGCTGCGTTCCATGCTCTTGGTATCTCCTTGCCCTACATCGTTTCCATATGATATGCTCCGTAAAGATCATCTCTGATCACTTTGAATGGTCCTTCCCAGTTTGGTCTCAGTTTGCCATCTAATGGTTTTACGGAACTGCCGAGGACGTTTCGTAGGACACTGTTTCCTATTGAAAACTTCCTCGGGTTGACCTTTTTGTTTTTATTGCATGGCTAGTTGTTGTTGGTAGGAAGCCAACTTGATCGAGGCTAGCTCTCGTCGCTCATCCGTTAGGTCAAGTTCAGTGTGCAAGGCTTCATCATTGAGGCCTTGGTCGACCAGCGTGGTTCTCATATTAGGGAGGCCTGCTTCCAGAGGGATGACAACCTCCATGCCATAAGTGAAGGCAAATGGTATTTCTCGGGTTGGTTTCCTAGGCGTCGTGCGATAGGCCCATATGAACCTGGTTATGCCAGAGTCTCAGATGTTCGCCAATGGTTCTGCCTCAACCCATTTAGTGAAATAATAAGTGGCGACCAGCAGGTACTTGCGATTTCTAGATGCAGTAGGTAGTGGTCCCACGATGTCTAATCCCCATTGCGCGAAAGGCCATGGACTAGTAAGAGATTTTAGGTCGCTAGCTGGCTGGTGAACCATAGATGAGTGCTTTTGGCACTTTTTACATTTACGAACATATGTGCCAGTGTCCTTCTGCATGTGAGGCCACCAATATCCTTCCTTGATCGCTCGAAAGGCTAGTGATCTCCCACCTGCGTGACTTTCACATATGCCTTCGTGAAGTTCACTGAGTACTTGCTCGGCGCCTTGTGGGTGAACGCACTGGAGGTAGGGGCCTGTGAATGACTTCTTATAGAGTTTACCTTCAGTGTTAAGGTAGAAACGAGCAGCCTTGACTTTGATTTGATGGACCGACCTCTTGTCGTTTGCCAGTATGTCGCTCCGTAGGTAATTGATGATGGGTCCATCAACCTTGGAGCTTTATCTGCGAGGAGGACTTGCTCAACTACGACTGTATGATCGATACTGGATTGTGCGAGGAACTCAATTTGTATTGTCTTCTTCAAGTTAGAGTCAATTGCTGAGCTTAGTGCTGCTAAGGCATCAGTGCGACTATTCTCTCCTCGCGGGAATTGTTGAATTTTCACATGCTCAAAGTCTCCTATGAGTCCTCTCACTGCCTTGAGGTATGCTTCCATTCGATCGTCTTTAGCATTAAAGTCTCCACTCACCTGCTTGGAGACCAGTTTGGAATCACCGAATACCTTGAGGTGTTTTGCCCCCAGTAGTTTGGCATTTCGCAAACTGGCGATCAACGCTTTATACTCAGCTTCGTTGTTAGAGGCTTTAAATCCCAGCCTAATTCCTTGTTCGATTATTGTATCTTCGGGGGTAATGAGAACAATCCCTACTCCCGCCCCCTTGGAATTTGAGGCCTTATCAACATACAGTGTCGTTGCATCACATGTAAGCAATTGCTCTTCGTTCAGCTGATCTGCAGGCTGATCTCCAGTGAACTCAATAATAAAATCTGCTAGGATCTGTCCCTTGATTGCCGTTCTAGGCTGGAAGTGGATGTCGAATCTTCCAAGCTCGACCGACCACTTCGAAAGACGTCAAAAGAGCTCAGCTTTTCGTAAAATGGACTTGAGTGGGTGAGAGGTGATAACTGTTATGGAATGAGCTTCGAAGTAGTGCTTCAACTTTCTCGAAGCGATCACTAGGGCGTAGGCGAGCTTTTTTAGAGGCAAGTATCTTTGTTCAACATCTAGAAGCGTCTTGCTGGCGTAGTAAATTGAATGTTGTTCTCCCTCATTTTCACAAACTAAGGCAGAGCTTACAGCATGGTCTGATGCCGGCAGGTAAAGGTACAGTTGTTCTCCATCGTCTGGAATTACCAACAGTGGTTGTTTACTAAGGTAAGACTTGACCTCTTCCAAAGCTTGCGAGCAGTCTTCATTCCATACTAGGCCTTTGCCTTTTTTTAATAGCTGGAAGAATGGTTGGCAGCGCTGCGAGAACCTGGAGATGAAGCGATTGAGCGCAACAAGCATTCCAGTAAGCTTTCGTAACATCTCTCAGTGCCTTAGTGATAGCATCGATTTGATCTGGGTTGGCCTCAATTCCCCTTTTACTCACTAGGTAGCCTAAAAATTTTCCCGAATGAACACTTACTTGCATTAAGCTTCATTCGGTACTTTCAGAAGATTTCGAAGGTTGCTGCTAGGTTTGAGAGGTGATCGGCCTTGTTCTTGCTTTTGACGAGCATGTCGTCGATGTACACTTCCATTGCCTCCCCTATCTGTTTGCTAAACATTTTGGTTACCAATCTTTGGTAAGTTGCCCTTGCGTTCTTGAGGCCAAAAGGCATGACCTTATAGCATTACAAACCAACTGAGGTTATAAAAGCGGTCTTATCTTGGTCAGGCCCGTGCAGGGGGATCCCGAGTAAGCGTCAAGGAAGCTCATCCTTTCGTGTGTCGTTGTGGCATCGACCAGCTGATCTATCTTTGAGAGATGGAAGCTATCTTTAGGACATCGACCAACTTGCCTACGGCCCCGGAGAGGTTACTTGTTTATTATTAAGTGTCTCTCAATGATTACAGTTTTTTCATCCCTTTGCCCCGGGTCAGAGAGTACAATTTATACATATGTTTGTTACAGAGTTTGAGTTGTTTAAGAAACTCCATCATCCTACGTGGATTGGCCATGAGGTACTTGAATATCTCGACCGAGATTCTTGGCGCCTGATTTGACCATATCTGCGAGTATCCTCCTCTAACGAAACTGCCCGTGTAGAAATTAAGCCATGATTTGGGCCGGACCAAATAACTCAAGTTATCTTGTTCGGCTACTCTCATGGGCTTGTAAAAAGTGGGCTCCCACAATGTCCTATACACATTTACGTTGATTTCATTCCGAAATTCACTCCCATTTAGGACTATTTTGTGTAACACCTTTTTCAATGTTTTTATTTCATAAAAAATGTTCCACTTTATGTAAAATTATCATTTTACCCATTTGTTTTCAAACTTGTATTTTCCTACATTTTCGCAACTGTTATCCTTCCAAAAAAACATTGTTAAGTTATTAACTTCTTAAATGCTTTTAACTCATTAATACTTCTTTAACACCTTGGAGTGGCACACTTCTCAAGTTGAAAATCTCTTTATGTCATTACTTTCTTTATCAAAGAAATCATTTGGCATTTTGAAGACTACTTTACAAGAAAAATACCATTTTTCTTTATTAACATATGAAGTCTTGAAAACAAACAATTATCACATTTTTCACATTTATTAACGCACTTTAATCGCTGAAATTTCTATTTTCTTTAGTTTATGTTAAAACTCATTAAAACCTTTACTGAACTTGTTCATATGCTCATTGCCACATTATTACAAGTTTGGGCAATTTACAATTAGGTTCCTTGTTGACAATTTTTAAATATTTAAGGACAATTTACTATTAGGTCCACTTGTTATGCCACTAGCGTGGACTTCTACAAGAACAGAATTAGTGGACCTAAGTGTTTAAAATTTGTCAAAATCCCTTTATTGTTTAAATTTTTTTAGTGAGGGCCCTAAGAGTACTTTCCCCTACAAGTTTATATACATGGAAAAAGGGATTTTAAGTCCAAATATCTAATAAAATGAGTGTAACACTTGATTTATTGAAGAAATTTCATAGTACTTGCAAAAACATGTTTTTCATGACTAAAAGACATTTTGTTCTTCAAAACTTGAATAAATGTCTAAATTCATCAAATTCCATTTTTTTACTAGTAAACTTTAGCATTTTGTGCATAAATATATCTGTAACAAGAAACATATCCTTTTAAAACATTTTATTTCATAAAATGTTTAATACCAAGTCTTCGTGCAACATATCATTTTCTCAAGACTTTGATACCATCTGTAGAACCACTTGACATGAATAATGAGAAAATAACCTACTACAACATACATGCATTTTACTCGTAAAACTCTATATACAAGATCAAATACTAATGAAATAGAGTTCTTAAACTTAAAGAGTAAAGTTTCCCACCTCAATGAAGCTCTAAAAATGGATGGAAAAGGAAGAAGATGGTGGCAACCTCCCATCTCCTAAGGTGGCCTTCAAGAGGTTGCCAAGCTCCACGAAAGCTCCATAAAACCCCCCTTCAAACTCAATAATTTCTTCTTTTCTTCTCCAAAAATCCCAGCATATCCATAAATTTATATCTTGCCTAACATGTGGTGTGTATGTATTTTGTAGTCTAAAATGTGATAGTATATAAGATAAATATGGTGGTTTAGGGTGGAGGGGTGGTGGAGGAGCTGTTAAGAGCTAGAGAGAGAGAGAGAGAAAATATGATTTTAAAATGGAAGAAATGACCCCAAATGCCCTTAAAATAACCCCAAACCTCCTAGACTTTTACCCTTTGGTTCACCAAAAGCCTTAACCCCGTTTGATCTGCTCCATTGAGAGCTTGACAGCTCAAATGATCCAAGGGTCAAGATTTTGACAATATTTTTCGAATCTAATTTTTTGGAGTGTTGTTCAAACGACAACACAATCTCGTTCGAACAGGGTTCAAACAAGAATCTAACGAGGCTGGAAATGCAAATAAGTGATTTTCGTTCGATGGTCGTTTGAAGCATCATTCCAACGAGAATGGGATCTCATTCGAATGACCTGACTAATATAAGGCCATTGTAATCCAATTAATTGCACCAAGGCCACTATATTACTCAAATTTGACCCATAATTCATCTTACGAAGTCTAAGGCCCTATTGGGTCACATAAAGTCATCAATTCATGCGGGTACGGTCAAAACCGCGGGGGTGGGTGTTACACCTAACCTACTACACTGCCTTATTTTATTGATAGAGCATGAAAAGCATCGGAGGCAAGTGTATAGCTTGGGGAGAGCATGTCCCCGTGAGCAGAAGGAAGTTGGCGTATATGAGTGATAGTTAAGTACCGTTCCCCATTCCCCAACTAGAGGGCATGATAGATGGGCATAGTTTTCTTTCAGGTAGACTAGACGAGCGGCTACTACCGCCTTGGACGCTTTGTATGAGTGGATGGCGATTCCATTTGCTTTGTTAAATGCCTCGTTTAAATTTATATGTGATGACCAGATTATAATTCAGACTCTCAAGTGTTGCCAATTAAAATTGTCAAATACATTTTGTTTTGTGGCTAATCCATATGGCTGAGGTTGTCTAAATGAGGGAAGAGTTATATTCTTTCTCACTACCATTTTTAGTAAACATACTGATCTCGGTGTAAATCAATTCTATTATATTTGATAAATTTTGTTAGATTTATCTTGGAATTTTGCAATCATTCATCTTCACTCCTCTCTATTGGGTGAATAAAAATGTTGCTAAAGCTCTTCATTTGTTAATTTGATTTTGGTTATATGTTGTAGTTTGTGAGTGTAAATTGTCAAGGAAGGATTCTTTGAAAGCTATGAGTCCAGGGTTAAAGAAATCGAATTCAATTGTCTCTGAGAATTCTTTGGCATCAGAAGAGAAGCGAGCAAAGGTATCTTCTATCATGTGCTCCACTCTACATTCATAACTACTTCTATTCTATATTAAAGGGTAAGATGCAAGAAACCTCCTTATACTATTTCTTGGATTGCAAATACCCCCTAGTGATGCAATAACTCCTAAACTATAAAAAAGTTAACATTACCCCTTATGTGTCGCCAAAAAGTGTTGATAAAACATCTTTTTATAGCTACACCGAGAGAGGAAATTCCAAACAAATAGAATAGTTCAAGGAGTTTTATTTTATTTTATTTTTTATTTTTTTATCTTGCAGAATTAATAGTTCAATGGGGGTATTACAACTAGTGTGAGCAATGTACCTTGTATTAAATCTAAAGTTTGGAGAGACATAATTGCTATTATTAGGGGCGCAGGGAGGCTTAAAGCTCATAACATCTTCTTTTAATGCAGATTAATGAACTGAGAAGGTTGATTGGGCCACTGCCGGATAAGTTGTCTCTTTATTGTTCTGATGCATCAATCTCTAGATATTTAAGGGCACGGAACTGGAATATCAAGAAAGCAGCTACGATGCTTAAAGAGACATTGAAATGGAGATTGGAATTCAAGCCAGAAGAGATTCGTTGGGTAACATCTCTTTGCTCTATTATTTGTTATTTCTTTTTATCTTTCTTTTTCTAGTTCGTTGTATACACATGTGATGTGATCAACGGAAGACTTGCACACAACTTACACGTAAAAAAAGGTTTTTCATTTTCTCATTCCGTCTCAAGTAAAAACGAATTCTAATTTCTAAATGTGAGAATATAAGGATATTAATAGGAGTCCCACTACTTGGGCTCTAAGTTAACCTAATAGACTAAACTATTAAAAAAATACCCCTAAACTAGTCCTAGAATATTCCAAAAAATGTTTTTTATTCTACTTAATATTAAATACAAAATATTTTTCTCCTTTGATCCCATCCAAGGGCCCCCCGTGTGAGAGAAAGCTTAACCACAAGCTTTAAAGGAAAATTGCAGAAGACTTTGCCAAATGAACAAATATTTAGATTATATTTATTTATTTTTATTTAAATTCAAAACCATTTTCTTCATATATCTGGGGCCAAAACAAAATATTCTGCCTTTTTGGAAAATATCAAGATAGACAGTTTTTTAAAGTCCACTTTTATGCTACTAAAGTCAAACCCAAATGATGTCCCCTTATTAATTGGACCCAAATTAGGCAAGGTCCAGTTCGGCTCCTCAAGTATATCTTTAATTTCATGTCCCCATGCATTATAAGCCCCTTCCAATTTAAATCCGTAGCCCAAATTCATTTCACTACTAGACAAGGTCTTGTCAGCCCCTATAAAAACCCTAGGCTCGAAGATACTTCTACCTGTTCGCTACTTGACATGTCATCGGCTCCATTTGGACCTGTCCCATCTCGTCAGTGAAAGCGGCTCGATTGTTGACCTCCACGCCACCGCCTCGTCACGATTGTCGCTATAATTGTCAACTTCTCCTTTGCAACCCTCATTATCCTATTTTGGTCGCTGTTGGTTGTTGACGATGGACCACTTAACATTTGGATGGATGCTGTCAAAGATGGTGTCATGGGAGCAGAGTGGAATTTCAAATTTGAAGGGAAATTAGTGTCGTTTTCTGAATTTGTTCCATATGCTGTTACGATGTCATTATATGGGTCTGTTAAGAGTCTTTTTTGAATATTTTTTGGTGGGGTTATTAGATCTGGCTATGTAAGCTCCCAGCAGCATAATAGGAGGTTACCAAAGTTTTATGAATCAAATAGGCTCTCTCTATTTGCGAAGAGACGAGGGTTGTAGAGCATCCTTGTTCTTCAACTAATTCTGTGAATGTTTGATTCAAAGTGTGTATGTTCATTACGATTGATATGTTCTTCAATTAATTCTGTGATTGTTTAATTCAAAGTGTGTGTTCCTTACAATTGGCTTCAGAGCTGCTTGGCTCTCGGACTAGCATTGAAGCATGGCTGACATGGTGCTAGGAGTTGAATGGATGAATAGTTACAACCCAGTCCTCTTTGATTTCCAGCAGTTGCACCCTATGAAACACAGACTTGTAATACGCATTTCGGTACGCGACACATGATTCTTCCAAAAACTAGGATACGACACACTAGGATAAGTATAATATATAATATATATATTTAAATATATATATTAATAAAATAAATTGTATTTTTCCATAAAATACATTATTAGAGCATTCTTAACATGAAATTAAGAAAATGGACCATATAAAATGAAATTCGAATACAGTTTAACATTAAAAATCATAAATAAAGCAGAATCACCATCACAAAATTCAAATACACCGTAACGTGCCGGAGCGCGCACACAATATGTGTTTTGACACGTCACACGACTCGTGACTTCCGGGAGAGTGTCCGTGCTTCATAGGTTGCACCTCACATTTAAGGAGTGGAAGAAGATTGTGCTAAATGGGAGGCAAGAAGAGGTTTCCTTAATACTGATGAGTGGCAAAATTTGGAAGAAGTTACTTAAGAAGGGAACTCGAGGAGTGTTTGGGCAATGGTTTTCAATCAGAGCTGAGCCTATGCGATTAGAAGACAACAATGCCTCAAATGCAGTCCCATTGCTGCAAGAGTTTTCTGACATCTTTGGAGAACCTAAGGAACTACCACAAAAAAGGGCCCTATATCATGATAATCCCCTCAAACAAAAATCCCACCCCCACCAACCAAAGACCTTATAAAGGTACCCTCATATCAAGAGTAGTTGATTAGGAAATTTTAGTGCTAGAGTGATACAAGGTAACACTAGTCCATTTGCTTCCCCCATACTATTACTGTAGAAAAATGATGGAACATGGAGATTCTGTGTAGATTATAGACAACTCAATGAAGCCACTATTAAAGATAGTTTTCCAATGCCAGTGATAAAGGAACTGCTAGATGAACTACATGGAACAATGGTATTTTCGAAAATAAACCTAAGGTTTGGTCACTGAGTCAGGGTGTGAAGGGGGATGTTATTTACAAGAGAGCATTCAAGACACATCAAGGACACTAAAGGTAATGTCTTTTGGACTCACAAATGCATCTGCTTTTTTTCAAGGCGTGATGAATTTCATTTTCAACCATTTTTGAGGAGGCTCATACTATTATTCTTTGATGATTTACTAGTATATAGCCCCTCTATTGATATACACTTGTAACACCTGGAAAAGACTTTAAATGTGTTGATGCAGCATAAACTATTTGCCAAGCTATCTAAATGCTCATTTTGTCAGGCACAAATAGAGTATATAGGACATAATTTCTGAAAATGTTGTTGTAGCTGGTAGTGCTAAGATGGAGAGCATGATTAACTGGCCAAGGCCCTCAAACGTCAAACAAGTGAGGGGATTCTTAGGGATCACAGGCCAAAATAGGAGGTCTGTCAACGGGTATGGATGCATTGCCAGACCAATGCCTGACCTTCTCAAGAAAGGGTAGTTCAAATGGTCACAAGCATTCTTGTATCTTTGAAAAGGCATGACAACCACACCAGTATTAACCTTACCACACTTCATCATATCCTTTGTATTGAGGCTGATGCTAGTGGTAGGGGGATAGGTGCTAAATTGATGCAAGGAGGGAAGCTAATAGCTTACTTTAGCAAAGATTTAGGGTCCAAAGCTCTTGGCGTATCAGCATATGAATAGGAATTACTAGCCATAGTAAAAGCCGTTCACAAATGGAGAAATTACGTCTCTGCCTCATACTTCATCATAAATACTTGTTAGGTTTTAACGTCTATTAAAAGTAGAAATCTTGTTTAAAAGAGCTAATCAAAACTTAAACAAGAAACCAGAATATAAGAACACAGATACAACCAGCTTTTGTGGAGTTCAAAGAGAAGAAATTTATTATCAAGGCATTTGAGTACAGGTCAGAAATTACAGATCAAAGATTGCTTTACCTCTCTCCCTTCTATATCTATATATATATAGGAAACTACATATCTCTGAATAAAAGCTGTTCACAGACGGTTTTTATTCTCTCTCTAGTTAGTTACAAACAAACCCTACAACTACTTAACAAACTTGACACATCAGCAACTCATTTGATTCTTTGATCTGGATGCCAACTCAGCAGTTAGATAATTGCATATCACTCATAACTACCCACATCTAACAATACTGATCAACAAAGCCTTAAGAACTTCCTAGAACAGAGTGCATGCTCTACTACAACAAAGATGGCTCACCAAGTTGCTAGACTATGATTTCAAATCAGGTATAAAAGAGGAAGTGAGAATAGAATTGCTGATGCTCTGTCAAGACTTGAAGAGAGGGGGGAGGCCAGTGTGATTCACACTTCACCTACAAGCATGGCATACTCATATAAGAACATAATTTTCATAGGGAATACACGAGGGTTGAGGCTCAACATGATGGAGTCATTTCACTCTTCTACTACAGGGGGACACTAAGGGATACAAGGAAACTATTACAGGGCTAAGGCTTACTTCTGTTGTACTCACATGAAGAGAGATCTCAAGGAGTTTGCAGCAGATTGTGAAGCTTGTCAGAGGAATAAGAGAGAAAACATACCATCCCCAGGACTATGGCAGACATTACCTATACTGGAACAAGTGTGGCAACACATTGCCATGGACTTCATTGAAGGGTTCCCAATTTTGAAGGGAAATAGGTGATATTTGTAGTAGTGGACAAATTCACTAAGTACAACCGTTTCATAGCTATGACCTTTTTCTGCTTCTATGGTTTTGCTAAGATCTTTACGGATTACATCTCTACAACTTGCATGTTCTGCTAGCATCCATTGTCTCTGACAGAGATAGAGTATTTTTAACCCTTGGGTTTTGGCAAGATTGTTCAAGGAAATTGGGCACTGAATTACACCTTGAATTACAACTCAGTACAATTTATCACCCTAATTGGCTGACGGAGTGAACAAATTCCTATTTGGAACAATACCTAAGGTGCATTATTGGGCATCGGACAAAATTTTGGAGTAAATGATTTGCCTCTATCTAAGTGGTAGTTCAACACACTTCCATTTTAGCCTGAACATGACCCTCAACACACATCTAGGAAAAATTTCCATTTGATGTCCTACAAAAGAAAATTGCAAGTCCTCATATAGGATTTTGCCTTGACTTTTCAGCTTCTATGACTTCTAGACTCTTCTCATTAATACATGATATTAAATACATGAACCTTAGACTAATACATGCATCCTAAACAAAGCTATTTCCTCAATCATCTCCCCCCGACTTAAGAGAATTCAACTCCAGCGAGTTAAAAGCATTGAATTTGTCATACAAGTCATAGTCCAAAAGCTGAAACTCATTATTTGTAATCCATATTAAATATGATAGTGGACGCCCCTTCCATTTGATGAGATACTTTTGATACTCCCCTCTAATTGAAACAATTGGATGGTCAATAATGTCTTCAATTTCAATCTTCAGACGAGGGGCTGATGGAAACAAACAATAGACGAATTATCGGATGTATCATCAATATGGCCAGAATATTCCATGAGATCCTTGGTGTTGAGGACCTTATTAATGCCCATATCCTCCGGCAAATTAAGCACATAAGCATTAGAGCTGATTTTCTTGAGAGCTTCTCAGGTCTTATCATGACCATACCCATGTCCCCTTCATCAAATTCAATAAGTTTCCTTCTTAAATTAGCATGGGCCTTATAATTATCATTGCTTGTGGCAATCCTATGCCGAACTTCCTAATGTATGTCTTGAATATGTTTGCTAAAAGCTTCAGCTTCAGCACTGAGATGGGTCAACCAGTAAAGGAGCCAAATCAATTGGCTTTCGAGGAAGTAATCCGGTGATTATCTCAAAAGGGCTACAACCAATAGATCTATTTACAGAGCTATTGTATGCAAACTCAGTCTTCGAAAGAACTCATGAGTTTGTGGGTGGAAAGAAGAAGAAAACTTCAGTTTTGTATTTAGTAACTTCAATGGAGTGCGCCAGAAAGAACTCATGAATTCACTTCCTGGTCTGAAACAATTGTTTTTGGTAAACCATGAAACCTAACAACCTCTTTAAAGAAGAGTTTAGAAATATGAACAGCATGCGATGTCTTTGAACATGGAATAATGCGTTCCATTTTTGAAAAGCGGTCTACCATAACAAAGAAAGAAATGTGACCTCTAATAGTCTTTGGCAAACTGAGGGCAAGATCCATGCCTAGGTCTTGCCGTGGTTCATATTTCACAGGAAGTGGCATGTATAAACCTGTATTTTTCTTCCTTTTGAAATTTGACAAGTTCGGCACTGCGAAGTTATCTTGGCCACATCTAGTTCAAGTTTGGCCAATAAAGGTGATCGTCAACCATCGCAATGGTTTTGTCTCTTCTGAAATGACTTGCTGCTACACCGGCATGCATTTCCATACTATTTGTTCTCGAACAGATTTATTAGGTAAGCAAAGTTTAGTGCCCTTGAAAAGATAACCATCTTGTAATGAGAAATTGTGATACTCGCCTCGATGCTCAGCCACCAGATTTGCATGTATAATGCTAAAACCTTTGCAGGATGGGTAGTCTCTCTTAAGAAAATCAAAGCCCACCACTTAGATAGCCATAGATGAAAGAATGTAGGTTACCCTACTAAATGCATCATGCTTTGTTATCGGCGCCAAATTTCTGTGATCACGAAAGAATATTCTTACAAGAAAAAAATCCATTTCTTATATCTATCGCTAAACTTCTTTTGAGAGTTTATGCATTTAAGGGCTTCATGGTCATAATATAAGACATACATCGTTGGGAGAAGATAGTAACGCCAATAAAATAATGCTTGAACCACCGCATAGAATTCTTTGTCATAGATAGAATATTTTTGCTTGGATTCATTAGCTTTTCGCTAAAACATGCAACAGGGTGTCCTTGGCGTACTACACCTCCAATTCCCACATGCGATGCATCACAAGTCACTTCAAACACCTTCGAAAAATTCGGAAGATGTAAAATATGAGCCTCTGTCATTCTTTTCTTTATTTCTTAAAAAGTTTTTGATGTTGCCTTTGTCCAAGCTATGTGCCCGCTCTTTATACAATTGCTGATAGGTGCCATTATTGTACTGAAATTCTTTATAAAACTCTAGTAAAATGTGGTCAAACCATGAAAACTCCGCACTTCTTGAATTGTACGGGGAAGCGGCCATTCCACAATAGCTATCACTTTATCTCGGCACCTTTAGATGAAACAACATAGCCCATAATTACAATACTTGAACTCATGAAGGTTCACTTCTTCAAGTCCAAGTGAAGTTTTCCTATTGAAGAATTCTCATAACTTGATGCAGATGGCAAAGGTGTTCTTTCTTTGTTTTGCTATATATTAAGATATCATCATGTAAGAGGTGGGTTCTTGAAATACAATTAGTATTTAACGAGGCGTAACCCCTTATCAAGATAATGATCAGTGTGCACAGAACAATACAACTAACAATAAATACAAGCCCAAAATAAATAGCCTTTAATATCAAAAGCTTATATTAAATGAGATTCTTATAACATAAATGCTCTTGGAATATATCAAATGGAAGGGACCCCACAATTAACTTGGTTGGATGGAGAGAGAACAAGCACCCTAGCACAATAAAGGCAAGGCAGTAACCCCAAAAGTACAATTAATGCTAAGGTATATGAATTGGTGGAGACAAAGAAATAATTACTCCATAATGAACTCACAACAAACTCTGTCGTCGAGAGAAAATTCAACTGCAATTCTGGATATCAAAATTGCAATCCTTTGGAATTATTCAATTGAGGTATTTATATGAGGACAAGGTCACTTGAGTGACCTTGCTCGCATTAAATGCTTTTGAACTTGGAATACATGTGCGTGTGGCTGCGCGTGTGCAAGAAGTATAATGATTGCGTCTGAACTGACGATGCATGAGGTTCCTCGCGTGGAATACACGCGAAGACCCTAGCTTGCCACGTGTAAAGCTGGGGGGATGTACGTCATTGGTAATTCATGCTACATGCGAAGCGACACCACAATGATGATTGGCATTGGGGAATTCAAAGGACGTTTTAGCAAAAACCCTCTACACCTTGGGGGTACAAATAGTTTTGCGGGGAATTTTTGAAAACAATTATTTTCCCCCAATAAACTAACAGTTTTTGCACACAAGCGTAATATATTATTTCTGAGAAAATTTCATGGCTAAGTTTACAGGTTACTTGAGCACAAGCTCATTCGAAGGGGAAATGTTGTATGGTCCCTCGCGCATATTCCTACACAAATAATTATTATTTCCATCGTTATTCATTTATCTATTTAAAATAACCCCTGCCTACAGGTTGTTCGAAGAATGATGATGGTATTTCGTACAGATATTTCTTTACAGATAAACAAATATCTCTACGAAGGGGTAAATGTAGGGGGAGGTCAAAGCTCAAGGTTGATTAGTAAACTAACCTTACACAAATGAAGGATTAATGGTAGAATAAAGAGTGAGGTCTCTTGAAGGACCTCCCACAAAGAAGGTTATTCGGAAGAAGGTCATTCACATAAGGATCAAGCTCAGTCAGTAGATGGGATGGCTCATTTCTAATAAGGATTACGATTTATTTGTATTTACTTTCCTTATTGAAAAAATATAAATTTGCTTTGTAATATTTATGAGGTTGATCGGTACCTTCGAAGGACCATATTTGGCAGGGCATGGGAGAGCTTACATGCTCTATCAAACAATCTCAATCTAGGAACCTTGCAGGACTTGGTTGGGAGGATTAGGAACAAGACGACGTTGGGTAAACAATACTAACTTCTTTAGCACACTTGGGCAAAATCTTTGTTCATACAAGCACAGTTAAATAGATGCTCGAGATACCATCTTCTGAAGGACCTCCCTCGAGGGAGTTGGTTAAAGATATCCTTTTGATCTCTCACAAACAGTTCCATGTTTCTCGAAGAACCATCATCCAAAAGACCACGCTTGGTTGATTGGACAGCTCATTCCATACATGTCACTGTTCACTAGCTTTCATGACTTCTGACGTTTTAGGAACTTGAGAAAAGTAGCACTCATGTGGGTTTATTCCTAAGACAACTAGCTTATTTAAGGTGATTGTACTTTTAGCCGTCATAGGATAAGCCTTTGTGCCGTCCTATCACATCCTAATTAATGCCAAGAGACTTTTGATAGCCTAAACAGGGTTCCCGCCCAAATATCATATCTTGTGCATTTAATGCACTATCTTTGGCATTAATTGCATATTAATATTAGTATTAAATACGGCCAAGTGCATATAATGCGACCAAGGTCACTCGAGTGACCTTGTCCTCATACAAATACCCTAGTTAAATAACTCCAAAGGATCGCAATTTTGTTATCTAGAATTGCTGATAAATTTTCTCTAGACAAGAGAGTTTGTTGTGAGTTCATTATTGAGTGATTATTCCTTTGCCTTCATCAATTTACCTACCTTAGTATTTATTGTGGGCTTGTATTTATTGTTAGTTGTGATTGTTTTGTGCACACTAATCATCATCTTGATAAGGGGCTATGCCTCGTTAAATACTAATTGTATTTCAAGAACCCACCTCTCACACATCAAAATAAACATCTAAGAATTTTCCAATGAATGGTTGGAGTCTCTAACTCATGAATCGAATGAATGTTCTAGGAGCATTTGAAAGGCCAAATGGCACAGCTAACCATTAATAGAGATAATATCAAACGGATTTATTAGGTAAGCAAATCTTTCGCGAATAAATCCCCTGGACAACTCTTCTTCTACTTGTCTTTTAAGCTTTGCATGCTCACTTAGATTCATGCGATAGGTTGGAAGATTTGGTAATTGAGATCCTGGTACCAAATCTATTGCATGCTGGACAGTGCACATAGGAGGAAGTTCATTGGGCAGCTCTTCAGGTGCCACATCAGAGAAGCTGGACAACGACTCAAATCTCTGGTGGCAGTTTAGTATCATGCACATGCACAGAAGCAGTGGCTTCCTTCACTTCTTTCATCAATAAAGCATTATAACTCCAGATCCTTTACTCTCTAATTGAAACTTCCTTCTGGTAAGCATATGGAGTGGTTTCTTTGTTTCTGCAGCAACATTCTCAGACTTTTTTGCCTTGTATTTTTCCATCTCAGTTGTACTCATGGGTTTCAATAAAATTATTTAATTGTTGAATGAAAAAAGTGTATGTGTTCTCTTTCCCACAGTGATGCACATCTCTATCGTAAAGCTAAGGCCGACCAAGTAGGTTATGAATTACTTTCATAGGAATTACATCACACCAAATAGAATCAGTATATGAACTACAAGAGAAAGAAACAAGACAATGCTGAGTTACTGGGATTGAGGTGTTGTCTATCCAAGTGACCATGTATGGTTATGGATGAGATTAATCTGGAAGCTTGAGGCGATTGACTGTGGATGCTGAGACAGCATTCATGCAGCTGCCACTATCAATAATAAGCTTTTGGGCTTGGTCCCCCAAACAAACAACATCTGGAAAATTGATGTGCGACGCCAATCCTCATTTTCTTCTTTCTGTAACAAACTTGTTCGGGGTTGTTTCTCCCCCTGAAGTTCCAGATTTCCTATTGTGTGGGCAATACACATATTCTTCCATGTCTGTGTTGTTGATGTCTTTGCGCTGCGATTTTCTGTAACAAACTTCTTAGGGGTTGTTTCTATGCCCGAAGTTCCAGATTTCCTATCGAGTGGGCAACCCACGTGTCTAAAGCAACTTGGAAAGCCTACTCAAGGTGGTATATTTGTTGGCGAAGCAGCTCCCTCCTTATATCATACTCAAACCAGCCTTTAACCGAGCAAGCATTTAACATGGATCTTCCACTGTTTGACTTCTAGTTTTCAGCCCGTCAAACTTTTGCATCTATTTAGATTAATAAGTTGATCATATAACTTATCATAATAATTGGCAGGCATGTATCTTTCTCGTAACTTTGCCTTCATTTCTTGCCATGTGCTGATTAGTGGTTGTCCAAGTCGCCGGATATCTCCTTCAACGCCAAACCACAAGACCTTTGCTCGAGTCTGGAAATCTGGTGTCTATTGATATCCGAGAAAAAAAAAAATTCTAGTCCTTATATAGGATTTTACACTGACTTTCCAGATTCTATGACTTCGAGACTCTTCTTATTAATAAATGATATTAAATACATGTACCTTAGACTAATACATTCATCTTTGACAATGCTATTAACTATGAAGCACGAACACTCTCCCGGAAGCCAACGTGTCGTGTCCAACAACGTGTCGGACACCTATGAAGTACGAACACTCTCCCGGAAGCCACGAGTCAGCTTTGACTCAAGTGATGGTGATTGTGCTTTATTTATGATTCTTAAGGTCAAAGTGTGTTTGAATTTTGTTTTGTATGGTCGATTTTCGTAATTTCATGTTAAGAATGATCTAATAATGTATTTTATGGAGAAAATCTGTTTTATTTCATTAATATATATTTAAATATATATTATATATTATACGTATCATAGCGTGTCGTATCCTAGTTTTTGGATCAATCACGTGTCGCGGGTCGCGGGTCGAAACACGTATTACGTGTCTGTGCTTCATAGGCTATTAAATACTTTGGACTGACTTTTCAACCATATTTAAAGACATTAAATACTCACTCTTTATGGAGCACTTGACTCATTTCTACTAACATGACTTTTAGACATCCATTAAATATTAATTAAATATACAATTCCAAGGGACCTTTCATTTAACTTCTAGACTACTATATGAATTTTTTGATTTTCCCATTAATTATGTGCTTTAACTGACAATTGGGCATGACCATTTAGTTCTGAGAATCTCCCTTTAGGCAATCTCGCGCCAACATCATCAACATATGCCAAATTAGAGCTTGGGCCTTACAACCCACCTTCCTCTTGTAAAATTTCAAAATGCTACCGCCATTTATTTCCTCCATCACACCACACCCAACCAAAACAAGACACACACACACACACACATACATATATATATGTATACTGTGGTGACAATTATATTCAACACAAATAAATGAGAAAAGCGCAATCACCAAGAAAAATAAAGAACATAAGATGCCAATCACACAACACAGTAATGTACGTGGTTCAGCAAGAATGCCTACGTCCACGATGGTGCAGTCAGTATTATTTCTATATACTCCGGGGAGCGTTTTACAGAGCATACAGTGCGTGCCCTTTGCCCCAGGCGTAGGGTTTATTATATACATGTTTATCTTCGGGGAGTGGGGGTGTTGGACTCCCCCACGTCCATCTTTTTCTCCTGGAATATATCTATACGAGATCTTAGGAGAAGACTAAGTCATAACGGAATTTAGTTAAGGTGCGAGGGGTCCGAACTTTGGGCCGTTTTTATTAGGCTACTCGTCCGGGCCCATGATGGCAAATTCGGGTACCCACAATTGCCCCTAAAATTGTTGGACCACAATTTGGGCTCAATAAATTTAAATGATTTGTCATAATGGCTCTTTTGTAAATCGTGTAACTCTTCCCAAAGTCGAGAACTGATTTAGGCGGCAGTTGCTTTGTGTCCTGTGCGCGATGATTGGGAACATTTAAAAGCTATTTGCAGCAGCGTTCCTTAGTTGTCATTTCAAACTTCATAGTGTTCCCTCATCTTTTGCGAGTTTTAGCTGTTGCGCCCTCTTCTCCAGGTTTTCATATTATCTTCGCTTTCAATCTCCCTCGTCATCTGGGCTTGTGATCTTTCATTGTCCAAGTCAAACTCTCATCTCGTAAGTCCTCTTTGCTCTTTCTCTGTGCTTTCTCTGTTGAGTTTTCTTTGAATTTGCAATTTAGGGTTTACAAATGACAAAGATAGGTAATAGATCAGTGTCTGAGTTTAGGAAGTTTTATAATATTCCAGAGTGGGTAGAGGTTGAGTGCGCCTCTCTCCCTAAAAATGTTAGAGAGATAGAGGGTGCTCATTGGATTCATGTCCTGTTGCTTTCCCAAGGGGGGCTTACTTTTCCCCCAAACAACTTGTTCCTTCATTTCTTTGGTTATTTCAACATTGTCCCTACACGGTGTTCGCCCAACGTCTGGAAGATAGTCAATGGTGTTCATAGAATAAATCAACTTTATGGCACTAAATTAGGGCTTGCTGAAGTTTGTTTTTTTTATTCCTTCTCTCGAACGAGCTATGGTCTTCTTTACCTCAAGGCCAGGAGTCCTGACAGGGTATTGGTAGTAAATTTACCTGATTCCCACAAGGACTACTGGCAAGATGGCTTTCTTACTAGGAATTGGCAGTTCTCCCCCCAGACCGAGGGGGCGAGGTCTGATAGACTCACTGTTCCCTTTTATGGGGAAGAGTACATAGGTAGTCTTCACTCGGCTCTTTCGCTCTCCTTGTTAATGTGTGATTTTTCTGACATTTTCTTGTTTTCTTTTCTGCGAGGACAAAGAACTTGGAACCTACCCTTAGCGAGCTGCCGAGCTGATTAAAGCTTGGAATATCAGGGAATCTTTGGCTGACGGTGAACATCCCCGGTCAGCTGCTTTCCTACTCGAGTACAAGAACATCGGGTGCAGTTTTATTGCGAGGCCTGTGGACAGCATTCCTGACTTAGATATTTTTGAAGAAGCTGCTGCCGATCCCATTCATTTGGAGGAGGAAGAGAGCAGTTCTGAGAGTGATATCAGAGGAGGTGCTGAAGGTAGAAGCAGAAATCCAGCAGTGGGGCTGTTGCCACTGGCTCTCAGTCTTCTGCTCATGAGCAGGAGAAGAAGAGAATAGAAGAAGAGCAGTTGAGAGAGAGAGAGAGAGGAAGAGAGAAGAAGAGAGGAAGAAGACTGAAGAGAGAAAGAAGGTTGAGGAGAGAAAGAGGGTAGAGAAGGAGAAGGAGAGAGAGGAGGAGAGGAGGAGAATGAAAGCGAGGATGAAGGCTGGGCAGGCCTTAGTGCCTGTGTCAGCGTTGCCACAGGGGGCCTCGGTTGCCATCTCTCCCCAACTGGCTCCTGCGCTGCTCGAAAGAGCAGTCCTGCCCGCTGATTGCCAAAGGGCAATGGGGATTGATCAGTTAGCCTTGCAAGTGAGTCAGAGGCTAGCTTTGGTAGGTCTATTTCTTATGTGTAAAATTCTGTTTGTTGCTTTCTTCTAATGCCTTCTCTTTCTTGCAGTTCGTGACTGATTTTGCCGTGTTCTATCGCTCTCGCGACGAGCTGGTGAATAAGAATGATGAGCTGGAGAAGCAGAGCGCTGCTCTGAAAGGGAAGAGTATCGAGCTCCAGGCCAGCTTGAAGGCTGCTGATGCTGCTCGGAGGTCTTTCGATCTGGCCCTCGTTGAAGCCAATCGAGCGAGGGAGGCAGCGGTGAAAGAACTGAACGAACTGCGGCAGGCCTATGATTTAGTCTGCTCGAGCAAGCTAGCGGTGGTGGAGGAGAATAAAGTGCTGGTGGGGAAGCTGAAGGACAAAGAGTCCGAGGCAGCCACCATTAAGGAAGATTCATATAATTCCGGGTGGGCTGCCGCATATGAAGATGCCGAGGTTCAGATAGGCTACATCAGTCGTCTGAATTTCAAGAAGGGCTGGAACAAGGCCCTCTTGGCTGCCGGGGGGAATGTTACTTCGCCCTTGTTCGATGAGCATGATCCAGGCCCAAAGCCTGTCGTAGATGAAGCTCCTGCCCCAGCCATTGAAGGTATTGACCCTGCTTCTCAGTCAGTTCCTGTTGATGCCCTTCCTGCTCGGGTGACAGAAGTTGTCCCTCCTGAGGGAGATGCCCCTACTGCTGCTGATAAGGGGAAGCAACCAGCTTCTTCTGAACAAACCGAGGTCGCCAGCTGATCTACTCTTAGGATTGCTTTTGTATTTTTGTTTGTAATGTTCCTTTCTGATTCTCAATGTACTCTGATCCTTTATGTATGAATGAAATGGAAAGACTTTTTCCAAACTGATTCATTTTATCCCTTACTGCTCTTTTATGGCCTGTAGTCGATTGATGTAGATGAATATATACCAGCCACTTCTCAACTGGGAAGAATGCTTGGTCCTGATGTGAGTCCTCAAGTTCGTCATACCTTCGTAAGAATTTGCAAATCGCTGCGATTGAGGAACAAGCGTTTCATAGAGCAGACGGAGCTTGTTGCTAAACTGAAAGACAGGCTTCAGGAAATGGAAGAAGTTGGAGCTTATGTTCAAGAGGAAGTGAATACTCTGAGAGCAAGACTCCTCGATGCTACTGAGATTAACCAAGTCGGAGAAGTTCTGCAACAGGAAAATGAGTCATTGAGGAGGGAAGTGTTGCGCCTCAGGGAGCATACGCCGAGCACTGCGGCTCGCGTTTTAAGGGGTTCCTCCTCATCACGAGCTAGCACAGGACCTAGCGATGCTCCTCCGGTGCTGCGAGGTTCTACCCCATCGACTGTTCCGTGAGATGGTACAAACGTAAGAAGCCCAACTAGGGAAATGGATGAGCTTCGTGAAGATGTCCGTCGAGCATACGTGATTGCTGTTGGGCTTCAAAGGGATGTTACACGGCTGAGGCATCTATTTAAGAGAGGACCTCGACAAGTATGGGCTGATGGTAACGACCAAGGTTGGGTAGATGCTCCAACGAGGCTGACAGAGTTTGAAGAGCTCGCATTTATCAGGGGATGGTTAAGTGCCCTCAGGGAGCTGCAAGTTCCAAGGAACTCAATACTCTAGTACCGTCACGAGATCTCTCCTTCCACTTTAAGGCCTAACCCCTTCAGGAGGGATGATCAGTGGATCCCTATCGATGCCATCCCTCGACAGCTGTTGGAGGCAGATGCGAATGAGGTCGAGGAGGGATTAGCTCCTCATCCGGATGACGGTCGAAGAGCACAAGTGGCTGATTATCTTGTTCAGAGGCCTCAACCTCACTAAGATTTTACCAGTTGTAACTCTGTATACATATGTAATGAAGTAATGTAATATTGATGTTTTAGGCGATCTCGCCGATTAAACAGGGTTGTACGTTCTTGTTGTAAATGTGATGAAACAATACAAAATTTATGTTTTGGGCGAACTCGCTGACTAAACAAGTGTTTTATATTTTTTACGTCATTTATTCTTCGCTTAATAATCTTGGTCCTCTCGTGGCCGACTAGATTGGTAAGTTTGCATTGTTGAGTCAGTGTTCCTCCAGTCGAGTTCGCTTATGAGATACCATTCTGCCTTACTTTACCTTTTAGGTCGTGCCGTCACACTCCCTTAGGCCTAAGTGTGGCAATTGGCGAGGACACACCTGGTGTTGGATGCTCTATCCGATCAGGGTTTTGTTAACCAAACATTGTTTGGCGACCAATTTGACTTGGCCGAATTGCCTAAGGATCTCCTGTAGGGCTTCATATATTGCCAGGGGCAATGCTAAGAGGTTGTTCGTGCTTCATAACGAAAACCTGAGGAGGGTGTTTTCCTTGCTATCGTGTACTAAGTAGTGTGCCTATCACTTGGAAAGGGTGTGCAAGTTATAAAGTTCATATATTAGTTAACTGACACCTCACAGAATGCAACTACCAAACAACTTTTATTAATCATAAGTAAATGAGCTGCCAGTTTCATAAAGCTGGTAAAAGACGAAAATAAAAACTAAAAATAGAATTTCTTAAGATTGGCTGCATTCCATGCTCGGGGTATCTCTCTGCCCTCCAGCGTTTCTAAGTGATAGGCTCCTTGCAGGTTATCTCTTGTTATCTTGAATGGTCCTTCCCAGTTTGGCCCCAACTTGTCGTCTGATGGTTTTACTGCGCTGCCAAGGACTTTCCTTAGGACATAGTCTCCAACTCGGAATGCCCTTGGATTGACCTTCTTGTTATAGTGTTTTACGAGCTGTTGCTGATAGCTCGCTAGCTTCACTAAGGCAAGTTCTCTGCGTTCGTCGGCTAGGTCGAGTTCAGCGAGCAATGCTGCATCATTCTGGCCCTGGTCGACAAGGGTGGACCTCATAGTTGGTAGCCTGCTTCCAATGGGATGACCACTTCCATTCCATACGTTAGTGAGAATGGGGTTTCCCCCGTTGCCCGACGTGGTGTAGTGCGGTAAGCCCACAAAATATGCGGTAGTTCGTTCACTCATGCGCCTTTGGCTCGCTCTAATCGTTTCTTTAACCCATCGATCACCGTTTTATTGGAAGCTTCGGCTTGACTGTTGCTCTGAGGATACGCCACCGAGCTGAAATAGTGCCTGATCCCGTGTTCATTGCAGAAGTTCTGGAAATGGCCACTCTCGAACTGTGTTCCGTTGTCAGTGATGATAGTTCTGGGGATTCCAAAACGGGTAATTATGTTTTTCCATATGAATCTCATCATATCTGCATCTCGGATGTTTGCCAGTGGCTCTGCCTCGATCCATTTGGTGAAGTAATCCGTTGTGACCAACAGATACTTGCGGTAACCAGCGGCGGTAGGAAGTGGTCCTACGATGTCCATTCCCCATTAGGCGAAAGGCTAGGGGCCGGTGAGTGATCTTAGGTCCCTGGCAGGTTGGTGGACCATAGGAGCATGTAGCTGACATCTCTCGCATTTGCGAGTGTACACTGCCGAATCTTTTTGCATATATGGCCACCAGTAGCCTTCCTTCATAGCTCGAAAAGCTAGTGATCTTCCTCCAATATGGCTTCCACAGATTCCTTCGTGGAGCTCGTGTAGAATTTTCTCGACATCCCTTGGGTGAACACATTGTAGGTAAGGGCAGGAGAACGATCTCTTATACAGCTTGCCCTCAGGAGATAAGTGAAGGCGAGCAGCTTTGACTCTTATCTGATCAGCGGTCTTCCTATCGCTTGGAACTGCGCCATCTTTTAAATAGTCCCTTAAAAGGTCCATCCAACTGGGTGCTGACTCAATCTGGAGCACATGTTCCACACCTGGCATCTCATTGCTCTGGTTGATGCTCGGATGAGCGAGGAAGTCGATGGGGATCGTTCTTTTCAAGTCGGAATTGATTGCCGAACTCAGGGCTGCCAGGGCGTCAGCATGGCTGTTCTGTCCTCTAGGAAATTGCTGGACACTGATTTCCTCGAAGCTGGCCATTAGCCTCTTTACCAAGGCGAGGTAGGCTACTATTCTTTCATCTTTTGCATTGTAGTTCCCACTTATCTGATTGGAGACTAATTGTGAGTCGTCGAATATCTGTAACTGCTTCGCCGCCAAAGTGTGTGCCTTCTGAAGGCCGGCTATCAAAGCCTCATACTCTGTCTCATTGTTAGAGGCTTCAAATCCAAGCCTGATTCCCTGTTCGAGGATTGTATCTTCTGGAGTAACAAGCACAATGCCTACTCCAGCCCGCTTTGAGTTGGAGGCTCCATCAACAAATAATTGCCAAACTCCCTCTGTTGCGTGGTTTTCTCTTTGCTTTATGGGTTGAAGTTGGTCGAGAGGATGCTCGCCTGTGAATTCAGCTATGAAACCAGCAAGGACTGGTCCTTTGATTGCATTCCTTGGTTGAAATTGGATGTCAAATCGTCCGAGCTCGACTGACCAATTAGTTAGTCTGCTCGACAAATCCGCTTTCCTCAGGATTACTTTAAGAGGATATGATGTAAGGACGATGATGGTGTGAGCTTCAAAGTAGTGCTTCAACTTCCTTGAAGCTACTACAAGTGCAAAGGCGAGCTTCTCTAGTGGCAGGTATCGCTGCTCAGCCTCTAATAAGGTCTTGCTCGCGTAATAAACGGGGTGCTGGATTCCTGCTTTCTCGCATACCAGCGCAGAACTGACAGCGTGGTTGGAAACGGCGAGGTATAAGTACAAGGAATCTTTTTCTTGAGGTATGACGAGCAGGGGTGGTGAGCTAAGGTAAGCCTTAAGCTCGTTCAATGCTTGCGAGCAATCTTGATTCCATGTTACCGTCTTATTTCCCTTCAAGAGCTGGAAGAATGGTTTGCATTTCTCGGAGGACTTCGAGATGAAACGGTTCAAGGCAGCGAGCATGCCGATGAGCTTCTGTACATCCCGTATCGTGCGGGGGGGCTGTACCCTGTTGATTGCATCGATCTGGTCCGGATTAGCCTCGATGCCTCTCTTACTGACCAAGTACCCAAGAAATTTTCCTGACTGGACATCGAAAGAACACTTGCTCGCGTTGAGCTTCATTCGGTATTTCCTGAGGATTTCGAAGGTTCTCGATAGGTTTGAGAGGTGGTCTTCTTTGTTCCTGCTCTTGACGAGCATATCATCGATGCAGACTTCCATAGTGTCTCCCATTTGGTCTTTGAACATCTTGGTGACCAGTCGCTGGTAGGTTACCCCTGCGTTTTTGAGCCCGAAGGGCATGACTTTGTAACAGTATAATCCGATGGTGGTGATGAATGCGGTCTTGTCCTGGTCTGGTGCATACAGAGGGATCTGCTGATACCCCGAATATGCATCCAGAAAACTCATTCTTTCGTGAGCTGCTGTGGCGTACACCAATTAGTTGATTTTTGGGAGAGGAAAACTGTCCTTAGGGCAAGCCCTGTTAAGGTCAGTGAAGTCAATGCAGACTCTCCATTTCCCGTTATTCTTTGGAACTACTACTGGGTTGGTTAACCATTTAGGGAATTGAACCTCCCGTATGGATCCTGCATCCAACAATTTTTCAACTTCGTTTTCTATGGCTTTTGCCTTCTCGGGCGCAGTTCGCCGTGCCTTATGCGTGATAGGTTTAAAAGTGGGGTCGACATGCAACCGATGACAAACCACACTGGAATCTATTCCAGGCAGCTCGTATGGTTCCCACGCGAAAACGTCTATGTTGCTTCTTAGCAGAATCGTCAATTTTTTCTTTTCTTGATCCGTGAGATAAGCTCCAATCAAGAATATCCTGTCCTTCTTACAACACCAGCTGTAACTTCCTCCAGCTTTTCGACGACCCGCTCAGAGGGGAGGAGCCTGGTCTCTTCCACTCCTGGTCTTCCGTACCTTAACTGCTATTTTGAAGGTATCAGACCCTCTTGTTCCTCGACCTTCTCGTTGGGCTTTTCGGCCTTCTTCTCTGGTTTTGGGCGGATGACCGCTATGAAACACCTTCTTGCCATCGCTTAATCGCCATGGATCTCCATTATTCCTCGCTCGGTCACATATTTGAGTTTCTGATGGTAAGTCGAGGGGACTGCCTTCATCGCATGCAGCCATCCTCTGCCGAGGATAGCTTAGTATGGCGAGTCAATGTCGACTACCAGAAACTCAATCATCTTGGAGATACTTCCTGCCCTTACTGGTAGCACAATCTTTCCCAGTGGAATAGTCATTTTTCCAGCGAAGCCAACTAGAGGGACAATGGCTTCCTTCAGGTCGACGATGCTTAACTTCAATTTTCTGAATAGGTCGAGATACATTACCTCAGATGAGCTTCCTTGGTCGACGAGCAACTTATCGACGTCATAGTTGGCTATCTTGAGCGTAATGATCAAGGCATCATGATGTGGGGTTCTCACTCCCACCAGATCTTCATCCGTGAACACGATATGTTTGCTATAGTCGACGTCATCTGCTCGCCGACGTTTTCCTGTTTGGGTCTTTGCTGGATCGATCTGAAAAACTTGCATTACTGCTGTAAGCTTTTTTACCTCCATCCGAGCTGAATTCCCCTGAATCTGCTTCATATCAGATGCCCCATGAATTACCGCGAATTCATGGCCAGCATCGTCTTCGAGTACGTTGTCAGGTCTTGCTTCTCTATTGGCAGCAACTTTCTCTGCCTTCTTCTCCACAAACTCGTTCAGGTGCCCAGACTGGGCCAGCTCTTCGAGGTGGGACTTAAGAGCTTTGCACTACTCAGTCTTATGTCCCCCCTCTTTATGAAAAGCGCATCTCAGCGCGTTGTTTCTCTTTGAGGGATCTCCTCCCATCTTTCTGGGCCACTTAATAAATGGCTCGTCTTTGATCTTCGCCAGAATCTTGTAAATTGGTTCTTTGAAGACAGTGTTGACTGCCTGAAATGCCTTTGAAACATCGTTCTTGCCTCCGTTCTTGGAGCCATTCTTGCCCCCATTCTTGCCTCCTTTCTTCTGGTTCTCAACTTTGTCGTTGCCTTTGGCAGCGAGCTTAGTTCGACCATTTTCCCCTGTGTTGAGGCGGGTAACATCCTCCACTTTGGCGTACTTCTCGATGCGAGCTATCAGATCGTCGATGGTCGTGGTCTCTTTCTTCGTCAGGGATTGGTGCAGAAGGCAAGAGCTGGGTAGACCAATTTTGAAAGAGGCCACTGCTACCTGCTCCGAGCACTCCTCGACCTCATTGAACAACTCCCAGTATCTCTTCGCGTAGTCTCAGAGGCTCTCCTGAGGCGTCTTTTTCATTGTTAGTACAGCATCCATCCTTTTGGGATGGGGGCTACTAGTAATGAAGCGGGCCGTAAAGAGCTCGGTCAGGGACTCAAAGCTTCTGATAGACCTGTGAGGGAGCCTTTCGAACCATTTCTGCGCCACGTCATGCAGGCTCGAGGGGAAAATCCGGCACATCAGTGCATCCCGGTGGTTCGAGAGAGTCATGGCTTGCCTGTACTGCTTAACGTGATCAATGGGGTCAGTTTTTCCGTCATAAATCTTGAATCTCGGAATAGCAAACTTCTTGGGGGCTTCCTCTTCTTCTATTTCCCTTGAGAAAGGGGATTTCATCTGGGTCTTGAGAGCTCGTCTAGCAAGCTCTCTGGTCAATCTTGCACCGCGATGTGCTGGGTGTTGGTCCATCTCCCTTCGGACCAAATTTTGTATGTTCTCATTGCTTCGAGCTGGGCTCCTGTAATGGCGAGCCGGTCGCTGGTGCTCGAGAGAGTTGTCGCTTGACTCGTGCTTTTCACTCTTTTGGGATCCACGCCTAGGGCTCTTTCCTCGGCTGCGAGACTTGCTCGCCTGAGGGCTAGGAGTGCGGTATGGACGTCGCCTAGTGCTGCGATGGAGCTCTTTCTCCATCCTTTATAATTTCCTTTTGAGGCGAGCATTCTCTGCCTCTTGCTTGCGAGCGGACTCCCTTTGCTCTTGGAGCCTTGCCTCATAGGCATCAATCAGTCTGGAGATTTGTGTGGACCTTGCTGGTCCTTGGCTTTCCTCTGAGGCTGGCCTCTCTGGGCGAGCCCTCTGATCTGAATGCCGAACTTCAGATCTGATCCTGCGAGGAGCAGGTTGTTCTTGGATATCTCCTGCCTGATGGGCATTACTGCTGTGACCAGACATTTCAAACTTCTTTGTTGGTGTGGGCTTTCTCAGGGAAGACAAACGTTCCCACAGACGGCGCCAATTGTGGTGACAATTATATTCAACACAAATAAATGAGAAAAGCACAATCACTAAGAAAAATAAAGAACATAAGATGCCAATCACACAACACAGTAATGTACGTGGTTCAGCAAGAATGCCTACGTCCACGGTGGTGCAGTCAGTATTATTTCTATATACTCCGGGGAGCGTTTTACAGAGAATATAGTGCGTGCCCTTTGCCCCAGGCTTAGGGTTTATTATATACATGTTTATCTTTGGGGAGTGGGGGTGTTGGACTCTCCCACGTCCATATTTTTCTCCTGGAATATCTCGATACGAGATCTTAAGAGAAGACTAAGTCATAACGGAATTTAGTTAAGGTGCGAGGGGTCCGGACTTTGGGCCGTTTTTATTAGGCTACTCGTTCGGGCCCATGATGGCAAATTCGGGTACCCACATATACATATATATATATATATATATATATGTATATATATATATATACAAAAAAGATAATGGAAATATAATTAAGCCACAAAATTACAAAGACGAATACAAGATACTTAACGTTGTTTTGCAAAGTTACCTTACCCACATTCACTGGAGAGAGAACAATTTTGATCTTTGAGAAATTGGTTATAGAGAAATAGGCTACAATGGGCGGATCTTATAAGAGATATGCTCACTTTTCAACCCAAACCCCAAAATATACTCAAATCTCACATTGAAATCAAGTTTAGAAACCACAAACTATCCCCTATTTGCCTCATTATAAACGAATCTCTCAATGCTGAAATACATCTTATGAAACCCTAGGCAAAATATTCCTTTTATACCCAAAGAAGATGCAAGGAAAATGACTCAAAATACCCTTTATTTATTTTCTGTCCACTTATCCATTGAATCAGCCATGCAGTGGACTGTAATTGACCTAAACACTTTAATACATACAGTCAATTATTTTTTATAGTTTTTAAAATGAAATGACAAACAGTGCACTGTTTCAAATACAGTACTTCAAATACAATCACTGTTGCCCAGCTTTGAGCCAAAATTCTTCCCAAATCACTAAATCGGCTAGAAACACCATAACTCCATCATACAAAGACTCCTTGCGTGCTAATACTCAAATAATCCACCATTAGCCATCTTTATACTAGTTACACACCCCAAATCAAACATGGTCCTACACCCCTTGATTCAAAATGGCCAATGCGTGTTTGCAACTATCCTAAGTAAAAAATCGTCTGTTGACTCCAAAGCGGGACCTCGATCTATCCCCTCCTCTATCAGACATTTTTCTCCAACCATTGTCCTTTTTCGGGAAACTTGCAACTGATGTCTCCGTTCTGTCCACAATGAGACACGCCCTCAAGCGCTCGATAACTTTTTGCATGTTGCTTCACATTCCCCTCGAAGCTTGTTTAAGATGATACAACCCTTTTCTTTCCTCTTCCTATCCTAGGATCATAGAGCCTTGTGTGACTCAAGACTCCACCTGCTACCCATACTAGATGAACTTTGGAATCTAATTGGCTAATTAATATGTCACAACTATTATTTTTTAGATGAATGAGAATTAGAGAGAGAAATGAGAACTTTGCCTCTATATCAATGTCATTATTGTGTGATATAGATCAAATTACTTCCACTCTCCACTACGGCACTACACATCAAATTGGTACTCGACCCGATGTTCACTCATGATGCTGTTGCCGATGTTGTTGTAGAGCCATGGGTAAGACTCGGAAGAACTAGCGCACCACTCCTCCAAACCAAATCCTTGTCGTCCGCTGGCACCACCACTATATCCACTCCAAAACCCTCAAAATTTCCTCTCACCAGATATGAGGACATCATCGCAGGAAAACTCGGATCCGATTTGGTTTCTCCGGAAACCAAGAGTCATCGCCAAATGTTGTCGATCATCGTTGTGGCGGTGTAGTCCCTTTAGGCCAAAAATCGAAAACCTACTGACCAGCTTCTTTAGACCCAAGAATGGAGAAGAAAAACACCATAAGGCTGTGGCGAACTGGCTGATCCAGACCTCCCCAACCTTCGCTGATGTCCGGTGAGCGTTTTTTGCATCTTGCGATGGCCGAAAACCCACTTCTATGGTCGGACGAACAATCAGTTGGTCGGAACTCCCTGGTGCCACCCTCGCCGCAACAGTAAACCCTAGAAAACCTCATATCTGGATTTTAGGTTTTTTAAACTCCGTAAGTTTTTAAACCCTCACTGAAGCTGCAGCGAACCCAAGGGGATCCAAAATAGCTCCTCGTTCGCATTAAACCCTAAGAGACATCGCTGGGGCCGATGTTCCCCTTTTCACGATAATTCCAAAAAGACCCCTTTTATTTCTAATTACAACTCAACCCAAAGTTATCCTAATCTGACTTCCACCCCTAAAATTTCAAAACCCATCTGTACCACAATTTATACCCCACTGCAACTTTTCAAGATAATCACCACACACTCCCCCACTCCTGAGTACTATTTTGACCCCCTCTTTACTTCTAAAATTTACATTCCAGGCCTTGAATTTTATGAAATTATAATTTCTTCCTCGAAAATTTGTGAAAGTTATAATTTACCCCGGGTTTCTGAAAATTCGATTTGAGCCCTCGAACTTTCCCAACCCTCCATTCTAACCCCAACTTCCCACCCGACACTTATTCTCCTTCAGATTTGATGTGGAATGAAGGTGATGATGTTGCATATAGGATAAATATGTATGCATACATAGAATTTGAGCAGGTGAGTCGTGACTCCATCAAAGAACTCCAAGCTTGCCTCCATTGTTGGGCATGTCTAGATGAGTCTCTGTATAGAGAGCTTGGGGATTTTTGCTTGGATGCCATCTCAATCAGGGAATATGAGGAGCGCCATCTCCTCTTGAGTTGGTACATCATTGAGTTTCTTGAGATGGAAGCCAAGTGATCATTGGGTGCGTGAGCGGGCAAGGTGATTGGCTCGATATCTCGATTATTTGTCCACTGGTTTGATATCCCCTTCGACCAACGTCGCTTCCGTATATGATACTGAGAAACTATATTATTTCTTTGAGGATGCTAAGGAACTGTGGAACTTTCTCCTGAGGAACCTTAGTGGATGGTATGAAACTCGAATTCATGCGATTTCTTTTCCATTTTAAGGAAGACGAATGGGATATTCATACCCAATTCTGAGATTTGGAGTTTTTTGCACATGGACTTATTTTCCATCTTTAGGGAAGAAGATGTTGATTTCTTTATCAAAGATTTCTTTGATACTTTTGTTGAAGATGGTTGGGTGACTCGCACACATTTTCACAAGGTGGCGTTGTATAGTATGGATGATTTCTTCTCAGTTTTTGGGAATAATAATGATTTTAATGGGGTTAGTTTGTAGATTGTTTCTCTTACGGATGATATGTTTCTTTGGGTGGCGGTGATTGACACTGGTAATGTTGATCCATTTTGGGGGACATTTGAGGCATGTTTGGAGTTCGAGTTGATGCATTTAGCCCCGAGGGGGCTCTTATGGGAGACTTGGACCGGATTTGGTATCATTGGCCCTCGCCAAGGTGTTGATGTGTTGACTCTCGTTGTGGAGAAGTTTGCGGCCAAGTTCTTGCTTATCGGCTGTGGTTAGGCTTTACAACAATTCTTCATTACCTTTTTGCTAGTTGGTACATGGGTTGTTTTCAAGGACGACTTCTCTTTCAAGTGTGGGAGTTCACTAGTGGTTGTTTTGCTCCAATTGTCATACCCTCTTACGCTCGGGACGAGCTTTTTCAAGTAGGGGAGAATGATGCATGCGGGAAGCCCCGAGATTTAATCGTATTTTTTACTTACTTATTTTCATGTCTTGTTTAGTCATTTTCTCTTTTTTTAGTTCGTATAAGATGTTGAGGGTAATGTTTCCTTAGAATATTCTATTATGTCCTCTTTAGTCATTTTCTTTTTTAGGGTTATCATGGCTAGCAAGATAACTTAGCCTATAAATAAAGCCATTGGCTATTCATAGTGATCACTGTTATTACTTTTGATATTACTTTTGAGATGAATGAGGATTATAGAGAAAAATGGGTCCTTAATGTTGTTGTGTAGTTTAGATTAATTCTCTTCACATATCAACATCACATCACAACAAAAAAATCAGAGCTTCACCGTCCTTGTTCCCTCAACTACACACTTTTTCCCTCTTTAGGTAAAGATACGAAACCTTTCTATTGGAGCAAACATGATTTGAAGTTTTTTAATCCAATATTTATTTATTTTGAGATAGAGAGTTACCTTTGGTAATTTTGAGAGTCTTTCCAAAGTCTTCTTCATCCATACATGTCATTGATGCATCCACCTCCATCCTTTTTTTAAAAATAACATCGCTTTATGTGAGCTCTTTTCCACTTCTTATTGTAAAATAGAGTAGACCCCACCTAATCCATCTTCACCATATCCTTTAATACAAGATGGTTTAGACTACATTGTCATATGAATCCTAAATAGAGGTAGGAAGCAATATGTCACTAGCGTCTTCCTCTTTTTTCATATCAACCTTCTTGAGTTGATCCACAAACTTATAAAATACACTAATGTGATTTATGAGGTTCCCGCACTCCTCCATTTTGAAATGGTAATGCTCCCCCTTGAGATTGAACTTTGTTGTGAGACTATTCTCTAAGTTTCTCCCACAACTTATGCCCAATAGAAAGTTGGGTTGAGCTCAACACCTTGACTCTATATCCTCTCAATCATCATCCATTGTCGCCTACGACTTCCCACTTCTCCCTTTCAACTCTCCTCTTGTTCGAGATCTTGCTGAACAAGGAGTTCCATCAAACCTATCCACATTCTATTGTGAGATAACATTTCCGGACATGATTGAATGATAACAACAAATCTTACACTTCTAAAAAGTAGTGGTTACCATCACACTCCGCACTTCTGTAAAACACCTTATTTTCACCAAATCTCTCACACTAATTTGTTGTACTCCAATTGTGCCACACCCAACCAAAACAAGATATATATATATATATATATATCACTGTTCTAAAAAACCCGCCTAGGCTCCGCCTAGGCACGCCTAGGCTTAAGGCTTGGGCGAAACGCCTCGCCTTAAGTTTTTCACGCCTTATGCTTAGTAAAACCCTTAAGGCGCACTTTTTTCTAAAAACAACAATGTTTTAGTTAAACGATATCTCCTTTTAAAGAATTTTTTAACTAACCGAACCATTATCTCATCCAAAATAATCAAATAGTATTTTAATTTTCATATATTCAGACATATTTTTATGATATGTACAATTTTAGTATTTTAATAGCCTTGTTATGGTGTAAAAATATTAAAATATATTAAGAAGGCCTAAACGCCTTTTCACGCATTTTTACGCTTAAACCCGCCTAGGCTTCTAAGGCTTAAGGCTTGACCTCCACGCCTCGATCACGCCCAGCGTTTTTTAGAACCTTGATATATATATATATATATATATATATATATATATATATATATAGATAGAGAGAGAGAGAGAGAGAGAGAGAGACTCATGTACATACCGAACGGTACATGCCGCTAGCGTGGACCCATTTTATAAATGATTTTGAGTTGAGAAAGTTGCGAAAGTTTGACCGAATAGCAAAAAATGTTATTTTGAGTTGATTTTTTTTATATGGGTCTATTGAAATGTTTAAACATCATATAGAAAAATTCAGCCCCAAAATAATTTTTTTACTGTTTTAAAAAATTGGTATGTACCGTTTGCTATGTATAGGAGACTCTCACTATATATATATATATATATATATATATATATATATATATATAGAGAGAGAGAGAGAGAGAGAGAGAGAGGATCTCATGAGGACCTCTGTTTGTATACCGCTGGCGCGGACCAATTTTGATAAAATAGTTAAAAAAATATTTTTAGGCTAATTTTTTTTTTATTTATAGTTTTTAAACATTTCAGTAGGACCATAAAAAAAGAAGCTCAAAATGAATTTTTTTTACTATTTTTAAAAAATCGGTCAAACTTTGTCAGTTTTTAACAGCTTAAAAACAACTTGAAAACTGACAAAGTTTGTCCGATTGTTTTAAAATAGCAAAAAATTCATTTTGAGCTGATTATTTTTTGATGGTCCTATTGAAATGTTTAAAAACCGTAAAAAAAACAGCCCCAATTTTTTTTTTACTATTTTAAAAAAATGGCCCTCATTTAAGGTTCTCAAACTGGGACCTCACTTGATCCTTTCCCTATATATATATATATATATATATAGAGAGGCAGGCTCCTATGCACATTAAGTTTGCACACTAAGTTTGCACATTACCTTTTATATATAGTAAAAAAAATATTTTTGAGTTGATTTTTTTTGTGTGATATTTAAACATTTCAAGGAACCCATATAAAAAAAATCAGCTCAAAAAAACTTTTTTTACTATTTTTAAAAAATCGGTCAAACTTTCGCAGTTTTTAAGCCCTTTAAAAACTGCGAAAGTTTGACCGATTTTTTAAAAATAGGATAAAAAGTTTTTTTGAGCTAATTTTTTTATGTGAGTCCGTTGAAATGTTAAAATATCACATAAAAAAATTGGTGTGCGCCAGCACTAAGTTTGCACACTTTTAAAAGGTAATGTGCAAACTTAGTGTGCACAAGAGCCTGCCTCTATATATATATATATATATATATATATACAGGATGATGGGAATATATACAAGACACCAAATTATAAAGATGAACACGAGAGACTTAATGTAGTTTGACAAAATTACTTTCCTTATATCCACCTAAGAGAACAATTTCACTGTATGAGAAACCTCAAGAGATATGCTCACTCTCCACCCAAACCCCCAAATCTCACTTTGTAATTGAATTTAGAAACCTCAAACTTTTCTCTATTCTTTGCCTCTCTCTAGATCAGTAGCCATACAGTCCTCTGTATTTGATAATTTTCCAAAAGTCTCCACATCCATCTAAATATATTTCAAGCAATTGCTAGTTCTAAAAGAGTGAATACAATGATATTTATAGGAGCCCCACTGCTTGGGCTCCAAGTTAACCTAATAAACTAAGCTACTCAAGCATTAAAATAAAATACAAAATATTCTTCTCCTTCAATATGAATTACATAGTTCTCGTCATGCAAATTTGTCAATTATCTTCTCATAAAAAAAATCATGAACGGAATGCTTGTTGCCCAAGTTGTTTAAATCAGCTCTTAAACTGTATTTTTCTTCATGTGGTATTTTTATTACTTTGTACTTCTCTGGTAAGCTTAGCCTTGCCAATGATTAGTACAATATGGCCCCGTTCGATGTGTCTGATATAAAGATCAGATCGGATAGTAGTTGTCGCATCTCAATGGTACAAAATATCCCACCTCTTAGGGTAAGATTCCTAGGTGGGATTATTTTATCCCACATGTAGTGAGATAACTTACCTTAAATTTCATTGAAAGTAAGACTAAATATGGAATGGGATAAAATTATCCAATCCCACCTTAAAATCGTGTTTGATTGTAAGTGAAAAGAAAGGAATGTGAAGGAAAGTTCTAATGTATTAATATAAGATCAATTACCTTGATAAATTGGCCTCAGATGTTTTACTAGTAGCAAAACAGGATTAGTTCATGTACTCAGGAAGCCCAACTAGGTTCCCATGAGCTAGCGGAACTGGATGAATTCGGTTATTTTTCTCACTGTAGGCACATTGATTTTTTTGACGACATTTTCTCCTTGCAATCTAATTTATTTTCCTTTGTGATGTAGGATGCCATAGCTGGTGAGGCAGAAACTGGAAAAATCTACCGGGCAAATTATGTGGACAAGAATGGGAGACCAGTCCTTGTCATGAGACCTAGTTGCCAGGTTTCATATGTCAATTTCTCTTTCTTTCATGTGATTGTATTCCAATGCAACTGAAATGGACTTGCATTAATAAATTTTGGTCATTGGGGTGTGAATCAATTCTGGAAGAGATATTTATCTTCAGCAATATAGTATTTGGCTTCTCTAATTCATGAGCCCTTAGAATCCTTGAGGCCTCGTTCGGGTCAGACTGAAATAATTACGACATGTGAACAGTATTTGCTACTAGTCGATGCGAAACCGTTTGTTTATAAAATTGCAAATAAGAGTACAGTTAGATTATTTTTTTTTTGAAAACAGTTCATTTTTATGACCTTGATACGCTCTCTTACTTTCTAGTTTTCCGTGGAATTCAACCTTTACCATTTAGAAAAAGCAAAGCCAGATATGGGGAGTAGTCACTCTCGAACAAGAGGGAAAAGCTCTGTCAAGGTCAGCAATATGAGTGCCAATCAACCTAAGGACATCTTGAGGAGAGGAAAGCTTGTGACCAATAGCCTCCTTAGTATGAGCTTTCCAAACATACCATATCACAACAATAAACACCAGGTACCACTCCGTGCTAGGCCATAGAAGGGACACGTGTTTGTTGTTGACCAAGTTATTTAAACTCACGTATGTTCTGGTTCAGATAAAAAGGCAAGATAAGGGTTCGATGGGAGAATATAAAATTAAATTTGAACAGCATTAGGCCAATCCCTCAAGTTGGGTTTGAGTCAAATTTTAACTTCCAGCAGCAAGAAGGGCATAAGTCAACCTGTTCGAATTTGGGAAAAGAAATGGCCATTGTTTTAAGTATCATCTGTGATCCGGGTCATTACATGACTCATAATCCATTGCCATTCTCATGAATAATATCACAAACTTTTAGGTTCATCTCCTCTTATCACTCTACACTTCAAAGCCTTGATTTTGTCAAGAATATGCATGCAAGTCTTCTCATCAACTCTATAGTGAAGGAGGGGCATCCCAAGGTATTTTCCCAGGTCACAAGTAATTGATATTGTTATTGATCCCTCTAGCTTTATCCCTAGGAGTGGTAGGACAGGTAATTTTTTTGGATTTATCCAGGTCCAAGTTTTGTCCAGAACACTCGCAAAAATCCTCGCGGAAGGCTGAGATGACACTCATTTGACTAGTTGCAGACTTAGCAAACAAAACAGTCCATCCACAAAAAGGAGGGGAGATGCAGGGATCATTCATGTTCCCCCTATATTGTGTGCAAGAATGGTAAATGGATGGATACAGAGCAGATACCATGCTATCCATATACCATGCTGTAATGTATTTGTTTAAAATTGCACTATTCGTTTCAGTATCACATACAATTATCCTTATCATATCCACCCGGATTCCAAGATTCAGATGATATTCTTATCTAATTACATATTTTTCATATTAACGTATATTGAACTCATTAAACTATGCTTCATATTGATCACAACCCAACTCTATGAGTTCCTAGGTCCCTTAGAAGTTTGGTTTATTCCCCAGGTAAGAACAAAAGTTTGTGCGTCAATTTAAAGCGGTCGTCAGCTTAACCAACTTGGTTTCTTACTATTTGAAGTAGTTTTTGATGGAAATGGGCCCTATTTTAGGGTTTTATTAGTCATTTTATTTTCTTTTATTATTTGCATTTTCATTTGTCTTGCTTTAGTATTTAAAGGTAAGGAGTAGTAATGGCATTTTTGTAATTAGGGCTTAGCTTGGAGCCTAAGCTACTCCTCCCTTTAAATACCCCCATGTAAGCCTCATTTGAGGTAGACTTGAATTTTGAAATAGAAAAGAGTATTTTTCTCTCCAAAGTATGTGTTTAGATATTTTTAGGAGCCTTTTGACGTGTAGTTTACGTCAAATTGGTATCAGAGCGGGTGTCGCTCCACATTGGTGTTGGTGTATTGGTGTATTTTTGTTATCAAAATCGTACGCTACAATCAATGGCTCCAAGAAGATGCGAACAACTATACGAGGAGATTAAAAAACGAACGGGAGAGTGGGTACAATCACAACAATAAATCTATATCCATTTTCAAAATCCTAACCCTAACTCTAGAAATCCCTACCCACAACCCCAGCCCTACCCTACCCTCTATACCAAATCCACCACCTCGAAACCCCAAATCTTGAACCCTAATTTCCTTCAAAACCCAAATCCATTCTATAAACCCTACATTCAAGATCCAAGAGGACTCACTTTTAGGGTTTCACCTACCATTTTACAATCCAATCCATAATTTACAAATCCTACCCTCCAACCCTACAAACTTCCTCCACCACCAACCCGAATCCCCTAACCCACCATCCATGTTTCAAACCTCAAACATAAAAAAAATTACGTTTCCGCTCGGATTCACTCCCGAGGCTCAATTCAAGATTACCAGCGGCTAGTCCAAGATTGGTTGCTCCACCCGATCATTCTCCCTCACTCATACACCCAATTGGGTCAAATCAACAATAAAGTGTGTGTTTTGAAATATAAAAGAGTATTTTTCTCTCTATAGTGTGTGTTTAGATATTTTTAGGAGCCTTTTGATGTGTAGTTTATGTCGGTTTTTTTCATGATTAATTAGGAGAAATCATCACCGTTATTCAAGACTAAAAATATATATCCCAGTTTCCATCTCAATAGTGTTGTTAATAAAGAGAGAGAGAGAGAGTTGTCCCACCTTCACTGATATTTCTTGAGGTGGAGTTGAACATCAACAGATCACAGGAGAGTCGAGAAGATGAGGCACATATGTGGTGAAGTAATTAGGTCTATGACTAAACCCTAATTCCTAATTCCTATTCCCAAACAACTAATATCTTTTCAAATTCTGTGAGTTTTTATTTTCTTTTTATCATGTCGACTCAACATTACATGAGATTGATTTAAGATAGACTTAAAATGAGTGGCTAAGATTGTGTTAATTCAATAGTACAATTTTTTTCATTATGAAATATATATAAAACTATAAGGTGTATCATTAAGAATAAATTAATAAAGATTTAATTTAAATACACTACGGATACAAATATCCACAAATATGGATATTTCGCCTAGGATATGGATTATCCATCAATTTACGTATACTATCCTTGTGTGTTTTCCCAATTTTTTAAACATCTGAATCTGCTCCTTTGGATATTGATTCAAATAAATATCTGCAAAATTTGAATGCAGATATTAAGCGAATTTCGATTTTTGAATATCTGTTTGCACGCTTACTTGCACTTTCACAACTACAGATAAGTGACACGTGATGTGATACTATGCGATACGGTGGTACGAAAAATCTTTAAAAAATAGAGCTTGTGATGTAAACACAACGAAAGATTAAATACGCATGCGAACACATAGTTAATTGACGAAAAATTCTCTTAAGCCAAAAGCTTCATAAATCCATTATCCATGATTAAACAAAAGTAAGACTAATTGACCGAAGGGTCTTGTTTATGAGCTAATGCTAATAAAGATTAACAAGGAAACATAAAGATAATTCCTAAAATAATCCCTAAAACATCTTTGAATGATTATTGTTTATCTATAATACAAAAACTAATTATAATTAACCTTGTTTATCAGTTCGGAAACAAAAATAAAATAATAGCTATATTAGTATATGTATGTATATTTTTTATAAAAATATACATGATACTAGCATCACCATACGCACATTGTTGATTTTGATAATTCATATGTGATGTAATAGTTCAATAAGAAGAATGGAAGACACAATTTAAGTTTGTTTTCGTGAAACATATTGTGTATATATGTCTTACTTAAAAATTAAAATTTTTAATTTTTCCTAACTACATTCTTATATTTTAAAACAAAAAATTACAAAAATCTACATATTCGTGTCCCAGAAGTACCCAAAATGGATCGGGCTGTATCCAAATTTCAAATTTTCCAATATGATTAAATGAGTACGTATTTGAAGTATCAGTACATATCCGTATCGGGGAGGTATCCGAACCATATACGATACTCCATTTCTGCCATGTTTGAAGTTTCTGTGCTACATGGGTTTTCACATCAAAAGAATTTGATTACATGGAAAACCGAAAATTAAGAGAATATCTCACCAAACCGCTCATCTATTTTTTTACTCCTTTTCAACTTTCTATAAGAATGAACTTTCTTTCAATCCTTCTTCAACTTTGCAATACACGTGAGTGTACATGCTATAATTATGTGACTAGAACCATAGTGAATGAAATTGTACTCTGAGTTGGTGAAATAATTTTTGCCATTTACTCAAAAGGGTCTTGATATTACATGAGTTAGTAACTATAATTGATTTCTTTACCGTTTTGGGCTCATCCATCTGATTATTTTTAAATTTCCACATTGTCATCAATCTCCTCCGTCCCTGATAAAAGAGGGGAAAAAAATGGGAGGGGGCGAGGCATATTGACGTAAATGACGTCAATGGAAAGAGGAAAAGATAATTCTCTCTCAAACTCTCTCTAATCAAACCTCATAAAATGGAAGAATGCCTCAAAAGGGGCTACATAAGGGGTATTTGTAGGAAGGAGGTTACTTGGCCTCTAAGCTAAGAATCTAATTACGTCCCTAAGAGCCAATAAACTTCCTTCTTCTTAATACTAACAAAACAGGAAAATACAATGAATACTAAAAATAAAAGGAAGACTAAAAAATAACAAAAATGCCTCTAATGCCTAAAAATGCTAAAAATAACCCCTAAATCTTCATATATATCATTCTCTCCGCTTTCGAAAATGACGTAAACTACAGGTCAATGGCCAAGAAAATAAACAAACCCTAAATTTAGAGAGAGAATCAAAAGATTTCTTATATTTCAAAATGGAGGAGTGTCTTCAAATGAAGACTACATGGGTATTTAAAGGGAGGAGTAGCTTAGGCTACAAGCTAAGGTACTAATTACAAAAATGCCATTACTACTCATTCCTTTAAATAACAAAGCAAGTAAAGGAAAATACAAATAACAAAAATAAAGAAAATAAAAAAGAAAATAGAAATGACAAAAATAACCCTAGAATAGGGCCCATTTCCATCACTCTCCCCCTCTTAAGACCAAGCTCGTCCACGGGCGCTAAAAAAAAATAGGAGTCGTGAGGAAATTCCAAAAATAGGTACCCAGGCGAGCTCACAATGGGAGACCCATGGAGTCGCCCTCTAAAACAGTGATTAGTGCATGTTGGGAAAGCTCCTCGCATCCGTCCAAATAGTCAGGTGGATGCTTCATAGCCAATAGGACACGGCGTCGCGGAAGAGAGCAGTCAGAAGTTCGGTGTCCAACATTGCCACAATTGTAGCACCTGATTGTAGGAGGACCCGGAGAAGGCGCAGCAGTAGTGGTGGTAATAGAGACAGGAGCCGAAACCGAGGGAAAAGCAAGAGCGGAGGCCGATGCAGGAGGGGCTCATGAGGTCGGAAGAGCTGCTGATGATGTGTGGTAGGTCTCGACCTTAGTCGCATACTCGACCGCCTTCAAAAAGGTCGGTATCTCCCTCAAGCCTAGATCATGCTGAATGTATGGCTGAAGTCCTAGAATATATTGATCCGCTGGTCCTCAGACTTCTGGAGGCAAGCCCGGGTGCAAAAGAGCTGGAACTGCTCCGTGTACTCCACCGTAGATGTAGCCCGGCGGAGGGATTGGACGAGGGCAAAAAGGTCACTCTCATAAGTCGGCGGTATTAATGAAGCCTGTAACGTGTTCTTCAACTCTGGTCATGTCTGGATAGGAGGCAATCCTGCCCCTGTCCGGCGATAGCAAAGATCGTTCCACCAAACCCGGGCAAATCCTTGAAATTTGGTGGCCATTATGGGAACACAAGGGCGGTCTTGAACCCGCTTGTAATAAAAAACCGTCTCCATCCATGCCAACCAATCAATCATAGCATCCGGGGAGAATCGTCCATCAAACACGGGGACGCCATTGCGTATATCTCCCTGAAGACTCCGGGAAAGCAACTGAAGTGTCGTAGACGGGTGGTTTCCCTCCTGATGAGCCTTAAGAACCATCACATCACCCGACACAGGTGCAACATAAGCAGCAGGGCTAGGTGGTACCTAGGTAGGTGGTGGATGAGGAGGATGAACATGTGGGGCCACGGGGGGTACTGGAGGACCGCAATGAGGACACGTGCCATTCAGGTGGCCATACTCTCCACAATAAATGCATTGGCGATCCCGAAGCGGTACGAAGTGATGAGGTCAGGTGGGGGAGGGGGAATGCACTCCAAGACACTGCGGTGGGTATCTCTAGCGTAGAGGATGACGAGGAGTCAGTGTAGAGTAGGGAAAGATCATGATGGGAAGGGGTGTGATGTGACGGTGGAGGTGGTGGGGCGTACGGTGGCAGGCAACTGTGTATAAATGGGGGTGGGAATTGAGTTGAGTTGGGCACGGGAGGGCTCCGAGTAAGGTAGAGGATCTGATTGGTAAAAATGGGTCGAGGCAGCGGGTTTTGGATTATCCAAGGTGGGTGAGGTGAAAAATTGGGTCGAGATGGGTTGGCTATCGCGTGGAATTAGGGGGGGTACTTATAGGGTTTTATTTGTGGCTGAAAAGGAGGGAAGGGGGTCGGAAGGGGCTCGGAAAGGCTGGGGTAGGATTTCGGGGTTGGGGTTGGGGTTGGGTGAAACGGGTCGACTTGGGTCGGAATAGGGGCGGGTTGGGGTCTGTTCAGTGTCAGCAGGGCTTTGGGGATCTAAGGAGGGTTTTCCGACAGCTAAAGGGTGTGAGGGGTGGTCGAAAATAAGGTGGGAAGGCAGGGGGTGAGTTGCGAACAGAGCAGCAGGAGTGTTGCTGGGTTTTTGGACAGATTTGGGCAGATCTGGCTCGGGTTTGGAAGGGGAGGGGCAACAAGGGTGCAGTGGGGTTGGGGCAGCTCCTTGGCAGCTGAGTTGGAGGCGTAGTAAGGGTTGGAATTAGGGAAAAAGGTTGCGGAAGTGGTGGTTAGGGTTTTGGGTGGGCTAGGGTAGGGTTAGGGTTTTGTAACTTAGTAAGTTGTTGTATTATGGCATCAAATTTCATGTTGAAATCTAGGGATTGTTGCTCCATTTTGTCTCTCAACTCTTGAATTTCTTCTTCTTCTTCTTGTTTGGATCTTCTTGGAGCTATCGAAGTAGTGTATGATTTTGAATACCTACACACCAATACACCACTTGGGGAATGACACCTCACTCTGATACCAATTTGACGTAAACTACACGTCAATGACCAAGAAAATAAACAAACCCCAACTTTAGAGAGAGAATTAAGAGATTTCTTATATTTTAAAATGGAGGAGTGTCTTCAAATGAAGACTACATGGGTATTTAAAGGGAGGAGTAGCTTAGGCTCCAAGCTAAGGCACTAATTACAAAAATATATTACTACTCCTTCCTTTAAAATAACCCTAGAATAAGGCCCATTTTCATCGGAAAAAGTTCGTCCTCGAACTTTAAAATTTGAGGTCGAGTTGCAAAAATTCCAAAATTTGCGGAAGAGGTAAAACTTGAGGGATCAAAATGTAATTTCTGAAAAGTTGAGGAAGATGCTTCACTTCTTACATCAATCTTCATCTTCTTTCTCATACCACTCATGCCAATAAAAAATATCTACCACTCGGATCAAAAACCAAGATTTTAGTACCAAACCCTAGTTCTTGCAATTGTTCTTGGTAGGATTGGGTCAAAATGGGCTGAATTTTGATTGATTTTGTGAGATGAGGGTTTTTGGAGGGATTGGGATAAAAAGGCATTGGATCTTTAACAAAAAAATTGTTGTCGACCACCATTTGGGTGATCCGAGCAGGGAATAGGAAAAAACAGGGCTGGCCAATGGTATTTATCACAAAAATGGCGCGGATTGGAGCCAAAAATTGTTCACCTGCTGAGATCGGAGCCGTCGGATGTTTTACGGACTGTTTTTTCACTGGGAAAGGGTTGAAAAGGTTGACAGGTGTTGGAGGACTATATAGGAAGAGATCGGGGGTTGGTCTGCCTGGGGAAAGGGACCAGAAGTGGCTAGGATAGGGTCGGCAGCTGTTGGGACGCCGTCGGCCACCTGTATGATGGTCCGACCATGGGGAGAAAGGGTCTGAGTGTTGTCGGTGGGTTCCTTTTCCATGAGACTACTGTCTGATGATGGAAGCGGTTCGGAGAGGTTGGCCGGAGGTTGGATGTGAGTCGTGTGGCGTCGAAGGGAGTAATTGGTGGTCGGAATTTGATTTCCAGTGGGCTGTGGTTCGGTCGGGTGTGGGGCGGGCTGTTTTGGTTCGGGAGGTAGCGGCTGAATGTATTTTTGGGTATTCCGGGCAGCTATTGGTGGTGGTGAGGTGGTAGGGGGTGTTTGGATGGTGGTTCTTGATATGGCGGTGGGGGGGTGGAGATAAATGGGGCTAGTGCTAGGGTTTTTTGGGGTAGAAAGGTGGAAATGGTTGCGGAAGCGTGGTTAGATGGGTTTTGGGGGCTAGGGTTATGGTTTCTTGAATTAAGGTTAGGGTTAATGGGGGTGGGTGGTTGGAGGTGTCTTTGGGGGTGGTGGCGCGAGGTGGCAGCCGGTGGAGGAAGTCGCGCATTCATCTCTTCCATTTGGGCCTTTATTTGATTGATGGCTTTCAAGATTTGCTCGAGAGGATTTGATGCGGAGGTATTCATCTTTCTTGGACCCACGTGACGTTGTTTACGAGTTTTTATTTTTTTACAACAACAACAATGGGTGGATCGACTAGGCTCTGATACCAATTGACGTAAATGACGTCAATGGGAAGACGAAAAGATAATTCTCTCAAAAACTCTCTAATCAAATCTCATAAAATGGAAGAATGCCTCAAAAGGCGCTACATAAGGGGTATTTTATAAGGAGGAGGTTGCTTGGCCTCTAAGCTAAGAATCTAATTACATTTATGTCTCTAAGAGCCAATAAACTTCCTTCTTCTAAATACTAACAAAAAAGATAATACAATGAATACTAAAAATAAAAGGAAGACTAAAAAAATAACAAAACTGCCACTAATGCCTAAAAAATACTAAAAATAACCCCTAATGCTTCATTTACATCACATATTGATCAAGGTACGACAATTCTATTGGTTGAATGTTGGATTATTCAAGTATAAATAGATACATAATATGTCTCACCTTAGAGGTTCACGTTTGTGTATGACTGCAGAACTCAAAGTCAACGAGAGCACAGATCAAGTATTTGGTGTATTGCATGGAGAATGCTATTTTAAATCTGCCAAAGGACCAAGAACAGATGGTCTGGATGATTGATTTTGATGGTTTCAAGATGTCGAATATTTCAGTCAAGGTGACCAGGGAAACAGCTCACATTTTGCAAGATCATTACCCTGAAAGGCTTGGAGTAGCAGTTCTCTACAATCCACCAAAGTTGTTCGAACCATTCTGGAAGGTAAAACATTTTTTTTAATCATCTTATCTAATCCTACTTTTAATTATATTCTAAAGGTAAATTTTCAGAATATTCTACATTTGTTATTATGTAGTAATTTTTCTTTTCTAAAAGTATTTTTAGCTTATAAAAAATCTTTCATGAGATGATAAGTTTCCGGGGCATGGCCCAATGCTGAAAGGTTGGAGCCAATAGGTGATAGAAGATGCCCTTATCTTAAATTAGAAAAGGGGAGGACTGACAATAACATTTTAACTATAGCCTATTTTTAACCCTCCAGTGGGTGTTCTCCCAACTAGAAGATCGCCTCAACCTAAAACTCCTCGTCCTACAATCTTTTTGGCCCAATCCTCCATTGTCTCACACTTCAAGATTTTAAACAGTACGATTCTTAGTATTACCGAGAGGCCAAGGGCCTTATACTCCCATAAAATTTCTTAATCTAATACCAAAACTAGTACTAAATAATATATGATATATTGCTAATACTCCCATAATTTCTCTTAACCAAAATGTACACCCCCCCCCCCCCCCCCCCCCCCCCGCCCCACACACACACACACTTTCTTTGTTTTAGCGAGTCCCATAGGGGACTACTTCACTTTGTCACCATATTTCTAAGTTTGGGGTGGTTTTCAATACTGTGAGAACAAGTACTTGTGTTAAACATATTTTTCGCAAATGATTGATTTCCAATGATCATGTCATTATTGAACAGTGTTGAAATGGTGGTTTTAGTGTTGTATTAGGAGCTAGAACTGACAATTCCTTAAAACGACCCACCAACTCAGAACGAACTTAGCGGGGCGGGGTCAATAATGTGTTGACCCGCCATACTCACTTAAAGAAATAGGTTACATGTATCCACTATACAATACATGAAAGCGCTAGAAATCCAATACAATTGGGTACGATATGGGTTGAGGTAATTTTAACTGACATAATCCTGATATGACACTTGTCACACGACCATGGTCAGTCCTATTTGGACCTTTACTACTATTTTCCTTGTAACATTGGGAGGTTGTGTTGTTGCAGATGGTAAAGCCCTTCTTAGAGCCCAAGACCGCAAACAAAGTCAATTTTGTTTATTCGGATGATCCTGACGCTAGGAAGTTCATGGAGGGCTTATTCGACATGGGCCAGATTGAGTCTGCATTTGGTGGGAATGACAGTTCAAGTTTTGACATTAATAAATATGCCAAGAGGATGAGAGAAGATGATAAAAAGATGGCTTCTTTTTGGACAAGAGGAAATGATTCTGCAGCAGCCTCACAGCCGGCCCCTACAACTTCTCCCTGTTTGGATCCTACAAATTCGGAGACGGATTCTGATGAATCGGAAGATAAAACACATACATCTTCTTCTCATGAGATTGACGGGGAACTAGAATTATTCCCGGAAGATGAGTTGCCAGCTGATAACAATTGCAACAAGGATGAACTTGTCGATGAGTTAGCTGATAACAGTTGCAGCAAGGACAAGAAATTTGATGAGTTTACAGCTGATAATAACAGTTGTAGCAAGGACAAACTAGTTGAAAACTAGTACGAAGGAACTATATGGACTACCACCTGCAGGGTTACTAACTGTTTAACATCTTGGAAGCACTTTGATCAAGCAATCTTTAAAATAGTTCTGTCAGAATTGATTTTAAATGGTAATAAAATAGTCACGTGGTATTATTATCGGGTTTTATTTGCACTCAGGTAATATAAGGTTAGGGTCCAAAGTTTTTTCATATTACGAGTTTGGGGTCTAGAGTGTTATATATAGCTTTTTATGATGTTTCTGAGGAACCCTTGTGATATATTTGGAGCATATTTGGAGCATTTATGACTTTGGACCCCCCCCAACTCTAAATGTAAACACTTTGAGCCCCAGACCCAAAAGTGTGAGTAACCACCCTATTAGTATCTGTTCATGCAATTAAACAACTATTTGTTGTTACACATTTCTCCACTTTTTTCAGGCATGGAGATGAGATTAAGGTTTCGTGCTTGATTGCAAGAAACAACGATTTGTTGTTACACTTTTCCCTCTCTTTTCAGGCATGTAGATGGGAGATTTGAGTTTCATGCCTGACTGACAACTGTGTTTAACGCATGGTAAAATTTGATGACATGCATGAATTAAAGCATGCTACTTTTAGGTCACGGTTCGCTTTTGTCATGGTGTTGTTTTGGGTACATCTTTATCATTGACCTGTGATCTTGCTATCTCCAACCAGGAGGGTAGTTTTGTGTTCCATATTCTTGAAAATAATTTTTATCTTCCACACATGTGCCAGCTTTTCTTTTCAAATGTGGCAAGTTATGATGCTGAGATTTTGCGTAATGGCAAGCTTTCCATCCTGTGTAGGAAGCTAGGAGCTTTATGCACTCGGCTGCCTTCGTTTGATGTTGCAAATTATGGAAAATTAAAAGGGTTCTTCCTTCTCAAAGTAAATAGCACCTCTCTGAAACGATGATTTTCCAAATCTATTATCTATTATCTATTATAACTTATAAAACGCATTACAGGGCGTAAGATTCTCTTTAATTTTGATGAGCTTTTGAGCTATCCACGTGGCAAAACTGAGTATTCTCGATTTCATTAATTTTTTCTTTTTAAAAAATTAAAAAAGAGAAGGTCATACGTTAGTTTTTTGGGTTTCACTTTTTTCTCTTTCCTGTACTCTATCGACCCCATTTCTCATTACACCCATTCTGGCCCATACAGATCACTCATTCATAAACGGAATGCGGCAGGGCAACAAGACCTTTCCTCTCCTCTTCTCCTTCCTTTTGTTGCTTTAAATACATCCCCATCCAGTTGCCTCCCTCAAAAAACATAAACACGGCTTCACCGCCTACCCAATCTCACACATAGAAATCAAACGAGGATTCATAGAGAGAAACCGACATTGGTTGGTGACGAAATGGTGATGCTAGATCGGGACGGAAACACGGTAAATCTGATTTCAATATGCATGATTGGCTCCGGATGTTTCATTGGCTCACATCTCTGTGAGAAACTTATGTCGAAGACTCCTCACACGATTTTGGCAGTGGATGTTTATGATGACAAGATCAAGCATCTTCTTGAACCGCCTACTCTTCCTTGGGCCAATCGCATACAATTTCATTATATTAATATCAAGAACGATTGTCGCCTTGTAGGCCTTATCAAGATGACCGATCTGGTATAATATCTTTCATTTCTTCTTCAATTTAAATAATGTTTTATTTAATTATTGTTGTAAATTTAGTTCTCATCAAGGCTTAGATTTGATTATATCTGTCGTTTTTATTTTGAATTCGATTTTTTTTTTCTTTTGAAAGTATTTTTAAATTGAGCTTTTTTGTAAATATTTTACTTCTCTCGGATTTAGAAATGAAAAGTGTTTTTTTCTGTATGCTTTTCCACTATACAAAGTCCTGTACGTTAGATAATATATCATAGAAAAAATTACAAATCTCAAACCCATCCCTCTCTCTCCGTGTGTATCCATCAAATGCTTACCTTCAACCAATAAAAATCCCCATGCAAGATGTTCAACATAATATGGCTACCAAAAGGGGCGACATTAAGTTCCCTGTAAAGATCAAGTCGTATTGCTATCATAAGAAATTTTAACTAGAGTTTGAGATTTGCTGAAGTGTATCTCCTGCCGAGGTTTGGACATTGCTTGGGAGGTGGGTACATGTTCAGTGCACCATCCCGTCGCCTCTTCCCAAACATTTTTTTTTGTACTTGCCCATTTTAAAGATGGCTTACCCATTTTGAAGTCGCCTTGTAGTGGAACAAAAAAAATGGGTAAGAACCAAAATAAAAATGGAATATGGTTACTTATCTCCAAGATTTTTTTTCGCTTAAGATGTTTAGTAATTAAAAAGTTATATTATTTATTTTTCATATTTTATATTTTTATATTTTATGATTTTAAATTAAATAATGTGTCATGTCACATTATGTATGGTTCGTCTTCGTGTCATGATTTGATTAGATGGTTTTGTATCATGTTTTATTTTCGCTGTGTTCGTTTGGTAAAAAACAAGATTTTGTGTTGCGTCACTTTTATTTTGGTTATGTTCGTTTTAAGTAAAAAATAAATATTTTGTGTTATGTGTTGCGTCTCTTTTTAACTAGATCATGTTCATTTTTTTGTAGAAGAAATATGAATTTGGTACATGTCGTTTTTATTTTGATCGTTTATGTCGTTTTTATTTCAATTCGACGTCTCTAATGGTGAAAATAATACTTCTTGAAATTCACTCAAATATATGTTGTTTTAAGTATGAAAATATAAGTCAAATTTCAAATTATGTATGTCAGACATTGAATATGCATGTGATCGTTTAAAGTTGTTTGTAATATGTATTATTGATATATGTTAGTAATTTTTGTTACCAAAAACATTTAATAAATTTAGTTCCCAACCCGAATAAAAAAATGCCGAGAAGATGCATGAAAAAATCAAGGACTTCAAATTTAACTGAAACAACTAGGCGTAAAAAGTAAGTTACACAATGCTTAAGGACATGTAAAGATGTTTGTCAAGTTTGGAAATAAAGGATATAAGAAAAAAAAAGGGAGGGTTTTGGTGAAAAATATATTTAAAGAGGTAACATTTTTACTTTAATACATTGATACTAGACTTTAATATAAATTAGTAATTATTAAAATTAGAATTTAATATAAATTAATCACTTTATTAGACTTTAGAACATTTGTTTTAGCTAAATTTCACAAGACATTACTTTTTAGTGGCGAAATGTTCACATTTAAAACATAATAATGTATTAAGGTAAAAAAAAAACTCATATTTATTATCTATCTAAATGGAATCAACATTTAGATTTAGATATTAATTAATGTTTTTTATAATTAGATTCACCTGTCTTTCCTTTATACTCGATGCACATACACATTTTGTCATCAATTTTTTGGCAAGTTATATATTGAACAAGTTTGGAGTAGGCATATTGAAACTTGAAAATTCGCTTGGTTGTAGCTACATCATTTTGGGTTAAGCCAATCAAATACATCAAGCTTCATCTTTTTTAATGCAATATTAAACATGTTGGTTTAAAGTTTGAAATATCTCTTTGTTTGGAATTTGAATCAAATCCAAATTTGTGGGGGAGATTTAAACATTTTATTCCATGAATTTTAACTAATGTTTAATTCATCATGCTGTATAATATAACCTCTGTGCATGTCATATAATTTAATTTTAACTAAATTAAATTATGGGAATTTTAAATCATATGAAAAAATAAGCTAGAATAAGATGAGAGGGTAACTGTGTCTAGGATACAATATAACCTCGATATTGAAGTTGTGGATTTCATTGCAAGAGTCCTATATGTACTCTCTGTACACTCCTACGATATTTATATGCTATAGAAACTTATTTATTCCAGTTGTTTGGTTGGAGGTGACTCGCTATCTAAGATGCTACAAACATCATTTTGTTGAATGCATTCCTTTGGAGTAATTAGTTTTTTTTCTTTTAATTTTTTCATATTATACAAAATTGCCTTTTTGTTTAACTTACTTCTTCAGGAATTATGGTGCATCGGCAAGAAATAGCTAGCAACATATAAAAAATATTACCTTATTTTGAGTAAAAAAACACAACTCAAAATTATTCTGGTTGGGAGGCTGTGAAAATTGGAGATGTTCGAAAATTTTGTTTTCTAATTTGAGGGATGGGTTTTACAAACACTTTAAATGCAGATCGAATATCAGAATGGTCTAGCCCGCGCATCGCGCGGGTTTACACCTAGTGAAACCCATAATTTGGCGCCCCTTAAAAAACACTCTTTAATTATAGATGGAAACATTAGTAATCCAAGCACTCTCAAAAGGTCTGCTATTTAAGGAAGTGGGTTAATTACATTTAGAGCCCCCTATACTTTGACTCTCTTTCCACTTTTCACCGCATACTTTCAATCTTTTCAATTTACACCCCTAACTATAAAAACGACTGCAGTTTACCCCTTGTCGTCCAATTTCGTTATCTTTTTACAAAAATCGTTAGTCGTGCTTGTCACATGACATTAACCAAGGGCATTTTTGTCCAAACCTAACTGCTTTTTTTAAAAAATCTTTAAATAACAAAAAAACATTTAAAATTTATAAAAATACCAAAAAATATTTTAAAAATATAAAAAAAACATGGAATAAATCTTGAAAATACAAATATATATTGAAAAATTCTGAAAATGCCAAAAAATAATTTTAAAGTATAAAAAAAACTTGGAATAAATTCTGAAAATATGAATATATATTTAAAAATTCCAAAATACCAAAAACTATTTTAAAATACAAAAAACCTTGGAAAAAATTTCAAAAATACCAAAAATATTTTTAAAATATAAAAAAACACTTTGAATAAATTCTAAAAATATGAATATATATTTAAAATTTTTGAAAATACCAAAAAAATTTAAATAATATTTAAAAACCTTGGAATAAATTCTGAAAATATGAAACACCAAAAACGAATATATACTTAAATTTTTTGAAAAATCCCAAAACACTAAAATACCATGTAGATATAAAAAACATGAATTTTTTTCTAAAGAAAAAAAATTGCTAATATTTATTGGAAAATATACTAAAATACCAAAATAAAAAAATGGTATCCGTATATATATATATACATATAATAAAGGAGCATGGTTTTTGAAAATTTTGCCGAAATATCTTCACTTTTTTTATGCATGACATTTTTCTCTTTCATGCACATACATGAAATGTCATGCTAAAAGTTATTTTTTTTTCTTTTTTTTTTGTGTTATATATATACTATTATACTATTATAAATACATGTAAATTTATATTTTTTTATTAAATATTTTTCCCATTTTTTAAAACTATTTTTTAAATATTTTTTTCTTTTTTTAATTTATATTTTTTATTTTTTCTCAATTTTTTTTTATTTTTTCTCAATTTTTTTTTCTCAATTTTTTTTTATCACGGGGGAAAATTTATCGCCGTGCCCTCGGGCACGGGCATCCACTAGTATATATATATACACACACACACACATATATATATATATATATATATATATATATATATAATTTTAATTTTCAGAAAATATATATAAATAATTTTTCCAAAAAAAAAATGATATTAAATATGATTTTGAAAAAAGAAAAAAAACAGTAAAAATCTATAAAAATAAAATGATACACCAAATATTAAAAAATAGAGAAAGGATGCATAAAAACAAAAAATAAATAAAACATGAACTTTTTTTTGTCCAAAATCTGCATTTATTGGAAACCAAAATAAAAAAAAAATATATTCAGCAAAATAAATGATTTATCGTAATAAAAAAAATTCAATCCAACAAATAAAAAATGGTTATAATAAATAAAAAAATTGATTTTCTCAAGATAAAAAAAATTCAGGAAATAAAAAATAAAAAAAGAATAGAAACCCTAATATATTTCAGCAGAAAAAAATAAAAACCCTAAAAAAAAAAAAATTCAGCGCGCACCCCTTCGCCCCCCGCCCCAACGAATAGATCTACTCCTGATCTGTGTGTGTGAGAGAGCGAGAGAGAGAGAACTCCCCCTCCCCACCTTCCCCACCACCACCAGCACCACCACCCCCAACACACACCCCTTCGCCCCAACGAACAGATCTGCTCCATATTTTTTTTTTTTGTGTTCGTGGGTGTGGGTGTTGGTGTGAGGGGGGAGAAAGGAAGAAGATATCGTGTGTGAGAGGGGGAGAGCGAGAGAGGAGAGAGAGACAGAGTGTGTGTGTGTGAGTTTAGGTTTTTATTTTTTTTAAAAGAATACCCTTTTAAATGACCAATTTACCCCTCACTTAACACACATGCAACTCACATGTCCTTTTCCCGCCAAAAAAGAGACGCCCGTCACGTTTTTGGGTCGATTGCACTATCAGTGCTAGTACGAGGTGGTAATTAAAAAAATTGAAAGTACATGGTGAAAAGTGGAAAAAGGGTCAAAGTATAGGGAGCCCTAGTGTAATTAACCCTAAGGAAGCCTTTCAAAACTTCAATAACCTTAAGACAATCCCCAAGAATGTGAATTGTAGTCTCTTGATTATTATTACATCTTTGGCAAGAGTTGTCAGTAAGATTTCAAGTGCATCTCAACCGATTAGAAAAAATTTTGCTTAAACTTTTTGAGGAATTTTCAAGTCAATATTTAATCCCCATTTATTTCCTTCTTGTGATATCATTTCTGGAGACGAGGCAAAACCTAGCTATTCATTCCTTGAACTAAGATAGAACCACGAGGTAAGGACTATAAAATGAAAAGCACTTCTTTCGATCTTGATTCACAAATGGAAAATGATTCATGTGTCCTTAGGGCACATCTTTTAATCCATAAAATGGTAAGAATGAGAGTTTTGCATTAGTATATGTGTCCTATTAATTGTGCGTGTGCCTTTAGGACACATCTTTTGGGCCACAAAATAGTAAAAATGAGAGCTCTGCATTAGTATATGTGTCCTACTAATTATGTGTTGACACCGTGTCTCTATTATTTTAAGGTTCTTAATGTATATCCTTAGAGTATATATTATCAGGACTCTTCATAAATTATATGAATCGCTAAACAAAGTAGGTAGGATTACTATTTGAATATCTATTTTTTTTTTGTAATAATAAGTATATTTTAACCTTAGGCTTGATCAATTTATAACATTATAATATATAACTTGTAAAAACAAATTAAATTTCATTCTCAATAGGAACAAATGAAATATGTGTCAAATATAAGAATACGATATAAAAGTTCTCCAATACAAAACTCATAATTCTGCATTCATAGCTATGATAGAGTGAGTGGGACGAATCTACAACTAAACACCAACTTTCATATATAAATGCTAATACTGAGTCTCAATAATACAAGTCAAGTCCTGTTGTCCACTATACATGCCATCTAAGTCAAAAGTTCAATTCACACGACTGAAAAATAAAAGGAAAATCTATCAATTAGATGCACATATGTGGATCTCTGATGGAAGTCTCAAAAGAGATGAATGGAGAATGTGTGTGAGCTGGAGAAGTCTATGTGAGCGGACCAACTTTAACAACTGAAAGGTTAACCCTAATAAAGTGGGCCAAACCCCTAACAAGTTGCCATGCTACACAAATCAAAACTTATATATATACAAATGATAAATTTTCAATTTATCTAAATTAATATCGACAACCCACCAAGTGTCATGTAACCTCATAGTCCATTGAATTTACTTATTAATTTAAATAATTAATTAGCCTGTTAATTAATTATAGCGTAACCGACATGAATCCCTTCTCCCCCGCCATCTCAAGAAACATGTTGTACACCTATATAAAATTATCACACAAACCTGTTGCCACTTGCCACGCAGTGCCGGAACACCCATCGCTACCTATTGTGCAATGCTGAAACTCCGTAACACCGTGCGGGGCACCAAATTCTACTTAAGACCGTACTCCTCAAGTATGCCCATTCAAATGTGCTATCTTTAGACACACACATAATACAAGTTTATTAATTCACTCCTTATAAAAGTTCTATATTTTAATATTAAATTATCACTTATCTTTACATCATTATTTTTCTTTTACCCCATCCACTGGGAAATAATGTTAAATCATTTCATTAAAGACTTAAAGGGATGTTACAGCTAAGAGGTGACTATTCCTAACACAAAACGTTTTAAATGAGAATGTATATTAATTAAATATTCTAAAGTCGTCACTCCTACCCGCCTCTAAACTCCATGTGTGGGGTTTCTCATAAATAAACTCTAAATAAGAAACCCCTCAATACATTTTTGTTTAGATAGGGTAGTCGTTAAGGCAACTAATTATTAAAGATTTATTAGGATGAATTAAATTAAGAGATTTAAGCGAATTGAATATTCAACTTCCAAATTCAATTATAAACCGCTGAACACAAGCCCCAACATACATAACCCAACAAGCCACCAAAAGTTTATCCCGTACTCCTTTTAAATAATCTACTCAATTAATTCATTATCAACAACATGATAAAAGCAGTAAAATGCTTAGATTGAATTTTTAAACAATTAAGTCAAATCCTCAATTCCAAGAACATAATTTAATATAAGGATTCTATTCACATTTCACGGGCATAACACATGGTCTAATCACTAATACTAAATCCTCATAAGTAACTAGGCCATAAAAATAAATTATCAAGCTTAAAATTTCATTAACTAGTTATTTATTATGAAATGTACTACTCTCAATGCTAAAGGTACCACCCTACTAAGCACATGCACTTTGAAATTTAATTAAGCTTTACTTGTATCCAAGTTACACATTATACTTATTGTTTAATATAAATCCAAGATTAAACCTTAAACCCTAAAAACCAATATACTACCATGGGTTCAATAATCAATTTTCCACATTAATTAGGCTAAAAAAATTAATATATAACGTATGAGAATAACCAATTCACCTAAACAAGATTATACAATGAGATAACTCAAATCCCTAAGGGTTTCTAACACATTTTAATTCTACCATTAGCGTTTTGGTGATATTAACATGTGTATATATAAAAGGACAAGAGTGGATAGCAATTTTCCTTGAAAGATGAATTAAAACTTGATTTGAGATGAATAGATGTAGTGTTGAAAATGCTAAGCTTGAATTCCTTGTGAAAAATTCTTGAAAAAACTTGATTTGATTTCTGATTAAACCCCTTGAGTTTTGCTTTGAAATGTAGGATTATAAAATAGGGTTTAAATTTTGTATTCGGAAAGTAATTTGGGTAAGTGATTTAGGGGTGACAATTCGGGCCAATGGGTCGTGTTTGGGTCTGGCCCGACACGACACGATTTTATCAGCCCGAACACGACACGACACAACGTCGTGTTTATTTTTACCTACACGAACACGACCCGTTAATAACACGACCAGACACGAATAGCCCGACAAAAAAAAATCGTGTCAATTTGACACAATTGGCACGACCCGACACGATAACCTGTCAATTTAACAACACGATAACCCGTCAATTTACTATGCCCATTTGGGTCTAAATTGGGTTCTAATTGGGTCGTGTCAATTGGGCTCTAACGGGTCATTGTCGGGCCAATTTTGTGTCATTTTCTTAGCACGAACACGACACGACCCGCTAACAGGCTTAAAAAACCAAGCCCAAACACGACCCGAACATGAAAAGCTATTTTAATTTCGTGTTGGATTATGTCGTGTTGTCGTGTTCGGGTCCGAATTTCCACCCCTAAAGTGATTAAGGGTTGATAGTGTTTTAGGAGAGAAAACAACAAGTCAGAAGATTTTGTTGGGAGAGAGAAGAGTTTGCGTATAAAATAAGAGGAATAAGGGTTAAAGCCCTCTTTTAACACACATGTGTGACAACCCGCAATCCGAAATAAGGGGTGGCCAACCCGATACTCCAACATGACAAAATCACCGATGGAAATCATTCTCAGCGTCACACCAATAAAATAAGTATACGGCAACACCATCCAATAATTCAGAAAACGGGTTGCCAAAATTTTTAATTTAGTTTGATTTCAAGTAAAAGAAAACAATTTAAACAACCCAAATCTGAAGAGAAAGTGGAATTCTAAAAGGGCTTATATTACATCGACGACAAATATACAATAAAGGACCGAATATGCGGTCGGTCAACGTACATACAACGTGTTACAACAGTTTAATAAATTACATAATACAATCATTAAACAATTACAAAAGTTTTGGCCACACACCCGAGTGAAAGACCCGATCATATCTAGATTACAAAAGAAGGAATTGTCTATCAACACATCTTGTAATATCCGCAAGATCTTACAGCCCCTCAATATCATAGGATTAGGAATATTATAACGGGCGCCCTTGTAGCGGAGCACCTGAGCGGATACAATTTCATTCACAATAAGGAAAATGAACGGGTAAGGGATTAGTTTTTATATGGTTACCAGATGAATAAGAAGCATGACAGTCATGAAATATTAATCATGAATGATAAGGATAAGAGTTTAATAATAAAAACCCAAAGCATAATATAGAAGTTTAATTGATTATGTCTTTTATTAAATTATACAAGAGAATATAACTAGACATCATAAATTTAAAAGCCTCCATCATTATTCATCCTTTTCATTCCAATTTCCATTCCTTAACAGGAATATAATACCATCATATGTTCTTATGGAATTTTACATATCTCAAGTCCCACTTGAGTTAGAATGGTCATATTCTTATACATATAACGATTCTAAGACCGCCCCTCCGAGTTTCCCCACTGGGCGCGCCCATAAATGACTATCATCTTCCAGGGCCTATCAAACAAGACAACCTAGGCACCTAACGCACGTCGGGAAGTGGCCATATGCCCTCGAGTGAGTCATAACCACACCTGAAATTACCTCACTAGCGCAGAACAAAACATATAACAACCCCGCATATGGCCGAGGACTATAGTCTCCCTGCATTCACTAGCCAGGGGACATCACCTCATGTGCGAACTTCCCTTATGATAGCATTTAGAGAGGTGTGTTTAAGTAAATTAGCATTAACCCTTTAAATCATAGTTTCATTTCCATTATTCATATTTGTTTCATTTTATCCGAAACCACAATCATTGAATATTCTCATTAATATTCATCATATTTTAAATCCCGAATTAATCTCTAAGTGATCGCAGTAATGCTACAAGTCCCAAGGTCTTATATACCTCATCAGAGCCCCTAGAGTCTCTAAGTATGGGCCTACAACTCCAAGACACTTAATGGATTTCTAAAGGAAAGAAAACCTAAGCCTCAATTTGTACACATCCGGAATAAGCCCCTTTTAACCCAATCCTAATGTAGGGTAATGACTCAACACAACTAAAACTCTAGGACTCTAAGTTTACTTCATTTAAGAAGGTTCGTAAGTCCCTATAAGAAGAAGAGATGTAGAAAGCAAATAAAGTTTGAGGGTGAAAAACAGGGGACTGGTCGACCGGTCCTGAGACTGCGGTCGACCGTGTCTCAAAATTTTACCTAAGAAGAAAAGCAGAAAGCTCAGTTCGGAAGGGCCGGTCGACCAGTCATAGTACCGCGGTCGACCGCACCCCAAAAATTATGCCTTTATAGGAAAGCAGTGTGCCCACCCCCGAAGACCCGGTCGACCGGTCAGAGGACCGCGGTCGACCGGTCATAGTAGACCTAGATCATTCTCATCCTCCACCAAGCTAAATCCAAGGTTAAATCTCAACCTTTTGCCCTTTCCCCCCTAACCCCCAAGTACAATATTACCAACAACATCTTCAAACCTCAACAAACACACTAAAATTCTTAGAAATCCTACCAAACTTAGATCTAATAATTTAAATACCCAAAATAGGTATCCACACCTAATATTTACCCAAATCTCCCTAATACACAACTATCACACAAATTATCCACCATAAATCATATATTAGCAAGTAGAAAACTTGCCTTAAGCTTGCAAATTCAGATTTGAGGAAGATGAATGCAAGATCAATCTCCAAATCTTCAATCTCTCTCTTTCTCCACAAGTTCTCTTCTTCTCTCTCTCACTCTAGGTTAACAAATTTCACTTAAGAGAAATAAAAGAAAAGAAAGACATAAATCGGGCCTTTAGACTAAATTCCCAACTTAAGTGGTTAATACCACATTAAATGATTCGCAACTACACATTTATGCTAAAACTAGTCAAAAGTGCCCAAAACCTCAAAATACAACATGGCACTCAATTTGACTATTTCGCACCATTTGGGATTGAATACACCCTTCAAATTGTCATTTGGAATGTTTATAACTCATTTCAAGTTCCGGTTTCCATCTTAAGCCATAATTGTCATTTTAATTTTTTTATGACTCAATAAACTGCAACATGGTAATATTTACCCACATATAAGGTAAACATACAACATTTTTGTAAATATTAACTTATCTCATTAAATTAATACTTACTCCACATTCCAACATTTTATAAATAATTACTTCACATAGTAAATAAATATAAAATAGGTTCTCAAAAGCGGGGGTTGTTACATACTCCCCCCCTTATGAGGGAATTTTGCCCCCAAAATTTCGGCGTACCTTGAATAAAGAGATGCAAATACTTCTCTGGCATATCATCCTCGCGTTCCCATGTCGATTCCTTGGCATTATGATGACTCCATTGGACTCGCACCAAGGGAACCAATCGAGACCTCAACCTACGCTCTCCATGCTGTAAAATAGCAACTGGTTGTTCTACATATGAAATGTCGGGTTGCAAGTCAATATCTTCAAAAGGGATATGCCAAAGGGCACCTTCGCACCTTTTATACTTCTTCAAAGAGGAGACATGGAATACATCATGAATTTGTTGTAAAGGTTCCGATAAGGCAAGTTGATACGCCACTGGACCCACCTTAGCAATAACGGCAAAAGGCCCAACGAAATGCGGCGCAAGCTTCCCTTTCATTCCAAAACGCTTCATACCTTTCATTGGTGACACTCGTACCAAGACTTGGTCCTCAATATCCAACTCCACGTGTCTCCTATTTGCATCGGCATAACTCTTTTGGCTGTCTTGAGCTATCCGAATGCGATTCCGAATAAGTTCGATTTTAGAAGAAGTATACTGGATCATTTCAGGTCCAAGGAATTTATTATCCCCCACTTCTAACCAACATGTGGGTGATCTACAAGGTATACTATACAAAGCTTCATAGGGCGCCATCCCAATAGTAAATTGGTACGAATTATTATAAGCAAATTCTACCAAAGGGAGATACTGTTCCCATCCGCCTTTGAAATCAATCATACAAATACGAAGCATATCCTCTAACATTTGGTTGATTCTTTCCATCTGGCCATCTGTTTGAGGATGATAAGAAGTGCTTAACTTCAATTCGGTCCCCATAGCCTCTTGGAAACTTTGCCAAAAGTGGGAAACAAAAATCTTGTCTCGGTCGGAAACGATATTTAAAGGCACCCCATGGAGTCTGACAATCTACGCGATGAATAATCGGGCACAGCGAGCAGTGTCATAGTCGGTACGCACGGGTAGGAAGTGTGCCGACTTAGTCAAGCGGTCGACAATCACCCAAATTGAATCACAACCGCTCTGTGACCTTGGAAAGCCTATAATAAAGTCCATTGATATGCTCTCCCACTTCCACACCGGAATTTCCAACGGTTGCAACAAACCTGTCGGTCGCTGATGATCGATTTTGACCAATTGACAAGTAGTGCATTGGGACACAAACTCGGAAATATCTCTCTTCATGCCTGGCCACCAATACAGACGACACATATCTTGATACATCTTGTCCCCACCAGGATGTACCGTGAATTTAGACCCGTGAGATTCGGCCATCACCGCCTGTCTCAAATCCCCCTCCTCCGGGACAATGAGTCTTCCATGGAAGCATAATCCACCCTCTGAACTTATCGAGTGAGATTCCTCTCCCTCGGACAGTAATCAACGTATATGGTCCTAACAACCCTTATCCATTCCTTGGGCTTCTACGACTCTTGCCACAATTGTAGGAGTAACGGTCAACACTGACATGAACGCTCTGGCCACAACATCTTCCTGACTGGGCTCTTTCCACTTAGCTTTCCATACATTAGCTAACCATCCCTCGGGCCTTCTACTCAAAGCATCCGCTACTACGTTCGCCTTGCCCGGATGATATGGATATCAAATTGATAATCTTTCACGAAATCCAACCAGCGACATTCAAATCTTTTTGTGAAAATAAATATTGCAACGATTTATGGTCCGTGAAAAGACTAAATTTCTCCCCTAGGAGATAATGCTTCCAAATCTTCAAGGCAAAGACAACCGCGAAAAGTTCTAAGTCATGCACCGGATAATTCCTTTCATGGGGCTTTAGCTTGCGGGAAGCATAAGCAATAGCCCGTCGCTCTTGCTGAAGCACACCTCCCAATCCTTGTAGAGATGCATCGGTGAAGACTAGATATTCCAACCCCGATTTTGGCAATGCAAGGACTGGAGCCGTAGTCAATCTATCTCCGAGCTCATCAAAAGCAGCCTGACAAGAGTTATCCCAAACAAATCTCACCCCTTTTCGGGTCAAATTTATCAAAGGGCTAGCAATTTTAGAGAAACCCTTGATAAACCGACGGTAATAACCCGCCAAACCCAGAAAACTACGAATCTCGATCGGTGTCGTGGGTTGACCCCACTCCCTCACCGCAACCACCTTACTCGGATCCACCGATATACCCTGGGATGTCACAATATGACCCAAAAATTGTACCTCCTGCAACCAAAAGCCACACTTCTCGAACTTAGCATACAATTGATGATTCCTCAACCTTTGTTGGACCAACCTCAAATGAGTAGCATGGTCAAATTCTGTTCGATAATAGACTAAGATGTCATCGATGAATACAATAATAAACTGGTCCAGGAAGTCCCAAAATATCCTATTCATGAGATCCATAAAGACGGTGGGGGCATTGGTTAGTCCGAAAGGCATAACCAAAAATTCATAAGACCCATATCATGTCAGAAAAGCGGTCTTGGATACATCCTGCTCCCGTATCCTCAACTGATGATACCCCGTCCTTAAATCGATTTTAGAGAAGTACGACGCTCCCCTAAGTTGATCAAACAAGTCATCGATATGAGGAAAAGGGTATTTATTTTGGATGGCGACCTTATTCAATTCTCTATAGTCAACACATAACAGGAGGGAACCATCCCTTTTCTTTACAAACAACACAGGAGCACCCCATGGCGACGTACTACGCCTAATGAATCCCTGCTCCAACAACTGCTGAATTTGATCTCTCAACTCCCTCATTTCAACATGAGCCATACGATAAGGATATCTAGTGATCGGCCGAGTTCCCGGTGCTAAATCAATCACAAACTCAATCTCCCGACTCGGAGGTAAACTCGGTATCTCTCGGAAGACATCATCGAATTATCTAACAACTGGAATAGATTCTAGGGGTACAACTACATCCCGAGAAGTCTCTTCCGTAATACAATACAAATAAGTACTAGCACCTCCTTCTAAACGAGGCATGACTACCAAGAACATTTCTTGTCCCGAAACGGCAAAGACTATACTCTTACCGTAACAATTAACTATTACATGATACTTGACAAGCCAATCCATAACTAAAATCACATCATATCCGACCATGTCTAGGACGAGTAAATCGGCCTCAAAGCACAAATTACCAAGAGTAATTCCTATATGTTTACAAACAAGGAAAACGAGCGAACCATCACCCATAGAGGACTCAATGCTAGTGAAAGTGCTCTCTGCAGATTTTATCAACTGTGTAGACTGAGAAAAACTTCTAAAAATGAATGAATGAGTCGCACCTGTATCAAACAAAACGCGATCCATATGTCCTTGAATAAGGAACTTACCCTCAATCGCTGGCGGCGCTGGCGGAGCAGGAGGATGCATAGCATCCTGGATATGATAAACTCTCCCATACTGTAGCTGACCCTGCTACGGAGGAACAATCGGATTTGGTGCCTGTAGCGGAAACTGAACATATGGCTGCTGAGAGACTCTAGGAGGCTGACCCCCAACCAACTGAGGACACTCCTTCTTGTAATGACCCGCCTCCCCACATTGGAAGCACTTCCCCAACATATTCTCTGAAACACGGCTCCGGTTGTTTCTAAGCTGGTTAACACCTTGGCCCGGATGGCTCCTACCCCTTGACCACATCGACCAGTTTGTTGCTGTTGTGAGGTACCCTAACTGTGCCTATTGTTATTACCACCCACATTAAACCCACCAGAACGTTGCCTTTTGGGCACGTCCCCCTGCTGGGGTCCCCTTTCTCGTTGCTTATTACCCGAAGATTGGGATGAGGAAAAAGATACTCCTCCATTCCCACTACTTCCAGGCTTTCTCGCTTGCCCCACTACGATATATTTCTTACTACACTGCAAGTACAACTCGTGTTCTTGGCAGTGGAGCAATGCTGCATTCATTACTTCATCGAAAGTTTGCAAGGCCGGATTACCCATCAAATGTTACCGGATTCTCCAGTTCAAACCTCCCATAAATTTTGAAACCTTCCCCTCTTTTGGAGTCACCTCATCCGGTACAAAACTTGCCAACCGCATGAACTCCTCTTCATATTTGGCCACGGACCGCTCTCCCTGTACCACATCCTGAAGTCTCCTTCTCATCTCCCTTTGAACTACGGGAGGAAAATACTTTTGGTCAAACATGACCCAGAAATCAGTGATCGTCATAGTATCCCTCTGTTCTGGTGTAGTCATCGACTACCACCAGTGTAACGCGGCCCCAACAAGTTTAAATGTAGCAAGGACTTGTTTTTTCTCCTCACTACATTCCACCATTCGTAAATGGAGTTGCATATCCTTCTTCCATTGGTTTGCTCTAATAACGTCAAAACCTTCGTCAAATTCCAGGGGATGTCCCTTTAAAAAGGACTCTCTAACTCTCTCCCACGGAGAAGGTCCCGTAGGAGCTTGTGCCCCCTGCGCTCGTTGTTGAGCTTATGGCATTTCCTGAGCCACTGTAATCATAGCCGCATTAACCGCTTGGGCCACTATATTTGCTACATCAGCAGCATTAATTGTTCCTCGTGGTGGCGGGGGATCAACATCATCTTCTACAACTCTGTTACGTCTCACTGGGCGACCTCTCTTAGGCGACATCTGAGATGAAGGAACAATAGAGTTAGAATACTATTCAAAATAATATTTATTGTAGAAGATCGCAAATATAAGCAACAAAGCAGTCCTAACATTAGGCTCTATTTCAAAGAACGCTACGGTAGAATGTGATAAGTTCACAAAGATCCTAAAGACTCTAGAACCTGATGCTCTGATACCATCTGTGACAACTGATTAGGCATAAATTCTTCACATTTATCCCCTTAATTTCGGTATTTTTATGATTTCGTGCGGTGTAAATAGATTGGATTTGGCTTATATTTATGCTACTAACCCTTTTTGGCAAGTATTCCGTATTTTGTGTATCTCTTATGTGTTTTACAGGTATTTCATGCAAGGTAGTGCCAAAGAGAACTCAAAACAGTGAAAGAAAACCAAGAAACGGGGAGTAGAGGGCATTTTCATAATTTTGCAGACTTATTCCGGAGGTGGGGCCAACTTGAAAGTTAAAGAGCTTTCAACTACAAGAACACTGGAAAAAACGGCACCTCAATCGGAGTCCGGGTGTGAAAGTTATGAGCAGTCAAAGATAGAAGAAAAAGTCAAATAAAGAGGGGACCGGTCCACCCAGAAATTAAAAGAACCGGTCCGCCCAGAAATTAAAAGAACCGGTTAGCTGTGCAAACTCCAGTAGACCTCGGATCGAAAGCAAACCGAAGAAGGAAGAAATTAAAAGAACCGGTCCGCCCCAAAAATAAAAGAACCGGTCCGCATTCAAGGCAAACCGGTCCGGAGGAGGATAGGACCGGTCCGGATCAAGGCAAACTGGTCCGGCTGTCGCAGTTTTAATTTGCTATTTTTCCTCTAATGGAAAGTCCTAGTGCTGCTAAAACTCTTGGATTCTTGTAGGGTATATAAACCCATTTTATTATCATTATTTGCACGGGGAATTAATATAATTTTCCATTTTTTCTGTAAAACCCTAGTTTTGAAGGTAGATTACAATTTTAATTACAAGAGTGAAGATTATTCAGATTTCTGTGATTACAACTATTCTTAATTGCTGCTTTTACTACTTGGGTAAGATTAAAAGCTAATTTTCTTCAATCCAATTTCCTTTCTACATCACTTTACAAATTTTCTTTAGTTTAATCATGATTTCCTGCAATCTAACAATTGTTTTCATTACTTTGAGCATGTTAGGCTAGGTTTTTAAAGGTTGGGATGCATGAACCCAACCTGATGTGTTAGTGCAAGTGTATAACGTTAATGATGAATTTAATGATTAATTTTGATCGTATCGCGTAATTTCATAAGAATTGTAGATCTTTATATCTCGTTTTCCCCTGGGTACTCGTGATGATTTAGAGTACAATTTGAGTGTAATTATCGCGATACCGATTTACTCATCCTCAGATTAGGTATGACGTGGGCTTGAACCTCGTATACATAATGCTTGGGAGTACTAAATTCCGGGTTTGAATTAATCGGATAAATTTATGATTGACGTTGTCACTGCATTACACTAGGGTTGGGGGATTGTATTCCCATCCTATTTTCTCATCATTTAGTTAAAAAGTTCGATTCCATTCTTCATTCATAATTTAGGTAATTTAGTTAGCTGTATTTTTCATCATAATTTCATAATTGCATTTAGTGTAATCGAATTCCAAAAACCAAATCAATATTTTCTTTTCTTCTTAGAGTCAACGTTAGGATTCCTCAGTCTTATCCCGTCGTCACAACTCTCGTTGTCCTTTTTCCCTGAGGATCGATACCCGACTTGTCGGATTATTACTTGAACGACAGGCTTGCACTTGAGCCTAGAGAGTACACACTTTAGAGACACATTCTGAGTCGTGTCAAGTTTTTGGCGCCGTTGTCGGGGAACTAGGTAGACTTAGGATTAGATCGAGTTAATCCAAAGCTTTGACCAAAAAATAAAAAAAATAAATAAATAAATAAAAAGCACAAAAAAATTCATAATCATCACCTCTCCTAAGCTTTAATGCAAAATTCTGAAACCAGTCCCACACGCCATAATACTCCAACCAGCATTCACGAAAATCCACTTGTTGAGTATAACCCTGATAGTCCCCACACTCCGAACACCCCACAGTTCTGGATCCCACCTCCCACACTGTCACACTCAATCTCTAGCAACACTCCCTTCTCCTTCGTAGGACACACTTCGAGCACACCCAGTGAGAGCGCCAAGTCGTCAAGAGAGAGAGAGATGTCACAGCATAGTAATGCATCTACCGGTGAGGAAGAGCCTCCGTACCTCCCGTTGAGAGAATTCTTATATCCCGAGCGCACTGTCACTCCGGGATGCATTATACTCCCGTATAATGCCGGGCAGTTCCGTTTCAAGAATGGGATGATCCAGACGCTACCACATTACCACGGTATGGATTCTGAAAAGCCATACCTCCACATAAGGGAATTTGAGGACGTGTGTGATACTCTCAATGATCAAACTTGCACACAAGAGGTAATCTGCCTCAAACTCTTCCCCTTCTCGCTTAAAGATAAAGCCAAAGCTTGGCTATGGTCTTTACCTACAAGCTCGATTCCATCCTGGAATGAGCTACAGTCTAAATTTCTCAAGAAATTCTTCCCAACACATCGAACAATCTCTATCAAGGCTCAAATTCAAGCGTTTAGACAACATGAAAATGAGCCATTCCATCGATGTTATGAACGTTTCAACGAGTTAGTGGCTTCATGCCCCCATCATGGATTTGATCCATCGCAAATCATCTCCTTTATCTATAATGGGTTAAATCTTAACTCCAAACAACTTGTTGAAACTATGGGAAGCGGTCCGTTTGTCGATCTAGATGCCCATGATGCTGATCTTCACATGAGGTATGTCACCGAGACTACCCAATCTTGGGATACCTCTGACCCGAACGCTCAAAATCGAAATCGATAACCCACCACTGCTCCATCGGCGTCCGGCCTATTCCACGTAGATAAGAATTCTATGACGGACAGTCGATTGGACACTATGGAGAAAGGATTGCGAGACTTATGTGAGTTAGTTGGATCTATCCAAAACCCTGTCGTGAAGGTGTGTGCGATTTGTGAGGCGGGACATTCAACTGAGGAATGCCCGACGACCTCCCCAAGGTCAAACTAGTGTTAGCTCCACCTCCACTGAACATCAAGAGCAATGTAGCGCAATTACCACTCTACGTAGTGGGAGAGTAGTTGACTTGTCACCTCTCCCACGAGACGTACTTAAAGACAAGGAGATTTCGCCCGGCATGAAAGAGGCCGAAGATGTCCCCTTGAACGAGAGTGACAAAGAAGACGCTAGTGAGCCCGAGTTAGTAGTGAAACCACCCTCCGCGGCACTGTTTCCTCAAAGGCTAATTCCTCCTCATAAAGGAACTCCACGTGATGACGTGCTAGACGTGCTAAAACAAGTTAAGCTGAATTTACCTTTCCTCGATGCCATTAAACAAATTCCAGCTTATGGAAAAGTCATTAAAGACTTGTTGACGGTAAAGAGAAAGATGAAGGTAAAGAAAAATGTCTTTCTAGCACAGAATGTGAGCTCCATTCTACTCAATGATCTCCCACCTAAATTCAAAGATCCCGGTGCACCCACCATTTCCTGCATCATTGGAGAAAACAAAATCAAAAAAGCCTTACTTGACTTGGGAGCAAGTGTCAATATCCTCCCTTACTCCATCTATAGGCAACTTGACTTGGGCGACCTCAAGCCCACTAAGGTCACTCTCCAATTAGCGGATCGAACCGTGAAGATCCCAAGAGGCATAGTCGAGGACGTGATCGTCCAAGTTGACACTTTCTACTTCCCGGTAGACTTTGTCATTTGGGACACGGAGCCCTCATTTAACTGGAATAACCATGTTCCCATCATCCTTGGGCGCCCTTTCTTAGCTACGGCTGACGCCATCATTAATACTCGGAATGGGCGAATGCAACTCACCTTTGGGAATATGACTTTAGAGACCAACATCTTCCATGTCACCCAACATACGGAAGAAAAAGATGACCTTCACGCGGTGAGCTTTATAGACGAGATAGTAGGGGAGTACTTTGAGGAAAATGATTGTGGAAAGGCCCTAGGGTCCTGCTTAGTGTCGAGCCATGAGAGTGAGGGGTCCCACAAGAGAGAGCCGTTAAGGATGTGCCCTATTTCATCAAGTAATAGTGGTAGTTGTGACAATGAGATAAAAGTGGGGGAGAGGTGTGTAATGACCTCAATTGAAAGAGAGAGAGAGAGGGGTTAGAAGAGAGAAAACTGGTGGAGTTGGAGATCGAGCAAGTAAGAGAGGACGTAGGCAATACTCGAGAGAGAGATCTAGGGGACATGAGCATGGAAGAATTTGAAAAAGAATTCGGTCCGGTGGATGAGAGCCTAGATGAGAGCCTTAACGACCAAGTCCAAACTCTATTGGATTCATTTAGACACCTAGAAGAAAGCGAATGGAAAGATAAAATCGATGAATTTCTTCTTTGTGACCATCCACCCATACCACTAGAGGTCCCGAAGGCGAGTGAGGAGAAAAGTTATGGTTCATCCGACTTAGAGCTCGACCCATGCATCTTAAAAATTGAAAGAACCCTAGGTGTCCCCTCCGAGTCAGTGCACGTAGACCACGCTTTGAGTCAGCATCACGAGGATCCCTTTCCAATTAGTCACGACGAGTCTCCCGGTCTATCCTTTATCTATGGGCGAGGTCCCAACTTGTTTCGATTGCTGGAATATAATCCTAGGACAGGAGTGACAAGGAGAGCATCGACCCCCGTAAGTGGGGTCGGGTGAGTTTGTGGAGAGATGAGAGGTCGTCGCACCCCCGACGCGTATGGGGTGATTGTTGTCGTATTTTTGAGTCATGCATGAGTGTCATATAGTGTCTTGTTGCATTTTTCATATTTGTTTGTTTTATTTTTCCGCACTTTTCATTCGCCTTGAGTTAGATTTTCATCCTTTTTGCTTGAGGACAATGCAAAAGTCTAAGTTAGGGGGGGGGGGGGGGGGGGGTCACAAGTGCGTATTTCTAAAACTTCACAAATTTTCAAAAATGCCCAAAATTTCCAAAAAATCATAAAATTTTGAAAAATCCAAAAATATTTTTGTTCAAAATAAATAAAAATTGGAATTCAAATTTTTCAAAAATATCATTAAAAGTCGAATTGGAGTCTCAAATTGTAAATATCCAACATACACAAAGCCGAAATTGACCAAAGATGGAAATTGAGCGAAAATTGACGACTTAACGAATAAATGTGGAGATTAACAAACCCGATGAGATTCGATCCTATCACGTTTTGCGAGATTTTAAATCAATCCGAGTTAATTGTTAACTCAAAGTTCTTTTTAGCGCCTAATAAGTTGTCAAGGATCTCAATCCTTTCATTTTGATCGGTTTTGAAAAATGTGTGCAATATTGCCTTGAAAAACGTGCCAAATTAGTCTCTAAACTTAAATTCACCTCGAAACGCATATGGTAACGCAATTGGCATTTTGGACAATGAAGTAGGCCCTTGTTTGTCACCCCTAAAATATTGGCCAGAAAAAGTAGCGAAAAAACTACCCTTTGCAACCCAAATTGAGCTGAATAATTTTTCCTTTCGTTTGACTACCCAAAAAACCCAAAATAGCCGGAATTGTGAAAAATGAAAAAAATTCAGAATTTAAATCCGAAAAGTGCAACAAAAAGGGGCAAGAAAAAAATAGATATGCTCAACAAAAATAACAAGAAAAAAAGAAGAAGTGAAAAACAGAAAAAATAGAGAAAAAGAAGAAAAAATGAGCAATAGCCCAGAAAAATCACCAATGGACATCATAAATAACTTTTCCAATTCCAACCTTCCCTACCATTTTCATTTTACCCAATACACCTTTAACCCGAAAAAGTCCTAACCGAGTCTAAATTACGAAATTGGTTACCGCGTGGAGAGATAATACACCAAAAGATAATAAAAGAGATTGAATGCATGAATAAGAGGCAATGTTCCCGTTTTTAAAATCATAATCCGTTGATGATATCCTTTCACTATGAAATTTCCGTCTTTCTAATTGTATGCGTGATTTTGCGTCCATTATATTTACTCTTTATATCACGTATACCGAGAGTATAGCCACAATCCGAGTGATTCGTTTGAGAGAGCATTTCGTGAGAATTTGAAATCAAAACGAACTTTCGGATAAGTAACGTAATGATCAATCGGTGGAAATTGACGGTTATATTTCCGGCTTCGCACACACACACCATGATTTGAGACTTGTAAATATGACTTGATGATGTATATTTTCTGGAAAAGTTTGAATTGTACAATTTTTGCGTATTTTGAATTTTCTTTGAGTCGAATTTTGTGGGTACATTCTCTGCAAACCCTCACGAGACACCACTCGTCCTACTTGGGTGACCTAGGGGTTTAAAGGCTTGTTGCATACGCTAAATGCAATCGCTTGCCCGCGAAAAAGGTATTATATCCTAATAAAATGTGATTTTCAAGAGTTAAGCTTTGCTAGGATTATTTTACATTGCTTGGGATGCGCAAAGTTCTAAGTTAGGGGGATTTGATTAGGCATAAATTCTTCACATTTATCCCCTTAATTTCGATATTTTTATGATTTCGTGCGGTGTAAATAGATTGGATTTGTCTTATATTTATGATACTAACCCTTTTTGGCAAGTATTCCGTATTTTGTGTATCTCTTATGTGTTTTACAGGTATTTCATGCAAGGTAGTGCCAAAGAGAACTCAAAACAGTGAAAGAAAACCAAGAAACGGGGAGTAAAGAGCATTTTCGTAATTTTTTAGCCTTATTCCGGAGGTGGGGCCAACTTGAAAGTTAAATAGCTTTCAACTACAAGAACACTGGAAAAAACGGCACCTCAATCGGAGTCCGGGTGTGAAAGTTATGAGCAGTCAAAGACAGAAGAAAAAGTCAAATAAAGAGGGGACCGGTCCGCCCAGAAATTAAAAGAACCGGTCCGCCCTGGGACCGGTCCTCCCCAGAAATAAAAGAACCGGTCCGTATTCAAGGCAAACCGGTCTGGAGGAGGATAGGACCTATCCGGATCAAGGCAAACCGGTCCGGGGGAGGAGTGGACCGGTCCGGCTGTCGCAGTTTTAATTTGCTATTTTTCCTCTAATGGAAAGTCCTAGTGCTGCTAAAAGTCTTGGAGTCTTGTAGGGTATATAAACCCATTTTATTATCATTATTTGCACGGGGAATTAATATAATTTTCCAATTTTTCTGTAAAACACTAGTTTTGAAGGTAGATTACAATTTTAATTACAAGAGTGAAGATTATTCAGATTTCTGTGATTACAACTGTTCTTAATTGCTGCTTTTACTACTTGGGTAAGATTAAGAGCTAATTTTCTTCAATACAATTTCCTTTCTACATCACTTTACAATTTTCTTTAGTTTAATCATGATTTCCTGCAATCTAACAATTGTTTTCATTACTTTGAGCATGTTAGGCTAGGTTTTTAAAGGTTGGGATGCATGAACCCAACCTGATGTGTTAGTGCAAGTGTATAACGTTAATGATGAATTTAATGATTAATTTTGATCGTATCGCGTAATTTCATAAGAATTGTAGATCTTTATATCTCGTTTTCCCCTGGGTACTCGTGATGATTTAGAGTACAATTTGAGTGTAATTACCGCGATACCTATTTACTCATCCTCAGATTAGGTATGACGCGGGCTTGAACCTCGTATACATAATGCTTGGGAGTACTAAATTCTGGGTTTGAATTAATCGGATAAATTTATGATTGACGTTGTCACTGCATTACACTAGGGTTGGGGGATTGTATTCCCATCCTATTTTCTCATCATTTAGTTAAAAAGTTCGATTCCATTCTTCATTCATAATTTAGGTAATTTAGTTAGCTGCATTTTTCATCATAATTTCATAATTGCATTTAGTGTAATCGAATCCCCAAAACCAAATCAATATTTTATTTTCTTCTTAGAGTCAACGTTAGGATTCCTCAGTCTTATCCCGTCGTCACAACTCTCGTTGTCCTTTTTCCCTGAGGATCGATACCTGACTTGTCGAATTATTACTTGAACGACAGGCTTGCACTTGAGCCTAGAGAGTACACACTTTAGAGACACATTCTGAGTCGTGTCAACAACCCGCAATTCGAAATAAGGGGTTGCCAGCCCGATACTCCAACATGATGAAATCACCGATGGAAATCATTCTCACCATCACAACAATAAAATAAGTATACGGGAAAACCACCCAATAATTCAGAAAATGGGTTGCTAAAATTTTTAATTTAATTCGATATCAAGTAAAAGAAAACAATTTAAACAACCCAAATCTGAAGAGAAAGTGGAATTCTAAAAGGGCTTATATTACATCGACGATAAATATACAATAAAGGACCGAATATACTGTCGGTCAACAGGTACATACAACGTGTTACAATAGTTTAATAAATTACATAATACAATCATTAAATAGTTACAAAAGTTTGGGCAACACGCCCGAGTGAAAGGCCCGATCATATCTAGATTACAAAAGAAGGATTAGTCTATCAACACATCCTATAATATCCGCAAGATCTTACAGCCCCTCAATAGTTTAGGATTAGGAATATCATAATGGGCGCCCTTGCAGCGGAGCACCTGAGCGGATACAAATTCATGCACAACAAGGAAAATGAACGGGTCAAGGCTCGGTTTTTATATGGTTACCAGATGAATAAGAAGCATGACAGTCATGAAATATTAATCATGAATGATAAGGATACGAGTTTAACAATAAAAACCCAAAGCATAATATAGCAGTTTAATTGATTATGTCTTTTATTAAATTATACAAGAGAATATGACTAGACATCATAAATTTAAAAGCCTCCATCATTATTCACCCTTTTCATTCCAATTTCCATTCCTTAATAGGAATATAATACCATCATATGTTCTTACGACATTTTACATATCTCAAGTCCCACTTGAGTTAGAATGGTAATATTCTTATACATATAACGATTCTAATACCGCCCCTCCGAGTTTCCCCACTGGGCGCGCCCCTAAATGACTATCATCTTCCAGGGCCTATCAAACAAGACAACCTGGGCACCTAACACACGTCGAGAAGTCTCCATATGCCTGCGAGTGAGTTATAACCATACCCGGAATTACCTCACTAGCGCAGAACAAAACATATAATAACCCCGCATATGGCCGAGGACTATAGTCTCCATGCATTCACTAGCCAGGGGACATCACCTCATGGGCGAACATCCCTTATGATAGCATTTGGAGAGGTGTGTTTAAGTAAATTATCATTTACCCTTTAAATCATAATTTCATTTCCATTATTCATATTTGTTTCATTTTATCCGAAACCACAATCATTGAATATTCTCATTAATATTCATCATATTTTAAATCCCGAATTAATCTCCCAGTGATCGCAGTAATGCTACAAGTCCCAAGGTCTTATATACCTCATCAGAGCCCCTAGAGTCTCCAAGTATGGGGCTACAACTCCAAGACACTTAACGGATTTCTAAAGGAAAGAAAACCTAAGCCTCAATTTGTACACATCCGGAATAAGCCCCTTTTAACCCAATCCTAATGTAGGGTAATTACTCAACACAACTAAAACTCTAGGACTCTAAGTTTACTTCATTTAAGAGGGTTCCTAAATCCCTATAAGAAGAAGAGATCTAGAAAGCAAACAAAGTTTGAGGGTGAAAAACAGGGGACCGGTCGACCGGTCCTGATATCGCGGTCGACCGCGTCTCAAAATTTTACCTAAGAAGAAAAGTAGAAAGCTCAGTTCGAAATGGCCGGTCGACCGGTCATAGTACCACGGTTGACCGCACACTAAAAATTATGCCTTTATAGGAAAGCAGTGTGCCCACCCCCGAAGAACCGGTCGACGGTCGACCGGTCATAGCAGACCTAGACCATTCTCATCCTCCACCAAGCTAAATCCAAGGTTAAATCTCAACCTTTTGCCCTTTTTCCCTAACCCCAAGTACAATATTACCAACAACATCTTCAAACCTCAACAAACACACTAAAATTCTTAGAAATCCTACCAAACTTAGATCTAATAATTTAAATACCCAAAATAGGTATCCAAACCTAATATTTACCGGAATCTCCCAAACACAAAACTATCACACAAATTATCCACCATAAATCATATATTAGCAAGTAGAAAACTTTCCTTAAGCTTGCAAATTCATATTTGAGGAAGATGAATGCAAGATCAATCTCCAAATCTTCAATCTCTCTCTTTCTCCACAAGTTCTCTTCTTCTCTCTCTCACTCTAGGTTAACAAATTTCACTTAAGATAAATAAAAGAAAAGCAAGACATAAATCGGGCCTTTAGACTAAATTCCCAACTTAAGTGGTTAATACCACATTAAATGATTCGCAACTACACATTTATGCTAAAACCAGTCAAAAGTACCCAAAATCTCAAAATACAATATGGCACTCAATTTGACTATTTCGCACCATTTGGTACTGACTACACCCTTCAAATTGTCATTTGGAATGTTTATAACTCATTTCAAGTTCCGGTTTCCATCTTAAGCCATAATTGTCATTTTAATTTTTTTATGACTCAATAAACTGCAACATGGTAATATTTACCCACATATAAGGTAAACATACAACATTTTAGTAAATATTAACTTATCTCATTAAATTAATACTTACTCCACATTCCAACATTTTATATATAATTACTTCACATAGTAAATAAATATAAAATAGGTTCTCAAAAGAGGGGATTGTTACACTCCAAATTCCAACATTTTATACATAATTACTTCACATAGTAAATAAATATAAAATAGGTTCTCAAAAGCGGGGGTTGTTACAACATGATAGATATAGCGACTTCTTGGGGTCTTTATAGCGGCTCCACCGTGCTATATAGCGTTTCCAAGCCCAGAAACGCGCCATAATTCATTTTTGTTTGACCCCCTTTATAAAAACCGAAAACTTAATACCCAAGAAATGCTCCCAAGACAATTATACCCTTGGCCTTAAAAAAAAATCCCGCATATGTCCAACCCGTTAACTAACTTATAATAATAACCATATTAGCCCCAAACTTTATAGAAATAAAACTTTAAGCCCACACAACTTCAACAATTTACCAAACAAGCTTATTATTTCCAATTTAGTCCATTTTATAATACCCCAGCTCTTGAATATAGTATTATGCGCGTGACGCATTACAATATTTTTATGTAAAATTTATGAGATATATTAATGCATGGATTTTCATGGGTATTACGAGTAGTAAACACACGTTGCATGGCGCTCACTTGGTTTTGCATGCGAAGGATAATGGCATTTCTTCGTAAGTTTTGCACCAGACCATATTTTGATATATTAATTGGTGAGTAATAATTATTGGACAAGTTACATAAAATGTTATGAATAAAATGGAGTGCATTTTAATACAGGTAAAAAATAATTATGTAATTCAATTGGTTATATTGAAGAAGGCCATATGATTTCACAAAAAGAGGAGTTTTAAGGTATGAATTTATGTTGAGAACCTGAGAATAATTTTAAGGTATGAATTTAATTGGTGAGTGGGTCTCAAGAAGTTAAATTATTTATATGAGGTAGTTATTTGAATATTAAAGAGTTAAATAAGTAATTTTGAAGTAATTAGTTAGCATTACTAATGCGCGGAGAATTTAATTTAAGTGAGGAATTTAATTAGGTGGAATTAACAATTATTTAGTGGGTTAGAAAATAATAGGCTTTTCGTAATAAAACATTGGTTAAAAACATGTTGGTTGTATTAAAAAAATTTGTAGAGGATTTAGAAGTTGGAAGTCAAAACCTTTTTTATGAATTGAATGAATTAGAACATTTATAACATGGCTTATGAAATTTTGGTACGTACCTGTTAGGGATAAAAAGGCTTGTGTTGGTATAGCTATAGCATTGGGTTATAATCAAATGTATGTCTGTAGCCTTAATAGTAAGATAAAAAAAAGGATGAAAGATCGACTCGTAAGCCTAGCTGGTATGGGGAGTGTCATGTCGCTAGGGGGGCTAGGGAACCGTAATGGTGGCATAAGGAGTAGGGTCAGGGGTTAAATTGATAAAGCGGTGATTGAGGGGTCATAAGAGCATCCATACTGGTGGAGTCACGAAAAGCAAAGTTGCCACTTCATTTAAGCAGTTACCTTTCGCCAGCTAGGGTGGTTTGCAGTGGTGGAATTCCTAGAACTTCATTTGTTCGTAGGAAGTTCCAACGGACAAAAGAAGATCGTTGGAACTTCCTACAAACAAATGAAGTTCGTAGGAAGGTAACGACACTATAACGACTAGAAAACAACTAGTTCCTCTTATATTATATATATATTCCATCTTCCTCTATGTTCAGACTAGAACGCGCTCATTGACGTGCATGTTGTTTCTCACCCTTCCTGCCTGGGGGTTTATCTGGTACGTCTCGTACCCCCGGAATGTTATCTTTGCCTACGGGTCTAGGGATGTCATCATTCCCCGTTGTATTTCGTAAGTCAAATTTTGGTAAATCTTTCAAAATTTGATAGCAGTTATCGTACGAAAAATGTTTTTTCACTTCAGCGCGGTATGCTTCTCGTGCATCTGTAACCGCTTGGAACTCATTCGTCCCGCTTACCATCGTATTTAGTTGGTGAGAAAGATTCACAATATATATCATTATGAGATGCGATATATGATTGTAACGTGTCGACAACATTGATGTCGTATGATAAATTGTAATTCCATTTGCGAAATTATACTCATTCATTACGATATCCCAAAATGTGCCCGACGGCATTGAGTGTCCTTCAATACTTCGGGCGGTATATTTAGCATAAATGGTACATAAGACTTCATCTTCAAACGGAGTCATGTTAGATTTTCGAACACTCCTCTAAGCAATTGGTTGAGAAGACGACATAATTTTGGTATAAATATAAATTTTTTCGAATGGGATTAAGAAAATACAAAGGGAGAGAATTTCAGGCTAAAAAAGGGGCGAGAATGATAAATTGTTAACCTGTTTGGGCTGTATTTATAATGAAACACCCGTTAAGTTACATGCAGTAAAATATTCCAACGAACTTGTATTGTTCGTAGCATCTTTCTAGGAATAATACAAGTTCGTTAGAATATTTACTGATTCATTACCTATTCAGTAAATTTGCCAAACCCTTACCATTTCTTCTACCCTTTTGGCATTTGTCTCTTACCATTGTAGCCCTCGCGATTGCCAACTTTACAATATTTGTTGGATTTACTCCCCACCATTGTGGATGCTCTAAGCGAGAGAATAAAGAGAAATGTCTTCTTTTTATTTGTCTTAGGATGTACTGTCACTCTGTTATTGGATGAGAATCCCAAATCTTATCCCTCTAAACCTACATCTGGGCCAACTTTTTTTTAAGTGTTGAACCCCTTTATTTTGAGACTAGTACTCTCTTCCTAATACAAAACCCACCACAAATCTTGCTCTCACCCTATGCCAAAAGAGAAAATATATCACCATTTTCTGATCAGGTATTGTCTCGGTAAAAAATCGTGATAAAAAAACATGCACGTATTGTCACAAGGTGGAAGATACACCATTTTAGCACAAAAAAAATGCGCGTGTTGTCACGAAGTGAAAAATACACCATTTTATCCCGAAAATTACCATTTGAGCCTAGTTCTTAATAGATTTCAGCCTTAAACATTATAGTTTAAGTGAGTATTTTTAGTGTTACATTTACATTATTTTGAAGGCGTGTTGGTGTATTTTTGGTGGAGTTGTGAGAGATATTTTTGGAGCTATAATTTGAAACTATTTGCTTTTGGAGTATTATTCTTGGAGATTATTTCTATACTTTGGAGGATTTATTCATTGAGGTGGGGTTATATTTAAGAAATTTTTATAAATGAAATCAATGCATGTTTCGAATAAATTTATATATATTTATGCCTATTTCACACGGTACTTATTTATGTCTATAAGTTTTATATATATGTTACTATTGTGACAAAATTATTATTTCATGCGAGAAAATGATTTAACCAGTTTAAATGATCTTGAACGGAATATTCATGAGGTTAAAATGTATGTGTTCATGAAAATATTGTGAAATACTTCAGAGAAAGTTTATATCAAAGCCCTAAAATGGTACATTTGTGTACTTGTGATATATGTGGAATGGGTTTGGTTTAATACATCATGAATATGTAAAAAAGTACACAGAAATTATTTTAGGTGATAAACTTGAAAGATTTTACAAGTGTTGCAATATATACAAAACAACCCTAAGGTTATTTATTCGCAAAATAATCCCTAAAACCTGAATTATATTTTCCCCCTGAAATTATAAAGTTTACAAAATGGTACTAGAAGTTCTACTTTTGGCATAAAATATCTTAAATTAGTTTGATTATAATTAAGGTGCTTGAGACTTGGTATATTTCGCATAAAATGACAATGATAAAGTCTTGAAAGATACAATGGTATTGAGTTGGTAATACTAAAAAAATAAGGACCTAAAGTTGAAAATAGTAAACATTTTGTCTAACTTTGGTAAATAAAATGACTTAATTGAATGACTGTATTAAAAGGTGTAACATTATGATAATGAAAGTAATAAGGTGATTATCACTTTAGGATAAATGACCTTTGAGTTGGATATAAGTTGTAATGTGATAAAGAACTAAAAGATACAATTGTGCAAGTAAGAAAATGACGACAGTGAGCCGGGTATTTTAGATAAAATGACAGTTGGACAATAAGAAAAGGAACTGAATATTAAGTGGAAGAATTTTTACAAAGAGTGCCATGAAAAATTAAGGAGGGCCCAGAGCCCTAGGGTTTGACTTTGGCTTATATACCAAAAATCACTGGCTAGAAAAGCAACGACTGCTGCAATTATGACAGACGGTAAAAGTCCGTAAACATAAATGGGATACGGTTAAATCTTGGATGTAAAATTAAATAAATGGAAAGATATGGAATTAATAACTTCAGAGAAAGATAAACAGTAAATAATTGTATACATACGCAATACTTCAGGTTTACATGGCATATAATGGAATTATGGATAATTGTGAAATTGAGATAATTGATAAACCCATGGTCTAACATATTAAAAATTATAATAATTTAACACGTTAATGTGTTAGGAAGGTTAAAGGCTATAGGAAATAATGCAAAAAGACTATAATTGGGCATTTGAATACCCCACATCGGTTATAAGTTCGGGCTGACATATAAGTTTAAAAAAATATTTTCATACACCGGGTGCGTGAGTTGAAATGCTATTTCAGAAAACGCCAGGGACATGGAAAATTAAATGTGAAATTGATGAATTTCAAAGGAAATGGATTAATGTAAATAGAGAATAAAATAATATGATTTCTTACATATTAAGAGTGGATTAACGGATTAAATGAACACTTTTGTAATAAAACGAAAAATTATATAATGTAAAGTTTAATGACTTTTAATCTAAGTAAGATGGAATATTTTTTAATAAAATGTGATTAATGCATACACTGTGTAGTTATTGCATGTATTTTGAGTTAATGTACAATATAACATCCATTCTTTATGTCGTTTAATTACTATATTTGCATTTTATTAGGAACCCCATTGTGCATTGGCTCACCCCATTCCATTTGTTACGAAAGGTTAAGCGATGTTTTGTATTTCAAGAGAGTTTTGCACATAAGTGATTCTTACTATTTGCACGAGTATCTCTGATCAATTGAACTCTAAGGAATTGATTAATGGGTTCTACACTTGTTATCATTATGATTTTATGCATGAAAAACATAAATTTATGCTTATTTAGTAAATTTTAGCAATTAAAATGGATTAGAGATAGTATCTAGATTGTTTCATAACAATCCACACTTAATGCTTTCGGATCGAACCAGGTGGTGCCATTGCTAGCCCTTAAATTCGGGTTGGGCCATTACACATTTCAACTTTAAATTCTCATAAATAAATATAAATTCACTATTTAAATCATTAAATAAGACTAGAAGACCAAGTAATTATTTAAATTATATCCAATTAATTAATTATTAATTCCTCTTAAATTTATGGGGTATTATAGTTTTCCACCCAACGAAGAAAATCGCGTCCTCAAAAGACACATGGAATAATACATACCTATCTTAAAATAACTGCGGACACTGTTCCCTCATCGTACCCTACACGAAGTAAGGGTATATATCTGGACCCTACAATCTAAAATACACATAGGCTCCTCACTATGTGAACCATCGACCTCTATTTAAACATTCCTTAGGTCAATGTGCTGATAGGCGGGGACATCTCGTAAAAATCGACGAAGTATGGACACATGGAACACATTATGAATCTAGGTGGTCTGGAAGTGCTAGGTGATACGCAAGACAATCTACCCAATTCGTGATCTTATATAGCCCAATATACATTGGGGAAAACGTCCCTTTCTTCTAAAAATGCATCATCACTTTCATAGGTGACACCTTTAGAAACACCCGCTCACCCCCTAAAACTACATGTCCTTCCTCTATAAGTCCATATAACTTTTTTTCCTACTCTAAGAAGTCTTGATCCATTCCCAAATCATCCTGGTCTTTTTTGTAGTCTCCTGAACATACTCGGGTCCCAATAAGATACTCTCTCTCGGGTCCAACCAACACACCGATTATCCATATGGTCACCCATAAAAATCCTCATACAGTGCCATGTCAATTCAATTATAAAAGCTATTGTTGTAGGATAATTATACCAAATGTAGACGAACCTCCCAGCTACCCCAAAAAATCTAATGCGCATGCTTGAAGAATATCCTCCAAAATCTAGTTCACACGCTTCGTATGTCCATTTATCTGATGTTGATAAGACGTACTCAAGTTTAACATAGTACCCATGACCTCCTGAAAGATTCCCCAAAAGTAAGATAGAAAATTTGGGTCTCCATTAGAGATGATCGACAAATATTCCCTGTACAACCAATCAATCTCTAACACATACATTTTTGAGTACTGCTTTGCTATGAAATCAGTGAAGATGAGCAAGAAATGTACAACCTTCATCAAGTGGTCCACTATAACCCAAATAGATTTGCCATCTGGGTATTAAAGTCAATCCTACGATTAAGTCCATCGAGATCTTATACCACTTACACTCGATAATTGGTAAGGGCTAAAGTGTACTTTACGATCACTACTGATCCACCTTCCCCATCTAACATGTGCAACATTAGGACAAAAATTTATAAGAGTCCTTATTTACCCTAGTCCACCAATATTATCTCCTCATATCCTGGCACATCTTGTCCCCATTAGGATGCAACAAAAACTTTCATCCATGGATCTCTTGCATGACAGTCCCGTGCAAATCCTCATTTGAAGGTACAACCAACCTCCCCTCATACTAAAATCCACTATTCAAACATAGGGTGTAAAAAGGGACATTAGTGGCTAAGATATCGAACACATTATACTTATATAACACATTATATACCTATTCTCTAACCACCCACAAAATAATACCAGGAGTCACAGTGAGCATCCCCATGAAAATAATGGCCAACTCGCCAATCACCCGAAGAAACCTCACATCGATCAATCGTAGAATAAAGAAACTACCGCTTGATCTTTGACTCAAAAAATCTTCCACCAAATTGACCTTCACTGGGTGATACTAAATCGTAAACTAATAGTCCTTAATGAACCTGAACCACTAGCATTGATGTATTTTTAACTCCTTCTATGTGAACAAATATTAAAGGTCTTATGATTGCTGAAGATCCTATACTTCTCATCCCATAATAACATCTCAAAATATGTAGTGCAAATCATCACTAACTTTAAATCATGTGTCATATAGTTACCCTCATGAAGTTTTAACTTCCAATATACACAGTCAATAGGATGATCCTCCTATATTAACACTCCATATAATCCTTATAATGAAGCATTCATGAATACCAAATAATAACCCTACTCATAGGTAGCGCCCGAATTGGAGTTAAAATCAACTTCTCCTTAAGAATGTAAAAAATATGCTGATATATATTTGTCCAGACAAACTGAGTACTATTTTGAGTCAACTCGCTCATCGGTACCACTGTCTTCAAAAATCCCTGAATCAACCTCTAATAATAACTGACTTACCCCAAAAATCTAAGAACTTTCGTAGGTGTCATAAGTTGTCCTTAATCCAATACGAGAAATACCTTATTCGGATCCACCTATAATTCAAACTCTAAGACTATATGTCCCTAAAATTGTACCTCACGTCTCCAAAGATTACACTTCTGGAATTTAGCATTCAACTTATGTTCCCATAATGCCTGAAGCGCAAACCTCAAATGCTCGATATAATCCTCCTCAGTTCGCAAATAAATCAAGATTTCATTAATGAAGACAATAATAAACTAATCCACCTATGACCAGAATTCCTAATTCATCAAGTCCATAAACATGATAGGTGCATTGGTTAACCTAAATGTATTGATCCTAAACTTGTAGGAATCATAATGAATAAAAAAAGAATTCGTTGGTACGTCCTCCTCCCATACCATCAATTGATGGTAACCCGAACACAATTATATCTGTGAAAAGAATGAAACACCATGTAACTTATTGAATAATTCATCGATCAAAAACTATTTACTCGTCAACATGACCTTATTCAATTCACGATAAGCAATACACAATTGTAGTCAACCATCTTTTTTCTTCTTTACAAAGAGAACTGGAGCTACCTATGGCTAAGTGTTATGTCGAATGAGTCCCTGCTCCAGTAAATTTTTAATCTTCTCCCTCAACTCCCTCATCTCCAAAAGATCCATTAAATATGGTTCCTTGGCAATTGAATTAGTTCCGGGAGCCAAGTCAATAATAAGGTCAAGATCTTGAGCTAATGGTAACCCTAGAACTTCCTCAAATATGTCGATAAAGTCCCAAACAATCATTATTGAGTCTAGCGAAACGATCACCTCCTCTCGCGTCTCCTCATTATTAAAATACAAATGCTTCCCCTACATTCTATATGAGACCCATTTCTAAGATACCAATCCATTCATAAGATCACAACATAAGAATGGGTTCCAAAACTAACAAGTATGACAAAAATGCATCCTACCAATGTTTATCCCCACATCATCCCAAGTTTTTTAAAATACGAGTAGATAGATATAATGGAGTAGCTATAGATAAGGCCCTATTTTAAGGTTGCAATAAACCATAAGTCTCCACAAAACTATGTTATACAAAGGAGTGTGTGGAACCAATGTTAAATAAAACTGTAGCAAAGGTGATACACATATAAAATGTATCGCACACCACCTTGATTACCCCTGACCCTCCTTCTGGGGCTGTGCGATCTGATACACCCTACCTTACTAAAGTTGTGGTTGCGGTTGTACAACTGTGGTTGCATGAAGTGACATTATCAGTTGTGGTCTCGATGCTAGGGGATATTGAGGGAAATACAGTTAATGTCATTTATGTTGGTCACTGAAGCCATGATGGCACTGCCTTTTTCACTGTCCCTAATGCTATGTCTCTAATTCCCCTGCGCATTAACACTCAAGAAAAATCGGGATCTATGTCCCCTGCCTCCACATCTAAAACATACTCCCCCAAATCGATTTATAGGCACACCATGTTGTCTCTACTATTGTGGGTGATGCTCTGTCTTCACTACCCAGTCCGAGGGAGGTTTTTCACCTACTATTGGTGCCTCTCTTACTTAAGTCTAAAGCGCTTCCATTGTCCGTGTATCTGCTAGTCCTGAACTCCAGGTCTATCAACATTAGAACTAGCCTCTGCCTAGGGCTCGCTCAACTGGCCAATCTTTTCCAACTTCCTCTTGTGCTCTCACCTATCCCAACAATCCATGAAAATGACATCCACCACCTGAGCATATATGGAATATACTGGTTTACCCATAATCACTTGCTTGAGTGCCATGTCAAACCCCGAACGAAGCACTCCATCTTCATGTACTCTACATTGAGATCCTGTTGTGCAAACATAGACAATGCTTTGAATTCTCTCTCTTGTAATCTACCATTGTACAAGACCCACACTGCAAGAGGAGAAACTCCCTCTTCTTATGTGAACTTAAGAGAATACGAAATTTATTTCTCTTCCTAACGAACCAAGAACTCATCGAAATAATGAATTAATCGAGTTAATGATTTAGAAGGAGTAGAATACAAACTTGTGATGGCTTGTGTTGAATGGGTTATTTAATTGGCTTAAATATCTTAATTTAATTCATCCTAAGAAATCTTTAACTAAATAATTATCTTAACAAGATATCCCACGCATAGAGCTTAAATAAGGGTAAGAGTGATGATTTTAGAATGTTTAATTAATATATCTTCTCATTTATAATGTTTCATTTTGGGAATATTCATATCTTAGTTGCGTTATCCTTTTAAGTCTTTAATAAAATAATTTAACGCATGACCTAAAAATCTAATTAGAATGCCCTAAAGTGTGGGGTAATTGAAAAATAATCATGTAGTGATAAATGATAGTATAAGATTGAAACTTAATACATCAATAAGGAGTTTATTAATGAACATGGATGATGAGTGCATTATTTTGTATGAATTATGCCAAAATCTAGAACTTGTTAGGCCCATTGTATCATAAATAGAGAGCTTTTAGAATCATTTTCATAAAATAAAAGAAAAATACAAATTTAAATAAAATTCAAGTTAAAAATGCAATTTTAGTAACTCCAGGGGTGGAATTACAAAGGTACAGACGATAGTCTTACTCAATGACTCGATCCCCCATGATACTTGACGCTCATATGCGCTGTAACCACTCCTTCACAGTGCCCACATAGAAAATCCTTCTTCCACACTGCTTGTCCACAACACACGCATCCACATATGTCTCGGTGTCCGCTGATATGTCTTGTAATGTCTATGATGTTGAAACCTCACTCGACCGAACCTTCATCGCAAAACTAGCAATGTTCATGTGTAGAACAACTCTTCTTGGAGCCAATAAGATCACTATAGAATATAGCAATGAAAGATTGAATCTTGTAAACTCTAAGTATGTGTTTACTTTGGAAAACCTTAGAAAACTTATGTGCAAAAATGCACTGGTTCATAAACAGTTTTTCCAGAATGAACACATGAAATCTAAAGGAAATATGCCTATAAATACTTTTCTTAAGGCGACATCTCGTTCAAGAGAAATGACATGTCACTCGAACAACAGACAATCTTGCTCGAACGATTTGTCAGGTCAATTGAGTGACGCGTGCATTAGAATTTAAACTAAACACAACTCCATTTCGTCCTTATCAGATTAAAACGAAGTGTAAACCTTTTCAAACACTTATAAACCATTTTAAAAATATTTTCTTAATAAAATAAGATACTTATCTTTATAAAATAAAATTCCTAGTTCCATTAAAATTACGCATTCATATTTGAGTGATCTCGGAATGCAATTAAACTTGAAGACGAATAAACTTGCACCAATTAAACCTTTGACATAATTAATTCCTTGAAGATTTGCCACAACATATTCAATAAACTTTAACACGTCATAGTCTATGTGGGATCGTGACAATATAATACGACTTATGACTCAAACGTGTTTTGTTTCGAAAATAAGTCAAAACTATACAAAGGACTCAATTAAAAATTTTGTCCTTACAAATCTCCCCTTTTGACTATTTCGAGACAAAACCAACAGTGAAATGGCTAAGCCGGGCCGTCATGCCGTATGACGCTTAAATCCCATCCCATAAACCCAAAATAAAAAATACAGGATAAGACTAGTAACATATGGTCCGACGAGTATGAACTGTCTCTGAATGTATGAATGTGATGTAGACTTTAAATCTCGAATCTCTTAAGCATACCTACACACATGAAACAGACAAATACCCAATGAAGTATGGAGGAACAAATGATATAAATCATAATAAAATATGTAAGCAAAATATTTTGATACCAATTTGAAACAAAAAGCAACTTTTAAGTCTGAATATCAAATATGCACATAAAACAAGATACCAATGTAAATAAAATTGTGTGCATCAAATAAACACAGTGCTTAATAAAAATCTCCCCTACATTACATACATCTCTCCCCCTTTTTGTCTCGAATAGAAAACCTGGTGAAAATATAAACATATCTAGAATCAGGTAAAATAATAAAGTGTATCTAGATAAACAAGAAATAACCAGCTAATGATGATCAATCAATATTAAGTTCGTAGCTAGCAAACAATAATCAAACAATAGGAATCAGCAAACTAAGTAGGTGTGACTAAACGAACTAAATGCACTAAAAGATGTGATCAATATGAATCTGCATACAATAAACTTTCCAGATGCCACCAGGAGTACCAAAAAATATGAACTTACGCAGTAGGGTACTGAAATAGAATGAATTGAAAAAACTAGACGTCACTTGAACAAGATAAATGCGTCGCTCGAACGATAAAGCGATGTCGTTAGAACTAGAACTTCGTGCGACAAAAAGCTGTAGCTCGAACGAGCTATCAAAAATCCCAGTTCCAATGCAGATGGTTAAACAGTGTTGCCCAATGAAAAAATATCGTGAAAAATTTAACTAGAAGGGGTTGAAAATAAAAAAACAGTGCCAAAATAGTAGCTAAACTAAGAAAACACAAAATAACCAAATGTGAGTTACATGCTAACATAGTATCGATGTGCTCAAACATGAACATGGAATGTATGGTCATGAACTACAACAAATGAATCATAATTCCAACATATCGAAATCATCAAGAAGCTCTAATTTATAGCTATAAATCATCAAACTTTATTTTAGCCATATGTGACAATTAAAGTGTGAGCTTAATGAACTAAGCAAACATCATGCACACAATTCTAGAATTTTAATGCTTGTACAAACGATAGCGTCATGATACGATTTTTTAACGTTAGGATTCTTTGTGCAAACCCGTTTAAATTTTTATCCATCCAAATTCCCTCAAATATATCTTATTTTTCTTTGGAATGAACTTAAACTAATTTGGCCCATTTTTGGCATATGATACTTTTTATTGTCGTTTAATTTTGTCAGGCTCTTTTAACTGGTGGCTTTCACGACGAGTCAATTTTACACTCTCGCAGCCCTGTCCCATGAACACTCATCATTTTTTCAATTACAATCCTCACGATAAATGGCTCTTACATGCACACCTCCTCCTTATGTCTATTTACGCATAGATGAAAAAATTGAGATAAGAACGTCTCACCAAACTCAAATATTCAAGAGAAGTCAAACATCCATATAAACTCGTGTATGTGTGCAAAGATGGCATATATACAAAGTCAAATCAAAATGCATATCAACTTCGAAACAACCTCATAGTACAATGGTTAAGATCATTCTAAGCATCAATAATTATGACCAAATTTCCTAGCCACATGGATAATGAAAGGAAGAAGGTCCAAGCAAACCAATATGCCACATCAAACATGTAAACTCAAAACACAAAAATAAATCGAAAATCGTTTTGGTTTTTAACATATTTTGACTCAAATAAAAGATAAATATTTTTGTATTTTTCAAATAAGACTCAATATAAAACAAAATGATACACATATCATAACACTAGCAAGATATAAATCATGATGCAAGGACTAGCATATGACAAACATGGTAACACAATCATCCTTTAAATCTAGCATGGGAAGAATCAAGTGCAACCAAATGAGAACTATGAAGATTTAGACCTAAAGCCTCTAAATCCGATTTCCTAACCCAAGTAGGTCTGACATAACAGGTGGGGGTTTTGGGAATCGAAACAACTTTATTCCTAAACTTCTTAGGAGCATTCCTAAGGTCATAGCAAAAACGTTTAAGGTGACCTATCTTATCGCAATGGGAACAAGTGTAAACACGACGGGAGTGATTACCAAAATGTCGACCTCTCCTCACTTTCCTACTGGGCTCTCTCACACGGTTGGTATTGGCTTTGGGAATGGGAACAACTCTATCATCGTAGCCTATACCGCACCTATAACTTTTGACTTGGACGGTGCCTAACATCCTATCCCACTTTTTTGACCTAGATTCCAATTCAAACTTAACCTTACTCGAGTCTTTCAACTTTTCTTCTAACTCATAAATCCTAGACTCAAGCACACTCTTAGACTCATCAAACTCTAGTAACTCCTTTTTCAAAGTCTCCATCAAACCAAGAAGACTATTTCTCTCTTTCTCAACATACTCTAGCTTTTTCCTAAGCTTCTTCTCCCATGTCCTAAGATCTCAAATAAAAACATCATTATTTTCTACGGAATTCTCATTCAACCTAGCTTGCAATTTAGAGTTAGACTTTTTCACTTTCATTGCCTCGGTATAAAACTTATTAAATACAACTTGCAACTCTTTCACATCAACCTTATCATCCTCACTCACTTCACCCTCACTCACTTGGGATTCAATGACCTCGAAAGTGTTATGCACATGAGAATATTCGTGGGAAGATTTATCGTCGTCGCTCACATGCATTGCCAAGAAAGTAAAAAACTTGCTCTCATTGGGGGAACTCTCTCCCTCTTCCGGTTCACTACCAATTAAGGAGGAACTATAAGCTATCGGTTTTTTCCCTCTTTCTTAAGCCTAGTGGGACAGTCGGCAACTTTGTGACCATACCCCTCACATCCAAAATACCTATCTGACTCAACCCTAGTAAATTTATCACTCTTATCTTTAGGTATGGAATCAACCTTGATGTTCTTCAATTTCTCAAATTTTTTGGCATCTTTCGATTGCTTTTGAAATTTAAGAATTTTTTTTGCAATTTTTAGCCAACAATGTGACATCCTCAAAATAAAAATCGGAATCGTCATCCAAAAATTTAGTCTCCTCCATACTGTCTTTCAAAGCAATACCCTTTTCTTTCTTTGGAACTTGCTTGGAGGTAAACATATCTAGTTCATAGTTTTGTAAGTCACCTACAATCTCTTCAAATTTCGTCGAATCAAGCATACCTAAGGAGTTTAAAATGGTCACTTTTGCATCAAACCTACTTAACAAAGATCTCAAAATTTTCTTTATGATACGGTTATTGGGAGTCTTCTCTCCTAAGCTAAAGGATGAGTTGACAATATTGGACAACCTAGCGTAAATCTCATCAAATGACTCACTCTCTAACATCTTAATTGTCTCAAACTGTGTAGTGATGTTTTATAACTTAGACTCCCTAACCGTGATAGTTCCCTCTTCAGTAAGTGCAAGTGTATCCACGGCCTCTTTTTAAGTTTCACAAGTCATGATTCTATTATACTCTTCAGGTGTGACATGTGTGGAAATTACGTATAGACCTTTAGAGTTGTAAAGTGCAAGCCTATGTCCATCCTCAGTCAGTGACCCAACAGGTTTCAAACTAGTGACCTCACCCTCTCATGTGACGGGTGGTGTCTAACCTTTTTCAACCGCTAACCACACACGCTCATAAATGGATTTTAAAGCACTTCTCATTCGCATTTTCCAATAAGCGTAAAGGGTGCCATAAAAAATAGGAGCACGAAAACTTTCAAAACCACCAAAATTCATCTCTAAATACAAAAAGGATCAAACACAATAAAAAATATGTTTCTAGCTCTGATACTAATTTGATGGTCCCTTTTTATTTCTATTGCGAAAAGGGGTTTAAGGATGACATAAATAATTTCACTTTTTAAGAAAAACATTTTTCCAATTTTTAATTCCCACCAAGTTGTGAACTAATTTTAACTTAGCTAAATTTTATCTTAATTATTCCTAAACATCCATATAGTGATTAAATAAAGTAAAAATAGTAAAAAATACTCACAACGCCGGATGTACGAGGAAAACCACAATAGGAAAAAAACTAAGAGGCCCAAGCCAGACAATCACTATGCATATTGAATTACAAAGGTACAAACAGTACTCTTACTCAACGAATAGATCCCCCATGATACTTGATGCTCCTCTGTGCTTCAACCACTCCTCTTATAGTGCCCACGTAGAAAATAATTCTTCCATGCTGCTCGTCCACAACACACGCAACCACGTATGTCTCGGTGTCCACCGATATGTCTTGTAACGTCTACGATGCTCCATCGAATCTTCATCGAAAAACCAACAATGTTCAATTGTAGAACAACTCTTCTTGGTTCCAACAAGTTCACTATAGAATATAGTAATGAAAGCTCGGATTTTGTAAACTCTAAGGATGTGTTTACTTGTAAAACCTTAGAAAACTTGTGTGCAAAAATGTACTGGTTGGTAAACAATTTTTCCAGAACACACACATACGAAATCTGAAGGAAACACGCCTATAAATAATTTTCTTAAGGAGGCAGCGCATTTAGTCCAAATGATATGTTGCTCGAACGAGATGTGCATGTCGCTCGAACGACAAGAAATCTCACTCGAATGACATGTCAGGTCATTTGAGCGACGCGCACATTAAAGTTTAAACTAAAGACAACTCTAATCCATCCTTATCAAATTAAAATGAAGTGTAAACCTTTTCAAATAATTATAAACCATTTTAAAAATATTTTCTTAATAAAATATCATCCTTGTCTTTATAAAATAAAATTTCGAGTCCTAGTAAAATTACGCATTCATACCTGAGTGATCTCGAAATGCAATTAAACTTGAAGTCAAATAAACTTGTACCAATTAAACCTTTGACATAATTAATTCCTTGAAGCTTTGCCGCAACGTCTTCAATAAACTTCAACACGTCATAGTTTGTGTGGGATCGTGATAATAGAAATATGACCTGTGACTCAAAAGTGTTTTGTTTCGAGAATAAGTCAAAACTATACAACAGACTCAATTGAAAATTTTATCCTTACAAACATCTGTCCTTCCAATCCATTCATCTCGCCTCTTAAATATTTGTAAACTCTTCGACTAATTTATAGCAGTAAAAGATTGGATCTATCTCACCTGAATCATTGAATGTACCCATCTCTCCATCTCATCTGCATCTCTCTCTCTCTCTCTCTCTCTCTCTCTCTCTCTCTCTCTCTCTCTCTCTCTCTCTCTCATATATGTATGTACCTTTCTCTTCGTGATGCTATGTCTATGTTTTTTGCTTACTATATTTTTGAAGGAATGTCTAGGTGATTTTTTACTTGTAGTTGCATCATAATTTTTTTATGAGTATGCGCTATCATGTTATGTGATTCCATGTTTGTAATTGTTGGGTATTTAAATAATTGATTGAGTGGTTTTATTTTTTGTAATAGTGGAACCACCAAATTTCTCAAGTCTATTTATATTTGTTTTGAACCACAGGATTCTTGCGTTCATTTTTATTCATAATTCGTTTTTTCTTTATTGTCATTCATGGTGTTATATCAATATTCTATCCAAGATCTTATTTTAACTTTTTAATTATCTCATTTATCTATAAGGGGTTCACTAATTATTTTTACCATCCATTTATAATTCATAAGTGAAAGGATCATGCACAACGTTAATATATAGATTTTAGTATAAATGAACAATGAGTTCTTAAAATAACAACTTCTACCTACATAACTGTGAGCAATAGCAACCAATTTCATACTATTAGGAGTTATTACATAGACTCTTATCATTCTATTTAAGATAATATCCCAATATTTTTCTCACTATACTTTTCAGCCATAACTTTTACACTTAAGGATCAAAGTTGTATATTATGAAAAAAAACATTACAAGTAATGTGTAAGTAGTTATATTTAATCGGTTTTAACAATGTGATGTAATTTGATGGGTTCTAGCAATGCTTTAAAACTTCAATCTACACTTGAATTTTACAAAGAATTTAGGGAAATAATTTAGATGCATCTCTATTTTAACATGCATAAATTATGAACACCAATGATGCATGACTTCATTTATACGCTTGATAACCTAGCCATGTAGTCTCCAACGAGGATTTTCTTAATTACCATGTAATATCATGATATTTAGTGAAGGTCACATATGCAGTAAACAACAATTTAGATATTCATAGCTGGAGAAGATGTAAATAAAACTACTTTTAGGCACCCTCGTAATTTGGGAACCTTTGAATGGATAAAAATTATATTTGGATTAATGAAATACAGGGGCTACTTACCAACAGGAAATGAGTACCATTTTCCATGACATGGTTAGTACTTTTCTAGAGTGTTATATTGATGATATAGTTGTCAAATAAAAAATAATAAATGATCATACACCGCACTAGAAAAAGTCCTTCGAAATAATGAATCCTTTGAAATATGCCTTTAGAGTTTCTGCAGGAAATTTTCTAGGATATTTGTAAAACAAACCGAAATGCTAGTTCGTCAAAATAAAGGAAAATATATAATTAAAAGCTCATCTCCCCAAAATAAGAAATAATTACAAAGGTTGTTGGGTCAAGTTAATTTCCTTAGTAGATTTATATATAATGGAAGAGAAAAAACTAAAGTGTTTTCTCCTTTATTGAAGCTAAACGATCAAGATGAGATGATTTGGAAGGAAGAGCATGCGATAGCTTTCGAAACACTCAAGATATACTTACTCAAGCCACCTATTTTAGCACCTTCAAGGGAAGATAAGCTGTTGAAGTTGTATGTTTCAGCCTTTGATTCATCAATTAAAGTTATATTGGATCAAGATTGTGAGAACCACAAAGAATAAGTTGTGTATTATCTTAGCATATTTCTAAATGATTGTGAACGTAGATATTCTTTGATGAAAAACTATATTTGACTTTGGATTTTTCTATTATGAGCTAAGATAATAGTTACTGCCTAGACATGTCTATGTTATTTCAAAGTTTGATGTGATCAAATACATGCTAACTAGACCTATTTTGCGCAATAGAATTGGTAACTGGGTGTTAACTCTATATGAGTTTTTCTTACATTATGTACCTCAAAAAGCAATAAGAGACGAAGCTTTACTTAAATTTTTTGGTAATCATCCACGTGAGGATAATCTAGAAGGTAAGTCCATGGAAGTTAAGGTTTGATATTTTGAAGAGTGAAATGATGTCAGAAAGAAGGGTAGTTATTGAATCGCTTGAACATATTAAAATTAAACATGTATATAGATTGGAAGAGAAGACATGTGATCGAGTGCGAAAAGTGTGCGCGTGTAAAGTGCACAATCGTTGTTTTCGTTTCGCCAACTCAATACAAAAACCTAAGTTACTACTACACTTGCGAGGCAAGCACAGCGGTAAGTCGGGTATCGAGAATCCACAGGGACAAGTTGTTAGAATTTAAGTGGTTTAATATTCCGAAATAAAAGTGTAAAAGATGATTACAAACTAAAAGAAAAGATGCATAAAGGTAAATGATTAACTAGGCAATGGTATTGAAACTAGATTATGAAAGCGAGTAAAACTATAGGTTGCGTCGAATATCCCTCACCCGAGTTAATTAGTATAAAATGGTTACATGGGTCGACGAGTTATTACAAATGCGTCTCGTTTCGACAGTTAATTAAATCAAGGGTTGTTACGCCCTAAATCATCATAAAAGCCTAATAAGATTTTGGCATCAACAAATATCCCGGAAATTACGCGCGAAAGGTCGTAAGCACGGGACATACATGATATGCCCCGTCAAATCTCCTAGGCGTAATAACTAGGACAACGCACTCGAAATAAACCCGTAAACTCCATCACCAAAGCAAAGCAACGCGTCAACCCGAGTGAGTTCAATTCAAACACAACCTAATTTAAGTTACCTAGAAAGCATGTTAAAAACGCGATAAATGGAAAGCGGTAATAAACGCGGTAAATCTATACTAGAAAGCGTGTAAATCAAAGTGTGTAAATAAAGCAAGAAAACCTAAATTACAAAGCTTGTAAATTAACTAGAAAGCAAGAAATGAAGAAATACAACTATATTCAAATGGTAGGAGAGATGAATAGTCAACTTACAATCCAAATGGGGTGTCAAACCAAAGAGAAATGAAGAAGAACCAAGTAAAAACCCCAAACCCTAAGCTAAACTAACCTAAAATCGTGTATATCTGATATTAAAACCAAAAATGGGTTTATATAGTAAGTGGGAAAAGATAAGGGCAAAAGGAAAGAAAGAGGAAAGAGCCCAAAATATCTGGCACTACCGGTCGAACGGTCGCAGGGGCGCGGTCGACCGGTCCCTTAAGCCAAAGCATACTGTCTCCTTCCCATGGCAAAAGTTGAAACCGCGGTCGACCGGTCCCTTGTACGCGGTCGACCGGTACTCTGTTTTCGGGCTGCATTTGGTCCATGATGAGGGGGAAAAGGTCCATTACGGAAACGAGCCTAGCTTCTTCGTCCGAACTCCAAACGACGCACCGTTTGCGGCCACGCGATGCTAACTCAATGAACTACGCATCCGTGGAATTAACATGAGCCAGAAAAGAAATGTGAATTGACTAAAAAGCCCTTGAAGTAGCGTCCAGCTACGAAACTTCTCCGAAATGCAACGGATCCTCACTTTTAGCGTTCCAATACCTACAAAAGCACAAATAACCCCTGCAAAACATGTATCTATCCAACTCTAAGGTTGTCTGGTTAATGAGCATAATTATAGGCATTTAGGACCGTAAAAGAGCTAGAATGCATAAGGATAACGGGCGGAAATATACAATATTCGATACGAATCACACCCCCTAACTTACACATTGCTAGTCCCTAGTAATGAAACAAAGAAAACCAGACCACAGAGGGCGGTACAAAATGTATATATGCATCGAAATATAATTTCCACTTTCGTAGGGAACACGATTGCATTTAGCATATGCAATAAGCCGTTAAACCCCTAGGTTACCCTAGTGGACGAGTGTCGTCTCGTGAGGGTTTTCAGGGATGATACCCACAAACATCACATGGTTTCCTCAAAATATGCCAAACCCAACATGCGACAATCCCAATAATGGCGAAAAGGATTTCATACGCATTATTAGCAAAGTGAATGAATTCACACAAAAGTTTGAATCACTAACATTATAGAATGCACCTCATAGAATTGAAACCTTAAAATGTGGGAGGGGAGCGAGCACATGCAAAGTGTGAATTGGCGAAAAACTTATATAAACCGGATAATCATCAAAGCAAGCATATATTCAATCCTCACGGGCATTACGCTCATCAAGCGAATTCACTCGAAACAGGGAGGTAACACACGGGACATGCGGGCATTAGAGTAAATGTAAATGGACACTAGGCCGCACACATGTCACAGATGAAGAACGCTATATATAAAATGAAAAACTGTAATCTCAATGAAAGGATACCGCACACTAAAAGAGGCGAAATGCATTTTCACAGATTATCACAACTATTATGACTTTTAAATTAAATGCACCCTAAGATCACATAGGACTTTATAGGGTTGTAATGTAGGTATGGCTAGGGTATGAAATGAAAGGAATGTATATACGGATTCAAAGTGTTCGGGATGAAAACTCGGGATAATGAGAAAATGCGGGCAATATCAAAATTGGAAAACAGTTTCCAAACAAGCATTAAATGTATCATCGGGGAGAGTAATCAAAGCTTATTGAACTATATACAACATATACAAACTTCTCTTTCTTTTTCTTTTCTTATTTTTCTCATTTTCTCTTTTGTTTTCTTTTGCTTTTTGCTTTCTCTTTTTCTTCACTTTTTTCACATCACTTTTCTTTACTTATCAAACTCTCATATGCCTAAATTGCAACCGACATCATAACAACATCATTCAATCCCAAGTAACATTCCAAACAAAGGTGTGGAAAGTGTATGTATGGTATAAAACTCCAATTTAGAGTTGGTTATGGGAAGGGGGTTATGAAACGAAAGGCTATATTTAGGCTCAACGGGGTTAACGAGGGTAAACATATAAGGTGAAGTCAAGGCTAATATGGGTGATATAACAAAGAATGCCTATGATCATTTCACAAAGTTTATGCAATTCTCGAGTCAAAACAATATATGAAAATCATGATCAAGTAACACAATTCAAGTATGAACTCAATTAATGAACGGTCAAATGAAAGAATAGAGAGATTACCAACGAATTCAACGTTTTCAATGAGAAAAGAATAGTGTATACACTCACAAACGACGAAAGGTACAAAGCTTACTCGGTGTAAGTATATACAATGCAACAAAAGATTACTGAGTTATAAAAATCTTAAACCAAATCAATATAACAAGAAAAGTGCATGTGCTCATGGGATTAAAGTTTAATTCATGAAGTTATTCACAATATCAATAATCGAGACTAAAGTCTAATAACTTCTAAAATCGAGAACATGCATCATTGGGTTGTCTATTGGATCGGGCAATTATTAAAATTTATCATCGGAAACAAAGGCAAAATGCCTAAAAAAGAGAAAAAAGAAAGAAAATATTTTTGAATATTTTTAATTTTTCTAAGAAAAGCATACTAAGTAACTAACATGTGAGCAAAAACATGGACTAAATAAAGAAATGGATAGAATATCCCACACCCCCTAACTTAAAACTTGACATTGTCCTCAATGTAAATTAAGAACCAAGTCAAAGAGAGGAAAAGAGCGATATTACCCAAAAGTGGAGCGATCCCCATAAGAACAAGTCCAAAGAATCTACAAAACAAGTTAGTACCGAGCATAGCAAAAACAAATAATAAAAAGTTAACTAATTACATTAGACTAAATTAAAAAGGAAAGAAAAAATAAAAAGAAAGAATAAAAAGCTAACTATATACAACCTACTATTTAGAGTTCACACTAACTATACACTAGAAGTCTAAATAGCTGAGGGTCCACCGTGAAAATAATTTGACTTTGGAGGATAACCGGTGTACCCTCACATACAAGCATGCCCTCCGAAAAATATGGATTCCGTTTTAACAACGGAAGGCATGTGTAAGGCGAAAGAAATGAACCATCGCCAATTAAAAGTTTTGGTGGGACGATGGGGGGTTTGGATTGCACGGGTGACAAAAACAAGTGGGGACCGAGAAAAGCTGAATATCCTCCCAAGGATTTTGAAGTTGGAATGGGAGGCAGCGCACACAAAGGCAAAGATGCGATTGTGGAGGGAGACTCGAGCAAGTACTCCTCATCGGCGATAGGGTTTAAAACATTAAAGTTCGAAACCGAATCATCGGGTACTTGTTCCGGTGGGGTAATAGACAATGAAAATGGGGATGAAAGAAATTCAAACTCATGAGATGAATCATCATCGCATGAAGTTGGAATTTCAAAGGAAATAATATCATTTTCAATGAAATGTTCTTCTTTGGGGGCCAAAGAAGAAATCATTTCATTGCAAATAGATATTACGTCATTATCATCCTCACTTTCAATATCTATTACGCAATGGGCAAAGTCTAGAATGGCTTGTTCCAAAGTAGGCACAAGTACCTCATTTGGTTCAACACATTCCTCGACTTCGAAAGTCTCGGAAGCAAAATCGTCGTCGGACTCAAATAATAAATCCAACTCATGTTCCCACGAACGATTTTCTTCCCGATAACGATTTTCAATTTTCTCATTTTCATACATACGCAAGCCCTCACCGAATGTCATGGGTCGAGGTGCGGATGCATGAAAATGGGAACTTTGAAAGTTACTATCGGACTTAAACGAAAACTCATTATTATAGGAACTTTGAAAACTATTCGAATTCATTTCAAAATTCCTATTATAAGGAGGTAAAGGCCCAAAATCATTATCATCATCATCAAAATTCCAATAACCTAAGTTTTGACTTTCGTTATACTCGCCCAAAGTAATATGTGAATTTGCAAATTTTTGGGATTCTAAGTATTCACCGAAAGTCATAGGTTTGCGAGAATTTTGAGAATTATAACAAGGATTACCGAAAGAATTGGAATAAGACATGCTTACCCCAAAAATGGGTCAAGTGGCGAATTCCACAAAGTAGGTGTGCGCGGAAAGAATTCGAGCGTTTCTAAGTGCTCAAATGTGGAAGTCCTGCAAAATATTAGAAAATAATACAAATAGAAAGAAAATACTATGAAATATTAAATCAAATAAAGTCTAAAACAAACTAGTCCCCGGCAACGGCGCCGTTTTGATCGAGTGCGAAAAGTGTGCGCGTGTAAAGTGCACAATCGTTGTTTTCGTTTCGCCAACTCAATACAAAAACCTAAGTTACTACTACACTTGCGAGGCAAGCACAGCGGTAAGTCGGGTATCGAGAATCCACAGGGACAAGTTGTTAGAATTTAAGTGGTTTAATATTCCGAAATAAAAGTGTAAAAGATGATTACAAACTAAAAGAAAAGATGCATAAAGGTAAATGATTAACTAGGCAATGGTATTGAAACTAGATTATGAAAGCGAGTAAAACTATAGGTTGCGTCGAATATCCCTCACCCGAGTTAATTAGTATAAAATGGTTACATGGGTCGACGAGTTATTACAAATGCGTCTCGTTTCGACAGTTAATTAAATCAAGGGTTGTTACGCCCTAAATCATCATAAAAGCCTAATAAGATTTTGGCGTCAACAAATATCCCGGAAATTACGCGCGAAAGGTCGTAAGCACGGGACATACATGATATGCCCCGTCAAATCTCCTAGGCGTAATAACTAGGACAACGCACTCGAAATAAACCCGTAAACTCCATCACCAAAGCAAAGCAACGCGTCAACCCGAGTGAGTTCAATTCAAACACAACCTAATTTAAGTTACCTAGAAAGCATGTTAAAAACGCGATAAATGGAAAGCGGTAATAAACGCGGTAAATCTATACTAGAAAGCGTGTAAATCAAAGCGTGTAAATAAAGCAAGAAAACCTAAATTACAAAGCTTGTAAATTAACTAGAAAGCAAGAAATGAAGAAATACAACTATATTCAAATGGTAGGGGAGATGAATAGTCAACTTACAATCCAAATGGGGTGTCAAACCAAAGAGAAATGAAGAAGAACCAAGCAAAAACCCCAAACCCTAAGCTAAACTAACCTAAAATCGTGTATATCTGATATTAAAACCAAAAATGGGTTTATATAGTAAGTGGGAAAAGATAAGGGCGAAAGGAAAGAAAGAGGAAAGAGCCCAAAATATCTGGCACTACCGGTCGACCGGTCGCAGGGGCGCGGTCGACCGGTCCCTTAAGCCAAAGCATACTGTCTCCTTCCCACGGCAAAAGTTGAAACCGCGGTCGACCGGTCCCTTGTACGCGGTCGACCGGTACTCTGTTTTCAGGCTGCATTTGGTCCATGATGAGGGGGAAAAGGTCCATTACGGAAACGAGCCTAGCTTCTTCGTCCGAACTCCAAACGACGCACCGTTTGCGGCCACGCGATGCTAACTCAATGAACTACGCATCCGTGGAATTAACATGAGCCAGAAAATAAATGTGAATTGACTAAAAAGCCCTTGAAGTAGCGTCCAGCTACGAAACTTCTCCGAAATGCAACGGATCCTCACTTTTAGCGTTCCAATACCTACAAAAGCATAAATAACCCCTGCAAAACATGTATCTATCCAACTCCAAGGTTGTCTGGTTAATGAGCATAATTATAGGCATTTAGGACCGTAAAAGAGCTAGAATGCATAAGGATAACGGGCGGAAATATACAATATTCGATACGAATCAACATGTTCTAACAATTAAGTGGAATATGAGGTTTTTATAATGAGCCTAGAAATGGTTCGAAGTTGTAATGCTTTCAAAAATAAAAATCTATGAAGTTCTCAATTAGTTATAAGACAATTAATGGTGGAGTACAAGTGTTTCCATGATGTCTTAACCTTTTATAATCAAATGCCCTTAAATTTACTATCCAAATTTTAGGAGGTTACTTTAAATTATATTCCCATATTTCTGAATGAAGAGGCCAATGAAATGGCTCAAAAAGCATTCGGTTTTAAGCTGGATGATAACTTTTAAGAAAATTAAAACTCAATTCCATTAATGGATTATTTCCACTATTACATAACAGATGGACTTGGATTGAAAGTGAAAATATTTATATTATGGAATATTGGGAAAAACCATTGATTGAATATCTAACTGACCCAAATATCAAGAGCAATAAGGCTGTTAGATTAAGAGCAACCAATTATATTATGTAGGATGGAAAATTATTCAAAAAGGTTGCTGATGGAATGATTCTAGAGTACCTAAGCAAAGAGGAGGGTCTAACAACTATTACATAACTCCATGAGGGAATTTGTGGTTCTCATTGAGATGGTAAAAAACTGTTAAGGAGACGTGTTTTTTGTTATCCTTTTATCTTAAAAGATTGCATTGATTTTGAAAAAGACTGTCAAAAGTTCCAATAATATTATTCTTTGAAACATGTGCATGATATTGACCATAATATATAGTGAAGTCTTGTCCACTCAGAGGATAGGCAATTGATGTCATAGGAAAAATCTAACCTTAATCTTCCAAGCTTCATAAATTTCTTCTTGTTACAGCTGGCTACTTTACCAAGTGGGTGGAGGAATGAACATTGAAATTAGTTACCCAAAATGAGTTTACAGATTTCTTACAAGATATTGTGTATATATTTGGGATCCCAGAAACCATAACCTCATACAACACAAGCATTTTTTTAGTAAAAATGGTGCTAGAATTCACTGTGAGGTTAGGAATAATTTTGACAAAGGAAACACGTTATCGTGCTTAATAAAATTTCTTGACAGAGGATAAAAATAAAGTAATCGAGAATAACCTGAGCAAAGTGATTAAGAAAAATCGTAGGGATTGGCATAATTTGTTGCCAAAGGTAATAATGGATTATAGGACCTCTAAAAGGTAAAGTAAATGGGTAATTCCATGCCTTAACCTATGGGCATGATGTTATATTACCAGTAAAAATCACTTTAAACTCATTGTGAGTAATGGACCAAAATGAATTGATAGTGGAAGGTGATGATCAAGCTACGTTCATGGAGTTTAAAAGCATAAATAGAGAGAGGGTTAGAGCCTTGAACAATTTGTTTGTCCAAAAGAAGAAAATACCTGATTGCTATAATAAGAAAGTAAAAAAGAGGACCTTTAACCTTTAATAAAGGAGACTTAGTGTGGAAAACCAATTTACTTATAGGATCAAACGATGCAACCTATGGAAAATGGTCCCTAAAGTGGTAATAGCCATTTTAAATTATAAGGCATTCAAAGTTGGATCACACTAGTAAATAGATATTAATGGTCACATTCAAAGGAGGGTCATACCGATGCCAAATTTCGAATGTGAAACAAGGTGGGTTAGTGTCAGGTTGACACCCGATTGTAAAATTTATGTCAAATCTTATTAATGGACTATTTAGTTAAAAGAAGAAAAGTAAATAAAAATAACATACATGAAATTAGATTTGGTATGTGGAATTTAGGAACACTAACTAGCAAGGGTAAAGTACTCATGGATACCATAAAATGGAGAAAAATCAACGTAGCATGCCTTGAAGAAACTAAATGGAAGGGTGAAATGGTTAGATAGATAGGAGAATGTATGAATTATTTTACTCGGGAGGGAAAGATAATCATAGAAATGGGGTGGGTATTGTTGTTGATCACTATATGAAATAAAGAGTTGTGGATGTTAAGAGATGGGGAGATTTATTAATGAGTTAAGATTGTTTTTGACAAAACAATATTGAATATTATATGTGCTTACGCAGCGCCCTAAGGAGCTTTAAATGAAAATGTAAAAAAATTAATTTGGGAATTACTGGATGAAGTAGTACAACAAATTCCTATGCATGGAAACATATTTTTAGAAGGTGACTTGAATGGACATGTGGGAATAGAACGAGACAGTTATCCAAGGATACAAAGACATTGTGGTTTTGGTAAGAGGAATAAAGGAGGGGAAACTATCTTGGAATTTTCTAAGGCATACGATCTAGCGTTAATAAACACATTTAAAAAAAAATTGAAGAGCATTTAATAACATTTAAAAGTGGAAATAATAAAACTACAATAGATTATTCCTTACTTTGAAGAAGAGACTTAAACATATACAAAGACAATAAAGTTATACCAGGTGAAAGCTTAACAAATCAACATCGCTTATTAGTAATATATTTAGCCATTGGAGGATATAAGTACCGAAAAGAGAAAATAGGCTATCAAAATATAAAATGAAAGGATTTCAAAGGATGCAAAGAGATAGAATTTAGGCAGAAGTTCCTGTTAACATGAATTGGAATTAGGATGAAAATGTTAACAACATTTGGTTAAGAATGAATAATGATATTGAGAAAATAGGTAAGCAAATTTTAGGTGAGACTAAAGGAAAAGGTTTTACTAAAAAAGAGACTTGGTGGTGGAATGAGGAAGTGCAAAAGATAATGCAAAAGAAATGAGTAAGTTTTAAAGAATGGTAAAAGAGTAAAAATCAAGAAGATTTAGAAAGGTATAAGAAGTTAAAAAGTGAAGTAAAAAATATTATTAGAAATGCGCCATAAGACACAGTAGATACTTTTTATAGTAAATTACGTACCAAGGAAGGTGAAAGTAAATATATAAATTGTAATGAATAGAGATAGATTGATTAGGGATATGGGTCCAGTTAAGTGTTCTTAATACCTAAATCAAAATATACTAATTAATGATAAAGAAATTCTAGAAACATCAAGGATATTGAATGAATAATATTCCAAAAAAGATGTCGAGAGCATAGAACCGAATATAGGAATGTATGTCAGATTACTAAAAAGATTTAGATATATTAGTAATAAAAATGGGAAGGAATAAAGCGACTGTCCTGGATAAAATACCCATTGAAGTATGCAAGAACCTTGGAAGTACACGAATATAATTGTTAATAATTTTGAAAGAAAGAAAAATTGCAGATGAGTGAAGGAAAAGCACCATACTACCTTGATATAAGAATAAAGATGATATACAAAACTGCGCTAATTACAGAGGAATCAAACTGGTGAATCACATTATGAAATTATGGGAGAAGGTTAAAGAAAAAGATTAAGAAATGAGTCAACTATTTCAGTTAATCAATTTGGATTTATGCCCGGGCGATCCACCATGGAAGCTATTTACTTATTAAGACAGTTAATGGAGAAATGTAGAAGTAAGAATAAAAATTTACATATGGTCTTTATAAACTTAGAAAAGGCATATGATAAAGTACCTAGCGATATAATATGATGGGATTTAAGGAGGAAAAGAATACCTACGAGTTATATCAAAGTTATTGAATATATGTATGATAACACAAAGACTATAGTAAGAGTTATTTGCGGAGAAACTAATGATTTTATGATTAAAATGGGTCTACATCAAGTATTGGCTTTATATTCGTACTTATTTTCCATAATATTAGATGAGATTACTAAGAACATACAAAAAGATGTCCCATGGTGTATGTTTTTTGCAAATGGAATAGTGTTAGTAGACACTTCAAAGGAGGCCTTAGCGACGAGAGTAGATGTTTGGAGAAATGCCTTAGAGACTAAGGGGCTAAAAATCAGTAGAAATAAAACTGAATTTATAGAATGTAAATTTAATAATGATGCCTCTGATAGCATAATGTTAAAAATTGAAGAAAAAGTTATAAACCAAACTAATAAATTTCATTATTTAAGTTCAGTGATATATAGTAAAGGGGATATTGATGAAGATGCTACGAGTAGAATAGCAACTTGTTGGATGAAATGGAGACATGCAAGTGGGGTGTTATTCGGTAAGAAAATAACTAATAAAATAAAAGATTTTTTTTATAAAATAGTTGTTAGACCAATGATCCTAAATGGAGCAGAGTGTTGGGCATTAAGAAAAAAATATAAACTAAGTCTCCAAGTTAGTGAGATGAGAACGCTTGAATGGATGATAGGAAAACTAAAAAAGACAGGATTAAAAGCCATTATGTGTGAGAAAAGTTAGGAGTAACTCCTATTAGCGATGGATTAAAAGAATGTAGACTTAGATGGTACGGACATGTGTTGCGTAGACCAATAGATGCACCTATAACAAGAGAAAGATTATTAGAAATAGTGGATAAAAGAGAAAGGGGACGCCCTAAGCTATTGTGGGAAGAAATTATTAGGAGAGATCTTAAGGCATTAAACTTGAATGATAATATTGCTTATAATAGATTAGAATAGAAAAGGGGAATCCATGTGGCAAGGATGATGACGATGACTCGATTAATTCATTACTTATGATCAGTTCTTGGTTCAGTTAAAGCAAATATACATTATGTATTCTTTAAGGTCACAGAAGATGAGGGAGTTTCTCCTCTTGCAATAGGGGTCTCATACGGTGGTTGAGTATGAGAGAGAGTTTACGGCATTGTTAATAAAATAAATGTTGAATTTTTAAAGCCATATTACCTAATAATTTGGGAAGTAAGACAACAAGAAAAAAATACGTAATTATACACACACACACACACACACACACACACACAAACACACACACACACACACACACACACACACACACACACACATATATATATATATATATATATATATATATATATTAGGTTTTAGATGTTAATAAAAATGTACAAATACAAATGACCTAAATTTGGATCAGAATTCCTGATACATAACCCTCTTGGTTCTAATTTAAGCTTCCATTTCTTCGAAACAAGTTTCATTACTGGTAGAGACCTACATATCTCCTGCTAAATGGTTTCATCTTAGCTGGAAGTCAGCTTTCTCCATAATTGTCAACTTTAGCTCAAGATTGAATCTTGCAAGTTGCTTCTCCAACTCCTCTTTCTTAGATAAGAGAGCTTCCCTTTTCGTTCGAATAATTCTTAAATATTATAAGCCTTTAGATTCCTTAACCTCTTGATTGGAGTAATGAGATTATTCTACAGCTATAGAATTCTCCTGTTCTTCTTCTCGAGCCATAGTGTTGCCATAACATGCGAATACTAAGACACCAGTGTCTAAGGTCTTCACAACACTCCTCTAAGTCTTCAAGTTGAAAGATGCAGGTGCGGGATATTTTCATCCCACTAAGAAAGGAAAAATGTGTTACAATTTTAAATGGAATCCTTTAAAAGATTTAAAGTAGCTACAAATCTTTTGAGGTCTTTAATTTCCAATGAGGATAAGTTAGTGGAGCTTGAATAATGCGCTACATTTTATTCTCTACATTGTTTGTAGCTATATCCATAATTCTAATAGAATCCTATGAAATAATTTCCTAAAGTTTTATGTGAAAAGAAGTGACTTCATATAGTGTCATCAAGTTAAAAAGTTCCTTAACCAGGGAATCAAGTTAAAAAGTTCCTTAACCAGGGAATTAACCTTTATCTAGGGGGAATCCTCCCTAGAGGCTGATGTGCTTAGCCCTGGAATGTTCTATGGAATTAGGAAATTGCAGGAGACTTTATGACATCATCAGTCGGAATGGTGCTCTGATTGGGCTCCTCTTCCATGGGAGTTGAAGTATTAACAACTTTATCTTTTGAACTGGGAGTAGAAGCAAGAGTATTAATAGTTATTGGAGTTATTTCCACTCCAAAAACTAGATTCGAATCTAGGATAGAGGTCTGGACAAGATGATCATCTACATCATTAATTAGGGATGTTAGAACAGGTGTCATAGAATCTATGGCTAGAATAGGCTCTTCCATATTAGTTGATGTATCATTTATGTCAATGACAAAAGAAAGATAATTCAAAGGCAATATTATTGGTGAAATGATGCCAAAAATGTAAAGAATCACATTGAAAAGAAAAATATTAACATACCTTCCAAATGGACATTGATTCGTATCGAATATTACATATTTATACCCTCAAACTTAGGCATTTTAGCCCCCTCGGGTACTTTAATGTCGATAATAATGCTAGTTAATTAGACAACCTCCGTTTTATATGCTAACATGTTATTTGAGGTATAATTGAGTTGTCATAGGTATTAAATTGCTTAGTGTGAAGTTTGAACGCATTTTGGTTAAGTTCGGTCGCGATTCGCACATTCGGGGGCATTTTTGTAATTTCACACTTTGAGATTTTTTCCCGAAGCATTCACAAAAGTTGTATCCCTCGGGCCAAGCTTAGCGTGGCCGCAAATGGTGCTCAAATCGGAGTCCGAACGAAGGAAACATGGACCTTTAATCGAAAATAATTATAAGAGATTCATTAACAATTTAATTAATTACCCTTGTGTCCCTTTTCTGTTTTAATAACAAATCCTATAATTCCATATATGTCCTAAAACATTTTATTCAGAAAATGAAGATGGCGATTTGGGTTTTTGGCTCGAGTTTTGTGTTCGTCCCAAATTCGGGACTTTGGTTCGAAATTGGAGCTGGATCTTTAGCCACACTCGCAAATGGGTCTCTATGACCATTTTTGGAGCTTTGGTTTTTGGTGCTTGGCCATTAATGGAGGTTTTTGGCCATGGTTTGGTTTTCAAAGGTGAGATTGGCTATGGTGGTCTGCAACTTCAATGGAGGTCTTGGGTTTGCCATTTGAGGCCTTGGTGAATCACTTCTGATCCGAAATTAAATGCAGGTGACTCTCGGCTTGGTACTTACATGTGGGGTTTTGGCTTTGCTATGGAGGTCTTGATTTGATGTGGGAAATTCATGGCTGGAGTTACTATGAGCGGTCGATCGCTGATTGGGTTTTTTTCCCGTGAGAATTTTCTAGTGCTGCCTCCCCATTGGCGCGATTATCAGGTCACCACCCCGGTCGATGGGTGTTGTGTTTCCTTCGAATTTTCGCTAGCTTTTCCCTTTTCTATTTTTATTTATTTTTTCTTTATCTTTTCTCTCTTAATTAAGAGACTTATCCTTGTTTTTAATTTCTTTTTCTTTTTCTTTTTATTCTTTATTGTAACTTAACATAAATACTAGGCTCAGTTTATTTTTGGAAAATATCTCTTAATATCTTCATTTTGTCTTAGTTTAAGGTTAGAGAATATTTTGGGGGATTTAATTGTTGGGGACCACCCCTCTCCTCATTTGTGTTGGATTTTCTCCATTAATGTAAGTTCCTTGTACTATTCATTATCATTTTCCTTTTATTTGTGCTTTGTCCATTTATTTCCATGCTTAGTTAAATATTTGCATGCTTCAAATAATTTTGGTTGTAAATTTATTTACTTGCTTTAATTAATTAGTTGTGTTTATTTATGCTTTTAATTATGCGTAGTGGCTAATTTAGTCTAGGTTGTGTCGGATTGAACTCACTTAGGGTTGATGTGTTGCTTTGCTTTGGTGATGGAGTTTACGGGTTTATTTCGAGTGTGTTGCCCTGGTTATTACGCCTAGGAGATTTGACAGGGTATATCATGTTTGCTCCGTACTTACGACCTTGCGTGCATAATTTCCAGGATATTTGTTAATGCCAAAATCATATTAGCCTTTTATGCGAATTTAGGGGTGTGATAACTCATGATTTAATTAACTGTTGAAACGAGACGCAATCTTAATAACTCGTCGACCCATGTAATCATTTTATACTAATTAACTCGGGTGAAGGATATTCGACGCAACCTATAGTTTTTATTCTCTTTGTTAACGCAGTTTAATTTACACACGCCTAGATTAATCTTTTCCTTTTGGTATCTTTTATTTTTAGTTAGCAACATCATCTTTTATACTTTTATTTTAAAAGTATTAAACCAATTAAATTCTAGCAACTTGTCTTTGTGTGATTAAAGCCAAATATTTATCATGATTATACTAGCATGCATATAAGGTGATTTTTTCAAGATAAAAATAAACAATCACACTACGCCACGATGTACGAGGAAAACCCAAAACGGGAAAACCTCAGACATCCAAGGCCTAACAAATCCACTAGGTACAGTATGTTTACAAAGACAATGACAAGAAGACTTACAACACTCGACTTGACTCCTTCAAGCCCCGACGTGTCCTTCGCTCTTCAACCTCTGCCTTGTATATAACTCCGAAGTCCACCGGAATCTTAGATTCCACCAATGGAGGCACAACCCACCGTCAACCACACATGATGCCTTTCACCATGTGAGAAATAATCAATAAAAAATTCTCCTTTTTGGGGTAGAGAAGAACCCAAACCGTCTTCATTCTGGGTAAAGAAGAAAAATCCGTGCAAAACACTCTCCAAGCACACACACACACACACACACACACACATATATATATATATATATATATATACATATATATGGTGTGATACCCCGCTTACTAAAATAAGAGGTGGCCAGCCCGATACTCCAATATATATAGAAATCATAGCTGGTCCATTCATAGCATCACTAATATGGAAAATAATAATACGAAATAACCACCAATTATTTTAGAAAACGGATGTCAATTTATTTTGTAAGTTTAAATTGAAACATTAAAGAATCCAATATTTGAAAGATGGTGGATATAAAGTCAAATAACAGATACAATCATATATAATATAATAACCGAATAAGCTATCGGTTAACAATCCAGAACAAGCGGTTACACCGGGTATTAAAAATAATTATCACAGAATGTAAACAAGTACAAAATTTGGGCCAAACGCCCGAATGTTTAGACTGATCATAACTAGAGTACACAAAAGATAGAGGCACCTAATAAAAATATCCTACAACATTAGCAAAAAATGTTATAGCTCCCAGACCCTTGGAAGGAAAAATCAACACGGGTGTCCTTGCGGCGGAGCACCTGGGCGTAAATAGAATCCATACAAAACTAAGAGACACAAATGGGTCAGGGCCCGATTTGATATGATATACATGTGAATAGAATGTATGACAGTTATGAATGTGTAACATCACAGCCAAGCTTATCTCGCTCTTCACAATAAAATAATCCTCACCTCTTATCTAAATGCACAACCTAGCGAAAAGTCATTTAAAATGAAAGCTATGCATTAATGCAAGAGGAATAACTAAATTTCAATTTAATAAGCTTACAATTAAGTTTTGCATAATATAACTTCACAAGTTCAAATTCTCATTCATAACTTGTTGGAAACAATTGATTTAATATTCGTGAAAATAGTTATAATCAAAATATAATGATTCTAAGAACATCCTTCCGGGAGTCACCCCACTGGATGCGCCCCTAAATAGCTATCATCTTCCAGGGCCTATCACCAAGACAACCTGGGCATCCTGAATCATGTCGCGTGGGAAGCGGCCATATACCTTCGACAGTGAGTCATAACCATACTCGGAATGACCTCACTTCGAATAAAATAACATCACAATATAACACCTGGTCCTATGGCCGAGGACTATATTCAGTCTGCATTCAATAGCCAGGGGACATCACCTCATGCGCGTAACTTCCCTTATGATAGCATTTAGAGAGGTATGTATATGCAAATCAATATTTTCACAAGATATGCCAAATTAAAATGTATATTACGTTATATCCGGAACCATATATGTTTAACAATATACAACACAACATTCAATTATCTTCATTTTAATCTCCAAGAATTAACAACAACCTATAAGCCATCAAGTATGATATTACCTCGTACCAATCTCTAAAATTCCAAAACTAGGCAAACCTACTTTCCCCTAGTCCTAAGCTAGTTTACTAAAGAAAGAAACTACTTTAACACCCATTATATAGACCCCGAAATGAGCCCGATTACCCCACTTCTAACCTAGGGTATTCATATTACTAATACAAGACTCTAGTACTCTATTTTACTTCATAATAAAAGGTTCCTAGGCCTTAAACTTATAATAAAGTGTCTAGAAACAAAGCTAGAAAAATATCCTTAAACAACAGGATTTTCGAATCGATTCTCCCTATCCGAATCGATTCGGTCTTGTAAGAGAATTGATTCGGTTAGACAAATCGATTCGGTCAAGAGGACCAATCTTTCTGCATTTTTGCAGAATCAATTCGGTCAGTCCGAATCCATTCGCCCATCATAGACCTGTAGCCTACCATTTTACCGAATCGATTTGCCTAGGCCAGATTGCCCAATATCGGCTATGGGCCTTAGGAACCCTAAATTTCCCCTAACTCAATTCTCTTCCATTTTTGCCAACACCATCCATCACTAATCCAACCAAAACAATCCTACATAACCACTAACTAAAATAACCAACACAAATTGTATTTAAAATAATGTTTAAAGGTTTAAACACCAAAATTCATCAAAACCCATAATTGTCCAATTCTTCCAAATACACAACTATCACTACAATTTATTCACATTAAATCATAAATTTGCAACTTAGAAACTTGCCTTAAGGTTAAAATCTCGAATTTTCTTCCGGTAGCAACAAATTCAAAGCCCAAATTTTTAATTCTCTTCCTTTTTCTTCTTTTCTCCCAATTTCTCTTTCTCTCTCTTTCTTTTTTGGTTTAAGACATATAAATGAGGATAAAATGTTGCTGGAAGAATTAAATTCACATTAACACTAAATTCCATCTTTAAATGCTACTACACCATTTAAAATGACTCGTAACAACATAATTAACTCATAACCGATCAAAAGTACACGGAACCCAAAAATACAACATGGTACTTATTTTGACTATTTCGACTATTTTCGGACTAACCGAGCCCTCTAAATTGGCATCCGGGCTAACATAAATTATTTCATGTCCCAACATCATTTTAAATCATAACCGTTGCTTTAGGCACAACGACACAATAAAACATAATATGATGCTATTTACATGCACGAAATAGTAAATATGCAGAACTCAGTTAACATTATCTCTTAAATCACTTAAAATAATATTTACTCCAACTTCTTTTATTTTATATAATTAACCCGCATGGCAATTTAATATAAAAACAATTTCTCAAAAATAAGGGGTATTACATACTCCCCCCCCATAAGGGAATTTTACCCTCAAAATTTTGGCGTACCTTGTAAAAAGAGGTGCCGATACTTCTCTCAAATATCATCCTCTTGCTCCCATGTCGATTCCTCGGCGTTGTGATGTCCCGATTGGACCCGAACCACGGGCACCACCTTCGACCTTAGCCTACGCTCTCCGTGATCTAATATTGCAACTAGTTGTTCTTTCTATGAAATATCGGGTTGCAATTTGATATAATTCCAAGGAATATGCCAGTGAACTCCGTCACACCTTTTGCACTTCTTCAAGGATGCAACATAAAACACATCATGAATTTGTTGTAGGCGTTCCGGCAAGGCGAGTTGATATGCTACGGGGCCTACCCTTGAAATGATGGGAAAAAGACCTACATAGCGAGGTACAAGCTCGTCTTTCTTCCCAAATCGCGTTATGCCCTTCATTGGTGACACCCATACCAACACTTGGTCTCCAACCTCTAATTCCACATGCCTTCTATTCTCACCGGCATAACTCTTTTGAGAGTCTTGATCAATTCGGATGCAGTTGCGAATGAGATCAATCTTAGAAGAGGTATCTTGGATCATTTCAGGTCCAAGAAGATTATTATCCCCTACTTCCAACCAACAAGTAGGTAACCTACATGACCGGCCATATGATGCTTCATAAGGTGCCATACCTATTGTAAATTGGTACGAATTATTAGAAGCAAATTCGACTAAGGGAAGGTATTGCTCCTATCCTCCTTTGAAGTCAAGTATGCACATTCTAAGCATGTCCTCCAACATCTGGTTAACTTTTTCCATCTGCCCATCCGTTTGCGGGTGGTAGGAAGTGCTCAACGTCAATTTGGTCCCCATTGCTTCTTGGAAACTTTTCTAAAAATTGGACAAAAAATCTTGTCTCGGTCGGAGACTATATTGATGGGCACCCCATGGAGTCTCACAATCTCCGCAATAAATAGTCGGGCATAACGAGCAATATTGTAATCCATACATACCGGTAAGAAATGTCCGACTTGGTCAAATGCTTAACAATAACCCAAGTGGAATCATGACCACCTTATGAAGTTGGCAATCCCGTGATGGAATCCATCGAGATACTTTCCCACTTCCATACCGATATCTCTAATGATTGTTGCAGTCCCATTGGTCATTGGTGGTCTACTTTCACCAATTGATAAGTAGTACATTGGGAAACAAATTCTGAGATGTCCCTTTTCATACCCTCCCACCAATATTGATAGCACATGTCTTGGTACATTTTGTCTCCACCTAGATGTACTACAAATCTGGACCCACGAGATTCAGTCATTATGGTACGTCTCAAATCTCCCTCATTCGGGACAATAAGTCTCCCATGAAAACGTATCCCACCCTCGAAACTTATAGTATAGGGCTCCGCTACCTCGGTTAACAACTGGCATATTCGATTTTGGAAATCTTTGTCCCTTCCATGAGCTTCCACTACTCTCATCACAATCGCAGGCATAATGGTCAACACTGACATAAATGCCCTTGCTACACCATCCTCCTGGCTAAGTGCTTTTCATTTAGCCGTCCATACCTTCGCTAACTCCCCCTCGAGTTTCCGACTCTGCGTATCTGCAACCACGTTAGCCTTGCCCAGGTGATAATGAATATCAAATTGATAGTCTTTTACAAAATCCAACCATCGGCGTTGTTTCATATTCAAATCCTTATGTGAGAATAAATATTGCAATGATTTGTGGTCCGTGAAAAGACTAAACTTTGCCCCCAGAAGGTAATGTCTCCATATTTTTAAGGCCAACACTACCGTAGAAAGCTCCAGATCATGTACGGGGTAATTCTTCTCATGGGGACTTAGCTTACGGGATTCATAAGCAATAGCCCGATGCTCTTGTTGCAACACACCTCCCAATCCATACAGAGACACGTCAGTAAAGACTAAATAGTCTACCCCCAGCCTTGGTATTACAAGTACTGGAGTGGAAGTTAACTTATCCTTCAACTCATCGAAAGCTAGTTGACAAGAATCATCCCAAATAAACTTCACTCCCTTCCGGTTCAAATTTATCAAAGGGCTATCAATCTTAGAAAAGCCTTTAATAAAACAGTGGTAATAACCGGCCAACCCCCGAAAACTACAAATCTTTATGGGCGTCGTGGTCTGACCCTATTCCCTCATCGTGATGACTTTACTCGGATCTACCAAAATTCCCTCAACTGTCACAATGTGACCCAAAAACTGCACTTCCTGTAACCAGAAACAACACTTCTCAAACTTAGCATACAATTGATGATCCCTTAGCGTTTGTAGGACCAATAGTAAATGTTTAGCATGATCGGCTTCAGTCTGAGAATAGAATAGGATGTCATCAATAAACACTATAAAAAACTGGTCCAGGAAGTCCCAAAATACTCTATCATAAGGACAATAAACACCGCAAGAGCATTGGTTAGCCCAAAAGGCATGACTAAGAACTCATAGGACCGATATTTAGTTAAAAATAAAGTTTTTGATAAGTCCTGCTCTCCAATTCGTAGCTGATCATACCCTGTCCTCAAGTCTATTTTAGAGAAGTATGACGCTCCCCTTAATTGATCAAACAAGTCATTGATACGAGGTAAGGGGTATTTGTTCCCGATGGTAACCTTATTCAATTCCCGATAATCAACACATAACTGGAGGGAACCATCTCTTTTCTTCACAAATAGCACAGGAGCACCCCACGACGACGTGCTACGCCTAATAAACCCCTACTCTAACAATTTCTAAATTTGATCCCTTAACTCCCTCATTTCAACATGAGCCATACGGTATGGAGCTCTAGCAATTGGCCGTGTTCCCGATGCTAAATCAATCACAAACTCGATCTCACAACTTGGAGGTAAACTTCAAATCTCCCAAAAAAATCCTCAAAATATCTAACAACACGAATTGAATCTAAGGAAATGACTATATCACGTGAAGTCTCCTCCACAATACCATATAAGTACGCGATTTAACCTCCTTTTGAACGTGGCATAGCCATTTAAAACATTTCTTCCCCCAGAATGGCAAAGGCTGTAATCCTCCCATAATAATTCACTATAGCATGGTATTTCACTAACCAATCCATACCCAGAATAACATCATACCCGACCATATCAAGGACGAGTAAATCGGGCTCAAAACGTAAATTACCAAGGTCTATTCCTACACTTTTACAAACAAAGAATATGAGTGAACCATCACCCATGAAAGATTCGACATTAGTAAAGGTACTCTCCGCAGACTTTATCAACCCCGTCGAATGAGCAAACTGCTTAGCAATAAACGAGTGCGTTGCACCCGTATCAAATAACACACAACCCACATACCCATGAATGGGAAACTTACCCTCGATAGATGGTAGCGTGGGTGGGACTGGAGGAAGTAAAGCATCCTGAATATGATAAACATGCCCATACTGTAGCTTCCCTTATTGTAGAGGAACGGATGGAATAGGCGCGGGTGGTGGTAGATGCGCCTACTGATATTGAGGACCCTTAGGCATATGCACCCAATTAACTGTGGACAAGCTTTCTTAAAGTGCCCTTGTTCACTACATTGAAAATAGCATCCCACCAGGTTCTCCGGATAACGACCTCGATTATTATTTTGAAACTGCCCCATGCCTTAACCCGGATGGCCTCAACCCCCATTATTACCCCGACCTACTTGGCCTTGCTGGCCCACCTGCTGGTGCTACTGCTGGGCACTCTGACCCTACCTAAATCCACCTCTTCCAAAATTAAAACCCCCAAAATGCTGTCTCTTGGACGAATCCACCTGCTAAGTGTCCTCCTCTTTCTGTTTGCTTCCCGACGGTTGTGATGGGGGTAGTGCTCCCCCGACACCATCACCTCCCTGCTTACTAGCTTGACTCGAGATGGAAACCTTCTTACTTCCTTGAACATGAAGATGGTGATCCTGGCAATGAAGCAATGCTGCATTTATCACGTCAGCAAATGTTTGCAATGCGGGATTTCCCAACAAGTGTTCCCGTTTCCTCCAATGCAAACCCCCAATAAACTTCAATATTCTCCTTTCCTCCAAAATTACTTCATCTATCACAAAGCTTGCAAGATGAGTGAATTCCTCTTCATACTCCGCAACTGAACATTCCCCTTGTACTACATCATGGAGTTTCCTCCTCATCTCCTTTTGGACTGCTGGAGGAAAATATTTCCAGTCAAATAAAATCGAAAAGTTCGATACATATATAGTATCCCTCTGTTCCGGTGTGGTCACCGATTCCCACCAGTGTAAAGCTGCTCCAACTAGTTTGAAAGTGGCAAGGATCTATTTTAGTTCCCCGCTACACTCTACCATTCGGAGATGACGCTTCATATCTTTCTTCCACTGGTTGGCTACTATTACATCAGAACCAACCTGAATTCTGGGGGGTGACCTTTCAAGAAGGATTCTCTAACTCTTTCCCACTGGGAAGGTCCCACATGGGCTTGCACCTCTGGAACTACCGGTTGTGGGTCTTGAGGAAACTGTTGAGCCATAGCAGTCATTGTAGTGTAACTGCCTAGGCGACGATGTTAGCCACCTCCGCGGCATTAATTGTTCCTTTCTATGGCGGGGGTTCTACATTATCTTCTACAACTCGTTTTCTCTTAGCTGGGCCACCTCTTCTAGTCGGCATCTAAGACGGGGAAAAATTGAATCAGAATACAATTTAAAATAATTTATCTTTGCAGAAGATCGCAAGCATATACAAACAAAACAGTCCTAACAATAGGGCTCTATATCAAAGAACGCTACGGTAGAACGTAGTAAGTCTGTATAGATCCTAAGGACTCTAGAACCTGATGCTCTGATACCATCTATGACACCCCGCTTATTAAAATAAGAGATGGCCAACCTGATACTCCAATACATACTAAAATCATAGATGGTCCATTCTTCGCATCAGTAATATGAAAAATAATAATACGAAATAACCACCAATTATTTTAGAAAACGGACGTTAATTTGTTTTGTAAGTTTAAAGTGAACCATTTAGACAATCCAATATTTGAAAGATGCGGGATATAATGATAGATAACATATACAATCATTCACAATATAATAATCGAATAAGCTGTCGGTTAATAATCTAGTACAAGCGGTTACATCGAGTATTAAAAATAATTATCACATTATATAAAGAAGTACAAAATTTGGGCCACATGCCCGAATGTTTAGACTGATCATAATTAGAGAACACAAAAGATAGAGGTGTCTAATAAAAATATCCTATAACATCCGCAAAAATGTTATAGCTCCCAGACCCTTGGAAGGAAAAATCAACACGGGTGTCCTTGCGGCGGAGCACCTGGGCGTAAATAGAATCAATACAAAAAAAGGAAATATAAACGGGTCAGGGCCCCATTTGATATGATATACATGTGAATAAAATGTATGAAAGTTATGAATATCTAACATCATGAATAAGCTTATTTCTCTCTTCAGAATAAAATAATCCTCACCTCTCATCTAAATGCACAACCTAGCGAAAAGTCATTTAAAATGAAAGCTATGCATTAATGCAAGAGGAATAACTTAATTTCAATTTAATAAGCTTACAATTCAGGTTTGCATAATATAACTTCACAAGTTCAAATTCTCATTCAAAACTTATTGGAAACAATTGATTTAATATTCATGAGAATAGTTATAATCATAATATAACGATTCTAAGACCATCTTTCCGGGAGTCACCCCACTGGATGTGCCCCTAAATAACTATCATCTTCTAGGGCCTATCACCATGACAACCTGGGCATCCTAAATCATGTTGCGTGGGAAGCTTCCATATACCTTCAACAGTAAGTCATAACCATACCCGAAATTACCTCACTTCAAATAAAATAGCATCACAATATAACAACCGGTCCTATGGCCGAGGACTATATTCACCCTGCATTCAATAGCCAGGGGACATCACCTCACGCGCGTAACTTCCCTTATGATAGCATTTAGAGAGGTATGTATATGAAAATCAATATTTTCACAAGATATTCCAAATTAAAATGTACATTACGTTATATCAGGATCCATATATGTTTAACAATGTATAACACAACATTCAATTATCTTCATTTTAATCTCCAAGAATTAACGACAACCCTATAATCCATCAAGTATGATATTACCTCGTACCAATCTCTAAAAATCCAAAACTAGGTAAACCTAATTTTCCCTAGTCCTAAGCTAGTTTACTAAAGAAAGAAACTACTTTAACACCCATTATATAGCCCCCGAAATGAGCCCGATTACCCCACTTCTAACCTAAGGTATTCATATTCCTAATACAAGACTCTAGTACTCTATTTTACTTCATAATAAAAGGTTCCTACGCCTTAAACCTAAAATAAAATGGATAGAAACTAAGCTAGAAAAATATCCTAAAACAGCAGGATTTTCGAATCGATTCGCCCTGTCCGAATCGATTCGGTCTTGTAAGCGAATCAATTCGTCTCGCCGAATCGATTCGGTCAACAGGACTAATGTTTCTGCATGTTTGTATAATCGATTCGGTTAGTTCGAATCGATTCTCCCATCAGAGACCTGTATCCTACCATTTTAGCGAATCGATTCGCTAGGGGCGAATCTCGATTCGCCTGGGCCAAATTGCCCTATTTCGGTTATAGGTAAATTTCCCCAAACTCAATTCTCTTCCATTTTTGACAACACCATCCATCACTAATCCCACAAAAACAATCCTACATAACCACTAACTAAAATAACTAACACAAATTCTATCTAAAACAATGTTTAAAGGTTTCAACACAAAAATTCATTAAAACCCATAATTGTTCAATTCTTCCAAATACACATCTATCACTACAATTTATTCACACTAAATCATTAATTTTCAAGTTAGAAACTTGCCTTAAGGTTGAAATATCGGATTTTCTTCCGGTAGCAACAAATTCAAAGACCAAATCTTCAATTCTCTTCCTTTTTCTTCTTTTGTCCTAATTTCTCTTTCTCTCTCTTTCTCTCTAGGTTTAAGACATATAAATGAGGATAAAATGTTGTTGGAAGACTTAAATGCCCATTAACACTAAATTCCATCTTCAAATTCTCCCACACCATTTAAAATGACTATTAACAAGATAATTAAGTCATAACCGGTCAAAAGTACTTGGAACCCAAAAATATAGCATGGTACTTATTTTGACTATTTCGACTATTTTTGGACTAAACGTGCCCTCTAAATTGGCATCCGGGCTAACATAAATTATTTCATGTCCCAACATCATTTTAAATCATAATCGTCACTTTAGGCGTAACGACACAATAAAACATAATATGATGCTATTTACATGCACTTAACAATAAATAAGCAGAACCCAGTAAACCTTATCTCTTAAATCACTTAAAATAGTATTAACTCCAACTTCTTTTATTTTATATAATTAACCCGCATGGCAATTTCATATAAAAACAATTTCTAAAAAAAAAGGGGTATTACATATGGGAACTTGGATTTAAACACAAACAAATATTTGGGTGTACAAGACTTGATTTTGTTCTAAAGATAAAGCAGTTTTACAAACACCAAGGGAAATTTTTCTCTGAAGAATTTAGCTCTCAAAACTCTCTAAGAGAAGGAAAAAGTTATGTCAAAGAAGTTTTCTCCCACACTTGTCTTATCATGTAAAAGGATAGTGGGAAAAGTGGTAAAGTGGGAAAAAAATTGTTCCTGCTGAAATCTCGTTCGAACGACTTTTTGATGTCGTTCGAACGAGATTGATGAACGACATTGAAGAACGAAACTTTGAACAAAAAAGCAGTGAACAACTCATTGGATAAATCATTCGAACGAAAATTCCGAAAAGATCTCGTTAGAATTGTCGTTCGAATGAGAAAAATGTCGTTCGAATGACTTTTCAGAATTCAGAATTTTGCTATTTAAGCCCAAAAACTTTTATGTAAAGTTTTAAATGATTTTCTGAAAAATACAAAAAGTCGTTTTATAAAAATGTTTATAGCCAAATAAAATATCCAATGTCCTAAATATATATAATTACATTCATACCTTTGGAGACCTTGGAGTGATAAAATGTTAATGACGTGAAACATGCCACTTGAAACCTGACAATGATAAAACTTTAAATTCTGGCCGCTATGTCTTCAACTTCTTCAAATGTCATAGTCTTGATATGAACAAACTTCATTCCTATGACTTAAATGGTTTTGTCCGAAATTAATCCAAAACTACATATGGACTCAATTGGAAATTTGCGTCCTTACAAATCCACCCCTTTGGCTATTTCGGGACAAAACTCAACCAAAAATCCTAAAGGGCCGTCAAGCTCGTATAGACACAACATCCCACCCAAAAATAAATGAATATACAGACGATATGACTCGACCCAAGGATAAACTGCTTTGTTGCTTTAAAGATGAGATATCAACCAAAATTTCCAACAAGTTAGATACCAATAATGAATTACAAGCATAAATGGACTAGCAAGCAAGGCAAAGATTTAAAAAAAATATCATATATAAATACATACACAAAAGATTTTAATTAAGCATATATATATATATATATATATATATATATATATATATATATATATATATATAGACATAAACACACAAATGACACAACTCAAACTAACAAAAGTTTTCCAACACTCTTATGGCATTAATGTGTCGTATGAAAATGGAATTGTAGGGGTGTGAACTAGCAACTATTAAATTGTGACCCAATCACTTAAACATGTTCAAGGAGTTCCATTTTATTGCAAAACTGTAATAAACATATATTAGGCCTCTAGTGAAAGAAAATGAACTCAAAGAACAAAACAAGCACAATTCGTACAAGCCTAGCATATTGATGATTCTATAAACCAATATAGTCATGAAAAAAATAGCGTAACTAGGATACATAGACATTGTGAAAAACCATTGATATTCCATCCAAACTCCCTCAAATATAATAGTATTCTTTTCTTTTATTTTGACGAAAATATGAGTCTAAACAAACTAGGCCTTGGCCATATTTTTCTTTTATGGCCATATTTTTCTTTGAGGCTTTTGGACCACGTATTTCTTTTAGTTCCATTGCAAAAAGTGGCTTAATCGCAAACGATGATTGTTCCTTTTATAGCCCTTCCCCGTACACTTTCATATATCACTTTTTAACACACAATAATATCACGTGCAACGGAATAACATGCACATATCCTCCATATTCCCAAAACAATTAGAAGACTAATTGATAGAAGAACATCTCACATAGCTCACATATTCATGTGAAGTTAGAATTCAAAGAGCTCGTGCAAGGGTGCAAAAGACACATAAAAATACGAATTCTTTTAGAAATTCAAATTCAAACTACCTTATGTAACCATGATAAAGAACAATTTAAGAATTGAAATACACAACCAAAAGTTCTAGCCTCATGTAAGCAAAAATGGAGGATTCAATCACGGTATATGCCACAAAAAGTGTGTCAAACTACAAACACACACAAAAAAATAATATTTTTGAGATTTTCAAAGTTTTTCACCAAACAGAAAATTGAACTCAAAAGACAAACACAAATCATTTTGTAATTTTCATTTAATACCAAAAAATTTAAAGGATAAAATTAAAAAGGTAAACATGTCATAATTCTTGCAAAGCAATATTTAATGAAGCATGGACTAGAAAACGACAAACAAGCATACAACTACCAATAACATATGACATGTAGCTCAAAAGCTAGAGTATGCACACATGCAAGTCATTACTCATAGGATATAGCAAGTGAGGACTCATGAACAAGCATGATAGAACCATAAAAAACTGAAAATTTTGTAAAATGCATATTTTCCAAAAAAAAAATTAAAAAAAATTAGGATCACACAATATTTTAGTGTAACCCGCTCTGATACCACCTCATTGGAGCCCCAAATTTTAAATTCCTATAATTCAAGTGATGGTTCAAATCAATTCCCAAATAAAATTTCAATTCAAATTTTAAACATAAAACAAACTTTAAATTTTAATTTCTTCAAATTAAAATTAAGTTAAACTAAAAGTAAATTAATCTACCCAAACAAAATAATTTCCACTTAAAAAAAAATTAATTCAACCTAAGTCCTAAAATTTGCCTAACAATACCTAGCAATGATTTATTCTAATTTGCAATAGAGGGAAAACCAAATTTTATCAAATTAAATTCTAGACATGAATTGAATTAAAAAATAACAAGATTAAAATGTGATTGAAACCAAATTTTTATCTTGATTATCCTAGCATGCATCTAAGGTGATATTTGCAAGATGAAAATAAACAATCACACTACGCCGCGATGTACGAGGCAAATCCACAACAGAAAATACCTTGGACGACCCTAGCCTAACAAATCCACTAGGTACGGTATGATTACGAAGACAACGACAAGAGGACTTAGAACACTCAACTCGACTCCTTCAAGCCCCGAAGCTTCCTTCGCTCTTCAACCTCTGCCTTATAGATGATTTCGGAGTCCACCGAAATCTGGGAGTCCACCAATAGAGCTACAACCCACCGTCAATCACACATGATGCCTTTCAACATGTAAGAAACTCGTAGAAAACTTTTCTCCATTTTGGGGTAGAGAAGAACCCAAACTATCTTCTTTATGGGTAGAGAAGAACCCAAATTATCTTCTTTACAGGTAGAGAAGAAAAACCGGTGCCAAACACTCTCCAAGCATATATATATACATATATATATATGGGAACTTGGATTTAAACAAAAACAAATATTTGAGTGTACAAGACTTGGTTTTGTTCTAAAGACAAAATAATTTTACAAACACCAAGGGAACTTTTTCATGGAAGAATTAAGCTCTCAAAACTCTCTAAGAGAAGGAAAAAGTTCTATCAAAAACATTGTTTCCCTCACTTGTTTTATCATGTAAAAGGTTAGAGGGAATAGTGGGAAAGTGGGAAAAAACTGACAAAAAACTGTTTTCGCTAAAATCTCGTTCGAACGACTTTTTGATGTCATTCGAATGAGATTTACGAACGAAACTTTGAATGAAAAATCATAGAACAACTCGTTGGGAAAATCGTTCGAACGAAACTGCTAACAAAAATTCCGAAAAGATGTCGTTAGAATTGTCGTTCGAACGACTTTTTAGAAATCCGAATTTTGCTATTTAAGACCATAAACTTTTATGTAAAGTTTTAAAATGATTTTCTCAAAAATAAAAAGTCGTTACATAAAAATGTGTACACCCAAATAAAATATCCAAGGTGATATATATATAATTGCATTCATACCTTTGGAGTCCTTGGAGTGATAAAATGTTGATGACATGAAACATGGCACTTGAAACACGACAATGATGAAATTTTAAATTCTGGCCGCTACGTCTTCAACTTCTTCAAATGTCCTAGGCTTGATATGAACAAACTTTTATCCTATTACTTAATGGTTTTGTCCTGAATTAATCCAAAACTACATATGGACTCGATTGGATATTTGTGTCCTTACAAATCTCCCCCTTTATCTATTCCGAGACAAAACCCAACCAAAAATCCTAAAGGGCCATCAAGCTAAAATAGTTAAGCCCAAATCAAATTATTTTCTTGCGGTTCAAGTCAAAATTAAAAATACTCACATGCTTCCAATTTTTTTGACAAAAATCCCATTTTACTCGATAATTACATAAAATCCCAAAATATTAAATTAAATACCCCAAATACCTAAATTCATTATTTATCAAAAACCAACACTTGGAGTCCAAGAAATCATACAAAAACAAATTGAACCTTTGGGTATATACTAAATTACTAGTTTACCAAATTATTAATTAATTGTATAAAAAATCATTTAATTCTTGAAACATCCATTGAGTTTAAATTAAATAAAGAACTTATAATTTAATAAATTCAAACTAAAATGATCTTTTTATTTAATTCACACAATTAATTAATTAATCCAGTTATTCAAAAGTATGGGGTATTACAGGTGCAACGAGAGTTGGATTAAGGATAAAGCTTCTGGAGACTATCGAAGTTGATTGGGCATGCAATTTCTTTTTCGTCAATATTTATGAGCATATAGGAACCACCTGATAATATATTCTTCACACGGAATGATTGACTCCAGTTGGGATTGAACTTCTCGTTGGGGTCCCAAATAGGCTTCAAAATTTCTTTGAGAGCGAGGTCACCTTCCGAATACCATGGTCTTTGACTTTATTATTGAATGATAATGCAATACATTGATGATACCCTAGTATATGATATAAATCTTTAAATCAATTTTCATCTAAGAATGCTATATTATAATAATGGATTTGATGCCAATCAACCTCTCCTACTTATATTTCGAGCATAAGCCGCAAAAAAGGTATCTTAAGTTCCACAGGTAGGACTGCTTACATGCCATAAAATAAGGAGTAGGGAGTAGATCCAATGAGCGTTATGATGGTCGTGCGATATCCTCAGAGGGCGTAAAGGATCCTGTCAGCCCAATCTCTTTACAACTTTCTATCGTCTTATTGATTATTTATTTGAGGATCTTATTCAGAACATTAAAAACCATATTGGTTTGCGGTATGTAAGGATAAGACTTGTTTCTTTGAATCCCATATTCTTCGACCACATTTGTGACTTCAAATTTAAAGTGTAGACCATTATCGGATACGAGCTCGTGAGGGATCCCATAGAGATAGATGATATCCTTTTAGATGAACTTGATCACCTCAATTCAGCAGTGTGTATGGCTTAACTTCAACCCACTTAGTGAAATAGTCAATATCTACTACGATGAACTCATGCCAATTGGATTATTTGGGAGTGACTTTCCCAATGATGGCAATGCCCCAATTCAAGAAGGGTGAGGAAGAGGTCATGTTATACAGTGCTCGGGGAGGTAAATGCCGACAATTAGAAAATTGTTGACATTTACGGAACCTCTTAAAATTTTAAACACAATATTAGACCATAGTAGTCCATAATACCCTTGCCGTATAATATTTTTGGCAACCATATCGTCATTCATGTTGGGTCCACACTCCCCTTCGTGAATTTTCTACATAATATCCTTAGTGTCATAATTTGTAATGCATTACAAATGGGTTCCATCGAAATTTCTTTTGAACATGGCCTTATTATAAATGATGTATTGGGCAATGATTTTTTGATGATCGTGCGTTATTTCTTTCCATCCTCTTGAGGGAATTGTTCATGTTTGTGTAACACCCCGTATTTTTGGTACATTTAAAATTTAATTATTTCGGAACTTCTAAATTACTAGTGTGTTGTAATTAAATGAATTAATTATGGTAGAATAATATATAAATATTAATCTGGGATTGAATGGTTAATATTTAGGGAAAAAATTATTTACTAAGTGAATAGTAATAATGTAATTACGTCGTTTCGAGTATTAATGACGAGGTATGTACTTATCACATCCGGAAGTCGGTATAGACTATATTGGGTGGGGGATAAGTATTTTTATAAATTAATTCGGATGCAAATTCTGAGTGTACAGTTGAGTCCGGATGGGCCGAGATAGTCGGAAAAGTGTACCCGGGGGTAGTAAACGGGTCACGGGACGTTTTTAGACATAGTCGGGCCCACTCGGGGGCATTTAGGTCACTTGGGCTTGGCCCATTAGTCAAAAAACGGGATTTGGGAAATTAACCTAATAAAAAGAAATAAGGGCATGGCTGAGCTTAATTAGAGAAAAGAATTAAAGGGTTAGGAAACCCTAGCAGCAGCCAAAGCCATTTGGGGATCTCAAAAGAGCCAACAAGGTCATCTTCAACCTTGGAATCCATCGCAAATTCAGACACTACGAAACCTAAGGCAAGTGAATAACTTGCAATAGCATTAAATCTATCTTTCAATTCATATTTGCGTGATGTAATGAATTAAAATTCGTTTTGTGGTTTCATGGCATAAACATGGGGTTTTGATAATACAAAAGAAAACATTAATCTGATTTGCCAGAATTTATGAGGATTTCTGTAAAATATGATATTGGAATATTGATGTGTATCTGTTAGAATGATATCCGGATAAATTAGAACGAGTTTGATGAAGAAAATTGGAGTGTAAATGTGTTTAAGGATAAAGATAGATTTTTCCCCAAAATTATGAATCAGTAGTTTATGGACGAATTGATGATTGTTGTGGACTTTCTGGGGAATCCTAATAAAGTTTCTAATATGTACTGGTGTTAAGAAGGCTTAAAATTCATGTTAGAAGAGATTAGGGTTTAAGAAAATCCGTCCATGGCTGCCCTGTCTTCGCGAAGAAGACGAAGACCTGTTCGATCGATCGATCGACGGTCTGGGGTCGATCGATCGACGGTCGCCAGATTTTGGCAGTTTCGCCAGTTAGTTATATAAGAGGGGAAATTCATATAAAAAAATATTATGTAATTAATTATTGAGAAATTAAATACATGAGTTTAAATCTAATTAATGGTAGATAAATTAATTAGGGTTTGAGGCTAATAAATTAGAGTCGGGAATTTTGACTCGGGTAAATTTATTTTGGGCTACGAGAGTAAGTCCAAATTTATGGTGGGGGCGACACCAAAAATAACTTAATTAATTAAGGTGCAACTTAATTAATATTTAGAGTTGGACCATAAACTCTTAATAATTTTAATAGGCTTATGTTACGGATTTAGCGAACGGTATAGCCGGGACTTTTATATTTATATATACGGAGGCGATAGTATTTATATATGTGGTGTGCACAATTAATATCAGTGATTAGATATTTTATACTATAGTGCTATAGGGGGAGGTTGCGCGTAGTGGATGAATCCCCTAGCTTGAGGAGTAGGGTGAGTATATTCCCGAGGTCATAGCGTCCATTATATGGGTGAGGGACATCTCACTTTCAGGGAAGGAATATGACCGCCTCCAATTATTTATTTTTATCAAGTTGGTGTGAAAATTCTGACTTGGGATAACTAGGCTATGTGATTTTACCTAGTGGGATAGCACTTTATATAATTTACATTCCGGGAGTATTTTGCTCGGGAGAATGCAAGTTGTTATATATATTACGGTATGATTGTGAATGCTGAAATATGATTATAAGTATATAATTGGATAATTAATTATATACGGGTTATTAATGAAAAATATGAGTTATTTCACATGTATAACAAGTGTAGAAGTTATATGAATTTAAAAAGGGAAATGATTTAGTTGGATTGATGTTACTAATAACTTAAAAATCATAATCACTACATACTCAGTTAGAGTAGGGTGGGTATAAAGGAACTTTGTTAATTGTCTAGTCATGAGATGAATAACTAGGTAATTTAATTAAAGCGTTAATAGTGTACAATAGAGGAAGGGTAAGGAAGTCCTCAAGAGAGTGCGATACTAACTAAAAATATGAAGAGCATGCATATTTATTTATTACTTCAAGTTAATCATTTGTTAAATGTTTTTCAAATGTTTTGGGTACTAACCCTTGCTATAAAAACTTAAAAAAACCCTTTTAGGTGTCCAACCACAGGGACGCCAGCCTTGACTATATTCCAGGGATCCGTTGCTGCGGCATATGTGGATGTTGCGGGGTTTTCATAGACGCCTCATTCTTCATTCTTAATGTAGAAGTTCGTGATTAGTATTCGAGCATTTGCTCACTTTCCATTTATTTGTATTAGACTTGTTGGGAGTTTATTCTTGTCTTTATGGGATTTATTATTTGGACCGTTGGTTTATTCGGTCAATTATCTTTACTTGTGGATGATTATTTCAGTTATCAGTGATTGTTATATAATTTTATTTTCCGCATGGCTTTTTATTTAAATAATGAAAGATAAAAATATGGCACCAGTCTATTTTTCTCACTTAGGTGGTTAGTAATTTAATAAGACGACAGTGATGCTAAGAATGGACCAAATGAGAATCCTGTTCTAACTTGATTTAGGACTGATCACCCGGGATTAATTAGGCGGGGTTTTACAGTTTGATGAGGCAAAAGTATCGGAATACCGTAGCCTAACTTTATGTGAGTATTCTTTGCTGTATAGCTCGATGTGGTAGCAATGAGTTGGTTTGGATTGTTTTTGGACTTTTAGGGGGAAATCATTATTCCCTAGGGAATATCGACCATGGACGATAGAGTCGAAATGCATAGACAATGTTATTCATTGAGCGATAGAGGTAATCGAAGGTGACATGTTAGACTGGGAAGCAAAGTCTTTAAGGTTCTAATGGACGGGCGGGTTTTGTTTGTCCTTGACTTTCCAATTTCGGAGGACTTGTTCTATGATAAATCCTGAATCTATGTATACATAGAGGTATTGGACTCCTTTATCGAGAGAAATCTTAAAGCCAATGTGACACCTTGCCTAATTAAATATCGAGTGATCAACCATTTATTAAATTAAATCAGGATTTACAAATTGGCTAATTATTAGCATCATTGTCGAAAACCAAATTAATTTCTAATCACCTATTAGTTAATTAAATCGGTGCCCAATTTTATCTTCTATTAAACGGATAACAACATGCAAAACTAAAATAAACCATACACCAATAAAACCCAATCCATCACAAGATATATATAAATAGAATCTTATCGAATAAACCATCGGCTAAAACCAAACTAAGTAAAATCCAATAATAATGACCAAATCCAATTCAAGTCTGAACTGAGATAATAAAATTGAAATGGGAAACATGCCCAACTAAAACTGTAACTGTCAAATAGGTTCCTACACTAGGAATGAAGAATAGATGCATCTAATCCAAAACTCTACAAGCATCCACCTATGCCGCAGTTGCGTATCCCTGAAGTAGAATATAAAGTCTGGCGTTCCTGTGGCTGGACACCTAAAGGGTTTTGAAAATATTTTTATAGCAAGAGTTAGTACTAAAAACATTTTGAAAATATTTAGCAAGATTTTATCACAGTTCAAAATCGATTATTGATTACACATGTTACGTACACTCTCTTGAGTATCCTCACCTCTCATCTATAGTGCACGCCTAATGTCTCTACTTAGCCCACCTAGCTGTGCTACCAAGCGCACTAGACATAAGTAACTATTTGGACTAATTACATCTCTAAGTTCCCGTATCGACCATATAGTACTTTAATCGAATTAACATTCCTCATATGTTAAGCATTGAAATTTTCATTTTAATTATCTTATCTTTTATTCAATTAATTAAGTTTCACTACTTAATTCATTCTTTAGATGTACTCTATCTCAGTCTACTATCACACATATGTAGAATAATCACGATCACACACACACACACACACACACACACACACACACACACACACACACATATATATATATATATATATATATATATACGGTGTCTCTCAATATGACCACCGTGAAATAATAGGCATACTCTGCAATCAGTCCAAGTACCTCTCGTACTAAATGGGGACTATTGTTCAGCATTTCTCCTTAAACCCAAAATCAAATATCAAACAATGGAGGCAAACATAGTTCTAAGACTTTGGGCTATGCATGAACCTAATGTACCCAAATGACAGGTCGATCTCAATATTAAACGTCACATAGCGAGCCGCCCTAAGTTCTATGTTCTGGGGCACCAATCCAGACCTCACAAAAATCGTCAAAGTGGGATCGCCCACTACACAAGAACCTCCGGTGATAGCAAGCAGCGTAGGTATGCTAACTCATAACATCAATAATATAGGTGCACACATAACCTATATATATATACAATAGGTATTCACACAACCTAATTATCATCATTCGTACGTTGTATATAACATTCAAATACTCACCGTACAATCACGTTATGGCTTTTCTCACTTTCGTATTTAATTGAGTATTAATATATAATCTAAGGGCCCTAGTTACCCCTTTATGAGTTCAGTAGCTACGTGTTCCTTACCCTACTGGTTCATGCCATAAGCTTACTCATGCTGTCATGTAATTACATTCTCATTCTCACGAAGTAATTACTTTATCATTTAAATCTCGTTTACTTATCATCTTAATTCTCTCGATACGACTAAACTCCCATAGAACTGTTATGGCCTACTGAATATAATTGATCACTCATTATATTCTAATAATCTCCTAAAAGTTTTCCCAACAGCAATTTGGGAATTCTAGGCAAAAAGGGAGAATTTACATTTTTTTTCCAGGGAGCCGAACTGGTTCACCCTTTTGAACCACGCCTTCTTCATTTCACAAATACGTTTTTCACCATTAATACACCTATAACTTCCATGTTTCTCCACTAAACTCCAAGACAATTGTCCCAAATCCTTCTCACATGTATTAGGACTGTTTCTATCCTAACTTTTGCATTAAAACAGTACGAATAACATTTAAGAATGGATTTAAACATCTAATCGTCTAGAACCCTAAGTTTTCATGTTCTTCATCTATTATTCATAAAAACCAAATTTAATTCGTGGATCATAAAAAATCTCTAATTTATTATCCTCTACAGATATCAAATCTTTCTACATGCAATTCCTACCCAAACATGCATTTAAATCAATCTTTTCTTCCAAGAATAATAATAAAAATCAATATAATTGAAACCCTAGTCACATGGGTATTATTACTTCATATCGATTGAAATAAACACTTTCCTTAGTATTGTAGAGTATGATTTCATGGACTAGAAGTTAAGTTGATTGTTTATCTCCTCTAATCTTCCTTCCTAAGTGTTTGTGGTGTGAGATTCCCTTGAATTTCTCAAGAACCCTTCCTTAAGCTCTAAGATTGGTCTCTAATGGCTTATATGTGTTTTCTAACCTCTAAACCCTAGCCCCCAATACTTATAAGATGAGTAAGAGTTCTAAAATTCGTGGGTCTCTAAACCCCATAATTTAAAATGACCAAATACCCTTGTAAGGTCCTAATTTAGCTTAAAATTGACCCGCGACTCAATCGACATCCCTGGGTATAATATTTTGACTAATTTGATCCTTCCGGACTCATATGTGACCTTGCAATCATCATTTGAGTTAATCTAAATAAATATCCCATCTCGGCCCCATGTTAGTGTACATATGACGACTGGTTGAGATAAATTATAATTACGTCCATATCACTCTCTGTGACGTAATTTCTAATCAGTAACCATTTACTATTAACTTAGTAAATATAATTTACAAAATTTATCATTATCTCACTCTCGATTAATATTTAATAGTCACAATATTATTCCATTCAATTAAATTACTTCTCTCGCGCAATTTAAAGTAAAACAATTTAATTACCGAAGTAATAAAATCTCAAATATGCAGAAAAATATGGGGTATTACAACCCACTATGCTTGCCTCGTATTATGCCATGTTATTAGTGCAAAGAAAATTTAAATTGATGGCAATGGGAACATGCAAGTCATCGGGTCTGATCAAAAGTATCACATTGACATATCCCTTCTTGTTAGCAGATCCATTAAATAACATATACCACCAGAGTTCCTCAATGGTAGCACAGAGAATTTTTTCATAAAAGAATTCAAATATCCATACATCAACTTATTCCATGGGATGGTTGCCTAGGTAATTCGAGATGACCCTTCCTTAGATGGAACTTTATGTGAAATAAGTGATGTGAAACTCTTCTAATAAGAATAACCATCAAGACATGTGACTTGACAACGAAGGTTTTTATAGTAAATAAATTATGAGGTCCATCCAGGACATTAACTTAATATGGAAGAGAAGCATGTAGTGTCAGAGTTTATGGGTAACCCAAAATAAGGTGACTCACACATTTTCTAACATTGTGTAATTCACCTCATACCCTAAGAGCTTTTGAATGATGTACTAAATATCTCTCACTTTTTATGATTCATTATTAATGTATTAGGCTAGCATTGACCCAACTATAGTATCAATGATATTTGGGTACAAGAGTATGGGTATGTCAGGCTATGGTGGCATGAAAATTGGTGGTCAAGTAAGATATTTTTTGTTGAAGTCTTCTTGACACACTTCACTCGAGACTTTGGTTGAATACTATCGGAGGAATATGTACAAGTGGCATGGAGCATGCGAATATATATAAATGATATGGAAACATGGATAAGTGGAGTGAAATATGAAAATATATACAAATAAAGTAAAACATGGAGATATGCACAAGTGACATGGAGCTTGTGATATATATAAGTGGAATAAATCATGGATATGTGTACACATGACTAGAGCATGGACATGTATGTAGAAAATATGAAGCATGTGATATTAAAGGTGAGAATTTCATGTGAAGAAGAAAGATGTATATACACGAGGTAGAGAAATATACACATGGATAGTGGAACATGAAAATGGCATATAGAATGTCTTAACATGATAAGAAAAAAGAAGAACATACAAGTGGGGATAAGGGGGACTATAAGAGTGGTCATCGTTGATGATATGAAGTATTGGATGTGTATAGATCAGAGTCTCCATTCAATTTAACCAAAACAAACAAAAGTGATAGTTATTTCAAAAGATACTACATAAAGTGCTACTAGTGCATGTGTAACCAAAAAAGATTTGAGCTCAGAGACTATGCTACGAAATGGGATGGTATTCGGCACCCATTCTATCTTCTAGGTCTCTCATGGGAAAAAAATATTCTCCTGCTCCTGAAATGTGTGAACATGTGTATAATGTATAAAATTTTCCATGTGTGCAAAGTGTGTAAAGTAAAAATGTGCTTGACTATGCCAATATGTGAGTGTGTGCGTGAGGAGTGAAATCATCGTATCCATGTCATGGAAAGATAAGAATGAGTTTTTCTAAGAAAAAAGTGTGAAAATAAAATAAAATGTGAGCGGTGTACGCAATCGTAGTGCAACTATAGAAAAGTGAGAGCACACATGTTATGGAACTGCGAATAAATTGTAAATGTAAAGAAGTTGTCTATATAAGTAAAATGAATTAAAACAACTAAAATGTGAGTAGTGTACTGGATCGTAGAGCCACTATAGAAAATTAAGAACGCATTTCAAGAATCGCTAAGAAGTGAGAAATATAAAGAAACTAACTATATGGACAAAATGAACTAATATATGGGTGAAATAATATCTGAATATGAGAATAAAATATAATGAATAAAGAGGACTCCAATCCCCAAAGTGATTTTAGGATGCCTACGTAGTAAAAAATTACATCAAAGTCCATATAGTTTGTAGGGGAAATAAGGTAGGGTTTAACCCGTAGTCCAAATCTAGAGTTTATCTCTCATTTAGTTGGAAAAATGGGTTAAGTGTAGTGAAAGTGTGATAACAAGTGGAGATTATATTGTTAACTCGTGTATAAATACTATGTTTTGGGTTTTTGGATTATAAGAATAAGTTGGAATCGATATATAATAAAAGGGTGGTATTAGTGATAAGAGAAACAAGATTATATTATGATTATGTTAGAAATGACAATGTCTGTAAAACAGGAACTAGTTGGAAAAAATGAACCGAGAAGGATTCAGACCTTCAATGCTACTTGAATTCTATTTTAAAGGATTTTGTAAGCTAATTTTTTAGTGTAGGTAGTGGTGGTGAAGTGGTGGATATGTAAGGATGATGTCAGAGAATATGAATTTGAAAGTGATATGAAGAAACTCGTCACACTGATCTTGAGGCTTAAAGTACTAGGATATGAGGCCAGAGTTTCCTTAAATAGGAAACCCTAAAAGAGCAAAAGACCAAGATTCACCCGGGGGCTTTCAGTTGGCTTATTCCTTGACCTGACTTCCAATAAGGTGTCAAAACTTTATAGCCAAGGAATCTCCCACTGGCCTGCAGGCAGGTGAGGTGTTGTTCCAATAGATAAGCATAATCATTTTTAGTCATAAAATATGAATAGTGGGTCCAATTTCTGCGCAGTCAAGACTATTGAAAGGAGGATTCAGATCTTTATGAAAGTTTGTTGAGATAATCTCAGGTTTGAGAGTTGTCCAAAGTCAAATCGGAATCGAAGAGCATTCAGTTGTTCTTCGATTGTTGTTTAAACGAGAACTGGGGTTCCTGAACTTGAAGGGACTTTATTTTGACTCTATAGAAGAGTGTTAGGGTATTATAATGTGGTCTCTATACACCCAATACCCAAATATCACCTACCCATATGGGTTGATCTGATACACATAATATTTAGGCATACACATTTATTTAACTTTGAAATGTTTAATCTATTAAAGTTGTGTTATAAAAGGTGTTAGTGGAAAATTTCTTATGTTTTGAAACTCACTAGTGGTGCTTTCATGGCCTACTCTCTTACAAACGTTTGTTAAAAGTGTAAAATAATTATTTTTGTACTAACTACATCAGGAACCGTCCAACTTTACCATACTTCAACCATCCACTCCATGAGCTACCATTCGTTTCCACAGTTATTTATAGATACTCTCAGTCATTGCCACCATACTTTTGGTAATTACGTCACCAAATCTATAAGCTTCGCAATCATGGTCAACCTCTAATAGATGGTCCTTATGGTCATCGTTGGAAATGTGGTTAGTTTTATCTAAGCATCCAGGACAATTCATATCACTATAAAATTTTTCTCTAAGCCTTCATATCATTCGGTAACAACGGAAGAATATTTATGCAATTCTAGTTTAGGTTGGGTTGGGACTGAGGGGCAAAAGCTTTCAGTGATTTCCATCGATGGAAATAGTCATAACCTGGGAATTTATTGGGAACTCACAACTAGAAAAATGAAACCTCCACTACCACAACCACCATATTAATGCTATAATGGTGCCTTATTAGTCGATGTTTAATTTTCTAGTAAGTTACTTTTTTAATTTCTATTTGATTAATATTTGATATATGGTCATAGTTTTTTAGTTTGTTATTCAGTGTGAACCAACAGGTGTGTATTCATATCTATATTATTATTTTCTTTCAACTTACGTAGTTTCTAAGTTTACGACGAACCATACAAATGGCGAATAAGTATTGATTGTTACATGGTTTGCATTAATTTTGCTTCCATGGCTGAAGCTTCCATTGGTTATGTCTAATATGGTAAGGATGTGTTTTTTAAATTTCTTTTCACACATTTGGAAATTATGGTGCAAAGGAAGTAATATGAATTCATCTTTAATAAGGGTAATCTTCTTTAGTATTTTTTAAATTTCTTTTCACATGTTTTTTAACTCTTTGTATGCATTAGTTTTAGAGGATTACTACAATTTGATTCCCGAGAAAAAGCATTTATCATTCGAACTAGGGATACTTTATTCACAAAGATCTTCAAACAGAGTGTCCTTGTGCAAAGATACTTTTCTTATGAATGGTTTTGGAATGCTAATAGATGCCCTACGAAGTTCACTTCTCATGAGAGTGCGTCATGAAAATTTAAACCTCATACAAGGTTGACTATTTGCAAAAATAAGCTCCAGTGCAAAGTGGACTTCATACGAGGAAGTTATTGTTTGAATGACAGTTCAAAATCTCAAACCTTTTCTAAAAAATTCAACTTATAGAATTTTTTTCCATTTTATAAAAATGGTTCTGTCTTTTCACTTCATTACTTTGAAAATAATACTTAAGGAATTACAAAACTAATAAAGATTAACAAACTTCTTATTATATACCAAAGTTGTATTGTCAGGTTTGCCGTGTCACAGTGCTTCGCCTTTGTATTCAGCATTTGAATTAACACTCAAAAAATGATTCAAAGCAACACCTAGCTTTGTTCTGAAATAAAGCCAAAACCAAGAACACAATATTACTGTAAGACATGCCCTTATAATAACATATTTTCATCATCAGTCTAAGTCTTCTCAATCTTAGGGACACCAACATCCCTTGCTTTTTTATGGGACATTCCACCACCTAACAACAACTAACCATACTATCTTATATTGGGATTTAAGGAAAAACATAATACACACATTACAATATGCATAGTTGATACCATCAAACATGGGTCGACACCTAACACACAGACCCTTAACAAACATATGTACTTTATTCATGATTAACCCTCTTTTATAATAGTTTGAAATACTATGTGCCTTGAAACCTAAGTCAAATTGTGAACTCTTAAAAAAATATGCATTTTTAAAGAAAATTCTCATTTATAATTGAACCATTCGTTATCTCTAGAAATTGGTATGTAATTGATCTTAGCTAAATACTCTAATTACTAGCATATAAACTGATAAGAGACACAATTAAGTGAATAAAAATAAATAATAAATTTAGAGAATAAATAGAAAAAGGAGAAGAACCATATTTACGTGATTCAACCTGAATTAGTTTCTACATCTACAAGTTCTATTCTTACTATTAATTACTGTCCAAATGCCATGGAAGAGTAAAATTTACAAGCTCTTAAGTTATTTCCACATTTTGGCAACATAACAGTAAGTGTGGCCATCTCGAAGGGGGGCCGATGAGGGACCCCCTTTCTTTTTTCAGCTGTGCGCGAGGGATTACGCCCTTTCTGGGCATGCTTCATCGTCGTCGATGTGGGGTAATATGTAGAGATAGATTTCCTGGCCTATTTTGCACAAAACAGGAAAAAGAAATGTTTCTGCCTCGAGAGAACGACATCAAAGACAATACTAATGGTTGCAAAACCAATTAGTTCAAGGATCTGGCGACTAAGTTACGAAATGGGAAGGTGTTAGGCACCCATCCTTCCTTTTAGATTTTTTATGGGCATGTGTTTGTAACACCCTTCATACTCTGACAAGAAAGGTGGCCAACCGTCGTAACCAAACTACACCGAACGTCACTAAATAAGTTGTCATTCTCAACATGTGACTAAAATATGAGACAATAAAAAAAAATCCACAAGATAATATTCAAATTTATCCAACCAATATAAACATTCACGCAATTTAAAATCCAACTCCAAACTAGAAAAACTCAAATAAAATAATCGAACTATAAATATCTGATTGAAATCATAAACAACTGTGGAACCAATTGGTCCACCAAATCTATAATGATAGTCTCATAATAAAAATGACGGAATGGAAAGTAAATCTAAACTACTAAAGTAAATAAAATAAATCTCCAACCGCAATTCTAAAAATCTCCAATCCATCCTATCTAGCAACTCCAGCAACCATACCTAAAATGTTAGTTAACGCAATGGGTTAGAGCCCACGACATGAATACAAGCTACTCCTCCCAATTAGGGTCCGTAAACCCAACCATAAGCATCATACATAATAAATATCACAATAAGGTATTTTAAATTTAAATGGGATATATATTATCATGCAAGTAAAAACAAACTATCACTATCTACCCACATAACTAATCCACCCCAATGTTCAAGTCCAAATTATGACATTTCAACATTAAATTATTGACACAAGATTAATAATAAAATTAATGTATCCAATTTTATTTACGCGACCCCAGTATAGTCAGTTCACCCTATTATGGGTCCTTCACATACTCCTGGCCCTCTTAAGTTCAACATCACACCCAATCCCCTAACTATAGCCAGTTCATCGAATTTCGTTAGTACTATACATACTTGTGAGGTTCCACGCACTATATATCACTATAGCAAGTGCACCCAATTTCGTTAGCCCTCCACATAATCATTATTCCAGCAAACACCCATGTCGCTGATATGACCAAAATGTACCCTTGTCTCTTAGGACGACGGGCATCACATCTCATGGCCGAGTCGTTACAAGAGCTTGACATATCATTGGCAGGGTCGTCCAGATAAGGGTCAGCCTCAGTAAGGTCGGACACAGCTTAATCATTGGTGGGGTTGTCCATATAAGGGTCGGCCTCAGTAAGGTCGACCACAGCTTAATCATTGGAGGGTCGTCCAGAAAAGGGTCATCCTCAGTAGCGTCGACCATAACTTAATCATTGGTGGGGTCATCCACATAAGGGTCGGCCTCAGTTGGGTCGGCCACAACTTAAACATTGGCGGGTCGTCCTGATAAGGGTCGGCCATGGCTTAATCATTGGTGGGGTCATCATGATCACTTCAGTCGAGACTACATGTGTACCTATCAGTGCAAGATCATCAGTCTGTTATTGGTAACCTCCGACATCATGGAAGATACCTTGATCATCAGGCAGCGAACTTGGTACCTCGACCTAGGGGTCGGCACAAAAGACGTCGACCCCAGCCTATATGTTAACTCATAACTCCAAAATCTCATCATATGGTGACTACATCAAAGACCAAAGAGGACTCCCATCATGGGACTAACTCATCAGTAATACCCCGTAATTTTAATGACATTTAATATGTGTTATATTTAAATTAATGGATTAATTGGATTTTCGTATAAATTAATTCATTGGGTTCTGAATTTTTGGATATTAAAATGAAGGTGATGTTATTGATATTGATGTGAGTTATTAATTCAGCAATTTGAATTGTTAGTCGGGACGCGGTATGGGACGTGTCGGGACAAATTTGTTAGATTAAATAGGAAACTTATTTTTACATCAACCTTATAGTCATTTCGAGAGCGTTGTTGCATCCGGAAGGGTTTAAATAGTCAGAAAAGTCTATTTTGATGTTGGTTTTGGGTCTCGGGTCATTTGGAAATGAAAAGACACCCTAAAAGGGAATTATGGTAATTTTTACAGGGGGATGAATAGTGATTTCGGATTTTGTCTCATTATAAAGATTTGGAGATTAGTTGTACCTAGGTTCATTTTCTCTTCTACACAAAAATTGAGAGGTCACCTTTTAAGAGAGAGTGAAAGGGTGCTTGGGGAGAAGAGAAGATTGCTTGGAAAGAAAGAGAAACTCTTGGGCAAACCAAGGAGGACTAACCACCTTCTGCCACCAACACCACCACCGAAAAGTCATCGGAGATAAGGAAGATAGACCTACGAAATTGTCACCAAAGGTTCAAACCTTCATTACCAAGGCAAGTGAATATGTTGTTCTATTTGGAGGTTTATAATATACATGCTAGATAGGATTGAGAATTTGAAATGAGGACTAAATGGAATAACATCCTTTTTGTATAAAAGACATAACCCAAGAAATTGGCTTTAAATGATAGGGATATTCAGAGTTTACATGTTTTTTTATGGAAAATAGAAAGTTATGAAATTTCTGGGAATAAAGGGATTGAATCTAAACCAATTGATTATTTTTAGATTGTTTGATTGTTAGTAGTTGATCATATACCTTGTTATATCATTCCAGATGAATTAAAGGAAGTTTGGGATTGATTTAGATGAGTTTTGATGATTTTAAAGTATCAAACCCGTAAGAACAAAATGCAGAATATGGGTTGTGAACTGGTTGATCGATCGATCGATCCAAGAATGTTGATCGATTGACTGATCGATCGATCGACCAGAAACAGTCGATCGATCGACGACCACTGGAAATTGAAATATTTGTCTTTATTGTTTGATTAAATCCCATATTGTTAGAAATCGTTATTGATGATTATTTGATTATGATGGAACTTAGGAAATAACATTAGGTTATAATTGAGGTTCGAGAAATGTATTTTTGAATGGGATTTAATTGGGAAAAGATTATGGGGGAAATGGATTATATAAAATTATGTTCGAAATAAGCTTTTGATACATTTTGGGAAAATAAGCAAATTATAGAATACTTGGGTCAAGGCTGGAAAATTGTAGAGAATTGAAGATAAAATGTAATGTGAGAGATATCTTCATTATTAGGTTAGATAAATTCAGTTAGAATAGTTTTGAAAGAAAGACTTGGGTTAATGTGGGAAACTTATATTAGAGTGATATGTTTATTTTGTGAGTGTCAACTACATAATATTTATATGAGGTTAAGTACTAGTGTATTGATAAATACAACGGGTACGTGGTGATAAGATACATTCCCAGTATTATATAAGTAGATGTTAATGCCTATTTATATGATTGATAAATTATGTGTATAATCATACCCGCGCTACTTGCTATCACGGAGGTTTCCGCGCCAGAACAGTCTTATCTCGATTGGACCTTTATGGGGGATATTGACTCGTACCCTAGAACGTAGGATTCCTTGGTACAGGCTATCTGTATGATAGTCAGACGGTCCTAAGAGACGTGAGGGTATGTGCTGACCTCTTAGTGACTAGGAACTATGCTTCACCTCTATTTGTATGCGTTATGTATTAATACAGTTCGAAAGTGATTCCGAACTAGTATTTCCCTTAGTACGAGTGATACGGGGACTTGATAGTAGAGTATGGCAGAACCATAGATTTTCTGTGAGGTACCGATTAGTATATATATTGTATATGTGATTTATATATATACCTATACCTAGGTTTCTTCTACTATATGAGTAAGTAGATAAATATTGATTAATGGTTTCTAATCATAGTAAGTGCTTGGAATTTCATTGTATTATTGAGTTATGCATATTGACTTATATTATTAAGAAGATGTTATCTTAATTAAATAATTGACATACGGTCTCGCGAATCAGAATTGATGAGAGGAGAATTGGGTTAGAATTCATGAGCCCTTTTAGAGGTACGTTTTGTGTGCACTATAGATGAGAGGTGAAAATCTCAAGAGAGAGTCCGATAACCTAACATGAATATTATGAGTGATAAATATTGCAATATTTCACTTGTTGTTTTCAAAACTATTTTCACATCGGGCTCTGACCCCTTTCCTTGCATATTCTCTTTTCTATTGTACCTTCTATATCAGGTGTCCAGTAGTAGGGACGCCAACCTTAGAGGATTATGATGAGCTATGGAGTTATGGAAATATTGCTTAGACACCTATCTTCATTTGATTCACATTATGTAGTGTTCTTTTATTTAGGGTATGCCCCCCCGAGTAATTCAATTATCTCCTTTCTATCTGAGTCAAAATATTCTTGTATTCGTGTCATTTTAATAATACATTTATTATTGTTGGGTTTGCTGTATTGAGAAATTATTTGGGAATGTTTATTCCAATTACATTTAAATTCTTTTGAGTTATCTGTTATGTTTTTATTGTAGTAGAATAAAATGTGTAATGTTATTCGTAAACTAAAAATGAATTTTGTTGAATTAAAATTTTGAAAGTTTTTAACACCAGCTTAATTGGGTATTGGGTGATTTGTAAATGTTTTCGACATTGATGCTAAGAATGAGCCAACTGTATATTCTGTTTTAATTTGGTATGGGACTGGCCACCCGGTATTTAATTAGGCGGGGTGTTACAGGTGGTATCAGAGCATCAAGTTCTAATGTCCTGTAGGGTCTGTACGGCTTACTGTGTTTTTAACTTAGCGTTCTTTGATGTAGAGCCCTATGAGTAGGATTATTGCTTTTCTAGTTACGCCTACGTTCTTAATATATTCTATTATACCAAATACTGATAGTATACTCTCGTTGCATATGCCTCCTCGATGTGCAACTCAACCCGCCCCAGCTCAAGGTACAATGACTGCGGTCGAAGTTGCTGCAATTGTCGCTCAGGCAGTCAATGCAGCTCTAGCTGCTGTTCAGCAGGCTCTAACACAGGCACCAGTTGTGCCACCCACGCAAGGGAAAGTGTTTCCTACTGCATGGGAACGAGTGAGGGATGCCTTTCAGAAGGCACACCCACATGAGTTTCAGGGAGGATCAGATGTCGTGGCTGCTAGCTAATGGAAGAGAGATATCCAAAGGCACTTGAGAATGCTCGAATGTACTGAGGTTCAACGTCAAATACGAGACACATTCAAGCTAGTAGGGGTAGATTTTTAGTGGTGGGAGGATACGATCACTATCGAGGAGAGAGACATAATGACTACCCAAGATTTTTGGATACGGTTTGATCGAAAGTACTTCCCTTCCGCCATCTAGACAGAGATGAGGCGGAAATTACTTGATTTGAAACAGGGAGAGAAAACAGTAGCAGAATACGAGGAAGAATTTATGCGACTAATTAATTTGGTACCAGCAGAGGTACCCACTGAGGAGAGGAGAATTTAAATGTTCACTGATGGGTTGAACTATAAGATTCGTCAGCATTTACTGGGAAATCTTTCACTACGAACTTATGCAGATGTTCTAAATGCTACAATGCTTCACTTCCAGGATAACCGCTTACATGCTTAGGGTGTCAAGCGGGGCTTTGGGTCAAGCCTACAAGGCAAGACTAATGGGGGAAGTTCTAGTGGCACTCAGGTAGGACAGAGTCATCAGCGTCAGAGTGATCAGGGTTCCCAGACAGGGGATAATGCTAAGCGTTTATGATCTGGGGATTCTCGATTTGAGTATAGAGGTAATGGGCAAGGACAACAGGGCCCTCAGGTCCAGATGCAGGCTCATTAGGGACAAAGGAAAGGAGGTAATGGCCAGCAGGGTCGGGGTCAACAGGGACAAAATGGTGGAAAGTTTGTTGGAAAATGTTTCGTGTGCGGTAAGTATGGCCACAAACAACAAGATTGTCCTAATAAAGACAAACTCCCTCAGTAACAAAATGCTCGACAGGAGCTACAGATACCAGTGTTTCCACCAGCTGTTCTTCTAGCTCCAGCTCAGGTGCTAGCATTACCTCCCATTCCAGGTCAGTATGGGCGTGTATATAACGTCCATCAGGAAGTGATTCAATAACCACCACCCGCGAATGAGGGTATGTTTTCTATCTAAGGAGTTATGAGGAGCATACTGAATTTCTTTGTAGCAATTAATATTGTATGGGCAAAAGGGTTACTAAACTTAGCCTATAGCACTACTATTTACATAGACTCACCGAGGGGTTTTGGGACACCTATACTTTTACATGTCATCACGTGGGTTTGATTTTATCACGAAATTACTTACTTTAGGCATGCCCGAACATGATGTGACTATCGGCGTAGATTGACTTGTGGTATATGAGGTAAATGAGTAGACTTTTATTTGAAATCGATAAAACTAGTAGAGAAATTATATAGTATTGACTAAGGACTTGAGGAGTTTCGATGACCGACAACTTTAGGTAGTAGTGTATCGGGGGGGGGGGGGGGGGGTTCCTTGTTTGGATATCGCTTGCGAGACACCCCACCCATGAAACTAACAAACGTTGGGAGTCGAAGTAAGTTAGGTCTTTAGGATATGAGTTTATAACCTTTGCGATAAATCAAAGTATTATGCAGGTAACCATATCCATTTTACTTAATGATTAATGATCACTTTTTACCAAACTTTGTCACGAGGATGGTATAGGGAAGATTGGGTAATTCGATTCAGTTGAAACTATATGGTGATGTTTGGCGTATAACATCAATAAGGATTTTCGATAATGTACTGTATGGGCGGTACGACATAGATTACTTGCGATGTGAGATTTATACTCAGAGTTGACCTTACCAGTATGATTTATCTTTCCAAATTTCGGGACAAAATTGTATTATAAGGGGGGAAGTATGTAATACCCCGTAATTTTAATGACTTTTAATATGTGTTATATTTTAAATTAATGGATTAATTGGATTTTATTATAAATTAATTAATTGGGTTTAAATCCGAATTTTTGGATATTAAAATGAAGGTGATGTTATTGATATTGCTGTGAGTTATTAATTCAGTAATTTGAATATGTTGTTCTATTTGGAGGTTTATAATATACATGCTAGATAGGATTGAGAATTTGAAATGAGGACTAAATGGAATAACATCCTTTTTGTATAAAGACATATGCCAAGAAATTGGCTTCAAATGATAGGGATATTCTGAGTTTACATGTTTTTATGGAACGTGATGGTGGATATTAAAATGAAGGTGATGCTATTGATATTGCTGTGAGTTATTAATTCAGTAATTTGAATTTTTAATCGGGATGCGGTATGGGGCGTGTCGGGACAAATTTGTTAGATTAAATATGAAACTTATTTTTACATCAACCTTATAGTCATTTCGAGTGCGTCGTTGCATCCGAAAGGGTTGAAATAGTCAGAAAGTCTATTTGGATGTCGGTTTTGGGTCTCGGGTCATTTGAAAATGAAAAGACACCCAAAAGGGAATTATGGTCATTTTTACAGGGGGATAAATAGTGATTTCAGATTTTGTCTTATTATAAATATTTGGAGATTAGTTGTATGTAGGTTCATTTTCTCTTCTACACAAAAATTGAGAGGTCACCTTTTAAGAGAGAGTGAAAGGGTGCTTGGGGAGAAGAGAAGATTGCTTGTAAAGAAGGAGAAACTCTTGGGCAAACCAAGGAGGACTAAAAACCTTCTACCACCAGCACCACCACCGGAAAGTCACCGGAGATAAGGAATATAGACCTACAAAATCGTCACCAAAGGTTCAACCTTCATTACCAAGGCAAGTCAATATGTTGTTCTATTTGGAGGTTTATAATATACATGCTAGATAGGATTGAGAATTTGAAATGAGGACTAAATGGAATAACATCCTTTTTGTATAAAAGACATAATCCAAGAAATTGGCTTCAAATGATAGGGATATTCTGAGTTTACATGTTTTTATGGAAAATAGAAAGTTATGAAATTTCTGGGAATAAAGGGATTGAATCTAAACCAATTGATAATTTTTAGGTTGTTTGATTGTTAGTAGTTGATCATATACCTTGTTATATCATTCCAGATGAATTAAAGGAAGTTTGGGATTGATTTAAATGAGTTTTGATGATTTTAATGTATCAACCCGTAGGAACAAAATGCAGAATCTGGGCTGTGAACTGGTTGATCGATTTATCGATCCAAGAATGTCGATCTATCGATCGACCAGAAATAGTCAATCGATCGACGACCACTAGAAACTGAAATATTTCTCTTTATCGTTTGATTAATTCCCATATTGTTAGAAATCATTATTGATGAATATTTGATTATGATGGAACTTAGGAAATAACATTAGGTCATACTTGAGGTTCGAGAAATGTATTTTAGAATGGGATTTGATTGGGAAAAGATTATGGGGGAAATGAATTGTATAAAATTATGTTCGAAATAAGCTTTTGATACATTTTGGGAAAATAACCCAATTATAGAATACTTGGGTCAAGGCTGGAAAATTATAGATAATTGAAGATAAAATGTAATGTGAGAGATATCTTCATAATTAGGTTGGATAAATTTGATTGGAATAGTTTTGAAAGAAAGACTTGGGTTAATGTGGGAAACTTATATTAGAGTGAGATGTTTATTTTGTGAGTGTCAACTAAATAATATTTATATGAGGTTAAGTACTAGTGTATTGATAAATACAACGGGTACGTGGGGATAATATAGATTCCCAGTATTATATAAGTAGATGTTAATGCCTATTTGTATGATTGATAATTTATGTGTATAATCATACCTGTGCTACTTGCTATCACGGAGGTTTCCGCGCTGGAACAACCTTATCTCGATTGGACCTTTATGGGGGATATTGACTCGTACCCTAGAACATAGGATTCCTTGGTACAAGCTATCTGTATGATAGTCAGACGGTCCTAAGAGACGTGCTGACCTCTTAGTAACTTGGAACTATGTTTCGCCTCTATTTGTATATGTTATGTATTAATACAGTTCGAGAGTGATTCCAAACTTGTATTTCCCTTGGTACGAGTGATACGGGGACTTGATAGTAGAGTATTCCAGCACCATAGATTTTATGTGAGGTGCCGATTAGTATATATATTGTATATGTGATTTATATATATACCTATAACTGAGATTCTTCTACTATATGTATAAGTAGATAAATATTGATTAATGGTTTCTAATCACAGTAAGTGCTTGGAATTTCATTGTATTATTAAGTTATGCATATTGACTTATATTATTAAGAAGATGTTATCTTAATTAAATATTGGACATACGGTCTCGCGAATCAGAATTGATGAGAGGAGAATTGGGTTAGAATTCATGAGCCATTTTAGAGGTACGTTACGTGTGCACTATAGATGAGAGGTGAGAATCTCAAGAGAGAGTCCGATAACCTAACATGAATATTATAAGTGATAAATATTGCAATATTTCACTTGCTATTTTCAAAACTATTTTCACATCGGGCTCTGACCCGGTTCCTTGAATATTCTCTTTTCTATTGTACCTTCTATATCAGGTGTCTAGCAGTAGGGACGCGAACCTTAGAGGATTATGATGAGCTATGGAGCTATGGAAATATTGCTTAGAAGCCTATCTTCATTTGATTCGCATCATGTAGTTTTCTTTTATTTAGGGCATGTCACCCCGAGGAATGCAATTATCTCCTTTCTATCTGAGTCAAAATATCCTTGTATTCGTGTCATTTTAATACATTTATTATTGTTGGGTTTGCTGTATTGAGAAATTATTTGGGAATGTTTATTCCAATTGCATTTAAATTCTTTTGAGTTATCTATTCAGTTATTATTGTGGTAGAATAAAATGTGTAGTGTTATTCGTAAACTTACAATGATTTTTGTTGAATTAAAATTTGGAAAGTTTTTAACACGAGCTTAATTGGGTATTGGGTGATTTGTAAATGTTTTCGACAGTGATGCTAAGAATGAGCCAACTGTATATTCTGTTTTAATTTGGTATGGGACTGGCCACCCAGTATTTAATTAGGCGGGCTGTTACATCATCAACTCGGTTTCGGCTCATTACAAGTGTATACTCGGCCAAGACCTCAGGTCGTCCTCACATTCATATCTCTTATACTGTAGGTCAGCCATGACCTCAGCCACGGCCTCAGCCTTAGCCTCCTAGCGTCATCCTTAGCCTCAGCCTTATAGCTCTCATACAACACCTCGACCATGACCTCAACCTCGGCCTCGGTCTCAACCTCATAGCTCTCGACCTCGGCCTCGGCCTCAGACTTGTAGACCTTGGTTTGACCTCAGCCTCATAGCTCTCATACAGTAGCTCGTCCATGACCTCGACCTCGACCTCAACCTCGGTCTCAAGCCTCATAGCCTCGGCCTCAGCCTCAGCCTCTGCCTCATAGCTCTCATACAACAGCTCAGACATGACCTCGGCCTTAGCCTCAGCCTCATAGCCTTGGCTTCAGCCCCAACCTCATAGCTCTAGGCCCCGACCTCGGCCTCAGCCTCATAGCTCTTATACAGCAGCTCACCCTCGGCCTCATAGCTCATCACATGTTGCCTCAGCCTCGACCTGGACCGTGCAGCCGATAGTGACACCTAGTAGGGTGTGTGGAATGGGGCACGCATGGAACAGTGCGCGTGGGTTGCATATCCCATGTAGGCAAAATCGTTATAACAAGATCTTCCTCATATGTGAGGGAATATTTCACCCCCCTCCTCTGCATGTGATAGTGACAGGTGGCTTCACTAGATTGGCTAGATCATCCTACACATGCTCATTGCATGCCTGGGGGTACACTACACCCCCTGGCACTATATATACTTGTCTTCTCCTACCTTGTAAAGTTTCCAAAATTATAACCCTAGCAGAAACTCTATTTGTATACACACTAGAGATAGAAAGTGAGAGATTGTATCATAGGCCGTTAGTGCCCTCATTTTAGTGATTCTTACTCTCACACTCACAGTGGATGTAGGCCAAATTGGCTGAACCACTTAAATAGTGGTTTAACTTCTCTTCTCCTCATCTCCTTCTATTTGTTATCTACTCTCGCATTGTCATTGTTATTGCTAGGTTGAGCTTATCAACACCTCATCTAGTGGTGTTGTTTACTGCATCATCCTTTTGGCGTCGTCTGTGGGAACGGGAAGCTATATCTCTTCCTCTTTTGTAGCTTAGACTCACCGAAAACTCTGGTGGTGAACTAGTCCTCCCCCTTACGTGGAGTTGTTTCACCATTGAAAGAGGTCGCTTAAAGTTTCTAAGCTCTATATTATTTTCATCACAAGATAAAACATATGGCATCGGAGTTACAACCACTTCTTCCACCATATGGTGGAGGAGGACCTAGTTCTATCCAAGTACCACCATAGTCAGAAAAGGATGACGTGGAAGCAACCCTGAAGTCTTTGGCAGCAAACCAGCAAGCTATGCAAGAGTAATTTGCATCTCTTAGCCAAAACATACTGAGACCACCGGGAGTTTCATCGGAGATGATTACTCCGATAGCTTCACAGGGACAACATGAGGCCAGGGACCACCCCAGGCACCACGCAAAGACTTGCCACCTCCACAATAGTGAAGGAATGTTGCTGACCCCAGACATTTATGCTTAGGGAGGCAAGGAAACCCTTGCCCGGAGGACAGGTATGATTATGTGGAAGAGGAAGATGCTCCAGTAGATTACTAGGAGCCATATGAGATCTCTAATAATATGGTACGACCTATCCAGGAGAGCTGATGGAGATGTAGGAGATATAATCATGATGATTACCCTAGAGGCTTGGATTTTAACCGTCTAAGAATAGGGTCGGCCTTTGAGAGGCTAGGATGAGTTAACGACCTAAGGAAAAGATTGTCTAGATCGAGATGTATCTCAAGGTCCAGAAGAAAAGGGGTAGATGGGCAACCCCTCATGGACGAGATGACGGTCACGGAGAAGTAAATAGTCAGCGAAGGTCGGCTGCAGCAAAACCCTCGGTCCACCCCTTAGAAGCAATGAGGGATAATATCATCCAGGATGACCTTGTGAGGCCATGGAATGATTCAATTCAGAGGCTGGAGGATAAAATTGGTGATATCCTGAAAAGTTGAGACCTTCTTCAAAGAGGATACTCTGAGGGCTCACCCTTTATGGCGAAGATAGTCAACTTCCTGATGCCAGCCAAGTTCAAGCCTCCTGTGGTTACCCCAAGGTATGATGGGAGTACCAACCCAGTCCACCATATGGAGATGTACCATTAAGCAGGTGACATCTACTCTATCTCAAACGAGATGAGGTGTAGAGCCTTTTCGAGCACTCTGACAGGGGCTGCCCATGTTTGGTACACTTCGCTCCCAAAGAACTTCGTTGAAAGTTTCAAGCGACTTGCTGAAAGATTCATCCATAATTTTTCCTTTAGGGTGAGACCTTAGAAGAAGACTACTCACCTGCTGTACTTCAAGGAGGGAAATAATGAGAGTCTTAGAGACTACATTGCATGGTTTAATAAGGTGAATCTATAAGTGGAAGATTATGAAGAGAGTATCGCTATGACAACACCAATAGGAGGGCTACAAAAGGGAAAGTTTATTTGGAAGCTTAGCGAATACCCTCTGAAGTCTATGGTAGAGCTAGTAGGCTATGGAAGGAAAGGTCATGAATGCTAAGGAAGCTATGGCTGCCAAAGAAGAGGATGAAGCTGGTGGAAACAAGTCTCATAAAGCCAAGGACAGGAAGAAGAGGTTGACTGATGACAAATTTATCAGCTACACTCCACTCATAGTAAGTCCTAATATAATTTTAAATGAGATTAAAGAAGATAGAGACTTGAGATGGCCTGAGAAGCTAAGATCTCCTCTACATAGGTCTGAGAGGGAATGCCTCAGCCCTACGATCTTCCTCTTGGGCTCATTCTATTTACCTAATCTTGTCTAAAATCTTCTCCCTAAGAGAAGGGAATTCCTCTAAGAGATGATAAAGAGGTCTGAGCATATGAGTCAGACCTTACACTTGGGACTCAATCAAAAATAAACAAATTGGCAACTTAACTAAGGATCGTACTGGGAGTTTAGAGCAATAACATGCAAGAACAGCCATCGAAAAACTCAAGAATCTCATCAAAAAACTCAAGAATCTCACTAGAAAGCTCAAACAGTCATCGAAAAACTCAAAAATCTCGTTGAAAATTGAAGAAATAAGAATAAAATAGGCTAAAAATGGGAGAGTGAGATGGAGACGATACATGTTGACTTGAAAAATGAAGGAAATGCGAAGAAACAAAGAGATCACTGAATACACAACAACCAAACCCTTATAAGAGAGAAAGAATCGCAGAGATAGCCAACGCGGGAAAGAGAGAAATGAAGAAGAAATAGAAAGAAATGAGGTTTAAACCTTTAAGTGGGTTGGCATAACTAACAAGGCCCATCATTGCCCTGGGAGCCCAAAAGACAATCAGAATCATTTCCCTTGTCATGTATGCCACCCACTCCAATAGGTGACACATGTCAAATAGATGGTGGTACACAAGGAAAATATAGCCTCGGACATGTATACCCCGTAGTCACCTACTCACATAGGTAACTAAGGGCTAGGAGGTGATTGATATGCCCAAAGTGTACTGGACAACCCAAAGATCTCAACCTTGGCCTTATAACAGCCGAGGGAATAGTAGCTCGAGAATACCCATCATCCAGCATCGTCCAACTAAGGTCTGCCACAATCGAGGACCAATTTACTACAGACCTCTTCTCGACCGAAACCGAGATTATCTAGAACCTTAGAGCATAGTTCTTATCAGGTCATTTATAGCCGACGTCATACCCATCCCATACATCAACCTCGGCTGGTCATCAGTCGAAGTCAACAATGACTAATGGATTAATCACCCTTTAACACCAACATCGGCTCTAGCCGATGTTGCAAGCGCCACATGAGAATCAGCAGCTCTGCAAGCTCAGCGTCATTTATCAGGTCAACCTTATCCCTGGATGACGTTCCACATATCTAACCTCGGTTGGCATCCTATCCAAAGTCATCATATAATTCCCAGCCAAGGCAAGGGTCGTACCTCACCAGCCTCGTACTCACCCAGGCCGAGGTTGGTACCAAGCAAAGATGGACAAGTTTCTATGCATACATTTATGGCTTGAGGCATATGGAAAAATCTGTTATAACTGAATCATTCCCACTACGTGAAGGAATATTGAGGTCATCATTATCTACATAAGATCAGCCATGTGTCATTCTCATACCGGTTCGATCCTCATGCACATGCTCATTGCATGCTTGGGGGGTACATTACACCCCCCAAGTACTATATATAGAGGTCATCCTCTACCATGTGAAGGGATCCAAAATTATAACCCTAGATGAAACTCTATCATTTTAAAAAATAGAGAGAGAAAGCTTGAGACATTGTATCCATGGCCATTAATGCCTTCATTCAACGATATTACTCACACACACTCACAATGGACATATGCCAGATTGGCTGAACCACTTATATTTAAGTATTCATCCTCTTATCCTCACCTCCTTCTACATATATACATACATATATTCTCCTGTGTTTCCATTATTATCACTTGCATGAGCTTGTCAACACCTTAGCTAATGGTGCTATTTCCAGCATCATCATTTTGGCACCGTCTGTGGGAACAAGAAGTTATCTCTTCCTCTTTTTCTGCCTAACCTCATCGGAGACTCTGGAGGTGAACCAGGCCTTCCCCTTTACATGGAGCTATTTCACCATTGAAAGATGTCCTTTAAGGTATTAAGCTCATCTTCTTCATAAGCTCCTTTGTTAAAACACATGGCACTAGGGTTACTACCACCTCCTTCGCCCCCTGGTGCTGGAGGGCCTAGTTATAGCCAGGCACCACCCCAGTCCGAAATGGCTGAGGTGGCGGCAGCCTTGAAGTCCTTGGCAGCGATGCAGTAAGCGATGAAGGAGCAATTTGCCCAGCTCAGGCAAAACATGATGAAGCCACCTGGGGTCTCACTGGACATGATTACTCCGACAGCTGTTCAACCCCATCATGAAGCCAGTAGACCATCCCAGGCACCGCGAAAAGACCAACCTACTCCTCACCGGAGGAGGGGCATTGCTGACCCTAGGCGTCTACGCCTGGGGAGGCAAGGACACCCTTTCCCAGAGGATAGGTATGATGATATGGAGGCAAAAAATTCTTCAGAAGACTGCTGGGAGCCATATAAGGTTTTGAATAACCCGGTACGTCTTATTCAGTAGAGCAGAGGTTATGGGGGAAGAAGAGATGAAGGTGTCCAACAAAAGGGGTCATCTTTTGATCGCTTGAGTAGAGGGTCGGCCTTTGAAAGGTTAGGCTCAGTAAATGACCTAAGACATAGGTTATCAAGATCAAGAAGTGCAACAGGGTCACAAAGGGGAAATGGGGAACATCGGCCTCATCATGGACGAACCCAACATGTCCAAGACTATAGTCAGGAGGTGAGTAGCCGACGTTGTGCTGTGGTTGGGGAACCCTCAGTCCACCCCTAGAGGTTGATGGGGATAACCTCAGTCAGGACGACGTTGCTAGGCTATGGAATGACTCCATCCAACATCTTGAAGAGAAGATAGGAGACCTCATCAAAAGTTGAGACCCACTACAAAGAGGTTTCTCAGAGGGATCCCCATTCTTGGCTAAGATAGTGAACTTACCAACCCCTGCCAAGTTCAAACCACCTACAGTGTCTCCTAAGTATGACGGTAGCCCCAACCTTTTACATCACATTGAGATGTACCAGTCTGCGGTGAACATTTATTTAATCCCAGATGAGATGAAGTGTCGGGCCTTCTTTGGGACTTTGATATGATATGTACACATCTGGTTTACCTCTCTTCTGAAGAACTCAATTAAGAGCTTTAAGGGATTGGCTGAACGGTTCATTCACAACTTTTGTTTTGGGGTAAGACCTCAAAACAAAACCACTCATTTGTGGTACGTTAAGTAGGGAAAGAATGAGAGCCTAAGAGAGTACATTGCTAGATTCAACAAAGAGAAATTGGAGGTTGAATATTATGAAGATAATATAGCCATGATAACCCTCATTGGAGGACTCCAGAAGGGGAAGTTTCTATGGAAGCTTACGGAAGACCCTCCCAAGTCTAGGCAGAGATATTGGAAAAATGAGGATGAGAATGAAAGTGGCAGCGGGAAATTCCAGAGAAAGAAAGATGGAAAAAAGAGGTCAGCTGATGATAATTTTGCACGCTATAATCCTCTAACTGTGAGATGCGAACACATACTCAATGACATCAAGAATGATCAATCTCTGAGATGGCCAGATAAGCTGAAGGCTCCCCCGCATAAGAGGAACAAGAACTTGTGGTGTGAGTTCCACCAAGACCATGACAATGTGATAGACAAGTGTTCCGCCTTGAAGGATGAGATCGAGAAGATGTTGAAATTCGAGAAGTTTAGGAAGTATGTTGATGGTAAGGCCCCTAAGAGGGGAAGAGATGACCCAAAAAACAAGAGGAACAATAGATGTCGAGATGATACCCCAATAAGAAGAGACGATGACTCAGATGGGGAATATGATCCAGACCTCCCACCAAAAGACGACAACGCCCCGATAAAGAGGGTTGGAATGATCTCCTTTGGAGTTAACACCATCTGTGGAGGACTCATCGGGAGTGGCTCTGAAGTTGCTGATCGAAAAGCTCATGTAGTAGAAGCCAAGTCAGTGACCAAAGTATAGGTTGTAAATCTTGCATCTTCAGAGACTAAGCAGAAGAGAAAAAAGGTAGATATGGATACACTTATAGTTGGATTCTCTCGACTCGACTTCAAAGGTATCTTAGCTCCGCATAATGACCCTTTGGTAATTACAACAAGAGTTCATGGATGTGAGGTATAGAGAATCGTCATAAATGGAGGAAGTTCATTGGACGTGATGTTCTGGCCTTGGTTTAAGAGCCTAGGCCTCAGCAGTGCAAGGCTAGTACCCTATCATCATCCGTTGATGGGCTTCAGCGGTGAAAAGGTCCATCCATTGGGCATGTATGAGATGGATGTACGAATGGGAGATAAGTGGACTAAGAGGTTGACCTGAAAAATCATTTTTTTTTTATTACGGATGAAAATGTCTTCTCAGCATACAACCTCGTCATAGGTCGAGTTTCCCTTAAGGAGTTTGAAGCCGTGCCATCAACGGTCCACCAAATGCTAAAATTTCTGACACCCTATGGGGTAGGGGAAGTGCAGGGAGACCAGACATCGACGCGAGAATGCTACTTTAACTAGGTGGAAGAGAGGGAGGCCCATAATAGATCCACAACCACATATAGCATTGATACACTTAATCCTAGAGATGAAACAAAGTTGAAGAAAGGAGAGGCTGCGAAAGAGGTAGAATCCATCGTCCTCAATGAGGTCGAACTAGAAAAAACCGTCTAAGTCGGTAAGTCCTTAAAACCAAAGATCAAGGAGGAGATGATAAAATTCTTGAAGAAGAGGCAGAGTGTCTTTGCTTGGAGCCACGTAGACATGCCGGGCATCGACCTGAAGGTTATATGCCCCATACTCAACATCGTAGAAGGTGCTAAGATAATCAAACAAAGATGAAGAGTTTACTCCAGGGAAGATGTAAGAAAGTTGGAAGAGGCAAAAATTCATAAGGGAGGTTATATACCTAGAGTGGTTATCAAACGCCGTCATTGTGCCCAAAGCTAATGGAAAATGGAGGATGTGCATAAATTTCACTGACCTGAACAAGTCTTGCCCAAAAGACAGTTATCCCTTACCACAGATTGATCAGATTGTAGATGCCACATCAGGGCATGAGCTCATGAACTTTATGGATGCATATTCGGGTTATAACCAGATCTTCATGGATGATGAAGACTCAGAGAAGACAACCTTCATCACAGACAAGGGGACCTATTGCTATAAGGTCATGCCCTTCGGCTCTAAGAATGCAGGGGCCATATATCAATGTCTTGTAAGTAAGATGTTTGAAGATCAAATTGTCAAGTCCATGGAGTTATATATATATGATATGTTAACAAAGAGCTTGAAGGCCTACACTCGCATGGCAGACCTAGAGAGAACTTTGGACACTATGAACTTGTATAAAATGAAACTTAATCTCGTAAAGTGTGTCTTCAGAGTAGGAGCTAGAAAATTTCTTGGATTCATTATTAATCAGAGGGGAATAGAGGCCAATCCTGAGAAGATCAAGGCTTTTCTTGATATGAAGACACCAAGAAGTATAAAAGATGTTCAGAGGCTCACTGGAAGAGTAGTTACACTCAACAGATTTGTTTCCAGAGCCATGGACAAGTATCTTTTATTTTTTAAATTACTTAGAAAGGCCTTCGAATGGGATGAAGAGTGTGACAAGGCCTTTAAGCAGCTTAAGTCCTACCTCAGATCCCCCTTGCTCTTATCTCGACCCATCATGGGAGAGAAGTTGTATGTTTATCCAGCAGTCTTAAAATCAGATATAAGTGCAGCCATAGTACGAGAAGACATTGGGGTCCAAAGGCCTGTATACTTCAATAGTAAGGCAAGTCCAGTGATCGCAGACAATAGTAAGGCAAGAGTTCATGAGGCCTGAACATAACTATCCTTGGATAGAAAAGTTGGTCTACGCTTTGATACACACTTCGAGGAAGATCAAACCCTATTTCCAAGCCCACTCTATAGTCATCCTTACGGATTCCCCATTAAGGCAAGTCCTCCACAAGCCTGAGAAGTCAGGTAGATTGATGAAATGGGTCATCGAATTGGGAGAGTATGACCTTATTTATCAACCCAGGGTGGCCATTAAAGGGCAGACACTTGCTGACTTTATTGCTGAGTTCACGTGGGATGAGACTGAGGTTGAGAACAATCCAGTGATCGCAGAGGGATCACATAGTAACATCTTTCGAGATTCGAAAGAGGTTGTGTCCAACAGGGCCGGAGACGGAGTAACTGATAATGAGGAAGACAGGTACCTCTTCAAGCAAGGAACCCTGTTAAAGGGGAGATTCTCTTCGAATGAAGACGTTTGGAACCTCTTTGTTAACGGGTCTTCTTGCGAAAGTGGAAGCGGTGCAGGGCTGATACTATCGGCTCCAGATGGTACCAACATTGAATATGCACTAAGGTTCAACTTCAAAGCATCAAACAACGAGTCAAAATATGAGGCCATGATAATAGGCCTCTCCTTCGCAAAGACCCTTAGGGTTGGTCGACTCCTACTTCATAGCGACTCGAGGTTAGTTGCCAACCAAGTGTTTGGAGTTTATGAGGCCAATGATAAAAGGATGGCCAGATACCTGAAAAGGGTAAGTATGATGCTAGAAGTCTTCAAAGGGGTGAATATAAAGAGGGTACCTCAACAAAACAACAGCCACGCGAATGCTCTAGCAAGGTTGTCTTTAGCAATAAGGACATGCATCAAAAGGATAGTACCAGTCATGATCCTGCTCAAACCGTCCATTGAGGAAGAAGAGGTTACCAGCTCTTGCCTCAACTTGAACTTAGGAGACTTATGTATGGACCCGCTCATCAGATATATCAGAGAGGGAGAGCTATCGGAATCGAAGATAGAAAGGAGGGAACTAAGATACAGAGCAATAAAGTTCTCAATAATAGGAGATGTTCTATATAAAAAGGGATTTTTGTTACCCCTCCTCAGATGTGTCCATCCCACAGAGGTTCGTCGCATCCTACAAGAGGTACACGAGGGTTCTTGCTCCATCCACATAGGGGTAAGAGCTTTGGCCAAGAGAATAATCACGTAAGGATACTGGTGGCCGACCCTGGCCAAATATGCTGCAACTTATGTGAAGGGGTGTGACAAATGCCAAAGATTCTCCACTATCCCCCATCAACCTCATCAACCTATGACGTCAATCAGTTCCCCTTGGTCATTCGCACTATAGTGTATTGACTTAGTAGGCCCCTTGCCAAGGGCTGCGAATAATTATCGATTTCTGATAGTAGAAATTGACTACTTCTCCAAGTGGGTGGAGGCTGAACCGATGATTACAAGTATAGAGCAAAAGATCTTCCAATTTATCTGGAAGAGAATCATATATAGACATGGCCTCCCGAACAGCCTCATCTCAGACACCGAAACCCAGTTCAAGAATTCTTCCTTGGACAAGTATTGCGAGAGAGTAGGAATTAAGAATTTTTTCTCTTCTTCGAGCCGACCTCAGGCAAACGGGCATACCGAAGTAACGAAAAGAACAATCCTCGATGGGATCAAGATGAGGTTGGAAAAGGCTAAAGGGAGATGGACTGAAGAGGTTTATGCTGTATTATGGGCCTACAGAACAACGGTTAAGACACCAACGTGGGAAACCCCATTTATGTTAGCACATGGATCAGAAGACATCATACCTACAGAGATAGGACTCCCCACCCACAGAGTTCAGGTCTATGACCCTGAGATGAATGGGGAGGAGAGAAGACTTGACTTAGAATTGATTGAGGAAAGAAGGGAAGACGTCGAGATTAGACAGGTAACCTACCAATAGATAACAACAAAGTTCTACAATCAAAGGGTGAAATAAAGACCCATAGCTGTAGGAGACCTAGTACTGAAGAAGATGTTACAAAAGGCAAATAAGTTTCAACCAAATTGGCATGGCCCTTACAAAGTAATCGAAGAGGTTGTACCCGGTACCTACCGGCTAGAAAATCTTGAAGGGAACCTTTCTCCAATCCATGGAATTCTGACCATCTGAAGAAGTATTACATGTGATGTAGCAAGTGTTTCTATGTAAATGTATCATCTTATGAAGAGATTATTAATGAGAAGATCAGTTACTGTGTCAATTCTTTGTTTATTATTCTTTAGTGGTGAAGTCCAGGGGGTAACATCTTAGTTTGATGACCTCAGACCTTAAACATCATAATTTGGTGACAAGGACTGAGGTGAAACATCATATTTGGATGACCTCATGCCTTAAACATCATTATTTGGTGACAGGGTCTGAGGTGAAACATCATATTTGGATGACCTCAGACCTTGAACATCATTAATTGGATGAAAATTTATGGGGGTAACACCTTAGTTTGATGACACCTCAGACCTTAAAAATCATAATTTGGTGATAGGGGCTGAGGGAAAACATCTTATTTGGATGACCTTAGACCTTTAACATCATAATTTGATGACAGGGTCTGAGGTAAAACATCATATTTGGATGACCTCGGACCTTAAACATCATTAATTTGGTGAAAATTTATGAGGTAACATCTTAGTTTGAAGACTTCAGACCTTAAACATCATAATTTGGTGATAAGGTCTAAGGTGAAATATCATATTTGGATGACCTCAGACCTTAAACATCATTAATTTGGAAAAAATTTATGGGGGTAACATCTTAGTTTGATGACCTCAGACCTTAAACATCATAATTTGGTGATAGGGTCTGAGGTGAAACATCATACTTATATGACACCAGACCTTGAACATCAATAATTTGATAAAAAAATTATGGGGGTAACATCATATTTGGATGACCTCATGCCTTAAACATCATTATTTGGTGACAGGGTCTGAGGTGAAACATCATATTTAGATGACCTCAAACCTTAAACATTATTAATTTGGTGAAAATTTATGGGGGTAACATCTTGGTTTGATGACCTCAGACCTTAAACATCATAATTTGGTGACAAGTTCTGAGGTGAAACATCATATTTGGATGACCTCAGACCTTGAACATCATTAATTTGATAAAAATTTATGGGGGTAACATCTTAGTTTGATGACCTCAGACCTTAAGCATCATAATTTGGTGACATGGTTTGAGGTGAAACATCATATTTGGATGACCTTAGACCTTGAACATCATTAATTTGATGAATATTTATGGGGGTAACACCTTAGTTTGATGACCTCAGACCTTAAACATCATTAATTTGGTGAAAATTTATGGGGGTAACATCTTAGTTTGATGACCTCAGACCTTAAACATCCTAATTTGGTGACAGGGTCTGAGGTGAAACATCATATTTGGATGACCTCAGACTTTAAACATCATTAATTTGATGAAAATTTATGGGGATAACATCTTAGTTTGATGACCTTAGACCTTAAACATCATAATTTGGTGACAGGGTCTGAGGTGAAACATCATATTCGGATGACCTCGGACCTTAAACATCATTAATTTGATGAAAATTTATGGGGGTAACATATTAGTTTGATGACTTCAGACCTTAAACATCATAATTTGGTGATAGGATCTGAGGTGAAACATCATATTTGGGTGACCTCAGACCTTAAACATCATTAATTTGGTAAAAATTTATTGGGGTAACATCTTAGTTTGATGACCTCCAACCTTAAACATGATAATTTGGTGACAGTGTCTGAGGTGAAACATCATATTTGGATGACTTCAGACCTTAAACATCATATTTTAGTGATGAAGGCACCATTATATTGAGGCTTCAGGCCTTAAATACAAACATCATTACATGACATATAAAACCATTCAAGGAAGATCCATTAAAAGAAGCAAAGCCCTCTTCAGAGGATGATATAGTATAAAGAAGTTAAGAATTACAAGTCAAATTATGATGCTAAGAATGTTATCAGAAGTTTACAGATTAATAAAAATTACAAAGCTTCACAAGTCATGGTTTAGGTGTTTGCAACTACAGGGTTGGTAAACCTAGCCCCATCAGCTTGTCTGACATTGGTAATCTCGACCCCATCATCTTGAGGATTGACATCCTCAGTCTCAGTAACCTTTGGCTTTGTAGTCTCTGCAGGCACAATACCCTCTCCTTCCTCCTCGACCTCTTATAAGGCCTGAGCAAGCTGAGGGTTACCATAGTTGAGACCAATGAAGTTTGAGGGTGCCAAAATCCTTGACTCCTTCTCTTTTATGGCCATCGATTTACTAGTGGACTCAACACCTCTTTCTAGGTATTCAAAACTAAAGCTGATGAATTCATCAGAGACCTTGTAGTTAGCTAAGATCTTATCTGAATCATCTTCAACTGTGGCCTTCACTGCATCATCAACCTTTCGTTGTAGGGCATCATCCTTGGCCTTTATAACAGATCTGTGGTACTTCTTGAGTTGGGCAATCTCATTCTCCATCTGCTTAACCTTGGTTTTGAACCCTTGAAAAGCCGTCTTCAGACGTTCCACTTCAGCATTTAGAGCTTCCTCCACCTTCTGAGCCTCTCTTCCCTTTTTGATAAGGGGCAGCTTCCTCAGGGTCCAGCCGATAAATTGATGCATGGATAGGATACCCTGCAGCACATAGTCAGATGTATGAGATCAAAATAATCCAAATTAAGGATGAGGTTACACTTGAGCCAAAAAAAGTTAAAATTTATACCTGGATGGACCTATGAAGGCAAAACTCGGCCAGCAGAGGGGTATCAATGGAGCATAGAAAATGCTTATCTGCATGAGTCAACGCAGAGCCGATAGCATCCATCGCCTTCAAACCATGACCAATTAGGCTATCACTAATCTTTAATCGCTCCAGACGAGCAGCTAGCGCATCATCGGACGAGATGGGGATGGCACCATCGCTCTTTTGAGATTTGCTCTGCCTCTGATCCTCTGGAGCAGTGGTGGAGGATTTACTCCTTCTGGATACATCGGCCTTAAAAGTGATGACATTTTGCTTAGGCGGGGGAGGAGGAGCATTGAGCCCATCTTTCTTCACCAACTTGATTAGGCTTGGCGCAGACATCTCCCAAAGGTCGTCTGATATACCTTCTGGGCGTTCTGCAAAAAATATGTCTGAATTAGAAAATCAAAGACATTAAATATCAGAGGTGAAACTTAGAAAAATAAGCACTTACGAAGCTCAGCTAAAGGACTTCCCCCCAAGCCCATCTCAGAGAGGTAGTAGGGAGTCATCAGATGCTCGTACTTGACCAGATAACCATGATCCTTCTGATCTTTAAGGTCTTTGACCTTTTGTAGGTTATCCTGGCTTAACCTAGGGTCGTCTTTGGCAGCTAATGACAGTTCTCCCCACCTTAGAGGGGTCCTCGTCTCAATTAATGAAGAGGGGGCACAGGTACCAAACTCCCATGCCCCTGAGATGAAGTAGTATCATGGTTTCCAATCATGATTTGAGGTCTGGGTAACCAATATCATCTTCTTATCAGACTTCCTAGCTAGGAAGTGGTAGTAGCTAGGGTGGTTCTTGGCAGAGGATGGCACGTAGCATCCAGTAAAGACCCTAAAGGGATGGTCTGAATGATAGATGACCCTCCATAAGATGATGGCTCCAATCATCACTCTCCAAGCATTTAGGGATAATTGGGAGGGGGCCAAGTTGATACGAGATAATATGAATCTAATTATTGAATGGAGGGGGAGACAAAATCCCAACTTAAACATCTGCTCATATACGCAGATCTCCCCATCTCGGCCACTAAAGTCCCTCTCGTCCCTCAGAGACCTCCTAATCTTAATAAGGGAACTTATAGAATAAAGGTTCCTAAAGCCTAACAAATCAAACTCAGTGACGGTACTCTCTATCTCGGCTACCTCCGAGGTATCAACAACACTTTCATGACCATCATCCTCGTCCCTGTCCATATCAGCCTAACAGGTGTATGGACACCTCTGAGAGAACTCAGCCCCCGTGGCTGCCAACAGGGGAATAGCATAAATGATTAGGGAAATAGCCACACTCGGACCCACAACTTCAACATCGGAAGAAGTCCTTGAAGTGATAGAACCATTGTGGGACGAGGCGCGACTTTCAACCTTGCCCTGATCAGGGACCTGATCTTGCCTAATGGAGAAGTCCATCGCCTCCTGGAGTGAGTCAACATACATAGGGTCTGAGGTGGATGACTCAGACTCAGACATTGGAGTGGGTCCTAATGGAGTCTCCTCTTGCTCAGCTGGTTCTGCTGGCTCACGGTATATCACCCTCAGAGGGGGTGGAAAGATAGGTCTGAGAGGGAATGCCTTAGCCCTACGAGCTTCCTCTTGGGCTTGTTCTATTTGCCTAATCTTGTCTAAAATCTTCTCCCTAAGAGAAGGGAATTACTCTAAGAGTTGATAAAGATGTCTGAGCATATGAGTCAGACCTTACACTTGGGACTCAATTAAAAATAAATAAATTAGTAACTTAACTAAGGATCATAATGGGAGTTTAGAGCAATAACATGCAAGAACAGTCACCAAAAAACTCAAGAATCTCATTGAAAAACTCAAGAATCTCACTGAAAAGCTCAAGCAGTCACCGAAAAACTCAAAAATCTCGCCAGAAATTGAAGAAACAAGAATAAAATGGAATAAAAATGGGAGAGTGAGATGGAGACGATACCCGTTGACTCGCGAAATGAAGGAAATGCGAAGAAACGAAGAGACCCCTGAACACACAACAACCAAACCCTTGTAAGAGAGAAAGAATCGTAGAGATAGCCAAAGCGAGAAAGAGAGAAATGAAGAAGAAAGATAAAGAAATGAGGTTCAAACCTTTAAGTGGGTTGTCACAACTCCCAAGGCCCATCATTGCCCTGGGAGGCCAAAAGACAATCAGAATCATTGCCCTTATCACGCACGCCACCCACTCCAATAGGTGACACATGTCAAATAGATGGTGGTACACAAGGAAAATATAGCCTCGGACATGTATACCCCGTAGTCACCTACTCACATAGGTAACTAAGGGCTAGGGGTGATTGATATGCCCAAAGTGTACGGGATAACCTAGAGATCTCAACCTCTACCTTATGACAATCGAGGGAATAGTAGCTCGAGAATACCTATTAGCCAGCATCGTCCAACTAAGGTCTACCATAACTGAGGCCCAATTTATTACAGACCTTTTCTTGGCCGCAGCCGAGATTATCTAGAATCTTGGAGCACAGTTATTATCAGGTCATCCATAGCCGACGTCACACCCATCCCATACATCAACCTCGGCTGGTCATCAGTCGAGGTCAGCAAGGACTCATGGGTTAATCACCCTTCAACACCAACATCGGCCCTAGCCAATATTGTAAGCACCACATGAGAATCAGCAGCCCTACAAGCTCAGCGTCAATTGTCAGGTCAACCTCAGCCCTGGCCGACATTCCACATATCTAACCTCGGTCGGCATCCCAGCCAAAGTCATCATATAATTCCCTACCAAGGCAGGGGTCGTACCTCACCAGCCTCGTACTCACCCAAGTCGAGGTTGTTACCAAGAAAATACAATCGAGTTTCTATGCATACATGTACGGCTTGAGGCACGTGGACAAATCTGTTATAACCGAATCATTCCCACCACATAAAGGAATATTGAGGTCATCATTATCTACATAAGATCAGCCAGGTGTTATTCTCCGGTTCGATCCTCATGCACATGCTCATTGCATGCTTGGGGGGTACATTACACCCCCAAGCACTATATATAGAGGTCATCCTCTAACTTTAGAAGGGATCCAAAATTATAATCCTAGCTGAAACTCTATCATTTTACACAGTAGAGAGAGAAAGATTGAGACATTGTATCCATGGCCATTAATGCCTTCATTAAGTGATATTACTCACACACACTCACAGTGAACGTAGGCCAGACTAGCTGAACCACTTATATTCAAGTGTTCATCCTCTTCTCCTCACCTCACCTCCTTCTATATATATACATACATATATTTTCCCGTGTTTCCATTATTATCACTTGCATGATCTTGTCAACACCTTAACTGGTTGTGCTGTTTCCAGCATCATTTGTGGCCTCATATTTGAAACATCATTAACTTGGCTGTCTTTGACTTGAAACATCATTAACTTGGTGTCATGAGAGTTAACATCATTAACTTGGTGGCCTCATATATAAAACATCATTAACTTGATGACGTGAGAGTTAACATCATTAACTTGGTGGCCTCATATCAGAAACATCATTAACTTGGTGATATGATTGAAACACCATTAACCTGGTGACCTAAAATAAACATCATTAATCTGGTGATCTCATATTTGAAAAAACATTTGGTTAAGATAAACGTCATTAATATGCCCAACTATACCCCTATCCAAGCTTGGGACCCCTCGTCCAAGGATGACCTTAACAAATCATTAGAAAAATATTATGATTCGGCCTGGGGGTCGGCGCATGAAGCCTCGGACTCATCCATGATAGTACATCCGATGATATCATTACCAACAACTGTCCTATCAGAAGACCGAATCATCGCCTCGGCTTGTACCAACATAAACTCATCCTACCATAGGACTAGCTTATCATCTCGATCTCATCCTAGACAGGACCCCTCGGCTAAGGCCGACTAACAACGGTACCATCAGTTTGTGCAAAGTATAAAAGGATTTAAGTGTCAGAGGTCTTATGACCCAAGCACCCTCGGCCTTGTTCGTCCCCTGGAGAACGACGACCAACTAAAAATAACTCAACATGGCAGCTACAATGTGGACTCATGTTCCCTCGGCATCGTCTATGACAGTGGGGATAAGACTTCCTGATAGATCAACCTATAATATTTTAGGCCTGACACATGAAAGAAAGTCTCCTCAACTTCTTAGCCCCGAAGATACTTTATCCCTTAGCCTTCCATATACATTGAAGACTAAGGGCTAGGGGGTAATTGATATGACCAAAATGTACCCTCATCTCTTAGGACGATGGGCATCACATCTCAAAGTCGAGTCATCACAAGAGCCTGACATATCATTGGTAGAGTCATCCAGATAAGGGTCAGCCTCAGTAGGGTCAGCCACACCTTAATCATTGGTGGGGTCGTCTACATAATGGTCGGCCTCAGTAAGGTCGACCATAACTTAATCATTGGTGGGTCATCCAGATAAGGGTCGGTCTCAGTATGGTCGGCCATAGCTTAATCATTGGTGGGGTCGTCCACATAAGGGTCGGCCACAGCTTAATCATTGGCGAGTCGTCCAGATAAGGGGCCTCAGTAGGGTCGTCCATGGCTTAATCATTGGTGGGGTCATTCTAATCACTTCAGCGACGACTAAATTTGTACATATCAGTGCAAGATCATCAGTCTGTTATTGACAACCTCAGACATCATGGTAGCTACCTTGATCATTAGGCAACAAACTTGGTACCTCGGCCTAGGGGTAGGCATAAAAGACATCGGCCCCGGCCTATATGTTGACTCATAACTCCAAAATCTCATCATACATTGACTACATCAAAGACCAAAGAGGAATCCCATCAGGGGACTGACTCATCAACTTGGCATCAGCTCGTTACAAGTGTATACTCGGCCATGACCTTGGCTCGACTCCAACCTCATAGCTCTCATACAGTAGCTCAGCTATGACCTCGGCCTCAACCTCAACCTCAGCCTCAGCCTCATAGCCTCAGCCTCAGCCCCATAGCTCTCATACAGTAACTCATCGATGACCTCAGCCTCGACCTCAGCCTCATAGACCTCGGCTCGACCTCAACCTCATAGCTCTCATATAGAAGCTCAGCCATAACCTCGGAATTGTACTTAGCCTCATCCTCATATACTCATAGCCTCGGCCTCAACCTTATAGCTCTCATACTGAAGCTCGGCCATGACCTCGCCCTCAGCCTCATCCTCATAGCCTCGCCCGCAGCCTCAGCCCCTTAGCTCTAATCCTTGGCCTCAACCTCATATCTCTCATACAACAGCTCAGCCTCGGCTTCACAACTCATCACATGGTGCCTCATCCTCGTCCTGGATCGTGCATCTGACAGTGACACCTGACAGGATGCGTGGAATGGGATACGCGTGGAATAACGCGCGTGGGTTGCATATCCTACGTAGGCAAAACCGTTATAACAAGATCTCCCTCACACATGAGGGAATATTTCATCATCCTCCTATACATGTGATAGTGACAGATGGTTTCACCAAATTAGCTAGATCGTCCTACACATGCTCATTGCATGCCTGGGGGTACACTACACCCACCTGTCACTATATATACTTGTCTTCTCCTACCTTGTAAAGGATCCTAAATTACAACCCTAGCAGAAACTCTGTTTGTATAAATAGTAGAGAGAGAAAGTGAGAGATTGTATCACAGGCCATTAGTGCCCTCATTTTAGTGATTCAAAACTCACACACTCACAGTGGATGTAACCCAAATTGGTTGAACCACTTATATACTGGTTTAACTCCTCATCTCCTCATCTCCTCATCTCCTTATATTTGTTATCTACTCTCGAGTTGCCATTGTTATTGCTAGGTTGAGATTATCAACACCTAAACTGCTGGTGTTGTTTATCTCATCATCAGTCACTATAGCTAGTTCTCCTTTTATTATTAGCCCTGCACATACTTGCGATGCAAATCCATTTTAATACCCGTTTATTATCTTCAGCATTATTTATGACTTCAATATCAAGTTATCAATATTCTCTATTATTCCCACCCATTATTTTGGGTATCCAACCTAAATCATCCCTAGTCCCATACCTCGAGATCACAAAAATCACAAGAAAACCCTATCCTATCCCTTAGTAAGAATACCTATCAAAATTTCTACCTACTCTTGCACCTAGGCTAATGGAACAACGGAAAAAGTGTATTACTTAGTCCCACCCTAGAAATTCCCATCCATAAAAATCTAAACTCATTATTTCCATCCTTAGAAAGTGGTAACAACAACAAAGGCCTACCTACTAGTCCCATACGTAGAAAGTAACCTAACAGAAGGTGAAAGCAATAATTACCCCAACAATCTTGTCGTCCCATGGTGTCGAATGAAAACACAATTCATGATTACATAAGGCTTATTTTCAATATCTCACAACAATCCTTTATGTGAATCACAAAATTACTGTATATCCAAATTATGTCCGTTTAATTATAACATTACTTAAACAATTTATTTTTCAACAACTTATATTATTTCCATCTAGGTGTATATTTCAGGGAATACAACAGTAATATTTTTATGTACAAACAACGAACAAATGATCATCATTTTACGTGTTGTATTCAAATTATAAAGTTCATACGATTTAATCTGACTTCATAACATCCATATATTCTAACGGAATCGCCACCTCTAATCTAAACATGCGAGAGTTTTAAGTTTTAATTCATATTAGGCATTTGTATAAAAATAGACCTAGCTTTAGTTTCACTTTTCCTAATTAGTTTCTCTAATTTATTTTAAGAAAACAATGATTATCAGTGTTTATACAACATTTAAAATACCCAATATTAAAGGGAAGCAATAGAAGTACTCATTGAAGCACCTTATACTCTTGACTCACTTGAGTCTACATTGTATAAGTTTTCATCTAGTTTAGAAATTGTGACAAAATTATGTCTAACCTAGAATCCAAAGAACCCCAGAGTTTGCAGTACTATTTCATCTTTCTTGATTGAAGTGATCTACACCTCATTACCAACACTCACACACAGTAGAATGGATCATATACATGTCATATTGCATATAAGTGTGTGTACATATGTTGAGTGTGTTTAAATCCATAATATTGCTTTTTAAATATTTTTTTGGGATTTTATAAACATTTTAAATAAGCTTTTATTAATTAAAACTTGGTTTTAAAAGTTTTGGGGTCAATCTGTAATTTTACATTAATGGTTATATTGCCTTAAAGTTACCTTGGGTAGAATTCGAAAGCGGCAGAGACTTCAGGGTGTATTTTTAATTATTTTCAGACGCGCGTTTTATCTCTATTCATTGTCAAACATTTGTTGCTTTCTGATTGGTGGAAAGTGTGTTTCTTTATAGAGTGTAAACCAGCATCTGTTTACAACCCTTAGATCATTTTTATCGACGATCTGCATGCGCCCCTTCATAATCCCTGTGAACCCTATTTGAACCAATCAGGAGGGTTTTAATCACCGCATATCGTGAACCCTTGGATTAAATTCAATCCATCTTGACTCAATCTGAACCTTTGATTTTGGTTCTCATTCTCGAACCTTCTCAGCCTCCTATAAAAGAACCCTTCCTCTCAGCCTTCGAAGACTTTTGCCATTTCGTCCTTTTGAGAGAAAAAAGAGAGTAGAGAGTGAAGAGAGAGAAAACAGAGAGAAGAGAGAAACTAAAAGAGAGAGAGAGAGTTAGAAACCCTAACCCTAAATCATCAAATACTTTTTCAAATCAAAACCTCTTTCCAAGTCCTGTACATTCCAAACACCACCTTGAGTGTTTGAGTGTTTGAGATCTGTTGTTGGTAGTTGATTTGATGCTGGAACCTCTTTGTTCTTTAGATCTTGTGTCCAACTTAAATAGTTTGTCTTAGATCTATTTTCTGCTTTATAGAAATTTCAGATCTATGTACTTCATGTTACATTACACTTAGATTTACATATTTTGTTTCTCAGCTTGAGAAATATATTGTTGATTTGCTTTCTGTAAATGTTTTTAACTTTGAAATCAACAATAATGTTTTTTGTTTCTAGTTCTCTTGAAACAAGACCTTTGACCTTGTTTGGAATCGCACTTGGTGATTTTCAATCTAATTTTTTTTTCAAAATAGAGATTTATTAAGATCTTGATACGTCTTCTGAGCAAGATAGCCGTGGATTCTGGGATTGTTATAAAGGTCAAATAAGGTTAAGTTTTGTGAGAAGAGAGAAAAATAAAAATCACAGCATATAGTCTTATATGTAATTTGTTAGGACTGTTTGTACATAATAAGTGTGTGTGTGTGTGTGCATGCATGTGTTAGAGAGCACCTCCACAAACACTTTCACTCTACCACACAAAAAGTGCTGGTAATAAGATCTTGAGAAAAAGAGTCGACGTAAAGAGCTTGAACAAATTGGAAGTTAACAAACTGGGACAACAACATTAACAATCAGAACTGCAGATAAGTTATAAGGACACCAGAGGGTACATTCCTAAACTTATATAGGTATGAGTTGTATGCATGTTTGTTATATAGTTTGTAACAGTTAAAATTTGTTTATAGTGGAATTTTTGTTTTACTCCATAGAGGGAGTCGTGGATGTTTCCTCAATTGGGTGAGGTTTTACCACGTAAAAAATCTTGTTCTTAATCTTCCTACATCTTCTCATCTCATTCTTGGTTGTGCTGGGTTTAAAGTTTGTTTAAATTGTTTTATAAACCCGTTGATCAAATCTTGAATAGATCTCGTACATACTTTTATAAAACACATCTTGTGTTCAATTAGTTTTGGTTTTTAAGAAAAGAGTTTCTTCAAAAAACTGTTCGGAGTTACTTAAATAGTTTAATTTTATTAAACGACTTTAGTAACAGAATTTCACTCATGCCTGTAAAAAGGTCATTTGAAGAATCCGATTGTATGGTTGTGTTCCTCTCAAGAAAATAATAAAGATGTGTTGTTGGACGATATTGAGAACACTTGATTTAACTCTTCAAAATTTGGTTTGAAATTTTATTTAAATTGAGTTTAGGTTTTTTAAATGAGAGGAGGTATAAACGTGTGAGGCTAGTGCTTTTTGACAAGGTTACAATGTGTTTTAAAAACCCTAAACCTGTGCCTTTTATTTTAATAAAATAAAATAATTTGAGTCCTGTAGAAACACTACAAAATATACTTCAATTTTTGCCTACAGTTCGAGCGAACCAGTTCCCCCCAGGTCCGAACCGGCTTGGATTCCTTGACAAACCGAAATCCCCCAATTTTACATGAAATGTATAATTTATCAAATTAAAACCCAGTTTAAATTCCGATTAAAATCTCATTTGACTTAAATCAAAACCAACATTTTTAAGCATAAAATTAATAAATTCCAAAATTTTAAATTTCTACGAGATTTTATAGTTTGAAAATCACAAACACCAAATGTAGATCACGTAAATAAATTAAGGCTTACATATACCGACCCATAAAATGCCACTATTGGGTCCCCATACACCAACTTCTACACGTACCTTTACTGCAAGAAAACTTCAGTATATTAACTATATGTAAAAATATCTACGAAAATAATACGTACCATGCTACCCCACTATCCATGTCTTGGCTCCTGTTGCGCCTACCTTGCTTGAGGCTCCCGAGTCAGAACTAAATAATACCTACCCACTGAGTGTGAAGTTGACACTCTTTGTGCACCTGGTGCTGCCGATGATGGAGTCCCTTGGCCCTACTGGTCTTGTGATCCTTCATCTTATTGGTCCATCTTCTTCGAACACTTGGCATCTCGATATCCTATCTTCCCACAATTGTAACATGCACCCCTAAAAGGTCCAAATTTTCTAGCTGGTGCCCGCTCACCCTGTTGTCCCTGCCCCTATTCTTGAGGGCCTTGTGGGACACCATTTCCTTATTGAAAGGCCTTCCGCTCCTAACATGCTCGCTTCCTCTTCCACGGTTGGTCATTGTGACTCTTGTTCTCCCCATTCATCATGTTCCCTTCCTGTCCACTCGACTCTTGCCTCTTACCCAACCACTTCTGGTAATTAACTTTCTCCTACCACAATATAGTGATACATCCACCACCTGGGTATAAGTAGTGTACGTCCAATTTCCCAACACTATATGATTAATTGACCATAACAAACCATAAATAAAACACTCCATATTCTTTCATGGGTATCCACTGCCTTTGGTATAAACATCAACAAATTTGTGAACTCTTGTACATACTGAGCAACTGAATTCAAACCCTACTCTAAATCTAGAAAATACTTGTTCTTCTCACTCATAATCGAATAAGGAAAACATTTGTCATTAAATTTCACCAAAAAGTCTCCATAATTCATACAATCCCTATCCTCAGATGCGGTGACACTCTCTCACCAGTTAATGTATCCATAGTAAACTTGAACATTGCCAACATTTTCTTTTTGCACATCAATACAATCTATCATCCTCAAGTGCCTCTCCATATCACTCCTCCATTAGTGAGCAACCGTTAGGTCAGATCCCCCTGCAAAAGTGGGAGGATTACCCTTATGGAAATTATCCCTCACCTTATCCAAAACAAAGGCAGGTGTACCCTACTACTGCACCTCTAGGTTTCCCCACCTATGTCTCCCTACTCAATATCCACCACAGTGGCCTCACGAACAATAGCCGCTAGCTCCTCGGCACCCAAAAAAATTAGCCACGTCTCTCTTGAATTGAGGGACCAAAAATCGAACAATCTCTCATCTCTTCAGATCTCCTAGTGTTTTCCATCTAAAAGGATAGGAACAAATAACAATCAAACTCAGAATAACTAAAAGTACAAGTCTTCAAAGGAATTAAGGATAAGCAATGCGCAAGATAAACACGCAAGATAAACGGACTCCTAACCTATGAGACCTAAGACCATGCTCTGATACCATCCGTAACACCCCCTATATTCTGACAAGTGAGGTGGCGAGTAACCACTCCCAAACTACACTAGGCACCACTAAATAAGTTATCAGTCTCAGCATGCGATAAAAATTTGAGACATGAATTTTTTTCCATGAGATAATATGTAGATTTATCCAACCAATATAAACATTCGTGCCATTTAAAATCTAAAACCATGCTATCTCAAAAATAAATCCAACTCCAAACTAATAAAAACTCAAATGAAATAATTCAACTATAAATATCTGACTAAAACTAGAAACAATCATGGAACCGATTGGCCCACCAAATCCATAATGATAGTCTCATAATAAAAAAATGAAATGGAACATAATTCTAAACTAATAAAGAAGATAAAAGAAATCCCGAGCTACACTCCCAAGAATCTCCCATCCATCCTATGAAGCTACTCCAGCAACCATACCTAAAATGTTAGTCAGCACATTGGGTCAGAACCCCATGAATACTAGTTACTCCTCCCAATTAAGGTCTGTGAACCCAAATAGAATCATTATACATGATAAATATCACAATAGAGTATTTTTAATTTTAACGAGATGTATATTATCATGCGAGTAAAAGTAAACTACCACTATCTACTCACATAACTAAGCCACCACAAAATTCAAGTCCAAATCGTGACATTTCGACATTAAATTATCAACTCATGATTATTAATTAAATTAATGTATCCAATTTTATTATCCAACACCAGTATATCCAGTTCACCCTATTATGGGTCCTACACATATTCCTAGTCCACTTGAGTTCTACACCACACCCATTCCCCTCACTATAGCCAGTTCGTCCAATATCGTGAGCACACATACTCCTGAGGTTCCACGTACGATACGTCACTATAACCAGTTTGCTCAATTTTGTTATCCTTGAACATACTCGTGATGCTAACACATACCCATGTTGCTATAGACATTTCTCCCATAATTGTTATCCATGCACATACTCGTGGTGCAAATCCATTTTAATACCCATTTATTATCTTAGGCATTATTTATCACTTTATCACCAAGTTATAATTATTCTCTATTAATCGCACCCATTATTTTGGGTATCCAAACTAAATCATCCCTAGTTCCATACCTAAATATCATCAAAACTACAAGCATACCCTAGCCTATCACTTAGGAAGAATACCTATCAAAATTTCTACCTATTCTCGCACCTAGGCTAACGGAACAGTGGAAAAAGTGTATTACTTAGTCCCACCACAAAAATACCCATTCAAAAATCAACACTTGATTGTCCAATAAGAAACTGGTAACAACAACAAAGGCCTACCAACTAGTACCATACCTCTATAGCAACCTAAAATAAGGTGAAAGCAATAATTACACCAACAATCCCATCGTCCCCATGGTGTTGAGCATAAACACAATTCACGATCATATAAGGCATATTTTCAACCTATCACAACAATCCTTTCCCCATATAGAAAGAGCTGTTTTGTTTTTATAGGTCTATTAAAACATAATTGGCAGGCTATCCAGTCAATTAATAGATATTTTTCCTTAAACTCTTCTATCTCATATTCTTTTGCTTCCGGATACGTGGTGATTAGAGGACACCTCTGATCGTTCACCTCTAATGTGACACGTTCCCTCCCATGATCAACGGGATCAGTCGGCTAGAGAGCGAGGCTATTCTTCTTCCGGGGAGACAAAGTCGTCCCTTCTACTGACCGAACCCTCAGTTCGGAGGTCTTCGTCAACATGTTACGAAGCTCCAGTCTTCGGCGGGTCACCATTACTTGACTTAGAAAGGCGAACATCTTGATCATAAGACTACTATATATCCAAATTATGTTCATATAATTATAATATTGATTAAACAATTCATTTTTTATTAACTTATATAATTTCCATCCACATGCATATTTTGGGATACACAACAATAATTTTCTATTCTACAAGCACACATAAATGATCATGATTTTACGAGTCAAATTAAATTTATAAAGTTCATACGATTTATTCTAACATACGACTACCCATATATTTTAATAGAATCCCCACCTCTAATATAAACATGCGAGATTTTTTAGTCTTAATTCATATTGAGATTTGTATATAAACAGTCCCAACTTTAGTTTCACTTTTACTAATTAGTCTTTCTAATTTATTTGAAGAACATAATGATTATTAGCTTTTAGGCAACATTTAAAACGGATAATACTAAAGGGGAACAATAGAAGTATTCATGACTGTAAAAATCCATTGAAAAATCCGATCGTACGGTTGTGTTCTCATTGAGAAAATGATACATATGCATTCTTAGATGATTTTGAGAAAACTTGGTTTAACTCTTCAAAACTTGGGTTTAAATCTAATTTAAATGGGGTTTATATTTTGTAGATGAGAGGAGGTATAAATATGGGAGGCTACTACTTTTTTAGAAGGTTAATATGTGTTTTAAAAACACTAAGACCATGCATTTTTATCTTTAAAAAAAGAGGTTGAGACCTAGACAAACACTAAAAAAAATACTCCAACTTCCCCCCACTATTTGAGCGAACCGATTTGCCCCCAGAGCCGAACAGGTTCGGATGCCCTGATAAATCGAAATCCCCTAATTTTATATAATAAGTTATAATTTCTCAAATTAAAACCCAATTTAAATTCCGATATAAACCCCATTTTACTTAAATTAGAACCAACATTTTTAAGAATAAAATTAATAAATTCCATTTTTTTTTAAAATTTTAAATTTTTAAGAGGCTTTACAGTTTTAAAATCACGAGTTGTTACAGTGTTAATCTTTTCCTGTTATACTCCATGAAGTGTGTGCTTATGTGCATAATATAAATGGATAATGGAAACGCTCAACTTGTGTCATGGAAAAGGACGGAGTGAGTTCACCCTTGGGAGTGTTTTACCAAATCACAAGTCATTATATAGAAGAACATACATCAGACAAGACACAAGCATCTAAGAATATGTAATCCAATAAGAATATATATATATATATATATATATATATATATCTGTGTGTGTGTGTGTGTGTGTAATAATAATAATAATAATAATAATAATAATAATAATAATAATAATAATAATAATAATAATAATAATAATAATAATAATAATAATAATAATAATAAAGAATATAACAAATGCATATAAAGGAGGACTTGAGTCTATGTATTTACCCAAGATGCTTCCATTGGTCAAGGGGCATCAAAGTCAATGTAGTTCGAAGATAACATAGGGTGGGGTTTAACCCATAAATTTAAATGGGATATTTCTCTTATATGCGTGTGTAGAGATAAAAGTGCTTCAAGTGTAAGAATGTCTAGTGAAAATGCCTCTTTTGGAATTTATAGGTAAACCCCCTTTTGTTTATTTTTGGCTTTTTTTATGAAAATAAAGTATGTGCAAATACTAATAAAAGGTTTGAGATTAAGATATGTGATGTAATGAAATAAAGTATTAAAGTAGAAATAAAGCAACTAATCCTAAAATAAGAGAATTTAAAGACAAGGGTGGAGAATTAGACCTCTTTATGAAGACTTGAAGTAGATCTTGATTGTAGATGCGCTGATCTCACAATGAGGTGATGGTGGTATGAGGTGATGGGTGAGGATTTACTAAAAGGAGTATGAAAAGGATGGAAGGAATGGGAAAAATAGGCTTTTTAAGAGAGGAACAACTCCGAATTCAAGAGAATGTTCTCTAGATTGCTGAGAGGGATGAATTTTAAAGTGAGGTCATGTTCTCTATTTATAGAAACAAACGTAGGTGCCGATCATCATGGTCCTTGACCTTCATATCATATAGAACCCCAGACACACTATTGACACGTAGGGTCCTAAGAGTACCATTCGAGAGTCTGAGACAGATTTTTTAGAAAAATGATCGTAATATGCAAACTATAAGTTAGAATCATGCATAGGACAGATCATTAGAAAGGTTATTCAGAGCCCTTTAAGAATCCATTGAGACACTCCGAGGTTAGGGAGTTAACCTAGGTCAAATGGGGCTTGGAAGCGCCCGTTGGTCATTAGATAATAATTTTTTAAAGGAAAATGGATTGTTCATCCGAGCCGAAAGGACGATTCATGCACGGGAAGGACCATTAAAAAGTGTATTCAGTGACCTTCGAGATTTCATTCAGCTTCGTTTGGTTCAGAGAGTTGACCAAGGTCAAACGGGGCTTGAAAGCGCTCGGTGATCCTTCGGAGTAAAAATGGTCATTCGTCCGTACCATAAGGTTGATTCACACATGGGGTGAACCGTTGGAAAGTTTATTAAGATACCTTAGAAGATTTATTCACCTTCATTCAAGTTTTGGGGGTAATATTGGTTCTAAGGGGCTAGGGTGACAAATTCGGCCGGTCGAGGTCAATTATGAGGACCTAAAATGATGATGGAGATGACCGATTCAGTGGGTCTAGGTAGATTCTGGGGTGATAAAGTTATAGAGACCAATTCTTAGGGCCAAGGTCAATTTGGAGGATTTAACGTTGTGAAGACCAATTCTAAGGGTCGAGGTCAATTATGAAGACCTAAAATTACAATGACCAATTCAGAGGGCCGAGGTCAATTCTGAGGACCTAAAGTTGTTACGACTAATTTTGGGGAATGAGGTTAATTCAGATGACCTTAAGTTGTGACGATGAATTTTATGGACTGAGATTAATTCTAAGTACCTTATGTTGTAATGAAAAATTCTAATGGTCGAGGTAAATTATTATGACCTAAAGCTGTAACGCGGGGAATAGATCTCTCGAGGAAATTTAAATTATCATGGGAGTGCAAGTTCACTTGTGGCTCTATTGGGGATTGTGTTCTCTTGAAATTACACTAGGGGATGTTTAGTTTTGAGGTTCTGACTGGGGAATTGTAGATGAGGGTGTATAATTGGTTTCGTTGAGGATAAAAAAGTAAGATGAACCCATTTGGGGATTTTGAGATATTTTAAGGGCCTTAGTGTTCCCAAAATGGTTTTCTTAGGGAAAATAGTGTTATGTTTTTTTCCAGGAATTTTACAGGCAATTTTTGGATTTTTCTAGAATTTCCTGGCATTTGTTTTACAAAATTCGGAAGGGGGTGTCGATAGGCAGGATTTATGGGTTGATGCTAATCGAAAATGGCAAGGACTCTTGGTCTTCTTTCGGAAAAGGAAAAAGTAGGTTGTTGATTGATATGGACTGGGGGATGCCGATCGGAAGGACCTTTAACCTTCTATAAAAAGGTGGAAATTCCTCCCCAATTTTCACACCTTTAAGTGTTTGAATCTTACGCTTTATCTCTCTAATAACCGTTCCTTTACTTCAAGACTTCAAATGGATGGTTTTTCAAGTGAGGGATATAACCTTGAGTGGTTGTCCGTTGATGACTGGGCCAGCCTAAAGTGGCAGTCTAGGGTGTCCCTTGTATTGAGTAATGTAAATTCCTTTATATTGTTCAAGCCTGTAGCTGATGAGCATATCCTGTTATGCAAGCCAGCATACCACCATTTGTTTTGGGGAAATAGCCATAGTGACTCCGTAAGTTGGTGACCTTTCGTATTCTAATTTATTTTTCTCTTTGTTATTTTTGTTAATGAAGGTTCTTTCTTCTTCTTTTTCTTTTGCAGACTGATATAGCTCATTCGAGCATTCAGTGTCGGGGGATGATGTGGCTGAAGGAGTTTTGGGAGAAGATCCTTGTTGTGGTGTGTTGTATGGTTTCATATGCATTTTTTGGTTATTTAGCCCAGGCTTTAGATGAGACACCGTGTTCTACTATGGTGTTATGTGCTTTAGGGGAGAGGTGGTGGGACACTACCCGCAATTTTTATCTTGGATTCGGGGAGAAGAGTGCCACTCCCATAGACGTCTAATAGCTAATGGGGGGGGGGGGATTACGAGGGTTTTTAGATAGTGGTGGATCGTACATTGAGGGTGACATCAGAGGCGGTGCAAGTGGCATTGAGGGACATGTGTAGGATTGTATTCGGGGATTCTTTTCGCATTTTTTCCTTGAGAGAGATGCTTTTGACAAGGAGGAAGATGACACAAATGGACCATATATTTATTTTCTTTTGCTAGGAGGGTTTTTAGTGGCAATGAGCAATAACATCATCCATATTTGGTTCTTGTAGTATTTGAGGAAGATTTTTGACGTTCAGTTGTACGATTGAGGGAGCCTAACTTTTGCGTCCCTTTATTCTTATTTGGATGCTTTCTGCCAGTGATGTTGGCAGACTTTTATAGGGGCTACCTATCTTTTGGTGGTAACCTTATATATTTTTATGCATTTCCTAGCATTGTTCTCTTTTTTTTTTCTTTTTAATGATTCCTATCTTTTACAGACGTGGTTGTATGAGGTGATCGGGCACAATGCATGCTAATGGCCCTGAAGGATGAGGACTTAGTGGACTTCTATCTAATGTTCTAGTGGAAAAATTCCAACATGCAATCGAATTAGTCTTTATCTTTGGTGAACGTGCGACGGGTTCTAAATGCCCTGATGAGCGACGATGTTATCTTTTGTCTTTTTTGAATTTTTTTCTTAGCATCTTCATTTCTTGAGTAGATACTAATTCTTTGTCAGATATTGCAGGTGACCTTCTACCCTCGTGGGGTGACTCTGTGAGATACGATGGTGATTGGCCTACATTTGCAGATGCGGCGGTTGATTGCACATGAGTTTGGATATGTCTGGTACCTAGGGGAGTGGGTGCTGAGCAAAATTGCGGAGGAGTATGAGGAGGTGGTCTCACCATCAGGGCCCCCATGGAAATGAGGCGAGTGAGAGAGATGTTCGACGATGCCCGAGTAGCAACGATGATTGATGAGCTTTATATGCTCTACACAATTATAATGGAGAGCTATGACTATTTTAATTTTATGACGAGTTTATTGATGACCTCTTGTATCTATGACGTGGATAACATACCTCCACCCACCATGGCTTTAGGTAGGAGTTCTAATGAATCAATGGTATCGGCCCACGACACAGGTGGTACCACATTAATGGCAGCAACAAAGGAGGCTCTGATCATTTAGGTTACTTCCCCTTCTTGTAATTTTTAATTGAGTAGCAGGGAGTCACTGAGTTTTCCACTGTCCTAATGCATGGTGTCTGGGTTAACGACGCTAAAAAATAAGGCCCTCTGGCCTAAGGTATAATCTTTATCTTGTTCTGTTGATTATTCTTTGCTTCTTCAGTGACTGATTTATCTTTTGCTGTTGCTTCTTTGCTTGTAGTATGTTCGGGTGCTGACCAACTGGTTAAGGGATATCAAGGATTAGATGGCGTCCATGTCTGATTATATCAAGAAGTAGGCTCCTTCATGCTTTGAGTGTAGGATCCACTACTTGTCTCCAGGGAAGGCATGTCTGTCGCGGTGGATAAGGGATTAGGAGGAAAATTCAGGGTTCGAGTGAAGTCCCATTTGTATTTTTTAGTTTTTCTTTCTACTTGCAAGATGTAACCAAGTGAAGCAAAATATAAATGAAAAATATGCATTTTTTTGGAATTTTTCTTGATATAGTGATTTATCCTATATGCACTTTTAATTTTCTCCTCAGATTGTTTATTTTATGCAAGATAGTATGATAATGAAAGACAAAATGTTTTATTTTTATTATTTTAGAAAAGGGGAGTAAAAGTAATTAAGTCAGGAATTTTTGTTGAGTAAGAATTTATTTTAAGAATGAAAATGATTTTTCGAAGAGAATAAAATAGAGAAAACAAGTATTTCAAAGGGAATGGCCTCGGGTGTAGTTTTTGAAATAATGATTTTTTAAAAATTGATCTTGGTTAAAACGAAAAGATGGAATTTTCCAAACTAACGGGGTGCCGATCGGCATAGCATTTGACCTACCTATCGGCATAGGGGTTAAGTCAAATCAACCCTAGGCTTTGATTGCACTTTCCTACACATCAGTGTACTCTTGTAGGGTTAAAATTAATTGAGTTTCCAGATATTTTATTTTTTTTGCCTAGGATTTTGAGTATAAAAGGAGGGTTATGGGATGTGCTTTCTCCACCAATACCCACATTTCTCTTCTTTCTTCTCATTTCTTATTCTCGAATGGCTCTTCCCATGTATAAAAAATTCTCCTCCTACCTTGATGGTCTGGAGGCCATGTTCCTAGACAATGGGGATGATGAAGCTTTCAGCCTGCATGGAGTTTCTCTCTGGTGTAATTGAGCCATAGACTAGAACTTTCTAGAAGCGAAGCTATACGTATGGTACCCTGAGGACCATGTCTTTCATTTTGGATTAGAGGAGGTCTGTCCTACCTATGAAGAATTTTCAGCCATGTTGGGTCATTCCTAGTGTGGCGATGGCTATGCCTAATTTTTTTCGTTCTTGCCGAGCATTTCTGGGGGAGTTTCTCCATATTTTTCCTTCAGCAACCCGTCCATTGGTTACTGGATGGATTATTTCGCTTCAGAAGGTTATGTATTTCATGCGTGTGAGGGATTTTAAGGATGTTGGCTCTGTCAAAATAGTTGCTTTAGGCCTTACTGCGAGGCTTTTATTAGTGATAGGGGACTTGGTGGTGGATCCATAAGTTGCTATGATAACGACATGGATGTCTTACCGCCATAATTTTATAACTATGGTACTGGGACTCTGAATGGTCTTGATGCTTGGAAAGAGGGTCGCTCTAACTTTTTGAGGGGGAGCCTAATAATGCATCAAAGTAGACTCTTCGACATTATAATAATGCCACTGAGCACTTACTAACGACACTACCTTCGACCTCAGTTTCCTCTCACTACGGTTTAGGATAGTAACTGGCCCTTCCTCGTAGGAACTATCGGAATGTATATCAATCTTCTTAAAGTAATATGTGTGTGGGATAAATCATCCTAAATATATCTCCTCAGTGAAGAAATATGGAACACATCATGAATCCTATACAAGCGCTCGGGTAACCCAAGTCTGTAAGCCACTGGCCCCATCCGCTTAATAATAGGCAATGTCCCTACATACATCGGCACCAACTTCCATTTCTTCCCAAACCTCATTATCCCCTTCATAGGAGATACTCGTAGCAATACTTGGTCCCCCACACTGAACTCCCTGAAGAACCTCTTGGCATCAACATAGCTTTTCTATCTATCCTGAGCAACCTGTATACGGCTCGAAATCACCTCAATCCTAGCTGAAGTATCCTGGATCACCTCTGGCCCAAGTAGCTTATGTTCCCCCATGTCTAGGAAATACGCTTGAGAATGACAAGGCCTGCCATATAGTTCCTCAAATGGAGCCATGGCAATAGTAAACTGGCAGGAGTTATTATAATCAAACTCCACTAGTGGAAAATATTTCTCCCATCCCCCGCCAAAATCAAGGACACACATTCGTAACATATCCTTTAACATATGATTCATCCTCTTAGTGTGCCCATCAATTTACGAGTGATAGGACATACTCAATCGTAACTCTGTACCCATGGCCTCCTGTAAGATTTGCCAAAACCTAGATACAAAAGTCTTATCCCCATGGGACACGATATCAAGGGTAACCCCGTGAAGTCTCACTATCTCGGCTATAAAAATCTGGGCATACTATCCCGAAGTGTAATCTGTCTAGATTGGCAGAAAATGAGCTACCATAGTCAACCGATCCATAATCACCCATATGGAATCGTGATCCCTCTAAGAAGTAGGAAAACTTGTAATAAAGTCCATGGAAATTCTATCCCATTTCCACATAGGAATATCTAGCAGATGAAGAATCCCTGCTAGCTTCTGGTGGTCCACCTTCACTAGCTGAAAAGTGGCCCATTTTAAAACAAACTCCGCATGTCCTTTTCCATCCCACTCCACCAGTACTGCCTCCGAATATCCTAGTATATTTTATCTCCTTTGGGATATACCGTAAAGTGTCAACCATGCGACTTTATCATCATCGCATATCGCAAGTCCTCCTCTTCAAGAACCACCAATCTCCCGTTGAAGCTCAAGCCCCCATCTGAACCCATAGAATAAGACTCGACTCCCTTGGCTAGAAGATGTACAATCCGATCCTGGCTAAATAAATCTGTTGCCTAAGCCTGTACAACCCTCATGACTATCTGGGGCGTAACGTTCATCACTAATATAAAAGATTGGGCTACTGCATCCTGGTGTCCCAACTCCTTCCATTTTGCCTTCCATACCCCGGCCACCTCAACTGATGGCCTATGACTCAATGCGTCTTCTACCAAGTTAGCAATTCCCGGGTGGTATTGGATATCGAATGGATAGTTTTTCAGAAATTCAAGCCAACTCGTTGACTCAAGTTCAGCTCTCACTGAGTGAACAAGTACTGTAGTGATTTGTGATCTGTGAATTGGGAAAAAATTTCCCCAAAGAGATAATATCTCCATATTCGAAGTGAAAACACGACTGCCGCTAACCCCAAGTCGTGGGTGGGTTAATTCCTCTCATGAGTCTTAAGCTTATGGGAGGCAAAAGCTATAGCCTAACCCTCCTGCTGAAGCATACCCCCAAGTCCCTATAGGGACGTATCAGTATAAACTAAGTACTCCACTCCTGGCCAGGGCAGTTCTAGAACTAGCGCTGAAGTAAATTTGTCATCCAGATCATCGAAAGCCAACTGATAAGCCTCATCCCAAATTAATGGTACTTTTGTCATCCAGATCATCGAAAGCCAACTGATAAGCCTCATCCCAAATCAATGGTACACCCTTATAAGTCAATTTAGTCAATGGATCTTTGGCCATCCCAGATCCTCGCGGCGAGAGAGGATCCCTGGTCCCGCGCGTCCCTCTCGGGAGTGCTTCGGTCGGCGTCGTTGATGAGGTGAAAAAATAGATAAAGATGGAGTCTCCAATCTATTTTACTCAAAATAGATAAAAGAAAAGGGAGCCGCCCTGCAGGACAACATCTAAAGACATACTGATACATACGAAACCAAAATGATTCCAAAAGGGTTAGGAGGTTAAGTTACGAAATGGGAAGGTGTTAGGCACCCATTCCGCCCTTACTGTCTCTCATGGGTTGTTGCTATTTTCCTTTATTTCCTCGTGATATGTGTTCATGTGTATACGTACTGGAGATAGGAATCATCAACTTGTATCATGGAAGAGATAAAGCGAGTCATCCGTAGGAATGTTCTTAGAAGTAATATTAGAAAATAGGATTTATGCGATTATCCTAGCGTCGATCATTATAAGGGAATGATAACGCATGCGGGGTAATACGCCACTAAGAACAAATATATGTATATATATAGATATAGAATCTAAGATAATTAAGTTTGAAAATGGAAGAATAAATGAAAATGGGAAGAAATAGGATTCGAGTCTCGAGTTTTACCTCGAAACGCCTACGTAGCCTATAGAGGCATTAAAGTCCACGTAGTTCGTATGCAAAATGGGGGGTGGGGTTTATCCCATAAATCTAATCGGGGACTTCTTTTATAGGTGTGTGTGTGTAAAAAGTGTTTTAGTAGTGAGAAAAGTGTGAGAATTCCCGTTTGGAATTTATGAACAAACCCTCTTTTTCTTGTTTTTTGGGTTTTATTTATATGAAAATAAGAGATGTGCAATAATAGTAGATAAAAAGTATATTAAAATATGTGAGATGAGAGAATAAAAGTGCTAAGTAATAAAACAAGCTAATGCGAATTTAGGGTAATTTAAAGAGAGAGTTGAAAGAGTTGGACCTTCTTGGAGATCTTGAGATTGATCTTGGATGTTAGAGAGCAGACCTTGCACTTGGATGATTATGGAGAGTACTTAATTCACCAAGTTTGATGAAAGGTGAAGGTTGAAAAGGGATTTGGATGTGGAAATCACACTGACTTTGCGAGGGGTTTTCTGAGCTTGTTGAGAATAATGGATCTCTAATTTTCCTCCCTTTTTGAATGAGGTTAGGGCCTCCTTTTTATAGGAACAGGGAATAATGATCGGCATAGCCCTAGTCCTGCCAATTGGTAGGTGTGTTTGGGCACATTGCCGACAGGCAGGGTTTGGGACCTGCCGTTTGGCAGTGTTATTCAAGTTCCTTCTGAAAATCGATCACAAAGCGCGAACCGTTGATCCAAATTGTGCATGGGGTGAACCGTTGGAAAGGTATTATATATACATTCGAAAGTTATTTGGATTTTTTTCGGGTTCAGGAGTTGACTTTGGGTCAAATGTGGCTCAAAAGCGCTCAATAGTCCTTTGGACGAGGAAACTTCTGACGCAAACGGATCGTTCGTTCGCATGGTAAGTCAAAATCGTGCATGGGGTGAACCATTAGAAAGGTTAGGAGATTTACTTTGACATTCTGAAGAGCTTGACTCGGTTTGGGGAGTTAACATTAGTCAACCGGGGCCTAAAGCATTCGGTGACCTTTCGGTGTAAAATGGATCGTTCCACCGTACCATAAGTCAGAATCGCGCACGGGGTGGACTGTTAGAAAGGGGATTTATCTCCCTTCTAATATTTATTCAGTCTCAGTCGATATAAAGAGTTAGCCTTGGTCAACCAGAGCCTAGGAGCATCCGGTGACCTCTTGATCGAGTTTCAGGGGAAAATGGGTCTTCCTTTGCATGGTAAGTCAGAATCGTGCACGGGATGGATCGTTGGAAAGGGGTTTCAGTGCCCTTCAAATATTCATCCAGTCTCGGTGGAGCTGAAGAGTTTGAATTTTGGTCAAATGGATCCTGGGAGTGCCCGATGGCCTTTGGGTCAGTACCCGAGGTATGACTTGGGTTTGCAGTGATGAAGAGAGGTGCTAGGGACCTAATAAGAGGTTGGGGAGGGATATTAGAATTGGGTGTATACATATCCCCTCGATGGTTGAGTATGAAACAAACGATATACGTCGAATAGACACCACATGATGACTTTGAAAGAGGATGACCTGAGGGTCGAGGTTGATTCTGAGGACCTAAGGATGAGGATGACCAATTCTGTGGATTGAAGCCAATTCTGAGGGATTGGAGATGAGGGTGACCGATTATGTGTGTCAAAGACAATTTAGAGGGCTTAGAGATGAGGGTGACCAATTTTGCGGGTCGAAGCCAATACTGAGGGCTTTGAGATGAGGGTGATCGATTCTGCGGGTCGAAGCCAATTCTGAGGGCTTGGAGATGAGGGTGACCAATTCTCCGGGTCGAAGTCAATTCTGAGGGATTAAAGGGGCATGTTGGGGGTGATCTTAACGAAAAGATTTAGGTCAATTTTGGTGACCTACACCAATAATGGGGGTGACCAATTATGCGAGTCGAAGCCAATTCTGAGGGCTTAGGTTGTGATGACTGATTCTGCATGTCGAAGCCAATTCTGCGGGCTTAAGGTGAGATGACTAGTTCTGCGGGTCGAAGCCAATTCTGTGGGCTTAAGATGAGATGACTAATTCTGCAGGTAAAAGCCAATTCTTTAGGCTTAAGGTGATATGACCAATTTTGCGGGCTTTAGGTGAGATGACAAATTCTACGGGTCGAATCCAGTTCTACGAGCTTTAGTTGAGATGACCAATTCTGCGGGTCGAAACCAATTCTACGAGCTTAAGTTGAGATGATGAATTCTGCGAGTATTAGTTGAGATGACCAATGCTATGGGTCAAAGCCAATTCTGCGGGCTTAAGTTGAGATGACCAATTCTACGGGTCGAAGCCAATTCAGCGGGCTTTAGGTGAGATGACCAATTGTGCGAGCTTAAGGTGACTATTCAAGACCGAGGTCAATTATGACCTAAGAGAGGTGACGATCGAGGATCGAGGTCAATTCTGACCTAGGAGAGGTGACGACCAAGGATCAAAGTCAATTCTGACCTAACTAAGGTGACGATCTAAGTTTGAGGTCAATTCTGACCTAAGAGAGGTGACGACCGAGGCCGAGGTCAATTCTGACATAAAATAGGTGTACATTTCCCTTGGGAAAATCAAGGATTTTGCTGGGGATAAATATTGGATTTTGGGTTCCCCTGGGGAATAGCGAATGATCTGGGGAAAATTTAGAATGTCCTTTGGAGACATTGATAGGGAGAATGAGTCTATGGGATTCCCTCGGGGAAATTACCTCGTGATTTTGATTTGAGCTAGGGAGGCGATTGTTGGGGAAAGTCTTGTGTCTTTTGGAGACTGTACCTAAGGAAAAGCCAATATGATGCTGGGGAAGTGATTAGGTGGTCCAGGGTTTTGGAGGTATTTCTCGGGGAGATTTGAGACCTTAAGTTTTGGATATTTTGGAGGTCCTCTGGAGACGTATTTGGGGAGAGGTCCGCTTATCTTTTGAGAGTTTCTCTAGGGAAAAAGGGGTTTCTCTTGAGGAAGTGAGAAATTTTCTTGGTGAAAATATTCTAAATCCTTTTCGGGAGTTTTAGGAAATTTCTTAGGATTTTTCAGGATTTTCTGGGAATTTCTATAAGAAAATTTAAGGGAGGTGCCGGTTGGCATAGTGTGGAGGGTGCCATTTGACAGTGGCATGGACTTTTGAATTACCTCGATAAGACAAAGGGACAGTACCGATAGCTAGGTGGGAGATCAATACCGATCCACATGACCCTTGGCATCCTATATAAAGGGGGAGAATTCCCCTCATTTTTCACAGCTTCTTGCCTTCTCTCTTTCTGCGAATCGTTCTAGCATTCGTGATCTAAAAAATGGCCACTTTTGTGAGCACTACAGTAATCGAGTATGGTTAGATATTGATGACTGGGCGAACGTGGAATGGAGGGCCGGAGTGCTCTTGCTTTGGGGAATGAGAACTCCTTTGATGCATTCGAGCCTGTTGCGGATGAGCGGACTTTGCTACGGGAGCCGTCGCGTCATCGCTCCTCGAGGGTGGTGAACCCTGGTGGTTACGTAAGTAAAATGACTTTTGTCATTCTCTTTTTTGGTGATTTCCTCTTTTCTTGGATTTTAACAGTCCGATGTGTCTCTGTCGACTATGCGTGCCCGCAGGACGATGGGGCTTAAGGATGTCTGGGAGTATCTTCCACCTATGGTGCGTTGGGTGGTATCCTCAGTAGGCTTTGGGAGGTTGGCATCTATGCTAGATGAGACTCCTTATTCGACGACAGTCTTATGATCTCTGGGGGATAGGTGTTGGGACACTACCCACACCTTTTATTTTGATTTCGGGGAGATGACTGTGACTCCTATAGACGTGCATTAGTTGTTGGGTTGGATTGCGATGGAGAGAAGATAGAGGTGGATCTCTCTTTATGAGTGAGGCCAGCGGCGGTGCGTGCGGCGCTTGGTGATCAGGGGAGGATAGTGTTTGGGGACTCCATCCGTCTGTCGCTGCTGAATGATGTTTTGCTGGGCAGGGTGATTGATGTGGAGGATGGGCGGCAGGTGAGGTAGATGGCCCGGTTATTTATTTTTCTGGTTCTGGGGAGATTTCTGGTGGCGTCGAGCGGCGACGTTGTCCACTTATGGTTTTAACCATATATGAGGATTTTTTTTAACATCCCTCTCTATGATTGGGGGAGCCTGAATTTGGCAACTCTTTATTTTTCTCTGGATGCATTCAGCCGGTGTTGCCGGTAGACTTTTACTGTATCCATGTATCTTCTTGAGGTATTCTTTAATTTTGTGCATTTTCCTTTCATGCATTTGCATTTTCCTTATGCATCTGGTTTTAGTTGCGAAATTTTGTCTTTGGCAGACATGGTTCTATGAGGTGATCGGGTGTAATTCCCAGCTGATTGCTTTGAAGGACGAGACCATTGGGGATTTTTCCTGGTTGCATCGATGGCATAAGGCCAATGGGCAGTCGAGGAAGTCTCTCTCTTTGGAGGCGGTGCGTCAGGCCTTGAATGGACTGACCAGTGTTAGGGTAAGTCCTTTCCATTCTTCAATCTTGGTCTTTGTGTACTGTGACCCTATATTGACTTGTATCTACTGGGGATTTTGTAGGTGACCTTTTACCCTTGGGGGATGACCATTCAGGACATGGTTTTGACGAGAGTGAATGCACAGATGAGGAGGAGGTGGTGGTGTCACCTGCGAGGCCTCCTATGTTTATGAGGCGGGAGAGGTTATTTCCAGAGGATGCGAGGGTCGTGGAGATGATTGGTGAGTTATATTTGCTATACACGGATACGACTACACCGTACGATTATATGGACTGCGTGATGAGCTAGATGATGGCGCCCATTATATATGATGCACTTCCCCTCCCTCTTTCGGGTTCGAGTCGGTCAGTGGGGTCCTCCCATAGTGGTGGCGGTCTGTCGACATCTACGGCAGTGGCTTTGGAGGTGAAATTTGTGCGGTTGAATACTCCTTCGTACAACATTCAGCGGGCTGATGGAGGGATGGTTTCTATATTGCATTGTCCTTATGAAATGGATCGAGAGGAGTTGGGATTGATAGAGGAGGTCCTTCGTACTGAGGTATATCCTTTATGTTCTTCTCATTTGGATTCTTTTGATCTTTTTTGCTTGATACTGATTCTTCCTTTTCTTGCAGCATGTCCGGGTGTCCACCACTTGGCTGAGGGATATTAGTGACTGGATATCTTCGGCGACTGCCCATATTCGGGATGCAGTTCTGGTTCCTTCTTGCTTGGTGTCATTCGCCTCATCCGGGGAGGAGTCTGGTTCAGGTAGCAGTGATGCGTCATCTCTCCGTCGGGGAAAGAGAGAGCGTCGCAGGGGAGAAAGATCTTAAGAGAGAGAGGGGAAAGGGTAAGTGAGAGAGAGAGAGAGAGAATGTGGGTTCGGTCTAAGTCCCGTTATGTTTGCTTTTCTTTATTTCCTGCAAGATTGATGTAACACCGAGAAATATCTATACAATGCAATGAAGTTTTCTTATTATCTTTTGTTAATGATGAATTAATGAATGCACATGCGCTTTTTTACTTTACTATTGAGAGTACAAAATATTTTTTTCGAAGTTTGAAAGAAAGTTTTATTCATAATGAGAAATTATATAAAGATGGAAAGGAAAATTTAAAATTCTTTTGAGAATATCAATTTATTTTTATTGAGTTTTCTGAATTTCGACAAAAGAGAAAAAAGTAAAATTTCCAAAAGTAGGGGGTTGCCGATCGACAAGCACCTTGTCCTGCCTATCGGCAGGTCAGTCCAGTCCCATCAGTCAAGGCTTTGATTGGTACTCTCTTCAGCCTTTAGTACATTGTGGGGCATGATTTCCTCTGATTTCTGTAGGGGTTATGTCTTTTGTGGAGGTCTTTTGTAACACCCCGTATTTTCATGCATTTAATATTTAATTAATTCGGGAATTAAAAATTACTTGGGTGTCGTAATTTTAATTGAATTAATTATGGCAATTTATATTTCAATATTAATCGAGGAATGACTGGTTAATATTTAAGGAAATTAATTTACTAACTGAGTAGTAATAATGTATTTACGTCATTTCGGGTATTAATGACGGGATATGTACTTATTTCAGCCGGGAGTCGATATAGACTAATTTGGGTGTGGAACAAGTATTTTTATAAATTAATTCGGATACCAATTTTGATTGTACAGTTGAGTCTGGATGGACTGAGATAGTCGAAAAAGTGTACCCGGGGGTAGTAAACGAATCACAGGACGTTTTTAGACATAGTCGGGCCCACACGAGGGCATTTGGGTAATTTGGGCTTGGCCCATTAGGCAAAAAACGGGATTAAGCCAAATTATACAATTATAAGAGATAAGGAAATTGCTGAATTGAGTTTAGAAAAGACTTAGTGGTTTAGGAAACCCTAATAGCAGTCAAAGGCAAAGTTGGGGATCACAGGAGAGCCAAAAGAGTCATCTTCAACCTTGGGCATTCACAACTCGAAAATCAGACTCTACGAACCCTAAGGCAAGTGGTTAACTTACTGTAGCATTTAAAGTGTATTTCAATTCATATTCATGTGATGTGGATAATCAAAGAAATTCGTTTTTGGATTTAAAGGGGATAAACATGGGATTTTGTAAACCATGAATCTGATTTCTAAATTGAGTAGAATCTCATATACAATCTGAGTTTTGTATTTGTATTTGGTAAGATGTGTAAACCCGAATGAATTAAAAATGAATTGGTGATACGAAATTCATGTTTAATTGGGTTAAAGATTACATTGGATTTTACCTCAAACTAGTGGAAACAGGAGAGAAAGTAAATTAATTGATGTTTTTGGACTTTAGGGAGGTTCCATATAATGTGTTTGATGTTTATTGTCAATGGGAAAGCTTAGTTTTCAGTGCAGAAGAAGCTAGGGTTTGGTGGTGTGCATCCATGGCTGAAGACGAGGAAGACGAGGACCTGATCGATCCATCGATCGAAGGTGGACCATTAATCGATCGATGGTCCGAAAACTTTGACAGTTCACCCAGTTTTTTTAATATATAGGGTAATTAAATAAAATTTCTTCCATGCCTTAATCTTTGAGAAATTAATACATGGGTTTAAATATAATCAATTGTGAATAAAAATTAATTAGGATTTAAGGTCAACTTGGTGTGACATCGTGATTAAAATTAATTGGGATTTGGAGGAAATTAGGTGTGACACACTGAGATTAAATTTTGGAAAGTTTGTTTCACAATGATTAAATACGGATTTAGTGGACAAGTCAGGGAATAATGGTTGAGCGATACCGAGATGTAAATTTTATTTAGGTGAAGGCTAAATAAATTAGAGTCGGGGATTTAAACTCGGGTGATGTTTTTATTTCGGGCACGAGAGTAAGTCCGAGTATATTGGTTGGGACGATACCAAAAGAAATTAATATACAAATTAATTCATCATTAGAGTTGGTCCATAAACTCATAATAAAATGGAATAGGTTTTTGTCACGGACTTAGTACACGGTGTAGCCGGGATGTTTTATATTTATATATATACGGTGTGTGATAGTATATATATGGTGTGTGCATTAATATCAGTGGATAGATATTATTATTATTATTATTATTATTATTATTATTATTATTATTATTATTATTATTATTATTATTATTATTATTATTATTATTATTATATACTCCAGTGATATAGGGGGAGGTTGCGCGTAGTGGATGGATTCCCTAGCTTGAGGAGTAGGATGAGTATAATCCCAGGTCATAGCGTCCGTTATATGGGTGAGGGGCATCTCACTTTTAGGGATGGAATATGACCGCCTCCAACATGTATGTGTCAACCAAGTTAGTAAGCGATTCTGACTTGGGATAACTATGTTATGTGAATATACCTAGTGGGATAGCACTTTAGAGGATTTATACCCGGTGAAACTTTACTCAGGGGAATACTATTGTTAAATATTATTTCAGTATGTTTGTGAATACTGTAATATGAATAAGTATATAATTAGATAAATAATTATATACGGGCTAATTAATACAAAGCATGAGTTGTATTATATGTATAACAGATGTGGGAGTTATGTGAAATTAAAAAGGGAAATGATTTAATTAAGCTGATGTTGATAATAACTTAAAAATCATAAATAAGGCATACTCGGTTAGAGTAGGGTGTTTGCAAGGGGTTATATAATTTATCTAGTCATAAGATGAAGAAATAGGTGAAATTATTTAAGGCGTTAGTAGTTCACATTAGAGGAGGGGTGAGGATGTCCTCAAGGGAGTGTGGCACTAAATAAAATATGGAGAGCATGCATATTTACTTATTACTACAAGTTAATCATTTGCTAAATGTTTTTCAAATGTTTTTGAATACTAACCCTTGTTATATAAATTTTTAAAAAACTTTTAGGTGTCCAGCCACAGGGACGTCAGGCTTGACTCATTTTCAGGGATCCGTTGCTGCAGCATATGTGGATGTTGCGGAAGTTTGATAGACACCTCACTCTTTCATTATAGTATAGAGACTTCTATCAGTCATTTCGAGCATGTTGCTTACAGTTCTTTTAGTTTTTGTTAGACTTGTTAGGATTGATTACTTGTCTTTATTTTATATTTATTGGAGTTTGGGGACGATGGTTTATTCGGTAATTCATTTAATTGTGAATGGTTGTTTCAGTTAATTGAGATTATTATGTTGTTTTATTTCCGCATGAGTTTCATTTAAGTTAATGGAAGATAAAACTTGGCACCAGTCTAATTTTCTCACTTAGGTGGTTAGTAATTAAAAAGGCGACAGTGATGCCAAGAATGAACCAACTGAGAAACCTGTTCTAACTTAATTTAGGACTGATCACCCGGGGTTAATTAGGCGGGGTGTAACAGGTGGTATCAGAGCATCAGGTTCTAGTGTCCTTAGGATCGGTGCGGCTTACTACATTTCAGCGTAGCACTCGGTTGTTATAGAGCCCTATTATTAGGACCGTTGATTCATTTTATGCTTGTGATATATCGTATTTCTTCTGTGAATATTTTTGTGTAAATTGTGTACGTATATAATTTAATCTATTTCAGATGCCACCGAGGCGACAGAGAGCGGAGTGGGATGAGGCTAGGGATGAGGTCATGGAGGCTCATCAGGAGCCACAGGTACCGCCACCCCCCACCCCCTCCTGAGTTGATTTTCACTACTCAGGTGGCAGTGATAGTGGCCCAGGCGGTCGAGACAGTGATGCGAGCTATGGAAGCTCAATTTCCACAGCCCAAGGCACCACCTCCAGTGGCACCAGTAGTTCAGGCTCCAATGGGGCCACTATCTTGGCAACGAGTTAGGGAGACCTTTCAGAAGAGTCACCCACCTGAGTTTCGGGGTAGCACAAATGTAGTAGACGCTTGTGACTGGAAGAAGAACATTCAACGCCATCTGCGCATGCTGGAGTGTACCGAGGTGCAAAAATAGATGCTTGCTACCTTTCGTCTATCGGGGGCAGCCTTACAGTGATGTCAGTTACCACCGCCGAAGAGCGGGATTTGATGACGATAGCAGAGTTCTGGGTGTGGTTCGATCGCAAATAATTTCCACCAGTAGTAGAGGCTATGATGAGAAATAAACTCAATGATTTAGTACAGGGTGACCGATCAATAGCAGACTATGAGGAAGATTTCACCCGTTTGGCCAACTTTGTGTCAAATAAAGTGAATGATGAGGAGCGGAAGAAATCAAGATTTATGGATGGCTTAGCCTGGTGGATCAGGCAACATTTGATTGAGAATATGGCATTAGTGACTTATACAGATGTCGTTAATGCCGCACTTGTACATTGCTAGGATCATCGCTTCCATGCAAAGGGGAGCAAGAGAGCCGGAGAGCCGAGCCAATAGGGCAAGGCAGTTACTAGTGGTGACACGAGTGGTACTCAGCAGTAGACTGGTAGTCAGCAGGGGAATCAGGCTAAGAAGTTTAAGCCTGGTGGGTTCCGACCGGGAGGACAGGGGTTCAGGCAGGGGCATCCGGGCCTGAATTAGTAGCAGTAGGTTCCTCGGGGCCGTCAGGGCCAAGGGAACAATGGGGGAGGCCAGTAGGTGCAACCACGTCAGGGACAACGACAGGGGGATGGTCAAAAACATTATTTTGTCTGTGGCTAGACAGGACACTTCAAGAGGGAGTGCCCACAGAGGGGCAGAGGTCAACAACAAGAGGCCCAACAGGGGCAATGGGGGCAGATGTCGCCAGCAGCACCAGCTCCACCCGCCCCATCGTAGTATGGGCTGATGCACTACGAGTGTGTGTATAACGTCCGAGATATTCCCAATCCTCCAGCGCAGCAAGCACCGCCAGCAGTTGAGGGTATGTTTCTCATTCATGGTGATGAAGGTAGTATTCTTTTTGATATGGGAGCATCGCATTCATTCAATAAATATAATTTTGCTAAACGAGCCGGGTTACTAGAGACCGCGAGTAGTCTTCGGATGTGTGTAGAGTCGCCAGTGGGCAGCGGGGCTTCGATTCACTCAATTTATCGGGGGGTGGACATTTTGATTGGGAGGCTTAGTTTAGCAGCGGACCTCTTGGTGTTAGATATAGAGGGGTACGATGTCATCTTGGGTATGGATTGGTTGCCAGGTTATCGAGCAACGGTGGATTGTTACGAGAGGATAATCGTGTTCTCTATTCCAGGACAGGAGATGTTCTTGATAGCAATGTCGTTACCTGAGGGAGGGTCACACACACACCTGTATTACATCGAGGAGGAAACCTCACAGGAGTTGGCAATTCCGTTGGACTTAATCCCGGTAGTGAGGGACTTTGAGGATGTGTTCCAGGAGATACCAGGGTTGCCACCTAGCAGGGAAATCGAATTTGTAATCGATTTAGCACCGGGGGCGAGGCCGATTGCTCGGCCCCCATATCGTATGGACCTTTCAGAGATGCGTGAGTTAAGAGAACATATTCAGCAGCTTCTGGGTCAAGGTTTTATTCGGCGGAGTACATCACCGTGGGGTGCACCCGTGTTGTTTGTGAAGAAGAGGGATGGTTCACTATGGTTATGTGTGGATTATAGAGAGATGAACAAGGCGACGATACGGAATAAGTATCCGTTACCTAGGATTGATGATCTATTTGACCAGTTGAGAGGGGCGTCTTACTTCTCTAAGGTCGACTTGAGGTCAGGGTATCATCAACCGCGTATCCGAGAGGAGGATGTTCCTAAGACCGCTTTCCTGTCGCGGTATGGATCTTATGAGTTCAGGGTGATGCCATTCGGGCTCAACAATGCACCAACAATGTTCATGGACCTCATAAACAGGGTTTTCAGGGAGTTTCTCGATCAGTTTGTCATCATGTTCATTGATGACATTATGATCTACTCACGCACCGAGGAGGAGCATGTAGAGCATCTGCCTATAGTTTTAGAGACACTGCGGGATCACCAGCTCTATGCTAAATTCGGGAAGTGTGGATTTTGGCTACGGGAGGTATAATTTCTTGGCCACATGGTGTCAAACCGGGGTATTACGGTGGATCCGAGTAAGTTATTGGTGGTGAGGGAATGGGGGAAACCAATGACACCGATTGAGGTGCGCAGTTTTCTGGGATTGTTTTGTATTACAGGAGGTTCATCAAAGGATTCTCAAAGATTGCGGGCCCTTTGACGAATCTGACTCAGAAAGGGGTACCTTTCACTTGGAGTGATCATTGTCAATTAGCTTTAGACGAGCTAAAGGAAAAGTTGACATCTATACCCGTACTTGCTTTGCCGAAGGGAGGATTGGAGTATCGGGTTTACACTGACGCATCCTTATAGGGACTTGGGGGTGTGCTTCAGCAGGAGGAAAGGGCTATAGCTTATGCGTCTAGAAATCTAAAGCCCCACGAGAGGAATTACCCCACTCACGACCTGGAGCTAGCAGCGGTTGTTTTTGCTTTAAGGATATGGAAACATTATCTTTTAGGAGAGCAATTCACGTTATTCACAGATCACAAATCACTTCAGTATCTCTTCATACATAAGGATCTGAATGTGAGGCAAAGGAGATTGCTAGAATTCATGAAGGACTAACAGTTTGATATTCAGTATCATCTTGGTAAGGCTAATGTGGTGGCAGACGCATTGAGCCGGAGACCGACTGGGGAAATATCAGAAGTCTAGAAAGCGAAGTGGAGAGAGATTTGATATGAGGATGATGTAGCCAGGGCTTGCATGTCAGCATTATCCATCACACCTAAGATCATTATGCGGGTTGTGAGGGCTCAGGCAGAGGATCAGATCTATTGGGAAAGGGTGAGCCAGTTGCTAGCTAAGGGAGCAGAGGGTTACTCGGTCAGCTCGGAAGGAGGCTTACGCCTTAATGGGAGGTTAATTATGCCAGAGGATGAGGAGTTAAGGGACGCGGTTATGACAGGGTCCCATGGATTGAGATTCTCGGTTCATCCCGATGGGGATAAGATGTACCAGGATATGAGGATGCAGTATTGGTGGAAAGGAATGAAACGGGACATAGCAGAGTTTGTTTCGAGATATGCCACGTGTCAGCTTATGAAAGTTGACCATCAGAGACCATTAGGTATGCTACAACCACTGGAGATTCCCATGTGGAAGTGGTAGAGCATATCCATGGACTTCATTATAGGGTTACCTGCATCGCAAAGGGGTCACGACTCCATATGGGTCATTATGGACCGATTGACCAAAGTGGACCACTTTCTGCCGGTTTGTAAAGACTTTGAGATGATGCAATATGCGCAGCTATTCATAGCTGAGATTTTCAAGCTGCACGAGGTACCGATTAATATTGTGTCTGACAGAGACAAGATCTTTGTGGCCCACTTTTAGCAGAGCTTTCAGGAGGCCATGTGCACGGAGTTACGTTTGAGTACAATCTATCACCCACAGACCGACGGGCAGACTGAGAGAGTCAATCAGATGTTGGAAGATATGCTTAGAATGTGCATATTAGACTTTAGGGGAGGTTGGGAGAAATACCTTCCTTTGGTAGAGTTCGCGTATAACAACTCTTACCAATTTACGATCGGCATGGCACCATTCGAGGCACTATATGGGAGACCTTGTCGTTCACCTGCTTGTTGGTTAGAGGTGGGGGAGAAAAAATTATTGGGGTCGGAGATTGTTCAGGAGACGTCTACCAAAATAGAGTTGATCCGAGGGAGGATTCAGATAGCTCAGGATAGGTAGAAGAGTTACGCTAATGCTTCACAGAGACATGTGGAGTTAGATTTTGAGGACCAGGTATTGGTCCGGGTGTCCCCTATGAAAGGGGTGATGAGGTTTGACAATAAGGGTAAGTTAACACCGAGGTATGCGGGACCTTTCCCTATTATCGAGAGGGTGGGACCAGTAGCTTACAGGCTGGGATTGCCAGAGTACCTTCAACGGATACACGATGTGTTCCATGTGGCATCGCTAAAGAAATATCGCAGGAGCGAGAGGGCCTTCTGGCACATTCCACTAGAGGAAATTGATTTACATCCAGATATCTCATATGAGGAGAGACCGGGGGCTATTCTGGACCATAGTGAGCGGAAGTTACGATCCAAGGTTGTTTCACTAGTTAGAGTACAGTGGGGTCATCACAATGTTGACGAGTCTACCTGGGAGCGGGAGGAGGATATGCGGGAATAATACCCAGAGCTTTTCACCACAGGTTCGACCTAATTTCAGGGATGAAATTCCTTTGTAAGGGGGGAATGTGTAACACCTCGTATTTTCATGCATTTAATATTTAATTAATTCGGGAATTCAAAATTACTTGTATGTCGTGATTTTAATTGAATTAATTATGGCAATTTATATTTAAATATTAATCGGGGAATGAATGGTTAATATTTAGGGAAATTTATTTACTAAGTGAATAGTAATAATGTATTTACGTCATTTCGGGTATTAATGACGGGATATGTACTTATTTCAGCCGGGAGTCGATATAGACTAATTTGGGTGTGGAACAAGTATTTTTATAAATTAATTCAGATGCCAATTTTGACTATACGGTTGAGTCTGGATGGGCCGAGATAGTCGAAAAAGTGTACCCGGGGGTAGTAAATGGATCACGGGACGTTTTTAGACATAGCCGGGCCCACGCGGGGGCATATGGGTCATTTGGGCTTGATCCATTAGGAAAAAAACGGGATTAAGCCAAATTATACAATTATAAGAGTTAAGGAAATGGCTAAATTGAGTTTATAAAAGACTTAGTGGTTTAGGAAACCCTAATAGCAGTCAAAGGCAAAGTTGGGGATCACAGGAGAGCCAAAAGAGTCATCTTCAACCTTGGGCATTCACAACTTGAAAATCAGACTCTATGAACCCTAAGGCAAGTGGTTAACTTACTGTAGCATTTAAAGTGTATTTCAATTCATATTCATGTGATGTGGATAATCAAAGAAATTCGTTTTGGGATTTAAAGGGGATAAAAATGGGGTTTTGTAAACCATGAATCTGATTTCTAAATTGAGTAAAAATTCATATACAATATGAGTTTTGTATTTGTATCTGGTAAGATGTGTAAAACCGGATGAATTAAAAATGAATTGGTGATACGAAATTGATGTTTAATTGGGTTAAAGATTAAATTGGATTTTACCCCAAACTAGTAGAAACATGAGAGAAAGTAAATTGATTGATGTTTTTGGACTTTAGGGAGGTTCCATATAAGGTGTTTGATGTTTATTGTCGATGAGAAAGCTTAGTTTTAAGTGTAAAAGAAGCTAGGGTATGGAGGTGTGCATCCATGGCTGAAACAGCCTACTCGGGGAAGACGAGGACCTGATCGATCGATCGATCGAAGTTGAACCATCGATCGATCGATGGGCCGGAATATTTGACAGTTCGCCCAGTTTTTTTAATATATAGGGAAATTAGATAAAATTTCTTCCATGCCTTAATCTTTGAGAAATTAATACATGGGTTTAAATTTAATTAATTGTGAATAAAAATTAATTAGGATTTAAGGTCAACTTGGTGTGACATCGTGATTAAAATTAATTGGGATTTGGAGGAAATTAGGTGTGACACACTAAGGTTAAATTTTGGAAAGTTTGTTTCACAACGATTAAATACGGATTTAGTGGAGAAGTCCGGGAATAATGGTTGAGCGATACCGAGATGTAAATTTTATTTAGGTGAAGGCTAAATAAATTAGAGTTGGGGATTTAGACTTGGGTGATGTTTTTATTTCGGGCACGAGAGTAAGTCCGAATATATTGGTTGGGGCAATACTAAAAGAAATTAATGTGCAAATTAATTAATCATTAGAGTTGGGCCATAAACTCATAATAGAATGGAATAGTCGTTTGTCAAGGACTTAGTACACGGTGTAGTAGGGATGTTTTATATTTATATATATATACAGTGTGTGATAGTATATATATGGTGTGTGCATTAATATCAGTGGATAGATATTATTATTATATACTCTAGTTCTATAAGGGGAGGTTGCGCGTAGTGTATGAATCCCCTAGCTTGAGGAGTAGGGCAAGTATAATCCCAGGTCATAGCGTCCGTTATATGGGTGAGGGGCATCTCACTTTCAGGGAAGGAATATGACCGCCTCCAACATGTATGTATCAACCAAGTTAGTAAGCGATTCTGACTTGGGTAACTAGGTTATGTGAATATACCTAGTGGGATAGCACTTTATAGGATTTATACCTGGTGAAACTTTACCTGGGGGAATACTATTGTTAAATGTTATTTCAGTATGTTTATGATTAGTGTAATATGATTAAGAATATAATTAGATAAATAATTATATACGGGCTAATTAATACAAAGCATGAGTTGTATTATATGTATAACAGATGTGGGAGTTATATGAAATCAAAAAGGGAAATGATTCAATTAAGTTGATGTTGATAATAACTTAAAAATCATAAATAAGGCATACTCGGTTAGAGTAGGGTGTTTGCAAGGGGTTATATAATTTATCTAGTCATAAGATGAAGAACCAGGTGAAATTATTTAAGGCGTTAGTAGTGCACATTAGAGGAGGGGTGAGGATGTCCTCAAGGGAGTGCGGCACTAACTAAATTATGGAGAGCATGCATATTTACTTATTACTGCAAGTTAATCATTTGCTAAATGTTTTTCAAATGTTTTTGAATACTAACCCTTGTTATATAAATTTTTAAAAACCTTTTAGGTGTCCAGCCACAGGGACGTCAGGCTTGACTCATTTTCAGGGATCCATTGCTACAGCATATGTGGATGTTGCGGGAGTTTGATAGACGCCCCACTCTTTCATTCTAGTATAGAGACTTCTATCAGTCATTTCGAGCATGTTGCTCACAGTTCTTTTAGTTTTTGTCAGACTTGTTGGGATTGATTACTTGTCTTTATTTTATATTTGTTGGAGTTTGGGGCCAATGGTTTATTCGGTCAGTCATTTAATTGTGAATGGTTGTTTCAGTTAATTGAGCTTATTATGTTATTTTATTTTCACATGAGTTTCATTTAAGTTAATGGAAGATAAAACTTGGCACCAGTCTAATTTTCTCACTTAGGTGGTTAGTAATTAAAAAGGCGACAGTGATGCCAAGAATGAACCAACTGAGAAACCTGTTCTAACTTAATTTAGGACTGATCACCCGGGGTTAATTAGGCGAGGTGTCACATCTTTAAGTATAAAAAGGGGTAAGGGTGGAGTGTTTCCATCACACCCTCACATTCCTAGTTTCTTATTCTGTGAGATGTCCCTCCCTAGTAGCATTGAGTTTGCCAACTACCTCGAGACTTTGGAGGTGATGTGCTCCTACAACGTCGACTACGATGCTTTCAACATGCGTTGAGTCTCTTTATGGCGTAATCGGCCCATAGAATGGAACATGCTTATGGTCGCGATATAATTTTGGTACCCCGAAGACCATGTATTTCTCTTTGGCTTGGAAGAAGTTTATCCGACTTATGAGGAATTTTCTTCCATGTTGGGGATAAATTCCGGCGTTGCTGCGGCTCTACCTGAGTTTTCTCGGTCTCCCCATGAGTTGTTGGATGGACTTTTCCGTGTCTTGCCCTCGGTGGGTAGATACTTGGTTACTAGAGGAATGATTTATCTTCCAGCGGTGCTGCAGTTCGTGTATTTGTATGAGGTTGGTGATGCTAGATATGCTGGAGCTATCGTTTTAGGCTTGGTTTCAAAATTGTTGCTGGTGACCGGGGAGTTGCTGGTGAACCCACAACTTACAGCTGTTACTTCATGGATCTCCTACCATCGCAATATTGCGTCGGTGATACTGACGGAGACTTTAAATGGCCTGGATTCCTGGAAAGAAGGTCATTCTTACTTTCTGAGGGGGAGCCCCGTGATGCTGTTCATGTGGTTGTTTGAATGATTTCTCCTGGTGACTGCTCCGAAATACACTTTGTCGATTGTAACCAATTTCTTTTCGCTCCATTTCATCAGCGTTGGCCTGGATATTGAGAGCTAGGAGAACTGGCTTGTGGAGCATGGGGCTCTAAATTTTTACTAGTCAGTGCCTTGGTGGGGATAGTTATTGCCTATTCTAGAATTGGGAGAATACCCGTACGTCCGGCTGGTTGGTCTCAGACAGACCTCTTTCTATTTCCCTTGGCATCTTCTGCACCAATTTGGCTGGGAGGAGATCGTTCCACCTCGGACACTAGATTTCTTTCCAGTAGAAGATTTAATAGAGCGTCTGTGCATGTGGCTTGGCTCTTTGTGAAAGAGTCGATGCCCGTCGACCCATTCCTCTCAGTCTGTTGGGAGAGTTTGGCATATCCCTGGGGATTATATGAAGTGGTTTTGGAGGAGAGTAGTTAGCAAGATGTTGGCAGTGGAGACTGGACAAAGGTGGTTTGTTTTATGTGATACCATGGAGGGAGGGGTGGTAGTTTTTTCGAGGCTGGTTAGAGCTTATCGGTCCATGGAACATCTGTGGCACTCCATTCAGGCAGAGGAGGCTTAGGGACCCAGGATGTAGATGGTGATGATGGAGCGAACTCCTATGGTAGCTGTGGGTAAGACTTTTGCGGGGGGGGGGGGGGGGTTATTTTTGGAATGGGGAATTTATTTTACTTTTTAGGAAGGTAGAGGGGAAGGGAGTCATCCGTTCCCTTTCTTATGTAATTGCATTGTAATTTCTTATTAATGAAATAAAAAACTTTGTGATCATCTAGCTGTGCCTTTTGATGAATTCCATATTTTGAATTATCTATACCATCGCTAAGGCATACATAATCCTTTTGTTCAAGTATATGTTAGAATGAACTGTCGCTCTCGGAGAAAAGAAAATAATAGTTTTTTGTGAAAAAGAAAGGGTCATGCTCATGTAAGATGTATGATCTTCCTACGTACCTATGGGGGTTTTGAAAAGTTTTAATTTTTATGAGAATGATTTTTGCAGAGGATCATGTCCACGTAGTTCTTGGTAAAGGGAAATGAAGAGATTTTTTTTAGAATAGAAGGAAGATGAGAAGAGTCGTAGCACGCCGAGATTTTAGACTAGGGGTAGGACTTCTTGAGGTGGTCCAGGTTGACTGGACGAGCCATCTCCTCTCCATCTAGGTCAACGAGCATGGTGACACCTCCTGACAAGATCTTCTTCACGATGTATGGGCCACTCCAATTGGGCTTGAATTTCCCTCTAGGGTCCCAGATGGGCTGTACTATTTCCTTGAGGGATAAGTACCCTTCTCGGACATCGCAATACCTGACTCCCATATTGAATGATTGTGCTATACGGCGATGGTACCCCTTGTATGTGATATAATTCCTTCAATCTCCCTTTGTCTAAGAGTGACAATTCATCGAGGCGGCTTTGATGCTAGTCCTCCTCACTGATTTGGCTTTCGAGCATGACACGAAGGGAAGGGATTTCTAGCTCCACGGGTAGGACTGCTTCCATGCCATATACTAGAGAGTAAGGGGTAGCCCCAGTACAGGTTCGGTAGCCCTAGAGGGAGTATAGGATTCGATCGGCCCAATATCGGCAGCTTTTGGTCATCTTACTAATGATGGCTTTGAGGTTTTTGTTAGCGGCTTCGACTGCACAATTGGTCTGAGGTCGGTAGGGAGAAGATTTGTGTCTCTGAATACCATACTCGTTGACCACTTCTGTAACTTCTTCCTTGAAGTGCAACCCGTTATATGACATGCGGGACCCCATATTGGTAGATGATGTTCTTCTTGATGAATTTGGCCACTTTCTTGGCGTTCAGAACTGTGTATGACTCAGCTTTGACCCATTATTGAAGTAATCGATGACAACTAGGATGAACTCATACCCGTTGGAGGCCTTGGGTGTAACTTTCCCTATGATGTCGATACCCCAAGTGGAGAACGGCCAGTGAGAAGTCATGTTGTATAATTATTATGGAGGAAATTGTTGAAGGTTGGATAACTATTGGCATTTGAGGCGTCTTTGGACATAAGTGGAGCAATCCTAGATCATTGTGGTCCAGTAGTATCCTTGTCGCATGATCTTCTTGGCAAGTATGCGACCGTTCATGTGGGTTCCTCATTCCCCGCTATGGATTTTCTGCATTACCTCTTCAATGTCAGCCCCTACGATGCAGTGTAGATGGGTTCCATCTAAGTTTCTCTTAAATAGTGCTTTGTGACAGATGATGTATTAGGCGGCCAGCCTCTGGAGAGTTTATCGATCCTTCTTGTTGGAACCCTAGGGATACCTACCATGCTTGAGGAGGTGCAATATATCATGGTACTAGCAATCGCCTAGCTCATGATCTCAATATGGTAGCAATGGGTTGGTTTATCTTTCTTTTGCACTAGGAATGGGGCTATTGTTATTCCTTCGGTCATGTCGATCATGGAGGCTAAGGTAGCAAGGGCATCGTCTAGGTTATTCTTTGCTCAAGGTAGGTAGTGGAAGGTGATGTCTCAGAATTGGGAGGCTAGTTCTTCTAAGTGGGCATGGAAGGGTTGGAGTTTCTCGTCCTTGACTTTCCATTTTCTGAGCACTTGACCAATGATGAGGGAAGAATTTCTTAGACATCTAGGCATTGGATACCTTTCTTAAGGGAAACTTTTAGGCCTACCGTACACACCTCGTATTCAGTCATGTTGTTGGTGCATGGGAAATCCAATTTGATGGCGATGGGAGTGTGGGAGTCATCTGGGGCGATCAAAAGTATCCCAATGCCATATCCCTTTTTTTTGGTAGCGTCATCAAAGAACATTTGCCAACGAGAGTTGTCTTGAGCAGTGTATAGGATGTTTTCATCTGGGAATTCGGTGTACCAAACATCATCTTCTTCCATGGGGTAGTCACCGAGGTAGTCAAAGATGGTTCTTCCTTTCATGGATTTCTATGTGACGTACACAATATCAAACTCAGCTAAGAGCATCAACCATTGATCCATTTGGCTGAATAAGGTGGGTTTCTTAATAAACTACTTGATGAGGTCCATTCGGGATACCAAATTAATAAGGAAGGTGAGCATGTAGTGTCACAAATTTTGGGTGACCCAAACAAGTGCGACACATGCTTTTTCCAAAGTAGTGTAGTTGACTTTGTACTCGACCAATTTGCGACTGGGGTAGTAGATGGATCTTTCTTTATGGGAATCTTCAAGGTATCAGGCTAGCAAAGCCCCAGCTGCAGTGTCGGTTATGGTTAGGTATAGAAGTAAGAGGAGACCAGGCTGTGGTGGCATGAGTACCGGAGGTTGAGTCAGGTATTATTTGATTCGGTCAAAAGCTTCTTGGTAGGCCTCATTCCAAACCTTAGTTGAATCCTTTCGGATAGGTTCGCATATGGAGGTTAGCTGGCTGATGAACCGACTAATGTACTGCAATTTTCGAAGCAAACCTCAGACTTCTTTCTCCATTCGGGGAGGTGGCAGCCCTCTAGTAGGTAGCCCCAACATTCTTGAGACCAAATGGCATAACAATGTAGCAAAAGGTTCTCCATGGGGTGATGGATGCGGTATTTTCTTGATGGCCTAGGTGCATTTTGATTTGGTTGTATCATGTAAACCTGTTGACGAATGATTTGAGAGCATGGATGGTTGTATTTTCCACAATCATGTCGATATTGGGTAATGGGTAATCATCCTTTGGAGAGTCTTTGTGATCGAGCGGTAAAAGTGTGTTCGTGTGAGGACACAATCGTCGTGTGTTTCGCTGCCGCGATACAAAGAAAACCTAATATACTACTACACTTGACAAGCAAGTACAGTGGTAAGTCGGGTATCGAAAATCCACAGGGAGTGATTAAATTTTAGATTTTAATCGTTTTAATTACTTCAGGAATAAAAGTGGTGTAAAATAAATAAAAGAAAAGGTGATAGGGTGGTTATGGTGACAAAACAAAAGAATAAGTTACGCTACACAAAAGTAAAGCGAGGATCGGGATCGCATTCTACCAAACGGATCGAAACAACTACTAATTAGAATTAAGGCTCCAAAGCATTTAATCGAGCATTTTTAATTAAGCATAAACATCACACAAGAAGGAATTTAACCCAAAGTTGCGAGATAAAACATTTAACTGAAAAATGGTCACACGCGGATTAAATTCGGATTGTCGCTATAAACACTAAAGTTGCGTGACAAATAAAATTAAACGCATAACAATCCAACTTTAATACACGCGATTTCAATTAAATGCGATTTTGCACGAAACCTAGTTTTCGAGGTCCAAACCCGAAAATGGCGGAAACACAATCCCGACCCTATTTATCTAAGGGTGCATAATGAATTAAACTAATTAACAAAGCAATAAACTAATTAAGCAAGAAATAAAGAAATACAACTATATTAAAGGAAATGGAAATGAAAAGTTCAATCTTACAAAACCAGTTGGTTGTCAACCCAAGAAGAAGAGAAAATGATCTCTCCAAACCAAAACCCTAACCTAAAATCGTTCCTAAACAGATATCCTTGCTCTCAAATGAGAGAGAATTGGTTTAATACAAAATATCCCATGGCAAACTTGTAATAAAAGGGAAGAAAACCAAAAATCTGGAGGGCCGAATCGATTCGCAAATGGTCCGAATCGATTCATAAACAGGGGAAGTTCGAATCTGCAATTCTGCAGCATTCCGAATCGATTCGGTTTTGGGCCGAATCGATTCGCAACCTACATGTCTGAATTCTGCAGCTTTGTCCTATTTTACAGAAAATGCCGCCATTTCTTCGTTATAGCTCGGAATGAGGCACGGTCGGAGGCTAAGCGAAGATAACTCAAAGGACTACAACATCCAAGAAGACATTAGGCTAAAAAACCAAAATATGAAATGACTAAAATGCCCTTGAATGTGACCTTGAGTGTGAATTTGAAGTAAAAACCATCCTAAAAATGCCATAACTCTTTCGATGCAACTCAGAATCATGCACCGTCGGCGGCCACGCGAAGAGAAATCAAAGGGCTTCAACTTCCGTGAAGAGCTCGGGATTCAAACCCGAATGTTGAAATTACTAAAATGCCCCCGAAGCTGCAAAAGTCGACGAAACATTTCCGGAAAGCGTCCGAACTTCATACTAAGCATCCAAATACCTACAAAAGCTCAATTAACCTCTGAAAAACATGTTAACATAGAAATCCGAGTTTGTCTGGTTAACGAGCATAAGTATAGGGATTAAGATACCCAAGGGGGCTAATAAGGCGTAGGTTAACGGGTGAAATACGCAATATTTGCGTCGTATCACACCCCCTAACTTACACATTGCTAGTCCCTAGCAATGAAATAAGAAACTACAAGAACAACATGCAGACCAAAAGTAGGATACAAGTACAAAATGGGATGAAAAAGTAATAAAAAGATAAGGCCACTTTCGCGGGCGATTCGATTGCATTTAGCGTATGCAATAAGCCGTTAAACCCCTAGGTCACCCTAGTGGACGAGTGTCGTCTCGTGAGGGTTTTCAGAGATGGTACCCACAAACATCACATGGTTTCCTCAAAATATGCCCAACCCAACATGCAACAAGCCCAATAATGGCGAAAAGGATTTCATACGCGTTATTAGCAAAGTGAATGAATTCTCACAAAAGTCCAAATCATTAACATTATAGAATGCACCTCATAGAATTGAAACCTTAAAATGTTGGAGGGGAGTGAGCACATGCAAAGTGTGATTTGGCCAAAACTTAAATAAATCGGATATACATTAAAGCAAGCATATATTCAATCCTCACGGGCATTACGCTCATTGAAAACGTTGAATTCGTTGGTAATCTCACTATTCTTTCATTTGACCGTTGATTAATTGAGTTCATACTTGAAATGTGTTACTTGAGCATGATTTTCATATATTGTTTTGACTCGAGAATTGCGTATACTTTGTGAAATGATCATAGGCAATCTTTGTTATATCACCCATATTAGCCTTGACCTCACCATATATGTTTCCCTAGTCAACCCCTTTGAGCCAAAATACTAGCCTTTCGTTTCATTACCCAAAATCCCATAACCAACTCCAAATTGGAGTTTTAAGCCATACATACACCTTACATACCTTTGTTTGGAATGTTACTTGGGATTGAATGTTGTTGTTGTATTGCGGTTACAATTTTAGGCATATGAGAGTTTGATAAGCAAAGAAAAGAAAGTAGTGAAAAAAGTGAAGAAAAAGAGAAAGCAAAAAGCAATAGAAAACAAAAGAGAAAAATGAGAAAAAGAAGAAAAGAAAAGAAAGAGAAAGTTGTATATGTTGTGTATAGTTCAATAAGCTTTGATTACTCTCCAAATGATACATTTAATGCTTGTTTTGGAACTTGTTTTTCCAATTTTGTTATTGCACGCATTCTCCCATTATCCCGAGTTTTCATCCCGAACACTTTGAATCCGTACATACATTCCTTCATTTCGTACCCTAGCCTATCCTACATTACAACCCTATTAAAGTCCTATGTGATTTTAGGTTGATGTAATTCAAAAGTCATAATAGTTGTGATAATCTGTGAAAATGCATTTCGCCTCTTTTAGTGTGCGGTATCCTTTCATTGAGATTACAATTTTTCATTTTATATATAGCGTTCCTCATTTGTGACATGTGTGCGGCCTAGTTTCCATTTACATTTACTCTTTATGCCCATTTTGATCGAGCGGTAAAAGTGTGTTCGTGTGAGGACACAATCGTCGTGTGTTTCGCCGCCGCGATACAAAGAAAACCTAATATACTACTACACTTGACAAGCAAGTACAGTGGTAAGTCGGGTATCGAAAATCCACAGGGAGTGATTAAATTTTAGATTTTAATCGTTTTAATTACTTCAGTAATAAAAGTGGTGTAAAATAAATAAAAGAAAAGGTGATAGGGTGGTTATGGTGACAAAACAAAAGAATAAGTTACGCTACACAAAAGTAAAGCGAGGATCGGGATCGCATTCTACCAAACGGATCGAAACAACTACTAATTAGAATTAAGGCTCCAAAGCATTTAATCGAGCATTTTTAATTAAGCATAAACATCACACAAGAAGGAATTTAACCCAAAGTTGCGAGATAAAACATTTAACTGAAAAATGGTCACACGCGGATTAAATTCGGATTGTCGCTATAAATACTAAAGTTGCGTGACAAATAAAGTTAAACGCATAACAATCCGACTTTAATACACGCGGTTTCAATTAAATGCGATTTTGCACGAAATCTAGTTTTCGAGGTCCAAACCCGAAAATGGCGAAAACACAATCCCGACCCTATTTATCTAAGGGTGCATAATGAATTAAACTAATTAACAAAGCAATAAACTAATTAAGCAAGAAATAAAGAAATACAACTATATTAAAGGAAATGGAAATGAAAAGTTCAATCTTACAAAACCAATTGGTTGTCAACCCAAGAAGAAGAGAAAATGAGCTCTCCAAACGAAAACCCTAACCTAAAATCGTTCCTAAACTGATATCCTTGCTCTCAAATGAGAGAGAATTGGTTTAATACAAAATATCCCATGGCAAACTTGTAATAAAAGGGAAGAAAACCAAAAATCTGGAGGGCCGAATCGATTCACAAATGGTCCGAATCGATTCGAAAATAGGGAAAGTTCGAATCTGCAATTCTGCAGCATTCCGAATCGATTCGGTTTGGGGCCGAATCGATTCGCAACCTACAAGTCTGAATTCTGCAGCTTTGTCCTGTTTTACAGAAAATGCCGCCATTTCTTCGTTATAGCTCGGAATGAGGCACGGTCGGAGGCTACGCGAAGATAACTCAAAGGACTACAACATACAAGAAGACAATAGGCTAAAAAACCAAAATATGAAATGACTAAAATGACCTTGAATGTGACCTTGAGTGTGAATTTGAAGTAAAAACCATCCTAAAAATGCCATAACTCTTTCGATACAACTCAGAATCATGCACCGTCGGCGGCCACGCGAAGAGAAATCAAAGGGCTTCAACTTCTGTGAAGAGCTCGGGATTCAAACCCGAATGCTGAAATTACTAAAATGCCCCCGAAGCTGCAAAAGTCGACGAAACATTTCCGGAAAGCGTCCGAACTTCATACTAAGCATCCAAATACCTACAAAAGCTCAATTAACCCCTGAAAAACATGTTAACATAGAAATCCGAGTTTGTCTGGTTAACGAGCATAAGTATAGGGATTAAGATACCCAAGGGGGCTAATAAGGCGTAGGTTAACGGGTGAAATACGCAATATTTGCGTCGTATCACACCCCCTAACTTACACATTGCTAGTCCCTAGCAATGAAATAAGAAACAACAAGAACAACATGCAGACCAAAAGTAGGATACAAGTACAAAATGGGATGAAAAAGTAATAAAAAGATAAGGCCACTTTCGCGGGCGATTCGATTGCATTTAGCGTATGCAATAAGCCGTTAAAGCCCTAGGTCACCCTAGTGGACGAGTGTCGTCTCGTGCGGGTTTTCAGAGATGGTACCCACAAACATCACATGGTTTCCTCAAAATATGCTAAACCCAACATGCAACAAGCCCAATAATGGCGAAAAGGATTTCATACGCGTTATTAGCAAAGTGAATGAATTCTCACAAAAGTCCAAATCATTAACATTATAGAATGCACCTCATAGAATTGAAACCTTAAAATGTGGGAGGGGAGTGAGCACATGCAAAGTGTGATTTGGCCAAAACTTAAATAAATCGGATATACATTAAAGCAAGCATATATTCAATCCTCACGGGCATTACGTTCATTGAAAACGTTGAATTCGTTGGTAATCTCACTATTCTTTCATTTGACCGTTGATTAATTGAGTTCATACTTGAAATGTGTTACTTGAGCATGATTTTCATATATTGTTTTGAATCGAGAATTACGTATACTTTGTGAAATGATCATAGGCAATCTTTGTTATATCACCCATATTAGCCTTGACCTCACCATATATGTTTCCCTAGTAAACCCCTTTGAGCCGAAATACTAGCCTTTCGTTTCATTACCCAAAATCCCATAACCAACTCCAAATTGCAGTTTTAAGCCATACATACACCTTACATACCTTTGTTTGGAATGTTACTTGGGATTGAATGTTGTTGTTGTATTGCGGTTACAATTTTAGGCATATGAGAGTTTGATAAGCAAAGAAAAGAAAGTAATGAAAAAAGTGAAGAAAAAGAGAAAGCAAAAAGCCATAGAAAACAAAAGAGAAAAATGAGAAAAAGAAGAAAAGAAAAGAAAGAGAAAGTTGTATATGTTGTGTATAGTTCAATAAGCTTTGATTACTCTCCAAATGATACATTTAATGCTTGTTTTGGAACTTGTTTTTCCAATTTTGTTATTGCACGCATTCTCCCATTATCCCGAGTTTTCATCCCGAACACTTTGAATCCGTACATACATTCCTTCATTTCGTACCCTAGCCTATCCTACATTACAACCCTATTAAAGTCCTATGTGATTTTAGGTTGATGTAATTCAAAAGTCATAATAGTTGTGATAATCTGTGAAAATGCATTTCGCCTCTTTTAGTGTGCGGTATCCTTTCATTGAGATTACAATTTTTCATTTTATATATAGCGTTCCTCATTTGTGACATGTGTGCGGCCTAGTTTCCATTTACATTTACTCTTTATGCCCATTTTGATCGAGCGGTAAAAGTGTGTTCGTGTGAGGACACAATCGTCGTGTGTTTCGCCGCCGCGATACAAAGAAAACCTAATATACTACTACACTTGACAAGCAAGTACAGTGGTAAGTCGGGTATCGAAAATCCACAGGGAGTGATTAAATTTTAGATTTTAATCGTTTTAATTACTTCAGGAATAAAAGTGGTGTAAAATAAATAAAAGAAAAGGTGATAGGGTGGTTATGGTGACAAAACAAAAGAATAAGTTACGCTACACAAAAGTAAAGCGAGGATCGGGATTGCATTCTACCAAACGGATCGAAACAACTACTAATTATAATTAAGGCTCCAAAGCATTTAATCGAGCATTTTTAATTAAGCATAAACATCACACAAGAAGGAATTTAACCCAAAGTTGCGAGATAAAACATTTAACTGAAAAATGGTCACACGCGGATTAAATTCGGATTGTCGCTATAAACACTAAAGTTGCGTGACAAATAAAGTTAAACGCATAACAATCCAACTTTAAGGGTGCATAATGAATTAAACTAATTAACAAAGCAATAAACTAATTAAGCAAGAAATAAAGAAATACAACTATATTAAAGGAAATGGAAATGAAAATTTCAATCTTACAAAACCAATTGGTTGTCAACCCAAGAAGAAGAGAAAATGAGCTCTCCAAACGAAAACCCTAACCTAAAATCGTTCCTAAACTGATATCCTTGCTCTCAAATGAGAGAGAATTGGTTTAATACAAAATATCCCATGGCAAACTTGTAATAAAAGGGAAGAAAACCAAAAATCTGGAGGGCCGAATCGATTCGCAAATGGTCCGAATCGATTCGAAAACAGGGAAAGTTCGAATCTGCAATTCTGCAGCATTCCGAATCGGTTCGGTTTTGGGCCGAATCGATTCGCAACCTACAGGTCTTTAATTCTGCAGCTTTGTCCTGTTTTACTAAAAATGCCGCCATTTCTTCGTCATAGCTCGGAATGAGGCACGGTCGGAGGCTACGCGAAGATAACTCAAAGGACTACAACATCCAAGAAGACATTAGGCTAAAAAACCAAAATATGAAATGACTAAAATGCCCTTGAATGTGACCTTGAGTGTGAATTTGAAGTAAAAACCATCCTAAAAATGCCATAACTCTTTCGATACAACTCAGAATCATGCACCGTCGGCGGCCACGCAAAGAGAAATCAAAGGGATTAAACTTCTGTGAAGACCTCGGGATTCAAACCCGAATGCTGAAATTACTAAAATGCCCCCGAAGATGCAAAAGTCGACGAAACATTTCCGGAAAGCGTCCGAACTTCATACTAAGCATCCAAATACCTACAAAAGCTCAATTAACCCCTGCAAAACATGTTAACATAGAAATACGAGGTTTTATGGTTAACGAGCATAAATATAGGGATTAAGATACCCGAGGGGGCTAATAACGCGTAGGTTAACGGGTGAAATACGCAATATTGGCGTCGTATCACACCCCCTAACTTACACATTGCTTGTCCCTAGCAATGAAATAGGAAACAACAAGAACTACAAGAAAACCAAAAGAAGGAGAAGTACAAAAGTATGGTATAAAAGCATAAGGCCACTTTCGTGGGCGATTCGATTGCATTTAGCGTATGCAATAAGCCGTTAAACCCCTAGGTTACCCTAGTGGACGAGTGTCGTCTCGTGAGGATTTTTAGGGATGAAACCCACAAACATCATATGGTTTCCTTAAAATATGCCCAACCCAACATGGGACAAACTCAACAACAACGAAAAAGATTTCAAACATGTTATTAGCATATTGAACGAATTCAAGCTAAAGTCCGTTGTTATTAACAAGTTGAATGCACCTCATAGAATTGAAACTTTAAAAGTGGGAGGGGGGAAAGCACATGCATAGTGTGATTTGGTGAAAAACTTATATAAATCGGATACTAATCAAAGCAAGCATACATTCAATCCTCACGGGCATTACGCTCAACAAATGAAATCACTCGGAATGGGAGGTAATACACGGGACATGCGGGCATAAAGAGTAAATGTAAATGGAAACTAGGCCGCACACATGTCACAAATGAGGAACGCTATATAGGAAATGAAAAACTTGCAATCTCAATGAAAGGATACCGCACACTAAAAGAGGGGAAATGCATTTTCACAGATTATCGAAACTATTATGACTTTTAAATTAAATGCACCCTAAGATCACATAGGACTTTAATAGGGTTGTAATGTAGGTTTGGGATTAAGGTACGAAATGAAAGGTATATGTACGGATTCAAAGTGTTCGGAGATGAAAACTTGGAATAATGTGAAGGATGTGGGCAATATCAAAAATTGGAAAACGAGTTCCAAACAAGCATTAGATATAACAACCGGAGAGTAATCAAAGCTTATTGAACTATATACACAATATACAACTTTCTCTTTCTTTTCTTTTTTTCTTTTTCTCATGTTTTCTTTTGTTTTCTTTTGCTTTTTTCTTTCTCTTTTTCTTAACTTTTTTTACATCACTTTTCTTTACTTTTCAAACTCTCATATGCTTAAATTGCAACCGACATCATAACAACATCATTCAATCCCAAGTAACATTCCAAACAAAGGTATGGAAAGTGTATGTATGGGCTAAAAACTCCAATTTGGAGTTGGTTATGGATATTGGGTAATGGAACGAAAGGCTAGTATTTAGGCTCAAAGGGGTTGACTAGGGAAACATATATGGTGAGGTCAAGGCTAATATGGGTGATATAACAAAGATTTCCTATGATCATTTCACCAAGTTTACGCAATTCTCAAGTCAAAACAATATATGAAAATCATGATCAAGTAACACATTTCAAGTATGAACTCAATTAATGAACGGTCAAATGAAAGAATAGAGAGATTACCAACGAATTTAACGTTTTCAATGAGAAAAGAATAGTGTATAACACTCACAAACGACGAAAGGTACGAAGCTTACTCGGTGTAAGTATATACAATGCAACAAAAGATTACCGAGTTATAAAAATCTTAAACCAAATCAATATAATAAGGAAAGTGCATATGCTCATGGGATAAAGTTTAATTCATGAAGTTATTCACAATATCAATGATTTAAGGACTAAATTCTAATAACATCTACAATCGAAAACATGCATCGTTGAGTTGTCAATTGGATCGAGCAATTATTAAAATTTATCATCGGAAACAAGGCAAAATGCTCAACAAAATGAGAAAAAAGAAAGAAAATATTTTTGAAAATTTTCAAATTTTTCACAAAAAGGCATACTCAGTAACTAAATGTGAGCAAATCCATGGACTACACATGAAATGGATAGAATATCCTACACCCCCTAACTTAAATGTTGCATTTTCCTCAATGTGCATTAAGAACACAACACAAAGAGAGGAAAATAACGATATTACCCAAAATTGGAGCGATCTCCATAAGCGCGAGTCCAAAGGAATCTACAAAACAAGTTAGTACCGAGCATAGCAAAAACAAATAACATAAAGTTAACTAATTACACTAGACTAAATTAAAAGGAAAGAAGAAAATTAAAAAAGCTAACTATTTACAACCTACTATTTAGACTAGACACTAACTATACACTAGAAGTCTAAATAGTTGAGGGTCCACCCAAAAAGGTATTTGACTTTGAAAGATCAACGGTGGACCCTCCAAAGTGAACATGCCTCCCAGAAAATAAGAATTTCGTTTGAACAACGGAAGGCATGTGGGTGGTAAAAAAAGTGAACCATCGCCAATTTGAAATTTCGGGCGGACGATGGGGGATTTGGATAATAAGGGGGAAAGGTACACTAGAGCTCCAAGAAAAATTGACTCATCTCCCAAAAATTTTTCAAGTGGAATGGGAGATGGTGCACACACGGGGATAACATCCATCGAAAACAAGTCCGGTAAGGAGTCCTCATCGGCAAAAAGTGTAGAAGTTTTAATTTCTACCGACTCATAGGAATCAACCGGTAATTCTAATGGTTCGATCACGGAAAACGAATATGGTGATGAAACAAATTCAATCTCCATCAACATATCGTCAGAAGGAGATTGAATTTTGGGGGAGAAAGATTCACACTCGATGAGAAATTCTTTGAAAAATTGAGGTGAAACACAAGTTTCCACCTCCTCGTTGTTTTGTGCAAAAGAATTCATCTCATCGCAAAGTGCACCGAGTCTCATTCCAACATCATTTAAGCTTTCCAAACCTTGGGAGTAAAGAAGCGAAGTTTCTTCCAAAGTAGGCTTCCTCGGCTCAAGAGCCTCGGACTCCTCATTTGGTTGAAACTCGTCTTCGAAAGTAATGAAATGAAAATCGTCATTGGATTCGAATAATGAATCCAACTCAAGCTCCCAATAACGATTTTCATTCCGATAAATGTTTTCAAGTCTTTCATTTTCAAGAAAATCTTGAAAATGGAAAACTTGAAAACTATTCCCAAAGTAAGAATCATTAGAATGACCGTAATAACTATAATCGTAGGACATGATTACCTCGTTGTTTGTAGATGGAGAATCCGAGAAATAAAGTGAGCAACCTCGAATCAAAGTTTCTTAGCGCTCAAAGTATGAAAATCCTGCAAAAAAGGTTAAAACAAAGAATACAAATACAAAAGGAAAAATACTACGAAATAATAAAACAACTACAATCTAAAACACACTCCCCGGCAACGGCGCCATTTTGATCGGGCGGTAAAAGTGTGTTCGTGTGAGGACACAATCGTCGTGTGTTTCGCCGCCGCGATACAAAAGAACCTAATATACTACTACACTTGACAAGCAAGTACAGTGGTAAGTCGGGTATCGAAAATCCACAGGGAGTGATTGAATTTTAGATGTTAATTATTTTAATTACTTCAGGAATAAAAGTGTAAAATAAATAAAAGAAAAGGTGAGAGGGTGGTTATCGTGAATAAAGAAAAGAATAAGTTACGCTAAAATAAAGTAAAGCGAGGATCGGGATCGCATTCCACCAAACGGATCGAAACAACTACTAATTAGAATTAAGGCTCGAAAGCAATTTAATCGAGCATTTTCAATTAAGCATAAACATCACACAAGAAGGAATTTAACCCAAAGTTGCGAGATAAAACATTTAACCAAAAAATGGTCACACGCGGATTAAATTCGGATAATCGCTATAAACACTAACGTTGCATGATAAAGAAAGTTAAACGCATAATAATCCGACGTTAATACGCGAGGTTTCAATTAAATGCGATTTTGCACGAAACCTAGTTTTCGAGGTCCAAACCCGAAAATGGCGGAAACACAATCCCGACCCTATTTATCTAAGGGTGCATAATGAATTAAACTAATTAACAAAGCAATAAACTAATTAAGCAAGAAATAAAGAAATACAACTATATTAAAGGAAATGGAAATGAAAAGTTCAATATTACAAAACCAATTGGTTGTCAACCCAAGAAGAAGAGAAAATGAGCTCTCCAAACCAAAACCCTAACCTAAAATCGTTCCTAAACTGATATCCTTGCTCTCAAATGAGAGAGAATTGGTTTAATACAAAATATCCCATGGCAAACTTGTAATAAAAGGGAAGAAAACCAAAAATCTGGAGGGCCGAATCAATTCGCAAATGGTCCGAATCGATTCAGAAACAGGGGAAGTTCGAATCTGCAATTCTGCAGCATTCCGAATAGATTCGGTTTTGGGCCGAATCGATTCGCAACCTACAGGTCTGAATTCTGCAGCTTTGTCCTGTTTTACAGAAAATGCCGCCATTTCTTCGTTATAGCTCGGAATGAGGCACGGTTGGAGGCTAAGAGAAGATAACTCAAAGGACTACAACATCCAAGAAGACATTAGGCTAAAAAAACAAAATATGAAATGACTAAAATGCCCTTGAATGTGACCTTGAGTGTGAATTTGAAGTAAAAACCATCCTAAAAATGCCATAACTCTTTCGATACAACTCAGAATCATGCACCGTTGGCGGCCACGCGAAGAGAAATAAAAGGGCTTCAACTTCTGTGAAGAGCTCAGGATTCAAACCGGAATGCTGAAATTACTAAAATGCCCCCGAAGATGCAAAAGTCGACGAAACATTTCCGGAAAGCGTCCGAACTTCATACTAAGCATCCAAATACCTACAAAAGCTCAATTAATCCCTGTAAAACATGTTAACATAGAAATACGAGGTTGTATGGTTAATGAGCATAAATATAGGGATTAAGATACCCGAGGGGGCTAATAACGCGTAGGTTAACGGGTGAAATACGCAATATTGGCGTCGTATCACTTTGTTCGATTCCGGGTAGTCTACACACATCCGAACTTTCCTTCCTGATTTTGACATAGGCACTATGTTGGCTAGCCATGTGGGATATTCGATTACACGAATAAATCCCACGTTCATTTGTTTGGCCACTTCTTCTTTAACCTTAAGCGACCATTCGGTGCAGAGATTTCTCAGCTTTTATTTAACCGTCTTGTAATCTGGAAGAGTTGGAATCTCATGTTAGGCTATTTTGGGATCAATCCCAGGCATATCATCACAGGACCATGCGAAGACATCCACTAACTCCTTCAATAATTCTTTGAGTCGTGCGCGCTCATGCTCATCAAGGGTAGACCTTATCCTAATCTCGCACAGTTGGCTACTAGAATTGAGGTTAATAATAACAGTTTCTTCTTCATTAACTTGAACGTGGTTATGTTGTTTGTTATTAACCTTATTTAGATCAGTTAAGAATTGTTCATTTACAAAATCATCATCATCAAAAGTTTGATTAAAGTCTAAACAGTTAATGTAAGTCACATCAAGATACTCAGAATCTTCGTGTATTTCATTGATAGGAAAAATAGCATTGAGAACCTCACAAAAGGAGGTCTCGATCACATTTGAGCAAGGATAGACAATAAAAGAAGAAATGAGGTAAACATTGGGGTTAGGTGGGATTTCAACAGGTATAACCGGCTTAGCATGCCAGTTGAGGAGAGGTGTATCGGTAGCTTTAATCAAATGGGATGGATCTAGTGATGTAGTGCTTGAATAAACCATGCATAGTGTCATCCTCAGTGTTTGCAAGTTGAATAAGTCCTCGGAGTCACTTTTCTCAGTCTTTTTGGTATCTTTGATGAGCGGTTGTATATGGTGTTGGGAACTTTTGGCCCATGAGTAGCTGTCTTGGAAAAAGATCTCCATTTCGGGATTCATCTTCTTGTCTGTATGGTCATACCATGGTTCCAAAAAGTCATAAAAGGGGAAGTCTTCACCCTCTCTGATGAATCGTCCATTCAAGGAGTCACCTGGGATAGTCTTAATGCGGTCTAGTCTTCTCTTTGGTTAAGACTGGCGGATCATTTTAAGCTCTTGTTCTGATGGTTGATAACCCAAACCATAAGGAGGGAAAGCTTTCTTCAGTTCAATGGGATCGAATATCCCTTGCTGTCTTTGCCCTAGCCCCAGTCCGAGAATGAAGTGCATATTTCTGAACATATGAATCACATTGCCATTGCCATGCGGGTCGTATTCTAGACAACCCCTTTCTTTGAAATCATCCCCTGTTGGGATTAGAAGTGGCTCAACTCGAAATACTAATAGGAGTATATCATTTGACTTGTACTGTATCTTAAGGACTAGATTGATGGTACTTATACCTTCAGTATTATCATCATTGCCCAAAATGGTGATGACTCATCCGTCGATGAAGAGCTTTAATTTTTGATGGAGTGAGAAAGACACACCCTTGATACTGTGGAGCCAAGGTCGTCCAAGCAACATGTTGAAAAAAGCTAGGATATCAATAACTTAAAATTCAATAACAGGGTTTATAGTGCCATCCCCTATTACAAGTTTTATGGATCCCATCACCTCCCCACGGGTATTATCGTAGGCATGTGCAGCGGAGGTTGGAGCGAGGTCACTTTTCTTCTGTCCTAAGCATTTGAAGGTTCTTAATGGGAAGACATTAAAGGAGGATCCGTTATCGATAAGAGAGAGTGATACGATCTTCCCCATAACTTCGACGGAGATGTTGAGTGCATGATTGTGGTTTGGCCCAACTTTGGGGATTTCTTCTTTGGAGAAGGATAGCATTCGGGTAGAGGTCAAGGATCCGACTAAATTTACCGCTTATTTTGGTGTAGTAGAAGGAGGAACTATGGGTCTAGTGAGTAACTTAATCAAAGCATTTTTGTGTTGCTGAGAAGACATGAAAAGCCCCCATAGGGTAATGTTAGCTTGAGTTTTCTTCAGTTGATCGAGGATTTTGCTTTCCTCGAGGGTCATTTCTGGCATATGAAGGTTTTTAACGCCCTTCCCCTTGTCATTGGCTAGTAGTGAGCTTGGAATCTCGTAATGCCTCCCTGATCTAGTCATATGATTTAATGAAGAAGGGAAGAACATGAACCCTGTTTCTTCATCGATCTCGAGTTGTTATGCTACCTTGTTTATTTCTCTAAGGAGATCCTCAAATTCTATTATCCCACATATGTCGGCTATCCGGCCAGTTTTCTCGAAAGCTTATTCTTCATTTGAATCTCCGAATTCTTCCGTTCATTTGGTGGCAACAATTATGTCTTTCCATATAAAGTCAATGCATTCCACAACTTTAATGTCTTCTTCATACAGGTCTTCCCATTCTGTGGGGATATGTAAGGGTGAAGGGAATAGGCACCCTTGTAATTTTAGATTATCAAGTAACTTGGTCATACTTCAAATGTCGTTGGTTTGCCTAAATAATTCTTCCATGATCTGGATGACATCATCCAAGATGACTTCATCGGCTGGTACCACCCAACTGTCTGACTCTCGGTCCCATTGTTGTGCTTCTAAGAAAAACGTACTCAACCTTTGGTAATCAATGATCATTTATGAGGGAAATTTCAGCCCGAACTCTAGGAGTTGGTTTAACTCTTCTGATAATTCCATACGTCTATTTTTAGAATGGGTATGGACAATGATGCATGCTCTGGTAAGGAGTGACAGTGCCTAATCAACAAGGCTAGTAGGGTGTAGGAGGAAATATAGGCAAGTTTGGGAGAGTGTATGGGTATGATTTGAGTTTAGGGATCAAATGCTGGGTTCATTTCTAGGAAAATAGCATTGGTATGATTTAGGAGTGGGTTGTGAGTAGTGTTTGGCTTAGGATTGGCTGGTGGGGCAATGGTACCCCGATCAATTAGACCTTGGATTATGTTTCGAAGGTGAAAGCATTGGTCGGTGGTATGACCAGCGATTTGGTGAAAGGCGCAATGGGCATCTGCCTTGAAGCTTCTTGGAAGTGGATTGGGCAATGGACAGGGACCCAAGGGTTTGATAAGGTTTCGGATTAATAGGGCTTGATAAACTTTGGAGAATGGAGCATGGAGCTCGATGTATTCCTTTCGAACTAAGATAGGGCGGCTTTCTGGTGCCCATGATGTGGTTGGTTGAGAGATATTATTGATGGTTAAGAATGCAGCACTAGAAGGTTTGTCATATTTTTAGGGGGTGAATTGTCCGGACAATTTCTTTGGTTCAACCTCTGTTTTAGCAAGACCTTCCTCGATTTCTAATCCTGCTTCTCTGAGAGCTCGGAAGTGGGGATAGTATTGTCCTCCCATGGTTGCTCGGACATGGGGTAAGAAATTCTTCCTCACTATGTTGACTTGTTCTTCCTCGGATGGCCGATTGGTCATAGTGGCTGCCTTTTCCCTCCATCAGGCTATGAAGTTACTGACTGATTCCCCAGAGTTCCATTTGAGAATCTCTAGATCACGACGGGTGACCTCAAGCTCTTTGTTATATTTGTACTGCGATATGAATTCTCTGGCTACATCCTCCCAGCTACGGATTCTGGACTCCTCGAGAAACAAAAACCATCTGAGAGAGTTATCCTTCAGAGTTTGGTGAAACAATTGGGCCATCACTTATTCAGAAGCCCCTAAGAGAGTCATAGAACGGTGATAACTGTGAAGATAAATAATCGGTGGTCCACTTCCTCTGAATTTCTCGATATTTGACATCTTGAACTTCTCGGGTAACCTGGCCTTTGGATAAGGAGACATGTGGGTGTAATCCATGTAATTTCTGAAAATTATGACTTGGTCGAACTTCTTAGTTATCATCTTGAGATATTATTTGACCTTGCTCAATTCTTCCTCTTTCGGATCAGTGATCATAGGCAAGTTGGCCCTGGGCTAGGAAGGTTTGGCATAGGAAGCTGGGCAGGCGGTGACCCATTAATAGGAGGGACACGGGGAGCGTGATGATACTCTTTTGGAACCTATATAGGTTCGAGTGGAACCATAGAATGAGGAAACATGGCCTCGTGCTCTTGAGGAACCAGAACCTAGTTTCGTTGCATCTCTCAGACCTCAATATGAACATTGTCAATCTTGGACACGAGCTGAGCTAAAACTGCCGTCAGATTTGGCTGCATAACTGGTGCTTAATTTGTGTTCTCCATGGAAAGCGGATGGATTCCGGACTAGTAAGAAGTAGCGAGGGAATGGACGGAACTCCGGGGTGATTTGACTGAAGACCAAAGCCAATAAGGAGCCAGGCCAAGGGCGTGCCATCGACCTGAGGAGGAGTAAAATGGGATTTATTTTTGAGAAAAAGAGGATGGAAATATTTTGGACATTTTTTCTTTTTGAGATTGAAAGACAAAATATTTTTGGATTTTTCGTAAAGAAAGGATAAATGTTTTTGGATTTTTGATAAAGAAAGGAGAAATGTTTTGGATTTTTGATAAAGAAAGGAGAAATGTTTTTGGAAGACGGGTCTCAGCATTATTATTATTATTATTATTATTATTATTATTATTATTATTATTATTATTATTATTATTATTATTATTATTATTATTATTATTATTATTATTATTATGTTCTCACTTGTATTAAATTCTCCTAAATGTAAAATGAAATACCAGATGGGACCCGAGCCTAAAAAAGTTGGATTTGTAACATATGCAAATCTATGGTTGGACTTGTAACCAGGCTCACGGGTAGGGTCCCATTTTAAAAATGCACAAAAATTTGGGTGGCAGGCCGACCCAAAATTTTGGTAGAGTTTCAGGTAGAAACCGACAATCTAATATGTGTGTCCTAGGCTTGACACCTATATGAGGGTATGCAGTTGGTTGGGTGAATCGAAAAGGGTTCCTCCCTTAGGTGTGGCTTCCATGATATACGTCTTACTTTTTTAGGGCAATCGGTACGTGCGAACCAGCCATTTAATATACCTGAGTGTATGTAAATTGTCTCACTATATACCTCGTAGAGATGGTATGCGTGAGAGAAAATTCAATAGACTCAGTGTATGTGAATGAGTTCCCTACGATATACCTCTCGTCATAACTTCAGTCAAGCGGTACGATGCGGGGAACCGTTCGATATACGTCGAAGGTACTTGTACAATGGAAGGTGAGAGTCATATTACTTAGGCTAACTACGCCCTGCCGGACCATCACCCATCACGAAGTGACCCTGCAGTTATGGGACATAATTTGGTCAATAATAATGCTCCTTGGTGATATCGTGTGAATCATGCATGATTCTCTTATTAGTATCTTATGAAAGTATATTTCTTGATCATGCCCAACAGGGAGAAAAGTATGAGTACCAATGGTATACCAAGTATGGATGATGTGTGCAACATGAGGATATATGCGATCCTAGGTTCACGTGGTGTGAAGTGTATATGGAGAATTTTCTATAGGCATTTGAATAGAAGCATAAGCATGAGGTACACATGAATAGTAAAGGGAAAAATAGGGGGATACATAAGAAATTAAAATACCCATGTAAATAGAGTCTATCCCTCAAAAAACAAAATCCCCAGTGGAGTCGCCACTGTTTCCATCCCCGATCCTCGTAGTGGGAGAGGATCCTTGGTCCCTCGCATCCCTCTCGGGAGTGCTTCAGTCGGCATCGTTGACGAGGTGAAAAAATGTAGAGAGATGGAGTCTCCAGTCTATTTTACTCAAAATAGACAAAATAAAAGAGAGTCATCATGAAGGACAACATCCAAGGACATACTGATACATACGAAACCAAAATGATTCGAAAAGGGTCCGGAGGCTAAGTTATGAAATGGGAAGGTGTTAGTCACCCATTCCTCCCTTACGGTCTCTCATGGGTTGTTGCTATTTTCCTTTATTTCCCCGTGATATGTGTGCATGTGTATACGTAGTGGAGATAGGAATCATCAACTTGTGTCATGGAAGAGATAAAGCGAGTCATCCGTAGAATGTTCTTCGAAGTTGTAAGGACATAAATTTTCAATTGAGTCCCTGTATTTTTGACTTAATTCCGTGAAAAAAACTATGTTTGTAATATGTCATAGGGAGAAGTTTATATGTGTCACGATCCCACTTGGTCTATGACGCACTGAAGAAATTGAAGGCGTTGTGGCAAAGCTTCAAAGAATTAAATCATGCCTAAGTTTAATTGGTGCAAGTTTAATCGTCTTCAAAGTTAATTTTATTCCGAGATCACTCAGGTATGAATGCGTATAATTAATGGTCCTCGGAATTATTTTATAAAAGATAAGGATGTGATTTTTATAAATAAAAATGTTTTTAAATGTTTTAAAAGTATTTTAAAGGTTTAAACTACGTTTTATGATGATAAGCTCCTAAAAGAGTTTGACATTTTTGAATCTCTCATTGGAAGAGACGTTTGAAACAAAAAGTCATAAAGTCAAACTTTTGTGCTATCGTCCAAATGACATCCAATCTCATTCGAACGAGATGGGATGTCACTCGAACGAGTTCCTCAAGTTGTTCGAACGACACTCTTTTCGAGGCGGTATTTAAATCCTATTTAAATAGTGTTTTCCTCATAATTTTGAAGTGTGCTTTCTGGAAAACAGTTTTACGAACCAGAACCTTGTTTGCACATGTTTTCTAAGATTTATAAAGCATAAACACATCCTTAGAGTTTGCAAAGATCCGAGTTATCATTCTTATATGTTTAGGTGATCTTGCTGCACCAAATTTGTTTGTTCTACACATTGAACATTAAATGGTTTTGAGATGAAGAAAAGAAAAAGGATTTCTTGTTCGACATCGTAGACGAATCAAAGCCATATCGGTGGACACTGAGACATATGTGAACGCGTGTGTTGTGGACAGGTATCGCAGAAGACAAAATTTCTGTGTGGGCACTATTGAAGAACGGTTGAAGATTAGAAGGAGCTTCAAGACCCATGGGGATCAGGTCTTAGTGTAAGGCTAATCTGTATTTGTAAAACCATTATTCATAGTGATTGTTTGGCTTGGGCCTTCCGAGGTTGTTTTCCCATTTTGGTTTTTTTCCTCATAAATTCGGCGTTGTGAGTAATATTTACTTTACTTTGCTTGCTTTAATCACTAGATGCATGTTTAGGATTAATCAAGATAAAAGTGGTTTAAAGTAAGAATTGTGTTTTCACAACTTAGTTTGGTGCACATTTAAAAGTTGGATCTTTTCGGAGAAAAATTAGTTTTGTTTAAAAGACACATATCGGGCCACTCACAATTTTCAAATTGGTATCAGAGCCAAGTTACGCTAATTTATCGCGTGATCCTGATTTTTTGAGGACTTACTTTCTGATATAATTTGTCTACTCACGCTTTACAAATTAGTATTAGAGCTAGAAACCATATTTTATTTGTTTTGTGATCCCGTGTGTTTGTTTATCTCTCCTGTGTTTGTTTTCTCTTGATGGATTCTCTAAACTTTGATGATTTACATTGTTTGAATTTAAAGTTTGCAAAAGGTATTGAAGTTTTGGAAAAAGAAAATTCCGGTTTCAAAAATAAGATTGCATATTTGCAAAAGTTTCAAATTCAAAGAGATATTTTTCGTGAGCACTTTAGTTCCTTGTTTAAAGATTTTAATATATTAAAATTGGGCAAAAAGGAGAGTGATGATAGAGTCCTCATTTTGGAAAAAGAGTTAGAGAATTTGAGAAATTCTAGTGTTTGTGCCGTTGAGGAAAATATTTTGATTAATGAGTATGTGGCACGAGAAAAGGCTCTTAGGGATAAGTTTGCTCACATTGAGGGGGAGTGAGATAACCTTCTAGGGGTAATTGATAATTTAAAGAAGGAGTCCCGAAAGTTTGAGGAGTCTAATATTTTTCTTGAGTAAAAAGTTTTGAAGTTAAAAAATGATTTAAATGACTCGAGTTGTGATGGTAGCGGCTTATCTTGTTCTAGTGGTTCAAATCTCAAAGCCAAAACCCTAGTTTGTTTTAGAACGTTAACCACCTCCGAGGGTATAAGAAAAGGTCAACCTAAAGGTCCCGTTCCTCGTCGTGTTTTCACATGTTCGCATTGTGGTAGGAAAGGTCACCTTAGGAGTTTCTGTTTTGATCTTAGAAAAGACCCTAGGAAGATTAAACGTAGTGTCCCATTGGTTCTCAAAACCTGTTTTGTTAGGTATACACCTGTTTGGGTTAGGAAATCCGTTTTGGAGATGCTAAATGCTTCGTTGGTTGATTCTCATATACATGCACATGATTCATCTCTTGCTATTTCTTATGGTTAGTAGCTTGCATGTTTTTCTTATGCTAGGTTTCTTCATGATTTATTCATTGCTAGTATAATGACATGTGTATCATTTTGTATTATAGTTTTCATTTGTTTAAGTCCAATTTCAAAAATACAAAAAGATTTTGTTTTTTGAGAAAACTTTTGAAAAAACAAAAAGATTTTTCTTTTATTTGAGTCAAAATATGAAAAGCTAAAAAGATTTTCGTTTTTTGTTTTTGACTTTACATGTTTGATGTGGCATATTGGTGTGCTTGGACCCCCCCAATCGTTTCATTATCCATGTGGGTAGGACATTTGGTCATAAGTATCAATGCTTAGAATGATCTTAATCATTGTTTTTATGGGGTTTTTTCGAAGTTGATATGAATTTTGATTCGACTTTGTATATATGCCAACATCGCACACATGCACGAGTTTATATGGATGTTTGACTTCTCTTGCATATTTGAATTTGGTGATGCGTTCTTATCTCAATCTTGTCATCTATGCGTAAGTAGACTTAAGGAGAAGTGTGCATGTAATAACTATTTACCGTGAGGATTTAAAATTGGTAAAAATGATGAGTGATTCATGGGAAAGGGCTGCAAGAGTTCAAAATTAACTCGTTGTGAAAGCCACCGTTTAAAAGAGCCCACAAGAAAATGCAATATGCTAAGAAAAGGGCCAATAAGATTTTCTCTAAGTTGAGAATGCTAGAAACCTCAAAAGAACTTGAAAAGTGTATATATATATATATATGAGGGAGTTTGGTTGGAGAAAATGAGAAGACAAGACTGTGTGATAGTTGATTAAACTAGATTCGCAAGTTTCCAAGAACCCCTTATTTAATTAGAGTTCCTAAACATGCATCTAAGGTGCGTGTGTCAACCCATAAATAAATAAAGCATGTGACAAAAAATATGCTGAGACACAGATTTTAGGAAAAAACCCCTTTCGGGTAAAACCTTTATTTCACTATGAATATACAAGTCGCAACTTACAATTACATAGAGAAATCTGCAATGGATCAACGCACAACCAACCCACAAAGACACGCATTCTTGAACTCAATAAGAGAATACACGCATCACCCTCCAAGGACTCGCAACCCAAACAACAAAGAAAGAACCGCAGCTCTCCTTAATGACACGCAACCATAAAACTTTGTAGAGACTCCCTCAGCAATGACACGCAGCCCTCGATTGCAAAGATCTCTCCACAAAGATGAAAAACAACAAAGTTTGTGTTATAGGGTTCCAAAAGATTCACAAAAGTAATTGGGATTTTTATGTGTGAATTAAAAAAATGTTTGGCACATAAAAAATGAAGTCTTGTTGTGTTTTATCTCTTAGAAACGTTTTCTCAAAGACTTGAAAAAATACACCACCGAAATAGGTATATATATATAGGAAAAATAAGTTGGTGGTAAAACCAGTTACGGAACTGCTCGAGTTTATCCCAGGCGGACCGATCCGGCTAGGGGGCGGATCGGTCCGACCTCGAATTGATTCTTTTAAATTTAGGCTTCTTCGTTTCGCAATCGGTCCATGGTCTATTGGACAAATCAAGGCGGATCGGTCCGGGTAGAGGGAGGAACGGTCCGGAGGTGGATTGGTCCAGTATAGAGGCGGACCAGTCCGGCTTCCCAGAAAACTAAAAAACTTTTAAAAGCCTCATTTTGCTTGAAAAAACTTACTTCTAATTTTTATAAAAAACATTTTATAAAAATTTCCCAATACTAAATATGAACTTTAAGGAACGTAAAACAAAATTTTACCAAGTTCATTCTCGCAGAGGCTATGATGTTGAAGACACTTTGATATTCGTATCCGTTGATGTAGATGCGATCTTGAGTTTCTTCAACGGTGTAACGGCGTACGACATACAAAATGATAATGGACAAAAATGTCCTTACAGAAAATTTAAATGGGTTTGTACAACTAATCCTAATGTTGAAACATTGCAATTTGACGCTATTGTTTATAGAATCGTCAAAATTCTGAATTTCTGTGCATGTAGTATGTTTAGTTCATTAAGCTTACTCTTTAATTGTCATATGGATATGATAAAGTTTGATGATTTATCACTATCAATTAGAGCTTCTTGATCATTTCGATGTGTTGGAATTGTGACTCATTTGTTTTAGATTCACACCCATTCATTCCATATCCATGTTTGAGCACATCGATACTATGTTTGCATGTAACTCATATTTTAAGTTTTTATGAGTTTTTGCATTTTGTGTTAAAAGCCTACTGTTTTAACACTATTTTGATTCTGTCAGGCCCTTCCTCGAATAGTTTTGTGGAAATTTATTCACTGGGCAATACTTTATAATATTTCTGGGAAACTGGGAAATTTTGGCAGGTCGCGCGAAGTCATTCAAACGACATTGCATCTCACGCGAACGACATTTGTACTTAGTTCGAGCGACTTCCTCATCTCGTTTGAGCGAAGTCCCTGGTTTGTTCGAACGACAGGCTGAAAAATGTCTTCTGATTGGTTTACAGTCCACTAGTTTAATTTCATATTTTTTTGGTACAGCGGGAAGCATTTCTGGACTGTTTGGTTTATATGCAGGTTCTTTTATGTTCCAAATTGGTATTTTTCATATGATTCCGTTTATCACACTTTATTTGATTAGTATACTCTATGTGTGATTCCTTGGTTTACTAGCTACTGATTTTTCATTGCTTGATCATAATTAGCTAGTTGTTTCATGATTATCTAGCGTGTTTTATTTCTCAAAATGGTATCAACTTGATTCAAATTGGTTTCATGTTCTCATTCTAGATATTTCCTATTGTTTTATCTTTTCACTGGATTGTCTATTCGAGACAAAAAGGGGAGAGATGTATGTGATGTAGGGGGAGATTTGTTGAGCGCTACTATTGATATCTGGATTTACATATTGTTTGATTATATTTATTTCAAATTGGTATCAAATAATTACTCACATGTTTCAAATGATTAGTTCTTATTAGGAATATAAATTGGTATCATTTGTTCCTCCATACTTCACTGGGTATCTGTTTGTTTATTTCATGTGTGTAGGTATGCTTTCAGCGATTCGAGATTTCAAGTCTACATCACATTTAGACAGTTCATGCTTGCCGGTGCTACATATTCTAGTCCGTGTCCTGTATTTTTGTTTTTGGGTTTATGGCACGGGATTTAGGCATCATACGGCTTGACGAACTGGTTAGTCATTTCACTGGTTTAGTTTTGTCCCGAAATAGTCAAAGGGGGAGATTCATAAGGACATAAATTTCCAATTGAGTCCCTGTATTGTTTTGACTTAATTCCGTGAACAAAACTATATTTGTAATATGTCATAGGGAGAAGTTTATATATGTCACGATACCACTTGGTCTATAACGTATTGAAGAAATTGAAGGCATTGCGGCAAAGCTTCAAAGAATTAAATCATGTCGAAGTTTAATTGCTGCAAGTTTAATCGTCTTCAAAGTTAATTTTATTCTAAGATTACTCAGGTATGAATGTGTATAATTAATGGTGCTCGGAATTATTTTATAAAAGATAAGGATGAAATTTTTATAAAGAAAAATGTTTTCAAATGTTTTAAAAGTGTTTTAAAGGTTTAAATTACGTTTTATGATGATAAGCTCGTAAAAGAGTTTGACATTTTTGGATCTCTCATTGGAAGAGACGTTTGAAATAAAAAGTCAAAAAGTCAAACTTTCGCGTTGTCGTTCAAACGACATCCAATCTCGTTCGAACGAGATGGGATGTCGCTCGAACGAGTTCCTCAAGTCGTTCGAACAACACATTTTTCGAAGCAACATTTAAATCCTATTTAAACAGTATTTTCCTCATAATTTTGAAGTGTGCTTTCTGGAAAACAGTTTTACGAACCAGAACCATGTTTGTACATGTTTTCTAAGGTTTACAAAGCATAAACACATCTTTAGAGTTTGCAAAGATCCGAGTTATCATTCTTATATGTTTAAGTGATCTTTCTGCACCAAATTTTTTTATTCTACACATTGAACATCAAAGGGTTTTGCAGTGAAGAAAAGAGGACTTCTTGTTCGACATCATAGATGAATCAAATCCATATCGGTGGACACCGAGACATACATGGACGCGTGTGTTGTGGACAGGTATCGTGGAAGACAGAATTTTTGTGTGGGCACTATTGAAGAACGATTGAAGATCAGAAGGAGCGTCAAGACCCGTGGGGATCGAGTCTTAGTGTAAGGCTAATCTATCTTTGTAAAACCAATGTTCATAGTGATTGTCTGGCTTGGGCCGTCCGAGGTTGTTTTCCCGTTTTGGGTTTTTTCCTCGTACATCCGGTGTTGTGAGTATTCTTTACTTTACTTTACTTTACTTGATTTAATCACTATATGCATGTTTAGGATTAAACAAGATAAAACTGGTTTAAAGTAAGAATTGTGTTTTCACAACTTGGTTTGGTGCACATTTAAAAGTTGGATCTTTTTCGGATAAAAAATGGTTTTGTTTAAAACACACATATCGGGCCACTCATAATTTTCAGAAGTAATATTAGAAAATAGGATTTACGTGATTATCCTAGAGTCGATCATAATAAGGTAATGATAACGCATGCGGGGTAATACACCACTAAGAACAAATATATGTATATATATAGATAGAGAATCTAAGAGAATTAAGTTAAAAAATGGAAGAATAAATGAAAGTGGGAAGAAATAGGATTCGAGTCTCGAGTTTTGCCTCGAGACACCTACGTAGCCTATAGAGGCATAAAAATCCACGTAGTTCATATGCAAAATGGGGGGTGTGGTTTATCCCATAAATCAAATCGGGGATTTCTTTATAGGTGTGTGTGTGTAAAAAGTGTTTTAGTAGTGAGAAAAGTGTGAGAATTCCCGTTTGAAATTTATGAGCAAACCCTCTTTTTCTTATTTTTTGGGTTTTATTTATATGAAAATAAAAGATGTGCAATAATACTAGATAAAAAGTACATTAAAATATGTGAGATGAGAGAATAAAAGTGCTAAGTAATAAAACAAGTTAATGCGAATTTAGGGGAATTAAAAGAGAGAGATGAAAGAGTTGGGCCTTCTTGGAGATCTTGTGATTGATCTTGGATGTTAAAGAGAAGCCCTTGCACTTGGATGATGATGGAGAGTTCTTAATTCACCAAGTTTGATGAAAAAGGTGAAGGCCGAAGCGGGATTTGGATATGGAAATCACGCTGACTTCGGGAGGGGTTTTCTGAGCTTGCTGAGAGTAATGGATCTCTGATTTTCCTCCCTTTCTGAATGAGGCTAGGCCCTCCTTTTTATAGACCCAGGGCATTACCAATCGGCATATCCCTAATCCTGCCATTCGGCAGGTGTGTTTGGGCACATTGTCAACAAGCAGGGTTTGGGACATGTCATTTGACAGTGTCTTTCAGGTTCCTTCGAAAAATTGATCACATAGCGCAAACTGTTGATCCAAATTATGCACGGGGCAAACCATTGTAAAGGTATTTCAGAGACCTTTGAAAGTGATTTGGACTGCTCCTAGGTTCAGAGTTAACTTTGCGTCAAATGTGGCTCGTAAGCGCTTATCGATCCTTTGGACGAGGAAACTTCGGACGCAAACGGATCGTTCGTTCGCATGATAAGTCAGAATCGTACATAGGGAGGACCGTTAGAAAGGTTAGGAGATGTACTTGGACATTACAAAGATCTTGACTCGATTTAGGGAGTTTAATTTGGTCAACCGGGGCCTGGAAGTGTTCGGTGACCTTTCGGGGTAAAACAGATCGTTCGTCTGTACCGTAAGTTACAATCGTGCACGTGACAGACCATTGTATAGGGTATTCAGTGCCCTTTGAAGATTCATTTAGTCTCAGTCGAGATGAAGAGTTAACTTTGGTCAAACGGAGCTGGGAGCGTCCGGTGACCTCCTGATTGAGTTTTGGGGAAAAGTGGGTCGTTCGTCCGCATAGTAAGTCAGAATCGTGCACGTGATGGACCGTTAGAAAGGGGTTTCAGTGACCTTCGAATATTCATTTAGTCTCGGTCGAGCTAAAGAGTTTGACTTTTGGTCAAACGAAGCCTGGGAGTGCCCAATGGCCTTTGGGTCAGTACCCGGGGTATGACTTGGGTTTGCAGTGATGAAGGGAGGTGTTAGGGACCTAAGGATAGCTTAGGGGTATTATAATGGGGTGCCTATAGGACCCGCTATCTTTATGAATCCCCGAATAAACTGTCTGTAGTATTCATCTAGCCCCAAGAAACTACGCACCTCTGTCAATGTCACGGGCTATCCCAACTCCCTCATCACTAATACTTTCCCTTGATCTATGGTTATCCCTTTGTTCGATACAGTGTGCCCCCAAAACTGAACCCCTCTCAGCCAAAATCTACATTTCTCATATTTTGCATACAACTGATTTTCCCACAATGTCTACAATACCTGACACAAATGCTCGTGATTCTCTTCCTCAATAGTTGAATAAATCAGGATGTCATCTATTAAGACAATGACAAACCGATTTAATACACTATATGAAAACCCTATTCATTAAGTCCATGAACAACATAGTTAGTGCGTTGGTTAGCCCAAATGGCATAACCTGAAACTCGTAGGACCCATATCTCGTCAGAAAATCAGTCTGCAACACATCCTGATCCCTGATTTGTAATTTATGGTACCCCAATATCAAGTCTATTTTTGAGAAGTAGGCCGCTCTTCTCAAATGGTCGAATAAGTCAACGATTTAGGGAAATGAATATTTATTCTGTATCGTGATTTTATTCAACTCTTGGTAGTCAACACACAACTATAACAACTCATCTCTCTTCTTTAAAAACAGCACGGGAGCACCCCAAGGCCAGGTACTCCTATGGATGAAGCCCTATCCCAAAAGCTTCTCAATTTGATCCCATAACTCGCTCATCTCTGTCGGAGTAATATGGTAAGGCGTATGGGCTATCGACCGAGTGCGTGGTGTTAAATCTATCAAAAAATCTATCTCTCTACTAGATGGCAACCCCGGTATATCCTAGAACATATCAAAAAATTTGCAGAACACCGAAATCAAATCAAGCAGGATCACCACCTCCTTAGAGATCTCCTCCTCTATGTAATATAAGTGAGTGGACAATCCGCCCTCAGGGTGAGGCATTGCCACTAGGAACATCTTCTGACCTGGTATAAAAAATACAATACTATGACTATATCAATCAATCATGGCCCTATACTCAACTAGCCAATCCATCCCAATAATAACATCACACTTTGACATATCCAACACAAGGATATAAGTAGGAAAAATAAATCTCCCAATTTCTATACCCATGCCCCGACAGATAAAGAAAATCAATGTTCCATTACCCAATGGTGAGTTTACACACGTAACAGTACTATCCGCTGTATCTAATAACCCCATAACACGTGCAAATATAGAGGCAATAAACGAGTGTGAAGCCCCCGTATCAAATAAAATGCTCCCTATTGTCCCCTAGATAGAAAACATACCCTCAACCACGGTCGGGTGGAGCATGTGGGATGGCGGCCTGGTGGACGTTGTAAACAAGCCCATACTGTAGTTGTCCCCTGCTAGACCAGACTGCTAGAATAGTAGGCAAAGCTAGCATCTATGGTAGTGCTGGGAGCGTGGCAGTAAATATAGGTCGCTGGGGCTCCTGACGAGTACCCTACTGCTACTGTTGTGGGGATCTTCCCTTCTTTGGACACTCGTGATGCTTTTTTCCAGTTTTACCACATATGTAAAATTTTCAACAAATTTCCTCCTCTCTGTCGCAGCTGACCATTATCGCCCCTCTATTGGCCATGATGGCCTTACTGTGTACATTACTAGCCATGCTGGACCTACTGATTCTACTAACCAGGATGGCCCTATTGGTCCTACCTAAAGGCTCCCTGTCCCTTCCTGTAATCACTGGATCTGTATTGCTTAGTAGGGTCCACCTGATGGGAACTCTGCTCACCTTGTCTCTACTAATCCTAAGTCGGATGTGCCCCACTGGCACCATTGCCTCATGTCTTTCCCTGGGGGCTGGACTCCCCTGCTCACTTACTTCCCTTCAGATGGAAGCGATGATCCTGATAGTGTAGTAAGGCAGCGTTAAAAAAATTGGTCCTCAATGAAAGGTTACTTAATAGGTGCTGACGAATCCTCCAAGTTAATCTATCCATAAGCATCTGAACCATCTTCTCTTCAGTAGGTACCTCATCTGGCTTTAGATTAGTCAATATCGTAAATTCCTCCTCATATTCAGCAATAGTCTTCCCCTCCTGGGTGAGGTCTAAAAATTTCCTCCTCGTCTCAGTTTGAACGACGAAAGGAAAATATATATGATCAAATCGTAACCTAAAGTCCTGAATCATTATAAAATCTCTCTCCCTAGCGATAGTATCAGACTCCCACAACTTTAGTGCCGTTTCTCCCACTATCTTAAATGTAGCTAGTATCTGTCTCCGAACCTCTATGCACTCGTACATTCTCAGGTTCCACTGGATGTTTTTCTTCAATTCGCTAGATACCACTACATCGGACCCCCCTGCGAAGTCCAGAGGATGTGCCTTTTAGAAGACATCCCTGACTCGTTCCCAAGAAGAAGGGAACACATGAGATGGTGCTGGTGCCACTGCCTGTGCCAGGGGTGGTTCCTGCCGTACGACTGCTAAAGCTGCATTTACCACTATAACAACTACCTCCATAGCATTCATAATACCTAGGCTCGGAGCTGGCTGAGGCTCGGTCTCTACACCTCTACGGGCTCTCTAAACATATCTAGGAGGCATCTGAAATGAGAGAGAAGTTTCATACGTCCACAGTTATTATCTCGATATAGCTGAAGGCATAAAATGTGCAATTGATGAATATAATAGTCGTAAATATTGTGCTCTATATTAAAAAACGCTACGCTGGAAGCATAATAAGCCGCACAGATCCTAAAGACCCTAGAACTTGATGATTTGATACCACCTATGACACCCCACCTGATTAAATACCAGGTGATGAGTCCTTTATTAAATTTAAAATAGAATTTCCAGTTAGTTCAGTCTTAGCATCACTGTCGAAAAACAATTTATTAATTACTAACCACCTAGTAGTTAAAAAGTACGATGTCAAATTTTATCTTTAAATTAATATGCAACTGAATAAAAACATTAACTAAGCATTCACCATTTAATAAAAAATCCCATAGCAAGAAAATTGACATAAAGAATTAACTGAGTCTGGAGTAAACACATCTAGTCTAAATTCCAAATACAAGAGTCTGAAAAGAAATAAATCACAACAACTGAAATATAAATAAATGTCTGAAATCACTATCCCTAAATACATCTGAATACCAATGGGCAACATGCCCAACTGAAGTAAATAACTTAAAAAAAATCAAGGATAGGTGTGGAGGCATCTAGTACCGAGGTCCTGTGACTTTCGCACCAGCTACACCACGTCAACTGATAAGAAATCATATGCTTGGCGTCCCTGTGGCTGGGAACCTAAAAAGGTTTTTAAAAAACAAAATAGATTTGGAAGAAAATGGGTTAGAGCCCGAGTAGAAGATATTTTAAAATTAGCAAGTGTTTAAAATTCATTAAACAGTAAATATTATATACATGTTCGTTCCACGTTCCCTCACATGCGATTCTCGCCTCTGAACTAAATGTGCACACCTAACATGTGCTTTTAACCCTTCCTAATTACACTATCCCACTTATATAGTTCAAATCAAGTCTCTTACTATGATGCCCTAGTCATTATGTCCACCCGTATTACCCGCATAATACAATCTCGCATTTTCAATATTAAGCAATTCTAATTAAAGTATCTCACTAGTCATTCAAGTTTTCACATTCTTAATTAATATAAGTTAAAATAATCTTCCTCATCTACTAAGAAATATAGTAGAATAATCACAAGTGTAAATATATAAATCACTATCACATATATCTACTAAATACGACACCCCAAAGGCTAAACCAGCGGTGCTCACGTACTCTGCTATCAAATCCTGGTACATCACGTACACATGGATTACGAGTTCCAAATGACTTTGGAACCGTATCAAAATAAATCACACATATTGGAGGCAAACGTAGTTCCCAACCCCATGGGATACGCACATACCTATGCACCCACGCGATCGCAAACTTATCAACTCAGCGGTAAGTCTTTCCCAAACCTATGTTCTGAGGTACCAATCTAAAATCTCCCCGAAGGCTCATCAAGAAAAGACTATCCCCTTTCTATGACCTCGCGTGATAGCAAATATGGAAGGTATGTCATACACACAATCAATCAACCATACATGAGGTATTCACACGACCTTAATACATAAATCTCTATCTTTAATATAGGTGTACAAATATCCTATATCATATGTTTTATACGCAGTATATCTATCTCACGAATATCCTGCATTGTACACAAATTTATTACTCCTCTCCTCATGCACTCCCGAGCAATTCTCGCCACTCGAAGTGTCTCCTTTATTTCCTAACACAATATCAGTAAGAAACTCACTTATATCCTACTGGTCTAAGTTATCATATCCTTTGGATTTTCAAGATTTAAATTAGTCTCCGATTTGGGTATTTCTCTCGATTAAACCTAATTAAGTTTAGACCTTAATTCGTTATCGTGGAACTAAACCAAAATTACAAGCTAGGTCTACTAGTATTCACAAATACTCTTCAGTGTATTTAAAATTAAAGTCCACGATTAAATCCCAAACATTTCCCAATGTTTTAAACAAAATGGCAAAAGGAAACAGTTTTGGGGAGCCGAATCGATTTCGCCTGTTCCGAATTGATTTGCCTTACTGAATCGATTCGGACTAGTCCGTATCAATTCTCTCGTATAGGTATGGAAAATTTGCATATTTGTCTTACGAGTTTCTCCCATTTTCAACCTCAAATCCTTAATTTAATCATCCTAAACTCCCAATGAATCATACTAAATGTTGTACTAACAAAATTACACGAGTTCTAATGTACAAAAATCATAAAATCATTATGGGGCATTGATTTCTGGGATTAATTCATGAATATTGGTTAAGAACCCCAGTTCCTCAAATTGTATTAAAAAACACCATAAGTCTCAGATTTAATCCGTGATTTCCAACACTTTGGTTATAATTTCAATTTTTCCAATGATTCCATAAATTCATCTACATGCAAAATGTACCCATAATCATGATTCAATTATTTAAATTTATGAAGTATCAATTATTCGTGGTCATTTCTTTCAATCTAAACTACCACGAATAATATACGACTGAATCTCTGCAAGATAAAACACTTTCCTTTAATGGAAGTTCTGATCCATTGAAGAAGATGGTATAGGGGATATGTTCTCTTTTCAATCTATGTAATGGTGGTCTCAGTGGAGTAATTGGTGTAGGAATGGTGTTTCTAGCATTAGGAGATGGTTCTTCTATCTCCTATAATGGCTTCTGTGAATATGGTAACCGATATACCAATATATACCCTCGGCCAGGCCGAGGCTGCCCTCACCCATGACGAGGATTCAACAACTACTGCACATGGTATTTTATTATGACCTTATAAGGGGACGACCCCTCATTATGGACCAGACGACCCTACAAGGGGACAACCCCTCATCATGAACCAGACGACCCTGTAAGGGGACGACCCCTCATCATGGACCAGACGACCCTACAATGGGCTGACCCTTCATCACTGGCTGGACAACCCTATGAGGGGACGATAGTACAAGGCCCACACCCAATAAGGCTCACTGCCAGCAGGAACCGTACCCTCAGCCTTGCATCATAAGCCAAAGGTGACATCATCATAGCGCGTGATCTGGGAGACGCATGGGACTCATATAGCATGTGGACTAGACCGTTATAACAATATCAGCCCCTCACGTGAGGGAATATTATGTCATCATTAATCACAAGTGGCACAACTAGGTGTCAATAGGGAATTAGCTAGATCATCATTCACATGCACCATGCATGCTTGGGGGTACACTACACCCCCCAAGCCCTATATATACTGATCATCTTCATCCTTGTAGAGGGATCAATAATTGTAACCCTAGCTAAAACTCTGCTTTAGAGGCAGTAGAGAGAGAGTGAGCTTATGTGCATTTTATCCAAGGCCATTAGTGCCCATCTTTAGTGCATCACACACTCACAATGGATGTAAGCCTAATTGGATGAACCACTATACATAATTGTCTTATTCCTCTTATCCTCATCTCCTTCTAGACATACACGTATATAACTCTATGGCTACTATTGCTATTACTTATTGATCTCTTCACCTCTTATCTGGTGGTGCTAAATCTTAGCATCATCAGTAACTGCTGACCCTAGAAGACACAACTCCTTATCTAATATAACTCTTTAAAATTTGTGGGTTTAATTCCCTAAAAAATGCTAATGACTAAATTACCTCTCCGGGGTGCCGGTATGGCCTAAAAGTACCCCGGGACCAAAACTAAACCCCCAGGTAGACCTTTATGACTATTTTGACCCTTTCAAAAACTTTGGGGCACACTAAATGATCATTTAGATGACTTAAAATAGATTACCTTTTTATTCCATAAAATTGAGTCCCGTCACGACTGACACGCGCATCCCAATTTAATTACTTAAATTGTCATATTTTTCACTCGTGATAATTTTAATAAATTCATAATCACATATTACTTTATTCACTCAGTAATATTCAATATAATTCGCATCTGTAAGGACATAATTTCATAAATGTCCGGGGTAGAATCTATGAATTTTCTGTTTTCTCCTAGATCACAGTTTGTATGTCTGATACCGCTACATTCGACACATCAACATGATCATCCTCGATGGTCTTTATCTGAATTCAATGCACCCAGTATCTTCACGTGCATGCTGCTACATGCGACATGGTGATCAGCTCATTCCCACTACTCCACTACACTTTATCAGTAAAATGTTCTATTGGAGCGTTAAATATTTGCATAAATATTTGGGAAATTTTTTGAAAATTATTTCTGAAGTCTGGATTAATTTTTTATCAAAAGCATAATTTTTTTCGAAGTGTAGAAGCGAAGTGCTTTGAACGACGAGCTCGCTCAAACGACTTTGAATGTCGTTCACGCAAGATAGGTATGTCGCGCGATCTCGTTCGAACGACTTCTGTCCTTCGTTCGAGTGACATGGTTATCTCGTTCGAACGAGCCACTACCTCGATTTTTGTATAAATATCCATTCTCCTTCTACACATTTTCAAGTCTTTCCGCAATCTCAAAACTCTCCAAAAACTGTCTAGAATAAGTCTTCATCTTTTTAAGGTTTTCTAAACTTTTTTGATTCACAAAACCATTCCCATATATGTGTGTGAATCTTTAAACCTTCAAGAGGAACTTTTACTCATCAGGAGTAATTTGTGAGGAAGTCGTTCTCTTCTTCATTGCTTCCCTACTAGAAAGGGATAGTTCCAGCTGCCGACAACAGAACTGACACCCGAGGGTATTTCTGTGTCACATATTTTCATTATAATCCGTGTAAGCCGTTCTCTTACAAAATTATAGTGAAAATATAAGGTTTTGCCCCTTTGGGGTATTTTTCCTCATTTGTGTGTGTTTGATTGTTCTTGATTCATTTTATCATCATCAATCACACCTAGATGCATGTGTAGGACTTAATTAATAAAAAATGAATTTAATTACATAACTTCCTTATTTGAACGCAAGCACACTCCTCTTAAATCGGTATCAGAGCCAGTTACACAACTGTACCGTGTAATATTCCGCAAAATTTTCTAAGATATCAATTTTCTGAAAAATTGATTTTTGAAAACAAGTGTGTTCATAATGGAGAAGTTATATAATAAAATGCCAGTTTTTGACGAGACAAACTATGCATATTGGAAAGCCCGCTTGAGATCTTCATTAAAAGCCATTGATGAACGTGTCTGGATTTTGGTTGTACGAGGGTGAACACCTCCCTCCGTCACTCTTGAAAACGTGACCAATTTAAAACCTGTCTCTACATGGACTGAAGAAGAATTTAAATGGTCATCTTTTAATTCTAAGGGTTTAAGTGCTATTTCTAGGTTTGTCACACCTGATGAGTTCAAACGCATAATGATGTGCACCACGTCAAAAGAGGCATGAGATGTTTTGCAACTTACCCATGAAGGTACTAATGCTGTGAAAGAGTCTAAACTGCAAAATTTAACAACTCAATTTGAAACAATCACCATGCTTGAATCTGAATATTTTGATGAATTTTATGCTAAACTGTCTGATATTGTTAACACTAGCTTTATTCTTGGTGAACACATTCCTAATGCTAGAGTTGCTAAAAAGATTCTTAGATCACTACCTAAGCGTTTTATCCATAAAGTCAATGTGATAAATTCTATGGGTAATTTAAATACGCTTAAATTGGAAGAACTTGTAGGAGACTTGCAAACATATGAAATTGATATGTTTCCTAAATCTGTCAAGTCTAAAGATAAGGGAATTGCACTTAATGCCCAGAGGAGAAAGAGTGAGGGGTCGTCAAGAAAGAGGGAAGAGTCATCTAGAAAAAGAGATACAGATACGTCAAATTCTGAGTGTGATTTTGTCTTAGATGATTTCGCCCTTTTTGCTAAAAATTTCAAAAGAATTCTTAAATTCAAGAAAAATGGTAATTTTAAAGATAAAAAGAAGTTTGAGAAAAATAATTTTGAAAAGAAAAATGAAAAAGTTTTTAAAGATAATCCTAATAAGGAAAGTGAGAGATGCTTTGAGTGAGACAGTAGGGGTCATAGATATTTTGAGTGTGCTACTAGGCTGAATAGAGAAAAGGGCAAAGTTGTCCTTAATGCTACCCTTAGTGACGATAGTGAGATCGACTCGATAGATTCTGAAGATGAATCACCGCATGAGTGTAACTTTATCGCATTCATGGATAGTCATGTGAGTACTTCTAGTGCTCCTCACGACGATGAGGATGCTTCTTCACAATGACACCTCGATAGTGAGAGCGATGTGAGTGAGGGGGAGGATGACACAAGTGAGAGCGATAGTGATCTTCAACGCGCCTATGCCGAGCTTTATTCTGAGTCATTTAAAACTAAAAAGCGTAAAAAAGCGTTAGTTCTTAGGATCATTGCATTAGAGGAAGATTTCAGAAAAGTAAGAGAGAGAGAGTCCTCCACTTGCAGTACCTTAAGAGAGAGAGAGTTTTCCTATGTTGAGAAAGAGAGTTGTTTTAAGAAAGAGAGAGGGGACTTGACTAAAGAAGTGGCTAGTCTTACGAGTGAGCTCCATTCCTCCATGGAGACTCGAAAGAAACTTGAAGCTCTTATAGCCCAGCTCACTCATGATCTGGAGAGAGCACGGTAAGTCAAGGTACAAATCGAGGACAGATCTGGGAAGATGGGAAAGATGCTCCTCGTCCCCGCTTTAGGTTTTGGTTATAGGTAAGGAATAGGTTATGATGGTACTTCCACGTCCCAAATTTCACCTAGACCAGTTCCTGAGTTTACTATGACTCCTTATGGCCATCGTCAAAAACCTCGAAGGAGAGTTCGACCAAGAAAAGCAAACCAAGGTCCACCTTTGACTGTGTTCTTTTGTACATATTGCAAAAGAAAAGGCCACCTCAGGGAGTTTTGCTATAGTATGGGTCGGACACGACGTACTATTGCTCCACCACAGCATACTGATGATTTTACCAGTGTGAGAGAGGGAGTTGAGTTTCTAGCTGCCACATCACAGAGTTTAATGGAGTAATTCCGACGGATGTCTTTACCGTCAGTGAATGCTTCTCACATTCTGGCTAAAACCAACAAAAATAAAGGTAAACAAAAGGTCACCACTTCTTGGGTACCTAAGAAAGATAAAAAGGCCTTTGTTGTTCATGTCGCTCTCAATGCACATAATACCTCACAATGGTATTTTGATAGTGGGTGCTCCAGACATATGACAGGTGATGCCTCATTTTTAACATCTCTTGAGGATTATCAGGATGGCAGAGTCACCTTTGGAGATGGGAGCAAGTCTAGCATTGTAGGACGTGGTACTATATATTTACCGGGATTTCCTAAGCTAGAGAATGTTTTGTACGTCAAAGGTTTGAAATCAAACCTTCTCAGCATTAGCCGGCTGTGCGATGCTGACTTTGCCGTAAAGTTTGACCGAGATGCCTGTAATGTTTATAATCAAGCCGGTAAACTTTTAGTGCGAGGGGTGAGGACAAAGGATAATTACTATGGGACTGAGCCCACATCCTCACTTGTCTGCAACAGCGTCACGATCACTCCTATGGATCTATGGCACCAACGTCTAGGTCACATGAACATTAGAGATTTAACTCGTCTAGCTAATAAGGACCTAGTACGTGGCTTACCATCACTTGGAAAGCCAGCTTCAACGATTTGTGGACCCTGTCAGTTGGGAAAACAAATTCGTAGCCCCCATAGGAAGTTGCATTCCATTACCATCTCTTGTGTACTTGATCTTATTCATATGGATCTTATGGGTCCTACTCGTACTGAGAGTCTAGGTGGTAAGAGGTATATCCTCGTGATGGTGGATTATTTGTCCAGATACTCGATTGCAGGTTTTCTAAGGGAGAAATCTGATGCTGTGGAGTTTTTAACGACCAAGTGCCGTGTCCTTAAAAATCAACACGGAGTCACTATGAACAGGATACGTAGTGACAACGAAACTGAATTTAAGAAAGCGAAGGTAGATCTTTACTGTGATAGCATTGGGATCAAACATGAGTTTTCTGCTGTGAAGACTCCTTGGTAAAATGGGATTGTTAAGAGAAAAAATTGGATGATCCAGGAAATGACTAGATCTATGCTTCTAGGTTGTAAGGTTTCTAGGAGATTTTGGGCAGAGGCAGTGTATACTGCATGGCACACGGTGAATAGGGTTTACTTGCGTCTACACACTCTTAAGACGCCTTATGAATTGTGGACTGGAAAGAAACCCAACCTTGCATATTTTCGTGTTTTTAGGAGTAAATGCTAATCTTACAGGATAGAGAGAAATTAGGAAAGTTTGACCCCCGAAGCGATGAGGGATTACTGTTAGGATATTCATCGAATAGTAGAGCGTACCGGGTTTTTAACCTGAAGAGCTCTAAGGTTATGGAGTCAATAAATGTCACCGTGCAAGATGAGGAACCTCCGGTATTTATTGATTCTAGCCTTCAGTGTGAGGATGAGGATGTTTCTTGCATTAATTTACTTGTACCTCACCCACACTCTGTGGACCCTACTCCCGTGTTTGGGGACACACCTGCTTGGGTTTACAAGATTTACGACCCTTCTGCCATTGTTGGTGATCCCACTCTAGGGGTCAAGACTCGTGCTCAGCTCGAGAACGTTGTTAGCCATTTTTTCTACACGTCTAATGTCAAGCCCAAGAATCACAAAGAAGCACTCAAGGATGAACGCTGGATATCTGCTATGCAGGATGAGTTGCTTCAGTTTAAAAAGAATAATGTTTGGGAACTTGTCCCCCGACCTAGTGAGACTAATGTAATAGGTACCAGATGGATTTTCAAGAATAAAATGGATAAAAATGGTACCATAATCAGAAGCAAGGCTAAGTTGGTCGCTCAAGGCTACACACAGATAGAAGGTGTAGACTTTGGGGAGACATTTGCTCCTGTTGTGAGGCTTGAGTCCGTCCGCTTACTACTGGCCATCGCATGTCATCTTCACTTCAAGTTATACTAGATGGATGTCAAGAGTGCCTTTCTAAATGGCATTCTACAGGAGGAGGTTTACGTGGAACAACCCAAAGGGTTTAAAGAGCCTAAGCACCCAGAGCACGTCTACTATCTGAGGAAAGCCTTGTATGGTTTGAAGTAAGCATCCCGTGCTTGGTACAAGAGGCTTACTTCATATCTCTTAGCTCGTGACTTCAAGAGAGGGGGAGTTGATATGACATTGTTCGTCAGGAGAGATGACGGTGCTATTTTGGTTTCCTAGGTCTATGTGGACGACATAGTCTTTGGATCCACGTGCTCCCAACACGCTCATCACTTTGAGGAGGAGATGAAAAGTGAGTTTGAGATGAGCATGGTTAGTGAGCTTACCTTCTTCATTGGTCTCTAGGTTCGTCAGCTAGAGGATGGGATGTTCATCTCCCAATCTAAGTATGCTAGAGACCTAGTGAAGAAATTTAGATTAGACTCCGCTAAGCACACACGTACACCTATGAGTACCACTACCAAACTTAGTAAGGACACTTCAAGCAAGGACATAGAGCAAACCTTGTATCCGAGTATAATAGGTAGTCTTCTCTACTTGACTTCCAGTCGTCCCGATATAGCCTTTAGTGTTGGAGTCTGTGCACGATATCAGGCATCCCCGAAAGAGTCACATTTACTTGATCTAAAACGTATTATTAAATACGTGAGTGGGACTCTCTCATACGGTATTTGGTATTCCTTTGTTACCGATGACCATTTGTCCGACTATTCGGATGTCGATTAGGTCGGGGGATATAAATGGTTGTAGGAGCACTTCTGGTGGGTGTTTCTATTTTGGTTCTGCTCTTGTCTCCTGGCTGAGCAAGAAGCAAAATTCCATCTCTTTGTCCACCGCGAAGGCTGAGTACATTGCCGCCGGGAGTTGTTGCACGCAACTCTTGTGGATGAAGCAAATGTTAGAGGATTATAGGATTTCACAGGACACCATGACTATTTCCTGTGATAACACGAGTGTGATACACATATCCCGCAATGCAGTCCAACATTCGCGCATAAAACACATCAGGATATGCGAGCACTTTATATGCCAGTTAGTTGAGGAGAAAGTCGTATCCCTGAGTTTCGTACCCACCGACCGTTAGTTAGCCGATATTTTCACGAAACCTTTAAATGCCCCCAGATTTGAGAGTCTTAGGAAATCTTTGGGGATTTGTACAGTTGACTGAGGGGTTGGTCTATGTCTAGGATAGGATGGTTTTTTATGTTCATATCATATGCTTCATATTGTTAGTTTGTTTTACATGTATTATTGCTTTATTGTACAACTATTTATTTATTTTTTTGAAAAATCCAAAAAGATTTTCGTTTTAATAAAAAATTTAGAAAAGTGTGACACCCCGCCTAATAAAATACCAGGTGATCACTCCTATATCAAATTAAAACAGGAGTCTCATATGGTTCATTCTTAGCATCACTATCGAAAACCAATTTAATTACTAATATCCTATTAGGCCGGCATCAAAATTTGAAATTGACAAATCTTTTTAACCAAACCATTCAAGTAAAATAATTACAACAGTTTATATGCAGAAACTAAAATGAAATAAAATAAAATAACCGAACACTCGGTACAATAATACAACCAAATCGAATGCCGCACTAAAAGGCGATAAAAGAATAAATGAGTACAGTTGGGCCATAAGCCCGAATGTTTCTACAATACCTCCTATCTAGATCTCAATGATAGAAGCGTCTAATATAAACCTGCTTGCATCCACAGCTACTGCAGCAAACGTCTGACTCAAAAGAATTATCATCCAGGCGTCCCTGTGTCTGGACACCTATATATATATATAGATAGCAAGAGAGGGAAAAATAGAGAAACGGGTCAGAGCCCGAGTTTTGAAAACATTTTAGCAAGTGCATTAAAATCCATATTTTAAAAAAAATATGTTATTTCTCATATTTAAACTAGTATCGCTCTCACATGAGATACACCTCACCCCTCTTCTAACAGTGCACAACTATCGCATACCTTTTTAAACAACCTAGTTAAGCTACCCTGCCTAACTAATATAATTACCCACCTTCTAATAATCCTCATCAATTCGAGTACTAAGGACTAAACTTCTCCCCATTCCCAACATTACGTTACGTTCGTGCGTGGGGTGTTTCGCGAAGCGAAATCCAAACAAGGAACCCCCCAATACACTACTATGTGACAATGTTGATCATCGGGATCCATTAGGCCTTCAGTACATACCATATTTATACCATCCCGTATTTATTAATAGTTCTCATTAGAACCTAAGATTCATATTCATATAAATCCAGCTATGCATTTACCGGAAGTAATATCACACTTTATTCATTCTTTTCACTTTATACAAGGGTAGGTTATATGATATCTAATCTCATATATATAAATAATATACTATACGCAACAAGTATATTAATCATCCACGAATTAAAATATAAGTGGCTTACTCATTCTCATTTACTAAGAATCCGTGGATTATCTCAAGTACACATATATGTTAATCACAATACATATATGCATATATGGCACCCCTAGGCTCAGCTGCGGTGTACTCATGCTCTTCTATCAAATGCATGTACATCACGCACATAAGGATCACGCGTTCCGCATCACTCAAGAACCGTATAAATACAAATCACACATATTGGAGGCGAACATAGTTCACATACCCATGGGTCACGCACATACCTACGCTCCCATAGTCAGCAGACTTATCGACTCACAAATAAGCCCTTCACAGTCCTATGTTCTTGAGGTACCAAATTTAAAATCCCCCCGAAGGCAACACAGGATAAGATTGTCCTCAGACGAACGCCAACCTCCCGTGATAGCAAGTATGGTAGGTATGTCATACACATAATAAACAATCATATAGGTACACATTCCACCTATATAAATATATCATCAATTTGGTATTCACACAACCATATTATAATTATAGGTATTTCTCTCACCTATACATAATTTCCTATAGGTAATTATTTAACCCACGTATATAATAACATTCGGGCATACGCCCAATCCGTATAATAAATTTCATACGTAGTATATTTATCTCTCGAATATTCTACGCATTTATCAATTTTGACTAATCCTCAATATATTATTTTCGAGTTTTTCTCACCGCACGATGACAATACCAACAACACCGATATATTTATTCGTCCCATAAATAACGATAGGCATTCCTCTCACCTATAATAATTGTCATAAGTAGACGTATCGGATGAATGCTCAATTCTCTTTAGCCCGTATCCTAAATTTCATCCTAGTCACCTCATAGGATTTTACTCAATCAAAATTGGCATATAAGTGTGTTTTCTAAGCGCACAATTACTTATATAAAATTTTGCCCACTGAAACATCACCCCGAGTGTTACTCCTCCCAAACACCCCTATTTGGGTAAATTTTGGGGTTTACTTTCATCTAACCCAAGATACATACCTTACTAAAAAAAATATTTAAAAGTCCCCACACTATTTTTAGGAACCCCAAAAATTTATCTCCAAAGAATTCTAGCCTTTATTTTTTTTTTCAAATTACCGAGTGCATTTCCGAGTTGGTGGTTTCACCCCGGAACTGCCATCTTATAAAAATCATAACAATTCGTAGAAAAATAAAAAAATACGCGGTCAGTGCCCACGCAACCGTAATGAAAAGAGCTACAACTTTCGTGTTTTGACCGAGAGCTGAATCTGCCATCTTCCTGTCCGAATTTATCCCGCAAGCTACGGAGTTACTATTTATCATCTTCTCCAAAATCCCAAACCTCCATTAATACACCTACGAGGTTTTTATTTTCTCACCCATCATCATACAACCTCAATCAATCATAAATACACACATACAAAGGGTTCTAATCATCATAGAACCCAAATCCAACAATTAATTTCAATTAATTCCTAAATTTCTCAAATTTGATATTATTCGGGTTTTACTCGTTAATCTTCTGAAAAAGCCATTTTGATTCATGAAAACTCATCCCAAAAATATTTATAGTTTTACACACCAACTATAATATGAGAAATAAACACACTAAATTAATAAAGCAAGTAAACACTTGCCTCGTGGATTAAATCCGACGACCTCGAGTCGAATCCCCCGAATTTTGGCCAAAAATCTCTTATTCTCCCTTCTTCTCTTCTCTTCTCTTCTCTTCTCTTCTCTTATTCTTCTTCTTCTTCTTCTTCTTCTTCTTCTCTCCCTTCTCTCTTCTCTTTCTCTCTCTTAGATCTGATTTTGGGGCAAAAATGAGGGTTTTCTCTTATTAAACCCGAAATTGGGTGTATACCCAATTGTTAAATGACTCGTGTACTCATTTACGAGTCCCTACTAGTCCAAAAATGCCTGGAACCCAAATTCTAACCCCGGGTACTCTATTTTGACTATCTCGGCCATTCCGAATCCAATGGCGCAGTTGAAATCTCCATTCGAGTCACTTAACTAAAATTAACTATTTTGACCAAACACGTTCAATACACGTATTTTCCCATTTAAAATATTTCCTTTGTCGCTTTACCCAACTTGCGACATGTAATTAAAAATAATCCACTCATATACTTAGTCTCATAAGAAAATATAATCCATGTAAATATTAATCTGACACTTACAAACTAATATTTACTATTTACTTTATATTGTGAATTTATTCAACACTCATAAATTCCAAAATTACTATTCACAGAAATTCCTCAATTTACCAAATTACGCCCACCTTTGTGATTTAAATATCCTTAAAAGTACGGGGTATTACAAAAAGCCCAAAAAGATTTTTGTATTTTACTTGCACCTTTTATGGATGAGCATTTAAGATAGCCGAGTCACCATTTCATTCCATTTATCCATGTGACTATTTGATAGAGATTTGAGACGCTACATCATTTCATCCATGTGCTTTACATTATTTGGAGTCTTTGAGATGTGATTAGTGATATCTTTCTACATGTTTGACTCCTATCTCCTTTATTGCACACATGCACAACTATATTTGATTATTGTACTTGTCTATCACATATTGGCTTGAGTGTTTCCATCTCAATTCTGTCTATACAACTAACAATATGCGATAAAACTTGACAAGATTGGAATGCATATAAAAATCATTTTTGGTGAGACTGTGTGTTTATGTGACAACGGGGAAGGGTTACGAAAGGTTCATTCAGCATTTGCAATTTTAAGCCACCGTTATAAAGGGCCTAAAAAATTGAGGAATTTTATTATCCGGGGTCCAAAGAGGTTAAAAGAGCCTGAAAAAAATTAAGGGCAATAAAAAGCAATATATGCCAAATATGGGCCATTAGCTTTCATCATCAATTCTCCAAAGTTTGAGAATTTAGAACGCCTCTATTCAAAATATATATCCGAGGGAGTTTGGTTGGAGAATATACACGGGTTTGCACTTCCTTGAAAGTCCTGAAAAAGCATAAAATAGTTTTGGACATTATTGGTATGGAAATCACTTTGAGCTTTGATTTGTTGATTTGATTGAGTCAATGTCTCATATTACCACCTTTTTACACCAAAGGAAGATTTTGAGTTCATTCGTTAGGAGTATCCGATATTTATCATGCACATATGTCATGTTTGTATGCATTGATTTTCCTATCGAATTTGATCACGCCCCTTCATTTTCGCTATCATCGACTTGGTTGTTTTTGTGTTATTTAATGGTGTGATTCTTTGTTGTATATTATGCGTAAAAATTTTGAAAAATACAAAAATAGCAGTTTATTCCCGTGTGTCATTCTCCATGTGCATTCATTTATGCTTCTCATATCTGTTTATTTGGGGACATCATGAAAAGGGGGAGAAGAATTATGGGGGAGAATTGTTTGTTTTGGTTGGTTGATTTATCAATGATTTGCTTAAGCTTAATTTGATCATCAATTTTTGCATATCATTATATTTCAAACTGTTTCTTGTCACGGGTATTTTCTTTATCTCATGTGTGTAGGTACAACATTGTTCATTATGGGACTGCACACCCTGATGAGAAAAGCTTTGGAAGTTTCTGGAGAGATGAATATTTGAAACACATGTCATTTAGTATTCTCAGTTTGAGGGTTTAATGGGGTTATTATCTTGTATGTCATTTGATTGTATAATTCAGAGTTTTTATGTATGTACCGACATAGACATAGGGGGAGATTTGTAAGGACATAATTTTATAAATATCCGGGGTAGAATCTAGGAATTTTCTGTTTTCTCCTAGATTACAGTTTGTATGTCTGATACCGCTACATTCAGCACGTCAACACGATCATCCTCGATGGTCTTTATCCGAATTCAATGCACCCGGTATCTTCACGTGCATCATGCTACATGCGACGTGCTGCTCAGTTGATTCCAACTACTCCACTACACTTTATCGGTAAAATGTTTTATTGGAGCGTTAAATATTTTCATAAATATTTGGGAAATTTTTTGAAAATTATTTTTAAAGTCTGGATTAATTTTTTTATCAAAATCAGAATTTTTTTCTAAGTGTAGAAGCGAAGTGCCTTGAACGACGAGATCGCTCAACCGACTTTGAATGTCGTTCGCGCGAGATAGACACATCGCGCAATCTCATTCGAATGACTTTTGTCCTTCGTTCGAGCGACATGGCTATCTCGTTCGAACGAGCCACCGCCTCGATTTTCATATAAATATCCATTCTCATTCTACACGTTTTTCAAGTCTTTCTGCAATCTCAAAATTATGTGAAAACTGTCCAGAATAAAACTTCATCTTTTTAAGGTTTTCTAAACCTTTTTGATTCACAAAAGCATTCCCATATATGTGTGTGAATCTTTAAACCTTCAAGAGGATCTTTTACTCATATGGAGTAATTTGTGAGGAAGCCGTTCTCTTTTTCATTGCTGCCCTACTGGAAAGGGATAGTTCCAGCCGTCGACAATAGAACCGATACCCGAGGGTATTTTCGTGTCACATATTTTCATTGTAATCCGTGCAAGCCGTTCTCTTACAAAATTATAGTGAAAATAAAAGGTTTTGCCCCTTTGGAGAATTTTTCCTCACTTGTGTCTGTTTGATTGTTCTTGCTTGATTTTATCATCATCAATCACACCTAGATGCATGTGTAGGACTTAATTGATAAAAACTGAATTTAATTAAATAACTTTCTTATTTGAACGCAAGCGCACTCCTCTCAGCATCAATAAATACTAACCCTCGTCTCGCTAGTTAATATTCATTTAAATTTGGATTAATTTAAAGTAAATTTCTCATATTTAATTCAATTAATCCCATAATTAAAAATTATTAAAATTACGGCGTATTACAATATCCCTTTTTCCTAAAATATACTATGCACAATGTTTCATAAATCTAAAACCAAATTTATAGGCCAACCCAACCCAAAATAATTAATTTTATCACACCCACTATGATATGAATCGATTATCACAAATTTATATTGAAGAAATTTAACCACTTGCCTGATAAATTTCATAGAGTCTGAATCCTTTAGTGAACATGATGAGTTTGACACAAGCACCGAAATCCTTCTCCAATTTGACTCCTAAAAGCTCCTCAATTTTCTCCCTGTTCCCACCTCTGCAAACTAGGGTTTTTCTATTTGAGTTTTGTTTGCCACAAACTCCTTAATCTAGGTTCTATAATACCAATCCCGAAATTATACTTGTGGGCTAATTTAAAATGGCCAAACACTTCCGTGTGAGTCCGGTTATGCCTAAAAATGCCCCGAGACCCAATTACTACCCACAGGTACTCTTTTTCAACTATATCGACCTATCCAAAATTAATCGTTCACTCAGAATTGCGATCCAAATTACTTTGCAACATTCTCCAATTTTGACCTAAAAAATGTGACAAAAAAATAATTCGAATAATTAAATCTCAATTCGCCAGTTTAAATAATTTCTCCAAATCATAATTTAAATTTCTCCTAATTAAAATGAGTTATATTTCACCCAAGAATGATTAAATTCAATATCTTCAAAATTATGGGGTGTTACAATATATATATATATATATATATATATAAAATACCCCGTGTTGTCATAATATATTATTTTTGGTAGAATTTAATTAAATAAAATTCACGAATAAATTGTTGGATTGTGATGTGCGTGCTTATATGATTCATTTATACATAATTTGTCTACTCGTAGAAAAATAAAATGTATGTTAATTAAATTATTATTATTATGTGGTGATTAAACATAATAAAAGTGTGTAACTTGTGTAGATATAGTTTGGCCACGTTCCGGAGTGAATTAGGAACTTGTTTAGGTGTTTAGGAAATCGTTTAGGTGTTTTAGACATCTAAGGTTGGGATTGAAGCATAGGGAATGCTTTAGGGGAGTTATTGGGTCAATCCGAGTAGTGTTTCAGGCTTATTTGGGGGCCTAAAAGTGGGGGTTTATGTGTAATACAAGATTAAAAGTTATAATATCACAATTACTAACCTAAGAGTCTATTCTCATCCATAAGAAACCATCTCTAGTAACCCCACACTCCATTGGAGAAGTTACCAAGGCTATATGTGGGCGGAATATAAAAGATACAAGAGGAGGGACTACAATAAGAAATTTAAGGCAAAAATTCTCTTTCTAAATCAATTAAAATTTGTTTCCTAATTCATTTACGCATTAGCTCATAATAATTTTGAGTTAATTAGATACATTGATGACTTTGAACAATTGGAATGAACTCTACGATTTTTTTATAATAAATTTGGAAACAATGGTGTTTAAGGATTAAACATTTTGGTGATAAATGTGGAATTAATGTCGTGTTATTGAGGAAATTGAATTAGAACTCATGTAATAGGATTACTACTTTGATGATGACTATTCATGTGTTGATCCCTTTAAATTTGAGAATGTTTAGATGAAAATTATGAGTCAAAATTGAGTTAGGTGAACTCTAGTGTTAGATTTAATTTTTTGGATTATGGTGGGTCACAATCTTATGTTAATTTTGTTGCTCAGAAAAATACCCAAGAGGGGGGGAGTGGGATTTTGTAAACTTTTTGGGTTAAATTAAAATTTCATAAAATATTCAATTTAAAACAGTTAATCAAAATTTCAGATTAATTAAAACTTAAGTGATTAAAACGATGACCATAAAATAAATACTACCGATTAATTTTGAACAAGTTAAAAATCAGATTTTAACACCCTATAAGTATTAAATTAATTTTTGCATTTAATATTAATTAATATTCAGAATTTATTAATTAATTCAAAAATAATTATTTTAATCTAAAAAATAATTTTATCAAATTTTTTATTTAATTTATTTGCAAATGAAAGTGCAGAATATATGAATTCAAGAAAGCACAAATAAAATATGCAAATAAAATGTGAAAATTAAAAGACACCAAAATTAACGTGGTTTGGCCAAAACTCGGCCTACATCCACGCGCTAAGAGCTTCTAACTCCTTTGCGAATCACTACCTTGATCCACTTAAAGGGTAGGATCAAACCACCTCGTACAACCTCTTGAAGATAAAACCATACTTCAAACACCTTGGTCCAATTAAAGGTAGGAACCAATCACCGTTTTACAATCCGAAGCTTCAATAAAGCTTCCGAATAAATCGAAATTTTTTGTTCAAGGTTGAAATGATGAAACTCCTTAAACTAAAAATTTAATCAAAGTTTTTTCTTTAATGAGACTGAATAATGAATCTGATTTGAGATCAAGTCTTATTTTGAAATTTTATAGTATAAAAAGATTCTTGTGCTCTTGGATTTCTTCTTCAAAGATAGCGGAGTATTAATTTTTTGCTTTCTCAAATTTGAATAGAGATGAGTGTTAACTTCAGTTTCTGTTCTTGAATGTATGTATGAGCTAAATGAATATTTTTAGTTTCTCTCTACTTGGTATACGGAAAAATATCTTCTCTTTTTAATATCTCTTTATTGTGTCTCTTGACTTCACACACTTTGAGCTTTGAAATAAATATGTCTGAAAAAATATAAACGTTGGAGAGAGCTTCTTCATATGTTTAGAGAGTAGACCGAGAGAGTATTAAATGCTCAAGATATTTGAAATGAAATTTTATTTTATAAACACTTATTTACTGTCTTGAGAAAGTAATGTTGACTGATAGAGAGAGGTTAGTAATAAAGAAGAAGTATGCAATGTATATCCCAATGTATGTTGAGGATTGTTAGATAAAAATCAAATCACAATAGATATACTGACTGTAGAAATTATGTAAGATATATGGTTACTAACTTTGCAACAACATTAGTGTAAGTGGTGTAATACCCGTATATTTTGGGAATAAAATAAAATTTAATAAGGATTAAATTAATTCGATGAAATTAACTAATCCGGGTTGTAAGTAATTAAACTCAGTAATTTGTTTTATAAATTTTAGAATTTCGACTTTATAGATTTGGAATAAATCAAACGGGATTTTTTTTATAAAAAGTATTAAGATGTGTCAAGACACAATTAAATGTATTTTGGGGGATAAAAATATTTGGAACACACTTTTAGAGGTATTACGGGCTCGTTTGGGTAATTTAAACGCCTAGAAATGGTCTCGGGGTATATATACGAGTTGGGTAGTTATCAAACTAATTAGATTTTGTATCTGGGCTCATTTGGGGGTCCAAAGTTGGGGCCTAAAGCCTAACTCAAAAATTGAAAAAAATATAAGATTATAAGGAAGATAAATAACTCACGGTCCTAATAAAAAACCTAACCCTAGCATCCCCACTTTAAGAGAGAGAGGCACAAAGGCTTATGAGGAGGAAGATCACCCTAAGAGGAGGAAATAGGCTTTTATACACAATCCTAGGTAAGGATTCTCTTGTCATTCTTATTAAATTTGTGTTATTCTTATATTAATGTTAACTGATTCTTAGACTCAAGGATGAATTATGATTGGAGACTACATAATTAGGGATCTTTATATCAGTGCAAGATTTGATCATTATTGTATGATTCATTAATAAAACCATAATCCCTTGACTTGAATTTGTATTCGTGTGATTTTAAGTGAGAAAATTTTTGGAAAAACTTATTATAGAGACCTTTCAATAAATCTGTAAATTTATGGGGTAATGAAAGAAGAAATCTAGAAATTTCATAGTCATAAGTTCTTGACAACTTCTTGATGATTTGCCGACAATCTATGGTTAGATTTTGGGTTTAATCTTATATGTAATGATCCTATGACATTTCAGAGTCTATGTCCATATTGTTCTTTAAGTTTTTGGATCATAAAAATAAAAATTGATAAAGAAAGTTTTGATGGAAAAAATCCCGGCATGAGAAAAGGCGGATGTGGGCAAAATTTATGTGGGCGAACTGGTTCAAGGGACCTGCTTGTAGATTTTTTCGCTACGATCGCGTGTGCGCCGACCTTGTATTTTTTTTTTAAAATTTGATATGATTTTTCTACGAATGGGTGTACGAGACCATATAAAAAAGATGGCTTACGCTTGATTTTTTAATAGAGCTATATAAAATAAATATATAAAAGGTTGGGATGTACCTAGAGGATTTAGGAAATTTTGGTTGGGTCACATAGAGGATAAGACCCTAAAAGATACGATGAAAATATTATGATAAATTTGGGGAGAGTTTAAATAAAAAGAAACGGATACTTGAGATAATTTAATGGAATGAGATTATAATTAATGATTAAATTCCTCAAATTATTACCATATAACGATATTAAGTAGTAATGGTATCCTAAGCCTAGTGGGCTAAGTCTAAATGGTTAATGTCGGTTGTGATAGTAGGTTGGGGTGACACTACTTATTCATATTAGAGGATTTCTTATATATGTACATATAACCCTTTTCACGTCTAGTTGACTCCTTACATATGTAAATATAAACATTATTGGAAAGGAATTAAGAAGTGAATTATTATTAATAATCTGGAATGATTAGAGTTTGAGTCAAGAGGACAACGTGCTAAGGGTATTAAATGTGTGGGTAAGGTTAGTTTGGGAATAACTATACCTATATGTTTTTGAAAGGTTAGTTTGGGGAATAACTATGCCTATGTATTTATAGAGTAATAAATTATGAAGTAAGTGTGATTTTGAGTCCAAAGAATATTTTTATGAAACTTAATATTTAATCAGGAAATAGTAGTATGGTATTGGCTTAAAAAGGAGTTATGGAATAATTGACTATATGTTGTGGATAAGACTAGGAGGCATAAATTTATATGGATTGACATATCCCTATATTTAAGTAGTTATGGAGTAACTGCTTATACATATTGGATGATGACATGTACTATGATATATTTGTGTGTGGACATACCGGTGGACCGTCCTATCGGCTTGGGGGTTCACGTGTTTAGGTTGTGGACCACACGTCGGCACATGTGGTCTTGATGATGTGTAGGACGTATAGGTACTACATGGAGGCTCCACCCTCTAGGGGTAGGTGTGGCGCTGACCCTTCCTGTATCACCGCTGGGTATGGGCCATATATAGGTGTCCTGCATAGTGACCGCCCCCAACTTATGTGTGTTTTATGGTGTCCACTTAGGATGTAAGGATTCCTCCGGACTTCCCGATATATCATAAATTAGACACCAACAGTAGATGCCCTTGTGTCAATTATATGGAAGGACATATATTATTAATCACCCGGATACTATTGAAATAAATTAAACTTTCTAAGGACGTGGAAAATAAATATTATTCTTACTCTATAATGCATAATAGATGTTTAAGCCTTATACTTTGTACGGATGGGATTGGAATAAGTGTAAGATGGCAATTTAAATGTAAGGATTTCATTTAAGTTAATTGATTATTGATATAATAATTTATATTTACCCATTTACACATTGTGGTATACCTTATGGGATAATGCCCTTTTTTTCTAAAGATGTAGACACTATTTAATTGATGATAAAATTGTGCTAATAAAATTATGTGGATAATTAAGGATGGAGACGAGTCCTAATATATAATGCGACAAAAAATTATTAGTAAGAATAATAATTGGATAGTCTAACGGAGTAAACAAACATTAAATAGAATGAGAAATGGTGTAGACAATTGTCAAATGAGGATAATAAATTTGATCATTTAAGAGAGTAAAACTATTAGTCTAACGGGATAGGCGATAAGGAGTGTGAATTTAATCATTCAATAATTTGAAGAAATATATAAGGGTTACAAGATATGATGACGTCAGATTCTGCACTTAGTTCATGTGAATTGTCATAATTATATTTTAAAATCTACTCAGGGATTGGGGAGTCAAACAAAAAGACCCACTTGTAGTTATTTCGAAATGGAAATGGTTTATTATTTTGTGGTGGTGAACCATTCTTTCCCCTTTTGTCGAGATGTTTCACCATTAAAGGAGATCCATTAAGGTTATCAAGCTCATCAGTATCTTCGTCACAACTAAAACATTTGGCTCCTGAATTACCACCACCTCCTCCACTAGCTTGTGGAGGAGGGCCAAGTTCTAGACAAGCCCCACCACAGTCCGAGATGGCTGAGGTGGCTGCAGCTTTGAAGCCTTTGGTAGAAAGTCAGTAGGCTATGCAGGAGAAGTTTTCCCAATTTAGCCAAAACATGATTATGATACCGTCAGGAGTCTCACCGGAGATGATCACTCCGGCAACCTCTCAAGTGCAACATCAAGTTGCTAGGGGACCACCCCAGGAACCACTCAAGGATTTAGCTCCTCACCAACGACGAAGGAATGTTGCTGACCCTATCCGTTTATGCCTGAAAAGGTAAGGAAACCCTTGCCCTTAGGACAGGTATGATGATATTGAGACCGAGGATGCTCCAGCAGACTGTTGGGAGTCGTATGAGATCTTAAACAATAATGTATGACCTATTCAGCAGAGCCGAGGTCAGGGTCAAAGACGAGATTGTGATGCATGCCAAAGGGGCTCAGATTTTGATCGCTTAAGTAGAGGGTTGGACTTTTAAAGGCTCAGCCTAGTTAATGACCTGAGGGAAAGGCTATCCAGGTCCATAAGTCTTTCTAAATCAAGAAAAGAGGGTGGAGACTGTCGGCCCCATCACGACCGACCCCCATATGGTCGAGACGGTGGTCTGGGGGAGGTCAACAGCCGACGTTGTACAACAGCTGGAGAATCCTAAGTTCACCCATTGGAGGTGGCTGGGGACAACCTCGGCCAGGCCGATGTTGCTAAACCATGGAATGACTCTATTCAAAGTATGGAAAATAAGATTGGAGATCTCTTAAGAAGCCGAGACCCCTTACAGAGGGGGTACTCAGAGGGTTCAGTCTTTGTGGCAAGGATTTTCATCTTTCAATCTCCGACCCAATTCAAACCTACAGTAGTATCACCCAAGTACGATGCCAGTACCAACCTAGTCAACCATATTAAGATGTACCAGTGTGCAGCGACCATCTACTCCATCTCTGATGAGATGAGGTGTAGAGCTTTCTCGAGCACTTTGACTGGGCAACACATGTATGGTTTACCTCTCTTCCTAAGAATTCCATAGGAAACTTTAGACAGTTGGCCGAGCGATTCATTCATAATTTTTGTTTTGGGGTGATACCTCAGAAGAAAATAACCCATTTGCTCTATGTGAAACAGGAAATAATTAAGGCCTTAGAAACTATATCGCGAGGTTCAATAAGGAAAATTTGGAGGTAGAGGATTATGAAGAGAGTATTTCCATAACAACCCTCATTAGAGGACTTCAGAAGGGAAAGCTACTCTGGAAGCTTGTTGAAGACCCTCATAAGTCTATGGTCGAGTTATTGGCAATGACTGGAAAGGTCATGAATGTCGAGGAAGCCAAGGCTTCCAAAGAAGAGGATGAAGCTGGTGGAAGTTGGTGGAAGCAAGTCTCATAAAGCCAAGGATAAGGACGAGAAGAAGAGGTCGGCTGATGAAAAATTTATCGGCTACACTCCACTCACAGACGATATTGAAAAGCTCCTAAAGAAGGGAAAGCACAGAAAGTATATTGACAAAAGTGTTGCTAATAATGATTCCAAGAAAAAATATGGTCAGCCGAGATGAGATATCCAAATAAACACAAAAAATGAAGAATTCGATGATTGTGGAGAAGCCGACCCCGACCTCCTGCCATAGGATGTTGCTTCAAAGGGTCGATTGTGTTAAACATTCAGTAGAAGCTGAGCGACAACTCTTCATCCACGAATCCGACCCTCTGCTATCTTAGACTGAGGTGAGTGTTATCTCTATCAAGTGAGTTTTAATTTATTCGCTACCTTATATATATCGTCTATCTGTCTTATAATAAAAGGTCAATGAAATTTTTTATATGTTCTTTCTCACATTATTCTCATACGAAGTGTTCAATTGCATGTTTTAACTCGTCTTAAACAATAAAACATCATCATTTTGGTGAGAAACCCTCTCGGCGAAAAGATAGTATATGGACGAGACGACCCTCATCCATACACTCTCAAAACAATGAGAGGGGACGTGGAAGAACACCATAATTTGGTGGATTCAAATTCAAAAATGATTTTACGCTCCTCTCAGTGAAAATACAATATATGGACGAGGGTCATCTCATCCATATACTCTCAAAACGACGAGAGGGGACGTGGTATAACACCGTAATTTGGTAAACCTAAATTGGAAAAATCATTTTGTTATACTCTTCTCGGCTAAGGAGGAGACGAGTAGAGACAAAACATCACTAACTTGGTGCTCTCATATCTGAAACATCGTTAACTTGGTGACATGAGAGTTAACATCATTAACTTGTGAATCTCATATCTGAAACATCATTAACTTGGTGACATGAGATACATCATTAACTTGGTGATCGCATATCTAAAACATCATTAACTTGGTGATATGGGAGTTAACATCATTAACTTGGTGGCCTCATATCTGAGACAAACATCATTAACTTGGTGATATCATATCTGAAACATCATAAACTTGGTGACATGGGAGTTAACATCATTAACTTAGTGGCCTCATATCTGAGACAGACATCATTAACTTGGTGATCTCATATCTGAAACATCATTAACTTGGTGACATGAGAGTTGACATCATTAACTTCGTGGCTTCATATCTGAGATAGACATCATTAACTTGGTGATCTCATACTTGAAACATAATTAACTTGGTGACATGAGAGTTGACATCATTAACTTAGTGGCCTCATATTAGAGACAAACATCATTAACTTGGTGATCTCATATCTGAAACATCATTAACTTGGTGACATGAGAGTTAACATCATTAACTTTGTGGCCTCATATCTGAGACATACATCATTAACTTGGTGATCTCATATCTGAAACATAATTATATTGGTGAAATGAGAGTTAATATCATTAACTTGGTGGCCTCATTTATTGAAACATCATTAACCTAGTGATCTCATACTTTGAAATCCATTAGCTTGGTTAGAGACAAACATCATTGATATGCCCAAGTATAACCTTGTACAAGCTTAGGACCCCTCAGCCAAGACCGGCCTTAATAAATCGTCAAATAGAGAGATATTATGACTCGTCCTGGGGGTCGACGAAGGAAGATTCAGCCTCATCCATGATAGTAAATTTGATGATCTCACAACTAGTAACTGTCCTATCAGAAGACTGACTCATCATCTCGTCCTGGACCAACACAGCCTCGTCCTGCCAAAGGACAACTTATTATCTCAATCTCATCCAAGAAAGGACCCCTCCACTAAGGTTGACGAACAGCGGTACCATCAGTTTGTACAAAGTACAGAGAAGGATTTAAGCATCAGAGGTCTTATAACCCAATCACCCTCAGCCTCGTCCACCATATGAAACAACATCTCATCAACTTCTTGGACCAAATATACTTTATCCCTCAGACTTCTATCTATATTGAAGACTAAGGTCTAGGGGGTAATTGATATGACCATAGTAAGCTACATCAGCCCTCTCCAATATCAAGGTCATCTCGGCCTCAGTCGAGACTAGTATGACAGAGACCAAGGAGGAATCCCATTAGGGGACTGAATCATAAACTCAGCCTCACACCTTTCCAATATCAAGTTCATCTCAGCCTCAGTTAGGACTAGGATGACAAAGACCAATGAGTACTCTCATTAGGGGACTGACTCATCAACTAAGCCTCGACCCTCTCCAATATCAAGATCGTCTCGACCTCAGCCAGGACTACTATGACAGAGACTAAGGAGGACTCCCATCAGGGGATTGACTCATTAACTCAGCCTCGGCCCTCTCCAATATCAAGGTCGTCTTGGCCTCATTCGAGACTAGTATGACAGAGACCAAGGAGGACTCCAATCAGGGGACTGACTCATTAACTCAGCCATCAAGGTCAGTGGGATCATATGGATGTACATATATTGTGGATGTAAATGATATATATACTTATGTGGTTAAGCATACCCCGCTCATGCGATCATTGGGAAATTTTCGCACAGAGGGTGAACATCCTGGCTCAAGGAGCAGGGTGGGGATAGTCCCTAGGTCATAGTCATCCAGTGTGTTATTATGTGATTTATATTTTCGGGGTGAGGCGTGGTGGGTATGTCTCATCTCATTGATCGGTTAGGAGCTATGGCCGCTTCCCGATACATTGTGTGTGTGTGTGTGTATGGCCCCGATGTAGGTGATATTGAGACCGCCCGGGGTCCCCATGATGGTACTTGAGTGATACCCTGGAAGATGATAGCATGATGCAGTTTTATCGGCGTTATATATAGCCGGGTATATTATGTTTATGGCCATTGTACATCATATGTGGTATGTACATTTGGCTATGGGAATGGATGATT